>CM055117.1:953762413-956162413 GCA_029206835.1 Rana muscosa | reverse complement strand
TCCTGGGAGAAGCAGAATGGCAGTCTACCTATGTAAACAAGGCAGATCACCGTTCTGTCAGTAGGGAAGGTAGTGATCCTGTGTTTCTGCTAAGCAGGAACACAAATCTCTGCCTTCCCACAGTCCAAACACCTCCCCCACAGTTAGCAAGCACTTCCTAGGAACACATTTAACCCTTTGATTGTCCCTGATGTTAACTTCTTCCCTGCCAGTGTCATTAAAACAGTGACAGTGCATATTTTTAGCACTGATCATTTTATTAGTGTCACTGGTTCCCCAAAAAGTGTCAAAAGTGTCACTTGGTGTCTGATTTGTCAGACGCAATATCACAGTCCTGCTATAAGTCACTGATCGCCACCATTACTAGTAGAAAAAAAAAAAACATAAACTTTACCCTATAGTTTGTAGATGCTATGACTTTTGTGCAACCAATCAATATATGCTTATTGGAAAAATAAAATTACCAAAAATATGTAGCAGAATACATATTGGGCTAAATTGATGAAGAAATTCCAACCGATATCCCAACCGATATCTCAAAGCTGGAATATAAGTGAAACAAACATATATAAATGGAAAAAGATAAATTGATCAAAATAAAAATAAAACTTATGACATAAAACTCTCAATTGATAAAAGTCCATATGATGTAATATCTATGGGAGACTAGTCCAAAGATGACATATATAGGATTGTTGCCGTGAAGGAATTCCTATGCGGCGGAAGGCGTAATACTCAGACAGGTTGATAGTATAAGCTTCACATCCAATAGTAAGTAAATGGCTTGCTTACCAGATATAAAATGATATTGGGCTCAGGACTAGGCCGACCTGCCTTCACTCGATCTGTTCTCGGTGTTCACCACACATGGATCGATTGGAAAATCCGGAGGCGGTCACTTTGGCGCTGAATCCCACAGACTGCGGGCACTTTAAAAATCTTTCGCTTGCCGTAAGGTGAGTATTGTGTTTTATATAACTCACATTTTCCACATACAGCAAGTGGAGATCAGCATCCAGAAGTCAGCAGTCAATTACCAAAGAGAAGGAAGAAGAAAAGATCCTCATGGTGCAGTATTTCTTCATAAAAAACGTATTTATTGCAAAGGCTTCATAAAACACTGACATCCATGGAACAGAGACAAATTTTCAAAAACAGCCATGGTTAGCACCAGCTGGCTGGAACGTGATGGTGTCAGAGACTTGTGGCTCCACCCTACATGTTTCCCCGTACAAGGATTCTACTGGGAACGGAGGCTGAAGTTCCGACACCCATCACCACATTTAAATACCTCTTGATGTGGGAGTGACACAGGAAGTGAATTAATAACTAAATCAACTGTGTCACTCACACTGCTGAACCAAAAACAGTTAGCTAACAAAATAAAACACAGTTGGCTAATAAAATAACCAACAGCAATCAAATGGTGCTGATTATTCAGCAGGCACTGAGATCTGGTGAGAGTATGAGCAAAACACATGGCAAATAATATTTAAGATACATTGATTTTCGCAGGAAAGCATTATCTAGCAGCCGCCGATTTTGGGAGTTTTAAATTCCTTTCACATTATAATAATAATTTTTGTGGTAAATTCTCTCTAGTAATATGGATATCTTTGAATATCATAAAAATAGGAGAATCAACCCGGATGAAGTCTTTAATCAGACTAGTACTGAGACAGACAGTATCCGTGGTATTTTTATGCGACTCAAAAATGTTTTGGTAGCAGAGTTGCACACGTCCTGGGACATAATTTTTTTGGAGAGATATCTCCAGGAAAAAATGATCTCTAGAAGCCTTAGATGGCATGTCTATCCAGATAAGGGAGATAAGGAGATAAACAAATGGTTTTTATACTTCAATGGAGTGGGTTTGGCCTTTTTGGATCTTTTGGTCAACAAAAAAAGGGCCAAAGTCGCTAAATTACAACAAGAAATTAGTGAGATTAAGGAAAAGCTCATTCCTATGAGTAAGGAGGGGCTTTACCAAGTCTACACTAAAGAACTAAGAGAAATAATGGCAGAGGAAGAGGAAGAGCAGAGAATAAAAAAACGAAAGAAATACCTCAGAGATCTTCTTGTTAAAAAAAAAAAAAATACCTCAGAGATGTGGAGGACTATAAGTCCCACAATGTTTTTAAATGGCAAGAGATCTTCAAGGAAATGTACATACAGCCCTCACAAACTGCCAGTATGGACAGTAGTGATGGTACTTGTGGTCCACCATTGCCCCAGCCCGTGGAGATTTCCAGACTTGGTGCTGTTATTTCATCCCCAAAACGAAGGGATTTGGGGCCACCAGGTGGAGGGAACAATCGGGGACCACAACAACCAAAAAAGAGGGTAGACTACCATCAGACCAAACCAAATAATGGATGGCGGAATCCTCAAAAATATCCCCATGGCAATCAATATTTTCAGCCTAATCAGAGTAGGAATCGGGGGGATAATTTATATCCAGGTACTTTTAGAGGGAATAGACCCCCCACAACTCCAAGAAACCACCATAATACATATTCCTACCCTCAGGGAAGACAGCCCAACATGGAATATAATGGAAGATATGAGGATCCTTCCCAAAGAAGACCCCAAGAACAATACTATAGAGATGAATCATTCTCATCTCCAGGGGCCTCATGGAGATATGAAGTCCCTGTAGATAATAGGTATGGTTCCCTACAGGATTATTATGAGGATGTAGATAATTATGTAGGATATCAACCTGACTCCCTGGGACCACCCAGAGATAATGCAAGATTGGCCCGCCCGACGGGGGTTTCCCCAGGAGCAGCCCCATTAAGAACTAAGATTAGCAATAATTTTTTTGGGAAAGGCCAAAGCAAAAAAGGAAGGTTAAGAGAGGATGCCGGGGAGGGAGGCGGTACCACTCCAAAGAAAAGGAAAATCGAAACTGTGCCGGCATCTTTAATCTGAGTGGTGAACAACTAACAGACTCAGAGAAAATCACTCTAAATCAGGGTCTCAAATTTGCCCCTAATAAATCTCTAAATAAATTTCATACGTTTTTGGACGTTCAGAAATATATTAGACGATTAAATATTAAGAGACATTTTCTATCTATTTTGAATGTTTACCAAGCTGTTAATACAGGGAATGTTCAGACAAAGGGTACAGGTCTTAGGAATGCTTCATTGTTCAATCTTCCCAGTAAACCCACCCCCAGTGTTACTGTGTTTAAAGATTTAGTCCTGAAGGACTTGCGAAATGCCCGTTTTCGTAAAGCTACTCAGGAAAATATTCAGCAGGGTATAGAGTCCTTGTGTTCAAATAAAAACTTAATTATCAGACCAGCGGATAAAGGGGGGGGGATTGTCCTGCTAAAGAAGCAGGACTATCTTGAACAAATGGATCATCTCTTATCGGATAGAGAGACCTATATCCTTCTTAACCACTTCCCGCCCAGTCAATAGTGAATTGACATCCGGGAAGTGGTTGCAATATCGATACTGGACGTCATATGACGTCCTGCAGGATAATGCCTTGCGCGCACCCGCGGGGGCGCGCAGCGCGGTGATCGGGGACGGCATGTGTCCCTCGGACACAGCGCTTCCCCGATCACGGTAAACAGCCAATTTCATTGGCTGTTTACCATGTGATCGGCTGTGTCAAAGTCACAGCCGATCACCTGTCAAAACAAACTCGGCGGCGCGCTCCGTGCGCGCCGCCAAAGGCTTGCAGAGCGGGGATCGGGGAAGGCGAGTGTCCCTTGGACACAGCGTGTCCCCGATCAGAGTAAACAGCCAATGAATTGGCTGTTTACCACGTGACCGGCTGTGTCCAATCACAGCCGGTCACAAATGTAAACAAACTCCACAGGAGTTACTACCTGATCCCTGCTCTCTCCTCACACACCGATCTGTGAAGAGAGAGAAGAGATCAGTAAGTTAGCTCAGTGTAGTTTGTCTACATAAGTTTACAGTGCACAACACGCCCCCCCCCATAAAGAGGACCTGTCACACAGCCCAGCACATCAATCAGCCCAGCCAATCAGCCCATCTGTCAATCAGCCCATCTGTCAATCAGCCCATCTGTCAATCAATCAGCCCATCTGTCAATCAATCAGCCCATCTGTCAATCAATCAGCCGATCTGTCAATCAATCACCCCACCTGTCAATTAATCACCCCATCTGTCAATCAATCAACCCATCTGTCAATCAATCAATCAGCCCATCTGTCAATCAATCAGTCCATCTGTCAATCACCTGTCACAGGCCCACCTCCATCGGTACCGCCATTGGCACCGCCACACAGGCTACCAGTACCGCCATCGGTACCAGTACCACCACCAGTACCGCCACCAGGCCCAGCATCTATACTGCCACACAGGCCCGCTACCAGTATCACCACTAGTGCCGCCATCGGTACCACCACCAGTACCACCACCCGTACCACCGTCGGTAGTGCCACCACCACCTGTACCACCACCTGTACCGCCATCGGTACCATCACCACCCGTACCGCCATTGGTACCACCACCACCTGTACCACCATCGCTACCACCACCACCCGTACCGCCACCTGTACCGCCATCTGTACCGCCGCCACCACCACCACCCGTACCGCCATCGGTACCACCACCACCTGTACCGCCATTGGTACCACCACCACCCATACCGCCATCGGTACCACCACACAGGCCCACCACTAATAGCTCCATCGGTACTACCACACAGACCGCCACCACTACCACCAGCAGTACCATTACACAGGCCCACCAATAAGCACTGCCATAATGTCCCAAAGGGTTTACACACCTGAGGAGGCATATGCCATTCTTGCCATGTCGGATGATGAGAGCAGCGGGGAGCTCCCATTATCCGATTCTGGTTCGGAATACGAGCCAGTGGAGGATAGTGGCTCAGAGTCCGAGTCCCCGGAGGAAACCGTCCCTCCCAAAAGAATGCGATCGGCACCAAGATCAGCACCAAGATCAGGAGAACTGCCCACCACCAGCAGCGCCATACCCCAGGAAGAGGAGCCCAGTACAAGCAATGGAAATGCACGCCCAACCCGAAGAATCCAGCCCCAATCCTACCTTCCCGATGCCCTGGCAAACCCCTTATGGTTGCCTGCCAACTCAGGATCCGCTATCATCCCCCCGTTCACCGCACAGCCAGGTGTGCAGCCCGACACTACACATTTTTCTAAATTTGATTATTTTTGTTTATTTTTTCCCACAAGATTTGCTGCAGAATATAGTGGATCAAACGAATCTGTATGCATCCCAATTTATTGCTGCCAACCCCGATTCTTCCTACGCCCGCATGTTCCAGTGGCGGCGTCTAACATTGGAGGAATTTAAATTATTTTTGGGCCTTATGTTCAATATGGGGCTTACAAAAAAGAACGAAGTCCATTCATATTGGTCCAAACGCCCCATCCAACACATGCCCATATATTCCGCTGTCATGTCCAGGAAAAGATACGACATGATTATGCGCTTTCTCCACTTCAATGACAATTCACAGTGCCCTCCCCGAGATCATCCCAACTACGACAAATTGTACAAGATACGCCCCCTAATCAATGCCTTTTCCCAGCGATTTGAAGAAGTTTTCATCCCAGACCAAAAAATTTGTGTGGACGAGTCCCTCGTACATTTCACCGGCCGACTGCAGTTCAAGCAGTACATACCAAGCAAGGGAGCCAGGTATGGGTTAAAATTAAATAAATTATGTGATCGAGCCACTGGATACGTCTGCAAATTCAGGATCTACGAAGGCAAAGACTCCCAGCTCCAGCCCCGTGATTGCCCCACATATATTGGAACCAGTGGGAAAATTGTCTGGGAGTTGGCATACCCCCTGTTCGGAAAAGGTTACCATTTATATGTTGATAATTATTATACCAGCCTGCCCCTTTTTCGCCACCTTTACAGTAAACAAACCCCGGCCTGCGGTACCTTAAAAAAAAACCGGAAGGGATTCCCACAAAATTTATTGACAAAAAAATTGCGACCTGGAGAATCGGCATCCATGAGGAACAAGGAGGTGTTGGCCATGAAGTGGAGGGACAAGAAAGATGTCCACATCCTCTCTACAATCCACAATGACACCATGGTGGAGATCCCAAGAAGACGCGGCTCCATTGTAAAGCCTGAATGTGTCCACGACTACAATTTGTACATGGGGGGGTGGATTTAAACGACCAGATGCTACAGCCCTACTTATCAACCAGAAAGTCCCATTATTGGCACAAAAAAGTTGCGTTTCACCTGTTTCACATGGCCCTTTTTAATTCGTTTGTCTGCTACCAAAAAGCAACTCAAAATCACCGACTCCACTACCTCCAATATATCGAAGATATCATCGATGCCCTCATTTACCAACAAGATCCCGCCCCAGGAAGCATTCGCTCTGATAGTGTGAGTCGGCTTCACGAGCGACACTATCCCTTTAGCATCCCCCCCACAGAATCTGGAAGAAGACGCCAAAAGAAATGCCGTGTATGCAGCAGAGGAGGAGTAAGAAGAGACACCAGCTATTATTGTCCCGATTGTCCCTCCCAACCTGGCCTGTGCATCGGAAATTGCTTCAAAAATTATCATACATCCATTAGTTCCCCTTATTCTTAACAGACTGCCATTTCCCTATTTGCCTGCTACCATGTTACTAACTACCTTCCATGTTAATTAACTGACCCTGGCCTGTTTACCGACGATGTCTTTGCTTGCCGATTTAAACCACGTTTCTGACCTCCACGTGCACAACCTCAGCCTGTTTACCGACGATGCCTCTGCCTGCCGATTTAAACCACGTTTCTGACTTCCACGTGTACCGACCTTGGCCTGTTAATCGACCATGTTTTTGCCTGCCACTTGGACTGATCTTTTGGCCATCTACTTTTAGTACACAGGGGTCTCACGTATGTGAGGGGCTTCAGAATAGCGTTCTGAGTAGAGAAAACCAGTTTTTCGTTTTCTGTGCTCCAAGAACAGGGTCTGGTTGCCCGGAGGCTTCAAAGCGATTTGGGTGGGAGAAGCCTCTACCCCTGTCCCCCTGGCCCTAAGCTTGATGGTCCTTCCTGCTGCCTGGACCAATAATTTGGCTGTGCTGACCATATTACTGCCTGTAATGACCCATGACATTATGGACCATGTTTCTTCCTGCTGCTTGGACCAATACTTTGGCTGTGTTGACCATATATCTGCCTGCTGCCTCTACTGACTTTGGACAGCATTTCTGCCGGGACACCTCTGCCTGCTACCTGGACCTGTGCTTTGGCTGTGCTCTGGCTGTGCTGACAGTATCTCTGCCTGTGCGAACTATGGACAGTATTCCTGCCTGCTGCCTGGATGATTGCTTTTGCTGTCGCTGACCTCATCCCTGCCTGCTGCCTGGACCGATGCTCTCCTCTGTGGACCACTGCACTTCTAAAACCACAGGTAATCTTTTGTTATTTGGTATGTACCTGCTATGTGTTAGATATATGAAGGGCCTTCAAAAATGTGATCGGTAGTCAGAAAATGATATGTGCAATTAATGCTGCTAGAATGCCTGGAGGTGCTACTTGGATGTTGGGCCTCTGTATGTGGCCAGGCTGTGTAAAAGTCTCAAACATGTGGTATCGCCATACTCAGGAGGAGTAGCAGAATGCATTTTGGGGTGTAATTTTTGCTATGTACATATTATGTGTTAGAAATATCTTATAAATTGACAACTTTGTGTAAAAAAAATGCATTTTCATTTTTTCTCCACATTTTCCAAAACCTTCTGGAAAAAAATGAACCGTTCAAAAGACTCATAATGCTTCATAGATTATACGTTGGGGTGTGTGCTTTCCAAAATGGGGTCATTTTGTGGAAAATTCTATTGTGCTGGTGCTTCAGGGCCTTCAAAATTGTAATAGGTGGTTGAGAAAGGATATGTGTGATTTATGCTTGTAGAACGCCTGAAAGTGCTACTTCAATGTTGGGCCTCTGTATATGGCCAGGATGTGTAAAAGTCTCACACATGTGGTATCGCTATACTCAGGAGGAGTAGAAGAATGCATTTTGGGGTGTTATTTTTGCTATGTATATGCTATGCGTTAGAAATATCTTATAAATGGACCACTTTGTGTAAAAAAAAATGCATTTTCATTTTTTCTCCACATTTTCCAAAACCTTCTGGAAAAAAATGAACCATTCAAAAGACTCATAATGCTTCATAGATTATACGTTGGGGTGTGTGCTTTCCAAAATGGGGTCATTTTGTGGAAAATTCTATTGTCCTGGTGCTCCAGGGCCTTCAAAATTGTAATAGGTGGATGAGAAAGGATATGTGCGATTTATGCTTGTAGAACGCCTGAAAGTGCTACTTCAATGTTGGGCCTCTGTATATGGCCAGGCTGTGTAAAAGTCTCACACATGTGATATCGCTATACTCAGGAGGAGTAGCAGAATGCATTTTGGGGTGTCATTTTTGCTATGTATATGCTATGCGTTAGAAATATCTTATAAATGGACAACTTTGTGTAAAAAAAATGCATTTTCATTTTTTCTCCACATTTTCCAAAACCTTCTGGAAAAAAATGAACCGTTCAAAAGACTCATAATGCTTCATAGATTATACGTTGGGGTGTGTGCTTTCCAAAATAGGGTCATTTTGTGGAAAATGCCATTGTCCTGGTGCTCCAGGGCCTTCAAAAGTGTAATAGGTGGTTGAGAAAGGATATGTGCGATTTATGCTTGTAGAACGCCTGAAAGTGCTACTTCAATGTTGGGCCTCTGTATGTGGCCAGGCTGTGTAAAAGTCTCACACATGTGGTATCGCTACACTCAGGAGGAGTAGCAGAATGTATTTTGGGGTGTAGTTGCAATTATGCATATGCTGTGTGAGAGAAAAAAACTGTTAATATGACCAGTTTGTGTAAAAAAAAAAAAAAAAAAAAATTCCCAAGAATTGTGGGAAAAAAATACAACTTCAAAAAACTCACCACGCCTCTTAGTAAATACCTTGGACTGTCTACTTTCCAAAAAGGGGTAATTTTGGGGTATTTGTACTTTCCTCGCTTGTTAGTGTCTCAAGAAATGAGATATCCCTTCAGTACATCAGGCGTGATCAGATGTGATAAATTTTCAGTGATTGCCACCATAGTTTGTAGACTCTATAACTTTCACAAAGACCAAATAATATACACTAATTTGGGTTCATTTTACCAAAGATATGTAGCAGTATACATTTTGGCACAAATTTATGAAGAAAAATTACTTATTTGCAAAATTTTACAATAGAAACAAAAAAAAAGTGGTTTTTTTTTTAAAAAAATTGCTGTTTTTTTGCTTATATTGCAAAAAATAAAAAACACAGTGGCGATTAAATACCACCAAAAGAAAGCTCTATTTGTGAGAAGAAAATGATAAAAATGTTGTTTTGATACAGTGTAGCATGACTAAGTAATTGTCATTCAAAGTGTGAGAGTACTGAAAGCTGAAAATTGGTCTGGGTGGGAAGGTGCATAAGTGCATGGTATTGAAGTGGTTAAAAAAGATCCCACCAATGCACATAAAAAATTGCTCAAGAGTATAGTACAAGAGGGATATAGGAAGGGCATCATAGATCTTAAGGAGCAGGAATATCTAATCCCATTGGTCCCTAAGATGCCTATAATATATTACGTTCCTAAAGTCCACAAGGACCCCATCCGCCCACCAGGTCGTCCCATAGTGAGTGGAATCGACTCCCTCACATCTCGGATTAAGAAATTCATAGATTTTTTTCTCCAACCGTTGGTATCTAAGACACCTGCCTTTTTTAAGGATTCCACTCAAATTATTAATCAAATCTCCCAGTTTAAAGTGGGGCAAGACGTCCTGCTAGTCACAGCGGACGTCTCCTCACTCTACACCATCATCCCGCATGAGTTGGGATATCATGCTGCTGAATATTTCCTAACTAAAGACCGTTCACTGAGGAAACCCATCCGGGATTTCATATTGGGACTTTTACGTTTTGCTATGGAACATAACTACTTTTATTATAACAGACAGTACTATCTACAACGAACGGGAGTGGCGATGGGGGCTAAATTCGCCCCCAGCGTCGCTAACCTCTTCATGTCATTGTGGGAGAATGACAACCTACTAACGGGGAAAGACTCCAGACTGATTTTTTGGAGGCGCTATATAGATGACGCCTTCTTCCTTTGGAGAGGGAATGCAGAGTCGCTACATTTATTTATGTCCCGATTAAATACTAATCATTGGGGCATCAAGTTCACCTATGAACATAGTAGTTTGTCGGTTAACTTTTTGGACTTTGTAATTTTTAAGGAGAATGACCAACTTTCCACTAAGAGTTATTTTAAGCCAAGTGATCGTAATGGGTATATCCCGATCAGGAGTTGCCATCACCCCAATTGGTTGAAGGCAGTTCCCAAAGGACAGTTTCTAAGGATGAGCAGGAACTGCTCATCATTAGAGGATTATCATACACAGACGACCATCCTCAGCGACCGATTTAAAGAAAAGGGATATGATCCCGCAGTCCTAAATAAAGAACTAACGGATGTCTCCCTTCGAGATAGAAGTAGTCTACTAGCTCCTAATGTTAAAAATATTCCGGCAAATAACAAATTTGAATGGTCCTTTTTCACTACATTTTCTTCTCAATACTGGTGGGTCAATAAGATTTAAAAAAAACACTGGGATGTTCTGAAAAATGACAGGATCTTGGGACCAAAATTGCCGGATAAACCAAATATCATTTATAGAAAGAATCAAACTTTGAAGGATACTCTGGCTCCTAGTATGGTTAACCCTCCGGAAAAGATGAGTATGTTACCAAATTTGAAAGATTTTTTCCCTTGCAAAAGGTGTAAAGTTTGCAAAACCTCAAAAACCATCAAAACTTCTTCCTTCACATCTCATGTTACAGCTAAGGAATATAAGATAAAAGAGTTCATCACCTGCAGTACAGTAGGGGTTATTTACCTGTTGAGATGTCCATGTCATCTGCAATATATAGGAAGGACTACAAGACCACTTAATGTCAGAATTGGTGAACATTTGTCTAACATTAGAAGAGGCTTTGTAGGACACAGCGTGTCCAAACACTTCCGCCTATTTCACCAAAGGGATCCATCCCTTTTGGAAGTCATTGCTATAGAAAAATATATTCCCCATTGGCGGGGTAGCAATTTGAAAAGGCAAATTTCCCAGAGAGAAACAAGATTAATCTATGACATGCAGTGTTATAGCCCTTGGGGGCTCAACATTGAATGGGACATAAATTGTTACATTGACAACCGATGATTACTTGTTTTTTTCTCCCATTTATTAGTTCTTTTACATATACATTTTAGGTTTGGTTTGAGATTATCAATGCTGCCTTGTAAGAATTTATTCATACTTATGAGATTACCAACACCATAGATCCATTAGCAGATGGACAGTGGGTTGGATTGTCAGCAGCATTTATATAAATCTAGATACGATTAATTGGTAGAATTCTATAGTACATTTCCTTCCTTTACCAAGCTGACACATTTTTTGATATATGCATCAGCAGAAGATGTGACGTTTTTTCCTTTAGATAAGGGCACCAGATCCCTTCTTTATTCTGGGGTCATTTTTCTCTAGGGAATATTTACGCCACACTTTTTTCCTTGGTCTTTTTACATAACTTTAATTTGGTTATATTAAACATTTTATACAATTTTTATTTGTGATGGGATACATTTATATGTTTACAGGCAATTTTATTAACTTTTGATAATGTGCCGAGACCCTATTTTATGATTCGTATATTATATGAATCATAATGGTGGTATGATGCACTCACTGCGATAGAGCATACATAATTTTGTTGTGAAAATCAATGTATCTTAAATATTATTTGCCATGTGTTTTGCTCATACTCTCACCAGATCTCAGTGCCTGCTGAATAAACAGCACCATTCGATTGCTGTTGGTTATTTTATTAGCCAACTGTGTTTTATTTTGTTAGCTAACTGTTTTTGGTTCAGCAGTGTGAGTGACATGGGTTGATTTAGTTATTAATTCACTTCCTGTGTCACTCCCACATCAAGAGGTATTTAAATGTGGTGATGGGCGTCGGAACTTCAGCCTCCGTTCCCAGTAGAATCCTTGTACGGGGAAACATGTAGGGTGGAGCCACAAGTCTCTGACACCATCACGTTCCAGCCAGCTGGTGCTAACCGTGGCTGTTTTTGAAAATTTGTCTCTGTTCCATAGATGTCAGTGTTTTATGAAGCCTGTGCAATAAATATGTTTTTTATGAAGAAATACTGCACCATGAGGATCTTTTCTTCTTCCTTCTCTTTGGTAATTGACTGCTGACTTCTGGATGCTGATCTCCACTTGCTGTATGTGGAAAATGTGAGTTATATAAAACACAATACTCACCTTACAGCAAGCGAAAGATTTTTAAAGTGCCCGCAGTCTGTGGGATTCAGCGCCAAAGTGACCGCCTCCGGATTTTCCAATCGATCCATGTGTGGTGAACACCGAGAACAGATCGAGTGAAGGCAGGTCGGCCTAGTCCTGAGCCCAATATCATCTTATATCTGGTAAGCAAGCCATTTACTTACTATTGGATGTGAAGCTTATACTATCAACCTGTCTGAGTATTACGCCTTCCGCCGCATAGGAATTCCTTCATGGCAACAATCCTATATATGTCATCTTTGGACTAGTCTCCCATAGATATTACATCATATGGACTTTTATCAATTGAGAGTTTTATGTCATAAGTTTTATTTTTATTTTGATCAATTTATCTTTTTCCATTTATATATGTTTGTTTCACTTATATTCCAGCTTTGAGATATCGGTTGGGATATCGGTTGGAATTTCACATTGTTTCAGAGATTCACTGTTATCATTCACATCGGGTTGCGCTTTTTTGATTTCTTTTTTCCATATGTTTTGAGTCCTTTTTCAGGCTAATTGAATAGCAGCACCCGCCCGTCAGGTGAAGGTCATACCATTCACCCTTCTCTCACACATTTAGAGCATCATACTTAATTTGTGTTTCAAACACACTTAAGTTTTAATTTTTTATTTAATTTTGTCACTGTTTAAGGCAGCGCTGGATTTTTTCCATTTACTAAATTGATGAAGAACTTATATTTTTTACATGTTTTTATTGAATGTGTTTTATAGCAGAAAGTAAAAAAATATTGTTTTTTTTTTCAAAATTGTTGGTCTTTTTTTGTTTATGATAAAAACAAAATGCAGAGGTGATCAAATACCACCAAAAGAAATCTCTATTTGTGGGAGAAAAAAAGGAAATTTTGTGGAAAAAAATAGGATTTTTGTACTCACCGTAAAATCCGTTTCTCTGACGTCCATGGACTGACACAGCTTCTCTTACACTTTACTCGTGGTTATGTCCCTGCTTGCAGGAGAAGACCTAGGCAGAATGTGAAATGTTATACATACATTCTAAAAAGCCAGAGATGAACAGCCCCGCCCAGGGGGGTGGTCCCTCCGGACATAACCCTCCCACTGCAGTCAGCAGACCTCAGTTCGTAACAAAGCAGTACAAACCTTAAAAAGAAGGGTGGGTGCTGTGTCAGTCCATGGACGTCAGAGAAACGGATTTTACGGTGAGTACAAAAATCCTATTTTCTCTTATCGTCCATTGACTGACACAGCCTCTCTTACACTTTACCCGTGGGATGTTCCAAAGCAGTGTCAAGAGGGATGGGAGCAGTATAAATGGAAAACCAAAAACTTCACTCCAAACAAGGCAGAGTTCCTTAACGGAGGAGTTGCAACATCAAACAGCGGCCTGCAACACCTTGCGGCCGAAGGAAGCATCTGAAGATGCAGCCACATCAACCTTATAAAACTTAGAAAAGGTATGAACGGATGACCAGGTCGCCGCCTTGCACACTTGTGCAACCGACGCTTGATGTCGGAAAGCCCAGGAAGCACCAATTGCCCTGGTGGAATGCGCCGTAACCGGAAAGGGAGGCGCCCGCCCCTTCAGAGCATAGGCCTGAATGACGGTCTGTCTGATCCACCTAGAGATGGTGGCAGACGAAACCGCATAGACTTCCGAATAGAAGCAGTAGCGGACAGGTACACCCGCAAGGCTCGTACCACATCCAATGTGTGAAGCGCAAACTCTCTGGGATGCGATGAGTGAGGACACAAGGACGGGAGGACAATGTCCTCATGAAGGTAAAAGGCCGAGACCACCTTTGGCAAAAATGAAGGTCGCCGACGCAACACCGCCTTATCCTTATGGATGACCAAATAGGGCGACTTGAAGGACAAGGCCGCCAACTCTGACACTCGTCTAACCGAAGTAATGGCCACTAAGAAGGCTACCTTCTGAGACAAGGTCAAGAGGGGAATATCTCTGATATTTTCAAATGGAGCACCAAATTCAGATCCCAAGGAGGGAGAGGAGGCTTGACAGGAGGGAGCACATGGCGAACCCCCTGCACAAAGGTGCTAACCAAGGAATGACCCGCCAGCGGTCGCTGAAAGAAGACGGCCAAGGCCGAAATCTGACCCTTAATAGTACTCAAAGCAAGCTTTTGGGTCACGCCACGCTGCAAGAACCGCAGGATTCTGGGGACGGAATACGTCCGTGGACGCCAGTCTAGCTCTTCACACATGGCGATGTAAGCTTTCCAGGTACGGTGATAGATCTTTCTGGAGGAAGACTTCCGTGCCCTTAACATGGTCAAAATTACCGAATCCGAGAGACCTCGGTCTCTCATCACCTGGCTTTCAATAGCCATGCCGTTAAAGCCAGAGACTGTAAAGCAGAATGAAATATAGGACCTTGAGACAGAAGGTCCTCCCTTATTGGCATCCGCCAAGGAACGTCCACGACGAGACGTACCAGATCGGCGTACCAATGATGCCGAGGCCAATCCGGAGCAATGAGGATCACCGGAATCCCCTCGGACGCCACCCTGCGCAGCAGGCAAGGGAGGATAAACATATATCAGGTGATAATGACCCCATGGAGCCACCAACGCATCTGAGGCATCCGCCCAAGGATCCCTGGACCTGGCCACAAACCTCGACACCTTGCGATTGAGTCGAGAGGCCATCAAGTCCACATCCGGCGTGCCCCACTGTCGGCAAAGGAGTTGAAAGACCTCCGGGTGCAATGCAAGGACCACTCTCCCAGGTCCAGCGTCTGGCGACTCAGATAGTCTGCCTGCCAATTGCCTACGCCCGGAATGTAGACGGCCGACAGAGCCGGCACGCTTCTTTCGGCCCACATTAGGATGCGGGCGACCTCGGAAGCCGCAGCTGAGCTCCGAGTCCCCCCTTGCTGGTTGACATATGCCACCGCCGTGGCATTGTGCGACTGGATCCTGAGGCAGTGACCCCATAATCTCTCCGACCACGAGGAGAGGCACAGTCTGATTGCCCGTATTTCCAGAACATTGATCGGTAAACGTGCTTCTTCCGGAGTCCAAAGCCCTTGGGCTGACAGGACTCACCAGACCCCACCCCAGCCCATCAGACTGGCGTCCGTCGTCTTCACCGTCCATTGGATGGGGAGGAACGACTTCCCGGACCGAAGAGCCAGGGACCTCAACCACCACGCCAAGGACGCCCTGACCGGGTGACTCACCTGGATCTGAAGCTCCAAGGACAACGGGGACTTGTCCCAAGTGGACAGGATCTCTTTCTGCAATGCCCAGGTGTGTGATTGGGCATACGGAATGGCCTCAAAGGAGGCCACCATGAGTCCCAGGACTCTCATGCAAAAACGGATTGACGACCATTTTCTTTCGGGACGTCAGGACACACACTGCAGAATGAAGTGTCAGTAACTTCTCCGGGGGTAGGAATACCTTTGCCTCCAAGGAGTCCAGGATCAGACCTAGATACTCCAGGTGCTGAGTCGGGACCAGGACCCACTTCTGAATGTTCAGGAGCCACCCAAAGTCCCTGAGGGTCTGACTGACGATAGTCACACTTTTTTCTAATTCTGAGCCATTGTCTGCTCTTAGAAGATCGTCCAGATAGCCCATGATAGCAATGCCTCGCTGTCTCAGCAAGGCTAGAACCGGAGCAAGCACCTTGGTGAACACCCTTGGTGCCGAGGCTAGGCCGAAGGGAAGAGCCACAAATTGATAGTGGACTTCGCCGATCGCAAAGCGCAGAAACTTATGATGACTTGCGCAGATCGGAACATGCAAGTAGGCGTCCTTGATGTCCAAGGATGCCAGAAAATCCCCTTGATGGAGTGTAGCGATCACCGTGCAAATGGATTCCATGCAGAATTTTTGCACCTTCACGAAGGCATTCAGGGCCTTGAGGTCCAGGATTGGCCGAACCCCGTCCTTTTTCGGGACAACAAACAGATTCGAGTAGAACCCCTGAAACCTCTCCTGCGACGGAACCGGCACAATCACTCCGGACCTGATCAAATCCTGTACAGCCCCTAAGAGGGCTGCCCGACGGGCAGGAAGGAGAGGGAGATTTGAGGGAAAGAATCTGTCTGGGGGCCAGGAACAGAACTCTATCCTGTATCCTGAGGTGACCACCTCGCACACCCACCGGTCGGAGATCCGGAAGGTCCACCGATCCGTGAACCTGCGAAGTCGTCCCCCCACCCCAGCGTCGGGCGGGGGCAAGACTTCACGCGGAGGCGGGCTTGGGAGCCGCTTTGTTTGGCTTACGCACCCAAGGGCGCTTGTGTCCACCAGCCGCACTGTTGTCAGTCTGGGAGGGCTTACCAGTGGACTCTGACTGACGAAAAAAACAAAACTTTTTTTACTGGAAAGGAAGGACCCGGTTTACGGTGGGCCTCCTTACCCTTGATAGTCTGAGGAAGAAGAGTGCTTTTACCTCCCGTGACATCCTTGATGATGTCATCCAGAGCAGCACTGAAAAGTCTACCACCTTTAAAGGGTAGATCCATCAGGAGCTTCTTAGAGGCTAGGTCAGCAGACCAGCATTTCAACCAGATAAGATGACGCAATACCACAGCAGAAACAGAGGCCCTGGATATTAAAGGGGCTGCGTCTAAAGTGGAGTCGCACACATATATCAGGCCCTGCACCATCTGGTGGGCCAGAGAAATAGTGTCTGGAGGAAGATTATACCCCTGTACAGTCTGGTGCAAAATTTTTGCCCATTCCGTGAGTGTCTGAGACACAAGGGTCGCCGCTACAATAGGCCGTAAGGCGGATCCCAACAAGGCAAACATGGCTCTGCTCACCACTTCTGACCTCCTGTCAGTGAGGTCCTTAAATGCAGGAGTCCCCTCCATCGGGAGAGTGGTGGCCTTGTTTAAACGGGCAACCGGAGGGTCGACCACTGGGAGAGAAGCCCACTTTTTAGGTAGGGCTTCTTCAAAGGGGTATCTGATAGACAAACGCTGCAGAACCATAAAAGTCTCCTGCGGCTTTTCCCAAACCTGGTCAATGAACTGGTCAAAGAAAGGTGCATATGGAAAAACCTTTTTAGAAGGCTTGGCCTTAAAAGAACCAAAGGAGACTGCCTCCGCCCGAGGTTCCGCACCTGCAGCATCAAGCTTGAGAGTGTCCCTCACAGCATCAATGAGTTCACTAACAAGCGCCCTGTCATTTACTGACTCAGAACTGGAGTCTTCCTCACACGGAATGTCCTGTTCAAAACCATCAAAATATTCAGAGCTAGGGTCCTGAGCCGCAGCAGCTAGGCCCATATCTGAATCAGCGCACTCCACTTGTGGAGATAAAGTGGGGAGAGGGCGCTTTTTTGCACCCTTGCGCTCGCACACTGCTTCCATCCTGGTCAGAAATGATTCCAGGACTGCCGACAACTGGTCCATAGGGACCGCAGGTCCCGGAGCACTGCCTGTTGCCTCTGACATGTAAGGGGAAGCTGATTACACTGACTCCATATTGTCCCTCTCTGAGACTTCTCAGAAAAAAAGTCCACTCACAAGCTGTGCTGACTGAGTAGGGGAATGCCCAGGGGACTCACCAACCCGGACCAGGACCGCTCGGTTCCGCTGCCTTGTCCCTCTCTGCGCCGCGCTGTATCAGCATGAGTGAGCTGAGAGGAGAGTGTGAGGAGATTTGCGCCGTTCCCAGCAGCGATAGAGGCCAAACAAGTGTTTAAAAAGCACGCGGCTTCAAGAAAATGGCAGCTACAATGTGCTCAGGCGATCCACAGCAAGATGGCCACCAATGCAAAGTAAATGCACCAACACAAACATGGCGCCGAACGGCGCCCAGGCCCCCAAAACACTCAAAAAACAGTCCCAGCGATATGGAGACCACCATGAGCCCCCCCCAGGACAGTATGACCCCCAGGCACCCCACACAGCACAGCGCCAGCAATGGTGACAAAGAGTGACAATAAAAAACAGGGGGAGACAGGGAAAATCCCCCACACAGAGAAACACACAGCATGTACTCACCTGCAGGCAGGAAAGACTACTTACCCGTCCCCTGAGGGACCCACTGGTGTGTTTCTGACAGGACTATCACAGTGAGACTATCACACTGAGTAGCTGTCGGCCCGGTCCACCGTGAAAGATACAGCAGGACTGTTCAATCTTGAGAGGACCGTGGAGCATGAAAGCCCACCGGCCACCCCTGGAGTCGTGGGGCATGTCGTGAACTGAGTCTCAAGCACACATGGCGAGGATCAGCACGCTCGATGGTCGGACAGGGAAGACTACGAGGATATCTTGTACCCAACCTGTTGCCCAGCCAACAGTTGATAGAAGGTATCAAAAAATAAAATAAGAAAAAAATTCCAAAAAGGAATAAAATTAGGTCAGGAGACTGGCTCCTGAGAGAGCCACGTCTTCTCCTTCTGCTAGGCAGAAAAAACTTGAGGTCTGCTGACTGCAGTGGGAGGGTTATGTCCGGAGGGACCGCCCCCCTGTGCGGGGTTATTCAGCTCTGGCTTTTTAGAATGTATGTGTAGCGGGTGGTTATATTTAGGGAAGGTGAATTTAGGGAATGGTAAAAAGGCTCAGGTACGCTAATTGTTAGGGTTTGAGGACCATTTCAGCTTGTGGAGGATATCAATGGTGTCCAGTTCCCTGCGGCCTATAGGTGGCGCTGTCGCCATAGGCCGGGGTTGAACCACCATTGGAGGGCTGTGCCTTTTTGTGTCCCCTCGCGGAAGTAGTATGGCGGGGCGGGGAACCTTCCGTGTCTGCCGGGAGAGGGTATAAAAGGGGCAGACATCTTCTGGTGAGATCCGAGCCCCAGGCACCTTCAGCCTGGGGTCTGCTGTTCATGTCACCCAGATGCCCTTGGCCTGGGTGTGTGTGAGGATGGTCTCCGGGTGCTCCTAGGCCCGGAGACTGAACTGCTGTTCCATCCCCAGACACCTTAGGTCTGGGGGTGAGGTACTTTTGAGAAGGCCGGGGACCCGGCAACCTTCGGCTGGGTTCTGCGGGGGATCGAGGGCTCCCAGGGATCCGCCTCGCGAGGGGACCCGTATCCGGGATCGAGGAGGCCAGGGAGGTGACCCTTTCTGAAGACCCAGCGCAGAGTCGTGGTGACGGAAGGGGCCTCTGGTAACTCTCCGGAGGGATGTTTTCTCCCTACAGAGGCCTAACTATTCAAGGAAGGAAAAGTGCATGTTCTGTAGGTCAGTGGCAGTGACTACAACTATTCACCAAGTCAGTGGCAGTGACTACAACTATTCACCAAGTCAGTGGCGGTGACTTGCATCAAGCTGTTTGTGCTAATCAGAACAGTGCTCCCCTAATCAACGCTAAGTTTGTGCCTGGACCTCTTCCCACCTTATCTGAACTGTTCTGTCCCAACCTGTCTGCTCTCACAGAGACTATTTATTGTTCTCATAAATAAATGTTGAGTTGGACTCTCAGTTGGTGTGGACAGTCGTTTTACTGGGGAGAACTAAAGGACTTGTTTCTGGCTACCGCAGAAGCGAGATCAGCTCGGGAGGAGTCTAACACCAACTGCAGGCAGGCCCGAGAAATCTAACACCACTCAACCTCCCCATCCAGGAGGGTACGGGCTTGTGGTGCGGTGTGCCTCAGTCTTTCCTGGGGAGGAGCCAAGAAGAGAAAAGCAGGTAAAGTTTGGGGTTGGTGCGCTACATATGTATAACATTTCACATTCTGCCTAGGTCTTCTCCTGCAAGCAGGGACATAACCACGGGTAAAGTGTAAGAGAGGCTGTGTCAGTCCATGGACGATAAGAGAAAAAGGACATACATTTTATTTGGGTACCGTGTTGCATGACCGCGCAATGGTCAGTTAAAGTAAAGCAGTGCCGTATCGCAAAAAATGGCCTGGTCATGAAGGGGGCAAACCTTCCGGAGCTGAAGTGGTTAATTACTATGTACAAACAAGGGAATAGGTGCAGCAATATTTATTTGTTATTTTAGTGGTAGGATTATCCCTGCTAAATATTTCACTTACAGCTGCACCCAGAGGTCTGCTGCATTAAAATAAGGTGCAAAAACACATGTTAAATACCCCAAAATATAAACATTTTAAACCATGCAGTAATTAATGTGCGTTTTTTGGTGAATTACGTATTTCTAAGTTAAATACTGCATGCGTTATTTAACCACTTAAGCCCCGGACCATTTGGTAGCTAAAGGACCAGAGGTGAATTCAGAATTTTGCACTGCGCTGCTTTAACTGTAAATTGTGCGGACATGCAATGTTGTACCCAAACGAAATTTGCGTCCTTTTCTTCCCACAAATAGAGCTTTCTTTTAATGGTATTTGATTGCCTCTGCAATTTTTATTTTTTGCGATATAAATGGAAAAAGACCGAAAATTTTGAAAAAAAATGATATTTTCTACTTTTTGTTATAAGAAAAATCGAATAAACTCAATTTTAGTCATACATTTAGGCCAAAATGTATTCAGCCACATGTTTTTAGTAAAAAAAATGTCAATAAGCGTATATTTATTGGTTTGCGCAAAAGTTATAGAGTTTACAAACTAGGGTACATTTTCTGAAATTTACACAGCTTTAAATGTATGACTGCCTATCTCATTTCTTGAGGTGCTAAAATGACAGGGCAGTACAACCCCCCCCCCCAAATGACCCCATTTTGGAAAGTAGACACCCCAAGGAAATTGCTGAGAGGCATGTTGAGCCCATTGAATTTTTTTTTTTTTGTCTTAAGTGATTGAATAATGACTAAAAAAAAAAAAAAAATTACAAAAAGTTGTCACTAAATGATATATTGCTCACACATGCCATGGTTATATGTGGAATTGCACCCCAAAATACATTTTGCTGCTTCTCCTGAGTACGGGGATACCACATGTGTGGGACTTTTTGGGAGCCTAGCCGCGTACGGGACCCCGGAAAGCAAGCACCGCCTTTAGGATTTCTAAGGGCGCAAATTTTTGATTTCACTCCTCACTACCTATCACAGTTTCGAAGGCCATAAAATGCCAAAATAGCACAAAACCCCCCCAAATGACCCCATTTTAGAAAGTAGACACCCCAAGGAAATTGCTGAGAGGCCTGTTGAGCCCATTGAATATATATATTTTTTTGTCCCAAATGATTGAATAATGACAAAAAAAAATAAAAAATGACAAAAAGTTGTCACTAAATGATATATTGCGCACACATGCCATGGTTATATGTGGAATTACACCCCAAAATAAATTTTTCTGCTTCTCCTGAGTACGGAGATACCACATGTGTGGGACTTTTTAGGAGCCTAGCCGCGTACGGGACCCCGAAAACCAAGCACCGCCTTCAGGATTTCTAGGCACAAATTTTTGATTTCACTCCTCACTACCTATCACAGTTTCGAAGGCCATAAAATGCCAAAATAGCACAAAACCCCCCCCAAATGACCCCATTTTGGAATATAGACACCCCAAGCTATTTGCTGAGAGGCATGGCGAGTATTTTACAGCTCTCATTTGTTTTTGAAAATGAAGAAAGAAAATATATATATATATATTTTTTTTTTTTAAATTTTCAAAACTTTGTGACAAAAAGCGAGATCTGCAAAATACTCACAATACCTCTCAGCAAATAGCTTGGGGTGTCTACTTTCCAAAATGGGGTCATTTGGGGGGGTTTTGTGCCATCTGGGCATTCCATGGCCTCCGAAACTGTGATAGGCAGTGAGAAGTGAAATCAAAAATTTACACCCTTAGAAAGCCTGAAGGCGGTGCTTGGTTTTTGGGGTCCCGTACGCGGCTAGGCTCCCAAAAAGTCTCACACATGTGGTATCCTCGTACTCAGGAGAAGCAACAGAATGTATTTTGGGGTGTAATTCCACATATGCCCATGGCATGTTTGAGCAATATATCATTTAGTGACAACTTTGTGCAAAAAAAAATAAAAATAAAATAAATTGTCGTTTTTCCGCAACTTGTGTCAACATATAAAATATTCCATGGACTCGACATGCCTCTCAGTATATAGCTTGGGGTGTCTGCTTTCAAAAATGGGGTCATTTGGGGGGGTTTTGAACTGTTCTGGCATTTTATACACAACATTAGGAAGCTTACATCCACTCTTCTAACCACTTGAAGACAAAGCCCTTTTTGACACTTTTTGTTTACATGAAAACATTTTTTTTTTTGCAAGAAAATTATGTTGAACCCCCAAACATTATATATATTTTTAAAGCAAAGGCCCTACAGATTAAAATGGTGGGTGTTGCATTTTTTTTTTTCTACACAGTATTTGCGCAGCGATTTTTCAAACACATTTTTTGGGTTAAAAAATACACTTTTTTTTTATTTTAATGCACTAAAACACACTATATTGCCCAAATGTTTGATGAAATAAAAAAGATGATCTTAGGCCGAGTACATAGATACCAAACACGACATGCTTTAAAATTTCGCACAAACGCGCATTGGCGACAAACTACATACATTTTTAAAAGCCTTTAAAAGCCTTTACAGGTTACCCCAGTAGATTTACAGAGGAGGTCTACTGCTAAAATGACTGCCCTCAATCTGACCTTCGCGGTGATACCTCACATGCATGGTGCAATTGCAATTTTTTATTATTAATTTTGCTTTTTTATTTTATTTTTAAATTGTCCTTTCGAGTATTTTTTTTTTTATCATTTTTATTGTTATCTCAGGGAATGTAAATATCCCCTATGATAGCAATAGGTAGTGACAGGTACTCTTTTTTTGAAAAAACTGGGGTCTTCTAGACCCTAGATTTTTCCTCTGCCCTCAAAGCATCTGACCACACCAAGATCGGTGTGATAAAATGCTTTCCCAATTTCCCAATGGCGCTTTTTATATCCGGGGGGGGGCATTCCCTCCCACTGCTTGTAAAAGCAGTCCAGAGACTAATTAGCCGCTAGGATTGCTTTTACATGAAAGCCGGCCGCAGGCTGAAAAGAATGATACCAAGATGATACCTAAACCCGCAGGCATCATTCTGGTATAAACATTCAAAGTCCAGCAACATACCAGTACGTTGCTGGTCCTTGTTGGACATGTATTGTAATCTTTTTTTTTCATGCAGCCAGTTGGCTGAACGAAAAAAGAGATTGATCGGTGGGTATGCCCACCATTAGAATACCGCCCTTCATCCACCCACTTCCAATGATGGGCATACACGCACCATTTATATATGCCGAAGCATGGGGGCATCCTCCCGCAAAAAAGTTATGCCGCACACACATAGTCGGACTTTTCCAAGGGCAAGCCTCCGTCGGAATTTTGACCGTATGTACGCGGCATTAGGAGCAAAATCGCTCCTCCGCTCCTGCTGCCCCAATGCTTCGGCATATATGCTTTTTTTATTTAACTGTGGTGGTGAAATCACCTCCTACAGCACTGGAGTCGCAGGGATCAGGCCTGTCTCTGCGAACGCTGCAGTTATGTGTGTTGTGTTTTGCAAGTGACAGCGATCGATCGATACTGCACTTGGGTGGCCTGGGCTGGACGGAGGGGCAAAACGCAGGTGCCAGCAGGTATCTGGGCTGATCCCGCTAACACTGCGTTTTTGGGAACCCTAAACTGCTGGGGACGCTAGTATAGATCTGATCAGATCAGATATTGATCTGTTCAGATACTATACCACTAAGGGGGGTGTATGCTTCACGCGTGGGTGTTAGCGTTATTGGCACTAACCTGACGCTGCCTGGGGTGTGACACAGACCCTATCTGACGCTAAAACCTAATTGATATCACCCACCGGGCGATCAGGGGGTTAAACCTTTATTGGGTTATATACGGCGGGTGCCCTGACACTATAAAACGCAAACTAACTAACCAGCGTTACCCGTAACACTAATATGGTGATCACTGGTGAAAGGGTTAACTAGGGGCAATCAGGGGGTTAAAACCTTTATTAGATAATATATGGGGGTACCTGACGCTATAAAAACCTGCGGCGAACCTAAAAAAAATTACTGGCTACCGATCTGCATCATCGACACTAAGACAGCGATCAGAAAAACGATCGCTTAGCGACAGTGGTGATAGGGGGTGAAAGGGTTACCTGGGGGGCGATCAAGGGGATTAAACCTTTACTAGATAATATATTGGGGTACCTGACGCTATAAAAACCTGCGGCGAACTTAAAAAAAATTACTGGCTACCGATCTGCATCACCGACACTAAGACAGCGTTTAGAAAAACGATTGCTTAGCGACAGTGGTGATAGGGGGTGAAAGGGTTACCTGGGGGGCGATCAAGGGGGTTAAACCTTTATTAGATAATATATTGGGGTACCTGACGCTATAAAAACCTGCGGCGAACCTAAAAAAAATTACCAGCTACCGATCTGCATCACCGACACTAAGACAGCGTTTAGAAAAACGATCGCTTAGCGACAGTGGTGATAGGGGGTGAAAGGGTTACCTGGGGGCGATCAAGGGGGTTAAACCTTTATTAGATAATATATTGGGGTACCTGACGCTATAAAAACATGCAGCGAACCTAAAAAAAATTACTGGCTACCGATCTGCATCACCGACACTAAGACAGCGTTTAGAAAAACGATCGCTTAGCGACAGTGGTGATAGGGGGTGAAAGGGTTACCTGGGGGGCGATCAAGGGGGTTAAACCTTTATTAGATAATATATTGGGGTACCTGACGCTATAAAAACCTGCGGCGAACCTAAAAAAATTACCGGCTACCGTTCTGCATCACCGACACTAAGACAGCGTTTAGAAAAACGGTCGCTTAGCGACAGTGGTGATAGGGGGTGAAAGGGTTACCTGGGGGGCGATCAAGGGGGTTAAACCTTTATTAGATAATATATTGGGGTACCTGACGCTATAAAAAAATGCGGCGAACCTAAAAAAAATTACTGGCTGCCGATCGGCATCACTGACGCTAAGACAGCGATCAGAAAAATGATCGCTTAGCGACAGTGGTGATAGGGGGTGAAAGGGTTATCTGGGGGGTGATCAGGGGGTTAAACCTTTATTAGGGGGGGTTAGGAGGCTACACTGGACCTAAAACTGAATGTACTGACACTTTTACAGTCACAAATGTCACTGATTGCAGTGATCAGTAAATAAATGGTCACTGCAATCAGTGACACTGTGACTGGGGGCTGGGGGGGTGATCTGGGGGGTGATCTGGGGGTGTCTGGGGGGGCGATTTATGTCCCTATGTGTTCTGGTGTCAGTGTAGTGTTGTGTGCACTGACCTGATGTCTTCTCTTGTACGGCGCTCGGTATATGTGAGCGCCGCACCAGAGATGACATCACTTCCTCCTGCTTCCTTTGCCTGACACAGACAGAGGGGGCATTTCCATTCGCCGGGAGCGATCGCGAGGGGGTGGCCGGAAACGAATGGCTGCCCCCTCATCCCGGAACGCTCCCGGACACTTAGCCACTGCTCACTGTATAGGAGGGGGGTCCGATTGGACCCCCCAACTATACAAAGGCAATCACGTATGCTCTACGTGATTGTGCCTGTCGGTGCCATTCTGCCGACGTATATATACAGTGAGCGGTCGTTAAGTGGTTAAAGCAAATACTCATGTGGTATTTAACGCTTAGTGAATTGAGCTCTTTGACAGCTGTGAACCCAGAAATGCTCAGATCTGAGGACTCAAGGCATCACATTCTGAGACTGCCGTTGTCACATACCCCATCACTGTTCCATTGATAAATAAACAACCTGACTGAGCAATAGAGGTTCCACTTCACCTTCTTCTTCTTTATTATGTACTTTGTTCACAGTGTGTCACCACAACTGTTATTTTATTTTTCCATTCTGCATGCAGTATTTACACAGTTTCTTGAAAATCAATAAAATATCTATAAAAAAAATGTATTTAAAATACAATCACTGGTTGAAAGATGCTAATCTCCTTTCTGAGATTGAAACCTTCAGTTTCAGTCTACTGTGAAGAAAACAAGAGCTTTCCTCCTTGACTTGATAGAATACTTAGCGACCAAGCTTCGATTTAATAGAAAGCAGCTGTTCGAACCAATTGAGTATGATTTAAATATTCCTTCTGTGGCTCTGCATACTGAGTACAGACCTTAATCCATCTAGTGTGTAAATGTCACTTTCATGCTTTCTATATTTTTATTTGTCAGTGGGAGCTTTGACTGCGAGAGCGCTGCCAACCTTCTGTTTCTCAGATGGATGACTCTCGGCCTTTGCCAACCTGCTTGAGCTAGGCTTACTGACAAAGACACTTTCGGCAAAACATAAAACGTTTTGATACATTAATGGGCACAAATTATTTGAATTTCTTGGAATAAATACATACATGCAACTCACCTAAAAGTGAACCAGCTATTTTCAGCATTTAAAAATGTATCTAAAAGCAGATACCACAAGAGGCCTCATATTACCTAAGTAAGGCTGTGTTGAGAGTTTTCTGGCATTTAATGCCAGAGCTGCTTCTCTCCCTATACAAGTCAATGGAAATGCAAAAACAAATTGATGCCACTTAGAAGTAGGTCAAATGTAGGTCAGAAGAAAGTGAACTGCAGAGCAAATGCATTAAATTAAGTGAATTATAACAAATGTTAAAAGTGAGCAAAATGCACCTGAAAGCAAACTGTGTTTGCCTCTCAGCTCAAAATCAAAGCTTGTCCTCACAGGCCCTTAGCCACAAATTCCTACTCAGTGTGCCTGACTTAGTTCTAGGGGCTCCTTTCCTTGACTTTATGCCGCGTACACACGATCGTTTTTCACGCCGTTAAAAATGCCATTTTTTAAATTGGCATTAAAAACGATCGTGTGTATGCTCCAGAGCATTTTTAACGACGTGAAAAACGGGCATTAAAAATTTCGAACATGCTCTATTTTTTCACGTCGTTTTTCATGTCGTTTTTTTTAACGTCGTGAAAAACTGTAGTGTGTATGCTTTTACGAGGGGAAAAAAAACGCGCATGCTCAGAATCAAGTATGAGACGGGAGCGCTCGTTCTGGTAAAACTAGCGTTCGTAATGGAGATAGCACATTCGTCACGCTGTAACGGACTGAAAAGCACGAGGCTGAAAAGCGCGATTCGTCACTCAATAAACTTTACTAACATGAAGGGTGGCGCAATTCGAAGGGAACTTCCCCTTTATACGTACGTGTTGTACGTCACTGCGCTTTGCTCGAGCGTTTTTTTTAATGAACGTGTGTATGCAAGACAGGCTCGAGAGGAAAGAAGAAAAATCACGTCGAGAAAAACTTTGTTTTTTAAAATGACATTAAAAACGGTCGTGTGTACGCGGCATAAGGCCAAGCTCCACCACATTTCTTTGACTCGTCTAGTGAGAGTATCTTGGCAGCCAACAGAGGTACTCCTATTATTCAGAGTAGGCAAGTGGCACAGCTTAGCTCTGAGGTAAGAGAAGTTTGGACCTCAGGAACAACCTGAAACTAGTTTCACATACCGTAAGTACACCCACAACATTTTATAGAGCTGGTAAAGGTAATAGCAGGTATCTTGGGCTATCATTTCATAGCATTTAATTTTAAAACTTTATAAATTACTGATTGGTTCATTTCAAATGCCATTTGAGACAAACATTGCTAAATATATTTTATACCATTATCTTGCTGTCTTTATCGCTTTAGCTAACCCATATTGCTCTGGGAATCTTTTGTAATGTATTACATATTTATTTTTTCAATATAGATTGTACATAATATATAGTACCACATATACAACATAATATAAAAAAGCATCTATGTTATAGTTTTATCGAACACTAATGTTGTTATACTGAACAGCTGCACAGGCCAATAAAATTAAATTGAAGATGCTAATAAATGTATGTATTTAACGTATGCTTTTGGCACAACTATAAATTTGAAAAAAAAAAAAAATGCAACAAGGTGAAAATTATTCAGCAATAAATAACAAACAGTAAACCATTTAGTGCATATTGTGGCACTGGGGCCTTTCTAACAAACTTTTATGAGTACACCTTTCTATTGCCAGTAAAATGTATTCAGAATTGAGGCTATATATTTTGCTGCACCATTGGGTATGTTTGTAAAATCCTTTAGAACACAACGCTACTATCTTTTTACTGAAGGAGTGGTTTATGTATGGACCAGACTTCCAGGAGAGGTAATGAGTCAGTCAACAGTAAGTGAGATTAAACATGATTGGGGCAAGCATAGATGTATACTAAGCTCCATGTACACGGGACGCTGAGGCAAAGTCCTCTGATCCTCTGAACGTTTTTTTTTTTGACACCTCGAAACCGGTGTTTAAAACGCCCATTTAGCCACGTTTGCATGCGTTTTACCACGTTTGAGTCTAGAAGCGTTTAGTTAAGAAAACATCATAAGACCCTCCCCAAGCTCAAAAAACTGTATTATTTAAAGCGGAGGTTCACCCAAAACTCATCACTGTCTCCATCGCATCAGTGTACATGTAGAGCTAAAATCTGTCTTTTTTTTTTTTAAATATCAAAATACCTTAGTAATGATGATTTTCAATAATCCCGCGGGAGTAGGCGTCTCCCCAGCGCCGCAGTGATCTATGGGAGCTCCCGCAGTGTGTAATGGGGAATGACGCCGCCCGTTGTGATGACAACCATAATGCTTACGGCGCAGGTCACCGTAGAGAGTGCGCATGCCCGAGATAGAGTGGTGAATGCCGGGAGCCGAGCATTCACCGCATCCAGGAAGCAATTGCTTGTGGGCTTCACAATGCCCACAAGCAAAATGGCAAGTGCCTCGATCAAAAAATATAAGTTTATCTTTAGTATGAAAACGGACGGGTGATGCTGCAAGACACCTAAAAAGTGAGTACTCAATTGCTATATATAAATCCACTGATTTAGCACAAAAAAAAAACCGAATGGTCGCGGAACCTCCGCTTTAACTATTTCAGACATTTTGTGAGACCAGATTGCGTAGTAGCAGCTGAGAAAGCAGCAGTGTACTTGTATTTAGCGTGTCACTTTCCCCGTCGCCTGCCACAAGTTGCGGATTGTCCACTTGCCACATCACTTGCCACAAGTTGCGGATTGTCACTTGCCACAAGTTGCAGATTGTCCACTTGCCACGTCACCTGCCACAAGTTGCGGATTGTCACTTGCCACAAGTTGCAGATTGTCCACTTGCCACGTCACCTGCCACAAGTTGCGGATTGTCACTTGCCACAAGTTGCGGATTGTCACTTGCCACAAGTTGCAGATTGTCCACTTGCTACGTCACCTGCCACAAGTTGCGGATTGTCACATGCCTCATCACCTGCCACAAGTTGCGGATTGTCATTTGCCACAAGTTGTGGATTGTCAACTTGCCACGTCACCTACCACAAGTTGCTTGTTCAAATCTAACAACATATGGGTCAAATTCCAATTATACTTCGAATAACAGCAATGCTAGTGGTGTATTGGATTGGATCAAGGGCTCATTAGGGTATATAAATGCTCTATGAATCATTGCAAGCAATTACAATTTTTTATTTTTTTTAATGGTTATTCATCATTTGCCATAATTATTGAGATTTTTTATGTAAAAAACATAGGGCACCTTTGAAAACGTGGCTAAACGCAGGTACCGCGTTTGGCGTCTGAACTAATTTTTTTGCTTTCAAAGAAACGCTGTTAAAAGCAACTGCCTAAAAACAAATGTAAACGAAACTGTATACATGGTCACATAAGATAACATTGAATGAGTTCAGGGGCAGTTGAAAAAAGCGTCCAACTGCCTCTGAACGTCCCTTTAACAGCAGCAGTGTACATGGGGCCTTAAAAGTTTATAAATAAATAAATAAAAGAAGAGACAGACTTGATGGACCACTTGGTGTTTTTCTGCTGTCACATTTTAATGTTTATATGCTACAGCCTACATTGTAGTAACCATCAAAATGATCAGCTTTAACGTTTACGCCTGAAACTTCTCATCCTAGTTCATAAATGGGTACTGAATAAGTAAAAATAATTCACAGTAGTCTAAAGCGCCTAAATCCCCTCAAAGCCCATGCGGGACGTTTGCAGAACAAAGTAATTGCACTATAAGCATGAAGTGTATCTTGAAGTAATGGGATTTTTCTTTATGCAGCTTTGTGGCTTGAGAATTCATAATGTTACATTTCACTTTGAAGTAGAACTCCATAGTGTGTGACATAGACAAAATGTACTAGAAAATGCTACTGTAGCTATAAAAACATAAATATATAAAAATGTGTGTTGTTACCAAATATATTTGGTGCTTTTTTTCTATCCCTATCAAGTATTTTTACGTACTCTTTTCCATGTCACAAATTAGTGAATTCAATGTACAGATATTTTAGCCTTTGTACACAAGAATGCTGAGCATATGGGTATGACAAGAACTTGTTATGACTTCTAGTGTTCAGCCCTACTTCTCAGCTGAGTAATTCTTTTGAATGGGAATTGCAACATTAGTATCCACAGATGATGCATGTGTGCCAGGGAGCAGAAGGGAATTCCTTGTGTGCAAAGTCTTACTGGTATGATAAACAGCCCCAGGTGTTCTAGACGGTTAGTCCAAGATTGCATTTATGTGGCCAAACTGTGTTTGTTTTTATATCTCAAAAGGTTTCAGAGGGTATTAGGGCTAGTGAAAGGACCCTGTGTGTTGGTTATTTTTAACTCTTGAGTCTGGCAAGGAAGTGTGAGGGTAGACTCCCTGGTTATACCCCATGCATTGATTTCACCAACATGCTGCCGCCAACAGTTTTTGTTGAGACTCGGAAATAATTAAAACTGGTAATAATAGGTTGCCCTGGTCTTTGAAGACATTTTTGCAAGCAAAGCTGGCTGAAAGTGACTGAGATCACCAAAAATTGGCTTAAAGTGGTTGTAAACCCATTTTATAAACAAAGACCTACAGGTAAGCCTAGATTAATGCTTACCTGTAGGTGCATGAAATATCTCCTTAACCTACACGGTTAAGGAGATATTTGCATTTAAATGCGGTGACGCTGACGTCACGCGCATGCGCATGGGGTTAACCCCATTCACAAATTCGGCTAGGTCGCAACATTCGACGACGTAGCCGAATTCGACGGCTCACGTGCGCATGCGCAGAGTGACGACTTCGCCGCTCCGGCCAATCACAGCGCCGGAGCGGCGCTGTGATTGGCTGCAGCGGCGATACCCGGAAGTAACATTCCGGCTATCGCCGCAGCGATGGATGCGGCTAGAGGAGGGACACGGAAGACTTTGGGGGCCCCGATCAAAGGTAAGTGGTACATAATGAGCTAGTATGCTAGTCATACTAGCTCATTATAGCTTTGTCTTGCAGGTTAGTAAAATTTATTTTTTTCGAAACACAGGGTTTACAACCACTTTAAGTCTGACCAGAATTATACAAGAGCTACATGCTTTGTTTTTATTTGCAGGAGTATACAACTAAAAGTGCCTGCTTTGGAACACATAGCTCCTTATGTAAAGCTAAATATGGGGGAAAACATATCTTTCACTCTGTCAAATTTGATTATTATTTACATTCTTGCATAAACACAGTTGTGATCAGTTCTCTTTAAAGTGTTTGTAAAGGCTGAAAGTTTTTTTACCCTCATGCATTCTATGCATGAGTGTAAAAAACCTTCTCTATGTAGTAGCTCCCCAGCCCCCCCTAATACTTACCTAAGCCCGATCTTCCTCCAGTAATGTGCACGAGAGTCTCGGCTCCTTGGGGACTCTCCCTCCTCATTGGCTAATTGGCTAATTGCTCCCGCTGCTGTCAATCACAGCCAGTGAGCTAATGAGGAAAAAGGGGATGAGCCAAGGCTCTGCGTGTCAATGGACACACAGAGCCTCAGTTCGGGTGTCCCCCATTGCAAGCTGCTTGCTCTGGGGGTACTAAGCAAGAGGGAGGAGCCAAGAATTCTAGCCGGAGACCCAAAAAGAGGAGGATCGGGGCTGTTCTGTGCAAAAACACTGCACAGAGCAGCTAAGTGTAACATGTTTGTTGTTATTTTCTTATTTGATTTTAATATAACCTTAATCAACTACCCAAACTGAAATTAATAAAAAATAACAAGCATGTTTCCTACCTACTTTGTAGCATGGTGTTAAATGAATAATGAGAGGTGTAGTTCAACTAAGCAAGCACTGACCTCTTAAGAGCAAAAGCAATCCAGGTTTCATAATACTGTAGTCAGTTATATTTTCTGGTTGGTTACAATATATTAGTGTTCTTTGCAGGTCCTCACTACTTTTTTTACTCATACTGAATTGAAAGACAGAAAAACTGTCACAAAGCCACCAAGCTGAATTTTGTTCTTTCTATTGCATGTATAGATTGTTTATAAGCAATGATTACACTTTCTCTTTCCTCAGTTCTCTTACAAATTGCTTGATAATAAAAGGTCAGGCCTTGATGAATAATTTTACTGACTTTTATATGTTTTGAACACAGCTGAGTTAATTAGCAGCTTGATGAAGTTCCCAGTCTGCATGAGGTATGGTTTGAGGCTGTGAGCATTACAAATGCCCCAGGCATTTTACCAGCAGTATGGGTCACCGAGCTCTCATCTGCCATCAACACTGATGTCTCTTCCACTGATAACATGGAAAACTTGAAGGGCCAATTAGATTGCATATGACATAAAATTACATGTTTCTGTGAGGTTTACAAGGCCATTAAGTGGTAAAATTCACAGAAGGTATAATATATCCTAGCACGTAATAGCTCTGCAAATTAACATTATACAACAAGAAAGCACTGGACACACAGCACAGTGCGGTAAAAGATAAATGTCATTGAACAGTAGTAACACAAATTCAATTAGACTTTTTAGTTCAAGCATAAACATTGCTTAAAGACTGAAAACAAAACTGCATAAAATCTGTCTAGAAGGCTACATTGCTTTAAGTGTCATTGACAGAATATACATTTTACACCTTCACATACTGGCCAATTCTAATTTACAGTATCCAACAATCCAAGTAATTAAACTGGCTATTAACAATTTTCTGCAGTGTGAAGCTGCTATAGACATCAGAAACGTCTTTCTATTACCATGCATGCTTGGATCAACTGAACATGCATGTTTATGGCTGCAAAAGAGAAAGATATATCTAACAAGAGTCTTATCCCAGGAAAACTAATAGCAGTAAGTGAAAATGATCCAACACAGGGGGCCACTATTTACCTCAAGATAGGCTAACAAGGCGTATGTGTGGAAATTGGTTGGTAAATAGACATGGCCATGCTCAGGTACCTAACTGGTACTTTGAAACCCACTTAACATTGTTACATTGCGATGAGATACCATACATTTTAAAGGACAAAAAAAATACTGTTACAGTAGCAGGCAAAAGTATTATTTGCGTATAATTACAAACTAGAGACTTCAATCACCCAGTAATCATGAAAGAATTATATACTAACTGGAACAAATTGTGTTAGATAAAATCATTTACAAAGTCCGCTGACTGACAGTTTGTGTTACTTAAAGCGGAGTTCCACCCGAAAATGGAACTTCCATTTTTCGGAATCCTCCCCCCTCCGGTGTCACATTTGGCACCTTTCAGGGGGGGAAGGGGGAGCAGATACCTTTTTAATCCAGGTATTTGCTTCCACTTCTACTGGGGCATTGATAGCCTCAGTAGCCGTGGCAATCTATGCCATGTCCGGCCCCTCCTCCGTCCCCCCGCTGTCTTCTGGGAGACACACAGGTCCCAGAAGACAGCAGGGACCAGTGAGGACGTGCAACGCGACTCACGCATGCGCAGTAGGGAACCAGGCTGTGAAGCCGCAAGGTGGCGGCGCCTCCACCCGAGAGCCAAGGGATAGATTGGCTTCAGGTGAGAACATCGCGGGCGCCCTGGACAGGTATGTGTCCATATTTTAAAAGTCAACAGCTGCAGTATTTGTAGCTACTGACTTAAAAAAAATAGGATTTTTTGTACTCACCGTAAAATTCTTTTCTCTGACATCCATGGACTGACACAGTGTCTCTTTACACTTTACACGTGGTTATGTCCCTGCTTGCAGGAGAAGACCTAGGCAGAATGTGAAATGTTATACATACATTCTAAAAGCCAGAGCCGAACAGCCCCACCCAGGGGGCGGTCCCTCCGGACACAACCCTCCCACTACAGTCAGCAGACTTCAGTTCGTAACAAAACAGTACAAACTTAAAAGGAAGGGTGGGCGCCGTGTCAGTCCATGGATGTCAGAGAAAAGGATTTTACGGTGAGTACAAAAAATCCTATTTTCTCTTACCATCCATGGACTGACACGGTGTCTCTTTACACTTTACACGTGGGATGTCCCAAAGCAGTGTCAAGAGAGATGGGAGCAGTATAAATGGAAAAACCAAAACTTCACTCCAATAAGGCAGAGCTCCTCAACGGAGGAGTCGCAACTTTAAACAGCGGCCTGCAGCACCCTGCGGCCGAAGGAAGCATCCGAAGATGCAGCCACATTAACCTTATAAAAACCTTAAAAGGCATGAACAGACGACCAGGTCGCCGCCTTGCACACTTGTGCAACCGACGCTTGATGTCGGGAAACCCAGGAAGCACCAATTGCCCTGGTGGAATGCGCCGTGACCGGAAAGGGAGGCGCCCGCCCTTTGAGAGCATAGGCTTGAATGACGGTTTGTCTGATTCCCCTAAAATGATGGCAGACGAAACCGCTTGGCCCTGTTATGGACCAGAGACAGTCACAAACAGTGAGTCGGACTTCCGAATAGAAGCAGTAGCAGACAGGTACACCCGTAAGGCTCGTACCACCTCCAATATGTGCAGCGCAAACTCTCTGGGATGCGATGGGTGAGGACACAAGGACGGGAGGGCAATGTCCTCATGTAGGCGAAAGGTCGACACCACCTTTGGCAAAAAAGGAAGGTCGCGGATGCAACACTGCCTTATTCTTATGGATGACCAAATATGGCGACTTGCAGGACAAAGCCGCCAACTCAGACACTCGTCAAACAGAAGTGATTGCCACTAAAAAGGCCACCTTCTGAGACAAGACAAGAGGGGAATATCCCGGATATTCCCAAAAGGAGGTTCCTGGAGGACCGAGAGCACCAAATTCAGATCCCACGGTGGGAGAGGAGGCTTGACAGGAGGGAGCACATGGCGAACCCCCAACACAAGGTGCTAACCAAGAAAAATTACCCACTAGAGGTCGCTGAAAGAAGACGGCCAAGGCCGAAATCTGATCCTTTATGGTACTCAAAGCAAGCTTTTGGGTCACTCCACACTGCAGAGGACGCAGGAATCTGGGGACGGAATACGTCCGAGGACGCCAGTCCAGCGCTTCGCACATGGCGATATAAGCTTTCCAGGCACGGTGATAGATCTGCCTGGAGGAAGACTTCCGTGTCCTTAACATGGTCAAAATGACCGAGTCCGAGAGACCTCGGTCCCTCAACACCTGGCTTTTAACAGCCCTGCCGTTAAAGCCAGAGACTGTAAGCCGGATGAAACATAGGACCTCGAGACTGAAGGTCCTCCCTCATCGGCAATCGCCAGGGAACGTCCGCGACGAGACGTGCCAGATCAGCGTACCAGTGATGCTGAGGCCAATCCGGAACAATTAGGATCGCCGGAGTTTATATCAGGCGATAAGGACCCTATGGGGCCACCAACGCATCCGAGGCATCGCCCAAGGATCCCTGGATCTGGCCACAACCTCGACCCTTGCGATTGAGTCGAGAGGCCATCAGGTCCACATCCGGCGTGCCCCACCATCGGTAAAGGAGTTGAAATATGCAAGGACCACTCTTCTTGGTCCGGTGTCTGGCGATTGGCGACTCAGATAGTCTGCCTGCCCATTGTCTATGCCCAGAATGTAAAATGGCCTACAGAGCCGGCACGTTTCTTCCGGCCCACTTCAGGATACGGACTACCTCAGAAGCCGCAGCTGAGCTCCGAGTTCCCCCTTGATGGTTTACATACGCCACCGCCATGGCGGTGTCTGACTGGCTCCTGATGGAGCGACCCCGTACCCTCTCCGACCTGAGGAGAGACACAGTCCGATGGCCCGTATTTCCAGAACAGTGATTGGTAAACGGGCTCGTCCGGAGTCCAAGGCCTGAGCCGACAGGACTCCCCAGACTCCACCCCAGCCCGTCAGGCTGGTGTCCGTCGTGAGTACTGTCCATTGGATGGGAGGGGAACGACTTTCCGGACCGAAGAGCCGAGGATCTCAACCACCATGTCAGGGGTGCCCTGACCAGGTGAATCACCTGGATCTGAAGATCCAAGGACAACGGGGATTTGTCCCAGGTGGACAAGATCTCCTTCTGCAATGCCCTGGTGTGTGATTGGGCATACGGAACGGCCGCGAAGGAGGCCACCACGAGTCTCGGGACTCTCATGCAAAAAACGGATTGACAACCATTTTTGGGATGTCAGCACCCGCACCGCAGACTGAAGTGTCAGCAACTTCTCCAGAGGTAGGATACCTTTGCCTCCAAGGAGTCCAGAATCAGAACTAGATACTCCAGACACTGAGTCGGGACCAGGACTGACTCCTGAATGTTCAGGAACCACCCGAGTCCCTGAGGGTCTAATTGACGATAGTCACACCTTTCCTCTAAGTCTGATCCACTTTCTGCTCTTAGCAGAAGATCGTCCAGATAGCCCACGACAGCAATACCTCACTGTAACAGAAGGCTAGAACCGGAGCAAGCACCTTGGTGAACACCCTTGGTGCCGAGGCTAGGCCGAAAGGAAGAGCCACAATCGATAGTGGACTTCGCTGATCACAAAGCGCAGAAACTTCTGGTGACTTGCGCAGATCGGAACATGCAAGTAGGCGTCCTTGAAGTCCAAGGACGCCAGAAGAAAATCCCTTTGGTGGAGTGTAGCGATCACCGTGCGAATGGATTCCATGCGGAATTTCTGCACCTTCTCGAAGGCATTCAGGGCCTTGAGGTCCAGGATAGGTCGAACCACGTCCTATTTTTGGGACGACAAACAGATTCAAGTAGAATCCCTGAAAACTCTCCTGTGATGGAACCGGCACAATCACTCCGGACCTGATCAAATCCTGTACAGCCCCCAAGAGGGCTGCCCGACAGGTAGGAAGGAGAGGAAGATTTGAGGGAAAGAATCTGTCTGGGGGCCAGGATCGGAATACTATCCTGTATCCTGAGGTGACTACCTCGTACACCCACCAGTCGGAGATTCGGGAGGACCACCGATTCGTGACCTGTGAAGTCGTCGTCCCACCCCAGAGTCGGGCGGAGGCAAGACTTCACGCGGAGGCGGGCTTGGGAGCCGCTTGTTCGGCTTACGCACCCAGGGGCACTTGTGCCCACCAGCCGCACTGCCGTCAGTCTGAGAGGGCCTACCCGTGGACTGACTGACGAAAAAACCCTGTTTTGCTGGAAAGGAAGGCCCCTGTTTGCGGCGGGCCTCCTCACCCTTGCTAGTCTAAGGAAGAAGAATGCTTTTACCTCCCATGACATCCATGACGATGTCATCCAGAGCAGCACCGAAAGGTCTACCACCTTTAAATGGTAGATCCGTCAGGAGCTTCCTAAGGCTAGGTCAGCAGACCAGCACTTCAACCAGATAAGACGACGCAATACCACCGCCGAGACAGAGGCCCTGGATATTAAAGGGGCCGCGTCCAACGTGGCATCGCACACATAAACCAGGCCCTGAACCAGTTGGTGGGCCAAAGCAACTGTGTCTGGAGGAAGATTATGCTCCTGTACAGCTAGGTGCAACATTTTTGCCCAACCTGTAAGTGTTTAAGACACAAGGGTCGCCGCTACCACAGGCCGTAGGGCGGATCCCAACAAGGCAAACATGGCTCTGCTCACCACTTCTGACCTCCCGTCAGTGGGGTCCTCAAATGCAGGAGTCCCCTCCATCGGGAGAGTGATGGCCTTGTTCAACCAGGCGACTGGAGGGTCGACCCTGGGGGAGAAGCCCACTTTTTAAGTAGGGCATCTTCAAGGGGTATCTGATAGACAAACGCAGCGGGACCATAAAAAAAAAAAATTCTTCTGCGGCTTTTCCCAGACCTTATCAATGAGCTGGTCAAAGAAAGTACATATGGAAAAACCTCTTTAGAAGGCCTGGCCTTAAAAGAACCAAAGGAGACTGTATCCGCCTGAGGTTCTCCATCCACAGCATTTTAGCTTGAGAGTGTCCCTCACCGCAGTCATGAGTACACTAACAAGCGCCCTGTCATTTACTGACTCAGAACTGGAGTTTTCCTCATAAGGAATGTCCTGTTCAAAACCATCCAATACATTCAGAACTAGGGTCCTGAGCGGTAGTGGCTAGGCCCATATCTGAATCAGCGCACTGCCCTCATGAAGTAAAGTGGGGAGAGGGCGCTTTTTTGCTCCCTTGCGCATGCACACAGCTCCCATCCTGGTCAGAAATTATTCCAGGACTGCCCACAACTGGTCCCTAGGGACCGCAGGTGCTGAAGCACTGCCTGTTGTCCACTGACATTTAGGGGAAGCTGGTGACAGAGACTCCATATTGCCCCCCTCTGAGACTCCTCAGATAAAAAGTCCACCCACAGGCTGTGCTTACTGAGGAGGGGGCGCCCAGGGGACTCACCAAACCGGACCAGGGACCGCTCAGTTCCGCTGTCTGTACCGCGCTGTGTCAGCGCTGGTGTGCTGTGAGGAGATTGTGAGGAGATTCGCGCTGTTACAGCAGCGCTAGAGGCCAAAACTAGTGCTGAAGAGCGCACGGGCTACAAGAAAATGGCCGCCGCACTTCACTGAGGCGATCCGTGGCAAGATGGCCGCCATGACTCAGCAAAAGTGAAAAAAAAAAAAAACAGCACACACACAGCGCCACTCGGCGCTCAGGCCCCAAAATACACAAAAAAGGCCCCAAGCATATCTGCAGACCAGCATTAGCCCCTCCAATAACAGTGTGACCCCCAGGCACCCCACACAGCACAGCGCCAGCAATGGTGACAGAGAGTGACAATGAAATACAGGGGGAGACAGGGAAAATCCCCCACAGAGAAACACACAGCCTTTTGTACTCACCTGCAGGCAGGAGAGACTACTTACCCGTCCCCTGAGGGACCCAGTGGTGTGTTTCTGACAGGACTATCACAGTGCAGTACTGAGTAGCTGTCGGCCCGGTCCACCGCGAAAGATACAGTCAGTCAGGAACTGTTCAGTCTTGAGAGGACCGTGGGAGCATGAAAGCAAACCCGGCCACCCCTGGAGTCATGGGGCCTGTCGTGAACTGAGTCTCACGCACACAAGGCGAGGATCAGCACGCTCGATGGTCGGACAGGGAAGACTACGAGGATATCTTGTACCCAACCTGTTGCCCAGCCGACAGTTGATAGAAAATTCTCAAAAATAAAATAAAAAAGAATTCCAGAAAAGGAATAAAAATAGGTCAGGAGACTGGCTCCTGAGAGAGCCACGTCTTCTCCTTCTGCTAGGCAGTAAAAAACTGAAGTCTGCTGACTGTAGTGGGAGGGTTGTGTCCGGAGGGACCGCCCCCTGGGTGGGGCTGTTCGGCTCTGGCTTTTAGAATGTATGTATAACATTTCACATTCTGCCTAGGTCTTCTCCTGCAAGCAGGGACATAACCACGTGTAAAGTGTAAAGAGACACCGTGTCAGTCCATGGATGGTAAGAGAAAGAAAATTTTGGCGGAACTCTGCTTTAACCGCTTCAGCCCCGTAAGATTTTACTGACAATTGCGGGGTCGTGCGACGCTGTACCCAAACAATATTTGCGTCCTTTTTTTCCCACAAATAGAGCTTTCTTTTGGTGCTATTTGATCACCTCTGCGGTTTTTATTTTTTGCGCTATAAACAAAAGAACAGTGACAATTTTGAAAAAAACACAATATCTTTTACTTTTTGCGATAATAAATATCCCACATTTTTTTTCAAAAAAACTTTTTTTTTTCCTCAATTTAGGCCGATATGTATTTGCAAATGGCAAAAAGCGTATATTGATGGGTTTCGCAAAAGTTATAGCGTATACAAAATAGGGGATAGAATTATGGCATTTTTATTATTATTTATTTTTTTACTAGTAATGGCGGCGATCTGCGATTTTTATTGGGACTGCGACATTTTGGCGGACAGATCGGACACTTTTGACACATTTTTGGGACCATTGACAATTTTACAGCGATCAGTGCTATAAAAACGCACTGATTACTGTAAAAATGTCACTGGCAGGGAAGGGGTTAACACTAAGGGGCGATCAAGGGGTTAACTGTGTTCCCTCTCTGTGTTCTACCTGAAGGGGGGGTGGGACTTACTAGGGGAAATGACAGATCGCTGTTCATACCTTGTATGAACACACGATGAGTCATTTCTCCCCTGAAAGAACAGGGATCTGTGTGTGTCACCAGCAATCGCGGGTGCCCGGCGCTCATCGCGCCACAGGGCGAAGTGACATAACATAACGTCGTTTTGCCCAGCCGTGCCATGCTGCCATAGTAAAACTGCGGCGGCTGGTCGGCAAGTGGTTAATGTAAACATGAAGTCAGTTTGTATGTGGCAAGGTACCACCACTATAACATGGCACCTTTAGAGGATGCCACTCCAGGTATGCAAATAAGCACTGCCACAGCAATAATAGTGAGGGTTCTGGTTCCAGACCCTGCTACATGGAGGTGCCTACAATCATAAAGCAGCACTGTACCACACCTGGACAGGTTTCACATTTGCATTAGAGACATATACAGTGCCTTGAAAAAGTATTCATACCCCTTGAAATTTTCCACGTTTTGTCATGTTACAACCAAAAACGTAAAGGTATTTTATTGGGATTTTATGTGATAGACACACACAAAGTGGCACATAATTGTTAATGGAAAGAAAATGATAAATGGTTTTCAAACTTTTTTACAAATAAATATTTGAAAAGTGTGGCGTGCATTTGTATTCAGCCCCCCCGAGTCAATACTTTGTAGAACCACCTTACGCTGCAATTATAACTGCAAGTCTTTTTGGGGATGTCTCTACCAGATTTGCACATCTAGGAGAGTGACATTTTTGCCCATTCTTCTTTGAAAAAATAGCTCAAGTACTGTTAGATTGGCTGCAGCGCGTCTGAACAGCAATTTTCAAGTCTTGCTACAGATTTTGACTGGGCCGTTCTAATACATGAATATGCTTTAATGTAAACCATTCCATTGTAGCTCTGGCTGTAGGTTTAGGGTCTTTGTCCTGCTGGAAGGTGAACCTCCGCCCCCGTCTCAAGTCTTTTGCAGACTCCATCCATCTTCCCATAAATTCTGACCAGCTTCCCTGTCGCTGCTGACAAAAATCATCCCCATGACATGATGCTGCCACCACCATGCTTCACAGTGAGGATGGTGTGTTCAGGATGATGCGCAGTGTTGGATTTCCGCCACACATAGCGTTTTGCTTTTAGGCCAAAAAGTTCAATTTTGGTCTCATCTTACACATGTTTGCTGTGTCACTTCTCTGATTAATGCTCTCCTTGCCCGGCCTTTCAGTTTAGGCAGACGGCCATGTCTTGGTAGGTTTGCAATTGTGCCATACTCTTTCTATTTTTGGTTGATAGATTGAACAGTCCTCTGTGAAATGTTCAAAGCTTGGGGTTTTTTTTTTTATAACCTAAACCTCCTTTAAACTTCTCCACAACTTTATCCCTGACCTGTCTGGTGTGTTCCTTGGCGTTCATGGTGCTGTTTGTTCACTAAGGTTCTCTAACAAACCTCTGAGGGCATCACAGGACAGCTGTATTTATACTGAGATGAAATTACACACAGGTGGACTCTATTTACTAATTAGGTGACTTCTGAAGGCAATTGGTTCCACTAGATTTAATTTCATTTGTATTTCTGGTCTCCTTATCCGCTTCATTAAAAAAAAAAGTACAGTTCAGTAGCTCAAGTTGAAATTTATACACATCTACACTCCCCCCCCCCCCCCCTCTGGTTTCCTACTATTCTATTCCATCTATTTTATTTTATATTATCTATCTAATTTTATTTTACCCTATTTTATTTTGATATCTTTACTTCTTTTTCTCTTTCCTTTTTCTATTATTCTTACTTCATAACGTACCTTATTGAAGCTACAGTATTACTCTACATTACTTTTTTCGAAGATACAGATCAATTTATAATTAATATGTTAAATATTTCTTTCAACTACAGTCTTGAATATATTAGTACAAGGATTTATTTACTTTCTATCTCATTTAAGTCCTTATAATTTTCATTAGGATATATTCTGTAGACCCTATTATTTGTTATTTTTCTATATTTGTAATAATTGGACAAATATCAACAACACGTATTACATATGATCTGTATGTGACTAATATGTACAGTATGTCCAATAAAATACTTTGACAAGGAAATTTATACACATCAAAACAAGTGAATCTTCCTCTTTCTGCCTATCCCGACACATCTACTAAAAAGTTTAATTCAGAGAGAAAGAGTCTGAAACCAAACAATTTTTGCTATGGTGCCTTAAAGCCTATTGTCACAGGGGCACCCTCTGCTAAAACCAAGATTGTGTGCAAGTGTGTTAATTTTTCACTTAAAGAAATATCACCAGAAGGTGGACATTTTCATAGAATTTCTTTGGACCCAGTGCATATAGCCCCACCCCAGGCTAAAGTCCAATTTATGGGTGTTCCTATGTGGGGCTACATCACAGCACTGAGTCCCCATCACTTCTTTAAGCTGATTGATCTTTTATGGTTATGACAACAGTCAGTGCTGTGGGGCTGTTTGATAGAGCTGTCAGCTGCTAGTACATGGCACCAGCAGATCCACTGCACTAACTGATAATTCACACATCCCACAGCACTTTTTAAAAGACAGTAAGCTGCTCAACCATGCTGCTTAGCAACCATGGGACGAATCAGATCCCTTGGGATATTTAATATTGATCTTAAAAATTAACTAGACAAACCAGTGTTACCTTAGAATGCCCAATCTACCGTGTGGGCTATTTTATTCAGGCAGGAGGCACCTGCGGCTGTCTGAATACCTGAACAGGGAATGTATCTGATTTAAGGTAGTCACCGTTCATCCAACAATTTTCCACCAAACTCTTCCTGACAAGGATAGAACCACCCAAGGTTCAAACTTCAGCCATTTCAGCAGGAATTTGTCTAAAATTTCAGTCATGTACGACAGGCTTTGCTGTGAAGGGTGCACAAAACTTACATTTAGGGGCTGTACATCTTCTAAGAAGCATACATTCCAATAGTCTGTAATTTTCAGTGTTTCAGATTTTTCAGGTGAAAACAAACTAGCTTACTATACGCTTCAGAGATCCATTGAGGTCAGAATACCATTACTATACCTAGCTTATTCTAAGAACACAAACCTATACAAAAAAGCATACAGATAACTAGGAATTACAGGCAATAAGAGTCAATTTAATTGAGGACCCTAAGATATGCTGGTTCAATGATCCATCCTTTAATGTAAACCATTTTAGAACATATAGTTCTTATTTCTGTATCTTTAGTATCTGATTTGTATACATGCATCTTTAATCCCATCCATGCCAAATCTGTCATGCACTACTGCAGTTTGCTGACAGCTCATTAGTAAATTGTTGTTTAACTATAAAGGCACCAATGGCCCAACAAAAAAATTGACTAAGAATTTGATGTACGGTAGTCTGCATCATAATGAATATGAAGGGGGCCTGTGCATTATGTCAGGAAGCATGCATTTTGAGTTAATATTGTAAGTTAAAGAAGAATAAACCAAAAATCCAAACAGTAATATTTTGCTATGTACTAATTTCCAGATGTGGTGGCTGCATACAATTTATTTTTTAATGGAAATAGAAAAAATCACCAGGTGAAAAAAGGAAAATAAAGAACACAAGACAAAAAACAAAAATGAATACAGCCACCAAATGTAAGGATTGGTAAACTGCAAAATACAACATTTTTGTTTTTGTGTTTAATACCACTTTACCTTCAAAATAATTCTGATTTGATTTACACAACTTGACAAGCTTGGTGTCGCCTATTTTCATTACGGTATTTCATATGAAGAGTTGTGTATTCTCTCTCCATAGGCCAGTGATGGTGAACCTTGGCACTCCAAATGTTTTGGAACTACATTTCCCATGATGCCCAACTTCACTGCTGAGTGCATGAGCATCATGGTAGATGTAGTTCCAAAACATCTGGAGTGCCAAGGTTCGCCATCACTGCCATAAGCCATCTGCAAGTTCAGTCAGGATCCTTATGGATAACTGATGAGAAAATAAGATTACCATGTTGGGACACTTGAGATATCCTTGAAAAAATCTTTAAATACATCTGTCATGCTATCCAGTTCATGTATACTTTCGTCCATAGGGCCTTGTATAGAATCTATATGTGATTTGGCCTGCTGTGAATGAGAAAGTGGCCTGTATTTTCCCCTTCTTCAAAAGTACTGCTGCTATAAGAAAATTTGCTTCTTCTCCACAGCCGTCAGTACAACTTTTTGGTGAAGAGTCTGAGCTTCCAACCAGCTACGCTCTGAGGCCTGTGTGAGGTTAGCTATATAGTTTTCCTCTGCTTTTTTAGCTTCATTCAGTACCAGGGATTCCCATTCTTTGGTGGCCATTAATCTGAGATATTTGACGAATAATAAGACCCCTGAGGTGTGCCTTAAGAGCATACCAGACAACTCCCAAGGCCGCTGTACCCTCATTATGTTTTATAAAGTCATCCAGGGCCCTCGGTATAGAGTCGGTGAAGGGGAACAGTTGGAGCCAGAATGGGTTCACCTTCCACAGTATCTCCCCCCCCCCCCGGTTGCCCAAGACAGAAATTAGAGCTCTAAGGAGGTAGTGATCTGATATACTACGTGGCGCATATTCTATCAGGGAAATATTTTGCATAGCCAAAGGATTACATAGGCAGAGATCATTTTATCAAAGAGCTCTATGTGTTGCAGAATAGCATGAGTAGTATTTTCAGTCAGGGTTCCTGTCCCTCCACACATCACCAAGACCGAGCTCCATAATTAGCCTAGTGAACTAAGTATGACCAGAGGGATCTACTTGGCGTCCACTGTGGGGCGACCATTTATTATTTTTTTTATCTAAAAGGTTATTAAAGTCTCCCATGACCCCAACAGGTACATTGGGATATGGTGCAATAAATTGAGCTAGGCAGTTCAAGCTCTTGGAAAATAAGTTTACATAGCAAAAAAATTAATCGTCTACCCGGGAATGAACCAGGCTAAAAGAAACAGTGAAGAAATAATTCCGGATGGCTGCACTTCCAAAAATCCTTTTATTGAAGCCTCATATGACAAGTGGTTGACAGATGGAGCAGGGGAAAAAGAGGTAGACGCGTTTCGCGCAAATGTCAGCGCTTAGTCATTACCTATTGGAACTAGTCACCACAATAATTTTCTGGCAGTGGATTTGGACCAAACTCTTTACATCAAATTTGAGTGTAAGTACCGTGTATTCTAGCCAGGTTTTCTTTGTAACACCAGCTGAGTACTAATTTTAATTGGTTAGTTCACCTGTAACCTAATGATGACACATTAGAGCAGTATATAGGTGATTGTGGTGACTAGTTTCAATAGGTAATGACTATGAGCTGACATTTGCGCGAAATGCGAAATGCGTCTACCTCTTTGTCCCCTGCTCCATCTGTTAACCACTTGTCATATGAAGCTTCAATAAAAGGATTTTTGGAAGTGCAGCTGTCCGCAATTATTTCTTCACGTTTCACAGCATGCGAGCTGGGCTGGCACCTGACTGGTGTGTGTGGGAATTGACCAGAGACTCACTCACCTGGAGCAGCTTTTCTTGTTTCTAAAAGAAACAGTGTGAGATATTAGAATGCCAACTCCTCTGGAGTAGAATGTATGGGTGGAGTGAAACTGTACAGGGTAGTTGCAGGTCCCTAGCATAGATAAAGTAGTCGGCTGGAGGTGTGTCTCCTGCATGCAAACCACAGCAGAGCGATACAATTTAAGAGCCTGTCACTTCACTCCATACACCAGCCCCCTCACATTCCATGAAATTAGATTATATTCAACTGCCATAAGGGCTATACCGCGTTATAAGAGCGCATAAAGGACTAGTGCCCGGTAGCAGGCGGGTAAAGAAGAGATATACTAAGAACAAAGTTGCAAACATTATAGGAATTAAGCAAGTAAGTGTATACATTTGTTGCCTACTGAGGCGGAAGCAGGTCTGGATATACATCACTGCAGCATGCATAGTCTGGCTGTTAGGGAGGTGGACACGTAAAGGGATTAGTGGACAGTCACACAGTAAACATTGCAAGGGAAAACATCTCCACAGTGGGCCAACAGAGCCCAACAAAACTAAATAAACACAAATAAAAAAAAAGAAGAGCAGCATCCCCCATATAACTCTGATTGCGGTTTTACACTTCTTATTGCATTCCTTGTAGTGTTGGAATGCTGACAATGACCACCCCCTTTATATTTTTTAAAGGCCATATTTTTCTCTTTAATGAGGCTTTTCACATTACGGTTTAGCCACCCAGGTTTAACCTTCGCTCTTCTATATTTATTGCCAAATAGAATGCTGTCATGGATATGCAGTAGTGTTTGTCTGTCAGCTTACCTTCCTTCCCATGTGTTCATCTTAGAGGCCTGAGCCCTTTCACCTGGCTTCCTTTATAATCTCCTCCCAGCCTGACTCCACCCCAGGCCCTATCACAGAACACTATATTAACCTGTGCACTGCAAGCCTGCTTTGCTGATCAGCGTGTTTGTTAGGCATTGTGTGTTTGGGTTCCTGCCTGCCGTGTGCTACGTCTGTCTCTCTGTTACGTTATTGGCTTGTCCCCGTCTATCCCTGTCTGCTCGTGACCCTTGACCTTCGGCTCGTTCTTCGTTATCCTTGTCTGCTTGTGGCCCCTGACCTTCAGCTTGTTATTCGGTTCTCTCTATCGTGTGCTGCTGCTTCCCCTCTTTTCCCCTTATCCTACGGGGCGTGAGCTAGGAAACTCCAGGGGCCGCGACCTGGTCCCAGCCTGCAGCGTAACATCCTCACCACTAGAGGCCCTGGAGAAGACCAGCTGGGTCTTAGACTCCGCGCCCTGGGGAATCTTGGCTCTCGCTTCCGTTGGGATCCCGGTTGTGCTCCTCTGGTCCCGCTTTCCACAACCACCCAGTTTCCTATCCGCAGAAGCCAGCCATAGGGTTCACTACCTTGCGGTGCACTCCTGTCCCCCTACGGTGTGCATCTGTCACCTGGCCACAGGTGACCCTGACAGTTTGATCAGCCATGAACCCGGCTGACATCCTGCTACCCGCGGATGATCCATTGCAGGGCATAGTTTGCAGACTTGAAACCCAGGAATCGAATCAGACTCAGGTGATGCGATTCCTCCAGGATCTGGCTTCTCGCTTCGAGCAGCTTCAGGCCTCCTTGGGAACCCTGAATCCGCAACCTCAAATACAATCAGCGGCTGCACCTATTGCACCAGTCGCAGCCACACACTCACTACAACTGCCAGCTCCGTCCCGTTTCTCTGGGGACTCCAAGGCCTGCAGGGGGTTCCTTAGCCAATGCACGATTCATTTTGAGCTCCAGCCCCAAAACTTCCTGTCTGATCGGGCTAAGGTAGCCTATATCATTTCCCTCCTCTCTGGTGAAGCTTTAGCCTGGGCAGCCCCTCTGTGGGAACTGAATGATCCAGTGGTTTCTAGCCTGTCTGGCTTCTTGAAACTTTTTCGGAATATCTTCGAAGAACCGGCTCGTGTCTCTTCAGCGGCCAGCGCCCTTTTACGTCTCCGCCAAGAGTCTGCTTCTGTGGGACAGTATGCCCTTCATTTCCGCATACTGTCGGCTGAGTTGAGCTGGAACAATGAGGCCTTAGTCGCAACCTTTTTGCATGGCCTGTCTGATAGAGTGAAGGATGAATTAGCAGGAAGAACCATCCCCACTGATCTGGCCGGCGTTATCTCCTTGTGTAACCAGATCGATATTCGCTTTCAGGAGAGGACCTTAGAAAAGCAACGCCAGCACTCCTTGGTTCTTAGTCAGCCTGAGCTCCCCTCTCTTCGACCCGTAGAGCATCTCCTACCAGCTGAGGAACCCATGCAGCCGGGTCGGACCAGGCTATCCCCCGAGGAACGTGCTAGGCGCAGAACTCTTGGTCTGTGTCTTTACTGTGGGGGCAAAGGTCATTTTCGTGACACTTGCTCTCTTTGTCCAGAAAAACGTTCGGGTCCACTTCATCTGGAAAGTGGAGTATTGGACCCAGAAATATCACCTTCCCCTTCTCGTCTTCTGCTTTCTGTGTTCCTTCATGTTGGTGCTTCTTCTCATTCGGTCTCAGCATATCTGGATTCCGGAGCCGCTGGTAATTTCATGGACTGGGAAATCGCATCGTCCATGAGACTTACTCTTTTGCCCCTCACCACGCCATTGGTGGTCTTGGCGATTGATGGTACTGTTCTCCCAGGGGGACCTATCCGCTTCCAGACCCTCCCTGTTAAGATGTCGGTAGGGACACTCCACCAGGAGTGGATATCCTTCCTTATCTTACCCAAGGCCTCAACGCCTATAATTTTGGGTCTCCCATGGTTACAGCTCCATTCTCCGCATGTGGACTGGACTACTGGACAGATTCTGGCTTGGGGTCCCTCCTGTTCCTCGTCCTGCCTACCCAAGGTTGCCCCCTGTGAATCTGAGCCGGTCATTCATTCCAGGTTGCATAACCATTTACATTCCTCTGTCCCTAACCACCCTTGGACGCACAGCCAGGCTAGCTTGTCTACAAGTCCTGCAGTCGCTACGTCTTGCGATGCGATTCAGGTAGTCGCTACACCTGACTCAGCTATTCACTCTGCCTCTGTACTAGTTATGCCAGTCCAGCCCATGCCCAGTGAGCCTCCTACTTTTTCTTGTTCGGGACATTCTGCTTGTCCTTCAGCTATTCAGCTTGACTCCGGCGACATGTCACCTTCTAACCAACCTGACTTCAGGGTTCCACTGACATCTGCCCAGTCTGATGGTCCTGTGCAAGATGACCAGTTCCCCTTTAAGGGTCTAGGGGACCCTCCTCAGATTCCTGTTGATCCTCTCATGCCCTTGCTTATTCCTAAAGAGCCTTTGGTCCTCAATAGATCTTCTTGTCATCTCCCTACCTCGTTTTCGGTCTCTGAGGATAATCTTAAGTACGAGGTTAGACAAGTTCTGGATTCTCGGCTCTGCAGAGGCATTCTTCAGTACCTTGTGCATTGGAGAGGTTTTGGTCCTGAGGAGGCGTCTTGGATCGCTGCATCTGATGTCGCTGCACCTCATCTGTTGAGAAGGTTTCATCAGAGATTTCCCTTTAAGCCTGGGTCCAGGCGGGGGAGGGGCCATAAGAGGGAGGGTACTGTCATGGATATGCAGTAGTGTTTGTCTGTCAGCTTACCTTCCTTCCCATGTGTTCATCTTAGAGGCCTGAGCCCTTTCACCTGGCTTCCTTTATAATCTCCTCCCAGCCTGACTCCACCCCAGGCCCTATCACAGAACACTATATTAACCTGTGCACTGCAAGCCTGCTTTGCTGATCAGCGTGTTTGTTAGGCATTGTGTGTTTGGGTTCCTGCCTGCCGTGTGCTACGTCTGTCTCTCTGTTACGTTATTGGCTTGTCCCCGTCTATCCCTGTCTGCTCGTGACCCTTGACCTTCGGCTCGTTCTTCGTTATCCTTGTCTGCTTGTGGCCCCTGACCTTCAGCTTGTTATTCGGTTCTCTCTATCGTGTGCTGCTGCTTCCCCTCTTTTCCCCTTATCCTACGGGGCGTGAGCTAGGAAACTCCAGGGGCCGCGACCTGGTCCCAGCCTGCAGCGTAACATCCTCACCACTAGAGGCCCTGGAGAAGACCAGCTGGGTCTTAGACTCCGCGCCCTGGGGAATCTTGGCTCTCGCTTCCGTTGGGATCCCGGTTGTGCTCCTCTGGTCCCGCTTTCCACAACCACCCAGTTTCCTATCCGCAGAAGCCAGCCATAGGGTTCACTACCTTGCGGTGCACTCCTGTCCCCCTACGGTGTGCATCTGTCACCTGGCCACAGGTGACCCTGACAAATGCACTGTGTGATACCTTTGTTTAATCAGCTCTTAAAGCATTCCCATTTTTCTTCTGTGCTCAATGTTTCTAGGATTTGGTCCCAATTGATGTTATGTAATAATGACCACTGTTCAGAAAAAATGGCTCATTTGAAGTTTAGTGTTTTTGTGCTACCCTCGTGCCTCCTTTTTCTATGATTTACGCTAAATTGATCATCCTATGATTGCTAAATCCCAAGTTGTACCGTATTGCCACATCTGAGATCAGGCTTGAGAGGGTAAATCCACCTATCAGGATCAACAAATACTGCAATAAAATCTTGATGGGGTCCAAATCTTTTCCTACTCTATTTAAAACTAAATAAAAAATTATTTTAGACTTGCAGCTCCTTTTAGCTATCAGTTACAAATTTGTGGTTTGTTTTTGAATGACCTATGCCTGACTAATTCTGATGTTACACCACATTTGTCTTATGTCTTGCAACCTATGTACGTATGCGGCACAACTGCCCTGTATCTTCTTTAAAAAAAATGTATCTTCTTGTAAAATAAAAGCCAGTTTAAAAATAAATGCAAAAATGGGGCCATGCATACACTTTCATCATAAGACATTCACACAAAATCTGTAAATTTCAAATGCATCCAATGATGTTTTAAAACATAAGTTGCTAAATAGTGGTTGCTGCGGATATTCTTACTGTATATGTGAATGTATCACTAACACGTATGACCCATAAGAACTTTTATGAGATTGTAATAACAATGAAGTTTGTTAGTAATATGGAATGTACCTGTTGCCTCTTGGTTGCTGCTTGGTGCAGCTGCTGTTACCAGTTCTTGATGAGGTATAGAACCACTTGACGACCGTTGACTTGCCATAAGTATTCTGCTTTTTGCTGATGGGAGTCTAGACATCGCACCTAATCCAAGCTGTGGCTTCAGAATCATGGTGGATCTGTAGAAGGTGGGTGGCACCTCATAATGAGTAAATGTTGAAGAGCAGAAGTCATCCTGTCTCTGTCTGTCACCCGTCTACACAATGAAAACAGAGGAGACAATTTTATACATTCATCTTCTGCATGCTAGCACTTGAAAGTAAATTACATTTGTCCCTGAAGCAAGATATATCACACCAGGTAACCGGCATCTACAGGGCGGCATCATGACAAATCGACAATATTCTTCTTTGTAAACTATTACAGAGATGTATATCATATCCCTTGGTCTGTAATGAATTGCACCCTCTGGTACTTGGTTATTACAGCCTAACCTAAAGTCTCTCAAAATAAAGTTTAATTCAGGTTTAAAAAAAAAAAGTGTATGCATACAGTCTAAATACCATCAAACATTTTTTTAAGAGAAATTACCCAATCCCCAGAATAGAATCATTAAAAGAACAAATAAAGGAAGACTTGTGGGTAAAACAGAACAAGAAAGCCTCTTGTGCCTCACTAGGTAGCATGGGATACATAGTTCTTAGAACTAGGTAGCAAAAGTAAGCCAAAGAAATTAGCAGAAGGGAAGCCGTACAAAACGCAAGGAATCTGCAAAGTTGTGGAAAAATCACAACAGGAAAGGAGTTTTTCAGGTAAGCTTGTACTGAACTGTAAACATAACTCTTGTTTGTATTTATTTTGCTATTATTATCTAAAATCAATTAAAACACAAATACACTATATTGTCAAAACTATTGAGACACCTGCCTTTACACACACATGATTTTTAACGGCATGCCAGTCTTAGACGGTAGGGTTCAATATTAAGGTGGCCCACCCTTTGCAGCTATAACAGCTTCAACTCTTCTGGGAAGGCTGTCCACAAGGTTTAAGAGTGTGTCTATGGGAATGTTTGACCATTCTTCCAGAAGTGCATTTGTGAGGTCAGGCACTGATGCTGGATGAGAAGACCTGGCTCGCAGTCTCCGCTCCAATTCATCCCAAAGGGGTTCTATCGGGTTGAGGTAAGGACTCTGTGCAGGCCAGTCAAGTTCCTCCACTCCAAACTCACTCATTCATGTCTTTATGGACCTTTCTTTGTGCACTTGTCCAAATCATTTGCTGAAGGGGGGATTATGGTGTGGGGTTGTTTTTCAGAGGTTGGGCTTGGCCCCTTAGTTCCAGTGAAGGAAAATCTTAAGGCGTCAGCATACCAAGACATTTTGGTTCCAAACTTTGTTGGAACAGTTTGGAGATGGCCCCTTTCTGTTCCAACATGACTGCGCACCAGTGCACAGAGCAAGGTCAATAAAGACATGGATGAGAGAGTTTGGGGTGGGGGAACTTGACTGGTCCTAACCACTACCAGATAGAACACCTTTGGGATGAATTAGAGTGGAGACTACAAGCCAGGCCTTCTTGTCCAACATCAGTGCCTAACTAAGCCATGGTAACTCTGGAGGTGCTGCAGAGATTCAAAGCTCAGGTGGGAGAATCTGTCCACAGGACAACTATTAATCGTGCACTCCACAAATCTGGCCTTTATGGAAGAGTGGCAGGAAGAAAGCCATTGTTGAAAGAAAGTCATAGGAAGTCTTGTTTGCAGTTTGCAAGAAGCCATGTGGGGGACACAGCAAACATGTGGAAGAAGGTGCTCTGGTCAGATGAGACCAAAATTGATATTTTTGGCCTAAAAGCAAAAAGCTATGTGTGGCAGAAAACTAACAGTGCACATAACCCTGAACACACCATCCCCACCGTGAAACATGGTGGTGGCGGCATCATGTTGTGGGGATTTTTTCTTCAGCAGGGACAGGGAAGAGTTGGTTAGAGTTTATGGGAAGATGGATGGAGCAAAATACAGGACAATCTTAGAAAAAACCTGTTAGAGTCTGCGAAAGACTTGAAACTGGGGCAGAGGTTCACCTTTTAGCAGGACAACGACCCTAAAAATACAGCCAGAGCTACAATGGAATGCAGGGATACATGTATTCTTGTGTTAGAATGGCCCGGTCAAAAATAAAAATTCCATAAATATATCCCATAGTTTGTAGACGCTATTACTTTTGTGCAAACCAATCAATATACGCGTATTGGGATTCTTTCTACAAAAAACATGTAGCAGAATACATATTGGCCTAAATTGATGAAAAAAAAAATAGATTTTTTACATTTTGTTATTGCATATGTTTTATAGCAGAAAGTAAAAAATATTGTTGTTGTTTTTCAAAATTGTCAGTCTTTTTTTGTTTATGGTGCAGAAAAAAAAAAGCGGTGATCAAATACCACCAAAAGAAAGCTCTATTTGTGGGGAAAGAAGGACACTAACTTTATTTGGGTACAGCATCACACGACCGTGCAATTGACAGTTGAAATAATACAGTGCCGTATCGCAAAAAATAGCCTGGTCATTAAGGGGGTAAAACCTTCCTGAGCTGGAGTGATTAACCCCTTTGACCCCACACAAGCACGCAGTTGTGGGGCACGTGCAGAGTGACCCTATTTACTTGAATGGGTCATGATTGGTGGGTGGAAGCGGTGATCTTTGATTTCTCCAAAGTCATTCAGGTAGATCGCCACCTCTCTAAGGTTGCCTACCTTTGTCCTAGGCTATGCAGAAATCCATCCCTCCAAGTGCTACAACAAAGCTTTAGCCACTTGCCAACCAGCCACAGTATATTTACTGCGGCAGGTCGACTCTATTGCGTAAAACAACTTCTGATGAAGTCATGTGACGTGATGACACGCGTTAGGATTTGAGCACCAGATACACCACTAGCCTGACGGGAGAGGACGAGCTTGGCGCTCGTAGGATACCTATGCCCCCTGTCAGCGGTTTTATGTGAGTTGTTTTCCTATGTTTTATGTCTAATAAATGCGCCCAGTTTTTACGGGTTTACGCTATGTGCATTTCTCTTCATTAATACCGGCACCCCATGAGTCACTGACCATCCAGACCAGGGAGACCCAAGCACACTGAGATACACAGCTGGGACATACGAGTTCGGCGCTCGTGGATCAACGCCTATGCTCCTTTTATTTAAGTGAGTTTGATACTGTGCACCTGCAGCTTTCTCTCCCATGCCTGATGGTTACAGAGTTACGCTATATATTTTTTTTTCCTTCATGTTTATGTATCCACTTGCATCTTTATGAGTGAAAACATTTCCACCATCCAAAGGAGAAGATTATTATACTGTTAATCCCTATGAGTATTTGTCCATGCTGGTAATTTTACAGCTGTGAGGTAAGCTTCTTGTGAGCACTAAGGTGGTTTGCACTGAAGATTGTCTTAAGCACGCTAATATTTCCGTGGTGACGGGACTTTCCTCATACAAGATTTATTCATCTGTTTATTAGCCTTCTGGCACTGGATTGTGGACTCATAGACCTTTCACATATAATTTGTACCCGTGCTCCGGAACTACACAGCTTGATGTTTTTTCAATTTTAAAATTTTAGTATTGTGTCATGTTACACTCACTTGTTTGGTTATCAATTTTGTTATCACTTTATGCTAAGTGCGATATGTTCACTACCTTCACTGTAATTGGCTTTAATATTTTTTGATGTCACATATTTCTTTAACCCATGAGTATCACCTAGTCACATATTATTTATTTCACCTTGGCTTGCAGATTTATTTTTTGGCCCTTTTACTCAGCCCTTCTTCTCACATCACAGCGCAGTCACCATCACTTTTATCATAATATCACAGTCTTTTAGGATTAGACTTATAGGTGCCTGCTGCAGTGTTCCCCTTTATTATTAGTTTGTTAGTGTTAACCACTTAACGACCGCCCACTGTAAATATACGTCGGCAGAATGGCACCGACAGGCAGAATCACGTACATATACGTGATTGCCTTTGTATAGTTGGGGGGTCCGATCGGACCCCCCTTCTTTACAGTGGGTGGTCGTTTTACCTTCGGGAGCGATCCGGCATGAGGGGACGGCCGTTCGATTCCGGCCCCCCCCCCCCTCTCGATCGCTCCCGGCGAATGAGAGAGCTTCCCCTGCCTGTGTACTGTTTACATAGGCAGGAGGAAGTGATGTCATCTCTCCTGCGGCGCTCACATATACCGAGCGCCGTACAGGAGAAGATGCAGGTTAGTGCACAAAACAGCACACTGACACCAGGACACATAGGCACATAAATCGCCCCCCCAGGCCCCCCCAGCCCCCAGTCACAGTGTCACTGATTGCAGTGACCATTTATTTACTGATCACTGCAATCAGTGACATTTGTGACTGTAAAAGTGTCACTACATTTAGTTTTAGGTCCAGTGTAGCCCCCTAACCCCCCCTAATAAAGGTTTAACCCCCTGATCAACCCCCAGATAACCCTTTCACCCCCTAGCACCGCCGTCGCTAAGCGATCATTTTTCTGATCGATGTCTTAGCGTCGGTGATGCTGATCGGTAGCCAGTAATTTTGTTTAGGTTCGACACAGGTTTTTATAGCGTCGGGTACCCCCATATATTACCTAATAAAGGTTTAACCCCCTTGATCGCCCCTCAGGTAACCCTTTCACCCCCTATCACCACTGTCACTAAGCGATAATTTTTCTGATCGCTGTCTTAGCGTCGGTGATGCAGATCGGTAGCCAGTAATTTTTTTTAGGTTCGCCACAGGTTTTTATAGCGTCAGGTACCCCGATATATTACCTAATAAAGGTTTAACCCCCTTGATCGCCCCCCAGGTAACCCTTTCACCCCTATCACCACTGTCGCTAAGCGATCATTTTTCTGATCGCTGTCTTAGCGTCGGTGATGCAGATCGGTAGCCAGTAATTTTTTTTAGGTTCGCCGCAGGTTTTTATAGCGTCAGGTACCCCCATATATTATCTAATAAAGGTTTAACCCCCTGATCGCCCTCCAGGTAACCCTTTCACCCCCTATCACCACTGTCGCTAAGCGATCGTTTTTATGATCGTTGTCTTAGTGTCGGTGATGCCGATAGGTAGCCAGTAATTTTTTTTTAGGTTCGCCGTCAGGTTTTTATATAGCGTCAGGTACCCCCATATATTACCTAATAAAGGTTTTAACCCCCTAATTGCCCCTAGTTAACCCTTTCACCAGTAATCACCATATAAGTGTTACGGGTGACGCTGGTTAGTTAGTTTGCTTTTTATAGTGTCAGGGCACCCGCCGTATATAACCCAATAAAGGTTTAACCCCCTGATCGCCCGGCGGGTGATATCAATTAGGTTTTAGCATCAGAGAGGGTCTGTGTCACACCCCAGGCAGCGTCAGGTTAGTGCCAGTAGCGCTAACACCCACGCGTTAAGCATACACTCCCCTTAGTGGTATAGTATCTGAACAGATCAATATCTGATCTGATCAGATCTATACTAGCGTCCCCAGCAGTTTAGGGTTCCCAAAAACGCAGTGTTAGCGGGATCAGCCCAGATACCTGCTAGCACCTGCGTTTTGCCCCTCCGTCCAGCCCAGGCCACCCAAGTGCAGTATCGATCGATCACTGTCACTTGCAAAACACAACACACATAACTGCAGCGTTCGCAGAGACAGGCCTGATCCCTGCGACTCCAGTGCTGTAGGAGGTGATTTCACCACCACAGTTAAAAAAAAAAAAAGCATATATGCCGAAGCATTGGGGCAGCAGGGGCGGAGGAGCGATTTTGCTCCTAATGCCGCGTACATACGGTCGAAATTCCGACGGAGGCTTGCCCGTGGAAAAGTCTGACCATGTGTACGCGGCATAACTTTTGCGGGAAGATGCCCCCATGCTTCGGCATATATAAATGGTGCATGTATGCCCATCATTAGAAGTGGGTGGATGAAGGGCGGTATTCTAATGGTGGGCATACCCACCGATCAATCTTTTTTTTTCGTTCAGCCAACAGGCTGCATGAAAAAAAAGATTACAATACATGTCCAACAAGGACCAGCAACGTACTGGTATGTTGCTGGACTTTGAATGTTTATACCAGAATGATGCCTGTGGGTTTAGGTATCATCTTGGTATCATTCTTTTCAGCCAGCGGCCGGCTTTCATGTAAAAGCAATCCTAGTGGCTAATTAGCCTCTGGACTGCTTTTACAAGCAGTGGGAGGGAATGTCCCCCCCCCGGATATAAAAAGCGCCATTGGGAAATTGGGAAAGCATTTTATCACACCGATCTTGGTGTGGTCAGATGCTTTGAGGGCAGAGGAAAGATCTAGGGTCCACTAGACCCCAGTTTTTTCAAAAAAGAGTACCTGTCATTACCTATTGCTATCATAGGGGATATTTACATTCCCTGAGATAACAATAAAAATTATAAAAAAAAAAAATATGGAAGCAACAGTTTAAAAATAAAATAAAAAAGCAAAATTAATAAAAAAAAAAAAAAAAAAAAGCACCCCTGTCCTGCCCTGCTCTTGCCCAATGGCGAACGCAAGCATCGGTCTGGCGTCATATGTAAACAGAAATTGCACCATGCATGTGAGGTATCACCGCGAAGGTCAGATCGAGGGCAGTAATTTTAGCAGTAGACCTCCTCTGTAAATCTAACGGCGTAACCTGTAAAAGCTTTTAAAGGCTTTTAAAAATGTATGTAGTTTGTCGCCAATGCGCGTTTGTGCGAAATTTTAAAGCTTGTCGTGTTTGGTATCTATGTACTCGGCCTAAGATCATCTTTTTTATTTCATCAAACATTTGGGCAATATAGTGTGTTTTAGTGCATTAAAATTAAAAAAAGTGTATTTTTTCCCCAAAAAATGCGTTTGAAAAATCGCTGCGCAAATACTGTGTAGAAAAAAAAATTGCAACACCCACCATTTTAATCTGTAGGGCCTTTGCTTTAAAAATATATATAATGTTTGGGGGTTCAACATAATTTTCTTGCAAAAAAAAAAATGTTTTCATGTAAACAAAAAGTGTGAAAAAGGGCTTTGCCTTCAAGTGGTTAGAAGAGTGGATGTAAGCTTCCTATTGTTGTGTATAAAATGCCAGAACAGTTCAAAACCCCCCCAAATGACCCCATTTTGGAAAGTAGACGCCCCAAGCTATATACTGAGAGGCATGTCGAGTCCATGGAATATTTTATATGTTGACACAAGTTGCGGAAAATAGACAATTTATTTTTTTATTTTTTATTTTTTGCACAAAGTTGTCACTAAATGATATATTGCTCAAACATGTCATGGGCATATGTGGAATTACACCCTGTTGCTTCTCCTGAGTACGGGAATACCACATGTGTGAGACTTTTTGGGAGCCTAGCCGCGTACGGGACCCCAAAAACCAATCACCGCCTTCAAGCTTTCTAAGGGTGTAAATTTTTGATTTCACTTCTCACTGCCTATCACAGTTTCGGAGGCCATGGAATGCCCAGATGGCACAAACCCCCCCAAATGACCCCATTTTGGAAAGTAGACACCCCAAGCTATTTGCTGAGAGGTATGGTGAGTATTTTGCAGATCTCGCTTTTTGTCACAAAGTTTTGAAAATTAAAAAAAAAAAAAAAAAAAAAAAGATTTTTTTTTTCTTCATTTTCAAAAACAAATGAGAGCTGTAAAATACTCACCATGCATCTCAGCAAATAGCTTGGGGTGTCTACTTACCAAAATGGGGTCATTTGGGGGGGTTTTGTGCTATTTTGGCATTTTATGGCCTTCGAAACTGTGATAGGTAGTGAGGAGTGAAATCAAAAATTTGTGCCTAGAAATCCTGAAGGCGGTGCTTGGTTTTCGGGGTCCCGTACGCGGCTAGGCTCCCAAAAAGTCCCACACATGTGGTATCCCCGTACTCAGGAGAAGCAGCAAAATGTATTTTGGGGTGTAATTCCATATATAACCATGGCATGTGTGAGCAATATATCATTTAGTGACAACTTTTTGTAATTTTTTTTTTTATTTTTTTTTGTCGTTATTCAATCACTTGGGACAAAAAAAAAAAAATATTCAATGGGCTCAACAGGCCTCTCAGCAATTTCCTTGGGGTGTCTACTTTCTAAAATGGGGTCATTTGGGGGGGTTTTGTGCTATTTTGGCATTTTATGACCTTCGAAACTGTGATAGGTAGTGAGGAGTGAAATCAAAAATTTGCGCCCTTAGAAATCCTGAAGGCGGTGCTTGGTTTTCGGGGGCCCGTACGTGGCTAGGCTCCCAAAAAGTCCCACACATGTGGTATCCCCGTACTCAGGAGCAGCAGCAAAATGTATTTTGGGGTGCAATTCCACATATAACCATGGCATGTGTGAGCAATATATCATTTAGTGACAACTTTTTGTAATTTTTTTTTTTTTTGTCATTATTCAATCACTTGCGACAAAAAAAAAAATATTCAATGGGCTCAACATGCCTCTCAGCAATTTCCTTGGGGTGTCTACTTTCCAAAATTGGGTAATTTGGGGGGGTTTTGTACTGCCCTGCCATTTTAGCACCTCAAGAAATGAGATAGGCAGTCATAAATTAAAAGCTGTGTAAATTCCAGAAAATGCACCCTAGTTTGTAGACGCTATAACTTTTGCGCAAACTAATAAATATACGCTTATTGACATTTTTTTTACTAAAGACATGTGGCTGAATACATTTTGGCCTAAATGTATGACTAAAATTGAGTTTATTCGATTTTTCTTATAACAAAAAGTAGAAAATATCTTTTTTTTTCAAAATTTTCGGTCTTTTTCCGTTTATATCGCAAAAAATAAAAATCGCAGAGGCAATCAAATACCATTAAAAGAAAGCTCTATTTGTGGGAAGAAAAGGACGCAAATTTCGTTTCGGTACAACATTGCATGTCCGCACAATTTCCAGTTAAAGCAGCGCAGTGCAAAATTCTGAAAACAGCTCTGGTCCTTTAGCTACAAAATGGTCCGGGGCTTAAGTGGTTAATTGTTAGGAACAGCGCGGGTGTTCTTTTTTTTTTATACAGAGCTACAATGGAATACAGGGATACATGTACAGTATTCTTGTGTTAGAATGGCCCGGTCAAAAATAAAAATTCCATAAATATATCCCATAGTTTGTAGACGCTATTATTTTTGTGCAAACCAATCAATATACACGTATTGGGATTCTTTTTACCAAAAACATGTAGCAGAATACATATTGGCCTAAATTGATGAAAAAAAAATAGATTTTTTAAAAAAAATTATTGGATATGTTTTATAGCAGAAAGTAAAAAATATGGTTGTTTTTTTTCAAAATTGTCAGTCTTTTTTTGTTTATTGTGCAGAAAAAAAAAAGCGGTGATCAAATACCACCAAAAGAAAGCTCTATTTGTGGGGAAAAAAGACACTAACTTTATTTGGGTACAGCATCGCACGACCGCGCAATTGACAGTTAAAATAATACAGTGCCGTATCGCTAAAAATAGCCTGGTCATTAAGAGGGTAAAACCTTCCTGATTAAACCCCTTTGACCCCACAGAAGCACGCAGTTGTGGGGCACATGCAGAGTGACCCTATTTACTTGAATGGGTCATGATTGGTGGGTGGAAGTGGTGATCTTTGATTTCTACAAAGTCATTCAGGTAGATCGCCACCTCTCTATGGTTGCCAACCTTTGTCCTAGGCTATGCAGAAATCCATCCCTCCAAGTGCTACAACAAAGCTTTAGCCACTTGCCAACCAGCCACAGTATATATACTGCGGCAGGTCGGCTCTATTGCGTAAAACAACGTATCTGTATGTAGTTTTGTGTAATAGATACTGTGGGCACTCGCGGGTCCAGTGGACTCGATGTCCACCAGCCACCTGAGATCGCTCCACAGAGAGGAAAAACAGGAATCAAGGTGGATCCCCGTTCTGACAGGAGACAACATGGAGATTTGCTGTTCCTAGTGATCAGGAACAGCAATCTCTGTTTTGTCCCAGTGAGCCCATCTCCCACACAGTTAGAACACACCCAGGGAACACAGTTAACCCCTTGATCGCCCCCAGTGTTAACCCTTTCCCTGGCAGAGTCATTGATCAGTGCATTTTTTTTAACACTGATCACTGTAATAATGTCACTAGTCCCAAAAAGTTTCCCTTGGGGTCAGATTTGTCCACGACAATGTCGCAGTCCCACAAAAAAAAAACATATCACCGCCATTAATAAATCTATTCCCTATTTTGTAGACACTATAACTTTTGCGCAAACCAATCAATATTCGCTTATTACAATTTTTTAACAAAAATATGTAGAACAATACATATTGGCCTAAACTGATGAATAAATTTGTTTATATATATATATATATAAAATTAGATATGTATTATAGCAGAAAGTTAAAAAAATATATATTTTTTTCAAAATTGTCGGTCTTTTTTTTGTACCGCAAAAAAAAAACACGCAGAGGTGATCAAATACCATCAAAAGAGGGGGCGTGTCCTGATGTGAGAGCCGGCGGACGTGTATCTGGGGAGCTCCGGGTATCCTGACCTAAATCCTTTGCCATCCGTGCACATACACTGCCTAAAACGAAAAAAAACCCATGCCAGTCTATTCCCCTGTGTCCCCTGTCTCATCCTGGGCCGACATTGCGGAGACTCGCTGCCCGGATCGCCTACACGCCTGACTTTCTATACACCTGCGGCCGCCGCCATCTTTCCGGCCTGTGCTGCTCGGAGGAGACCCAATCCCAGCTTGCCTGGAGGTAAGGGACTGTCCTCTGACCAAATCTGCCTGCCCATCCACCTTCCTGGCACGATTCGGAGGCCCGCCTGGCTGCTGGAGGGGTCCGTGGAGGATGCGGCCTGGTGCGGCCTAGTGAGGCCTGTGAAGCACCGGTGTTTCCTGAACCTCCGTCCCGCCGGAGGTGCACCGCGGCCGACATCGACGAGCGCTACAGCGCGGATCACTTGTCTCCTCACACCCTGTCACCCCTGCCAGGACCTGGGGTGCTGCAACATTGGGACTGCTGAATCTGGGTCGGATGTGTTGCTCCTGGTGCCCAACTTCTCCTGTCCTCTGCCACCCCTCTGCCTCAGTCTTGCTGCCCTGGTCCCAGCTTCACACCCTTATCACCTTGTCCCTACCTATTTGACTGCTGTGGGGTGGGGGGCTGCTGACCACTGACGGCCTGTCCAGTCGGTGGGCTGTCTCTGCCTGGTGTCTGCTGTGGAGTCCGGGCTGTTGGCGGACGCTGACAGCCTGTTTGGCATATACCCTCCTGAGACTCAACACCTGCCATCGGCCTGAGTTGCCCCTTACCTGCCTCCTGGGTGCTCATCTGAACACGGACGAATCTCCTGTATAGTGGGTCCCCCTGGTTGACTGTCAGATGCCCTCCTCCTCCAAAAAAGGGCGGGGTCCTCTAAAGTCGCAAGGACCGACGCACCACACCAGCTGCCACCGCCATCTTCCCCACAATCTGATCCCATACTTGTGGGTCGGCTTCGGGCCTTGCTGGCTGACTTAGAAATGGATCCCCTTGAGGCTCCGCTGGCAGAGGGGCCAGCCCCACTGGCTCAGGATGGTACAGCTGTGATCCTCGCTGCCATCGAGCGGAGTAAGACCTCGCTGCTGGTGCGCATCGACCACCTCGCAGAGGAGTGTAACCTCATAAGAAATGACCTTGACAAAATGAGGGGTAGAATGTCCGAAACCGAGTCCAGAGTGTCAGTTACCGAAGATCTTACGGCCTCCCATGCCGCCTCTATTGCCGAGCTGCAGCACACAGTACAGTCCCTTGTCGCAAAGTCGGACGATGCCGAGAACAGGCTGAGGCGCAATAATGTTAGGGTCCTGGGTCTGCCTGAGGGAGAAGAGGGGGATCACCCTGCTGTATTTGCAGAAAAAATCTCCTGGGCCTTACCGACGTTCCCCCTACTTATGTGGTGGAAAGGGCCCACCGGGTGCCCACGGGCCGAGCCATCCCGGGGAAACCCCCCAGGCCTTTTTTAGTCCGCTTCCTTAACTATCGGGACAGGGACAGGATTCTCTCGGAAGCCCGCCAACATCCTACGCTCAATTATTGCAACTCCTCTGTCCTCCTTTTCCCTGACTTTTCGGCGGATTTGCAGAGAAAGAGAAAAACCTTTAATGATGTCCGCAAACGTCTTAGAGATAAGAACATTAAGTATGGCATGCTTTATCCAAGCCGCCTGCGGGTCCAACATGATGGGGCGGTCCGCTTCTTCGACAACCCAGCGGACGCTGACGACTGGCTGACCAACTTGCGTTGAAGGGTTCTTCTCACTAGTTCATCTGATGCACGGATCTTCCACATCCTTATTCGCTCTATCCTACTATACTTTATTCAACCACCGGAGTTACCTCAAATGTACATTTACACGAGACCCCCAAGTGTTTTTGTTTGCCCTTTGTTTTTTGTTTTTTTGTCGCTTTTTGAGTCGCGGACTTTGTTCTTCGCTGACTCTGTCGTCACTGGTTTTTGGGATCGTTATCCCTCGTCCCTCTGCTCCCTGTTCTTACGAGACGGAAGAGACACTGCCCGTCGCCAGAGTGGATGACCTACTACCAGAATTGTAGGGCCCCAGTTTAGGGGTTAACTAGCACTCTTTATTCAAGTTTTTTTTTTGGGTAAAAACTATTCCCAGACCCACCCCCCTGTTAAGGGGAAGGCTGGGGTATAGTAGGATAGGCACTTGTGCCTGGGAAGTTTGATTAGGGATCTAGCTGTCCCTTTGTTCTTATGTTTTTTTATTTCTTATTTGTCTATTTCTGTTTTGTGTTATGCTTAAGTACTGTCAGTATTTTCTGCACTGTGACCGGGATCTTGCTGTTCATGGGGTGCACCGGTACACGCCCTTTAGAGTATCTCCTCAACTGTTCTTCCCCATCACCCAATGGCTAGTCAATTAGCTGACTCCTTCACCGTCCTCTCCTGGAATGTCAGGGGTCTTAACTCTAAATTCAAGCGAGCCCTTTTATTCCAATACTTAAAATCTCACTCCCCCAGCTTATTCTCCTCCAGGAGACTCACCTCATGGGCAGTAAGATTTTGACTCTCAAAAAACCGTGGATACAGCGAGCGATACATGCCACATATTCCACATACGCCAGAGGTGTATCGGTCCTTATTCACAAGAATTTCCCTTGTGTTATTGAGGAGATCCATACTGATCCCCAGGGGAAGTTTGCAATAGTGGTGTTCACGCTATGGTCTGTCAGATACATTGTTATTAATGTGTACATCCCTTCCCCGTTTTCATCTGCTTTACTGTATGAGGTTCTAGAAAAGATTTCACCTTTTTGTCCGGGGAGGGTTCTGGTCATGGGAGACTTCAATGCCATTTTATCACCTGAACTAGATAGACCTGCCCCGCCTAAGAAGCAGTGTATGGACCTCTCTGCCTGGGCTCGGGCAGTGGGGCTGGTAGAGGTCTGGAGGTGGAAGCACCCTACCACAAGGGCCTACTCATGTTTTTCGGCATCCTATAAGACTGCGTCGCGGATAGACCTGGCCTTCTCCAACCCTGCATTGTTGGCGGATGTCTTGGAGACGTCCTATCTGTCTAGTGGGCTGTCTGATCATAGTCCCCTGGTGGTGGTGCTTCGCTCCCCAGCCTCCCGGAGCGCTGCGCTCTGGAGGTTGGGCACACAATGGGTCTCTCATCCTGACATTGCTGACAAACTGCCACCCCTGCTGTCTGAGTTCTGGGAAAAGAATAAAGACTCCTCTTCTCCTGACTTTGTCTGGGATGCCTTTAAAGTCTTCACGAGGGGACAATATATTTCTTCTATTGCTAACGTTAAAAAACAACAATCGGCAGCGACTCTGGAGCTGCAGAAGGCTGTTGATGACCACACTGCTATGTATAGTGGTGACCCCACCCCTGTTCACTTTGACCTGCTGATGGCGGCTCGAAGGGAACTGCAGTTACACCTGGCTGAGGTCACGCAACTCGAGTCCTATAGGGGTAGACAGAGGGTCTTTGAACAAGGTGACCGAAATGGCCGCCTGCTGGCCATGATGGCACAACACGATCAACCCCTTACCCTTGTATCCACCTTACAGACCCTGGGGGGCGGGACGGTGTCCTCCCCCTCCGATATCCTGCAGACGTTCAACTCCTTTTATGGCACTTTATACTCATCCGGTCTGCCCTCAGGGTTTCAGCCAGAGTCGCTGAACGGCCTGTTGGATCCGTTGGCGCTTGGCTGGCTCTCTGACCACGAAAGAGAGACTTTGGTCCAACCTTTTACGGTCTCGGAGGTCATAAAGGCTATCCGGTCATTCCCTCCCGGCAAGGCGCCGGGGCCAGATGGGCTTCCGATAGACTTTTATAGGGCTCATGTGGAACTTTTAGCACCCCTGTTGGCACAATTGTATACTGTATGTCTGGCAGACGGTGGTCTGCCTGGTTCAATGTACCATGCCTACTTGACACTGATATATAAGGCTCCCAAAGACCCCACTTCCTGTGCTTCATATCGTCCTATTGCACTACTTAATTCTGACTTTAAAATTCTGACTAAGCTTCTGGCCCTTCGGTTGTATCCCATGCTACCTTCAGTGATAGACTCAGACCAGACGGGTTTCATGCCCCGTAGATCCACAGATGTTAATCTCAGAAGGCTATTCACTAACATACACGCCCACCACCTCAATAAGGGATCGCGAGCGGTGGCCTCTCTAGACATTGAAAAGGCCTTCGATACGGTCGAATGGCCCTTCTTGTGGGAAACTTTACGTAGAATGGGGTTTCCTCTGTTGTTTATCAAGTGGCTCCAGGTGATTTACAAATGCCCCACTTCCTCGGTGCGCTTGGGGGGTGGACTGTCTGTCCCCTTCGGGCTCACCAGGGGAACGAGGCAGGGCTGCCCTCTCTCTCCGGCTTTGTTTGCCCTTGCTATCGAGCCGGTGGCGGAGGCACTTCGCACCTCACCGCACATTAAGGGTCTCCGACTCGGGTTGCTGGAGGAGAGGGTAGCCCTATACGCGGATGACATTCTGCTCTTCCTGAATGATGCTGGCCCGTCATTGCAGGGAGCGCTAAATATTCTGGACACCTTTGCTGAGGTCACCGGTCTTAGGGTAAATTGGTCCAAATCCCTCCTATTCCCAATTGATCCAGCGGCCAGGTCCACATCCCCTCCTGATAGCCCCCTCCTGTGGGTAGATTCCTTTAAATACTTAGGGGTACATGTCTCCAGTTCAGCCTCGGACTTTATATCTTTAAATCTTGCCCCAGTACTTTTGGAGTCCCAAGCGAAACTCAAATCCTGGAGTAACCTGCCCCTGTCATTATGGGGGCGAGTTAATCTCATAAAAATGAAGATTATTCCCAAACTAACATATCTTTTCCGCCACTCCCCACAATGGGTGCCTAAGTCTTTTTTTAAAAAATTGAACTGCATTTTTTCTTCCTTCTTATGGGGCCCCTCTCCTCCCAGATATCGACTGACGACTTTAATGAGGCCACGAACGCAGGGTGGCATGGCATTCCCGGACTGTTATAAGTATTACCTCTCCGCGCAGTTGGTGACGGCGGCATGGTGGCTACAGCCGGACAGAACGAACTCGTCGACTGTGCTGGAAGCAACAGTGGTCGGTTCGCTGGAAGCTCTTCAATTATTACTTTTTAGGGGCCCTCGCGCCCCTTATCCTCTGACCCCTTCTATGCTTACCACCCTGCGGGCATAGCGGACAGGATTAGCCATTGAGAAATGTAAACAGTCTGAAATCTCCCCCAACGCCCCTATTTGGCTGAACCCTAGTCTATCCCACATTTACAAAATCCCAGACCCCTACGCGTGGACAAAATACGGTATCAAACTAGTGTCACACATAGTATCTCAAAACTCTTTACTCCCTTTCTCACACCTTTCCTCCCAATACAACCTACCCAACCATTTCCTATTCAGATACCTTCAACTGGCCCATGCATTTGCGGCGCAATTTTCGCAATCTTCGTGCATTATGGCCCAATCGGAACTGGAGAAGACACTTAGATTGAGTTGTGAAGAAAAGCCCACCTCGCATCTTTATTCGTACTTGATCTTCGTGTCTCTTCCACCTCTGGACAAACTCTGGAATAAATGGCAGTCTGATATTCCCACGTTGGATAATGATGACTGGGACGATGTGTGGGACCTCCCCTTCAACTCCCTAGTCTCCATGCGTGATAGGTTAGTGCAATATAAGATAGTTCATAGGGCTTATTTCACCCCACACAGACTTCATAGGATGGACCCTGCTCGTTCCTCAGGGTGTTGAAGATGCGGCGCCTCACCGGGCGACTTCTCCCATATCTTCTGGCGTTGTTCAGGGGTTCAGCAGTATTGGGTTGGGGTGCTGGATTTGGTCAACAGAGTCTCCTTAGTCGCTGTGCCATTGACCATGGAGGTGTGCCTTCTGGGGCTCATTGAGACCATTGTACCGTCCTCTGCCAAGCGCACACTAATTACCTTGCTGCTCTTCTATGCCCGTAAGAATATCGCTATGCAGTGGAGGAAGCCTGCCCCCCCTCTTTGGCGCAATGGAAACACTTAGTGAACAGCAGCCTTCCTTTATACAAGGATACTTATGCTAATCGGGGCTGCTCACTAAAGTACGACAAGGTCTGGCGCAATTGGTTAGACGAGCCTGAAACAGCTTAGTGAGTTGGGGGTGAACTAGGTCATCGTGTCAAGGTCTTGCCTTGCTCTTCTACCTTCCCTTTCCTCCAATGACTTCTGATATATCTTTATTGACTGGTGGGTTTTATCATAGTGGATGCCCTCCTAGATTTTATTTGGGCGGTGCTGCTGTACCCTTACATGGTTATGCATTATATTGCTGGGTTCACATTGCAAAGTGTATTATCTTCTGTGCATGCTCTGTTTCTATAACTGTAGGTGCTTAAGCTGTATGTGTTGTATGTGTTGGAAAACTTCAATAAAAATAATTATTAAAAAAAAAAATACCATCAAAAGAAATTGTTCGGAATGCAAAGAAAAACCCACAAATAACTTCAGGTGAAATACAGGACTCTGAAAACATGTGGTGTGGCTGTTTCAAGATGCACAAATAGGAGGCACTTGAAGAAAGATCGACTGCATGGTCGTTGCCATCCTGCTTACAATACGCCAAACAGCACAGAGACAAGCCTCAAACCTTCTGGCACAAAGTCATTTGGAGTGAGGAGACCAAAATTTAGCTTTTTGGCCACAACCATAAACGCTTCATTTTGAGAGGAGTCAACAAGGCCTATGATGAAAGGTACACCATTCCTACTGTAAAACACAAAGGTGGATCGCTGATGTTTTGGAGATGTGTGAGCTACAAAAGGCGCAGGAAATTTGGGCAAAATTGATGGCAAGATGAATGCAGTATGTTATCAAAAAATACTAGAGGGACATTTGCATTCATCAGCCAGGAAGCTGCGCATTGGGATGTACTTGGACATTTCAACATGACAATGATCCAAAACACAAGGCCAAGTTGACCTGTCATTGGCTACAGCAGAATAAAGTGAAGGTTCTGGAGTGACCATCTCAGTCTCCTGACCTCAATATCATTGAGCCACTCTGGGGAGATCTTAAATGTGCCGTTCATGTAAGACAGCCCAAAAATTTACAGGAACTGGAGGCTTTTTGCCAAGAGGAATGGGCAGCTTTACCATCTGAGAAGATAAAGAGCCGCATCCACAAATACCACAAAGGACTTCAAGCTGTCATTGATGTTAAAAGGGGCAATACATGAACTTGGGTATGTAAACTATTGATCAGGGTAATTTGGGTAATTTCTGTTGTGATTATGATTTAACCACTTAAGCCCCGGACCATTTGGTAGCTAAAGGACCAGAGGTGATTTCAGAATTTTGCATTGCGCTGCTTTAACTGTAAATTGTGCGGACATGCAATGTTGTACCCAAACGAAATTTGCGTCCTTTTCTTCCCACAAATAGAGCTTTCTTTTAATGGTATTTGATTGCCTCTGCGATTTTTATTTTTTGCGATATAAACGGAAAAAGACCGAAAATTTTGAAAAAAAATGATATTTTCTACTTTTTGTTATAAGAAAAATCGAATAAACTCAATTTTAGTCATACATTTAGGCCAAAATGAAATGTATTCAGCCACATGTCTTTAGTAAAAAAAATGTCAATAAGCGTATATTTATTGGTTTGCGCAAAAGTTATAGCGTTTACAAACTAGGGTACATTTTCTGGAATTTACACAGCTTTTAATTTATGACTGCCTATCTCATTTCTTGAGGTGCTAAAATGGCAGGGCAGTACAAAACCCCCCCCCAAATGACCCCATTTTGGAAAGTAGACATCCCAAGGAAATTGCTGAGAGGCATGTTGAGCCCATTGAATATTTTTTTTTTTGGTCTCAAGTGATTGAATAATGACAAAAAAAAAAAAAATTACAAAAAGTTGTCACTAAGTGATATATTGCTCACACATGCCATGGTTATATGTGGAATTGCACCCCAAAATACATTTTGCTGCTTCTCCTGAGTACGGGGATACCACATGTGTGGGACCTTTTGGGAGCCTAGCCGCGTACGGGCCCCCGGAAACCAAGCACCGCCTTCAGGATTTCTAAGGGCGCAAATTTTTGATTTCACTCCTCATTACCTATCACAGTTTTGAAGGCCATAAAATGCCAAAATAGCACAAAACCCCCCCAAATGACCCCATTTTAGAAAGTAGACACCCCAAGGAAATTGCTGAGAGGCCTGTTGAGCCCAATGAATATTTTTTTTTTGTCCCAAGTGATTGAATAATGACAAAAAAAAAAAAAACATTACAAAAAGTTGTCACTAAATGATATATTGCTCACACATGCCATAGTTATATGTGGAATTACATCCCAAAATACATTTTGCTGCTTCTCCTGAGTATGCGGATACCACATGTGTGGGACTTTTTAGGAGCCTAGCCGCGTACGGGACCCCGAAAACCAAGCACCGCCTTCAGGATTTCTAGGCACAAATTTTTGATTTCACTCCTCACTACCTATCACAGTTTCGAAGGCCATAAAATGCCAAAATAGCACAAAACCCCCCCAAATTACCCCATTTTGGAAAGTAGACACCCCAAGCTATTTGCTGAGAGGCATGGTGAGTATTTTACAGCTCTCATTTGTTTTTGAAAATTAAGAAAGAAAATATATATATTTTTTTTTCAATTTTCAAAACTTTGTGACAAAAAGCGAGATCTGCAAAATACTCACAATACCTCTCAGCAAATAGCTTGGGGTGTCTACTTTCCAAAATGGGGTCATTTGGGGGGGGGTTTCTGCCATCTGGGCATTCCATGGCCTCCGAAACTGTGATAGGCAGTGAGAAGTGAAATCAAAAATTTACACCCTTAGAAAGCCTGAAGGCGGTGCTTGGTTTTTGGGGTCCCGTACGCGGCTAGGCTCCCAAAAAGTCTCACACATGTGGTATCCCCGTACTCAGAAGAAGCAACAGAATGTATTTTGGGGTGTAATTCCACATATGCCCATGACATGCTTGAGCAATATATCATTTAGTGACAACTTTGTGCAAAAAATAAATAAAAAAATTGTCTTTTTTCCGCAACTTGTGTCAACATATAAAATATTCCATGGACTCGACATGCCTCTCAGTATATAGCTTGGGGTGTCTACTTTCCAAAATGGGGTCATTTGGGGGGGGGTTTGAACTGTTCTGGCATTTTATACACAACATTAGGAAGCTTACATCCACTCTTCTAACCACTTGAAGACAAAGCCCTTTTTGACACTTTTTGTTCACATGAAAACATTTTTTTTTTTTGCAAGAAAATTATGTTGAACCCCCAAACATTATATATATTTTTAAAGCAAAGGCCCTACAGATTAAAATGGTGGGTGTTGCATTTTTTTTTCTACACAGTATTTGCGCAGCGATTTTTCAAACACATTTTTTGGGGAAAAAATACACTTTTTTTAATTTTAATGCACTAAAACACACTATATTGCCCAAATGTTTGATGAAATAAAAAAGATGATCTTAGGCCGAGCACATAGATACCAAACACGACATGCTTTAAAATTTCGCACAAACGCGCATTGGCGACAAACTACATACATTTTTAAAAGCATTTAAAAGCCTTTACAGGTTACCCCGTTAGATTTACAGAGGAGGTCTACTGCTAAAATTACTGCCCTCGATCTGACCTTCGCGGTGATACCTCACATGCATGGTGCAATTGCTGTTTACATATGACGCCAGACCGACGCTTGCGTTCGCCATTGGGCACGAGCAGGGCAGGACAGGGGTGCTTTTTTTTTTTTTTATTATTAATTTTGCTTTTTTATTTTATTTTTAAATTGTTCCTTCCATATTTTATTTTTTTTATCATTTTTATTGTTATCTCAGGGAATGTAAATATCCCCTATGATAGCAATAGGTAGTGACAGGTACTCTTTTTAAAAAAAAACTGGGGTCTTCTAGATCCTAGATCTTTCCTCTGCCCTCAAAGCATCTGACCACACCAAGATCGGTGTGATAAAATGCTTTCCCAATGGCGCTTTTTATATCCGAGGGGGGAGGACATTCCCTCCCACTGCTTGTAAAAGCAGTCCAGAGGCTAATTAGCCACTAGGATTGCTTTTACATGAAAGCCAGCCGCTGGCTGAAAAGAATGATACCAAGATGATACCTAAACCCACAGGCATCATTCTGGTATAAACATTCAAAGTCCAGCAACATACCAGTACGTTGCTGGTCCTTGTTGGACATGTATTGTAATCTTTTTTTTTCATGCAGCCAGTTGGCTGAACGAAAAAAGAGATTGATCGGTGGGTATGCCCACCATTAGAATACCGCCCTTCATCCACCCACTTCTAATGATGGGCATACATGCACCATTTATATATGCCGAAGCATGGGGGCATCCTCCCGCAAAAAGGTTATGCCGCACACACATGGTCAGACTTTTCCACGGGCAAGCCTCCGTCGGAATTTCGACCGTATGTACGCGGCATTAGGAGCAAAATCGCTCCTCCGCTCCTCCGCCCCTGATGCCCCAATGCTTCGGCATATATGCTTTTTTTTTTTAACTGTGGTGGTGAAATCACCTCCTACAGCACTGGAGTCGCAGGGATCAGGCCTGTCTCTGCGAACGCTGCAGTTATGTGTGTTGTGTTTTGTAAGTGACAGTGATCGATCGATACTGCACTTGGGTGGCCTGGGCTGGACGGAGGGGCAAAACGCAGGTGCTAGCAGGTATCTGGGCTGATCCCGCTAACACTGCGTTTTTGGGAACCCTAAACTGCTGGGGACGCTAGTATAGATCTGATCAGATCAGATATTGATCTGTTCAGATACTATACCACTAAGGGGGGTGTATGCTTCACGCGTGGGTGTTGGCGTTACTGGCACTAACCTGACACTGCCTGGGGTGTGACGCAGACCCTCTCTGACGCTAAAACCTAATTGATATCACCTGCCAGGCGATCAGGGGGTTAAACCTTTATTGGGTTATATATACGGCGGGTGCCCTGACACTATAAAAAGCAAACTAACTAACCAGCGTCACCTGTAACACTTATATGGTGATCTCTGCTGAAAGGGTTAACTAGGGGCAATTAGGGGGTTAAACCTTTATTAGATAATATATGGGGGTACCTGACGCTATAAAAACCTGCGGCGAACCTAAAAAAAATTACTGGCTACCGATCGGCATCACCGACACTAAGACAGCGATCAGAAAAATGATCGCTTAGCGACAGTGGTGATAGGGGGTGAAAGGGTTACCTGGGGGGCGATCAAGGGGGTTAAACCTTTATCAGATAATATATGGGGGTACCTGACGCTATAAAAACCTGCGGCGAACCTAAAAAAAATTACTGGCTACCGATCTGCATCACCGACACTAAGACAGCGATCAGAAAATCGATCGCTTAGCGACAGTGGTGATAGGGGGTGAAAGGGTTACCTTGGGGGCGATCAAGGGGGTTAAACCTTTATTAGATAATTTATGGGGGTACATGACGCTATAAAAACCTGCGGCGAACCTAAAAAAAATTACTGGCTACCGATCTGCATTACCGACGCTAAGACAGCGATCAGAAAAATGATCGCTTAGCGACAGTGGTGATAGGGGGTGAAAGGGTTACCTGGGGGGCGATCAAGGGGGTTAAACCTTTATTAGATAATTTATGGGGGTACCTGACGCTATAAAAACCTGCGGCGAACCTAAAAAAAATTACTGGCTACCGATCTGCATCACCGACACTAAGACAGCGATCAGAAAAACGATCGCTTAGCGACAGTGGTGATAGGGGGTGAAAGGGTTACCTGGGGGGCGATCAAGGGGGTTAAACCTTTATTAGATAATTTATGGGGGTACCTGACGCTATAAAAACCTGCGGTGAACCTAAAAAAAATTACTGGCTACCGATCTGCATCACCGACGCCAAGACAGCGATCAGAAAAATGATCGCTTAGCGACAGTGGTGATAGGGGGTGAAAGGGTTACCTGGGGGGCGATCAAGGGGGTTAAACCTTTATTAGATAATTTATGGGGGTACCTGACGCTATAAAAACCTGCGGCGATCCTAAAAACAATTACTGGCTACCGATCTGCATCACCGACGCTAAGGCAGCGATCAGAAAAATGATCGCTTAGCGACGGCGGTGCTAGGGGGTGAAAGAGTTATCTGGGGGGTGATCAGGGGGTTAAACCTTTATTAGGGGGGGTTAGGGGGCTACACTGGACCTAAAACTAAATGTAGTGACACTTTTACAGTCACAAATGTCACTGATTGCAGTGATCAGTAAATAAATGGTCACTGCAATCAGTGACACTGTGACTGGGGGCTGGGGGGTGATCTGGGGGGGCCTGGGGGGCGATTTGTGTGCCTATGTGTCCTGGTGTCAGTGTAGTGTTAGTGTACTGACCTGTGTGTCTTCTCTTGTACGGCGCTCGGTATATGTGAGCGCCGCATGAGAGATGACATCACTTCCTCCTGCTTCTTCTGCCTGTGTTTACATTACACAGCAGAGGAAGCATTTCCATTCGCCGGGAGCGATCGCGGGGGGGTGGCCGGAATCGAACGGCCGTCCCCTCATGTCGGATCGCTCCCCAATGAATACCGACCGCTCACTGTATAGGAGGGGGGTCCGATCGGACCCCCCAACTGTACAAAGGCAATCACGTACACTGTACGTGACTGTGCCTGTCGGTGCCATTCTGCCGACGTACATATACAGTGAGCGGTCGTTAAGTGGTTAAAAAGAGTAAACACAGTTGATTGATAACAAATGGCTTTAGCCAAACATTAACCATGAGTGAAAGAAAAGTTTTTGTGTTATCATTCATATTCTCTGAAAAATGGCCAAAAATCATAAATTCTGCCAAGGTATGTAAACTTATGAGAACAACTGTTTAATTGTATAACTAATTGCCTCTACATCATAGGTCTAAATGATGCAAATAACTTTAGGATAAGCTGTACATTACAAATTTATTTTCTTATTTTATATTGAATGTATAAATTAATAATAAAATGCCTCTCATTCAGAGCAGCTATAAATTTTTCACTGAAATATTTTGACAAATTCTAAGATTAACATCTGAATATGCAAAAAATATTGTATCCATTATCTGAAGACCCTGCAGGTTGCTAATAACAAGAATCCATTATGAAGAGAAGCTGAACAATTGTCTTTATTCAGAAAAAATATCTGCAAGTAGCAAAGCAGAGGAAGTACAATATTGCAAGCACAATTTTCCAGGGGCAAAGGGACACAGGCTTTTATTTTAGTTCAGTCTAATTTTGTTAGATTTTCATAAGCTACAGGAGAACAATTTACAAACATAGTTCAAGAAACAACACAAGAAAGATTACATTGAGATTCAAAAGTAAATGTAGAGTACAAGAAAAAACTGACATCACATCATTCCGGTGGCAGGGAACAATGAAATGGCATAATATCAGAGACTCAGACCCACCTAATAGCCACATACAGTATACAATAGTTGAGTTGCTCCGAAACGTAGATTACTCATCCGCAAAAACAATTTGGGCTGGTTTAATGACACTCTTACTTTACTGAAGCAAGAAAGCAGAAGAGCTGAAGGAGCCTGGAGAAGAAACCCAACAAACGAAAACCACACAAATTACAAAGCACTCACTAAGAAATATCACAAAGCAATCTTCAAAGCAAAAAAAATTATAAAATTTCTCAAACACCATCTCAAAAGCCCTAAACCGACCTTGTGAACTTTTCAAACTAGTCGCTCAGACTATGAACCCTACCTGCCTAGAGCCTCCAGCAAACGAAACTCAAGAATTCTGTAATGAGCTACCGGATTTTTTTATCGACAAATTCTAAAACATTCGTGAAATAATTCAACAGAAAAAAACAACCAACCTCACTCAGCCAAAGCAAAAAGAGGAAATCAATACGAACATTATACAATCAACAAAATTTTCGCTGGTCCCGATTACCATTGACACCACCAAAAACATCATCAGAAGCCTCCGAGACAGCACATCACCAAATGACATACCGGTAATTTCTACAACACTCTTGAAAGAATGTACCGACATCTTGGCACCTACCATAACACATCTCGTAAATCAATCGTTCAAAGAAGGAATTGTTCCGATCTCCCTCAAGCAAGGCATAATCAAACCCCTTCTAAAGAAACCCAACCTCGACCCCAAAGACCCCAACTACCGCAGACCGGTAATAAGCCTTAACACCATCTCCAAGACTATTGAGAAAGCAGTAGTACAATAGCTACAACTCCATTTGGACACCCACAAACTCTTGGACCCACTACAATCAGGCTTCCGCCCAGGCCATGGCACAGAAACAGCACTTCTCAAAATATGGGATGACACCCCCGAAGCAGCAGATGACGGAGAATCATGTCTCCTGGTACTGCTGGACCTCAGTGCAGCGTTCGACACAGTAGACCACAAAACTCTACTAATTCGCCTTAAAGAAGTAGCAAGAGTCACAGACTCAGATCTACCCTGGTTCGCATCCTTCTTAGAAAATCATTCCCAGACAGTGAAACTAGGAGCCTTAACCTCTGAAACTCGCGCAATTTCTTGTGGAGTCCCTCAAGGATCACCCCTGTCACCCTTGCTCTTCAACATCTACCTCTGCCCACTCCTCAAAATCATCAGCAAACAGGACCTGTGCTACCACTCATACGCTGATGACACTCAACTCTACTTTTGCATCACCGAAAAAAAAGACCAATATCACGGACTAAAAAAATGCCTCACATTGATCGATGATTGAATGACTAAGGCTGGGTTCACACTTGTGCGGTGCGAATTCCAGCTCTCTTATCTCTGCAAAAAGATAAGAGAGCTGTTCAGCAGATTATCTCAGTTTTAGCTGCGAATTTGGTGACCTGGGAGAGAGGAGGGGGAGGGGGGAAGTGTAGTGAGGAGAAGGAGAGAAATCCTGATGAGAACTGAACACATCTGCGAATCAGGTGCGTGCCCATAGAAGATAATGGACCTGAATTTGCACCTAAGCCGCACCGCAATGCCTAGAAAACGCACACGTTTTTTGGGCAATGCGCAGTGCGAATGCATCGCACATATGTGAACCAGCCTCATTAAAATCAATGTATTTTATAATGTTATGCGAATTGGATGCGGCTTAAGCCGCAACCAATTTGCATAGGTGTGAACGGGGCCTGAGAGCTCCCTCAAACTCAATGGATCCAAAACAGAACTTCTTCTCCTCCACGCAAACCGAAAGACAAAAGCTAAGTCTTCATGGACACCACCCACCATCCTTGGACAGACCATCACCCAAAGCACCAAAGTCAAAAGTCTCAGAGTCATCTTTGGTAACGGGGAAAAAACCCTGGGAATCCATCACCCCATCCCTGAGGACCCTTCATTGGCTAACCGTAAAGAATCGGGTCACATTCAAGACCCTCTGCCTCACCCACAAATGAACACAAGGAAATGCTCCTCAATACTTATGCGAGAAAATAAAACACTACACACCCAATCGCATTCTCCAATCAACTAACCAAAACCTCCTCCACATCCCCAAGTCCCGCTACAAATCGAAGGGAGAACGAAGATTTGCAGTCCAAGGACCATGGCTATGGAATGCTCTACCCACAAACATCCACATAGAAGAAAACCATCGGGCCTTCAGGAAAAAACTTAAGACCCACCTCTTCTGAAGGATCAGGATGACACTGGATGGAAATAAGCGCCTTGAGGCGATTTAGTTCACATTTGTAGCGCTATACAAGTTATTCACTCACTCAGTACCCCATGGAACTGGGAAAAATTACTCTTAGTATAAGAAAGAAAATGTAGAGAGGGAGGCCAAGGAGCAAAGGGGGCAAATTAGTGACCTAGAAGATAGAGGAAAGAGAGAGAGGTAAACAGAACAGGTTGGGGCTGACCATAAAAAAAGGGGAGGAGATAAGAGCAGGATTCTGTAGGGAGTAGCTGGGAAGAATTGGACTAGTGAAATCATGTTAGTTTTGAATACGGTCCATACATTCCAGGAATTCTCAAAACACCTTCCAAACAGTTTATGAATGTGTATACTGCTCCTGGGTATGGGCTTCCTGAACTAAGAACTCCATATGCACAATGTGATCCAGGTGGGTGACCCATTCCAAAGAGGCGAGAGCCTGTGTGTTCTGTCTCAACTACAAAGCGATAAAGTTCATCTCCAGGTTGAAGTAGGCCTTACTCAAGCTGGTTTGCTATTATCCCTTGCATCGATACAGGCAGTTTAACTCAATGAATAAACTCACAGTTAGGACGACAGACGATGAATCCTTTCGAATGTTCCGTTTAATGATGGATATTCATAGGTAGAAAAACGTTGCAGTTGTAAGCCACATGTAAGATGTTTAGCATGGAAGATATACAGGAGTAATGACCAGAATCAGGAAGTGGAGGAGATATATAAAGAACTACGGTGAGAGAGAGAGTTCAGCTAGAAAGAAGGGGACAGATCTTAAAGACACAGAGCAAGAATAATCACATAGTGTAACACAACACTCCCCATCTGAAATCTTTAGATTTCATAACCTTAAACTAATATATATATTTTCAAAAAGTCCAATACTGACGAATGTCCTGGAACCTGTAATGAAAAAACATGCAACAAGCAAATAATAAACGTAAGTCACAGTAAGATGTCTTCAAATAATTCCAAAGTTCTGAGTAGAACCTGTAGATGGCAGCAATGTACTCCCCGCCGTGCCGACAGCATGGCTAGTCCTTGCACAAGTCACTCACCTGGCAAAAGGAGTACTAACTCTGTAATTGGTCGACTAAAGGTTTGTGTCGATCCTCCTTTGGTTACCTTGACTTCTACCTTCCGGACTTTGTTATCGTCGCTGGGCATAACTTTAGTAATAAGACCCATAGGCCACTCATTCCGACAAACTTCCTTGTCTTTTAGAAGGATGAGGTCTCCAACCTTAAGATTCGGCTTAGATGCTTGCCATTTGTTACGACCTTGAAGGTGGTGAAGATACTTTTTCTTCCAGTGATGCCAGAACACATTGGCTAGATGCTGCACCTGCTTCCATTGATGCTCGTAATGGTGTGACCGCAGCTTCTGTTTTGTACTTACAGAAGTGTGGAGTGAGGTGTTCACAGTTCTTATTTCCTTTTCATCTTCAGGGTTTACTAGCCCATAGGTGGTGTCAATAGGGAGTAAGTAAGAGTCCTCACACAGAAACCTTGGAGGTGACAGCCATAAGCTGTCCTGAAGAGCGGCAAGTGACACGGCTCTGGTCCCACAGTCAGCTGGGTTGAGTCAGTGGGAACGTGATGCCATTGACTTGGTAGAGAGAATCTCTTGATACGTTCAACCCTGTTGCTGACGAACACATAAAATTGTTTTGTTTGGTTGTTTATGTAACCAAGTACTACCTTACTGTCTGTATAGAAGGTGAAAGAATCAATTTTAGTGTCCATTTCACTTCGTATGACCTCTGCAATTTCTACTGCTAGCACGGCTGCACAAAGTTCAAGTCTTGGTATGGTATGTGCAGGCTTGGGAGTGAGTTTTACCTTGCCTAGGACAAAACTACAGTGTGATTCTCCATTCAGTTCAGAGGTCTTCAAATAGGCTACTGCAGCAATAGCTTCAACTGATGCATCAGAGAAAATATGAATCTCTCTCCGGTTAGCAGTTGAAGTGGATCCTGGAACATAGCAACGGGGAATCTGAAGTTTTTCTAGTGACTTCAAAGAATATCTCCACCCTTCCCACTTGTGTTGATTCTCACTAGGCAAGGGAGTATCCCAGTCTATGTTCTCAGTAGACAACTGTCTTAGTAAAATCTTACCTTGAATGGTAACTGGAGCAAGGAAACCCAGTGGGTCATAGATGCTATTCACCACGGACAGGACTCCTCTCTTAGTGAAGGGTTTGTCACAAGTTGACACTTGGAAGGTGAATTTGTCTTGCTTGATGTTCCACAACAAACCCAGACTTCGCTGTACAGGAGGCACATCTGTACCTAAGTCAAGGTTTTTTAGACTAGTGGCATAGTCCTCAGAGTGAAAGGCATTCATAAGTTCCTGGCTGTTGGATATAATCTTGTGCAGTCTAAGGTTTGCTACAGACAGCATCTCCTTTGTTCTGGTGAGAAGATCAATTGCTTCTTTAGCAGTTGGAAAGGACTTAAGTGCGTCGTCAACGTAGAAGTTTCTTTCAACAAATTGACGGGCATCAGATCCATATTCAACTTCTCCAGTCTGAGCTGTTCTCCTTAGCCCATAAGTTGCCACTGCTGGGGAAGGACTGTTACCGAAGACATGTACCTTCATGCGATAATCTATAACTTCCTTGTTGAGGTCATTGTCCTTGTGCCATAGAAACCTGAGGTAGTTTCTGTTGTCTTCTCTGACGATGAAGCAGTGAAACATCTGTTGAATGTCGGCCATTACTGCTACAGGCTCTTGTCTGAAACGAATCAAGACTCCTATTAGACTGTTGCTCAAGTTGGGTCCAGTAAGGAGCATGTTGTTAAGAGAAACACCTTTGTGCTGAGCACTGGAATCAAAGACAACTCTGATTTGGTCTGGTTTGCGTGGGTGATACACGCCAAAGGATGGAAGGTACCAGCATTCTTCTCCCTCCTTTAGTGGGGGAGCAGGCTCTGCATGATCTCTGTCAAATACATTTTGCATAAAGTCCACAAAGTGCTTTTGCATCTCTGGTTTCCTGCTTAAGTTTCGCTTTAAGGAGGAGAATCTACTGATGGCCTGCTGTAAGTTGTTGGGCAATCTCTCTCTTGGGAGATGAAAGGGTAGGGGTGCTACCCAGTTATTGGAGTCATCTTGAAAGAACTCATTGTCCTTTACCTTGATGAATTCTTTGTCTTCCATTGAAGGAGCCAGTATGTCATCTTCACTGGTTGCTTTAAACACTGTAGAGCTGAAGTCGCCATCATGGCAGGAGAAAGGGCTTGTGTCACCTGAGATACCATGTTGCCATTCGTGGCTGGCTATCTTCTCTTTCACCCAGTAGTGAAGTGGGCATGGCTCAAAGTAAGTATTTCGGCCATTTGGCAGAACATTTGTCTTGAATGACGAAATGTTGGTAGGTCTTTTAATTTTGCCTATGCAGACATTGCCTATGATGACCCACCCTAGATCCGTGCACTGGGCAAATGAGGCATCTGGGGGTCCACTGACTTGTCTGTGTACCTTGTGAACTCTTAGAATGTCTCTTCCTAACAGAAGAAGGATCTGAGCATCTTTGTCAAGTGGCGGTATCTCATTTGCTATTACCTTGAGGTGAGGGTGATGGAAAGCAGCAGCTGGAGTAGGGATTTCTTCCCTGTTAGCAGGTATCTGATTGCACTCAACAAGTGTAGGTAAGGGTAATTGCAAGTTACCTTTGAGAGAAGATACCATGAGTCCATGAGCCCTTCTTCCAGAAACCTCTATAGTTCCACTACAGGTACCCAAGGTGTAAGGATGAGCTTCGCCTTTTATTTCAAATAGATTGAACAATTCCGATTTTGCAAGTGATCGATTGCTCTGATCGTCTAAGATAGCATATGCCTTTAGAGACTTTTCTGGTTGATTCTTGTGGTATATGTTCACCAAGCATATCTTAGCACAGGACTTACCACAGCGGTCTTCTCCACAAACTTCAGTGCAGGATGAAGAAATGATGGTAGAATTAGGCACTTGGTCTGTATTCTCCCCGCCATGCGTTAACCTGGGAGGAGTGTTGGCAGGTTGTGCAGAGCTGGGCTCAAGAGGATGGAGGGCTTGCACATGTTCTTCAGAGCCACACTCCATGCACTTGATGGACACATTACAGTCCCTTGCAAAATGTTCTGTAGAAGCACAGCACCTGAAACATACCCTAAATGTCTTTAAAAGCTCCTTGCGCTCTTCCAGAGGCTTTTTCCTAAAGCCGATACATTTATTGAGGGTGTGTGGCTTCTTGTGTATGGGACACTCTCTGTTAGGGTTTTCAATCTTCCTACTCTGTTTGTTCATGGCCAGAACTGTGGTAAGAGTGGGAAGGATGTCAGTCTTTTTCATGGACACTGGGCCTCTATGGTTTCTATAGTTGCCCTGAAGACTGGTACTCTTAGGAAAGGGTGAGAAGAGGCTGTACTCACCGTAGGAAAAACTTGGATCGTTCTTGGTCTCTGCAATTTTCCTGATGAATTCACAGAAGAAAGAGAATGGAGGGAAGGAAACCTTGTTCTCTCTTTTGTATGATGACCCTAGTGCAGTCCATTTCTCTTGCAAACCATACGGGAGCTTGGAGACAATTGGGTTTACCCCTCTTGGAGTGTCAAGGTAACTGAGTCCAGGTAGTTTTGGGTCTGTCTTGGCTAGCTGAAGCTCAAGGAGAAGGTCACTCAGTCTCTGGAACTCCTTGTTGTCCTTATCGGATATCTTTGGGAAAGTTTCCAGACGCATGAACAAAGCATTTTCTATAGCTTCTGGACTGCCATAACTTTGCTCTAGTCGCTCCCATGCAGCTGTGAGGCCTGCAGTAGGATTGTCCATGAAAACCGATCTTAATGGCTTAACACGTGCAGCAGATAGAGGACCAAGCCATTTGATCAGCAGATTCAATTCTTGATCAGCTGTAATGCCAATATTGCTGATTGTAGTTCTGAAGGCACATTTCCAACTTCTGTAGTTCTCAGGTTGGTCATCAAAACTTGTAAGACCAGTCTTTGTGAGCTCTCTGCAAAGCATGTACCTCACAAACTCTTCTGTCTCAGTTGTCTCCGCCTTTATGTGAGATGCTGTTGGCTGTATGGTGCTGATTGTGTTATCTTTGACATTGTTGTTAAAGGACACAGGGAAATATGGTGCAGCAGATGCATCCAGGTGAGTTGCTTGCTTGAAATCAGTTGTTCCAATGGTACGTTGATTCAAGGCTGTACCGATGACTGGAGATTGATGACTTGCTTGAAGCTTGCGCTGATGCTCTGTGACGTATGAAGGCAGGCAAGGTAGGCAGGTAGGAAATGCAGTGGAGTGATTTTGAGTGCAGGAAGTTGCTGGAACCTCTTTAACTTGAAGCTGTGAAGGAGTCTCTATGTAGTCGGGAGCATTGGAGACAATGGAGTGTGCACTGTAGTGGCTTAGGACATAGTCTTTAGTGCGTTTGAGGGGGTCTTCCATATCTGCTATGTTTAGGTTAATGCTGTCTTTCTCACTTGCACCTTCGTCTGCACTGATAGCTTGCTGTAGGACCCTTAGCTTTGCCATAGCTGCGTCATGTTTACACTGTTCATTTAAGGTTTCCATTGTTGCTCTTTGTCGTGCTGACTGCGCTTCCAACTCTGCCCTTTGACGTGCTGACTGCGCTTCCAACTCTGCCCTTTGGTGTGCTGACTGCGCTTCCGACTCTGCTCTCTGAGCTTCCAACTCTGCTCTTTGACGTGCTGACTGCGCTTCTGACTCTGCTCTTTGACGTGCTGACTGCACTTCCAACTCTGCTCTTTTTTCTGCATATGCCACCTGCACTTTGCTGGCTTCCACTTCAGCACGGGCATTAATAAGTCGCTCACTGAGTGTTGAGTATCTTGAACTATGGGATCTTGACGAGTTTTTAGAACGTCTGGTGGAAACAGATCTGTGAGATGTAGTGTCCTGTAACAGCTTTATTTTTCCTTCTGTCTTTAATCTGGTTTGCTGGATAAAACTGTCTCTTTCAATATTGAGAGCATTGACGCGCTTTAATTGCATCATCGCATTTTCTGACTTCATGTTTTGTACGACATTAGTGAATTTGCTGCTGGTAAGCTGATAAAGCTCATATGAGGCAGAAAGTTGTTTAATGGCGCCCTCTAGTGTCAGTAGTTCACATTCAACAGACACTGTATTGGCTTCAGCAAGGATTTTCTCCCAGACTAATTCCAAGCTATTTGACAATTCAGTCCTTGAAGCTTCATAATTCTCCATTACTTTCCAAGTGGGTTTAACTGAGCGTTTGGGTAACTCAGTTTCTTCAGGAACTTGTGGGGAGGTAGATGTGAGTTCACATGCAGAAGCTTGGTCACTCATGATAGCAGACTGACTGTGAAAGCAGGCAGGATCTGTGTGCTGAAATATGACACTGTGCAGATTGTCTCAGGCTATAAGGCTGCCATGTGCTGCTCTGTCCCTTCTGTCTTGCTATGAGGGCAGTAAATCTTGTCTGTTTCAGTACTGACATGCAGAAATCTTGTAATTAGGCTGTGAAACGCAGTTTTTGGGTGACCCATTCCAAAGAGGTGAGAGCCTGTGTGTTCTGTCTCAACTACAAAGCGATGAAGTTCATCTCCAGGTTGAAGTAGGCCTTACTCAAGCTGGTTTGCTATTATCCCTTGCATCGATACAGGCAGTTTAACTCAATGAATAAACTCACAGTTAGGACGACAGACGATGAATCCTTTCGAATGTTCCGTTTAATGATGGATATTCATAGGTAGAAAAACGTTGCAGTTGTAAGCCACATGTAAGATGTTTAGCATGGAAGATATACAGGAGTAATGACCAGAATCAGGAAGTGGAGGAGATATATAAAGAACTACGGTGAGTTAGAGAGTTCAGCTAGAAAGAAGGGGACAGATCTTAAAGACACAGAGCAAGAATAATCACATAGTGTAACACAACACTGTGGGATAATTGCATGGGCTGCAGTGAGAAAATGTCAGAGATTGCCTCTCTTTGCTTTCTAAACAGAACCAGGAATCATAGAGAGAATTATCACAAGAGGGGAATTGGGAACAACAATATCTGTGACCTTAGTATAGATCGTAAGGATTTGATCTTGTCTGAGAGAGCATTGACTGGAGGGCAAGCCCACCAAACATAGGACATTATCCCTTAATAGACACATCGATGGGTAAATGCAGTGATCTGTACCTGGGTTTTGAAGCTGGTCGTGTGAGTCTTGCTGACAAGGGATAAATTGTGTGTAGATGTAAGGGTTTTATCCAAATCTTAAGCATAAAAATAGGGTGAGGCTAGCAGTAGAAGTATCTCAAATGTCCCAAAAATGTCCCGAAGAAAAGTTTGCTCATTTCAGAACCGAATGAAAAAAAAGACAAGTTTTTGATATGCCAACCACTGTAACAGAGCTGGGGGGTTTTAGGCCAAGATGATGTGCAAAGGCAGTAGGGAGTCAAAACACAACATCTGAGTTAAGTGGCGATGGGACACCTTCTTACAAACTAAAAATGTAGCTTGAGTTAAGGTCAGTTAAGGTCAGAGAAAATGTTTCCAAACAAGGGGAGGATCATAGGGCCTGAAAGGAGGGAGATGCAGAACTCCCAATGTTTGGAGGAGAAGCTGTGAAAACAATGCATGAGCCTAACAAGAACAGAAGTGTGTTATAGGGACAGGTCAGGGGCATCTGCACCCCGCTAGATTTTGAGAGGGACAAATGCTGTTGGACACAGTCTTGTGTGGCGCTGACCAGATACGAATTTGGTGAAGGCTGTCTGAAGCACTTGGAATAAAGTGTGAGGTAACACAATAGGAATTTCTCAGAAACGTGTAGTAAAAAATTATTGGGATAATGGCCTTCGATAATATTATCTCTACTGAATCAAGAGTAAAGTGGACCTTTCAATGTCTTTAAAAATCGACATAAAAAAATTCCCCACATATAATATACACCAACAGTATAATTTTTCCGAAAAACTGTACTTTTTTTATTGTTAAAAAAACAGTCCTAGAATTTGTGCATTGTTGTCTTGTTAATATCTCCATAGTATTTTTTTGCAAGAGGAGTCTGTCTGCAATGAAGTAGTCAATTCTTGATTACGTTTTGTGTACATTAGAAAGAAAGGTAAATTCCCTTTCAGTGGAATGTAGAGATTCCACAGGTCTTATAAATCTTCCTGGGAAAAAATATTGTTTAGGCCTAGTCTGACTGTATGGTTTGTTTTTGTAGTGTTTATGACGGGGTCCATTGGGGCATTGAAATCCCCGCAGATGATTATGTCCTTTCTGTATTTTCCTTTGTTTTTTCAAAATCCTCTTGATGAATTTGTGGGGTTGCTTATGTGGGGCCCAGATTTTAGCGATTGTGTAGGTAAAATTGTCAATTGTAGCAACCAAAATGATATATCTTCCTTGATTATCTACAGTATAAGTATGTCCAGGAGCTGGAAAGAGACTGAATCCTTTACTGCAATAACAACACCCTTTTTTTTCTTGGGGCTATTAGAGCAAAGTACATGGGTAAATTTATGATGCGTAAATTTTGGAGGTTTGTCAGCGGCAAAATGCGATTCTTGTACACATATTATGTCACGCTTAAATTTAAGTGCATCAGTCCAGAAGGCTTTTCTCTTATATGGGCTGTTCAGCCCTTTCGCATTGAGCGATAGAGGTCTAAGTTGTGACATATTCTAAAGAGGCACTGATGTGTAGCAGCTTCATTATGATGGAAGAAGACCATGTTTTTTTGTTTACACTTCCAATGATGCAGTGGCTTCTAAATGGTAGAATATATAAATCCACTCTAGAGGTGGGTGATGAGGATAAGAGCATGTTGAACAAAGGGATGTATAAACAAGAGAAATAACTATAAAAAAGAATAACTTGAGTGTGCATCATTTTGCACTTTAAACTTGGGGAGAAAATATTCATTGCTTTTCAGAGCAGTGAGTTCCCTGAATAGAGATAACCTGAGAAAATAGTAATTCAAGGGGGTGTGACCTGTCCCAGCCTAAGTATACAATGACATGCCTCCATCCCTAATTGTTTAGCAAGAAGGATAGAAATAGAGGTGGGACTATGAGTGAGGCATGTCAGAGGGTAAATACCGGTTTCTTAACCGAGAAATTAATTAAATGTAAAGTCACAGCACCAAATTAGTGGTCCATGTTGTAAAAATATATCAATATTCAATAATATATACTGAATAGCATAATCACAAAGGATTTACATAATAAAATTCATATAAAAATATTTAATATAATTAATCACTGGACAAGATGGTACAGTCAATGCAGAATAACTCAAAGGATAAACATAATTGGTACAGTTGATACAAAGGTCAATACAGTACATGAGAAATCTGAAAATTTGTTTGAAAAGTTTTTTAGCATCCATAAGTTGGTAGCTCGACACGTTTGTTGGCTTTCAACCAATCATCAGGAGTCAGATGCACATATATACTGAAAAATTAAATATTAAACCGTCTGTTAGTGTATAGAGCCCTCTGTGCAGGTAAAAGGTAAGTAAAGAGAAACAGCCAGTTTCAGTAATACTCACAAAAAACCCACAGGTTGATCACAACTCCTATAGTGGGATTTGTCGGTGGTCTGGGTTATATAGTCTCACCCGGGGTTGAGGCAGAGAACGTCCCCCAAAAAGATGAATTTCAGACCTTGGGAAGCAGTAGCTAATACTGCCGGAACACTCCAACATACCAACACATGGGGGTGAGCAGACATGCTGAAATTTGCACCCGGTTCTAGGGGAAGGAAGTGAAATGATTAAGTGTGGATAGGGAAGGGAAGTGTAAAAAGGTAGTGATGAGTGAAGATGAGTGTTGTGTGTCATAGATTTGACCAGGGGATAGGTATGTGTAAGTGTACATATGTGTTGTGTTAGCCCACGAGAAGACATGGACCAGGGATATATAAACAAAAATCTAATTATATGTGCCATAGGGGTATATAGCAAATAAAAACCAAAAGCAAAGTGCATGGAAATAAGTATGGGTAAATTACCTAAGATGTCTGTTGTATCACGAAGGGGAGGTCTTTTCCCTCCTATACTGCTACACTGATGTCTCTACATGACGTTGGCGTGAACACGCCCCAAACCTTGGGTATTTCAGCGGCGGCCATTGCCGGTTCACTCCACACGCTATCACCATTGGGAGATGATCAGCCTGCGCCATACACACAGACACCTTAGGTAATTTACCCATACTTATTTCCATGCACTTTACTTTTGTTTTTTATTTACTACATACCCCTATGGCACATATATTTAGATTTTTGTTTATATATCCCTGGTCCATGTCTTCTCGTGGGCTAATACAACACATATGTACACTTACACATACCTTTCCCCTGGTCAAATCTATGACACACAACACTCATCTTCACTCATCACTACCTTTTTACACTTCCCTTCCCTATCTACACTTAATCATTTCACTTCATTCCCCTAGAACCGGGTGCACATTTCAGCATGTCTGCACACCCTCATGTGTTGGTACTGTATGTTGGAGTTTTCCGGCAATATTGGCTACTGCTTCCCAATGTCCAAAATTCATCTTTTTGGGGGATGTTCTCTGCCTCAACCCCGGGTGAGACTATATAACCCAGACCACCGACAAATCCCACTATAGGAGTTGTGATCAACCTGTGGGTTTTTTGTGAGTATTATTGAAACTGGCTGTTTCTCTTTACTTACCTTTTACCTGCACAGAGGGCTCTATACACTAACAGACGGTTTAATATTACATTTTTCAGCATATTTGTGCATCTGACTCCTGATGATTGGTTGAAAGCCAAGAAACGCGTTGAGTTACCAACTTATGGATGCTAAAAAACTTTTCAAACAAATTTTCAGATTTCTCATGTATTGACCTTTGTATCAACTGTACCAATTATGTTTATCCTTTGATTTATTCTGCATTGACTGTACCATCATGTCCAGTGATTAATTATATTAAATATTTTTATATGAATTTTATTATGTAAATCCTTTGTGATTACGCTATTCAGTATATATTATTGAATATTGATATATTTTTACATCATGGACCACTGATTTGGTGCTGGGACTTTACATTTAATTAATTTCTCGGTTAAGAAACCGTTATTTACCCTCTGACATGCCTCACTCAAAGTCCCACCTCTACTTCTATCCTTGCTGAGAAAATAGTCATTGATTTCCTGTGGGAGGTACAAAGCAATTATTCTTGGTAAAGGTGGAGAAGGTTAACTTGGTTTATGTTGCCATTGTTGTGGGATCTCCTCTGGATGTGTTTTCCCCTGTGGGATATCCTCTTCTTTGGGTAACAGCCCCAATTTTTCCAGCAAATTTAGACCATCATCAACCGTGTATATTGAGTATGATGTGTTATTCCATTTAGTCACCCATTTTATTTTCCACATAATCCACTCTCTCCACTAAGTCTTCTATTTCCACATTAGTTTTGTTCATGTATGCTTGCATATCCTGTTGTATTGCACCTCTTAGGAACAGCAGCATTTCTTTAATGTCAGTGTCTATTATAGGTTGTCCTAATGTGGGGAATGCATTTAGCTTGTCAGCATAGGGTTTTTTGGGAGGCAACATATCAGATTCATTAACTGATTATCCACTTACATGTTCCTCAGACAGTGAAAGCCTTCTTCTTTGCTTCACAGGGCTGCTGATTTCAGCTGGGGTAGATTCACTGGTGTGCTTGTATGAGTCAGTGTGGCTGCTCTCTCCCCCTCTGGGTCGCGCTGCTTGTCTGATGGCATCTGTATGCACTGATTATCCGGCGCTATCTTGCTTTTCTGGAGTTCCGGTTGGGCTCCTAAGTTCACCCAATTTGCGGGGTCCCCCACGCTCCTTTCATTTCCTCATTGTGCCCCGCTTGTTCCTCCATCCCTCTGCTGCGGGTCTGAGTTCTCAGGGCTGCTTTATGACACTTGTAGCCGCTAACGGTAACACAGAGCTTCTTTACACTGCAGCTATTCACCTCCGCTGCCGGCCACACCCCCAATGCAAAACAATACACAAATTCTAACCTCTGGAAGAATATTACATCTCTATTCTCTCAGGAGAGATACGTGTCTGCAATGAAGAATATGCTTACAATTTTTTTTATTAATAAGAAATTTCCCAAAGAAATGCTAGAGGTAGTAATCGTTACTATCCCAAAACAAGGTAAAGACCCCTCCTCCCCTACAAATTACAGACTGATTTCCTTACTTATCTTCGACCTAAAAATATACGCCCATATTTGAGCAAATCGCTTATTAGAACTAACACCATACCCGATAGATCCAGATCAGGTTGGATTCATCAGAGGATGACAAGCACCTGACAGCACAAGAAGATTTGATCAACCACGTAGAGAACAGTCAAATTTAATTCTATGCTCCTCACCTTGGACACGGAGAAGGCATTCGACAGAGTTCACTGGGGTTACATCTCAGAAACCCTAGGTAGATTTGGCTTCTCTGGATTCACCCACAAGGCTATCATGTTCCTCTATACCCACCCATCAGCCAAGGTATTTACCACAGGTACTATATCAAAGAGCTTTAATTTAACAAACGGGACTAGACAGGGCTGCCCCCTATAACCCATAATCTTCTCTCTAACAATTGAACCTTTAGCAGCAACAATAAGATCCAACACCAGTATACCAGGAATTACGATTGGTAATGGAGAACACAAAATTTGCCTTTTTGCCGATGTTAGAATCCTATCACTAACCAATCCGGATCAACCATTACAGACAGTTCAAACAAGACTTGACTCCATTGGGAAAGTGTCATACTATAAGGTCAATCACAATAAATGCTACGCTTTACCCATGAACATAACAAAAATACACATTTTCCACTCTTAGTGAGAACTCGGAATATAACTGTGAATCCCCAGTCATTTCATACCTGAGTATCAACCTCACATTCCCTACAAACAAGTTATATGAAACTAATTATCCTAGCCTACTAAATCAAATCACAAACGACTTCCAAAACTTTAAAAAAACACAACTATCAGGGATAGGAAAAATGTAAGATGCAAATGCTACCTAAAATACTATGGGGTTTATTTACTAAAGGCAACTCCACTTTGCACCACAAGTGCACTTGGAAGTGCAGTCACTGTAGATCTGAGGGGAACATGCAAGGAAATAAAAAAACAGGATTTTTGCTTGCACATGATTGGATGATAAAATCAGCAGAGCTTCCCCTAATTTCAGAGCTTCCCCTCAGATCTACAGTGATCTACAGCGACTGCACTTACAAGTGCACTTTCAAGTGCAGAGTGGATTTCCCTTTACTAAATCAACACCTATATTTCTTTCATTCCTTACCTATCCAAACGCCCTTGAGATTCTTCAAACAAATAAATGCTAAATTAAGAAATCTCATATGGAAATTAAGCTCCAAACTTGCAAGGAACCTCCACCCTACCTCCACCGGTTTGGCTGCAGTCTGCAGACACTCCTTATTGTACCACTCTCCAGCCCTGTGTGAACAAACTGCCTCCTACTAAAGCAAATTGAGTACTGTTCGTGATACTTTTTTTATTTGCACTAACATACAATTTTTCAGGACAAGCTTTCGGGGTATGTCCCCTTCTTCAAGGTCCAAGCAGTACTGATTCACAATTTTTTAGCAGAATGTTAAAACAAAACAAGAAAAAAAATCTCAGAGGGAAAGGAAAAAAAAAACACATACAAATCAATGGTAATAAAGATAGCAGCAGAGTTAGTGAGATAAGAAAGAGTTAGTGAGATAAGACAGAGGGAGAGCTATAGACTTGAGGGGGGAGATGCTAGTCACAGAGGGGGTCATAAAACCTTAGTATAATGGGTAAGGAAACCAATATCTAAATTTAGGCCATTAGTTTTTGTGCCAAAAAGAATTATCATTCTTAGTTCAAATGTTTTCCTTTCCTGGATAGTTCTGAAATTCCCTTTAAGAACTAAAACATTGAGGTCTTCTATAGTGTGGTCCGGTTGTGAGAAGTGATGTCCTACAGGTGTGCAGAAACTGTCTTCTTTATGTTCCTTGATGGTATGCCTGTGCAAATTCATCCTCGCTTGCAACTTCTGTCCTGTTTCACCAACATAAGATCCTTTGCCACACCTGTTGCATTGGATGAGGCACACAAGACGTACCAGCGAAAGGTTAAGGAACAACCTCATTCATAAACTGTATGGTAAAAGGGAAACAATCAGGAAACAAAAGCAGTTGGTGTTTGAAACCTCAACATCACTGGACCCTACAAACATCAGCCAAATTAAGAATGAAATTGAAACCTTACAAAGACAACTGCAAAAACATGCCATGAACAGGAAGCAAAAAAAACTCCAAAAGCTACACCAAGAGCAGACCTTTTGGATACAACCTAAACAACACAAAACAAACACAACTTCTATAACTCCTGCTATCAGCAACTTGGAACCCGATCCAGAATCCCAAGGTATCCCTTGTGTAAATGCTGACCTGACAGAAAATGTGGATATAACAGAGGATCTTGGAATCATAAATTTGTCAGCTCATAAACTTTCTGCACCAGAAACAACAGTCCTTTCCAAAGGCCTCACATTCTGCCCAACCACCAAATTGGATAATTTACAGGTATGGTCAGATATGGAGGAATTTTTTAGGAGACTGAGGCTCAAAGAATATTTTCACAGTAATGAAAGGAATCCTAGGACAATAGGAGGTGATAAAAAGAAAAAGAACAACAACTTCACACCTCCACAAGGACGCAACCCCAAACTGGATACCTATATTGACAGCTTCAGGCTGCGAGTAACATCCCTGATATCCACCCAGCAAAAGAAAATATTATACAACCTTTCACCACTGGAGCGAAGAGCTGTACACGAACTGCGCAAGAATCAGGCCATAACCATCAAACCAGCAGATAAAGGGGGAGCAGTCGTTGTGATGGATACAGACAAATATATACAAGAGGGCCAGAGGCAGCTGGCAAATACTACTTACTACAAAAAACTGGATTATGATCCGACCCAGGATTTTGCCAAGCAATTAAAAGATCTGATTGCGACAATACCAAGCCACCTGCATTCAGAACTCATCAATGCGATTCCAGATAATCCAGATATTGGAGACTTCTACATGCTGCCCAAAATTCACAAGCCAGGAAATCCAGGCAGACCCATTATAACAGGAATACACTTACCGAACATATCTCAGGCCTTGTAGAAAACATGTTAAAACCGTTAGTCATGAACACTACTAGTTTCCTGCAAGACACCACTGATTTTCTGAACAAGCTTAACAATATACAACAATTACCACCAAATACACTTCAAGTCACTATGGAAGTAGAATCTCTGTACAGTAACATCCCTCACAAGGATGGGTTGGCAGCATGTCACAGATTCTTATCATCCTCACCAAACCACAAATACACTGCAAAGGATGTTACACAGCTCATCAAATTCATTCTTACACACAACTACTTCACTTTCAACAATGACATCTATCTCCAATGTATGGGTACTGCTATGGGAAGCAAAATGGCACCCCAATATGCAAACTTATTTATGGCTGACCTTAAGGACAAATTCCTGAACAGCATACAACAAAAGCCATACAGATATTATCGCTATATTGATGATATCTTCATGATATGGACTGAAGGTGAAGAAAATCTAAACCAATTCTTCTCATTGATCAACACTTTTCACCCATCTATCAAACTAAAAATGGATTATTCGAACACACATGTCAACTTCCTAGACACTACAGTATACATCAGGGATGACAAGCTTCACACTTCGATATACAGAAAACCGACTGACCGATGCAGCTATCTTCATAGTTCCAGTTTTCATCCCCAACACACTAAACGAGCCATCATACACAGCCAGGCCATCAGATACCACCGAATTTGTTCAGACCCAGAAGTCAGAGATAAACATCTCAGAACACTGGCAGGCTCTTTCCATAAGAAAGGATACAAAGACAAAACCATCAACAACAGCATAAACACAGCCTTGAAAACCCGAAGAGAAAATCTCCTCCAATACAAAGAGAAAAAAACAAATAACCGAGTACCTCTGGTCACCACATACAACCCAACACTAGAAGGGATCAAAAAGATAATCAAAGATTTACAGCCCATTATAACAGAGGATGATACTCTGAAAGAAATATTCCAACAACCCCCATTATTGGCTTTCAGACAACCACCCAACCTCAGACACAAACTAATCAGCAGGAAACTTCACTCTGATTATGAAGTCACAAATAATGGAAGCAAACCCTGCAATAAAAAACGCTGCAAACTGTGCAACCAGATCAATCTATCCAAAAGTGTCACACACACAAATGGGACCTTCACTATCATGGGATCTTACAACTGTACCTCCAGTAATGTTGTGTACCTCATCCAATGCAACAGGTGTGGCAAAAGATCTTATGTTGGTGAAACAGGACAGAAGTTGCAAGCGAGGATGAATTTGCACAGACATACCATCAAGGAACATAAAGAACACAGTTTCTGCACACCTGTGGGACATCATTTCTCACAACTGGACCACACTATAGAAGACCTCAATGTTTTAGTTCTTAAAGGGAATTTCAGAACTATCCAGGAAAGGAAAACATTTGAACTAAGAATGATAATTCTTTTTGACACAAAAACTAATGGCCTAAATTTAGATATTGGTTTCCTTACCCATTATACTAAGGTTTTATGACCCCCTCTGTGACTAGCATCTCCCCCCTCAAGTCTATAGCTCTCCCTCTGTCTTATCTCACTAACTCTTTCTTATCTCACTAACTCTGCTGCTATCTTTATTACCATTGATTTGTATGTGTTTTTTTTTTTTTCCTTTCCCTCTGAGATTTTTTTCTTGTTTTGTTTTAACATTCTGCTAAAAAATTGTGAATCAGTACTGCTTGGACCTTGAAGAAGGGGACATACCCCGAAAGCTTGTCCTGAAAAATTGTATGTTAGTGCAAATAAAAAAAGTATCACGGACAGTACTCAATTTTCTCTGTCACAATTGCACTTATACGGCTACAATTACGTCAAGTCCTACTAAAGCCAAATATTTAACATTTTGATTTGTCATCAGTCCAGAGCACCTGCTGCCATTTCCTGCACTCCAGTTCCTATGTTTTTGTGCATAGTTGAATTGTTTAGCCTTGTTTCCATGTCGGAGGTATGGCTCTTTGGCCGCAACTCTCCTATGAAGAACATTTCTGGACAGACTTCTCCAGACAGTAGATAGGTGTACTTGGACCCCACTGGTTTCTGCCAGTTCTGTGCTGATGGCACTGCTGGACATCTTCTGATGTTGAAGGGAAGTAAGCATGGTGTGACTTTCATCTTCTGCAATAAGTTTCCTTGGCCGACCAATACATCTACAGTCCTCAACGCTGCCCATTTCTTTGTGCTTCTTCAAAAGAGCTTGATCAGAACATCTTGAAACCCCAATCTGCTTTAACCCGACTAGCGGTATTCCCGAGTCTTGCTCGGGGTAAGATTTCAGCACCTAAAGCGGTAACCCCGAGCCAGACTCAGGATCGCATCGCAGGATACAGGCGAGGATACAGGGGAAGTTACTTACCTTGTCCCTGGATCCTGCGATGTGTCCCCGCAGTGTGTGTGAGCTGTCATCTCGCTCGATCCACACTGCCGAGTGCCGCCGAGCTCCATTCCCTGTGACGTTGCGGCGCACAGGGAGGATTTTGGCGCCAAATTCAAAAAGTGAAACACACAATACACATACAGTATACTGTAATCTTACAGATTACAGTATACTGTATCAAATAATCAAATAAATAACACATCCCCTTTGTCCCTAGTGGTCTGTCCAATGTCCTGCATGTACTTTTATATTATAAAAACTGTTCTTTCTGCCTGGAAACTGGAGATTGTCCATAGCAATCAAAAAGTGTCTGTTTACATCAAAAGTGGTTTTAGACCAGCTAGAAAACAGCGTTAATAAATTAGAATCACTTGCAGAATTGAGCGATAGCGATTTGTGGGGAAATTCGTCATCAAACACTGAAAGTAATGACAGCGACAATTCTGCAACTGAGCAAATTTCAGTGTTTTTGATTTGATTACATTATTGAATAATTTTAATTATTATTATATTATTATTTGTTATAATTATTTATAGTTATTTATTATATTATAATTTATGATTTTGTTTTTTGAACTTTATCATACCGGGCATGTCTACTAGACTCTGGTTTGGACAGATTTAGGCGAGTTATTCCTAAGAATTACAGGCCTACAATATAAAACGCCAAATTTCCATGCAAAATAACGGTACGGCTTTCAGCACCTAAAATCTGACAGAATCATACCGCCAGGGAGGTTAAAGTCTTGGTCTGAGAGAGACCTTGCTGATGCAGTATAACTACCGTATTTTTCGCACCATAAGACGCACTTTTTCTCCCCCAAAAAATAGGGGAAAAGTTCCCTGCGTCTTATGGAGCGAATACTACCTCTATACCAGCCCCCCCCCACCCCCATCGCGGGCCGCCGTGTTACATACCGCGTGAGCCGTAAGATGGATGCATGCGGCGGTGTCTGCCGTTACTCGGCGGCTGCAACAATCATCAGCAGCACGATTGGTGTCATTAAAAAGCAAGGGAAGGGGGCCCGGCCCGGCCCTGGTAGAAGAAGCCCCCAGGATGCATTGCGACCAGTCCCAGTGTGCGGAGGCACGCCCACGCAACGTCATGAGCGTCATTATGTGTTGCCCCACACACTGGAATGTAATTGGTGCATGCGCAATACACCCACCTATGACGCGTTTGGAGTCACAGGTTGGTGCTTCTGCCAGAACACCAGATTACCTCACGCATTCAGTGCCCTGCATAGCCTGTATTTGTATGAAGAAAACAAATGCAGTACCGATATTTCTATGAACAAAACTGAATGAAACCATACTAAGTCTCCATAATTACCGTACCAGGTGATCAGCCACGTCACCCACTACCACACCACCCACTGCAGGGACCAGGTGATCAGCCACGCCACCCACTACCACACCACCCACTGTAAGGACCAGGTGATCAGCCACGCCACCCACTGCAGGGACCAGGTGATCAGCCACGCCACCCACTGCAGGGACCAGGTGATCAGCCACGCCACCCACTGCAGGGACCAGGTGATCAGCCACGCCACCCACTACCACACCACCCACTGTAAGGACCAGGGGATCAGCTACGCCACCCACTGCAGGGACCAGGTGATCAGCCACGCCACCCACTGCAGGGACCAGGTGATCAGCCACGCCACCCACTGCAGGGACCAGGTGATCAGCCACGCCACCCACTGCAGGGACCAGGTGATCAGCCACGCCACCCACTACCACACCACCCACTGTAAGGACCAGGTGATCAGCTACGCCACCCACTGCAGGGACCAGGTGATCAGCCACGCCACCCACTGCAGGGACCAGGTGATCAGCCACGCCACCCACTGCAGGGACCAGGTGATCAGCCACGCCACCCACTGCAGGGACCAGGTGATCAGCCACGCCACCCACTGCAGGGACCAGGTGATCAGCCACGCCACCCACTGCAGGGACCAGGTGATCAGCCACGCCACCCACTGCAGGGACCAGGTGATCAGCCACGCCACCCACTGCAGGGACCAGGTGATCAGCCACGCCACCCACTACCACACCACCCACTGTAAGGACCAGGTGATCAGCTACGCCACCCACTGCAGGGACCAGGTGATCAGCCACGCCACCCACTGCAGGGACCAGGTGCCCAGCCACGCCACCCACTGCCACGCCACCCACTGTAGGAACCAGGTGCCAGCTTAGCTACCCACTGCAGAAGCCAGGTGCCAGCTCAGCCACCCAAAGCAGAAAGGATGAATAAGCAGAAAAGACTAGCATATAAAATTCCTTTTAAACTGCAGGTAGTAAAATATGCTAAGGAACATGGGAACAGAGCAGCAGAGAGACATTTTGGGCCACCTCCAACTGAAAAAATGATAAGAGAGTGGAGGAAACAGGAGGATCAGCTGCAAAAAGCAAATAAAAGTAAGCACACTTTTCGTGGGCATGCTGCAAAGTGGCCACAGTTAGAAGTGGCTATGAAAGAATGGATCACACGTCACCGAAATAATGGCTTCTCAGTTTCTACAAAAATGATCATATATGAAGCCAAACGCGTTGCTGTAGAGAAAGAAATTCATGATTTTACTGGATCACCATCGTGGTGCTACAGATTTATGAGGCGTTGTGACCTTGTTATGCGCACCAAAACTAGAATTGCGCAAAAAATGCCAAAAGAATATGAATCTAAGATTGTGTCTTTTCATAAATTTGTAATTGATGCTAGGAAGAAAAACGGTTTTGAAATTGGCCAGATTGGGAATATGGATGAAGTCCCGCTAACCTTTGATGTGCCATCTAATAGGACAGTTGATCTGAAAGGTGCCAAAACCATAACTGTGAAAACCTCAGGACATGAGAAAACACATTACACGGTTGTGTTGTCCTGCTGTGCAGACGGCACCAAATTGCCGCCCATGCTCATTTTCAAAAGGAAAACCTTTCCGAAAGAAGTGATTCCACGAGGAGTTGTCGTACATGTTCATGACAAAGGATGGATGGACGAAAATGGAATGAGAGTATGGGTTGAAAAAGTGTGGTCCAAACGTCCTGGAGGGCTTCTGAAAAAACCTGCCTTATTAGTGCTTGACCAGTTTAGAGCACATATTAGTGTAACGACAAAAAAGTGCTTTAAAGAAGTAAAGACTCATCTAGCTGTAATTCCTGGGGGTCTTACCAGCCAGTTGCAACCTCTCGACGTTTCCATCAACAAACCTTTTAAAGTGTTTATGCGAGAAGAGTGGAACAAATGGATGGCTGCTGGTAATCATGATCTGACACCTACTGGACGGATGAAGAGGCCAACTATCACTCAAGTTTGTAAATGGGTGAAAACATCATGGCACTCAGTGAAGGAGGAAATAGTTGTGCAGTCATTTAAAAAATGTGGCATTAGCAATGCCTTAGATGGAACTGAAGATAGTATTTTATTTGAAGATGGTGAAGAAAGTGATGTCAGTGATTGTGAGCAACTGAGCTTCATAAATTCTGACACTAGTGATGATGAGTTCTTGGGGTTCCCAGAAAACTAGAAGAGTGCTTGAACTTTAAAGTCTCTCCTCTTTTGTTAATGACAGTGATGATGGTTCTTAATGTCATTGTTGACTGCTGTTCACTTTACATGGTTGAAATATTATTCTGTTATATTTTATTAAACATTTTAGTATAACATTTGGTTCAAAATCTTTTTTTACTTGTTTTCCTCCTCTAAAACCTAGGTGCGTCTTATGGTCAGGTGCGTCTTATGGTGCGAAAAATACGGTACCTTGTGTCTTGTTGCTGTGCTCTGTCTTGCCATAGTATATGACCTGTGACATCAAACCCTCTTCCACAACTTCCGGTTAATAGCAGAGTTTGGCTGTTCCTGATTTAAGTCTCCTACTCAGCTGTTTCTGTTCCAGTTAATGACTGTTTCAACCTCTATATATATATATATATATATATATATATATATATATATATATATATATAGTTACATAGTAGGTGAGGTTGAAAAAAGACATCAAGTACAACCTATGTGTGTGATTATATGTCAGTATTACCTTGTATATCCCTGCATGTTCTGGTCGTTCAGGGCTTATCTAATAGTTTCTTGAAACCATTGATGCTCCCCGCTGAGACCACAGCCTGTGGAAGGGAATTCCACATCCTTGCCGCTCTTACAGTAAAGAACCCTCTACGTTGTTTAAGGTTAAACCTCTTTTCTTCTAATATTAATGAGTGGCCACGTGTCATGTTAAACTCCCTTCTGCAAATGTTTTATTCCCTATTGTGGGGTCACCAGTATGGTATTTGTAAATTGAAATCATATCCCCTCTCAAGCGTCTCTTCTCCAGACAGAATAAGTTCAGTGCTCGCAATCTTTCCTCATAACTCATATCCTCCAGACCCTTTATTAGCTTTGTTGCCCTTCCTTGTACTCGCTCTATTTCCAGTACATCCTTCCTGAGGACTGGTTCCCAGAACTGGACAGCATACTCTAGGTGCGGCCGGACAGAGTCTTGTAGAGCGGGAGAATTATTGTTTTTATCTCGGGAGTTAATCCCCTTTTTAATGCATGCCAATATTCTGTTTGCTTTGTTAGCAGCAGCTTGGCATTGCATGCCATTGCTGAGCCAGTCATCTACTAGGACCCCGGGTCCTTTTCCATCCTATATTCCCCTAGAGGTTCTCCCCCCAATGTATAGATTGCATTTGTATTTTTGCCACCCAAATGCATTATTTAAAATTTTTCTACATTGAACCTCATTTGCCATGTAGCTACCTACCCCATTAATGTTTTCAGATCTTTTTGCAAGGTTTCCACATCCTACGGAGAAGTTATTGCCCTGCTTAGCTTAGTATCGTCTGCAAATACAGAGATTGTACTGTTTACCCCATCCTCCAGGTCTTTTATGAACAAATTAAACAGGATTAGTCCCAGCACAGAACCCTGGGGGACCCCCCACTACCCACCCCTGACCATTCCGAGTACTCCCCATTTATCACCACCCTCTGAACTCGCCCTTGTAGCCAGTTTTCAATCCATGTAATCACCTTATGGTCCATTCCAACGGACCTTATTTTGTACAGTAAACGTTTATGAGGAACTGTGTGAAATGCTTTTGCAAAATCCAGATACACCACGCCTACGGGCCTTCCTTTATCTAGATGGCAACTCAAATCTTCATAGAAGGTTAATAGATTGGTTTGGCAAGAACGATTCTTCATAAATCCATGCTGAATACTGCTAATGATACCGTTCTCATTACTAAAATCTTGTATATATATCATCCCCTCCAAGAGCTTATATACTATTGATGTTAGGCTAACTGATCTGTTATTCACAGGGATGTATTTTGGGCCCTTTTTAAATATTGGTGCTATATTGGCTTTTCTCCAATCAGCTGGTACCATTCCAGTCAGTAGACTGTCAGTAGGGATGGGCCCGGTGCTCGATTCGAACCCATGTTCGAATCGAGCATCGGGCGTTCGCTCGCTCGTCGAGCCCAGAACTATTTGGGCCGTTCGCATCACATTCGTGTGATGCGAGCGGCCCCGCAATGCATTGCGGCCGGCGCGGCCGGCGCAGTGCATTGCTGGCTGATGATTGGCCAAGCATGCACTGTGACCCCGCATGCTTGGCCAATCACAGCGCCCGAAACTCGGAGAGCAATAATTGGCTACAGGCAGGACGCCTGTAGCCAATTACAGCTCAGGGGCTTTAGTACACGCCCCACCATTTAAAAGGCCGCCACGCCATCGGCCCCGGTCACATGAGTTCCGGCTTTAGGAGAGATTAGTCTGCTGATTCTGTCTTTGCTTGATACTGAAAGATTTGCTCTTCTTTGCTAAACCATTGGCTATTTCTTTGCTAAACCATTGCTACCTAAGTCATTGATCGTTCATTGCTGCTGATTGCACAGTTAGTGTGTTATTAGCTGCTGCTGGGGATTAGTCTGGTGCGTGCTTACTGTTAGTACAGTATTGCAGTAGTACCAACCGCAGTGCTGTTAGCACAGCATTGCACCCCAACAGCACCCATAGGACTTCTAGTGTGTTAGTGGCAGCAAACAGAGCTCCTATATTTTCTTCTCAGCAGCACCCATAGGACTTCTAGTGTGTTAGTGGCATCACACAGAGCTCCTATATTTTCTTCTCAGCAGCACCCATAGGACTTCTAGTGTGTTAGTGGCAGCAAACAGAGCTCCTATATTTTCTTCTCAGCAGCACCCATAGGACTTCTAGTGTGTTAGTGGCAGCAAACAGAGCTCCTATATTTTCTTCTCAGCAGCACCCATAGGACTTCTAGTGTGTTAGTGGCAGCAAACAGAGCTCCTATATTTTCTTCTCAGCAGCACCCATAGGACTTCTAGTGTGTTAGTGGCATCACACAGAGCTCCTATATTTTCTTCTCAGCAGCACCCATAGGACTTCTAGTGTGTTAGTGGCAGCAAACAGAGCTCCTATATTTTCTTCTCAGCAGCACCCATAGGACTTCTAGTGTGTTAGTGGCAGCAAACAGAGCTCCTATATTTTCTTCTCAGCAGCACCCATAGGACTTCTAGTGTGTTAGTGGCAGCAAACAGAGCTCCTATATTTTCTTCTCAGCAGCACCCATAGGACTTCTAGTGTGTTAGTGGCATCACACAGAGCTCCTATATTTTCTTCTCAGCAGCACCCATAGGACTTCTAGTGTGTTAGTGGCAGCAAACAGAGCTCCTATATTTTCTGCTCAGCAGCACCCATAGGACTTCTAGTGTGTTAGTGGCATCACACAGAGCTCCTATATTTTCTTCTCAGCAGCACCCATAGGACTTCTAGTGTGTTAGTGGCAGCAAACAGAGCTCCTATATTTTCTTCTCAGCAGCACCCATAGGACTTCTAGTGTGTTAGTGGCATCACACAGAGCTCCTATATTTTCTTCTCAGCAGCACCCATAGGACTTCTAGTGTGTTAGTGGCAGCAAACAGAGCTCCTATATTTTCTTCTCAGCAGCACCCATAGGACTTCTAGTGTGTTAGTGGCAGCAAACAGAGCTCCTATATTTTCTGCTCAGCAGCACCCATAGGACTTCTAGTGTGTTAGTGGCATCACACAGAGCTCCTATATTTTCTTCTCAGCAGCACCCATAGGACTTCTAGTGTGTTAGTGGCAGCAAACAGAGCTCCTATATTTTCTTCTCAGCAGCACCCATAGGACTTCTAGTGTGTTAGTGGCATCACACAGAGCTCCTATATTTTCTTCTCAGCAGCACCCATAGGACTTCTAGTGTGTTAGTGGCAGCAAACAGAGCTCCTATATTTTCTTCTCAGCAGCACCCATAGGACTTCTAGTGTGTTAGTGGCATCACACAGAGCTCCTATATTTTCTTCTCAGCAGCACCCATAGGACTTCTAGTGTGTTAGTGGCAGCAAACAGAGCTCCTATATTTTCTTCTCAGCAGCACCCATAGGACTTCTAGTGTGTTAGTGGCAGCAAACAGAGCTCCTATATTTTCTTCTCAGCAGCACCCATAGGACTTCTAGTGTGTTAGTGGCATCACACAGAGCTCCTATATTTTCTTCTCAGCAGCACCCATAGGACTTCTAGTGTGTTAGTGGCAGCAAACAGAGCTCCTATATTTTCTTCTCAGCAGCACCCATAGGACTTCTAGTGTGTTAGTGGCATCACACAGAGCTCCTATATTTTCTTCTCAGCAGCACCCATAGGACTTCTAGTGTGTTAGTGGCAGCAAACAGAGCTCCTATATTTTCTTCTCAGCAGCACCCATAGGACTTCTAGTGTGTTAGTGGCAGCAAACAGAGCTCCTATATTTTCTTCTCAGCAGCACCCATAGGACTTCTAGTGTGTTAGTGGCAGCAAACAGAGCTCCTATATTTTCTTCTCAGCAGCACCCATAGGACTTCTAGTGTGTTAGTGGCATCACACAGAGCTCCTATATTTTCTTCTCAGCAGCACCCATAGGACTTCTAGTGTGTTAGTGGCAGCAAACAGAGCTCCTATATTTTCTTCTCAGCAGCACCCATAGGACTTCTAGTGTGTTAGTGGCAGCAAACAGAGCTCCTATATTTTCTTCTCAGCAGCACCCATAGGACTTCTAGTGTGTTAGTGGCATCACACAGAGCTCCTATATTTTCTTCTCAGCAGCACCCATAGGACTTCTAGTGTGTTAGTGGCATCACACAGAGCTCCTATATTTTCTTCTCAGCAGCACCCATAGGACTTCTAGTGTGTTAGTGGCAGCAAACAGAGCTCCTATATTTTCTTCTCAGCAGCACCCATAGGACTTCTAGTGTGTTAGTGGCAGCAAACAGAGCTCCTATATTTTCTTCTCAGCAGCACCCATAGGACTTCTAGTGTGTTAGTGGCAGCAAACAGAGCTCCTATATTTTCTTCTCAGCAGCACCCATAGGACTTCTAGTGTGTTAGTGGCATCACACAGAGCTCCTATATTTTCTTCTCAGCAGCACCCATAGGACTTCTAGTGTGTTAGTGGCAGCAAACAGAGCTCCTATATTTTCTGCTCAGCAGCACCCATAGGACTTCTAGTGTGTTAGTGGCATCACACAGAGCTCCTATATTTTCTTCTCAGCAGCACCCATAGGACTTCTAGTGTGTTAGTGGCATCACACAGAGCTCCTATATTTTCTTCTCAGCAGCACCCATAGGACTTCTAGTGTGTTAGTGGCAGCAAACAGAGCTCCTATATTTTCTTCTCAGCAGCACCCATAGGACTTCTAGTGTGTTAGTGGCAGCAAACAGAGCTCCTATATTTTCTTCTCAGCAGCACCCATAGGACTTCTAGTGTGTTAGTGGCATCACACAGAGCTCCTATATTTTCTTCTCAGCAGCACCCATAGGACTTCTAGTGTGTTAGTGGCAGCAAACAGAGCTCCTATATTTTCTGCTCAGCAGCACCCATAGGACTTCTAGTGTGTTAGTGGCATCACACAGAGCTCCTATATTTTCTTCTCAGCAGCACCCATAGGACTTCTAGTGTGTTAGTGGCATCACACAGAGCTCCTATATTTTCTTCTCAGCAGCACCCATAGGACTTCTAGTGTGTTAGTGGCAGCAAACAGAGCTCCTATATTTTCTTGTCAGCAGCACACATAGTACCTATAGTGTGTTAGTGTCAGCACCCATAGGACCTACAGTGTGTTGTGAGCACACATAGGAGTTCTATTTTTTATACTATATACACTACCGACTACAATGGCTGGAAGACCGCCAAGGAGAGGCAGAGCGTGCCGAGGCAAGAACACAGGGCAGGCAGGCTCTGTTTCTAGAGACAACAGTGCTGGCCGTGGACGTGGTCGTGCATCGTCATCAGCGCGTGGCCATGGGACACGCTTGTCTTTGTTTTCGGCAGCTGGACATGTGGAGCCGCATCATGCCGAAGGCTTGGTAGAATGGATGACCAAGCCCTCCTCATCCTCCTCATCCTCTCTCACCCAGGCTCAGGGTACTGGCAGAGCAGCTGCCAACGCGTACTCAATGGCATCATCAGCCACCCCTTCCCTAGACCCACCATGTCCTCCTGAGGAGTCCCCCGAACTGTTTGAGCACAGTGTTGGGTACATGCTCCAGGAGGATGCCCAACGATTCGAAGGCTCGGATGATGATACCCAGCTTGAGGAAGTCAGTAGTGTGCGCGCAGAGAAAGGGGATGCTGAAGGACAGCAATCTGGCAGTAGTGTTCCACCAGCTGCAGCTTACTGCCAGGTTTGCTCTAGTGGTGAAGAGGGAGGGGATGATGAGGTCACTGACTCCACGTGGGTGCCTGAAGGGAGAGAGGAGGAGGAGGAGGAGGAGGAGGATGCAGCGTCACATGTCCAACGAGGCAGGATGCCCCCTGGAGGCCAGCTAGAGGCCAGCACAGCAACTGTACCACACCGCAGAGCTCCGCCTGTGCAGGGCGCTGCCTCTGCACGTTATCACAAAAGTTCTTTGGTGTGGGCCTTTTTTGAGACGAGTGCATCAGATCGCACCACTGCTATTTGCAATATTTGTCTCAAGCGTATCTCGCGTGGCCAAAACATCAGCCGCTTGGGCACCACAAGCATGAGCAGACATATGTCGACCTGCCATGCAGCTCGTTGGCAAGCACACATAAAAGACCCACACCAAAGAACAAAGCGGACCTCTCCTTGCTCCTCATCAGCTGGGATCTCCATCCCCACTATATCTTCAGTCCTCTCTGAAAGCTGCTCTGAGAGGACTGAAGGTGTAGAATTAGGTGTGTCACAACCAAGTACTTGCAGTACACCGACGTCCGATTGTAGCAGGCAAATTTCCCTGCCCCAGCTGCTGGACCGTCGAAAGAAGTATACTCCCAGCCATCCACATGCCCAGCGGTTGAATGCTAGCTTGGCTAAATTGCTAGCACTTCAACTGCTGCCTTTTCAGTTGATAGACTCGGCCCCCTTCCGTGAGTTTGTTCAATGTGCGGTTCCTCAGTGGCAGGTTCCCAAACGCCACTTTTTCTCACGGAAGGCAATTCCGTCTCTCTACTGGCATGTGGAAGGCAATGTCCATGCCTCGCTGGACAGGGCGGTCAGCGGTAAGGTGCATATTACCGCTGACTCATGGTCCAGCAGGCATGGACAGGGACGTTATCTTTCTTTCACGGCCCATTGGGTCACTCTATTGGTAGCTGGGAGGGATGCAGGACAAGGTGCAGTAGTGTTGGAGGTTGTTCCGCCACCACGCCTCCAAAATGCTACTACTGGTTGTGACACACCTCTCTCCTCCACCCCCTCCTCTTCTTCTTCCTCCATGTCCTCTTCGAGTGCTCTGTCCTCGGAACCAGCGGTGCTCCGTAGGCGTACAAGGGGCTACGCGAGTACGCAGGCAAAAAGATGCCATGCCGTGCTTGCGCTGGTGTGTTTGGGGGACAGGAGCCACACTGGGCCAGAGGTTCTGGCAGCTCTGCAGGGGCAGGCCGAGAGGTGGTTGACGCCACGCCAGCTTAAGCCAGGAATGGTCGTTTCTGATAATGGCACCAACCTCCTCTCCGCCCTGCGACAGGGGCAGCTCACCCATGTGCCCTGTATGGCTCACGTCCTCAACCTGGTGGTGCAGCGGTTCTTGGGCAGGTTCCCAGGCTTACAGGATGTCCTGAGGCAGGCCAGGAAAGTCTGTGTGCATTTCCGCCGATCTTATAATGCCAGTGCTCGGCTGACTGAGCTGCAAAAGGAGCTGAACCTGCCCAAGAACCGCCTAATATGTGACATGCCCACCAGGTGGAACTCAACGTTGGCCATGCTGCAGCGACTGCACACGCAGCAGAGGGCCATCAATGAGTACCTTTGCGACTACGGCACCAGGACAGGGTCAGGGGAGCTTGGCTTTTTTTCCCCACGCCAGTGGAGCATGATCAGGGATGCATGCACTGTCCTCTCACCATTTGAGGAGGCCACGAGGATGGTGAGCAGTGACAGTGCATGCATCAGTGACACTGTACCTCTTGTCCACCTGTTGGAGCATACGCTGCGTGGGATAATGGACAGGGCACTTGAGGCAGAACAGAGGCAGGAAGAGGAGGACTTCCTTGTCTCTCAAGGCCCCCTTTATCCAGACAATGTTCCTTCTGTCCCACCCATCACACAGGAAGAGGAGGAGGAGGAGGAGGAGGATTGTGTGAGCATGGAGGTGGAGCCTGGCACTCAGCATGATGTACAGTCCCAACAAACCAGTGGACTTGTACGTGGCTGGGAGGAGGTGGCTGGCGATCATGTCATCCTCAGTGACCCAGAAGACTCCGGACCGAATGCCTCAGCTAACCTACGCTGCATGGCCTCCCTGATCCTGCAAAGCCTGCGGAAGGATCCTCGTGTTCTTCGGATCAAGGAGAGTGACCATTACTGGCTGGCCACTCTCCTTGATCCATGGTACAAGGGTAAGGTTGCGGACCTTATCTTGCCGTCGCAGAGGGAGCAGAGGATGAGACATCTCAGGGAGGCCTTGCAGAAAGGTCTGTGCAACGCGTTCCCAGAAACTGGGAGGTTACAAACTCCTGGTCCTGGACGACGAGTTGCTGAGGCTTCGGTCAGTAGCAGAAGGAGCGGTGGGGAAGGTGGACGTCTGACCGATGCGTTCAGACAATTTTTTAGTCCGCAGCCCCAAGGTATGATCGGTTCCAGCAACCATCGCCAGCGTCTGATATACATGGTGCAGGAATACCTAGGGGCAAGGTCAGACTTGGACACCTTTCCCACCGAAAATCCTCTGGCTTACTGGGTCCTGAGGATGGATCACTGGCCAGAGCTTGCACAGTATGCAATTGAGCTACTGGCCTGTCCTGCATCCAGCGTTCTTTCCGAACGCACATTCAGTGCTGCTGGAGGATTTGTCACCGATCATAGGGTGCGCCTGTCCACCGACTCGGTTGATCGACTGACCTTCATAAAAATGAATCAGTCTTGGATCACCACCAGCTACCAGACACCTGAAGCGGATATAACGGAATAATTTATAATGTCACATCCCTTCAAGACTGCCTATGCTGATGCTGAGTGACTGTCCTGTTATGTTCACTGACTATCCTCTTCCTCCTCCTCAATGATCCATGCCACCACACCAGTGCCTAAGGCACAATTTTTCAGCCCCTGTATAACAGGGGCGTGTAATTACAATTTTTTAAAAAGATGCTTCGCAACAGGTGTGACTGCTGTGCTCAGAGTACAGTATCTGTGAGGGGTTGCAGTGTTGTGGCACCAGCACCAGTGCCTAAGGCACAATTTTTCAGCCCCTGTTGGGGCGTGTAATTACAATTTTTAGGCAATGCTTTGCAACAGGTCTCATTGCTGTGCTCAGAGTACAGTATCTGTGAGGGGTTGCAGTGTTGTGGCACCAGCACCAGTGCCTAAGGCACAATTTTTCAGCCCCTGTATAACAGGGGCGTGTAATTACAATTTTTTAAAAAGATGCTTCGCAACAGGTGTGACTGCTGTGCTCCAAGTACAGTATCTGTGAGGGGTTGCAGTGTTGTGGCACCAGCACCAATGCCTAAGGCACAATTTTTCAGCCCCTGTTTAACAGGGGCGTGTAATTACAAATCTTGATCTAATAGTTCACAGCAGGGCCCATTCCTGCGCCCACCAAGAGTAACTATGAGGGCCTACAGTCTTGTGGCAACACCGTCCACCACCACCACCACCACCAAAGGCCCAATTTTTCTGCCCTGTTCAACAGGTGCATGCAATTACAAATCTTGATCTAATAACTCACAGCAGGGCCCATTCCTGCACCCACCAAGAGTAAATGTGAGGGCTTACAGTCTTGTGGCAACACCGTCCACCACCACCACCACCACCACCAAAGGCCCAATTTTTCTGCCCGGTTCAACAGGTGCATGCAAGTACAAATCTTGATCTATTAACTCACAGCAGGGCCCATTCCTGTGCCCACCAGTCTTGTGGCTACACCAACATCTAATAGGGCAAATTTCTGCAGAGTATATACGGCAGGCCCCTACTTTCAAACATCCAACTTACAAACGACTCCTACTTGCAAACGGCAAGAGAAAACAGGAAGTGAGAGGAAATCTACCCCTAGGAAGGAAAATTCTATCCTGTTAGATTTAATTTGGGAAAAAGGTATCTCCTCTCTACTGATGCTTTATCACCAATCCTTGTTTCAATTAAAACCCCACTTTTCCAAAAACATTTGTCATTGGGACGGAAAGTGAGGTGACATGTTCTGAACAGATGTGCAAAGACAGCAAATGTTACAGGGGTGATAACCCCTCCCTATGTTCTCCAAAAAGCTTAAAAATTGATTTTTTTGGGATGTAGCTACACTTCATAATGTACCTGTTCAGATTCTACTTAAGAACAAACCTACAGTCCATGTCTTGCTTGCACCACCTATATACTGCTGTTCAGAGTATATAGGGTTGTAGGTATAGGGTTTTATTTTGGGTGCGGGGTCCCCCTTAGTATCCATACAAGACCCAAAGGGGCTGGGGTGGGGGGGGGGGGGTGATGGGGTAGCCATGCCATTTTTCTCAAGGATTTTCAGCCATATGGCGGCCAGGACAAGACATGACATTGAAGCCGCAAGTGGTTTTAAATGGCTTCTTTTTTTCCTTTACAAATGTCATTTTGTGCAAGGACAGTTCTAAACACGGGAAACACATGCCACTTCACAGGCATACTTTAGACACCCCCCAGGTACCGTATTTAAAGGAAAATTTCACTTTTTTTTTTTTCACTTTATGCATCATTAAAATGACTGCTCCCGAAAAAACTTTAGTTTTTAAAATTTCTTTTTGCATTGATATATGTCCCCTGGGGCAGGACCCGGGTCCCCAAACCTGTTTTATAACATTAACATGCATATTGGCCGTTGTAATTAGCAATTTTGATTTCGAACGTTCGCGTCCATTATAACGAATAGGGTTCGAAAATTCGCGCGAACTTTCGGTCCGTTCGAAGGTTCTGGTGCGAACCGAACCCGGGGGTGTTCGGCTCATCCCTAACTGTCAGTAAAAATTAGGAACAATGGTCTGGCAATTACTTGACCGAGTTCCCTAAGTACCTTCGGGTGCAAGCCATCTGGTCCCGGTGATTTATTAATGTTACGTTTTCCAAGTCTATTTTTAATTCTGTCCTCTGTTAACGATGGAGGTGCTTCCTGTGATGTGTCATGAGGATAGACACTGCAGTTTTGGTTACTGAAGCCCCCCGATTCCTTTGTGAAGACTGAGGAGAAGAATAAATTCAATACCTTCACCATCTCCCCATCCTTTGTAACCAGATGTCCTTCCTCATTCTTTATGGGGCCAATATGGTCTGTCCTCCCTTTTCTACTGTTTACATACTTAAAGAATTTCTTGGGATTTTTTTTGCTCTCCTCCGCTATGTGTCGTTCATGTTCTATCTTAGTCACCCTAATTGCACCCTTACATTTCTTGTTGCATTCTTTATAAAGTCTGAATGCTGATGATAATCCCTCAACCCTGTATTTTTTGTAGGCCTTCTCCTTTGCTTTTATATGCATTTTTACATTGGAGTTAAGCCATCCAGGACTTTTGTTCGCTCTTTTAAATGTATTACCCAATGGGATGCATTGGCTAATTCCCTTACTTAATATGCTCTTAAAGCAAACCCATCAAAGTTGGCTCTTTTGAAATTCTTTGTCTTTGTATTCCCCTTATGTTTCCTATTTGTGTGATTTCTACTGAAGCCAATCGACCTGTGATCGCTGTTACCTAAATTGCCCCGTATTTCCACATCCGTGATCAGGTCTGTATTGTTGGTAATCAAAAGATCCAGTAACGCTTTATTTCTAGTTGGTGCGTCTACCATCTGACCCATGAAATCGTCCTGCAAGACATTTAGGAACTGGCGAGACTTAGATGAATGCGTGGTTCCCTCCGCCCAATCTATGTCTGGATAATTAAAATCCCCCATTATGATAACACTTCCCATCCTTGCTGCTAATCCAAATTGTGATAGGAGATCTATCACCCCCTCCTCCCTCAGGTTAGGGGGCCTATAGCATACTCCCAGTATTATTTTCCCATTAGTTTCATCCCTTTGGAGCTCTACCCATAAGGATTCCACCTCCTCCCTAGCTCCCTTAGTGATGTCATCTCTCACATTCACTTGTATATTATTCTTGATATATAGGCATACCCCTTCCCCTTTTTTACCCTCTCTATCCATGCGATAAAGGTTATACCCTTGAATAGTTGCCAGCCAATCATGAGAGCTGTTGAACCAGGTCTCTGAAATTCCCACAAAATCCAAATCCCCCTCGTACAACAGTATCTCTAGTTCACCCATCTTGTCTGCCAGGCTCCTGGCATTGGTGAACATGCCACGTAGTTTAGACTGGTCTCATACTATCCTGTTATATGAAAGTAATGATCACTAACAACTGCTTTGTGTAATTGGTTAATCATAAACATTAACCATAAACATGACACTAATCCTACAAAATTCCTGAGTTTGTGCAAGTATACAGAGTGCACAACTGTAATAATTGATGCTGGTTTGAAGCCGAAGTTAGTCACACCAAATATGGATTTGATTTAAATTTTTCTTCTGTTTGCTCACTTTGCATTTTGTAAATCGATAAAATATACATTTTTGAAAGCATTTCTTCACACCTGCCTAAAAGATTTGCACCGTACGGTAGTATGGAGAAGAGTTGTAAATGGCTTTGTATGTTGTTAGTATTTTGAATTTTATTCGTTGGACAATAGGATGCCAGTGGAGGGGCTGGCAGAGAGGGGGGAGGACACTAAGCAATTTGTAAGGTGGATGAGTCTGGTAGCAGCATTAATAATAGACTAAAGAGGGATTGCCAGCTTAGAGGTAGACCTATGAGGAGGGAGTTTCAATAGTCAAAGTGAGATAACAAGGGAGTGAATGAGTTGCTTAGTGGTTTTGGAGATGTTATGGATGTGTGGTCTACAAGATTTGGACAGTGATTGGATTTAGGGCTGAAAGGACAGGTCAGAGTCTAGGATTACACCTAGCACCCTGGCATGAGGGGAGGGACTGATAATTGTATTATTGATCTTGATGGAGAAGTCAGGGGAAAGGGCATAGGTTGGGGGTACTATTATGAGCTTGGTTTTAGAAAGATTGAGTTTTAGGAAGTGGTGTGACATCCATACTGATATGTCAGTTAATAAGTTAGAAATGCAAAAGGAGACTGAAGGGGTGAGGTAAGGAGTATAAATATAGATATGGGTGTCAACAGCATAGATATGATATTGGAGATTGTGGCAGTTTATCCAGTGACCAAGAAATGAGTTGTAGATAGAGAAGAGGAGTCTGAAGAACCTCAAGGGACCCCTACAGAAAGAGGAAGCAGAACGGAGGAGGCAGACTTGTAGGCTGTTAGGACTGAGTTTGCTTGCTGTTTGCACTGTGGTGCTCTGGGCTGTTTTTTGCAGTTTCAGTGTCCACCAGCAGGTGTCTTCCAGAAGCCAGCAGGCTTCAGTGATCAACTCCACCTGGTTTCAGCTGCCAGGTGGCTATATAAGGATGCTCCCACTAACACACCTTGCATCACTATTTTGCCTCCTGGCTTCCAGATCCTTTTGTCCCTGTAATCCTGCTCTTGGGCTATCTTGCACCCTGTACCCTGCTGCTTATTCCTGCTCTTGGCTCCTGTACCCAGTCTTGATTCCCCATTCCTTGCATCCCTGGTATTCCTTGTTACCCTTGTCCATCATTGTGTATACATTTTGTACAGTATATAGTTAGTATATTACATTTTGTATATTGTTAGTTGTTAGGTCTCTATTAAGTTTATTAGGTATTTTGGGGTTTGTTTATGTTCACTGTGTGCTGGTGTGTGATTGTCTTGTGTTTCACTGTAAATAAAGATCACTTAAACGATATATACATTGTTTGGTCACAGTTTTCTGTGTGTAGCCATCCACACAGGGCTGAGGTCCTGCCAATGTTTTAGTGACCTGAAGGGGAGCCTACACCCCAATTGTACCTAGGGAGCCACCTGTGTGCACCAGAGACCAGGGCTGTCGTAATGCATGGGCATACCCTGGGCACTGCCCAGGGGCCCCAGGTGCATGGGGCCCCCCGTGATAGTCTTGCATTACATCATACTTGCCAACTGTCCCAGATTTGCCAGACCAGTCATGCTTTTTACTAAGCTGTCTCAGGATGGAAGTGTCCTGAGCAGAGTCAGAGCAGAGTCCTGGAACTTTTACTGTGCCCTCCTGACCCAGTATTGTACCCTCATGACCCCCCTGTTCTGTGCCCTTCTGCCTCCACCCCTGTACTGTGCCCTTTGTGTCAATTAGTCTTTGATTTATGGAATGATTTTTATATTGTTTAGAATTGATTTGATGTTTAGTTCTATCAACTATACTTTAAATTCTTGATAGTAGGTTATGTAAATTGTGGCAGGCAGGTAGGGGTCCAGTGCATAACTTTGCCCAGGGGCCCATGATGCTGTTAAGACAGCCCTTCCGGAGACAGTGCACCTGCAAATGTGAGTGTGACTTTTTATTTGAATAAAGATCAACTTCTTACACAGATAAACACTATGGGGTTGATTTACTAAAACTGGAGAGTGCAATATCTGGTGCAGCTCTGCATGGTAGCCAATCAGCTTCTAACTTCAGCTTGTTCAATTACGCTTTGAAAAAAAAACCTGGGAGCTGATTGGTTTCCTTGCAGAGCTGCACCAGATTTTGCACTCTCCAGTTTTAGTAAATCAACCCCTGTGAGTTTTCTCCCAATCTTAAAATACATATATATGAGGTATACCATATAAGGGAACAAGAGTCCAAGAGCCAGCAGGGAAGGTGCGGACAACTAGATTGACACCTCTAAGGGGAAGGTGAGTTTGACCAGTGGAGGGCACTTCAGTTTTCTAATAGAGAAGCACACACATTTCACAGAAGTTTGCCTATGGATGTATGATCACTTACACAGCATGTATGGACATGTGCACTAACTAAATGGACTGAATTTTTACTGCTTAACCAGTTCCCGACCGGCTCACGTTTTTTTTTTACGGGGGCAGAATGGTACCCCTGTGCGAAACCCCACTGGAGGCATGCGCACGCTGCATAGTGGGGAACCCGATGTGCGTGGCCAGCGATCGCCGCCGGCCACGCATGATCGCGTGCACGAGAGCCAGCCAGCATTTGTGTGTAAACTTCAGTCCTAGTCAGTCCTATCCCCTCACAGTTAGAACACACTGAGGGAACACACATTTAACCCCTTGAACGCTCCCTAGTGTTAGCCCCTTCCCTGCCAGTGACATTTACACAGTAATCAGTGCATATTTATAGTACTGATCACTTTATAAATGTCAATGGTCCCAAGAATGTGTCAATACTGTCCATTGCAATGTCGCAGTACCGCTAAAAATCGCAGATCACCGCCATTACTAGTAAAAAATAAAATAAAAAATAAAATAAAAATGCCATAAATCTTTCCCATAGTTTGTAGATGCTATAACTTTTTTAAACACACAAATACCTGTTCTGTCAGGGCAGAGGAGACATGTAATTTGTTCCTACTAAGTAGGAACCTCAATATGTCTCCTCCCCTAGTCAGTCCTATCCCCCCACAGTTAGAACACACTGAGGGAGCACACATTTAACCCCTTGATCGCCCCCTAGTGTTAGCCCCTTCCATACCAGTGGCATTTACACAGTAATCAGTGCATATTTTTAGCTCTGATCGCCGTATGAATGTCAATGGTCCCAAAATTGTGTCAAAAGTGTCCGTTCTGTCCACCGCAATGTCGCAGTCCCGATAAAAATCGCACATTACCAGCATTACTAATAAAAAAAAAATGTATCCCCTATTTTGTAGATGCTATAACTTTTGCGCAAACCAATGAATATACGCTTATTGCGATTTTTTTTACCAAAAATATGTAGAAAAATACATATCGGCCTAAACTGATGAAGAATTTTTTTTTTCTTTTTTAAAAACTGGTGATATTTATTATAGCAAAAAGTAAAAAATATTGTTTTTTTTCAAAAGTGTCGCTCTTTTTTTGTTTATAGCGCAAAAAATAAAAACCGCAGAGGTTATCAAATACCACCAAAAGGAAGCTCTATTTGTGGGAAAAGAGGGAAGCAAATTTCATTTTGATACAGCTTCACATTACTGCGCAATTGTCAGTTAAAATGACTCAGTGCCCTATTGCAAAAAGTGCTCTGGTCAGGAAGGGGGTAAAATCTTCCGGGACTGAAGTGGTTAAAGATCACTATTGCTCTATATCATTGGATAGCTGTTATGGACACTTTATTTGAATATTTGGTTTGCGTATAATCATATGTTTTATTAGTTGTATTATGTCACTATATATGGATTTTTACAGTCACCTGTGAATCCTCTTGGGGTCATCACCTATATTGTCACGTATTTCTTTGTGTACGGGGACCCAGATATTTTAGGTATCATTACTGCTTGTTATCACTGGAAAACGTAATTAGTATTTTACTTTGGTTTTAATTTTGTGTTGTTAGGATACCTAGAAAGGTAGCGCTTCAGTCTTCTAGTATTATTTTTGATCATTACATGTGGGAACACAGCTAGGGTTAGGCTAATAGGCAGCAACCTCAAGTTAGTCTCTAGATTTAAACAATCACCTACTATAGAATTATACATACTAGTGCAGAAGTTTTACTATTCTTTTCATATACACTATATTGTCAAAAGTATTGGGACACCTGCCTTTACACGCACATGGACTTTAATGGCATCCCAGTCTTCGTTTGTAGGTTCACTATTGAGCTGGCCCACCCTTTGCAGCTTTAACAGCTTCAACTCTTCTGGGAAGGCTGTCCACAAGGTTTAGGAGTGTCTATGGGAATGTTTGATCATTCTTCCAGAAGCGCATTTGTGAAGTCAGGCACTGATGTTGGACGAGAAGGCCTGGCTCACAGTCTCCACTCTAATTCATCCCAAAGGTGTTCTATCGGGTTGAGTTCAGGACTCTGTGCAGGCCAGTCAAGTTCCTCCACCCCAAACTCACTCATTCATGTCTTTATGGACCTTGCTTTGTGCACTGGTCCAAATCATTTGCTGAAGGGGGGATTATGGAGTGGGGTTGTCTTTAAGAGGTTGGGCTTGGCCCCTTAATTCTAGTGAAGGGAAATCTTAAGGCGTCAGCATACCAAGACATTTTTGTTCCCAACTTTGTGGGAACAGTTTGGAGATTGCTCCTTCCTGTTCCAACATCACTGCGCACCAGTGCACAAAGAAAGAGTCGTGTACACAGTTTGCAGAGAGGTGGTTTCATACGGCGACACTGTACAGCCTGGACACAGACAAGGGAGAACCTGTCCTTTTCTTCATATGAAATACCCTTTAAGGAGAGTACTACCCCAATGACCGTTGGTGGATTTGCTTAATTCACGAAAAGGTCTCTAGAGTTAATAGTCCCAGTTTCTGGCGTCTGCCAACAAAAGCACGTTTGACTCATAGGACGTATTTTGAGTTCAAACCATCTGGTAAGCTTTTACCTTATCGGTGGTGGATTACTCACTTTCACTTGCTCACTAGTATTTCACATATTTTGGACGTCCAAGTGAAGTTATGAACATTCCATAGAAGCCCCATTAAGGGATGTGTGGACTTATCATTTAGTTTGTTTTATTTCACGTATGGACTTTTACAGCTATCACCTCATAAGTGTCACAAGCACTGTGTATTCATTCATTTTGATTACAGGTTTACGTTATTCACATTGTGCAGTTACAACCTATTAAAAGGTCCCTGCACTTTTCTTATCTCATTTTTTAATGCAACATTGTCTGTTCGTCGTGCTAGCTGCTGCTTAATGCTGGACGGTGTAGCGCGGTATTACTTTGGACTACTTTCTTGATCTTCATAATATGGGGAAAAGAAAGGGGGGGTCTTATAAAGGGTTCTTATAAAGTTATAAGCCCTAGTTAGGGCTTATAAAGGGCTCTTTCACATGGGCTCCGCTGATACCCACTGAGCAGGTGGATGACAGGTCCGTCTCCGCTCACTGTGCAGAGCGGAGACGGACTGAGTCCTGCTCTCCCCTATGGGGAAATCGGGTGAAAACAGACCGCCTGTCCATATTTACCTGATCTTATCCGATCTGATCCTCCAGATGGATGGAAAAAAGGGCCACCATTCGTCTAGGTTTGGCGGACAGGATCGGATCAGATAGCGGCGGGTGTCAGCGCATATGACCTCCGCCGCTCCATGGGGGTGAATGGATGGTCCGGTCATGTCCGCATGAAAAACTGACAGGCGGACCTGATCGGACTGCCTGTGTGAAAGGACATTAACACTGCTTGAGACTGACATGCAGCAGAGGCAGTGCGCACAGAGAGTTGGTAAACTCACTGTATTTTTGCCAGTATTAACAGGTATATTTTGTACTTGCAACATTTTTAAGAGAAAAAACATGAGAAGATGTGCACATATTTTAGAGGTTTACTGAATACGTTTTTTAAAGTGTTCCCCAGAAAAACACTTTAATTTACTGTTTTAAACTGAAGTGTGGGTTAAAAATCCCTAAACATTTAGCTGATGCCACTGTGGATATACTGTAGCTTTCTGCACTGACACCCTGGGGTTGATTCACTAAAACTGGAGAGTGCAAAATTTGGTGCAGCTGTGCATGGTAGCCAATCAGCTTCTAACTTCAACTTGTTCAATTAAGCTTTGACAAAAATACATTTAGCCCTGGTTCACACTGGTGCGATTTGACATGTCAAATCGGCGATATTTGCCGCAAATTGCGGTCAATGGCACCGTCCTAATCGGTGCGACGCCGCATCTGCGGCGCTGCACCGATTTCAAAAAGTAGTTTCTGTACTACTTTTTGCGATTTCGGGCCGCGATTTACATTGACATCTGTGCAGAAACCTGCACAGATGTCCCTGTAATCGCGGCCGAAATCGGGACTGACAGGCAGGAGTGAAATCGTGCGAGTTCAGCTGAACTCGCACGGCTTCACTCCCGCAGCCCCAGTGTGAACCTGGACTAAAGCTGGGTTCACATCTAAGCCGTATGCGGCTCACAGCAGGGGTCCGGGGTGTCCCCCTTTGCCGTTTCAGGTCCGATTTCAGCCCAAATTTTTGGCTGAATTCGGACCTGAAATGGACCAAAAGACGCACAGGACTTGGTGCAAATTTGCACCGGAGCCGCAGCGGAGATATGTGAACTGGCTCCATAGAGCCTCCTGCTATTGCGAATTAGATGTGGAGAACCCGCTTTCAATTCACACTAGTGCGAAACCAGCCTTAAAGGTTATTGGTTTCTGTGCAGAGCTGCTCCAAATTTTGCACTCTCTAGTTTTAGTAAATCAACCCCCCTGCTCAACAAAGGGATTAGTGAAAAAGAAAAGAAACATAATTACTCTGTACTTTCTAAACTGACCAGTGGAGATGAGCTAAATATTTTTTATCTTCTTCCGCTACACCCAAAACTATAACAAAACCATGAGAGGAGCTGTTTTTTAATGCAAACATATGTAAACACTTTTCTTACCTCTTCTAGAGAATGATGCCCAGGAGGCCTTATGCCAGAAATCATCAGACCAGTGCTGTATATTCGTGGTTTGTGTACATCAGTTTTGTATTTATCCAGCAACACATTGGTGGATTTACCATCACTATTCAATATATCATGCTCCTTTGGTATTGGAACATTACAAGATGGAGGAACATATGGCATGTTCATCTGCCCAAATGGCAGTCTATCAACTGCTTGGGGGTTCCTTCTGATATATGTGATGATTTTAGGCCGTACACGTTTAGGTTTCGGAGCAATGAGCGTTTGTTCCATTGTTTCCTCTGGCTTTATATTATGATTTATTTCTGTTTCTCCCTGGCTGGTAATGGAAGGTTTGGAATGTACCAGTATGGGTTTCGGTATTCCGCTGTTACAAAGAGTCTTGTTAGTAGCTTTAGGGGATATGTTAAACAACTGTGTACTCTCAATAGGAGGTAGCACTGGGGAAGGTGACAATCTGTCAACATGAGCTGTGCTAGGATCCTTAAAGCTGTTCGGTAAGGCAATGCGCTGATCATTAATATTAACAGCCGCCACTGGGCACGAAAAAGAAGGAGTACATAAAACAGAATCTGTTGTGTCCCTGTGACTTTCTTTCAAACTGCCTTTTAAAACATCTGACTGATGTTTTCGTCCAAGGAAAGCCCTTTTACTGTCAACCACAGCAATTTTATCCTTCAAAGTCATCACATTGCTGCTTGAAAGAAAATTGTCACTGTCCTGACAGAGATAATCTTGTGCAGAATGCCTGTCTTTGTTCACACTGATCTTATTATCCAGAGAGTCTGTGAGTGATGTTGTTTTTCTGATCACAGGCTTGCTGCTCAACTCTTTATTTCTTAAGGACTCCAATTCTTGAGCATGACCAGTTTGAATGTTACAGACCTGAGAGAATGGCGCTTTTGTTTCGCTGAATGATACATCAGCTTGATAATCGTGTTGCCTTGTATTGGAAGGGCTAGTTAATAGAAATGTCCCTGGTGGCTTAACCACTTTGTTTGTATGAGGAACAGCTACCTGACCACATGGAGAAGACAGAGGCGATCTTCTGGTTTCAAATACACTGTCCATTCTCCTTGATGCAGCTGCCTCTCCTAGCAGTATATGTTCTAGTCTGTGTGGGGAAGGCAGTTTTGACTGCAACATTTTTGAGTCTGGTAGTTCTGATAGTTTGTTGGTTGGACCCTGATATAGTTGTGCTTCTGGTATGTTACAAATTACCTGAGGTTTGTACATTAAACGAGAGTGGTCATCTGCATGAGTAGGTGGTGGCAATGTGCTTTGCTTGTTAACATGGATTACTGTTCCGTCCAGTATTGACGAATCTGGGCCAGTGATGCTTGAGGTAGGTGTTTTAGAATAAAGTACAATTTTCTTCTCCTCTGAGGTATTACTTAGATTATGAGAAGATATTCCTAATGAATGGTCAGCCGGAGCAGATATGTCTGTTGTTTTAACACCAGAACTTGAAGTATCAAAGTATTGCGAGTATCTAGAAGGTGAATCTATAGATGGCGTAGGTAAGATTGAGATATGTTCTTTTTGAAAAGGCTCTGATTTAGGCGAAGGAATACCTGATTTTACCCTAGAACGTTCAGTTTGGGTTACGTTACTAAGATTATTACTATAAATTCCTATAGAAGATTCATTTGTTTTGCTAATGGAAATTTGGGAGCTTCTGTCATAGAAGCTGACTTTTGAATTTAAAGGAGATTGTCCTTGAATATTAAAGGTTTTTAAACTGTCTTTAGCATCATCAGTCATATATTCTTTGCTTAGATCTCGATTTGATGGTGCTTGCAATCTTTGAGCACCTAACATTTGTTCACTTGTTGGAGAGTCAATGCTCCCTTCAACCAGCCTACTGGGTTCCTTGGTCGAATGCGTGAGGTTTTCTGAATGCGTGAAGTTTTCTGACTGCCAAGTACCAAGCCCAACTGTTTTGTCCTCCAAGGAGATTTCATCTTTGTCATCATATATCTTTGTTGTGAAAATTTGATTGGCATTTGTGTCACCTAAACTGGCCACATTTTCATTATCATTTTTTTCATCATTGCTATTGTTCTCTCTGTCAGTGCAGCATGCCTTGCTTGGAGCCAGTGGAATACTCATTTTCATATGTCCCTTTCACATGCAGATATACAGATATCAAAGATGTATTTTCTTTTTCTACGTGTGCAGATCTGCGTTTGGACCCATGATACTTGATTCCACATGTGCACTTTCTTTGAGATTAGTCGGGATGTTCTTTAATCATGGACCACTATTTGATTGACAGATCTTGTTGTCAATTGCTTTACAGTCTGTAATCTGTAAGAAAGATAAAGATGTATAATTACATTGAATGGCATCCAAGAAAATTTAAATAATTCATTTTCTTTCATTCGGCCATTAGAATTTTATATAAAAGACAATTCAACATGTTTTATGTAAATAGATACCTACATGAGAACTATGGTTGGATTTACTACAGGCAAATAGACTGTGCACTCTGCAAGTGCCGTTGCACTCTTTTCCCCCAATACTTAGTAAATGTGGTAAAGCTCTGCTGATTTCCATCATCCAGTGTGGAAGCAAAAATGTTTTTTTTTTTAATTTCCCTTGTACCTGATTTGGTGGTTTGGGTGCAGGTTTATGGCCTTGAACACAGACAGAGTGAATTCAGGGCCACTCACGCACGCCTGCACACCTGTCAAATAAGGACCTGTGGCTGTGTTCGTACAGCTGCTGCATCCTCTTAAGCCTCATACACACAATTGGATTTTCAGTGGACAAAGCGTACGACTTTTGTCTGAAGGGTCGTTGGCCAGGAACTTGTCTTGCATACAAACGGCAAAGAATTGTCGGCCAACAAACACAAAATTACGTGTTTTTTCAGCTCTTTAGAACCACCTTTTGGGCAACTTCTGCTAATGTTGTGTTATGGTGAGCATTGCTTCTGAGCATGCGTGTTTGTACTTTGGATTTTATTCCGACGGACTTGTGTACACACAATTGGAAAATCAGACAACACACAATTGTTGGCTGACAATTCTAAAGCATGCTATCCCACATTTGTCCACGGAAAATCCAACAACAATTGTCCGATGGAGCATACAAACAGTCGGATTTTCCAACAACAGGCTGCCAACACACAATTCCCGTTGGATAATCTGATCCTGTGTACGAAGCTTAAGAGTTAAGCCTGGTACACACGATCAGATTGCTGGCCAACAAAGAGTCAGACTTTTGTCTGAAGGGCGTGTGCCAGGAACTTGTCTTGCATACTAATGGCCAACAAACATGAACGTAGTGACGCACTACGTGGAATTTCAGCTCTTGAGCGCCACCCTTTGGGCACCTTCTGCTAATGTTGTGTTTGGTGAGCATTCATTCCGAGTATGCGTGTTTGTACTTTCAACTTTTGTGTGACAGACTTGTGTACAGACGATACGAAAATCTGACAACAGACCGTTGTCCGCCGAAAAGTTACTAGCTTGCCATCCAACATTTGTTGGCTGAAAGCTGGACAACAATTGTCTAAAGGAGCATACTAATGGTCGGATTTTAGGCCAACAGTCTGTCATCCATCAATCCCCTGCCAACAATCGGATCGTGTGTATGAGGCTTAACAGGCGGCTCCAGCTGCACAAACAACCCATTCATTTACACAGCCAGAGTGACTGTGTGAATGAGTCCTTAGGACTTATTCAAACTTGAGATTGGGGGGGGGGCAGTAAAACCCCATGATTGAGCTGCTTTTTTACTGCCCACCAACCACTACCCCCTTTAGCAACAGGGTCAGTGGCTAGGGGTGTACACATGCCATGGCCAGAATGTTATGCTTTGCAACCATGACAGAAATTATACCCTCTTCGAACAAGACCCATTCAAGTGAAAAGCGCTGCTCTGTAAGTGCCCTGCAACTGTGTACAAAGCTCATGGTTGCAGCGAGCTAGTGCAGGGTTTAAGCAGGCGGTGAGAAGGCATTATACCAAACACTGACTTCATTTAAAAAAGCAAACCATATGTTAATAAGTCTCTAATTTTTCTTTAATCAATTAATTTGTTTTTTTTCTAACCACTTCAGCCCCGGAAGAATTTACCCCCTTCCTTACCAGAGCACTTTTTGCGATTCGGCACTGCGTCGCTTTAACTGACAATTGCGCGGTCGTTCGACGTGCCTCCCAAACACAATTTACTCCCTTTTTTTACCACAAATAGAGCTTTAAGAGGTGGTATTTGATCACCTCTGCGGTTTTAATTTTTTTCCCTATAAACAAAAATAGAGCGACAATTTTGAAAAAAATTCAATATTTTTTACTTTTTGCTATAATAAATATCCCCAAAAAATCTTTAATCTTCCACAGTTTAGGCCGATATGTATTCTTCTACATATTATTGGTAAAAAAAAAAAAATCGCATTAAGCATATATTGATTGGTTTGCGCAAAAGTTATAGCGTCTACAAAATATGGGATAGATTTATTGCATTTTTATTTTTTTAATTTTTTTACTAGTAATGACGGCGATCTGCGATTTTTATTGTGACCGTGACATTGCGACGGACATATCGGACACTTTTGACACATTTTTGGGACCATTCACATTTATACAGCGATTAGTGATATAAAACTGCACTGATTACTGTGTAAATGTGACTAGCAGGGAAGGGGTTAACACTAAGGGGCACTGAAGGGGTTAAGTATGTTCCCTATAGTGAGTGATTCTAACTGTAGGGGGAGGGGACTCACAAGGTCTGTAGGGGGAGGGGACTCACAAGGAGCACACATCAGTCTCCTCACCGCTGACAGGACATGGATCTGTGTGTTTACGGTCCAGCCATGATTGCGGGCAATCGCGGGTGCCCGGCGGACATCGCGGCTGCTGGGCACGTGCACCGGGTCCTGAGCAATGCCGTGGGCACGCGCCCCCCCCTAGATGGCCGGGAAGCCCAGGACGTCATATGACGTCCACCCAGGATTGGAGATCCTATCTGTGGATGTCATATGTCTATCGGCGGTATTTAAGTGGTTAAACAGCCCTGTTTGGGGGCTTTGTTGAAATATCAGGGGTTTAAACCGACCCCTGATGTCTCACTTTTGAAGGAGGAGATTCCTCAATTCTTTTTTCTGCAACCTTAGCTGCACAGATGAATGAATAGGAAGCACTCTGAGGCTTCATGTTCATTCACAAACTGAAGCATAGTTGTAGCTCCTAGAGTAGTGAAGATTGTTAAGTAAATTTAGTTAGTGTCTCTGTAATCGGTGGAGCAGGGGTTGATTATTCAGGCCTTTTCAATGTCTCACAGGCTGCTGCTCTGATTCCTTTTTCCTGTATTTTAGAAAATGCGTGGGGGTATTGTGGGGGAAGTGCCCATAAATAGTCTGGGGCCGGAGGCAGGAGGTGCAGAGTTCCTGGGTCCATTCCTGCTTGAGGAGATCCCTGTGCAGGGGAAGGATTTCTGAAGGTGCCATCTACAATGAGGTCTCAGCTGAGGCTTCAGCTGGGGGGAGTAGGGCTTTTGTTTGGGTCTGGAGAAGCTCATTGGAGAGTACCAAGAGGAAGTGTCCAGCTGTCCTATGGTGGTATGCGTTGTGCGCCCACCCTCACTGGAGAGGGCCTGGTGGATATCAGAAGGAGACACAAATGATCCTGTGGCCATATGAGTAATTGACCTGGTGCTGGAAGTTAGCGACTGTATCAGTCCTATTCTGGCCCATTGGGTAAAAGCCCTCGTCTCCTGCCAGCACTAGATTCTGTGGGACATATTTGTATAGCTCAGCAGGCTAAGAGGAACGTTTTTCAGCAGCTCTTTCAGGGGTATGCTATAGTAAACACAATTTATTATGCTTCATTGATAAATGGACACAGGAGTGAATGGTACAGATCGCTCACTGTGTTCATTCAGGAAAGTAAGGGGCAGGTAAATATGATATGTTTGCCACCCCCGCTCTCCATTCTGAAATGACCTCCATGTGTGCTCTCAGCAACTGCCGGTGGGAGAGGAAAGGAGGGAAGCCAGCAGTGCAGGGAAACAGGACACACTGTGTGGGGAGGGGGGCACAGATACATGAATGGATCGCCCTGCAGTGCAGCTGAAGGGAGGAAGAAAAGGAGAAGTTGACAGAGCTGCAGGGGGAGCCAGTGTATCAGTGTTAACAATAAGGCAGTACACCTGTGCCCAGGCCCCCCTTTTGAACGGATGGGGCCCGGGCACAGGAGGGCCAGCTGAATTGCCTTATCAGTGGCCCTGTACAAAACTATTGTAAATAAAGCACTTTGAAATGAGTGTTACTTCAGACAATGCATAACAAAAAAGGAAACCCTTTATTTCTGTGGAATTACTGTAGATGGAATTCCTCTAAGCAATCATTTAGATTCCACTAACAATGGCTGCTTAATAAAATGTCTCTTACAATTAAAAGTACACTTGGTTCTTACAAGTGAATCTAGGCAACTCTATTCTTATTTTAACACAGAAAGTGAACTGTAATAGGCTTAATTACTATGTAATTCCAAAAGCCTTATTTTACCTGCGGAAATAAACTGAAGGGGAGATTAGCAATCAGAAACATTGCCAAGTAATTTCTAAATCTCTTTGACAGAACAATTTAACCGTTTTGCACTTAAGCCTAACTCACTTTTTGCACTCATGGCCCAGACATTGTTTTTCACATTGTGAGGGGGTTAGCAGTGAAGGTGAAAAAACAAAGGTCCGGTTTATTTACACTATTTACAATGGTCCAAAAACAGCAAAACAAAAAGACACATGAAAACAAATCCTTGCCAACTTGGCCACTTACTACACACAGGCATGGGCGTCCGCTCATAGGGGCAGGGGGGGGGGGGCGAGTGACACCCCCTATAATCGGCAAGGGTCTGCCATGCTCACATCTGTAGCTGTGCTGACTCTCTGTGTTTGTGCGAGTCAGCTCCATAGCTGTTGCAGATCAGTGTCACTGAGCTTACAGAGCTCTTTACTTCCACCTCTGTCTGCTTCCTGTATGTGTGCCCTCGTGTTTGCTTTGCTGCCTGTAATGTATTTTCAAAGGGACATGTGGAAACAGGACTTGGGAGAAGGAAGATCACCGTGACCTTACAAGTGGGGGCTGTGAGTACAAGTGAAGGGAGGAGGCTGGTTGTGTACAGGGGGGGGGGGGATGTGTGTGTGGGGGCCTGACATATATACAGATGAGGGGGGCAGCTGAGTGCATACAGGTATGATCAGTGAAGGGGGGTGCCAGATATAGGAAAGATCATATCATCTGTCCTGTCCTGTATACAGCTATATACACCCATCTTCCTTCCTGTATTCCTCCATCATCACTGACTGCAGATATACATCATCTGTCCTGTATATAGAGCTGTATATACCCACCTTCCTTCCTCTATATACCAATACCATCCACCCCTTCTATATACACATACTGTACACCCTCCGTACTGTACAGTTAATCAGCACAGTGCAGCTGCATATCATGGGCACATGCCTGCGCTTTGTGGGATAATGACTAAGCCCCTCCCCTTCGTGACATTGTCAAAGAAGCGGAGCATAGGTGACCGTAAAATTATGCCCCCCCTAAAAAAAGTTCTGCGGACGCCCATGCACACAGGTTTCCCTGGCTATTAGCTAGGTGCAGCCTTGTGCAGTCCCCAGCACCTATTTCCCTGTTACAGAGGCTTGCCACACAGGCATCGTCTCACCGCACAGACAGGTATCACACTCCCCATTCTAAACAGGCACAAAACTGGTTCCAGGATGAAGCAACCCCCTTTGCATGCTGGGAGTTTTTGTAGAGGCCTTAATGAGCCAACTTAATTCAGCTGGGCTCATTACCTCTACCCCTGCAGAACTCTCAGCACTTCCCCCTAGTGGTACAAATCAGCATAGAGCCTGAATCTGAGACACACATATTTGCCATCCTGGATGCAACCAGGCGATCTTACCTTCCTGCTGTCACAACATGTACAGATGAAATGTGTAATTATAGGCTCCTGATTGCATATCTGCTGTGTAAAGGGCAATGCTAGTGACTACTACAAGTCTCATAGGATTTGTAGAGAGAATTGGTTATTTCACTACTGTGCTGCAAATAAGGACCTGCATAGTACTCCTATTCATTCACAAAAAAAAAAGTAAAAAAAAAAAGATTTTGACAAGTCCTTTACTAAAAATGAAAAATAAAAATGCAAGACCATGTACATCCATCATCAATCATGTCATCCAGCGATGTAGATCCACATCATTCATGATTCCTGACATACACTGACCTAGCGAAAGGTGAAAAAAAAAACGACAGGCTTGATGGATGACAGCTGATATATCCACTTGCGGACCGCCCACTGTACATTTACTGCAGCGGGGCGACCAATTTGTGCCAGATCACGTACGTGTAGTACACGATCTGCCACTTCCAGGTCTGGGGCATGCACGTATGATTCTACACAGCGGGAGCTGATTGGTGATTATAGCGGACTCCAGATCCGCCGACACCCGCCAATGCTTCGGTTCACAGGCAGAACGGTAGTCTGCCTATGTAAACAAGGCAGATTGCCAATCTGTGAGTACAAAAGGCATGGATCCTCTGTTCCTGTAAAGCAGGAATACCGATCCATGCCTTCCACTAGTAAGAGCACCTCCCATAGTGCACTGAATCACAGGCTAGGCACACAGTTAACCCCTGATGTTAACCCCTTCCCTGCCAGTGTCATTAGTGCAGTGACAGTGCATATTTTCATGCACTGATCACTGTATTAGTGTCACTGGTCCCCAAAAAGTGTCAGTTAGTGTCCGATTTGTCCGCCGTAAGTTGCTGATTGCCGCCATTACTAGTAACAAAAAATAAATAAAAAATATCCCATCGTTTGTAGACCCTATAACTGTTGCGCAAACCAATCAATATACGCCTATTGGGATTTTTTTTTACCAAAAATATGTAGCAGAATACATATTGACCAATTAATGAGGAAATTCGATTTTTTTACATTTTTTATTGGATGCAAAGAAGAAAACTGATCATGCTGGGATGGATGTGCTTTAACCACTTCAATACCAGACACTTTCCCCCCTCCCTGCCCAAGCCAATTTTCAGCTTTCAGCACTGTCACTTTTTAAACGACAATCGTGCGATCATGCTACACTGTGCCTAAAAAAAATTGTTATCATTTTGTTCCCACAAATAGAGCTTTCTTTTGGTGGTATTTGACCACCTCTGCGTTTTTTTTTTTTTTTGCTAAACAAATAAAAAAAGACCAAAGATTTTGAAAAAATATGTTTTTCTTTTATATATGTGTTTCTGTTATAAAATTTTGTAAATAAATACGTTTTCTCCTTCACTGGTAGGCACTGATGAGGCTGCACTGACGGGCACTGATAAGGTGGTACTGATAACGTGGCAACAATGAGGACACTGATGGGTACTGACGATGGGCACTGATAGGTGGCACTGATGGGCACTGATAGGTGGCACTGATATGCAGCACTGATGGGCATTAATAGGCGGCACTGATGGGCACTCATAGGTGGCACTGGTGGGCACTGATGGACACTGATAGGCGACACTAATGGACACTGAAAGGCTGCATTGATGTATACTTATGGGTGGCACTGATGAGCCCTGATAGGCGGCATTGATGGACACTGGGTGGCACTGATAGATAGCACTGATAGGCATCACTGATGGCACTGGCAGGCATTGCTGATGGGCACTGATTGGCATCTGCCTGGGCACTGATTGGCATATGCCTGGTGGTTCAGGGTGGCATACCTGGTGGGCGTCCTTTGTGGGCATCCCAGGTGGTCCTGGCAGCATCCCTGGTGGTCCTGGGAGGGCATCCGCGGGGGGGGGGGCTGCGCTGATAAATGGCTCTTCCTGTCTACATTGTGATCAGCCGTGATTGGACAAGGCTGATCACGTGGTAAAGAGACTCCGTCAGAGGCTCTTTACCGAGATTGGTGTTGCGGTGTGTCAGACTGACACACCACACCACCGATGGGTGTGCTATCGCGGCTTATCCTGCTGGACATCATATGACACCCAGACAGGATAACTGAACCACCGCCCGGCCGTCATTTTGCTATAGGCTGGGCGGAAAGTGGTTATTATAGGAAAACAGCGGAAATGGCGGCGGGATCACAAAAAGGCAGCAATGCAACGAAAACAGGATACTTCTTTATACAAGTACATGGTTACAAAGACACATATCAGAGATATGAAATGTTGGGGTAACATATTATTTAGTTGAAGCAGACACATATGGCAGGCTTGACAAAACCTGAGAGCACTTCCCCTCATAGCCCATTTTTGGAATCCTTTCTGAAAAGGATAAAATTCTGAGAATGTATATATCTCGAAAACACCCCATTGCAGATGGGCATACATTATTAGTATTCTCTGATTACTCTGCTAAGGTGACAAAACAATGCAGACTTTTAACTCGGTCTGTCAATCCTTGGTGAGGCACTCAGTTGAAGCGGAAAAGCATCTGCATTCCTCTACTTTCCAACTTCCTTCAGCTCCCCAAGCTGGGTTTGAAATCTTACAATGAAGGACTGCCCATCATGCATTGTACATGATGACATCAGAGTCCCATGTAACTGATATAGGGCAAAAACAAACAGCTTTGTGAGAGTGGTTGTGCAGCTGTGAGGAAGCCTGTGGGAGCGAGCAATAAGGTAAATGCAGTTACTTTTTACATGTAGCGCTACCCCCAGTTAAGAGAGCCGCTGGTTTGAATTTTCGGGCCCTGAGTACAGCTCCACCAACCCCCGGCAATCTTGTATAGTCCCCTGTGGCACAGTTAGTCTAGGGGTGTTTTCTATCGCAGTCTACACCTGGTAACATACACACTTTAACCCCAGATTAAGTATAAGCTCTATGAGTAATGATAACACAGTGATGCAAGTGGCAAGATATAACAGCTTTACTTTAGGTCAAAAGGGCATGGGTTAAAACATAACATGTAACTGGCTTACAGAGCCCTGCAGCAATAGATGGAATATATATATGGTAATAGCACAGCGCGGTAATCCACCACGTGCAGCTATTGCTATCTACGCGCCCGATGGCGCACTAAACAATATTCTATCTCCCCTCTCTAGTCAGGCCTGACATGAAATCAAACTCAGTCTTGTGAATAGAGATTTCTTCGCATGCAAACTTGAAATGGTGGTGCACGTTCAGGAACAATATTGTAATCCACAAAGTAGGCAGTCATAAGGAACACTATGCTGGAGACCCTTTAACTCTGTCCTGCAACCGGTCTCCAGCGGAAAAAGCAAATAAATGAACGGAGGGCCAAGGCAGTCTGAGGAGAAGAAGTGATCTGGCCTGCCGCACTCTGGTTAAACGTTTTATTTAATGAAGAAAATTAAAATGCCAAAAAAAATAAAAAAATAAAAAATCCAAAAATAAATAAATAAACAATCCATCCAAAGACAATCGAAGGTGAAGGGACATGCAGGGTGACAGCTAACGCGTTTCACATCAGGGTGTGATGCTTACTCATAGCTAAAGGCAGTCTATAGGCCTAAACACAGTACAACCAATTGGATTGAGCAGGTGCTCGCTCACCACTCCGGACGCGATCCCAGTCCGGGACTTCCACCTGCTGTGTCTCCACACACAGCGTCCGCAACGATCGGGTCCCCGATCCAACTGATGTCCACAGCAAACTCTGTCAGGTGCCACCCAAGCTCCGCAGCGGGATGGAAGGCTCTTCGGAAGTTGCGCAAGGCCCCAGGCTTCAGGCCTTGCACGGCAGCAGATCCGCACAGGAAGAAGCTGTTGCTAGTAGCGCGGTGTCCAAAGAGGCTGAGCTCCGCCTCGCCTCCTCCTTAAATAGTCTCTCCCATGAGTCACTGCGGTGGCAACACTGCACCCTGGGTGCCAAACAGGACTCTGGGAGATGTAGTTCCAAGAGTCTTAAAGGAGACCCCGCTACACACTCCCCCCACTTGAACTCTTTGGTCCCCAAAGATAATTTTTTTCCCTTTTAGCATACACTACGTACAATTCTAGACAATGCTGGGTATGATGTCGGCAAAGGGAACTCCCACCAAAACTGAGGGGTTGAATTCCCTTGCCCACAGGTCACACTATCATGAGTGGCCTGCCTAACTGTGCCAGAGGATGAATTAGGGTTGCCCTCCACCAAATGAACAGTGGAGGGAACTGGATGCTCTGTACTCCTCCTTGCAGTGACCATTGCCTCCTCTGAGCTCTCCCCCATTTGTGAGTAAGTTAACTTCTTGGGAGGCCTTATGACTCTTCTAGCTCTTTGCTCTCTTGGGACTTCTGGCTGGAACACTGCAGACTCCTCTTCTGGAACAGGCTTGAGGGATTCCGCTGGCTCTGAAACACTTAGTTCAGGATCCTGGAGGTACATAGAGTCCCTTGGGTCCTCCTCTGAGTATGTGTCACAGGCATCTTCCCAGCAATCTGACAAAGGGCTGGATGGAACGAATTCAGTAGCTTCCGCACTCAGTGTTCTGTCTATAGTGTCTTTGGCAGGAGGAAGATCTATAGCAGAAGTCCCCGAAGTTGGGGAAGGCCATAGCCAATCAAGTTCCTGTCTCTCATCTTCACCTTGCTCAGAGGTCTTTACATCTTGATTTTGGGAGGACTGGGACCGAGTGTTTGGCCTCGGGGTATCCAGAATGAAGTCTGTGCTTGAGGAGTCCCTTGCAGGAGGTATCCGAACTGCTTCAGCAAGTGGGAGTAAGTGGTTTCGATGCCAAGTCTTCAATGGACCCACCTTCCCTTCTGGCTTCAATTTATAGACAGGTAGGCCCGGCAGCTTCTTACAAATGACATAGGGTTCAGGTCTCCATCTGTCTGCAAGCTTGTGCTTCCCAGGGACTCCTAGGTTTCGTAGAAGAACTCGGTCTCCTGGTTGCAGGTCCTGGATCCGAACCTTCAGGTCGAAGTTCCTCTTGTTGCGGGCCCCCCTTTGGTCTGAAGCCGCTTGGGCTTGTTCATAGGCCACCTTCAAGCTGTGTCTGAGTCTGTCCACATATCCCTTGTGGGATGTGGCTGAGGAATGGTCTATGGAGGTACCAAAGGCCAGGTCTACCAGTAATCTTGCTTCTCTCCCGAACATGAGACGGTAAGGGGAGTAGCCTGTAGCATCACTTGTGGTACTATTGTAAGCGGGGACTATAGCCGCTATGTGCTTGCTCCAATGTTGTTTCTTCTCGCTACTCAGGGTCCCCAACATATTGAGCAGAGTTCGGTTGAACCTCTCCAGTTGAGCATCCCCTTGTGGGTGGTAAGGAGAGGTTCGGGTCTTCTTGATCCCTAAGGAATCCAGGAGCTTCCGAATCAGCCGACTTTCAAAGTCTCTCCCTTGGTCTGAGTGAAGTCGCTGTGGTAGCCCATAATGGACTAAATACTTCTCCATAAGTACCTTGGCCACCGTGGAAGCCTTCTGGTCTTTGGTTGGGAAAGCCTGGGCATACCGGGTGAAATGATCGGTTACTACCAGAACATTTCCTAGTCCACTCAGGTCGGGTTCGAGGCAGAGAAAATCAATGCATACCAGATCAAGAGGGCTTTGGCTTTGCAGATGGCCCATTGGGGCAGCTTGATGAGGTAAAGTCTTTCTCTGGATGCATCGTGCACATGAATGGCAGTATTCTTCAACTTCAGCCCTCATGCAGGGCCAATAGAAACGGTTCCTAACCAGTTAAAAAGTCCTTTCCGCCCCTAGGTGTCCATGATTGTCATGCAGGGCAACCAAGACAGTCTCTCTGTGTTTCTCAGGGAGAAACAGTTGCCATTTGTCTTCCAGGTCATCAGAGGGGCCCCTTCGGTAGACCACTCCCTGATGCACCTGCAACCTGTCCCACTCTTTCCTCAACAGGCGAGCTTCCTTTGAAGGATGGCGCAGGAGTCTATTTGGGTCCTGATTCTCCAGGGCCCCCAGAACCAATCTCCCCATGGGGTCTTCCAATTGGTCACATCTCAACTCCTTCTTTGACAGTTTTGGCAGATTATCTTCTTCCAACTGGGTTACCCCACAGTATTGCTTGGGAACTCCTACCATGGTAACTCCTATCTCTTCTGCCCTTGAGCCTCCTCTGGCTTGAAGTTCAGCCCCTTGGCAAAGGGCCCGCACCCCGTCAGGTGCCACTTGGGTCCAGTCTTCTGTATCACTGGTAGGGGCATGAGATCTTCTAGACAGGGCGTCTGCGTCTCGATTCCCAGCCCCAGGCCTGTATTTCAGGCTGAAATTGAACCCAGACAGTGCAGCCAGCCATCTATGTCCTGTGGCATCCAGCTTTGCTGTGGTGAAGAGATAAGTAAGGGGGTTGTTGTCGGTTTTCACAGTGAATTCTGCCCCATACAGGTAGTCTTTAAGTTTGTCAACTACCGCCCACATTCGAGGCCCAGGAACTCCAGCTTATGAGTGGGGTAGTTCTTTTTAGAGGGGGTCAGACTTCTGCTCACGTAGGCAACGGGTCGCAGTTGTCCTTCATGCTCCTGATAGAGCACTCCTCCCAGACCGTCATGACTGGCATCTATGTGGAGTTCATAAGGTCTCTTTGGGTCTGCATAGGCCAAGACAGGGGCGGTGGTTAGGCTTTTTTTCAACATCTGAAAGGCCTCTTCACACTTTTGGTTCCACTGGTCTTGGACTGACTCTCCCGGCTTCCGGGGACCCGAGTCATCCTCTTCCCCTTCCGTCTTGAGTAGCTCATTCAGGGGTCTGGCAATTCGGGCAAACCCCTCCACGAACCTTCTATAATAGGAGCAGAACCCCAGCAAGGATCTGAGTTCTGTTACCGTGGTAGGCCGTGGCCAGGAAGTAACTGCCTCCAACTTCTCAGGGTCTGTGGCTACCCCTTCTTCAGACACTATGTGTCCCAGATAGTTAACGGAAGATTGGTAGAACCTACACTTCTCGGGCGAAAGCTTGAGTCCCTCCTCACTGAGTCTTCTCAAAACTTTCTCCAGCCTCTCTTCGTGTTCTTCCAAGGTCCTCCCGAAAACAATGACATCGTCCAAGTACACAAGGACCTCGATAAGGTTCATGTCTCCTACAGTCTTTTCAATGAGACGTTGGAAGGTGGCTGGGGCTCCGGACAGTCCCTGGGGCATTCGGTCAAATTCAAAGAACCCCACTGGGGTTATGAAGGCTGTCTTCTCCTTGTCTTCCGGATGCATAGGGATCTGATAGTATCCACTCTTGAGGTCCATCACGCTGAACCACTTGGCTCCAGACAAGCTCTGTAGGGTATCCTCTATCCTCGGAGTGGTGTACTGGTCAGGGATGGTTCTCCTGTTGAGGGTCCTGTAGTCTATACACAATCTCAACAATCAATTTTTTTTTCTGACTACTACTATTGGAGAGGCATAGGGACTTCTAGACTCCCGGATCACACCGGTCCTCCTGAGTTCTCCAAGTTGTTCCCTCAGATCTTCCAGGTCTGCTAATGGGACTTGCCTGACTCTCTCCCTGAAGGGCTTGTCTTCCTGGAGGCGGATTCGATGGGTGGCACTCCTCGCACACCCCACATCGAACTCATCTTGAGAGAAGATCTTCTTCCACCTGGTCAACTGGGCCTTGGCTCTCTCTTTCTAAGCCCTGGGCAGGTTTGGGTTCTCCATGGAGAGTTTCTCCCAAACATTCCCTCCTTCACCCGTCTTCTCCGCATCCGACAGAGCAATTGGGGTAGCAAGGCTCACCTGGCCCAGCAACATCCTGGCTGGGATCTTCATGGGGCCATCGGTAGTATTCCTAACACTCACAGGAACCTTATAGTGGGCCTTCTTCAGAGCCCTCAGTGGGACCACTTCTGGGATTACTTCCAAACCCGAGTGTTCTTCCCTTGGGTCTGGCTCCAACATGACAAAGGGTCCAGGTTGCTCCCAAGTAAGCTTCACAGTTGCTCTGAGACAGGTTACTTTGCCGGGCTGCAACACCACTCTGTTCTTCTCAAGTCTCCAGACCTTCCCCACCCCCTCTTCCGGGGCCTTCTGCTCCAGGGCCAACCGCTGGTAGGCTGTCTTCAAGATGGGGTGAATCTTGGTGGCGGTCGAGTCTTTCCTGCTTGCAAGAGGGGTCAGAAGCCTCCGGACCAGGTCCGTGTTTGTTCCTATTATTAAGGAACTCTTGTTGGCTCCAGGCGGCCGAGGGCACACAACTGCCAGAGTATCAAACACTTCAGCCTTCCCGGCCACAGATGGGTCGAAGGTCAGTTTTATGGGCAGGTAGCCATCGTAAGGGAAGCTCTGGGTCCCGATTCCCCAGATTTCTAGTTCTTCTATCTTCTTGATGTGTAGGTGACTTAAGTGTTTGTCATAAAAGTCCCGATACAACAGGCTCACCTGTGCCCCTGTATCCAATATGGCTTTTGTGTAAACTCCCTCCACTTGAATGGGCACTATGGGGGATGGGCCCACCAGCTTCTCTGGATATCGCTTCAAAGGGGTCTCTTTCCTTGGATCTTTGCGGTTCCCTTTTGGACTTCCTTTTTTCCACTTCTCTTTGGACTTAAGCCTCTCCTGGGCCTGGTATGCATTGATCTCCCTCCTGTTAACAGGTGTAACTACCCGCTGAGGGACATTACACTCTTTCCTTGGGGTACGTTCCCACTGAGGAACCTTGTGTTTCTTCTGAGGGGTCTTGTCCTCTCTTTTCTTGGGCTTCTAATTCAGTTTGGAGCTCACTGAAGATGATGGGCACCCGGTTGCCCCCCTTACCGGGGCCCTCTGAAGTTTCCCACCGGCTTGCGGTTGTCTGCTTTCTTTTTCTTGGGACTGGAACATACAGCTGCAATATGGCCAATCCCTCCACAGTTAAAACAGATCACATCCCCCCAGTCTTGTAGGGGAATGGGCACTGAAGCATCTGGGAACAACTCCTTCTTTGGTCCCTCTCTCTCAGGAACCCTTGAATCTTTTGTAATCAGGGAGGTCAGCATCTCTAACACCTGAGACATCTGCGATTTTAAAGCGTCTACTTCTGGGTCTCTTTCTTTTGTCATCACCGAGTTGACTATCACTGGTGCAGCAGAAGTATGTGCCTTGATCACTTGTTGATCCATCTGTAGTGACTCCTCGTCCCTAATATTTTTTATCAGATCAGAGTAAGTCAGTGACATCCCCCCTCCAGAGGTTTTCAGGTGAAGCAAGACTGGATCCGAGCATAATGCTCCCTTTAACACTTGCTTCATTCTTGCCGCATCTGTGTCTTGGGGCAACATCCCTTTCTTCAACACGATCTTACAAAGCATCTTGTTGAGTCTTCTTACATACTCTGAAAGCTTCTCATTCGGCTGTTGGAAAGTATGTTCGAATTGGTACACTAATTCTGTCACCTTCTCCAGCTGACCGAACTCCTCTTGTAGCATGGCTAAACAGTCCTGAGCTGTGCAATCAGCATTGCCAAACCGGAAGCTTTTCACCGCTTCTGCTGCAGCGCCTTTCAAACTTTCTATCACGCGCTGTCTCTTCTGCGCTTCAGGCACCTCCCATGCCTCTACTGCTAATAGTGCCTGCTCAACCCAGGTATCGAAATCTTCTTCCCCTGCAGGGACAGGAAGCTTCCCTGAGAATGTCTTTAGTCTGCGGTAGCTAGCCTCTACATGTACCGTACTTGTCCTCTGGCACTTTGCTAGCAGATCCCCTAAGGCGTTTATTAATTCTGGTCCTATGGTAGTGACCGGTGCCGCCAGGGGCGTCACCCTTTCTTTTTTTTCAGGCGAGACACGGGGTGTCCCTTGTGGTGATCCCGTTGGGGATGGTTCAGTTTTGACGGTTATTGCGTGCGCCAATTTATAAGTTCTATTGTTCTATTGTCTGGGGTGCGCACACATCTGCGCTTAAAGGTTTCCGGTATTCCATCCCATCATTCTATCAGCGCATACTGATATGAGATGTTTGGGTCTGACTTCATGTCCATCACCCATGGTGTACAATCTGGGGATATTGACACCACCAGTTTCTCTACCGTCTCTGTTGACCATTCCTCCCCTGGGAGGCTGATGACCACCGGCTGATCTGGTTCTGTCTTAGCTGCTTTGCACCACGCTTTAACTTCTAACGGGTCCATGCCGGTACTTTTGTACTTTTGGCGTGTTCACCTGCTGTATCAGGATCCCGGACTCGAGAGCCCCCACGTGTAGCGCTACCCCCAGTTAAGAGAGCCGCTGGTTTGAATTTTCGGGCCCTGAGTACAGCTCCACCAACCCCCGGTAATCTTGTATAGTCCCCTGTGGCACAGTTAGTCTAGGGGTGTTTTCTATCGCAGTCTACACCTGGTAACATACACACTTTAACCCCAGATTAAGTATAAGCTCTATGAGTAATGATAACACAGTGATGCAAGTGGCAAGGTATAACAGCTTTACTTTAGGTCAAAAGGGCATGGGTTAAAACATAACATGTAACTGGTTTACAGAGCCCTGCAGCAATAGATGGAATATACATATGGCAATAGCACAGCGCGGTAATCCACCACGTGCAGCTATTGCTATCTACACGCCCTATGGCGCACTAAACAATATTCTATCTCCCCTCCCTAGTCAGGCCTGACATGGAATCAAACTCAGTCTTGTGAATAAAGATTTCTTCGCATGCAAACTTGAAATGGTGGTGCACGTTCCGGAACAATATTGTAATCCACAAAGTAGGCAGTCATAAGGAACACTATGCTGGAGACCCTTTAACTCTGTCCTGCAACCGGTCTCCAGCAGAAACAGCAAATAAATGAACGGTGGGCCAAGGCAGTCTATAGGCCTAAACACAGTACAACCGATTGGATTGAGCAGGTGCTCGCTCACCACTCCGGACGCGATCCCAGTCCGGGACTTCCACCTGCTGTGTCTCCCCACACAGCGTCCGCAACGATCGGGTCCCCGATCCAACTGATGTCCACAGCAAACTCTGTCAGGTGCCACCCAGGCTCCGCAGCGGGATGGAAGGCTCTTCGGAAGTTGCGCAAGGCCCCAGGCTTCAGGCCTTGCACTGCAGCAGATCCGCACAGGAAGAAGCTGTTGCTAGCAGCGCGGTGTCCAAAGAGGCTGAGCTCCGCCTCACCTCCTCCTTAAATAGTCTCTCCCATGAGTCTCTGCGGTGGCAACACTGCACCCTGGGTGCCAAACAGGACTCTGGGAGATGTAGTTCCAAGAGTCTTGAAGGAGACCCCGCTACATACATTTTGCTTAGAAAAAAACAAGCAACCTTTAACCCTTGCAGTGCAAGAGGAGCTTCGCTGCAGGGGATTTATTTATTTTTTCCCAGATTTAAAGGATAAGTTCACCATTTAACAAAAAAGAATAAATACACATTTTTTTGCAGGTAAAAAAATTAGCATTTACTATTTTGTGTTTTAGAAGCCTTCAAAGTATTGCACCAGTGATCAGCAGATTGCTGATGCCATGCAGGTCTCCTGCAGACTGTCAGTGTAAGCAGTCTGCTCATATGATGTATGGGCAGGCAGTTTTACACTGACAGGAAGAATCAATGAACTACCACAGCGCTCCATGGTAGTTCATTGATTCACTGGGATCTGTGATTCAATGATGCGGCTGTGTGGGCAGAGCCTTGAATGGCAGCGCTCTCTTTTAATTGTGGCAACGAGTACAGGGAGAAGATCCCTGTCCCGCTGCCATAAGGAGAGGGGGGGGGGTCGGGGGATGAGGGATCTGAAGCTGAATAAGTTACACACTAAATATAGGTGTAACATGTAACATGTTAAGATAGGTGAACTTATCCTTTAACTTTTCCAGTGTGCATGAAAAAAACGTGTCAAAATATACAGCAACTGAATAAATAAAAGCTGTGCATTTTATCATCAATAAGCTATGTCAAGTGACTTTGCCTAGTCTAAGTTGATGTCATCAGTCTCCTGTCACCCAGTGATAAGACTAACACGTTTTACTTTTAAAGTAAGTTATAAGATGAGAGGCAACAATAATTCCAGTGGGGGTGATTTACTTAAACTGGAGAGTGCAAAATCTGGTGCAGTTGTGTATGGTAGCCAATCAGCTTCTAACTTCAGCTTGTTCAATTAAGCTTTCACAAAAAAAAAAAAAAAATGGAAGCTGACTGGTTTCTATGCAGAGCTGCTCCAAATTTTGCACTCTCCAGTTTTAGTAAATCAACCCCAGTTTGTGGTCTTCACTTACTCCACCATCTTCTGGAGCTTGAAGGGTATGCTCCCACTACTACTTACAGTAGGTGTCTAGCAATATGGTGCATGTTGTCCTACCCTACCCATGATCTATTACACTTTCCATTTAAAATGCTATGCCCTATGACTGTGACATGCAGGCCTCGGGTTGAAAATTAGTCACTGAAGGACATTTGAGCTTAATACAATGTGGAACACAAGAGGTATTTCCTCCAACCTCCTTCTGCGTAGTAACCTGCCAAGTTAGGTAATTGTATGGCCCATCTTCCATTCAATACTCACTTCATCTCCCCTGCACAAGCTATTTTATAGCATCAATTGACACAAGGAGCACACCACTGTTCCTGCTCCAATAAAGTTGTTATCCACTTTTTAACAAAAATTTCTAGTTGGTGCACTGCACATACTGAAGTATACCATCTTCTGCAGATAAAGTCATCTCTTATAATTATTATTATTATTACTACACCAAACAACTTTATGTTTGTTTAGGGTGGGCAGAATAAATAACACCCAACAGGAGCATTTTTTGAACTTGCATGTGTCTCATCAAATAAAGTTCCAATTGTATATTTTCGCAGCGCAGCAGTATAAAAAGTTTGCTGCATCATCTGAAGATGATATTTAAAAACAGCCGGAGCAATTTGCCATCTTGATTTTCACAAAACTTCTTTTCTTTTGCATTTGTAGAACTAATCTTCCCATGATTGCCTATTATTTCTTAGTAATGTTGATTTTCTCAAATTTTATTCTGGGATTATATGTTTGAATTCTGTTTTCAGATACAGGCTGTGCAGTAATTCACATGACCAAATAAACAGGTTTTGCATCCTACAAGATAGCGTACAATACACAGGTATACATATAATAGGCAATCAAGGGGGTAATATAGACCTTCAAGTCAATGCAAGTTGATGGGCTAGTAAGACCTAAGCATGTTATACAGTATGTGCGTGTGTAGAAGAATAGATCACAATTTGTAAAAGATGAGCAGCGACTCCCTAAAAGGAATCTCAGTCTTTTAATTTTTATGCATACTGTACATGTAAAACAGTGCAGCTCAATGTGAAAAATCTTACCAATGTGTGTATAAAACGACACTAATTCTGTTTTAACAAATTTAAAAAAATGATGTTAAAATACTATATTTATTCTTAACTCAAAAAATGTACCTACAATTGCTTTCCACCTCCTCTAAATCTCCTAATTCCTCCTTTTGCAACTGTGATCCGACTTCCTGTTAGGGTAGCTACGCTCATTCTCCTCAGTCCCACTGTATATAGGATTGTAGCCATACTCCCTTACTTGCTCCTGACATTAACTAGGGAGTGGGACTATGGACTATTGGATTTGTAGTGTGCATAAAACAATGCACATAACTGTAGCAAGGTCCCGGGGGCCCAGAGGCCTAATGGTGACCTCAAGGATTAGGGAGAACTGACATCCTTCCTTGTAGAGTGGGTTACCAAGCATGGTGGGTGTGATGCAAGAAGAAATTATGGGCGCCAGTCACATTTTGAATGCGAAAAATTGATTTATTTAGAGGGTTAGGGCCAGGACACCCTTGAGTATATGCAATGATAATTAGCAGACTCCAAGACACTATAGGTTATACAGTGGAAGGCCTCCAGCCGGATAACACTTCTGTATAGGTAGGACCGCTGTCTCCTATGGCAACTAGTCTTGCAACAGCCACTGAAGGTAGTTGTACATAACTTTTGGTAACACAGAACAGTCCTTTATTTAAACTTACAGTATCCCACTGTAGATCTTCACTCACTGAGCTCCCAGCCTCTCACTAGACTTCCAGATCCCAGTCGTCACTGGATCCCCTGAGCTCTTCCACAGCTATCCCACTGTATACTCCTCAAGCGTCACCCCCGCTATCCTGCTGGGTCCCTGGCTTGGCACTTGCTGACGTTTTCCCACTTCTTCACCGTCCCCAGCTGGTGAAAAGACCGCTCAGGTACTTGCTTCAGCTTACTCACAGTAGTCTCCGGTAACAAGGTGGATGGCCCCTTAGTGGTGACAGCTTCCCCTTTACCTCCGACCACAACTGGTTCCCCGTCCCGGCTGAACCTTTGCAACTCGGTTGGACTCCAATCCTGCAGTCCCAACCCTGCGCTGCTTCTCCTGCTCCTGGTTAGGCCTCAGGCAACCTAGCAGGCAGGTGTCCCCAGGATAGGCCTCAGGCTTCCGGCCTAGCAACCCGGGGCGACATAACACACGTTCACCCAGACAGTCTGTCAGGGAATTCCTGTGAAATGTTTTGCACACAGACGTGCACAAACACATAGCCTTTGCCATAGAATGGGGAACAGGTGTGCGCATGAGCGCCAGAGCCTGCAATCGCGGGTGTGCATGCGCACACACGCACGAGTCTAATTCTCCTTGGCGTCAGACGGCCTATTTAAAGGGAGTCTGGACTCTTGTGCTTCGCTGACTGATCTTCAGCTGTGTTCCTGAATCCTGCTCTGATCCTGTGTGTCCTCCCAGTATTTAGACCCGGCTTGCTCTTGACCTTGGCTCTGTGTTCTGTTCCTGTACTGTTGCTCATCTCTGACACAGCTCTGTTCCTGACTCTGGCTCTGTCTATGATTTGGTACATCCCTGAGACCTTGCTCCTGTCTATGTTCCTGGTTGCTGTTAACTCTCGGTTACCTGTCTGGCTGTTTCCTGTTCCTGCTCAGCACATCACAGTCTACTCCAGGCCGCTGAACCCTGCCAAGCTGTTCTCCCGGGACCTTCTGCTCCAGGCACTCGTGTCCCTCTTGTCCTTTGGCTTCCTCTGTCTCACCTTCAGCGGAGCCAGGACAGGAGATATAAGAGAGGCCGACCTCATCAAATCAGTCTCCCATCCAATGTATGTGGATAGTGGAATGTCTGTACTAATCTCCCTGACATGATAGAGTTACAGTGCCTTGCAAAAGTATTCACCCCCTTGGCTTTTTACCTATTTTGTTACATTACAGCCTTTAGTTCAATGTTTTTTTTAATCTGAATTATATGTGATGGATCAGAACACAATAGTCTAAGTTGGTGAAGTAAAATTAGAAAAATATATACATAAAACAATTTTTCAGAAATAAAAAAATGATAATTGGCATGTGCGTATGTATTCACCCCCTTTGTTATGAAGCCCATAAAAAGCTCTGGTGCAACCAATTAGTTTCAGAAGTCACATAATTAGTGAAATGATGTCCACCTGTGTGCAATATAAGTGTCACATGATCTGTCGTGACATATACACACCTTTTTGAAAGGCCCCATAGGCTGCAACCTAAGAAAGAGGCACCACTAACCAACCACTGCCATGAAGACCAAGGAACTCGCCAAACAAGTAAAGGACTATGTTGTTGAGAAGTACAAGTCAGGGTTAGGTTATAAACAAAATATCCAAATTTTTGATGATCCCTAGGAGCACAATCAAATATATCATAACCAAATGGAAAGAACATGGCACAACAGCAAACCTACCAAGAGACGGCCGCACACCAAAACTCATGGACCGGGCAAGGAGGGCATTAATCAGAGAGGCAGCACAGAGACTTAAGGTAACCCTTGAGGAGCTGCAGAGTTCCACAGCAGAGACTGGAGTATCTATACATAGGACTACAATAAGCCGTACGCTCCATAAAGTTGGGCTTTATGGCAGAGTGGCCAAAAGAAAGCCATTACTTTCAGCAAAAAACAAAATGGCACATTTTGAGTTTGCAAAAAGGCACGTGGGAGACTCCCAAAATATATGGAGGAAGGTGCTTTGGTCTGATGAGACTAAAATTGAACCTTTTGGCCATCAAAGAAAACACGATGTCTGGCACAAACCCAACACATCACATAACCCAAAGAACATCATCCCCACAGTGAAACATGGTGTGGCAGCATCATGCTGTGGGGATGTTTTTCAGCAGTCAGGACTGGGAAACTGGTCAGAGTTGAGGGAAAGATGGATGGTGCTAAATACAGGGATATTCTTTAGCAAAACCTGTACCACTCTGTGTGTGATTTGAGGCTAGGATGGAGGTTCACCTTCCAGCAAGACAATGACCCCAAACACACTGTTAAAGCAACACTTGAGTGGTTTAAGGGGAAACATGTAAATGTGTTGGAATGACCTAGTCAAAGTACAGACCTCAATCCAATAGAAAATCTGTGGTCAGATTTAAAGATTGCTGTTCACAAGCGCAAACCATCCAACTTGAAGGAGCTGGAGCAGTTTTGCAAGGAGGAATGGGCAAAAATCCCAGTGGTAAGATGTGGCAAGCTCATAGAGACTTATCCAATCCGACTTGGAGCTGTGATAGCTGCAAAACGTCGCTCTCCAAAGTATTGACTTTAGGGGGGTGAATAGTTATGCACAGTGCTCTCACTCAGTGCTCTCACACTTTGAATGCAATTACTCAGTCATGCAACACTGTACCCAAACAACATTTTTATAATTTTTTTCACACTAATAGAGCTTTCTTTCGGTGGTATTTAACCACTTGCCGCACGCCAATGTACTTCGACAGAATGGCACGGGCAGGCAGATTGGCGTACAGGTACATCCCTTGCCTCGCGAGTGTGGCCGCGGGTCCCGGGAACTCGATGTTCCTGGGAGTCCCGCGATTGCGGTCGGCAAGAGCAGAACAGGGGAATGCCTTTGTAAACAAGGCATTCCCCTATTCTGCCTAGTGACACCGTCACTGATGACCGTTCCCCGTGATCGGGAACGGTCATCAGTGACATGTCACGTGTAGCCACGCCCCCTCACAGTAAGAATTACTCACTAGGGCACACTTAACCCCTGCAGCGCCACCGAGTGGTTAACCCTTTCACTGCCAGTGTAATTTTTACAGTAATCCGTGCATTTTTATAGCACTGATCGCTGTAAAAATGACAATGGTCCCAAAATGGTGTCAATCCTGTCCGATGTGTCCGCCATAATGTCGCAGTCACGATAAAAATCGATGATCGCCGCCCAAAAAAAATTTTTCTGATTAAAATGACATACAACAGTCCCCTATTTTGTAGAAGCTATAACTTTTGTGCAAACCAATCAATAAACGCTTATTTTGATTTTTTTTAACCAAAAATATGTAGAAGAATACGTATCGGCCTAAACTGTGAAAAAAAAGTTTTTTTCATATATTTTTTGGGGATATTTATTATAGCAAAAAGTTAAAAATATTGCATTTTTTCAAAATTGTCGCTCTATTTTTGTTTATAGAGCAAAAAATAAAAAATGCAGAGGTGATCAAATACCACCAAAAGAAAGCTCTATTTGTGGGAAAAAAAGGACGTCAATTTTGTTTGAGAGCCACGTCGCACGACAACGTAATTGTCAGTTAAAGCAACGTTGTGCCAAATCGCAAAAAGTGGCCTGGTCCTTGACCACCAAAATGGTCCGGGGCTGAAGCGGTTAATCACCACTGGGTTTTTTCTTTTTTGTGATATAAGTAAAAAAAAGAGCAAACATTTTGAAATAAAAAACACTTTTTTATATTATAAAATTTGGCAAATAAGTAATTTTTGCTCATAAATTTGAGCCAAAATATATGCTGCTACATATCTTTGGTAAAAATAACCCAAATTAGTGGATATTTTTTAGTCTGTGTGAAAGTTATAGAGTCTAAAAGCTATGGTGCAAATCATTAAAATTTGATCACACCTGATATACTGACAGCCTATCTCATTTCTTGAGGCCCTGAAATGTCAGGACAGTACAAATACCCCCAAAATGACCCCTTTTTGGAAAGTAGACAGTCCAAGATATTAGTAGGAAGTATAGTGAGTTTTCTGAGGTTGTAATTTTCTCCCACAGTTCTTGGGAAAATTAGGAAATAATTTTTTGACAAAAATTGTCAGAATAACAAGTTATTTCTCACACACAGCATATGTATACTTCCAATTAAACCCCAAAATACATCCTGCTACTCCTCCAGAGCAGCCTTTCTCAACCAGTGTGCCGCGACACACTGTTGTGCCGTCAGAGGTTTTCATATGTGCCGCGGGATCAGGGGAGAGAAGGGCTGTCAGATGAGCCTGATTTCCCTATCCCCTGCCGAACTATACATCGGCACTGTGAGAAGCTCCATCAGCCTCAAAATTTAAAGTAAAGAGCAGGGGAGTGTGCTGTGCTCTCTGCTTCCCCCTAGAGTGCAGTACCCGGCTTAATGAGGAAACTGAAAAGGTACTGTGCTAAGAGCTAGATTCGTTTTAAAAAGGGCTTTATACATGTGTCTGTGTGTGAGTGTCTGTGTGTGTACATGTGTTTGTACATGTGTCTGTATGTGTGTGTGTGCGTCTGTATGTGTGCGCGCGCATGTTTCTGTATGTGTTTGTGTGTGCATGTGTGTGACTGTGCATGTGTCTGTATTTGTGTGTATGTACACGTGTCTGTACATGTGTACATGTGTCTGTATGTGCATGTGTTTGTATGTGTGTGTGTATGCTACTTTTAATCCTGAGCCCCCCCCCCCCCCCATTCCTATACCATCAGAACTGCTTTTGTAGGCTTGTTTGTGATAGCAGCAAGGAATGCTACTCCTCTGAAAAGCAATCTATGCACAGATCACTTTTCAGAGGCATTTGACAGGTGGTAAAGAGGCATTATGTTGCCTCCTCACCACTTGTTTTAAGACCGTACATGCAGCATCACTACACCGCAACCTCATGCAATGCACACAGTTGGGGGTGGTTGCAGTACAGCCCCATTCACTCTGGGTATACCTCCAGCTGCAGCCACAGCATATGTACACATCCCCAGCTGCTGCCTCTGCAGCTAAAGGGGGAGAAGTTGGGATTGGTAAAAACAGCTCAACCATGTGGTTTTACCGCTCCTCCAACCTGACATGAGAACAAGCCCTTGGTTCACATCTGTGTGGCTGCGTGTAGGGCAGCCTATTCATTTCAATGGGCTTTTCTACCCACAAAAATGCAGGGAAAGAAGTCCCTGACCTTGTTTTTAAAATTGCACTGCACCAAAAGCACCCCACGTTTTCCAAAGCGTGGGGTACCATTAAGAATTAATTGCACCCCTAAAGAGCAGAGCGCGATTTTGCGCGTGTTCCGCGACACAGTAACGTGAACCAAGCCTTGGACTGGGGTGCCTCGAGAATAAAAATACTTTTTAAGGGCGCCCCAACTGGAAAAAGGTTGAGAAACACTGCTCCAGAGTATGGCGATACTACATGTGAGACTTTTTCACAGCCTGGCCACATAGAGAAACCCAGCAGGGAGCACCATCAGGCATTCTAGGAGCATGAATTACACATCTAATTTCATTCCTATCACACTTTTGAAGGTCCTGGAGCACCAGGACAGTGGAATTACCCACAAAATTACCCCATTTTGGAAATAAAATACCCCAACTACCAGGCGAATAGTGTCTTTGATTGGCAGAAAAAACTGGCAAGTGAGGAATTGGGGAAGCAAGATTCCAAAATGGAAGCAATCACTCAGGGGGAGAATACTCCAGCAACATCATCTGTTGAAATACATTTACCAACTGGGGTGGCCTCTCAGAAAACTCAGAAGAAAACTGTAAATAACAACAAATTTGGCAAGAAACGGAGACGCGTGTCATATCAGTCGCCACAGAGACCACCGGGACCTTCGAGAGGAGGACATCACATGAAGAATTCAGGGTGGAATCACCCGCATGGGCCCGGGGGAAATAGTAATCGAACTTACGGCCCACAATATAATCATGCTCAATACCAGTCATACAGGGAACCTCCTAGTTCCACAAGGGGCCCTGATAGAGTACCATACAATCATCATGGATATGATAGGCAACCAAATTAGGGTCCTCAATATGAGGAATGGACTCATCGCGGTAGGAACTGAGATGATTGGGAATATAGTGGTGAAGTGGATACTTGTAATCGTTTCTTCCCTTTGAGGGATAGAGATGGCCCTTTGTACCCTGGTCAAGCAGAGTATGACTATAGAGACCAGGAATATTCATGGTCTTCTAGGGACCACTCAAGTAGGCCGAATGATAAGAATCATGAACAACACCATTAGGGTTTTCCCAGACCCAACCAGGGTATAAAGAGACCCATAGAAAGCAAAGAGGAACAAGAGGGGGGAGGAGAGCACAATCAAAAAAAAACAAAGATGTAACAGGGGATGGTATTTTCAATTTGAGATCACAAGTACTGACGAAATCTGAAACGGCACTATTAAATAAAGGTTTAAAATTTGCTCCCCCAAGAAAACTAAATAAAATCGAAACATATATAGACATACACAAATATGTCCGTAGAATTAACATTAAGAGACATTTTGCAAGTATTCCAATACGTCAAGGGGGACTTGTTCAGTATGAATATCAACATTCAAGACTGTCAAATGCCTCTACCTTCAATCCCCCTGGAATTTTGGCACCCTCACTGAGGTTTTTTCGAGATGTGGTCCTACGAGATCTGGAATCTGTTAAAATAGTAACAAAATGGAGAAAAAATTGGAGGAGGGACTGGATTCTCTTTGCAATAACAAGGAATTGGTCATCCGCCCTGCTGATAAGGGTGGGGGAATTGTAGTCCTTGATCGGAAAGATTATCTCCAAGAAGTGTCCAGGATCGTTGGGGATCAGGATACCTATATCCCTTTATTGGGAAATCCGATCACTCAGTACAAAAAGACTTTAGAGGAATTGGTACTGAAGGGTGCACAGTCAGGTATACTGAATGAGAAAGAACAAATATTTTTGATTCCCAAAGCACCAAGAGTTCCAATCCTTTACTGTTTGCCGAAGATTCATAAGAGTCTTACTTGCCCCCTGGGACGCCCGATAGTGAGTGGTATAGATTCCATCACGTCCCGGGTGGCCAAGTATATAGACTATTTTTTGCAGCCTCAAAGATACGAGGCATATAATCAATCTTTTATCTCACCAAAAACCCAATGATCACACTTGGATGGTCACGGCGGATGTGACATCCCTATATACTGTCATTCCACACACTCTGGGGTTATCTGCAGTTAAATATTACTTGGATCTCTTTTCAACAATACCGGAAGAACAACAGGCCTTCATCATGGACCTACTTGAATATGCTGCTAACCATAATTATTTTTGGTTCAGTCAAAATTTCTACAGACAGAAGCGGGGTATAGCTATGGGGGCCAAGCCCCTAGCTTGGCCAACTTATTCATGGTCAAGTGGGAGGAGGACATCATCCATAAGGACCGCAGCCCATACTTAACCTTTTGGGCAAGGTATATCGATGACGTCCTCCTCCTATGGGATGGCACTGCATCCCAGCTCAATTAGTTTTTTCTGCATATCAACGACAATGATAGGGACATACGTTTTGTCCATGAAGCCAGTCAGGATAAAATCAATTTCTTGGACCTTACAATAACTAAGAGCGAGACTGGCTTCAAAACAACATCATATTTTAAACAAACAGATCGTAATGCCTATATACCTATGGGGAGCTGTCACAAAGATTCCTGGCTCAAATCAGTGCCCAAGAGCCAGTTCGTTAGGATGAGGCGGAACTGTTCAGAGCTATCCGACTACATGCTCCAAGAGGATATCTTGAAGAATAGGCTGTTGGAGAAAGGATATGATTTGGGTTCTCTTGAGACAACAATGAAAGAGGTAGCTGAGATCGACAGATCATCATTATTGGATGGAGGTCCTAGAGCAAATAGGGATAGACCCGTAATACCTTTTATTACGACCTATTCCACTCAACATTTTTTGGTCAAAAAGATCATTCGGAAACATTGGCACCTTTTGGGGAGTGATCAAATTATTAACACCTTCTTGCCAGCATCCCCACAGGTCATTTTTAGAGGTGTTCTTTCCCTTAGGGATAGAGTGGCACCCAATGTGGTGGATCCACCCCCCAAAAAGGTTTCCTTTTTTCAAAACATTTCAGGGTACCATCAATGTCATAGATGCCAAGTCTGTGCACTTAACAAGAGTAAATTTAAAAAAAGCGAGTTGTTTATATCAACAAGTACTTTGAGGGAACATAACATTTAATCTTTTGTCACTTGTAGCTCCACCGGCATAGTGTATTTATTACAGTGCCCTTGTGGGCTACAATACATAGGCAGGACTAAGAGATCTATGCAGGTACGCCTAGGAGAGCACATTGCCAACATCAAGAGTGGCTTCAAATACCATTCTGTTTCTAGACATTACGATTTACATCATCAACGCAATCCTGCTAACACATTATTTCTGGGAATTGACAGGTACAGCCCACATTGGAGGGGTGGTTCCCTAGTTAGAGAAATATCTAGAATGGAAATGTCCTGGATACATAGGGTTCGTTGTTATACCCCATATGGTCTCAACATCGACAGAGATGTCATTGCTTTCATAGACAATGGCTAAAGGTTTGTTTTTCTTTCTTTGTGAACTGGACCTGAGTTCCCGGATGACCCTTTAAAATTGTCTCCTACATAATATACCATCCTATGGTAATATGCAATTTGAAAATGGCCACCCAGTTTAGACATGGGCATACTAATTAGAGTATGGATGTAGTTATCATCTCTAGCTGGCTTACTGGGGTATTTTGCATCCAACTGTTAATTGGGAGATGTCAATCATTCTCTCACTTATGCAGTTTGGAATTAGGGGGGTTAGCCCCCATTTATATACCTATTTTAGGCCTTATAATATACTATGATATTTTTTTGTTTAAATTTCCTTCTCCTTTCACTGTAGAGTTGAGTTCTCCTCTGTACAGGAGGTCTGCAGATATATCATCTATTCAAGTACCTTGTTAATATATTTTTTTCATTTTATTTCATTTTTCAAGTTTTTAATTTAGAACAATATGTGCAATCCACTGACTATTGTTCTATGTAAGGGATATATATTTAACTTGTTGGACGACATGGGCATTTACATTGAATGTAGTGCTGATGTTAGCCACTGGGGGTTTGTGTTTGACACATGGAAATACTGCATTTATGGGTCAACCGTATATTTGCATTAGTTAGTGTCTTATTTTAACAATATAGTTAATCTATTATCCTTGATGGTTGCAAATTTTTATTATAACAATTACCCCTTTTTTTTTTCTGTACACACTCCGGGGGTTTCATTAGCCCGCAGTGTGTGTTTTTGAAAATTATGTGGCCAGCTGTACAACCGAGCAGATTTGTCATTATCACTAGTATGATATTAGAGTTATGACTTAAATCAAAGCTACGTATTGGGAATTGTTTTTAGCCATGACGAGCAGACTTCTGGTTCGTTCATCCCACATTGTATGGGCAGATGCCCTTTGTGAACATGGCGGTATATGTGGCAGGGACGCTGGGAACTCAGATCTGGGCGGTCCTGCTGGATGTGAAGTATAATTGGCGGTGAGTCAACACGCCGCCCGTGCCCCTGGACGACGTCATTTGTGACAAAGCGGCGTAGGGAGGAGCGGCGTGCTGACGTCACCACAACGTTAACGTAAGGTCCCGGAAGGAACAGGCTGTGAGAGCCGGCCGGCTACATATTATTCACACGCGATTTTTATCTTCATACACTGTAAGTGCATTTATTTTAATGTTTTAATAAATCTTTATGCTGGGTTACGCTATGTTGGCTTTCCTTTTTCATCTTGCCATGAGTACATCATGATACCGTGAGACAGACTGAGGATATACCAATTGCAAGAGCAGGGATATTTGATTGAGCTATACAGAGACCCTGGCTGGGGTAAAAGCCATCTGCAAATACAGATCTCTTCTTGGGATCTATCCTTCTGGTAAGCGGCAGCTATTTTGGAGAGGGAGGATACCTTTTCTGTCTGATACAAAGCACTATTCTTGAGTGTTTCTTCGTTTGATGTCACCGATTCCTGTTTAAAGGACTTTTGAATTCAGTTATATTGGTCTTCCTTAAAGAATTACAGGATTTTAAGAACTCAATTCTTTGATATCCGATTGTGATTTATTTTTAAACGGACTATATATATATATATATATATATATATATACATCTGTGCAGTCTCTCTAGTGATTGGTGCAGCAGTGTTTGATAGATACTGGGTGCACTTCCAATACTTTTGACTGTCTATTTGTGGAATTCATCATTCTATATGTATGGACCATATGAATGTCATTGATTGATTTTTCAGCACATTATCAATATTTATTGGTTTAATAAAAAAAAAAATGTGCGCAGCTTTTATTTTTATAAGAAGTATTATATTCTATGAGGCACGGGCTGCAGACATGTACTTGGGTACTCTAATGGGCTGCAGTAGGGAGGGAGTGTTCCTGCTGAAGTAATTTTACAATGCGCCGGTGGGGAAGTGGTTAAAATCCATACCAGACCCAAACGGTCCCCCACGCCGTTTTTCCCGCAATTTTTTACATATACATTCTTTTTTGTACAATCATTTTTCTTTAATTTAGCTCTCAGTGGGGAAACCTTAACAACCTATTGACTGGGCTCGGCAGGCGAACATCTTACAAGTGCCCAGAAAGTTTGGGTGTTAGGCAAGTACCTGAATTGGCAAAGTTCAGGCCAAACTTATGCTCGCCTCAAACCGTTCGCCCATCCCAAGTGGTGCCTGAACACTGTAACCCCTTACAGTTACTCTTGTTGGGTGCAGGAATGAGCCCTGCTGTTAAAAATTTGTAAAATAAAATTGAAATTGCATGCCCCCTGTCAAACAGGTGCAAAAAAATTGGGCCTTTGGTGTTGGTGGTGCCTGAACACTGTAACCCCTCACAGTTACTCTTGTTGGGGGCAGGAACGGGCCCTGCTGTTAAAAATTAGAAAGAAAATTGAAATGACATGCCCCTGTCAAACAGGTGCAGAAAAATTGGGCCTTGGGAGTTGGTGGTGCCTGAACACTATAACCCCTCAGTTACTCTTGTTGGGCGCAGGAACGGTCCCTGCTTTTAAAAATTTGTAAAAAAAATTAAATGACGTGCCGCTGTCAAACAGGAGAAGGGGGGGAGTGCCCAAAACCTGAAATAGAAGACACCAATTGGGGTAACGATGTGACCACAACTGGCTCACCGGAAATTAGTATAGAGAGTAATGTGAATACCGAGCCATATGATGGTTGAAGATACTGCGCAGGCAGAGACATAATTGAGGTAAGGGACGTCCACTTAAAATACTGACATACGATAATTGGGTAAAAGGTATATATAGATTCGGCAGACCAAGTAGCTGCCCAAGCCAGAGTGGTGGGAATCTATAATTGTAAGAGATATGGTTGTAATTAATGTAATAACATCAAGGACAGAGTAATGTCCCTAAGACCAAGGAAATGTACCCATGGATGTTGCTGAGGAGTAGATGATAGCAGCCTCCGGTCTCTGCCCCGCATATAGGAACCATCAATTTAGAGATCCGACGTGCTCATTCGCGGGCCGGAGCCCGTTAAATTAGCTCCCCAACCTGGAGACGCCTAGAACGCCGTGGGGTGGCGGCGTGTGACGTCACCAGGTCAGTTTCTCCACGCGGCGCGGGTGCGTGAGCGACGCTACCGAGCATGCGTGTTCACCTGGCTTGGGGAGAACAAGAAGGGGATGAACAAGAAGTCAACCCTGCCAGGGGAAACACAGGTCCACCGCTAGGGAGAAATACGTGCAGCACAGGGTCGCACAGGACCACCAGGGGTCGCCAGTGCAAAATACAATTGAAACATAAAACAATAACAATCGAGTATACAATATGAGCAAAATACATTATAAGGGGGAGGTATAGATCCCCCAACAATCCACAGGTAATTGTTGGTAAGCTTGTGCCATATCCAGTTTGGCAAATACCTTTCAATACCTTTCCTTTTGCTAACATAGTCATAATTTCACATACAGCTTGAATTTGATAGGGATGTTTCTGCAGTGCTTTGTTGATTGTGCATTTATAGTCAGCTCAAATTCTAACGTCACCATTTGGCTTCAATACTGGAACTATTGGGGTACACCACTTAGGGTGTGTTACAGGTTAAAGTATACCTTGCTCCACAAAACGTGTAATCTCGGCATAAATTTTTGTTCTGAGAGCTAATGCAACTTTGTGCGGTTTCATACGAATTGGGGTTACTGTAGGGTCTATTTTGAAATAAACAGGAGAGCCTTTATACATGCCAAAGCCTTCTTCAAAAACCACACTAAAGTCCTCTATCACACTCTGTAGAGTAACTGGAGATACATTATGAACTCCCGATAATGGGGTTCAAATCACTTCCCACCCAACAAACTTGCTCTTTATCCCTTAGTAATTATTAAGCCTAAACATCCTCTGAAATTTCCATATTTCACTGCTACAAAGCAAGCACCCTTAACTTCCACTACTGTAGTCTACCAACTGGATATCACAAGGTGCTATTGAAGGAGCATTGTGAGGCCATAATGAGGTAAATGTTTCTTCTGAAATCAAGGAATATGCATACCTGAATCTACTTCCATTTTGCATGGAACATCTTGTAACACAATCTCAGTGTAACTCTTCAGTCCTGATGAAGAGTTTTCCACTTTAGACACGTAGTCATTTGTATAAAACACCTGTAGGGGTTTCGTAATTCGGAACAACCATTGGCGCAATAATGGAGTGTGCTGCCGTTGATATTGTATTGACATTTGTAGACTGATCTTTAGTCTGACAGACTGTGTGTATGTGACCTCTACATTTGAACGTGTGACAAACTGAATTTCTAAAATGACATGTATTACGCCTATGTTTCCCACCGCAGCTGTAACACTTCACTGTAAATGAAACTGCAATATCAGTGTGTGGTGGAAAATCCTTTGATTTAACATCTACCTTTGCCACTTGATTTATATCCGGTGAATTATCTTTGCTGGAGGAGGATTGAATTTCTTTTGAATGAAGGTATGCAGCCTCATATGCAAGTGCTTCCTCTTGTGCAGTAATAAAAGTTAAGTTAAGTTTGGCTAGAAGTCTCCTCTGCAGTGCTTCATCTTGTACTCCACATACTAGCCTATCCCTTAGCAAGGATTCTAAACTGGCACCAAAATTGCAATTTTCAGATAGCTTGCGCAGTTCTGCAATACATGCTGCAATGCTCTTGCCCGGTTGTTGGTTTTTCAAATGCAGTGGGTGAAAAAATATTTTTTAACAGTGTCAGTATTTCTTTATATGGGTAGTCTTTTGGTTTAGCAGGAGATATCAGTGAGCAGACAATATCAAAAGTCTTAGGCCTCATACACACGACCGATTTTCTCGGCAAGAACCAGCAAGAAACTTGCTGGCAGAGAGGTCTTGCCGAGTAAATCGGTCGTGTGTACGCTGCTAGCGGGTTTCTCGTCGAGAAAACCGACAAGAAACCTCGACGAGAAAATAGAGAACCTGCTCTCTATTTTCTCGTCGAGATTCTCCTCGGCATGTTTCTCGACGAGAAAAGTGAGTGTGTGTACACTTACCTGTCCGCCCGGAAGCCCGCGCATGTTCGAAATGAATTCGACGCATGCGCGGTAGCTTCCTAGGCATACGTAGGGTATACCAAGATGGCAGCGACGGCATCGAATGTGACGAGCGCATGCTCGACGTAGTCGATGACGTCACCGCGTACACTCCTTTCAAAGAACAGCGGGTTCTTTGAAACGAGCGTGTGTACACTCGGCCGGGACAAGTTTCTTGTCCAAGAATCTCGTCGAAAAAAACGACATGTTTTTTTCAACGAGAATCTCGGCCGTGTGTACGAGGCCAAAGATCCAATAACACTCAGTAACTCAGCTCTTTTCTGCACAGCATCGGCCAGACGGCCACCTTATTAGCTTCCAGAAAAAACTCTAACCTGTCAGCATAAGAGTCCCATGAGGATGGATAAGCCACATCAAATTCCTCCATGTGTCCCAGAGAAGCCATGCTGGAGATATTTATAGATGTGTCTCTAAAACACAAGTTCTGATTCTTTACTCAACTGATTTTGTGTGTTTCTGCGGTGTCCATTCACTGGAATCCCATCTTTGTCACCAGTTTTGTATAGTTTAAAATGTATTTGAACCATCGACGCGGACAGACATTCGACAGGACTTATTTTACTTATAGCCAACACAACATACCGGAACCATAAATCCTAAAGTTACATACAGTAGGTGCCACCGACATTGTATATTCATCGCGATCCTATCGCGGATATTCTCGGCGACAGGGGTGCCGACATCTCGGCGACAGGGTGGCGACACATGTCGCGCTCGCTGCAATAGCGAGGAGCAGGGATGAGCTTCGAGTTCGAGTCGAACTCATGTTCGACTCGAACATTGCCTGTTCGCCCGTTCGCCGAACAGCGAACAAATTGGGGTGTTCGCGGCAAATTCGAAAAATCTATGGGAGAAATCTAAAGTGCTAATTATAAAGGCTTATATGCAAGTTATTGTCCTAAAAAGTGTTTGGGGACCCGGGTCCTGCCCCAGGGGACATGTATCAATGCAAAAAGAAGTTTTAAAAACGGCCGTTTTTTCGGGAGCAGTGATTTTAATAATGCTTAAAATGAAAAAATAAAAGTGAAATATTCCTTTAAATTTCGTACCTGGGGGGTGTGTATGATATGCATGTGAAGTGGCGCATGTTTCCCGTGCTTAGAACTGTCCCTGCAAAAAATGTCATTTTTGAAAGAAAAAAATGCATTTAAAACTGACTTGCGGCTATTAATGAATTGTCGGCTCCCGGCAATACATACAAAAGTCATTGATAAAAAAAAAAAAAAAAAAGCGTGGGGGTTCCCCAGAATTCAATTACCAGGCCCTTCAGGTCTGGAATGGATATTAAGGGGAACCCCGCCGCAAATTAAAAAAAAATTGACGTGGGGTTCCCCCAAATATCCATTCCAGGCCCTTCAGATCTGGCGTGGATTTTAAGGGGAACTCCACCCTAAATTGTAAAAAAAAATGGCGTGGAGTCCCCCTAAAAATCCATACCAGACCCCTTATCCGAGCACGCAACCTGGCCGGCCGCAGGGGAAAAGGGGGGGACGAGAGAGCGGCCCCCCCTCCCTCCTGAACCGTACCAAGCCACATGCCCTCAACATGGGGAGGATGTCCCCATGTTGATGGGGACAAGGGCCTCATCCCCACAACCCTTGCCCGGTGGTTGTGGGGGTCTGCGGGCGGGGGGCTTATAGGAATCTGGAAGACCCCTTTAACAAAGGGGACCCCCAGATCCCGGCCCCCCCCTATGTGAATTTGTAAGGGGTACATTGTACCCCTACCATTTCACGAAGAAAGCGTAAAAAAATGTTTAAAAAAACACACAAACACCTTGAAAAAGTCCTTTATTAAAAAAAAAAAAAAAAAACATTCCAGCGGTGAAATCCAGTGTCCCGCGGCGATCCCGATGTCCAGCGCTGTCCTTCATTGGTTGTGCCTGAGCGGACCTGATGGGGAACTCCCTCTCAGTATTTTAAATGTATAGACCCGCCCCTTCTAAAGTTCCCCATCAGGTCCGCTCAGCGGACCAGATGCGGAACATGAGAAGGGGCGGGTCTATACATGTATTACCAAAGTGAGAGCAGTTCCCCATCAGGTCCGCCCCCTTGGTATGTCGGACCCACCTACATCATTGGCTTGAGCGGGGAACTTCCTTCACTGTGTAATTTAAATTTACATAGTGAAGGAAGTTCCCCGCTCAAGCCAATGACGTAGGCGGGTCCGACATACCGAGGGGGCGGACCTGATGGGGGACTGCTCTCACTTTGGTAATACATGTATAGACCCGCCCCTTCTCATGTTCCGTATCTCGTCCGCTGAGCGGACCTGATGGGGAACTTTAGAAGGGGCGGGTCTATACATTTAAAATACTGAGAGGGAGTTCCCCATCAGGTCCGCTCAGGCACAACCAATGAAGGACAGCGCTGGACATCGGGATCGCCGCGGGACACTGGATTTCACCGCTGGAATGTTTATTTATTTTTTTTAAATAAAGGACTTTTTCAAGGTGTTTGTGTGTTTTTTTAAACATTTTTTTTACGCTTTCTTCGTGAAATGGTAGGGGTACAATGTACCCCTTACCAATTCACATAGGGGGGGGCGGGATCTGGGGGTCCCCTTTGTTAAAGGGGTCTTCCAGATTCCGATAAGCCCCCCGCCCGCAGACCCCCACAACCACCGGGCAAGGGTTGTGGGGATGAGGCCCTTGTCCCCATCAACATGGGGACATACTCCCCATGTTGAGGGCATGTGGCTTGGTACAGTTCAGGAGGGAGGGGGGGCCGCTCTCTCGTCCCCCCCTTTTCCCCTGCGGCCGGCCAGGTTGCGTGCTCGGATAAGGGGTCTGGTATGGATTTTTAGGGGGACTCCACGCCATTTTTTTTTAAATTTGGGGTGGAGTTCCCCTTAAAATCCATGCCAGATCTGAAGGGCCTGGAATGGATATTTGGGGGAACCCCACGTCAATTTTTTTTTTAATTTGCGGCGGGGTTCCCCTTAATATCCATTCCAGACCTGAAGGGCCTGGTAATTGAATTCTGGGGAACCCCCACGCTTTTTTTTTTTTTTTTATCAATGACTTTTGTATGTATTGCCGGGAGCCGACAATTCATTAATAGCCGCGAGTCAGTTTTAAATGCATTTTTTTCTTTCAAAAATGTCATTTTTTGCAGGGACAGTTCTAAGCACGGGAAACATGCGCCACTTTACATGCATATCATACACACCCCCCAGGTACGAAATTTAAAGGAATATTTCACTTTTATTTTTTCATTTTAAGCATTATTAAAATCACTGCTCCCGAAAAAACGGCCGTTTTTAAAACTTTTTTTTGCATTGATACATGTCCCCTGGGGCAGGACCCGGGTCCCCAAACACTTTTTAGGACAATAACTTGCATATTAGCCTTTATAATTAACACTTTATATTTCGAACGTTCGAGTCCATTGTATTTAATAGGGTTCTAAAGTTTACACGAACATTTTGTCTGTTCGCAGGTTCTGGTGCGAACCGAACAGGGGGGTGTTCGGCTCATCCCTGGCGAGGAGACGCGACACTGTATTGAGCGGGGATCCGACGTGGATTCCCCCCAATACCAGGCACTGCATTTGGTATGAATCCTGAGCGGGAACTCCACGCCAATTTTTAAAGAAAAAAACGGCATGGGTTCCCCCTCCAGGAGCATACCAGGCCCTTGGGTCTGGTCTGGATTTGAAGGGGAAACCCTACGCCGAAAAAACGGCGTGGGGGTCCCCCTCAAAATCCAAACCAGACCCTTATCCGAGCACGCAACCTGGCAGGCCGCAGGGGAAGAGGGGGGACGAGAGAGCGGCCCCCCCTCCCTCCTGAACCGTACTAGGCCGCATGCCCTCAACATGGGGGGTTTGGTGCTCTGGGGCAGGGGGGGCGACCTGCGGCCCCCCCACCCCAAAGCACCCTGTCCCCATGTTGATGAGGACAGGGCCTCTTCCCAACAACCCTGGCCGTTGGTTGTCGGGGTCTGCGGGCGGGGGGCTTATTGGAATCCCGCCCCCCCACCCTATGTGAATGAGTATGGGGTCCATTCTCCTGGTGGAAAAAAATGTCAATAAGTAATTTATTGCACAGCTCCGGGGGTCTTCTTCCGACTTCGGGGGTCTCCGGTGTCGTCGCCGCGCTCTGCGGTTCTTTCTTCTGCCGGGCCTCCGCTATCTTCTTGCAGCTCTTTTGCTAGTGGAGGGGCCGGTCTTCTCCGTCGTCGCCATCGGCGTCTTCTTCCCTCTTCTCCTCCTCGATGTTGACTCGTCGCTTCCTCTCGCAGTAATGATAAATCTTCGGTCCGCAGCGATTTATATAGGCTTCTCATGACGTCACAGTCACATGTTCCCATGACGTCACAGTCACATGCCCCGGTGCCACCCGGAGCATGTGACTGTGACGTCATGAGAAGCCTATATAAATCGCTGCGAACCGAAGATTTAGCATTACTGCGAGAGGAAGCGACGAGTCAACATCGAGGAGGAGAAGAGGGAAGAAAAACGCAGACGGCGACGACGGAGAAGACCGGCCCCTCCACTAGCAAAAGAGCTGCAAGAAGATAGTGGAGGGGCCAGCAGAAGGACAACGGAGAACCGGACGAGACGACAGGGAAGACCGGGCCTCTCCGCTAGCAAAAGAGCTGCAAGAAGATAGCGGAGGCCCGGCAGAAGAAAGAAAGAACCGGAGAGAAGAAGAGGGAAGAAGGCGACGGAGAAGACCGGGCCCCGCTAGCAAAAGAGCTGCAAGAAGATAGCGGAGGCCCGGCAGAAGAAAGAACCGGAGAGCGCGGCGACGACACCGGAGACCCCCGAAGTCGGAAGAAGACCCCCAGGGCTGTGCAATAAATTACTTTAAAAAGCTGTGTGTGTTTTTTTTATTGCCATTTTTTCCACCAGGTGAATGGGTAGGGGTACGATGTACCCCATACTCATTCACATAGGGTGGGGGGCCGGGATCTGGGGGCCCCCTTATTAAAGGGGGCTCCCGGATTCCGATAAGCCCCCCGCCCGCAGACCCCGACAACCAACGGCCAGGGTTGTCGGGAAGAGGCCCTGTCCTCATCAACATGGGGACAGGGTGCTCTGGGGTGGGGGGCCGCAGGTCTCCCCCCTGCCCCAGAGCACCAAACCCCCCCATGTTGAGGGCATGCGGCCTGGTACGGTTCAGGAGGGAGGGGGCCGCTCTCTCGTCCCCCCTCTTCCCCTGCGGCCTGCCAGGTTGCGTGCTCGGATAAGGGTCTGGTTTGGATTTTGAGAGGGACCCCCACGCCGTTTTTTCGGCGCAGGGTTTCCCCTTCAAATCCAGACCAGACCCAAGGGCCTGGTATGCTCCTGGAGGGGGAACCCATGCCGGTTTTTTCTTTAAAAATTGGCGTGGAGTTCCCGCTCAGGATTCATACCAAACGCAGTGCCTGGTATTGGCGGGAATCCATGTCGGATCTCCGTCTACCGGCAATGCGTGTCGCTCATCGTGAAAGGAACATTTTTCCTTTCCCGATGACGAGACAGCTTGGCGCTGGCTCTCGCGACGGAGCTCATAGGGTGTCAATCTCGCCGCTAGAAGCGGCGAGATTGACACAATATCGGCGGCACCTACTGTAGCTCTACAAGAACAATAAACAAAGTTAACATGTTAACAATGCTTCCCCCTACTGGATGGAGAGCAGTATAACACAGTAATACATAACACTGTAAAAATAGGATTTTTATAACAGCTTACCTGTAAAATCCTTTTCTTGGAGTACATCACGGGACACAGAGCGACATAGTCATTACTAATGGGTTATATAGATACCGTCAGGTGCTGGCACTGGCAACTTCCAAAACCGGAAGTACCCTCCCCTATATAAGCCCCTCCCATCCGGGAGCACCTCAGTTTTGTAGCAAAGCAATAAGTGTCCCCAAAGAGGGGCGGGAGCTCTGTGTCCCGTGATGTACTCCAAGAAAAGGATTTTACAGGTAAGCTGTTATAAAAATCCTATTTTCTTTCTCGTACATCACGGGACACAGAGCGACATAGTCATTACTAATGGGATGTCCTAAAGCAATGCCAAATGAGGGGGGGGATACACCATATATAAGCTGAGCGCTATCAGACATGAGGATCTTTTGCGGCCTGCAACACACTGCGCCCAAAGGCGACATCCTCCTGACTTCTAACGTCCACCTGGTAGGACCTAGTAAACGTGTGTACCGAAGACCATGTTGCGGCCTTACAGATTTGAGCCAGGGAGGCCTGGTGATGCACTGCCCATGAAGTTCCAACTGCTCTCGTGGAGTGCGCTCTAACTTTGAACGGAGGCGGTCTCCTTCTCAAGCCATAAGCTTGCATAATGACCTGTCGAATCCACTTGGCTAAAGTAGACTTTGACGCTGCCTGACCCTTTCTGGGGCCTTCCGGCAGAATAAACAAAGTATCCGTTCTGCGAATCTGAGCAGTGGCTTTTAGATAAGCTTTAACTGCTCTTACTACATCCAAAGAATGCAATAACTTTTCCTCTACCGAAGTAGGTTTGGGGAAAAAAGAAGGAAGAACCACATCTTGGTTCAAATGAAACCTCGATACCACCTTAGGAAGAAAGGCTGGATGAGGACGTAACACTACTCTGTCCTTATGGATAACCAGATATGGCTCCTTACAGGACATAGCTGCTAATTCCGATACTCTTTTAGCCGAACAAATGGCTACTAGAAAAATCAATTTCCTGGTGAGAAGCACCAAGGAAATATGCTGTAATGGTTCAAATGGTTGTTTCTGTAGAACCGACAGAACCAAGTTTAGATCCCATGAACATATGGGAATATTAACCGGAGGCCTAATACGCATCACTCCTTGTATAAAGGCTTTGACTAGTGAATGCGAAGCCAAGGGCCTTTGAAAAAATATTGACATGGCCGAAATCTGACCCTTGATAGTACTCAAGGCAAGCTTCCTATCTACAGCCCACTGTAGGAAGTCCAGAATCCTACCTATTACGTACTTATGTGGATGCCATTTCTTGGCCTCACACCACGCGATGTACGCCTTCCAGATTTTATAGTAGATCTGCCTGGATACCGGCTTCCTGGCATTGATCATGGTAGATACCACAGCATTAGAGAGCCCTCTCTTTTTTAGAATGTGGGCTTCAATAGCCAGGCCGTCAAACCTAGGGCTGGTAAGGAAGGGTGGTATATCGGTCCTTGCGAAAGCCGGACGACGTGGGAGAGTCCAAGGACTCCCCACTGAAATTTTACAATCTCCGCGTACCACGCTCTTCGGGGCCACGCTGGAGCCACCGGAATCACTGGTTTCTTTTCTACCCTGATTCTGCGGAGTAATCGAGGTAACCATTGTGGCGGTGTGAATGCATATATCAGCTTGAACTGATCCCCAGGGAACACTAGGGCATCCGAGCCGCAAGCTAGGGGATCCCTTGTCCGAGAGACAAACCTATCCCCCTTTGCGTTGAATCTGGATGCTAGAAGATCTACATCCGATGTTCCCCACCGCTGACATATTGTCCAGAAAACCTCGGGGTGAAGGGACCCTTCCTCTGGGCCTAATTGCTGGCGACTTAGAAAGTCCGCCTTCCAATTCTCCACTCCTGGAATGAATACCGCAGATATGGCTGCATATTTTTCCTGTCCATTTCAGGATGTAATTTACTTCCCTCTGGGCTGCACGACTCCTGGTGCCCCGATGATTGATATATGCCACTGCTGTGGCATTGTCTGATTGAATTCTGACAGGGGACCCTTGGAGTTTGGATGTCCATGCTACTAGGGCATACCGGGCTGCTCGTATCTCTAAGAGATTGATGGGCAGGGCCTTTTCTGCATCCGACCATCTGCCCTGGAGAGACTATTGCTCCAGTACTGCTCCCCAGCCTATAAGGCTGGCATCTGTAGTGACCACCTTCCAAGAAATCGGACTGAAGGATTTCCTTTTTTCCAGATTCTGGGGAACCCACCACCAACGGAGGCTCTTGCGAACGGAAGGGGACAAGGACATTGTAAGTCTAGGGCCTGAACTTTTTTGTTCCAGGCTGACAGTATGGCCCCTTGCAAATTCCTTGAATGGAATTGACCGTAGGGTACTGCTTCGAATGATGCCACCATTTTTCCCAGCAGCCTCATATACAGGCGTATGGACGGCTGTCTTTTTTGTACCCACTAAGTGGATCAAATCTTTCAAAGACAACACCTTTCCTCGAGGCAAGAATATTTTTCTCTGGCCTGAATCCAACCTTAGCCCCAAGTATTCCAGACTTTTGACTGGTTTTTAGGGCTGACTTGTCTCGGTTGATAATCCAACCGTGAGATTCCAGATACTTGATCGTCTTGTGAACGACCACGTCTAGTTTTTTCACTGAGTGGTCTATCAGCAACAAGTCATCCAGATATGCCATTATCATTACACCTTGTGTTCTTAGATTGGCCAATAAAGGGCCAGAATTTTTGTGAACACTCTTGGTGCTGTGGCCAAACCGAAGGGTAAGGCTCTGAACTGAAAATGGCGCCCTTCTACTGCAAAGCGTAGAAATTTTTGGTGGACTGGAAAGATGGGAATGTGCAAATAAGCATCTTTGATGTCGATCGTGGCTAACCAATCCTCCCCTTGTAGGGCAGTGGCCACCGATCGGATCGACTCCATCGGAAAGTCCTGATATACAGGAATTTGTATAGCCCTTTTAGAATTAATATGGGCCTCCCGTCCGCGTTTGCTTCGGGACTGTAAAGAGGTTTGAGTAAAACCCGAACCCTCATTCTTCCAGGGGAACCTCCATAATTACTCCTTGGAGCAATAGTTGTTCTAGTGCCAACAGGAGGGACTCTCTCTTCCGGGGATCCCTTGGCACGTTTGACCTCAAAATGGGAAGGAGGAGAGTCTTTTAACTCCAAACTGTATCCCAAACCTACTGCGGAGAGCACCTATCTGTCTTAATCGTGTCCCGCCAGGTCTCTTTGCGAACAACTGGAGTCCTCCCCCCACCCGACTGAGTGGGGGCTTCAATGAATTTAACTTTGGGGGAGGTTTTGTACCTCCCCTGACCCAGGGTTTCTCATTACCCTGCTACTGTCCCTGTTTTTTACCCCCGGGATTTGACCGAGGAGGCCGTCGGAACTGTTACACAGCCGATGCCCCAGGGACTGGAGAAGCAGGCCTCTTAAAGAGGGACCTCTAACTCTGCTTTTAACCGGCAAGAGCGTATTTTTACCGCTGGAAATTTTCTGGATATATTTGTCCAGGTTTTCCCTGAATAAGCGTTCACCATGAAATGGGACGCTAACCAGCCATTCTTTACAGGGAGCTTCAGCAGACCAGTTTCTGAGCCATAGGAGCCTACGCATATGTACTATAGACAGCGTAAGGCGGGAGGCCTGATGGACTGAATCCTCTATGGCGTCAACCGCAAAGCCTAAGGCTCTAGGTAGATCAGCTAGGGCAAAGCCTGCTGATCTGTCAAGTCCCTCAAGACCTGTTTCAACTGATCCTTCACTGCTTAGCAGACCCCAATAGCTGCTACTGCTGGTTGTATCACCAAGCAGATTTTCATAAGGACTCCAATCTTTTATCTATTGGGTTCTTGAACATTTGGACATTATCCACTGGACATGTCAGAGATTTATACATACAAGAGATGGCTGCGTCCACTGTAGGGACCTTCCATTTTTTTTTTTTTTTTTTTTTTTTGATGAACTTATCCTCCATGGGATAGACCACCGGAAATCTCTTGGGGGAATAAATATTTTCTCAGGACGTTCCCAATCCTGGTAAATGAGCCCTTTCAGTAAAGGGTGAAGTGGAAAAGAACAAACAGTCTGGGGGCTTCTAGCGACCCCAACGAGGATACAGTAGTGGTTGATGGTTCCGCAAGGTGCATTTTTAAATGCTGATCGGACCATGTTAGTCAGAGACTGAACCCATAATCTTTCAGCTTGAGATGCTGAGAAAAGGTTCCCCCACTGTTGATTCCTCTATAACAGAATCAACCTTATCCTGATCCCCTTCAGGCAGGTCGATCCCTGTATGGGACTGTTGCTCTGCTAACAGGCACTCTGAAGGAGGAGACGGAGATCGGGCGTGCTTTCCCTGACAGGGAGGCAGCGATAAATTTTGACAATCTCTCTCTAATCCTCCCAGAGCTGAGGAAAAAACCTCCTCTGTTACATACACAGGAGCAGGTGACTGAGGACAGCCACAGTACCAAGTACCCCTGCGGGGTCTCTACGGTCACTTACCTCTGAACTTCAGGGGAGACTGGTGCAGCAGGAGTATGCCCAAGATCCTCAGAGCCCGATGAGACCCCCTTCGCTTCCTGGAAGATTCAGTTCCGGAGCTACTGGACGGCATATTCCTAAGCCTAAAGCTGAGGTATTCCAGCCGTAATACACCACTTTTACTGAGAATAGTCTAGCACAATTGCTGCTATATCACAGTTGGTGTCTACTAATGTGCCTTTCTAGGGGATGCCTGTATCAACCGCTTGCTGTATGCCTTTAAATGTTGCCAGCTCTGTCTCTGTACTTCATAGCCAGCTTACTGCAATAATGTGGCTTTTTAAAAACCTGCTGGGACGCCCGCACATGCGCAGAAGCGCTGCGGCGCGCACAGAGCGTCATCCCCCAGGCCCCGCCCCTTTTTCCGGCCACCTCTATATATAGAGGCGCGTGCACGCGCACGCGCGCGGCCACGTGCGCCTCGGCGCTAATTTTCAAACATGGAAACCAGGGACAGGAGCCAGGGCCCCCTTTGCCGCAGGCCGGGGGATAGACGAACACTGCAACATGGCAGAGGAAACAGTTTCCTGTAGGAGAACTCACCAGCTGCCTGGACTTTGCTCTTTGAGAAGAAACTAGTCCATATGACAAGAAAAACATTCCACAGCGGCCTCTAGTGGACAAACACAGGTACCGCAGTTTAATATACTAAACATATATAAAAAAACATTCTTTTTTTTTTTTTTTTTCTTGACCACCATTAAAAATTATTACATTTTTTTAGTAGTTACAGGCATGCACAGATATTAGCGGGAATACCGTTAGGTAACAGACAGAAAGACAAATTAGGCTTGGGGGTCCCCCAATAGAACCAAGTTCCTGGGGGCCCCCACTTACCTGTTCCCCGCCGCAGGACTTTGTTTGGTCCACAAAAGCCCAAACTTCACCTATCACGGCAGGCATTGTAATCAAACCTTCAGGGACCGGGTTCCCAAGGATTCCACTCCCCTGGACCTGTATAGCACCCTGCACAGAAAACATCTTGGTCGTGGGTATGACCAGAGCTCTGGATCCCAGGGTCCAGCTCTCCTAAGAGAAGCATTACAGGCAGAACCTTGCTCTTCTCTGCAAGGCCCGGGTACCGACCGTTTAGCTATGAAGCTTTTTTGGTCGGATCCGGAATAGCTTACTGAGGCCCAAAAGAACCTGTACGCAAGCTCAGTGAAAAACACATGTTTCTTCTTGGCCAACACCTTAGACACTGGCAAAAAACTGGGGTGCTCCCGGATGGGAGGGGCTTATATAGGGGAGGGTACTTCCGGTTTTGGAAGTTGCCAGTGCCAGCACCTGACGGTATCTATATAACCCATTAGTAATGACTATGTCGCTCTGTGTCCCGTGATGTACGAGAAAGAAAGATTCTGTAGGAATACTCCATAGTGTCTGTATGGAGCCCTGCATACATTTTAAGCACAGGCACATTTTAAGTAGTCTGTAGTAACAGACAGATCTGCTGTGTAGTAGTTGAAAATAATTTAGGAAATATAAACAAGATATCAAAATAATTATTCCACTCATTTTTAGATTAACTGGTTCATTACACTACATGTTTTTACTCTGCATAGGACATAATTGCTTAGGCAGCCAGCTTAATGCTCCAGCAGATAAACCGTTTGCAATCCTTTTGGCCGGAAAAAGTGCCTGTGTCTGAAAGATTATTTATATCCTTGACTAATTTACAAGTGCTGGAGACTTTCCAGAACTTTTAATTGAAGTGAGCATATTGTATGTGTTTTCGTTCCTACTCTCCCTTTGTAGAGGGAACATTGGTTTGGATTAATCTTAAATCTGTTTTAGGCTGTGAATGTGATATATTGTATAATGTCTACTGCTACTGAAGGTCAGATTAAGGAAACACCGCTTTTTTTTGGTTTTGTGATTTCAGAAATGTTTCATTATTGTGTTTAGCAAGTGATCATTTTACTGGGTTTGACATTTTGTATTGCAGTGTAAATACAAATAACATCTTCATCAAAATAAGGGCTCCTTAGTGCCCCATGTAAGGTATGAAATACAAACATTCTCTTTATACTGTGTTGAGCCTAACTGAGTGCATCATCCGGTGTTGGTTAATTCATAATTTTAGAGGCCTGGAAAACAATGAAGCTTTCATGGGAAAATAAAACAAAACAATAAGTGGACCCTTAGTATACCATTATAAGATATATGATGGTTAGCTTGACAACTACCAAATGAACTGCCATTATTTTATGTGTGAAGGCAAATGCTGCAATGCTGTTTACAGATTTCAAACACTCATACGTGTAAAGATATCAGGCTTATTCATGAATAGTGTGTAGCACCCTCTAGTAGTGTGCTAGAGAGGATAGGTACATTTAGGCAGGCCTGGCTGGATGCTAGGCCTGTTTGTTTTCATTCTGGGCTGGGAATGGCTCAGGGTAGGGCTGGGTGACTCACAGGTGGTGTCATCAGGACCTCCTATTTCTTTCCAGAGCTTTCTAGTGCTTTCTGGAGAGAGAGGTGGGAGGGGAGGTGGCGCCACCTGGGGTGTTTGAGGAGCCCTGACCAATCCCCAATCTGGATTGGCAGGGGGAAGGCCTCCTTAAATACCTGGCATCAGCCCAGCTGGGGAGGAGTTGTTGGGTTGAAGAGCTGGAGTGAGAGGGTGCAGAGGCTGTCGGGGCCTTTGAGAGAGCTCCCAAGCCTGGGGGGGGGTGGCCTTGGGCCTGGGCTCAGGTGCAGTCTGGACCAATTTCAGGAACACATGAAGGGGTCCTGGACCAAAAGCACGAGAGAGAGCAAGGAGAGGACACCGGGAGAGACCACTGCTAAGAGACTTCAGGACGGACAACTGGTCGCAGCCAGGAGGGCTGGTGAGTGAGGCACAGTCAGGAGGACTGGGGAGGCACGCCGGAGAGGACTGGGAGTTTGCAGTCTGAGATGGGTGCAGAACCAGAAGTGTGGACTGTGGTGGAAGGGGCAGTAGAAAGGGGCATCTGCAGCCAGGAGGGCTTACTGGGATCAGTAGTCATAGTAGGGCAGCTAGCATGAGGACTTTTTTTGCTACACCATTGGGGCCCATGGTCCCAGCCTGCAAAAGGCATTTGCTGAGGCCTGGCTAAGTCAGTGTCAGGCCTAACCAACAAATAGTGCTAGCTGTTCCTGGGGAACCAAGTAATGTGCTGCAGAAGACGAGAAGTAACAGTCTGCAGCAAATGATGTGCTGGTGGAGTAAGGAGTAATGAACTTCAAGCAAGTTGTGCAGGACAAAGCTGAAGGAGTAAGTACAGGGAGTGTACATAGTTGTCTCAAAACCAATTGCTGGTTATATTGATCCGTGCTGGCCGGGCATCCCATAGCTCCCATCCCCATCCAAGTTATACCCCTCAATAAAACAAAAAAACTAAGTCCACTGACTGCTTTAGGTCTCGGAGTGCCTGAGAGTGAATGCAGGGTGACAGAGAGGGTGACAGACAAACCACAATTCTCAGCAGCCCCTGCGGGGATACCGCTACAAGTGTTTGAAGAGTTATTAAAATGTACAAAGTGCACTAAAAACAAGAAAACAGTCAGACTTCAAGTTACTGTAGTCAACTCAGTTAAGGTGTATGAATAAGTAAAATGAAAAACAAAAAGTAAATAAATATATATCCCTATATATATATATATATATATATATATATATATATATATATATTTATTGAGGGAACCATGAATGCCAACATGTACTCTGACATACTGAAGCAGAGCATGATCCCCTTCGGAGACTGTGCCACAGGGCAGGATTCCAACATGATAACGACCCTAAACACACCTCCAAGACGACCACTGCCTTGCTAAAGAAGCTGAGGGTAAAGGTGATGGACTGACCAAGCATGTCTCCAGACCTAAACCCTACTGAGCATCTGTGGGGCATCCTCAAATGGAAGGTGGAGGAGCGCAAGGTCTCCAACATCCACCAGCTCCATGATGTTGTCATGGAGGAGTGGAAGAGGACTCCAGTGGCAACCTGTGAAGCTCTGGTGAACTCCATGGGCAAGAGGCAGTGCTGGAAAATAATGGTGGCCACACAAAATATTGACACTTTGGGCCCAGCTTGGATATTTTTACTTAGGGGTGTACTCACTTTTGTTGCCAGCCGATTAGACATTAATGTGTGTTGAGTTATTTTGAGGGGACAGCAAATTTACACTGTTATACAAGCTGTAACTCACTACTTTACAAAGTGTCATTTCTTCAGTGTTGTCACATGAAAACATATAGTAAAATATTTACAAAAATGTGAGGGGTGTACTCACTTTTGTGAGATACTGTATACACACACTATATTGGCAAAAGTATTGGGATGCCTGCCTTTACACGCACATGAACTTTAATGGCCTCCCAATCTTAGTCCGTAGGGTTCACTATTGAGTTGGCCCACCCTTTGCAGCTACAGTAGGTGCCGCCGATATTGTGTCAATCTCGCCGCTTCTAGCGGCGAGATTGACACCCTATGAGCTCCGTCGCGAGAGCCAGCGCCGAGCTGTCTCGTCATCGGGAAAGGAAAAATGTTCCTTTCATGATGAGCGACACACATTGCCGGTAGACGGAGATCCGACGTGGATTCCCGCCAATACCAGGCACTGTGTTTGGTATGAATCCTGAGCGGGAACTCCACGCCAATTTTTAAAGAAAAACCGGCATGGGTTCCCCCTCCAGGAGCATACCAGGCCCTTGGGTCTGGTCTGGATTTGAAGGGGAAACCCTACGCCGAAAAAACGGCGTGGGGGTCCCCCTCGAAATCCAAACCAGACCCTTATCCGAGCACGCAACCTCCCTCCTGAAACGTACCAGGCCGCATGCCCTCAACATGGGGGGTTTGGTGCTCTGGGGCAGGGGGGCGACCTGCGGCCCCACAACCCCAAAGCACCCTGTCCCCATGTTGATGAGGACAGGGCCTCTTCCCGACAACCCTGGCCGTTGGTTGTCGGGGTCTGCGGGCGGGGGGCTTATCGGAATCCGGGAGCCCCCTTTAATAAGGGGGCCCCCAGATCCCAGCCCCCCCACCCTATGTGAATGAGTATGGGGTACATCGTACCCCTACCCATTCACCTGGTGGAAAAAAATGGCAATAAAAAAAACACACACAGCTTTTTAAAGTAATTTATTGCACAGCTCCGGGGGTCTTCTTCCGACTTCGGGGGTCTCCGGTGTCGTCGCCGCGCTCTCCGGTTCTTTCTTCTGCCGGGCCACCGCTATCTTCTTCCAGCTCTTTTGCTAGCGGGGCCCGGTCTTCTCCATCGCCTTCTTCCGTCGCCTTCTTTCCTCTTCTTCTCTCCGGTTCTTTCTTTCTTCTGCCGGGCCTCCGCTATCATCTTCCAGCTCTTTTGCTAGCGGAGAGGCCCGGTCTTCCCTGTCGTCTCGTCCGGCTCTCCGTTGTCCTTCTGCCGGGCCCTCCACTATCTTCTTGCAGCTCTTTTGCTAGTGGAGGGGCCGGTCTTCCCGTCGTCGCCGTCGGCGTCTTCTTCCCTCTTCTCCTCCTCGATGTTGACTCGTCGCTTCCTCTCGCTGTAATGCTAAATCTTCCGTCCGCAGAGATTTATATAGGCTTCTCGTGACGTCACAGTCACATGTTCCCATGACGTCACAGTCACATGCTCCGGTGTTCTATCAGGTTGAAGTCAGGACCAGTCAAGTTCCTCCACCCTAAACTCGCTCATCCATGTCTTTATGGAACTTGCTTTGTGCACTGGTTCAAATCATTTGGTGGAAGGGGGATTATGGTGTGGGGTTGTTTTTCAGGGGTTGGGCTCGGCCCCTTAGTTTCAGTGAAGGGAACTATTAAAACGTCAGCATACCAAGACATTTTGGACAATTTAATGCTCCTCACTTTGTGGGAACAGTTTGGGTATGGCCCCTTACTGTTCCAACATGACTGCGCACCAGTGCACAAAGCAAGGTCCATAAAGACCTGAATGAGCGAGTTTGGGGTGGAGGAACTTGACTGGCCTGCACAGAGTCTTGAGCTCAAGCCAATAGAACACCTTTGGGATGATTTAAAGCAGAGACTACGAGCCAGGTCTTTTCATCCAACATCAGTGCCTGACCTAACAAATGCGCTTCTGGAAAAAAGGTCAAACATTCCCATAGAAACACTCCTAAACATTGTGGACAGCCTTTTTAGAAGAGTTGCAGCTGATATAGCTGCAAAGGGTGGGCCAACTCAATATTGAACCCTACAGACTAAGACTGGGATGCCATTAAACTTCATGTGCCTGTAAAGGCAGGTGTCCCAATACTTTTGAAATTATAGTGTAGATACAGTGCCTTGAAAAGTATTCACACCCCTTGAAATTTTCCAAATTTTGTCATGTTACAACCAAAAACGTATGTATACATATGTATATATACTGTATTTATATATTTATATATTGTGACAGCAGGAAGGTAAAGTCACCTGGTTGCATCCAGGGGGGTAGATATATTTCGCCCAGATTCAGGCTTTACGCCGACTTATACAACTAGGCGGAGAGTTGTATAAGCCCAGCTGGGGCTAGTGGGCTCATGGATGACTCATACCTCTAGGGAGAGGGCTGGGCGTCGTGCAGGCAGGGAGTTGATGAGACCAGCTGAAGCCTGTCAGTTCGTTTAAGGCCTCTATAAAAACTCCCAGCTTCATTAGATGTTAGCTCATGCCTGGAACCAGACCTGTGTGGACTGTCTAGGGAGAGTGAACCCCTGTGCGGTGAGACAAAGCCTGTGTGGCTATTTGCTTGGACATTTAAAACCAGGGACTTAGGGACTAGGACAGCACTAGGCTGATCCCAGTTGTTAGTTAGGAAACCTGTATGTTTAGTTAGAGGTCAAGTTGACCAGGATTTATTTTGTTTATGTTTCTTTTGCTTTGCTGTGTTTTGTCACTGTAAATAGAAAATAAACCGCACCTTTTTGATTTTGAAAACCACAACCTCCGTTTGCTGGGCCTGTTTTTGTGTGGGGAGCCCATCCCGGGGGTCACCCACACCCGCTGCCGAGCTAACCCCCTCACAGTTGGTGGAGAACCAGTGGCAGTTTTTTTTTAAGCCAGCATGGAGGAGATACTGAAACAGCTGGCTCTAGCAAATGCCAATCAACAGCAGACAAATGCAGGTTTGCAAAAGAGCCTTGCAGCTCATCAACAGAGCCTTGCAGCTCATCAACAGAGCCTTGCAGCCCAGCAGCAAGCTCATCAACAGAGCCTTGCAGCCCAGCAGCAAGCTCATCAACAGAGCCTTGCAGCCCAGCAGCAGACAAACGCAACTTTGCAACAGAGTCTGGAGGCTCAGCAACAAGCCCAGCAGCAATCTGAGGCCCGCTTCATAGACCTGTTGCAGAAGCAAGAGCAGAGACTACAACAACAGATGGAAGCAGTAATGCAGCAACGTCCGCAGACCAGTGAGGAAAGCCGTCCCACTAATACCGCGTCCTTTGGGGTCAGTCGTTTATTGACAAAAATGACTGGAGAGGATGATCCAGAGGTATTTTTGACCACATTTGAAAGGACCGCTGAAAGAGAAAAGTGGCCTGAGGAGCAGTGGGCTGGACTGGTGGCTCCTCTGTTAACTGGTGAATCGCAGAAAGCTTACTATGACCTAGAGCCTAACCAAGCAAAAGACTATGTGATGCTAAAAGCTGAAATATTGGCAAGGCTGGGTGTCACCCTGGCTGTCCGGGCTCAGCGTGTGCATAACTGGACTTTCCAGCTTGGAAAACCCCCCAGGTCTCAAATGTATGATCTCATTCACCTGAGCAGAAAGTGGCTACAGCCAGAGACTTTGTCCGCACCAAAGATTGTGGAACGTGTTGTAATGGATCGGTTTTTGAGAGCTCTTCCTACTGCCATCCAAAAGTGGGTAAGCCATGGAGACCCAGAGACGGCCGATGGTCTTGTGGATCGTGTGGAGAAATACTTGGCTACAGAGAACCTGACGGCCTCTTCCAGAGACACTCGGACTTTCCACCCTAAGACCAGACCATCCCCAGGGGCGGATAAGAGGATTCCAAGGGGTGAGGGTGGAGAGAGTGAGAGGGTGGGAGCTCTACCCCAAGTTTGGCGAGAACAGCCTGGGAAATCAGCGGCTCAAGAGGCGGCAAGAAGGATCGTTTGCTACCGCTGCCGGCAAGCGGGACATATTGCAGCCAATTGCCCGGTTGTGGAGGAACCCATGCAGTGTGACTTTCTGACGGGCAGACGTCAGTCGCTGTGTGCGACAGTCGCATGCACTGCCATTCGAGGAACTGAGAAACATTTATGCAAAATGTGTGTTAATGGTAGAAATGTTGTGGTATTGCTGGATTCAGGTAGCCTTGTGACCCTGATAAAGGCTGAGTTAGTTAAAACAGAGGTCTCTGGGAATAGCAAGGTAGCTGTTATTTGTGTGCATGGGGACACCCGAGAGTATCCAGTGACTACAGTGTGTTTCGAGACCCCCAAAGGTACCCTCTTTCATCCAGTGGGCTTAGTATCTCAGTTACCGCATGACGCCATTGTGGGAAGGGATTTTCCGAAGTTCTGGGAACTGTGGGATGATCCTGAGCCCCCCACTGGTGCCCCTATGTACCAGGAATGTGATAGCCAGAACTCCCCTGAGAGTGGTGAGGACTCTCCGGAATTTCCCTTATCAGTATTGGCAGGGGAGACTCAAGAAACTGGAGAGGAGCCCACCTCCTCAGACGAAAACCTACCGTCTGTGGAGTTTTCTGATCTTGAGGTTCACAGGGAAAACTTTGCCACAGAACAGTTGAAAGACCCCGCCCTAATAAAGGCACGGGAAAACGTAGTGAAAATAGATGGCGAGTTAGTGAACCCAGATAATACCTGCACTTACCCATACTTCAGCGTAGAGAAGGACCTACTGTATCGGGTGGCAAAAAGGGCAGAAGAAACCGTTGAGCAGCTTGTGGTGCCCAAACCTTACAGGAAGTTGGTGTTGGAGTTGGCTCATGGGCACATTCTTGGAGGTCATCTGGGGACAGAGAAAACCCGAGAGAGGGTATTACAGAGATTCTATTGGCCGGGGGTGATGAAGGACATAGAAAATTATTGTTCCTCCTGCCCTGTGTGTCAGAGGTCGGCCCCGATGCCACATTTCCGTAGCCCGCTGGTCCCTCTACCCATCATTGAGGTCCCGTTTGAGAGGATCGCCATGGATTTGGTAGGTCCTATAATCAAGTCCGCTAGGGGGCACCAGTACATATTAGTTATAATGGACTATGCCACCCGTTATCCAGAAGCGATCCCTCTCCGAAATACCTCGGCCAAAACCATAGCCAAAGAGCTATCTCTTGTGTTTAGCCGGGTGGGTATTTGTAAAGAACTGCTTACGGACCAAGGTACACCCTTTATGTCCCGGGTTATGAAGGAGCTGTGTAAATTGTTCAAAGTGACGCAATTACGTACATCTGTGTATCACCCCCAAACCGATGGGCTGGTTGAAAGATTCAACAAAACCCTAAAACAAATGTTGAAGAAAGTGGTGGATAGAGATGGAAAGGATTGGGACTGTCTACTTCCTTATCTGATGTTTGCTATTAGGGAGGTGCCCCAATCCTCTACGGGATTCTCCCCCTTTGAGTTACTGTATGGGAGACACCCAAGAGGGCTGTTGGATATTGCCAAGGAAACTTGGGAAAGTGAGAGTTCTCCCCACAGGAGTGTGATTGAGCATGTCGCCCTGATGCAAGACCGAATTGCACAGGTAATGCCCATCGTGAAGGAACATTTGGCCCAAGCGCAGTTAGCACAGCAGAGAGTGTACAACCGTGGAGCCAAGACCCGTACCTTTTCCCCGGGGGATAGGATACTGGTACTTGTCCCTACGGTTGAAAGTAAATTCCTTGCCAAATGGCAAGGCCCCTACGAGATAATGGAAAAAGTGAGCGAAGTGAATTACAAGGTCAGACAACCAGGAAGGCGAAAGCCCGAACAGATCTATCACGTTAATCTGTTGAAAGCCTGGAGGGATAGAGAGTCCCTAGTCGCAGACACTTGGTCACCAGCTCAAACTGGTTGCGTGATTCCTGAGGTTGGAATAGCAGCCACCTTGTCACAACCCCAACAACAGGAGGTTAAGGAGTTTGTGCTTCGCAACAAGGAGGTATTCTCTGAGCTGCCGGGACAAACATCTGGGGTAGAGCATGACATCATTACCCCGCCCGGTGAAAGGGTGAAGTTAAAACCCTATCGGATCCCAGAGGCCCGACGGGAGGCAATACGGGAGGAAGTACAGAAAATGCTGAACTTAGGGGTGATAGAGGAGTCCCAAAGTGATTGGTCTAGTCCCATTGTGTTGGTGCCTAAACCGGATGGGAGCTGGCGATTTTGTAACGATTTTCGTCAGTTGAACAAAGTTACAAAATTTGACACCTACCCCATGCCACGTATAGATGAGTTGATCGACCGGCTGGGAACAGCCCGATACATGACGACTCTTGACCTCACAAAAGGGTATTGGCAAATCCCCCTGGCCAAGTCGGCCAAAGAGAAAACCGCATTTGTAACCCCAGACGGGGCGTTGCAATATAAAAGAATGCTGTTCGGGTTACAGAATGCGCCGGCCACATTCCAGCGGAAAATGGACCAGATGCTGAGGCCCCATCGGAAGTATGCTGCGGCTTACCTGGATGACGTAATTGTCCATAGCACAGATTGGGCCTCACATCTGCCAAAAGTGCAAGCAGTCCTGGACTCTGTTCGGGAAGCGGGGTTTACGGCTAACCCCAAGAAGTGTACCATTGGGCAGGAAGAGGCCAAATATCTTGGGTACACCATTGGGAGGGGAGTAATAAAACCCCAACTCAACAAAGTCGAGGCCATCCAGAGTTGGCCACGTCCCAACAGCAAGAAGCAGGTACGAGCCTTTCTGGGAATCGCTGGGTATTATCGGCGATTCATTCCCCACTTTGCTTCTAAGGCTGTGCCCCTAACCAACCTGACGAAGGGGAAAGGGTCGGTCATGATTAAATGGACCCCCGAGGCTGAGGCAGCATTCCAATTCTTGAAACAAGCCTTATGTAGCCAGCCAGTGTTGTACTCACCCGACTTCTCTAAAGACTTTGTCGTACAAAGTGATGCGTCAGATGTGGGGTTAGGAGCAGTATTGTCCCAGGTCTGGAACGGGGAAGAGCACCCAGTCATTTACCTCAGCAGGAAGTTGAAGTCCCATGAGGTAAATTACGCCACCGTTGAAAAGGAGTGTTTAGCGGTGAAGTGGGCTCTAGATTCCCTTCGGTACTACCTGCTAGGTAGGCACTTTGACATGGTTACGGATCACGCTCCGTTAAAGTGGATGGCTCAAAACAAGGAAACAAATAGAAGAGTGAATAGGTGGTTCCTGGCCCTCCAGGAATTCAACTTCACAGTAAAGCATCGCCCTGGCGTTCAAATGGGGAATGTGGATGCTTTGTCTCGAGTACATGAATGCCTGATTGCTGGTGTTCCAACCCCGAGGTTAAAACAAGAGGGGGGGGTATGTGACAGCAGGAAGGTAAAGTCACCTGGTTGCATCCAGGGGGGTAGATATATTTCGCCCAGATTCAGGCTTTACGCCGACTTATACAACTAGGCGGAGAGTTGTATAAGCCCAGCTGGGGCTAGTGGGCTCATGGATGACTCATACCTCTAGGGAGAGGGCTGGGCGTCGTGCAGGCAGGGAGTTGATGAGACCAGCTGAAGCCTGTCAGTTCGTTTAAGGCCTCTATAAAAACTCCCAGCTTCATTAGATGTTAGCTCATGCCTGGAACCAGACCTGTGTGGACTGTCTAGGGAGAGTGAACCCCTGTGCGGTGAGACAAAGCCTGTGTGGCTATTTGCTTGGACATTTAAAACCAGGGACTTAGGGACTAGGACAGCACTAGGCTGATCCCAGTTGTTAGTTAGGAAACCTGTATGTTTAGTTAGAGGTCAAGTTGACCAGGATTTATTTTGTTTATGTTTCTTTTGCTTTGCTGTGTTTTGTCACTGTAAATAGAAAATAAACCGCACCTTTTTGATTTTGAAAACCACAACCTCCGTTTGCTGGGCCTGTTTTTGTGTGGGGAGCCCATCCCGGGGGTCACCCACACCCGCTGCCGAGCTAACCCCCTCACAATATATATATATATATATTGTGAGGGGGTTAGCTCGGCAGCGGGTGTGTGTGGCCCCCGGGATGGGCTCCCCACACAAAACAGGCCCAGCAAACGGAGGTTGTGGTTTTCAAAATCAAAAAGGTGCGGTTTATTTTCTATTTACAGTGACAAAACACAGCAAAGCAAAAGAAACATAAACAAAATAAATCCTGGTCAAGTTGACCTCTGACTAAACATACAGGTTTCCTAACTAACAACTGGGATCAGCCTAGGGCTGTCCTAGTCCCTAAGTCCCTGGTTTTAAATGTCCAAGCAAATAGCCACACAGGCTTTGTCTCACCGCACAGGGGTTCACTCTCCCTAGACAGTCCACACAGGTCTGGTTCCAGGCATGAGCTAACCCCTAATGAAGCTGGGAGTTCTTATAGAGGCCTAAATGAGCTGACAAGCTTCAGCTGGTCTCATCAAGTCCCTGTCTGCACGACGCCCAGCACTCTCCCTAGAGGTATGAGTCATCCATGAGCCCACTAGCCTTAGCTGGGCTTATACAACTCTCCACCTAGTTGTATAAGTCGGCGTAAAGCCTGAATCTGGGCGAAATATATCTACCCCCCTGGATGCAACCAGGTGACTTTACCTTCCTTCCTGTCACATACCCCCCCCCTCTTGTTTTAACCTCGGGGTTGGAACACCAGCAATCAGGCATTCATGTACTCGAGACAAAGCATCCACATTCCCCATTTGAACGCCAGGGCGATGCTTTACTGTGAAGTTGAATTCCTGGAGGGCCAGGAACCACCTATTCACTCTTCTATTTGTTTCCTTGTTTTGAGCCATCCACTTTAACGGAGCGTGATCCGTAACCATGTCAAAGTGCCTACCTAGCAGGTAGTACCGAAGGGAATCTAGAGCCCACTTCACCGCTAAACACTCCTTTTCAACGGTGGCGTAATTTACCTCATGGGACTTCAACTTCCTGCTGAGGTAAATGACTGGGTGCTCTTCCCCGTTCCAGACCTGGGACAATACTGTTCCTAACCCCACATCTGACGCATCACTTTGTACGACAAAGTCTTTAGAGAAGTCGGGTGAGTACAACACTGGCTGGCTACATAAGGCTTGTTTCAAGAATTGGAATGCTGCCTCAGCCTCGGGGGTCCATTTAATCATGACCGACCCTTTCCCCTTCGTCAGGTTGGTTAGGGGCACAGCCTTAGAAGCAAAGTGGGGAATGAATCGCCGATAATACCCAGCGATTCCCAGAAAGGCTCGTACCTGCTTCTTGCTGTTGGGACGTGGCCAACTCTGGATGGCCTCGACTTTGTTGAGTTGGGGTTTTATTACTCCCCTCCCAATGGTGTACCCAAGATATTTGGCCTCCTTCTGCCCAATGGTACACTTCTTGGGGTTAGCCGTAAACCCCGCTTCCCGAACAGAGTCCAGGACTGCTTGCACTTTTGGCAGATGTGAGGCCCAATCTGTGCTATGGACAATTACGTCATCCAGGTAAGCCGCAGCATACTTCCGATGGGGCCTCAGCATCTGGTCCATTTTCCGCTGGAATGTGGCTGGCGCATTCTGTAACCCGAACGGCATTCTTTTATATTGGAACGCCCTGTCTGGGGTTACAAATGCGGTTTTCTCTTTGGCCGACTTGGCCAGGGGGATTTGCCAATACCCTTTTGTGAGGTCAAGAGTCGTCATGTATCGGGCTGTTCCCAGCCGGTCGATCAACTCATCTATACGTGGCATGGGGTAGGTGTCAAATTTTGTAACTTTGTTCAACTGACGAAAATCGTTACAAAATCGCCAGCTCCCATCCGGTTTAGGCACCAACACGATGGGACTAGACCAATCACTTTGGGACTCCTCTATCACCCCTAAGTTCAGCATTTTCTGTACTTCCTCCCGTATTGCCTCCCGTCGGGCCTCTGGGATCCGATAGGGTTTTAACTTCACCCTTTCACCGGGCGGGGTAATGATGTCATGCTCTACCCCAGATGTTTGTCCCGGCAGCTCAGAGAATACCTCCTTGTTGCGAAGCACAAACTCCTTAACCTCCTGTTGTTGGGGTTGTGACAAGGTGGCTGCTATTCCAACCTCAGGAATCACGCAACCAGTTTGAGCTGGTGACCAAGTGTCTGCGACTAGGGACTCTCTATCCCTCCAGGCTTTCAACAGATTAACGTGATAGATCTGTTCGGGCTTTCGCCTTCCTGGTTGTCTGACCTTGTAATTCACTTCGCTCACTTTTTCCATTATCTCGTAGGGGCCTTGCCATTTGGCAAGGAATTTACTTTCAACCGTAGGGACAAGTACCAGTATCCTATCCCCCGGGGAAAAGGTACGGGTCTTGGCTCCACGGTTGTACACTCTCTGCTGTGCTAACTGCGCTTGGGCCAAATGTTCCTTCACGATGGGCATTACCTGTGCAATTCGGTCTTGCATCAGGGCGACATGCTCAATCACACTCCTGTGGGGAGAACTCTCACTTTCCCAAGTTTCCTTGGCAATATCCAACAGCCCTCTTGGGTGTCTCCCATACAGTAACTCAAAGGGGGAGAATCCCGTAGAGGATTGGGGCACCTCCCTAATAGCAAACATCAGATAAGGAAGTAGACAGTCCCAATCCTTTCCATCTCTATCCACCACTTTCTTCAACATTTGTTTTAGGGTTTTGTTGAATCTTTCAACCAGCCCATCGGTTTGGGGGTGATACACAGATGTACGTAATTGCGTCACTTTGAATAATTTACACAGCTCCTTCATAACCCGGGACATAAAGGGTGTACCTTGGTCCGTAAGCAGTTCTTTACAAATACCCACCCGGCTAAACACAAGAGATAGCTCTTTGGCTATGGTTTTGGCCGAGGTATTTCGGAGAGGGATCGCTTCTGGATAACGGGTGGCATAGTCCATTATAACTAATATGTACTGGTGCCCCCTAGCGGACTTGATTATAGGACCTACCAAATCCATGGCGATCCTCTCAAACGGGACCTCAATGATGGGTAGAGGGACCAGCGGGCTACGGAAATGTGGCATCGGGGCCGACCTCTGACACACAGGGCAGGAGGAACAATAATTTTCTACGTCCTTCATCACCCCCGGCCAATAGAATCTCTGTAATACCCTCTCTCGGGTTTTCTCTGTCCCCAGATGACCTCCAAGAATGTGCCCATGGGCCAACTCCAACACCAACTTCCTGTAAGGTTTGGGCACCACAAGCTGCTCAACGGTTTCTTCTGCCCTTTTTGCCACCCGATACAGTAGGTCCTTCTCTACGCTGAAGTATGGGTAAGTGCAGGTATTATCTGGGTTCACTAACTCGCCATCTATTTTCACTACGTTTTCCCGTGCCTTTATTAGGGCGGGGTCTTTCAACTGTTCTGTGGCAAAGTTTTCCCTGTGAACCTCAAGATCAGAAAACTCCACAGACGGTAGGTTTTCGTCTGAGGAGGTGGGCTCCTCTCCAGTTTCTTGAGTCTCCCCTGCCAATACTGATAAGGGAAATTCCGGAGAGTCCTCACCACTCTCAGGGGAGTTTTGGCTATCACATTCCTGGTACATAGGGGCACCAGTGAGGGGCTCAGGATCATCCCACAGTTCCCAGAACTTCGGAAAATCCCTTCCCACAATGGCGTCATGCGGTAACTGAGATACTAAGCCCACTGGATGAGAGAGGGTACCTTTGGGGGTCTCGAAACACACTGTAGTCACTGGATACTCTCGGGTGTCCCCATGCACACAAATAACAGCTACCTTGCTATTCCCAGAGACCTCTGTTTTAACTAACTCAGCCTTTATCAGGGTCACAAGGCTACCTGAATCCAGCAATACCACAACATTTCTACCATTAACACACATTTTGCATAAATGTTTCTCAGTTCCTCGAATGGCAGTGCATGCGACTGTCGCACACAGCGACTGACGTCTGCCCGTCAGAAAGTCACACTGCATGGGTTCCTCCACAACCGGGCAATTGGCTGCAATATGTCCCGCTTGCCGGCAGCGGTAGCAAACGATCCTTCTTGCCGCCTCTTGAGCCGCTGATTTCCCAGGCTGTTCTCGCCAAACTTGGGGTAGAGCTCCCACCCTCTCACTCTCTCCACCCTCACCCCTTGGAATCCTCTTATCCGCCCCTGGGGATGGTCTGGTCTTAGGGTGGAAAGTCCGAGTGTCTCTGGAAGAGGCCGTCAGGTTCTCTGTAGCCAAGTATTTCTCCACACGATCCACAAGACCATCGGCCGTCTCTGGGTCTCCATGGCTTACCCACTTTTGGATGGCAGTAGGAAGAGCTCTCAAAAACCGATCCATTACAACACGTTCCACAATCTTTGGTGCGGACAAAGTCTCTGGCTGTAGCCACTTTCTGCTCAGGTGAATGAGATCATACATTTGAGACCTGGGGGGTTTTCCAAGCTGGAAAGTCCAGTTATGCACACGCTGAGCCCGGACAGCCTGGGTGACACCCAGCCTTGCCAATATTTCAGCTTTTAGCATCACATAGTCTTTTGCTTGGTTAGGCTCTAGGTCATAGTAAGCTTTCTGCGATTCACCAGTTAACAGAGGAGCCACCAGTCCAGCCCACTGCTCCTCAGGCCACTTTTCTCTTTCAGCGGTCCTTTCAAATGTGGTCAAAAATACCTCTGGATCATCCTCTCCAGTCATTTTTGTCAATAAACGACTGACCCCAAAGGACGCGGTATTAGTGGGACGGCTTTCCTCACTGGTCTGCGGACGTTGCTGCATTACTGCTTCCATCTGTTGTTGTAGTCTCTGCTCTTGCTTCTGCAACAGGTCTATGAAGCGGGCCTCAGATTGCTGCTGGGCTCGTTGCTGAGCCTCCAGACTCTGTTGCAAAGTTGCGTTTGTCTGCTGCTGGGCTGCAAGGCTCTGTTGATGAGCTTGCTGCTGGGCTGCGAAGTTCTGTTGTTGAGCTGCAAGGCTCTGTTGATGAGCTGCAAGGCTCTTTTGCAAACCTGCATTTGTCTGCTGTTGATTGGCATTTGCTAGAGCCAGCTGCTTCAGTATCTCCTCCATGCTGGCTTAAAAAAAACTGCCACTGGTTCTCCACCAACTGTGAGGGGGTTAGCTCGGCAGCGGGTGTGTGTGACCCCCGGGATGGGCTCCCCACACAAAACAGGCCCAGCAAACGGAGGTTGTGGTTTTCAAAATCAAAAAGGTGCGGTTTATTTTCTATTTACAGTGACAAAACACAGCAAAGCAAAAGAAACATAAACAAAATAAATCCTGGTCAAGTTGACCTCTGACTAAACATACAGGTTTCCTAACTAACAACTGGGATCAGCCTAGGGCTGTCCTAGTCCCTAAGTCCCTGGTTTTAAATGTCCAAGCAAATAGCCACACAGGCTTTGTCTCACCGCACAGGGGTTCACTCTCCCTAGACAGTCCACACAGGTCTGGTTCCAGGCATGAGCTAACCCCTAATGAAGCTGGGAGTTCTTATAGAGGCCTAAATGAGCTGACAAGCTTCAGCTGGTCTCATCAAGTCCCTGTCTGCACGACGCCCAGCACTCTCCCTAGAGGTATGAGTCATCCATGAGCCCACTAGCCTTAGCTGGGCTTATACAACTCTCCACCTAGTTGTATAAGTCGGCGTAAAGCCTGAATCTGGGCGAAATATATCTACCCCCCTGGATGCAACCAGGTGACTTTACCTTCCTGCTGTCACAATATATATATATATAAATAATATATATATGGGGGCGTGGTCTGCCGTGGAGGAAGATGGCTGCTTAAACCCTGCGCTCTGACAGACCGCGACCATATCTATACTTTTATTGGGGACAAGGGGCTCTCTAAAGACAATGGATGATGGGAACCTCTTCCCGCAACTCTTCTGCATCGAGATCTCGCTCCCCGCGGGACACAGACGGGCGGTCGACTCAAACTATACCGGATATCTTCCGGACACAGAGATCCAACATGGCGGCATCTTCACAGGCCTCAGCGCCCTCACAAGCCTCACCACCTCCACATGGTCCCGATGGGATTGTTCTGACACTCACCGGGACTCAGCCCGCAGCACAAGGCCCCTCGATGGCTACGGCTCACCAACAGCTAAGCCTAACCGACCTACACACGGTTGCAGCGGACATCAAGAACAGCCTGTTCGCGGCCATATCTGATCTACGCACGGAGATCAGAGCCATAACGGGCAGGGTACATGATATTGAAATCACTACATCCCGCCATCACACAGCGCTCCAGAATGTAACAAACAAAATGGACACACACACTATGCAACTCCGTGATCTCCAGAGACACGTAGATGACCTGGACAATCGCGGTCGTAGATGCAATCTAAGAGTGAGGGGCCTACCTGAATCGGTTGAACCGAACGGCATCCTCCCTACGGTCACGGAGATTTTCAATCAACTTCTGGAGAGGCCAAACCTAACGCCTATTGCGATGGTCCGCATTAGGCTTGTGCAATTCGTTTCGTAACGAATCGAAATTCGTCCGAATTTAGCAACTTTCGGACATTCGGAAGCATTCGAATTTCCGAACAAAGCAATTACGAATAAAACCGAATCCGAAATAAATTATACCGCAAAATAGCGAATGCCCGAATGTCTTCGGCATAATTCGTTATGAAAAAACTTACGAATGTACAAATCCATTGGAAACACAATAACACTCACTCTGCTCTGCTCTCTGCTTCTCCTTCACCGTGCTGAACTCCCTCTCAAAATGGTGTACAGGGGCGGAGGCTATAGCCGCATGTAAAAAACGAAAGTAAAATACGAGATTTCTAATCCATTCGAAGCACAATAACACTCTGCTCTGCTCTCTGCTTCTCCCTCACCGTGCTGAACCCTCTCAAAATGGTGTACAGGGGCGGAGGCTATAGCCGCATGTAAAAAACGAAAGTAAAATACGAGATTTCGAATCGTTACAAATAACCGCTATGTATTTCGAAAAGTACAAATCCATTCGAAGCACATTAGGCATAATAGTCAGCGTCGTCGTGAGAGAGACACAGAAAATTACGAATCAACGAACCCAAAAAAAGTTACGAAAGTAGGAGTTGTGTCCAGAATCAACGAAAAACAACGTACTCTACCGAAAGTACGAATTATAAAGCAACAAAAAATTCAACGAAAAATGTCGCTTGCAAAAATACGAATGAGTCCGAACACGAAAAATCCCGTCTAGCAAAATTACGAATGATTACGAATCAACAGGACCGGAAAGAAACGAACCGAAACGGAATGAATTTTTCCGTTGTGCACAAGCCTAGTCCGCATCCATAGAGCCCTGAAACCGCGTGGAAGAGACACCGACCCCCCTAGGGATGTGGTCTGCTGCCTTATGGAGTTCCAGATAAAGGAGGAAATCCTCAAAAAGGCGCGCACAAAGGCCCAGATTAACTACGAAGGGAAGACGATCCAAATTTACCAGGACCTGTCAGCCATAACTCTCAGGCACCGTAGAGATCTCCGCCTCTTGCTGGAAGTCCTCCGTGCCAAGGGGATCCAATATCGGTGGAGGTTTCCGTTCGGTCTCGCAGCTTCCCATCTTGGCTGTAATGCCCTCCTGAGAGTCCCTGAGGAGTTGGAGGACTTTTGCCGCACGCTGGATATCCCGTACACCGAGCTCCCGAATTGATACGCGGACTTTGATATACCCCACGGAGACAGAGAAGAGCCGATGGATGCACAAGCCTCACGCACCAGGAGACAACGCTCGCCATCCGTTTCAAGATCTAACCCGGGCTCACAGAGCAGATACCAGCAGCCACACATAGCCATGGCACCTCTGCCCCGTAGAGCTCGCCGTGACCACTGAAATTGTATTTGTGCATGGACTTGGGATCCCAGGAAAGACAGTTAAGTACCTACCGTTACATTCCTATTCCATGACTCTTTCCCCTGACACCAGCTTTCCACTACGCCCGCCGTGCCCAACATGCCTCGTATACGGGGCTGTAGGTTGCGCTGTCCAATGACGCCCTTGCTCCACTCACCCCTTACCGTTGCCACCCATTAACGCAACGGTCATATCCTTCTCTGCCTTGGAACTTGCTTCCCACCCCACCAATCTGATCGCCCCCACAGTGGCCCCTGGAATACATGAGGGAGTGGAGACCCAGGCCGCCCCGTGGTAAAACTTGATCTCCCATTTCAGGGCTCCGATTCCCCATCCCTTCTTCAGCATCTCCGTAGTCCCGACAACCGGAGTATCCAAGGACTTATCTTTTTGCAAGGTGACGACTGGTCAATGTTTGGTTCTTCACCCACATGTTCTGCGGTGTTTTCACGCCGACCAGCGCACTCATGTTCCTTGCTCTGCCTAATGGAACACTTACCCCGCCAGGTCCGAACGGCTACTCATGCCCACGATGCCTCTTTCACACGCTCTCACGTAGCGAACTAGGGGGTTTCGGGTGACATACTCCACTCCCTGTAGTTACGGATCAAGTTATTGTTGCAATTGTCGAGACAACGGAGGACCCCTGATTGCTTAACGCTATTCCTGGTCGGTGAAGTAAATTTGCAGTTCAATTTTGTTTTATGCAGGTCTGTTTCCTAGGATGGCTAGCATTGTAAGTTTTATACATGCCATTTTTATGCATAGGCCAATATCTCATTCTCCCAAACTCGGTTTAACATGCACCCCAGTATCTCTCTGCCTAACTTCTTTTTCACATGTAACATGTGTGACAGCAGGAAGGTAAAGTCACCTGGTTGCATCCAGGGGGGTAGATATATTTCGCCCAGATTCAGGCTTTACGCCGACTTATACAACTAGGTGGAGAGTTGTATAAGCCCAGCTGAGGATAGTGGGCTCATGGATGACTCATACCTCTAGGGAGAGTGTGGGGCGTCGTGCAGACAGGGAGTTGATGAGACCAGCTGAAGCTTGTCAGCTCATTTAGGCCTCTATAAGAACTCCCAGCTTCATTAGGGGTTAGCTCATGCCTGGAAGCAGACCTGTGTGGACTTCCTGGAGAGAGTGAACCCTTGTGCGGTGAGACAAAGCCTGTGTGGCTATTTGCTTGGACATTTAAAACCAGGGACTTAGGGACTAGGACAGCACTAGGCTGATCCCAGTTGTTAGTTAGGAAACCTGTATGTTTAGTCAGAGGTCAAATTGACCAGGATTTATTTTGTTTATGTTTCTTTTGCTTTGCTGTGTTTTTGTCACTGTAAATAGAAAATAAACCGCACCTTTTTGATTTTGAAAACCACAACCTCCGTCTGCTGGGCCTGTTTTTGTGTGGGGAGCCCATCCCGGGGGTCACACACACCCGCTGCCGAGCTAACCCCCTCACAGTTGGTGGAGAACCAGTGGCAGTTTTTTTTAAGCCAGCATGGAGGAGATACTGAAACAGCTGGCTCTAGCAAATGCCAATCAACAGCAGACAAATGCAGGTTTGCAAAAGAGCCTTGCAGCTCATCAACAGAGCCTTGCAGCTCAACAACAGAACTTCGCAGCCCAGCAGCAAGCTCATCAACAGAGCCTTGCAGCCCAGCAGCAGACAAACGCAACTTTGCAACAGAGTCTGGAGGCTCAGCAACAAGCCCAGCAGCAATCTGAGGCCCGCTTCATAGACCTGTTGCAGAAGCAAGAGCAGAGACTACAACAACAGATGGAAGCAGTAATGCAGCAACGTCCGCAGACCAGTGAGGAAAGCCGTCCCACTAATACCGCGTCCTTTGGGGTGAGTCGTTTATTGACAAAAATGACTGGAGAGGATGATCCAGAGGTATTTTTGACCACATTTGAAAGGACCGCTGAAAGAGAAAAGTGGCCTGAGGAGCAGTGGGCTGGACTAGTGGCTCCTCTGTTAACTGGTGAATCGCAGAAAGCTTACTATGACCTAGAGCCTAACCAAGCAAAAGACTATGTGATGCTAAAAGCTGAAATATTGGCAAGGCTGGGTGTCACCCTGGCTGTCCGGGCTCAGCGTGTGCATAACTGGACTTTCCAGCTTGGAAAACCCCCCAGGTCTCAAATGTATGATCTCATTCACCTGAGCAGAAAGTGGCTACAGCCAGAGACTTTGTCCGCACCAAAGATTGTGGAACGTGTTGTAATGGATCGGTTTTTGAGAGCTCTTCCTACTGCCATCCAAAAGTGGGTAAGCCATGGAGACCCAGAGACGGCCGATGGTCTTGTGGATCGTGTGGAGAAATACTTGGCTACAGAGAACCTGACGGTCTCTTCCAGAGACACTCGGACTTTCCACCCTAAGACCAGACCATCCCCAGGGGCGGATAAGATGATTCCAAGGGGTAAGGGTGGAGAGAGTGAGAGGGTGGGAGCTCTACCCCAAGTTTGGCGAGAACAGCCTGGGAAATCAGCGGCTCAAGAGGCGGCAAGAAGGATCGTTTGCTACCGCTGCCGGCAAGCGGGACATATTGCAGCAAATTGCCCGGTTGTGGAGGAACCCATGCAGTGTGACTTTCTGACGGGCAGACGTCAGTCGCTGTGTGCGACAGTCGCATGCACTGCCATTCGAGGAACTGAGAAACATTTATGCAAAATGTGTGTTAATGGTAGAAATGTTGTGGTATTGCTGGATTCAGGTAGCCTTGTGACCCTGATAAAGGCTGAGTTAGTTAAAACAGAGGTCTCTGGGAATAGCAAGGTAGCTGTTATTTGTGTGCATGGGGACACCCGAGAGTATCCAGTGACTACAGTGTGTTTCGAGACCCCCAAAGGTACCCTCTCTCATCCAGTGGGCTTAGTATCTCAGTTACCGCATGACGCCATTGTGGGAAGGGATTTTCCGAAGTTCTGGGAACTGTGGGATGATCCTGAGCCCCCCACTGGTGCCCCTATGTACCAGGAATGTGATAGCCAGAACTCCCCTGAGAGTGGTGAGGACTCTCCGGAATTTCCCTTGTCAGTATTGGCAGGGGAGACTCAAGAAACTGGAGAGGAGCCCACCTCCTCAGACGAAAACCTACCGTCTGTGGAGTTTTCTGATCTTGAGGTTCACAGGGAAAACTTTGCCACAGAACAGTTGAAAGACCCCGCCCTAATAAAGGCACGGGAAAACGTAGTGAAAATAGATGGCGAGTTAGTGAACCCAGATAATACCTGCACTTACCCATACTTCAGCGTAGAGAAGGACCTACTGTATCGGGTGGCAAAAAGGGCAGAAGAAACCGTTGAGCAGCTTGTGGTGCCCAAACCGTACAGGAAGTTGGTGTTGGAGTTGGCCCATGGGCACATTCTTGGAGGTCATCTGGGGACAGAGAAAACCCGAGAGAGGGTATTACAGAGATTCTATTGGCCGGGGGTGATGAAGGACATAGAAAATTATTGTTCCTCCTGCCCTGTGTGTCAGAGGTCGGCCCCGATGCCACATTTCCGTAGCCCGCTGGTCCCTCTACCCATCATTGAGGTCCCGTTTGAGAGGATCGCCATGGATTTGGTAGGTCCTATAATCAAGTCCGCTAGGGGGCACCAGTACATATTAGTTATAATGGACTATGCCACCCGTTATCCAGAAGCGATCCCTCTCCGAAATACCTCGGCCAAAACCATAGCCAAAGAGCTATCTCCTTCTCCTCAACGCAAACCGAAAGACAAAAACTAAGACTTCTTGGACACTCCCCACTATCCTTGGACAGACCGTTACCCCGAGCACCAAAGTCAAATGTCTCGGAGTCATCTTTGACTCGGAGATGTCGATGGACGCACAAATTGGATCAGTAGTCAGCGGAGCTCACCATCTCCTCCGTCTACTACGTAGACTCATCCCCTTCATCCCAAAAGAGGATACAGCAGTAGTAGTTGGAACAATTATCAACTCCCGACTCGATTACGCAAACGCCCTCTACCTCGGACTACCCAAATACCAGATTTCGCGCCTACAAGTCATCCAGAACACGGCTGCCAGGCTGGTAATGGGAAAAAAACCTTGGAAATCCATCACCCCATCACTAAGGACCCTTCATTGGCTAACCGTAAAGGATCAGATCACATTCAAGACCCTCTGTCTCACCCACAAGTGCACACAGGGAAACGCTCCACAATATCTATGCGAGAAGATAAAACACTACACCCCCAATCGCAATCTCCGATCAACCAACCAAAACCTCCTTCACATCCCCAAGTCCCGCTACAAATCAAAGGGAGAACGAAGATTTGCAGTCCAAGGACCACGGCTATGGAACGCTCTACCCACCAACATCCGCATGGAAGAAAACCACCGGGCCTTCAGGAAAAAACTTAAGACCCACCTATTCTGAAGGGTCAGGATGTCACTGGATGCAAAGCGCCTTGAGGCGATTTAGTTCGCATTTGTAGCGCTATACAAGTTATTCACTCACTCACTCACTCTTGTGTTTAGCCGGGTGGGTATTTGTAAAGAACTGCTTATGGACCAAGGTACACCCTTTATGTCCCGGGTTATGAAGGAGCTATGTAAATTGTTCAAAGTGACGCAATTACGTACATCTGTGTATCACCCCCAAACCGATGGGCTGGTTGAAAGATTCAACAAAACCCTAAAACAAATGTTGAAGAAAGTGGTGGATAGAGATGGAAAGGATTGGGACTGTCTACTTCCTTATCTGATGTTTGCTATTAGGGAGGTGCCCCAATCCTCTACGGGATTCTCCCCCTTTGAGTTACTGTATGGGAGACACCCAAGAGGGCTGTTGGATATTGCCAAGGAAACTTGGGAAAGTGAGAGTTCTCCCCACAGGAGTGTGATTGAGCATGTCGCCCTGATGCAAGACCGAATTGCACAGGTAATGCCCATCGTGAAGGAACATTTGGCCCAAGCGCAGTTAGCACAGCAGAGAGTGTACAACCGTGGAGCCAAGACCCGTACCTTTTCCCCGGGGGATAGGATACTGGTACTGGTCCCTACAGTTGAAAGTAAATTCCTTGCCAAATGGCAAGGCCCCTACGAGATAATGGAAAAAGTGAGCGAAGTGAATTACAAGGTCAGACAACCAGGAAGGCGAAAGCCCGAACAGATCTATCACGTTAATCTGTTGAAAGCCTGGAGGGATAGAGAGTCCCTAGTCGCAGACACTTGGTCACCAGCTCAAACTGGTTGCGTGATTCCTGAGGTTGGAATCGCAGCCACCTTGTCACAACCCCAACAACAGGAGGTTAAGGAGTTTGTGCTTCGCAACAAGGAGGTATTCTCTGAGCTGCCGGGACAAACATCTGGGGTAGAGCATGACATTATTACCCCGCCCGGTGAAAGGGTGAAGTTAAAACCCTATCGGATCCCAGAGGCCCGACGGGAGGCAATACGGGAGGAAGTACAGAAAATGCTGAACTTAGGGGTGATAGAGGAGTTCCAAAGTGATTGGTCTAGTCCCATTGTGTTGGTGCCTAAACCGGATGGGAGCTGGCGATTTTGTAACGATTTTCGTCAGTTGAACAAAGTTACAAAATTTGACACCTACCCCATGCCACGTATAGATGAGTTGATCGACCGGCTGGGAACAGCCCGATACATGACGACTCTTGACCTCACAAAAGGGTATTGGCAAATCCCCCTGGCCAAGTCGGCCAAAGAGAAAACCGCATTTGTAACCCCAGACGGGGCGTTCCAATATAAAAGAATGCCGTTCGGGTTACAGAATGCGCCGGCCACATTCCAGCGGAAAATGGACCAGATGCTGAGGCCCCATCGGAAGTATGCTGCGGCTTACCTGGATGACGTAATTGTCCATAGCACAGATTGGGCCTCACATCTGCCAAAAGTGCAAGCAGTCCTGGACTCTGTTCGGGAAGCGGGGTTTACGGCTAACCCCAAGAAGTGTACCATTGGGCAGGAGGAGGCCAAATATCTTGGGTACACCATTGGGAGGGGAGTAATAAAACCCCAACTCAACAAAGTCGAGGCCATCCAGAGTTGGCCACGTCCCAACAGCAAGAAGCAGGTACGAGCCTTTCTGGGAATCGCTGGGTATTATCGGCGATTCATTCCCCACTTTGCTTCTAAGGCTGTGCCCCTAACCAACCTGACGAAGGGGAAAGGGTCGGTCATGATTAAATGGACCCCCGAGGCTGAGGCAGCATTCCAATTCTTGAAACAAGCCTTATGTAGCCAGCCAGTGTTGTACTCACCCGACTTCTCTAAAGACTTTGTCGTACAAAGTGATGCGTCAGATGTGGGGTTAGGAGCAGTATTGTCCCAGGTCTGGAACGGGGAAGAGCACCCAGTCATTTACCTCAGCAGGAAGTTGAAGTCCCATGAGGTAAATTACGCCACCGTTGAAAAGGAGTGTTTAGCGGTGAAGTGGGCTCTAGATTCCCTTCGGTACTACCTGCTAGGTAGGCACTTTGACATGGTTACGGATCACGCTCCGTTAAAGTGGATGGCTCAAAACAAGGAAACAAATAGAAGAGTGAATAGGTGGTTCCTGGCCCTCCAGGAATTCAACTTCACAGTAAAGCATCGCCCTGGCGTTCAAATGGGGAATGTGGATGCTTTGTCTCGAGTACATGAATGCCTGATTGCTGGTGTTCCAACCCCGAGGTTAAAACAAGAGGGGGGGGTATGTGACAGCAGGAAGGTAAAGTCACCTGGTTCCATCCAGGGGGGTAGATATATTTCGCCCAGATTCAGGCTTTACGCCGACTTATACAACTAGGTGGAGAGTTGTATAAGCCCAGCTGAGGATAGTGGGCTCATGGATGACTCATACCTCTAGGGAGAGTGTGGGGCGTCGTGCAGACAGGGAGTTGATGAGACCAGCTGAAGCTTGTCAGCTCATTTAGGCCTCTATAAGAACTCCCAGCTTCATTAGGGGTTAGCTCATGCCTGGAAGCAGACCTGTGTGGACTTCCTGGAGAGAGTGAACCCTTGTGCGGTGAGACAAAGCCTGTGTGGCTATTTGCTTGGACATTTAAAACCAGGGACTTAGGGACTAGGACAGCACTAGGCTGATCCCAGTTGTTAGTTAGGAAACCTGTATGTTTAGTCAGAGGTCAAACTGACCAGGATTTATTTTGTTTATGTTTCTTTTGCTTTGCTGTGTTTTTGTCACTGTAAATAGAAAATAAACCGCACCTTTTTGATTTTGAAAACCACAACCTCCGTCTGCTGGGCCTGTTTTTGTGTGGGGAGCCCATCCCGGGGGTCACACACACCCGCTGCCGAGCTAACCCCCTCACACATGTTATACATGTGAGATCGAACCATACACCACGGATTAATGAGGCAGGAATTCTTTAAGCTTGCTGCCTAATAGTTTAATCATTCGCTGTCCTGTACCACCCTCTACTGACCACAAACTTCATCTGCACCTGCCTATCCCCTGGGGTCACGATGTACTCGTATTGATATTATATTTTACACTGCTGCCTATATACAAACTAACATTCAGACCGCCGGACAATAACACACATACTCCTCATTGGGTGCCTACCCATGTGATTTCCAATTCTTTAGCTGCATCTATTTAATGAAGCTGCAGGATGTCCCGCTGCCCGCTATGCCCCGACCCGTAACACAAACACTCCGCAGATGCCCTGCATAGTCATATATACACCCCAGATATTAGTGACCCTACTTCATGCAACCTAACCCACCCCTCTACCTTCCCGGGACTGTCTGGCATACTTTCTGCATCTTCACCTGTCTTTCATCTACAGATGTCTTCAACGTTGCCTTGATACGTGGGATTAGCTGAATTGTCAACCCTCCATATTTTCCTCCTACTGTTTGGTTATTATGTTATGATATATAGATTTCCTGTTCATATGAGTATGTTCGAGTTTTTTTTTTTTTTTTTACAAGGAACTGCATTAGAAAATGTCTATGCCTGGGTCCTAAACTGTTATTGCCATGCACTGCTAGAATGTTATTGAGATGCCTACACTTATAGGAGAAGGCCTTGGCCACACAATGATCACCACGACATGTGACACCTTTACATACATTCTGAACTTGTAACTTACTACTCTTACTGTCTGGACGACCGCTTAATCTGGTGAGCAGAAATAGACATATACAAGTTACAGGATTCTTGACACGATTCCTCCATGCTTGCCCCATAGGCTCCCGTTGTATCACATGACTTTTTAGTTCCCACGAGCAATCACTCCTACATGTTCATGGTTGCAGGTCTGTCAGTCCACCGTACTATACTCTTTATATTTCTCTTCCACGACAACTCGTTCCCCACACAGTGGTACTAGACTGAGCCGCATCCACTCGCAAGACTTTCTCTCCAACTCACCACTGGAATACCCCGGCGAGACCGCACCTGCGGTTACTCCCCTACTTGGACAGGTGAGCTAGGTCTCTCCTGTAGCCGGTATCCCCCCTCTCTTCCCCGTTGTTGATTGCCCCATACATATATACGTAATTTCTCCCCTGCCCCATCCCTCCTCATATATTCCTAACCCACCCCTATCCCGCTACCCCACATCTCACTTTCTGACCCATTGCCCTAGAGTTTCTTTTCTACCTTGTCTCGATTCCCACTGCGGCTCTCGGGCCTCCTCACTTTGTGATCTGCAGCTTTTACTGTCCATTAATTATGTCTGACAATCCTCAGAATACAGCCAAAATCCTTACTAAGGTCATATCCCTCAACGTACGGGGTCTCAATACCCCTGAACGGCGGGCCCAGCTCCTTCTCACTATGCATCGTAACAAAGCGGATCTGATCTTCCTACAGGAAACGCACTTCCGCACTGACTCAACTCCGAAGCTACAGAATCACTACTATCCTAACGCGTTCCATGCTACAAATGACACGTCAAAGTCAAAAGGGGTCTCTATACTTGTGGCGAAACACTGCCCTTTCCAACATACTGATACTTTAGCTGATACAGAAGGTCGTTATATCTTCCTTAAGGGGACACTCTACGGTCGTAAAGTTACGTTTGCTAATATATACGCCCCAAACTCGCAACAGGTGCCATTCTTCCGTGCCATTACCAATGCTCTCATGTTATTCCAAGAGGGTACCCTCATTTTAGGTGGGGACTTCAATGTCCCTCTCAATCCACTCCTAGACACTTCTACAGGCACGTCCTCGCTCCCATACGCCGCCCTCAAAGCCATCAAATCCCAAATCCAGACTCTATTGCTACACGACACATGGCGCACCCTTAATCCTAATGGTAAAGATTATACTTTTTTTTCCGCCGCACATAATAAATACTCAAGGATCGACTACCTATTCCTTTCCCAAACTGACCTACACACTCTTCAACAGGTGTCTATTGATCCCATGTTTCTTTCTGACCACCATCCTGTCTCAATGACCATAACATTCTCATGCGCACCCCCCCCCCCCCGCCCTCCCTCTTGGAAACTGGATCTTTCCCTACTCACAGACCCGACTGTTGCAGCTGACGTCGATTTATGCCTTAAGCAATACTTTGCGGAAAACAAATCGAGTGATACCTCCCCTCTTATCACATGGGAGGCACACAAATGTGTAATACGGGGTGTCCTGTTGGCGGCGGCGGCTAGGCGTAATCGAGAGAGACGGGCACGCATTTTGGATCTCACAACTCAAATACAAAGGTTGGAGGGAGTACATAAACGCTCACAGGCTTTAGATACCCTACAGACTCTTCTACAAACTAGAGCAGAATTGCTAGAACTACTGGGCAAACAAATCAGACGTAAGTTCATTCTCTCTCAGAGAACATTCTACGAATATAGCAACAAATCAGGGAAGCTTCTAGCAAGAGCATTACGAGACAAAAGAGTGTCCACAACGATACACTACCTGACTGACTCTGGAGGTCGCAAAGTAAACGCAACACCGGACATAGCGGAACAATTTGTGTCTTACTACTCACGATTGTATAACTTGCAACCCCCAGACACGCCTGCAGGCAGTATACCTAGACAACAGGCTATTAAAGACTTTCTAACGCAATATAGCCCCGAACCAATCTCTGCCTCCTTAGCTCAGGAGTTAGACGCCCCCCTGACTAATGAAGAAGCGATCATCGCACTTAAACAAATGAAACCAGGTAAATGTCCTGGCCCGGACGGCTTCCCAGCCGGTTACTACAAGACTTACTCTGACCTCCTTTCACCCTTTTTTTTATCTGCGTTTAACTCTTTTTCGGATCCCATTACACCCCCGCGCGACTTACTAGCGGCACATGTAACGCTGATACCTAAACCAGGTAAGGATCACTCCTCAGTAGCGAACTATAGGCCCATATCCCTTCTAAATGTAGACCTGAAATGGTATGCCAAGATACTTGCCAACCGTCTTGTACCCCTTCTGCCCCAACTAATAGACTTAGATCAGGTAGGCTTCATCCCGGGTAGAGAAGCAAGGGATAATACGATAAAGGCGATTAACATTCATAATTTCCTAACCTCGAAGCGTAGACAGGGATTTATGCTTTCCCTTGACGCAGAGAAGGCCTTCGACAGGGTGGCCTGGGATTACATGACGGAAGTTTTGCAGTTCTTGGGTTTCCCCCAACGCATGGTCCATTTCATACTTGCACTTTATGCCAATCCCACTGCTAGGGTACGTGTCAACGGCCGCCTGTCGAGGGCTTTCTCCTTGTCCAACGGTACACGGCAAGGCTGCCCCCTCTCCCCGCTTATCTTTGTCCTTACTCTTGAACCACTGCTAAGACGTATCAGAGCCAACCAGGACATCAAGGGTGTCCCCATAAATCAACATGTGCACAAATTGGCTGCTTTTGCGGATGACATCCTCCTCTTTCTGACAGAACCTCTCACTACTATACCGAACTTATTGAAAGACTTCCAGACCTTTAACTCTCTGACCAACTTGCAAATTAACTTCGGAAAATCCACTGCCCTTAATGTCTCTCTACCCCCCGACATCTGCTCACAGTGTAAGGTTAACTTCCCATTTAAATGGGACAACCACTCAATTACGTACCTCGGCATTCAGCTTCCCTCTTCCCTGAAAGACCTATACTCCGCTAACTACCTCCCTCTACTACAGTCCATACGGAAAGATCTACAGCGATGGTCCGTTGGACTTTTTTCATGGTTTGGAAGGGCGGCTATCGTCAAAATGAATGTCCTACCTAGAACCCTTTACCTGCTACAAACAATCCCGATCAAGATCCCTCCAGCTGTCAGGGAAATCGTTCCAACAGCGCCAATCAGCGCCCAATGCGCACGCGCGGCGGAATGATGCTTCGGCGCATGCGCGTGCGCGGGACGACGCTTCTACGTTCTCGGGTGCGCGCGCCGACGCAGCGGCGCGCGCGCATGCGCGGCGGCGCACCAATAGGAATCCAGGCGGGCCTATTTAAAGAGACCTAGTTGCACTGACAAGTTGCTGGTTTGTCAGCTTTCCTGTATTCCCAAGACTCTGGAAAACTATCCTGAAAATCTCCTTGTGACCCGGACTGGCTTGATTCCTCTGATCTCTCTCCTGGACCTGACCCTCGGCTTGTGATACGGACTTCTGCCTTCTCCTGTGTTTGACCCTCGGCCTGTGACTCGGATCTGCTGTCTGTCTCCAATCCTTGACCTCTGGCTTGTACCTTTTGGACTTCCACGTTTCCTTTGAACCCCTGCCTGGTTCCCGGTACTCTCTGGACTTGTTACCTTTTACTGCGTTTGACCCCCAGCCGGGACTGTTACCTTGCCACTGCAACCCGGACTCAACCTGCACCGGTTTCCATTATCTCATGCTGTTTGAACTTTACCAATCCGGATAGTTCCTGCTTGAAGCCTGTTCTTCAGTCTACTCAGCTCTACCGGACCGTCTACAGATACCCACCACCTGCCGGTAGCCGGTGCCGCTTCTCGCCATCCACTCTCTGTCTCAAACTCCAGGGGGTGGAGTGCGTCAAGTCGCAAAGGTGAACCACTCTCGGCATCTCGGCCTCGGTGAGTACATACCCTTACAGTACAAACCAGCCAGATGTCTGAGGCCGACAGGGTGCGTTCACCGTTCGAGACCCTATGTCAGCAAGTCACCGCACTAACCGATGCGGTTCAGAAATTACAAGAAGGTTATGTCCAAATGGATGGCCGCTTTCAGCTACTTACTGGAGCTACAGGACCAGCATCACCAGCTGCTACCGTTGCCAATGTTGCCTCCACATCTCAAAATCAGGCAAATCCCACCGTAGTAATGGCTACCCCTGAACCCAGGGTCCCCCTGCCTGAGCGATTTTCTGGCGTCCGTAAGAAATATCGGGCTTTCAAAAACGCATGTTCTCTTTATTTCGCCCTTCAACCCAGGACTTTCTCTTCAGAAGTGGTAAAGGTGGGGTTCGTCATCTCCCTTCTAACCGACGAACCTCAGGCCTGGGCCCATGGCCTGATGGAGCAAAGTAGCCCCATACTAGATTCTGTGGACACCTTCTTCGAGAGTATGGCGCAGCTGTATGACGATCCTCAGCGATCAGCTACAGCTGAGTCTGTTCGCCACAGTTTAACCCAGGGGAGAAGGCCGGTGGAGGACTACACGGCAGAATTCCGGAAATGGTCAGCTGACACTGGCTGGAATGAGACGGCCCTTAAATACCAATATCGCCAAGGACTGTCTGAGGCTCTTAAGGACGAGCTGGCCAGGATTGGTGTTCCAACTACTCTGGAAGATCTGATCCAGTCTGTCACTCAGCTTGACAGACGCCTGCGGGAGCGGCGTTCTGAGCGTTTCCAGACTACCCGTCCAAACTGGACTTTGCCCTGATCAGCTTCTGCCTACCCACCCATCCAAGTTCCTACAGCATCTTCTCCCCCCGAGCCTGAACCCATGCAGCTTGGTCTAGTTTGTCCTCCCCTTTCTCCTGAGGAAAAGCAGCGCAGGCGTCAGGCCAATCTGTGTCTTTACTGCGGGGGTACTGGCCATTTCCTTCGGAGCTGCCCAGTGAGACCTAGTAAGTGTACCCTCAAAGACACTTTGAACTACCCAGTTTCTGGCTTGCCACAGACTTATGTTGTTCTTTCTATTTCTCTACAGCTACCAACAGGAGCAACCCGCCTACCGGCGATTATTGATTCAGGAGCCTGCAGCTGCTTTCTGGACTCTTCACTTGCTTCCCAACTTCACTTCCCTCTGCAAACCAAGGACCGTTATCTTCAGGTTCGTCTGGCGGATGGATCCCTGCCTCGTTCAGGGGTAATTACGCAAGAAACAAAACCCGTCCTTGCCATCACGGATTCAGGCCACCAAGAATACCTCCGATTTGACCTCATCCCATCTCCCATGTTTCCCATCATCCTGGGCCTCCCCTGGTTACAAGCACATGAGCCTCATATAAACTGGGCCAAGAGGGAAGTTAACTTCACTTCTTCATATTGTTCTCAACACTGTCTTTCCGCACTTCCAACTGCCTGTGCTACTTTAACCCCTCAACCGGATAACCTACCACATGTTCCATCAGCATACTTAGGATTCCAGGACGTCTTCGACAAACAGCAGGCCGACCGCCTACCTCCACATCGTCCCTACGATTGTCCCATCGACCTTCTGCCTGGCTCCAAAATTCCATTCGGCCGCATCTTTCCCTTGTCCGAATCTGAGTTGAAGGCCCTCAAGTCTTACATTGAGGAAAATCTGGAAAAGAAATTCATTCGACCCTCTTCTTCCCCAGCCGGTGCCGGAATTTTTTTCGTTGAAAAGAAAGACGGGACTCTGAGGCCCTGCATCGACTATAGGGAATTAAATAAAATTACTATTAAAAATAGATACCCGCTTCCTCTCATCCCGGAGTTGTTCCAACGATTCCGATCAGCCCGGATCTTCTCTAAACTGGACCTTCGAGGGGCCTACAACCTCATCCGGATCAGGGCTGGAGACGAATGGAAGACGGCTTTTAGATCTAGGTTCGGTCATTTCGAATACTTGGTCATGCCATTCGGGCTTTGCAACGCCCCAGCTACTTTCCAGCACCTGGTCAATGACATTTTCCGTGAACACCTGGATGATTTCCTAGTAGTCTACTTAGACGATATTCTTATTTTTTCATCTTCCCTTGAGCTGCACCGAATCCATGTCATCAAGGTCCTCACTATTCTCCGAGAACATAGACTTTACCTCAAGGCCGAGAAATGTGACTTTGAGAAAACCACGGTGCAATTTTTGGGATTTATTATTTCTACCAATGGGGTCGCAATGGACCCGCAGAAAGTCAAAGCTATCCAGGAATGGCCAGCCCCAACAGACAAGAAAGGGGTACAACGATTTATAGGTTTCGCCAATTTCTACAGGAGGTTCATTGTGGGGTTCTCCTCTATTGTGGCGCCTATAACCCAATTGACACGCCAGGGCTACCGCTTCCACTGGTCACCGAAAGCTCAGGAAGCCTTCGATAAACTAAAAAAAGCATTCACATCGGCACCTGTATTGAAGCATCCAGATCCGTTACTGCCGTTTACTCTGGAGGTAGATGCTTCAGAGTCAGCCACTGGGGCCATCCTCTCTCAAAGGCAGGGCCCCAAATCCCTTCTTCATCCAGTAGCCTATGCCTCTCGTAAACTAACTTCTCCGGAACGTAATTATGACGTCGGAGACCGGGAACTATTAGCTATCAAATTCGCCCTGGAAGAATGGCGATACCTTCTGGAGGGAGCTCCTCACCCTGTCATGATATTCACGGATCATAAGAATCTAGAATATCTAAGAACAGCAAAACGTCTTCGACCCAGACAAGCCCGATGGGCCCTCTTCTTCACCAGGTTTAACTTTCATATCTCTTATAGGCCTGGTTCCAAGAACGTGAAGGCGGATGCACTCTCTAGGATGTTTCCCGAGACCCCTCAAGCAGAGGAACCAAGTACCATCCTATCAGCACAAAACTTCCTGCTCATCCCACAGGCTGATCTACTAACCTCCATAAGAGCCGCCTCTAAGCATTGTCCTGACCAAGTAACCTCTTCCTTGGAGAAGCATAATGACTTGCTCTGGTCCCAAGGTAAAGTCTTCGTCCCTCTAGAAACAAGGCAACTGACTCTGAGAACTTTCCACGACCACAAACTAGCTGGTCACTTTGGAACCAAAAAGACTATGGAACTAATCTCTCGCTCCTTCTGGTGGCCTGGTTGGAGACAAGATTGCAAGTCCTATGTTGCCTCCTGTACCCGTTGCCAACGGTATAAGGGACCCAAAACCAAGAGTTGGGGACTACTCAAACCCTTGCCTATCCCTGAACGTCCGTGGGCAGATGTGTCCATGGACTTCATTGTAGATCTACCGCCCTCTGGAGGTTTTACCACGATTCTGGTCGTAATTGACCGCCTCTCCAAAATGGCACACTTCGTGCCCATGATTGGTACTCCCTCTGCTGCAGATACAGCCAAAGCCTTCTTTCAGGAGATAATCAGGCTCCATGGAGTGCCTAAAAGCATCACCTCTGACAGAGGCGTCCAATTCACGGCGAAATTCTGGAAGGAACTTTGCAAATCTTTAGAAATCAAAATTTGCCTATCATCGGCATATCACCCCCAGAGCAACGGACAGACAGAGAGAACCAATCAAACCCTAGAACAATATCTCCGTTGTTTTTGCTCAGCCTCACAAGATGATTGGTCCTCCCTATTATCCTACGCTGAATTTGCATATAATAACTCGGTGCATTCAGCCACCAGTCAAACTCCTTTTTGGGCCAACTTTGGCTTCCATCCTTCCTTTCTCCCTGATGACATTCCGGAGAGCTCTGTTCCTGCTGTTCAAGATCGGATAGCCTTTGTTCAATCTAATTTTCTGAGACTCCAGGAAATGATGCAAAACGCCCAGGAGTCTTACAAGAGACACTATGACAAGGGTAGGAAGGAAAATCCAGTCTTCAAAGTTGGGGAGGAAGTATGGCTCTCCGCCACCAACCTCAAATTGCCGATCCCTTCACGGAAATTGGGACCAAGATTTATAGGCCCTTTTAAAATCAAGCGAGTAATCAACCCTGTGGCCTTTGAATTGGCACTGCCCGACTCCTACAGGATACACCCGGTCTTCCACACGTCTCTGTTGAAACCGGTAGTCTCCAGCTCCTTCCCGGGAAGGGATGAGCCACCTCCTCCACCTGTGGAGGTTGATGGTGAAAACGAGTACGTGGTGGAATCTATCCTGGGCTGCAGGAAAAGAGGCAGGCAGTTACAATATTTAATCAAATGGAAGGGGTATCCCCCGGAGGACAACTCTTGGGAACCATCTAGGAACCTACATGCTCCCCGCCTAATTAGAGTCTTTCACCAGGAACATCCCGAGTTGATGTCTAGTCTGGGCGTCCGGAGTCCGCCCCTAGGAGGGGGGCACTGTCAGGGAAATCGTTCCAACAGCGCCAATCAGCGCCCAATGCGCACGCGCGGCGGAATGATGCTTCGGCGCATGCGCGTGCGCGGGACGACGCTTCTACGTTCTCGGGTGCGCGCGCCGACGCAGCGGCGCGCGCGCATGCGCAGCGGCGCACCAATAGGAATCCAGGCGGGCCTATTTAAAGAGACCTAGTTGCACTGACAAGTTGCTGGTTTGTCAGCTTTCCTGTATTCCCAAGACTCTGGAAAACTATCCTGAAAATCTCCTTGTGACCCGGACTGGCTTGATTCCTCTGATCTCTCTCCTGGACCTGACCCTCGGCTTGTGATACGGACTTCTGCCTTCTCCTGTGTTTGACCCTCGGCCTGTGACTCGGATCTGCTGTCTGTCTCCAATCCTTGACCTCTGGCTTGTACCTTTTGGACTTCCACGTTTCCTTTGAACCCCTGCCTGGTTCCCGGTACTCTCTGGACTTGTTACCTTTTACTGCGTTTGACCCCCAGCCGGGACTGTTACCTTGCCACTGCAACCCGGACTCAACCTGCACCGGTTTCCATTATCTCATGCTGTTTGAACTTTACCAATCCGGATAGTTCCTGCTTGAAGCCTGTTCTTCAGTCTACTCAGCTCTACCGGACCGTCTACAGATACCCACCACCTGCCGATAGCCGGTGCCGCTTCTCGCCATCCACTCTCTGTCTCAAACTCCAGGGGGTGGAGTGCGTCAAGTCGCAAAGGTGAACCACTCTCGGCATCTCGGCCTCGGTGAGTACATACCCTTACACCAGCCTTTTTTGCTGCATACAAGAGAGCATGTACGGAATTTGTTTGGGGCAGACTCAGACCACGAATTAGTTTTGCCAAACTCACCATACCTAAACTTAGAGGGGGCATAGGGCTCCCAGATCTCCACAAGTACCACCAGGCCTGCCACCTAGCTAGAATAGTCGACTGGAACGTTCCCGCGATGACCAAAGCATGGGTCCAACTGGAACACTCCTTCTCACCAGTCCCGCTATCTCAGACCCCTTGGATTGGGCCAAAAAACACCCCAACCCCCTGTAAGGAACATCCGCTCATTCAACCCACACTAACATGTTTCCGAGAAGCGTGCAAAAAGTATCAAATATCGTCGACTCTGGGCCCAATGACCCCTCTAAGACTTAACCCAGACTTCGAACCGGGACTGACAACCTCCTTTCTTTCAGACTGCTGGCCACATAGTCACATCCGAGCTGAACACTTCTTCGAAAATAACCACATGCTTTCTTACACAAACCTGGCCTCTAAAATGATCACGGGCTCCTTCCCCTTTTGGACCTACGTCCAACTTAGGAATTTTTTTGAAAAACCCAGCCCGAAACCGGATTGGTCGCGGAGACACACACCCTTTGAATCACTCTGTCTCAATGTTACACCACTAACTCACCTGATCTCCAGCACCTATGCACTTTTTTATTCTGACCAACGTCCGAAACTGAACTGGGCGAGCCACAAATGGGAATGTGAACTCGCCATTACCCTCTCGGACCAAGAGTGGGAAAACGCCTATGCCTGCATACACAAAGGGTCTGTTAATGTTCATACACAGGAAAACGCGTTCAAAGTCTACTCGAGATGGTATAAGACCCCCCTCAGACTACACCACATGTACCCTTCCCAATCCCCGCTCTGCTGGAGATGCGGGAAGGACATAGGCTCCCTGTTACACATATGGTGGACATGCCCTAAAATCCAACCATTCTGGACAGAAGTCCACCGTCTTATCAATTCCATCACCACGCACTGTCTAGAATTTACCCCAGCGCAATTCCTACTTCACCACTCCAAACTACCACCAAGAACATACATGAAGTCCTTGGCTATGCATATGGTCAACGCTGCAAAATTGTGCAAACCAGCGAAATGGCGTTCACCGGAACCACCTTCAATCGCGGAATGGTTCCAACGCATACACAAGATAGCAGAAATGGAGGACTTAATACATCAGGCCAATGATACACCCTCTAAATATACACGTTCTTGGGCATGCTGGCTGCACTTTATCACTACAGACGAATATAGAGGATGTGTCGCATGGGGGCCCTCCGGGAGCCGTGGTGGGAGGAAGAGTCCTACTATGACTCCCCTTTTCCAACTTCTCTCGCCTTCCTTACTGTCCTGTTCTCAACCCCACTCTGATCCCACACTCCGACCTCCCCTTCCCTGCCAACCCATTCCCAACTGTACGCACTCCTGTTGATGCTGTACCACTCTCTCTATCTGAATTGCCCTTTCTAGATACTATCTGATAATGTTCAACCCTCCTGGTACACAATCCCCACTAGGTTTCTATGACTGTATATACCCTTTTTAAAATCTCCCTTCCCTACCCCTACAACTTTGCATGCCCGCCCCTTAGATCCCCGACTCACCATACACCACCATCTCGCCACATGACCATAATTTTTACATGGTGATTAACCTTCATTTGATTTCTTAGCTACCTTCTCAGAGTTGTATTTAGACATTTGTTAATGCTTACTGTTATCCGTTACATTTAACTATTAAGTAGTAGCAGTACATACTCAGGCGTTGTCGCATTTGATCACCATATTCGCCATAATTGGCGGCTGCGCCCGCTACATTGTTTGGCGGCTGTGCCCGCAATTAAGTGCTCTACTGTATACCTTGACTTCAAACTCAATAAAATCTGTTTTAAAAAAAAAATAATAATAATAATATATATATATATAAATATTTATTTTTTATATATTGAAGATAGCTAGCAACATTTTCAGAACGCAAATGTCAGAACAGCAGCAGCTTCTATACTTCTACAACTGGTTTCTTTTGAACATGGGAAAAAACTTTCACCCTTCAGGCAGTAAAAGCCCACTAGGGAACTTAAAGTGGAGTTCCACCCTGAATTTTTATTTTTACCAAAAATTGGAAGAAAAAAAATTGGAAAAAAAAATTGGAAAAAAAAAGATTTTTTTACTTACCAGAAATAGCAGTTGCTATGCGGAAGTTCCTAATCTGCCTCTTCATCCTCCGCGGCTGGTCTCCATTCTTTTCCTACTCGCGGTGTCTTCTGGTGAATGGGGCACGCTGCCTTCTTGGAACTGTGTGTATCCCAGAGAGCAGCCGGCCCATTCACAAAGCGCCGCGCAACTCGCGCATGCGCAGTAGGAAACGGGCATTGAAGCTGCAAGGCTTCACTGCCTGTTTCCCTTAGTGAGGATGGCGGCGCGGTGACCTGCCGCAATCAAGCGATCGGCCTCGGGGGGGGGCAACTTCACGGGCGCCTAGGACAGGTAAGTGTCCTTATTAGAAGTCAGCAGCTACGGTGTTTGTAGCTGTTGACTTTTTTTTTTTTTTAAAGTCGCTGGTGGAACCCTGCTTTAACTAAGTGAGCCTGACACATATTTAAAAAATGCTACTGTCAAAAATGCTTCTGTCTTGAAGAATTGATAGGCAAAATTTGCACAGTTGAAACTTATAAAGCATAAAGTCGTACAGTAGTGCAGCATGTGCACAATTCAAAGAATACACCAAAAAAAATTGATGGTTTGAAGAGCACAGCAGCAGTGCTATTTCTGTAACATGAATCATAATGTTTTTTTCTTTGGCTTACACATATGCTTTCTCCTCTTGTCCTCAGTGGCATTTGGCAGGTCACAATCACACCCCTGGCACATTAGCAAAGTTCCAGATTTCACTTTTTTTGTCTTTGATTCCCCTCTTGTCCTCCCTTCTGCTCTGTGCAGTTTAAGCTGCCAATTCCCCCTAGCTATCATCTGCCAGGTCCTCTGTAAAAGGTATCCAGGCAAGCGCATGCCTCTTCACATGCCCATACATCAAACACATGGCACACATACAGGCCTGAGATGAACAAGCTGTGTGACAGAATAACTATACAGTAGACTTGCGTTCACTTTAACTGTTGAAGGTCACAGATTATGTTAGGCTTCTTTGTATTCTGCTGTTTTCTATTTGGAGACATACTGAAAAGTTATTCAAACAAATTCCTTTGTAGTTGTGTTCTTTTAAATGCTATCTTGGTCTTTGTCCCTTCTTCCTATTTATCACAAGATTATGGGATTGAATTACAAAGGAAAATCGACTGTTCATTTTGCAAGGGATGTTGCACTTTTCAAGACAATCTTCCCAAGAGTTTAGTGAATAAGGTGAAGTTCTGCTATCACCCAATGGTTTGCAAGCAAAAATTCAGTTTTAAAAAAAAAAATTCCATGGTTGTAATTGGGTATTTTTTGCAAAGTGCAATTGCACCTTATTCACTAAGCTCTGGGGAAGATCCTCTTGCAAACTACAACTTCACTTGCAAAGTGAACAAGAGGGAATGAGCAAGAAAATTGAATAATTAGAACCAGTTTTTTTTTCTCACTGTGTCCCATTTGGGAGATTTCCCTTTGCTTCCTGTCCTGGTGACTCAATAGACAATGAGTGGAAATATATTCAAAGTGAGAGGGTATCCCATTGTAGACAGTTGTCACTGGAGGTGTGCCCACTGAAAGATGATTTTCCCTCTACTCATGCTACAGTGACAGCTGTAAATTTTTGAATTTCCATCATGGACTTCCCAAATAGCCTATAAAAAGTAATGGCTTTACAATTTATTACACTTTATTAAAAGCTTGCTGAAAGCAATGTAGTACAGATTTTACTTTAAAGTGGATGTAAACCCACTCTCATCCTTTCTAAACTACTGCCATAGTGCTGATCTATAAGGATATAGATGCCTCCTGCACGTATCCTTATCTGTCAAATGTCTCCCCTCTGTCTGTTATGAGACCTGAAAAACTGCAGATTCTGTGGGTGGATCTGTTGTCTGGAGCTCGGTGGGTGGAGTCGTGTTGTCAGTAGACTCCCCGCCCACCTCTACACTCCTCTTGTCAACATGCATTTTCTCCTGTATATTCCTTCTGCTATAATCACTAACATCCAGTCAAAATCCAGAAAAGTAACCACATGACTTCAGAAAAGGAGTGGGGGTGGGAATTAAAAAATAATGTCTAAAGCTAGTGAACGAGATATGTAAATAACCTGTCATTCACAGCAAGAGGGCGGAACGGACAAAGGTAACTCTGTTTGTCCGTTTTATCTCACTGAACAATAAAAGAGGATTGCCCAGAGCTGGATTAACTCTTTGTGGCAAGACCTGGCACAAATGATAGGAAATCGTATACACTACATTGTGACAGCAAAAAAAAAAATTTGGGTTTACATCCACTTTAAGACACACTTCCAGTAACAGTCCTTAAAGCACAGGTGTAGCCAGCATAGGGTTAACTACCCCCCCCCTCCATTGCTGTCTGGGCCCTTTTGCAAAGATTTCCCCCTAATTCCTGGCAAATGGGTGGTCTTGTGTGATGGTGTATCAAGCTACCATTGGTAGTGTGGTGGCAAACTCTTCTTGCACCCAAAGTGAAGATGTCACAGTGAATTCTCCCTCCAGAGCTGAAACAGCTTGTGCTTGCACACCATACTTGCTCTATTTACAGAAGAAAAAGAGGCATTTTAATCGAATGTTGTGTATTCGTATAATGCAGCGCTAGAATACTGACCAAATAAAATGGTCGCAAGCTAAAGAAAAAAATATCTACAGATGTTAATAAAACAGGGAGGAAGGAGCTGCTCATTAGGATTTTCTAAGGATTAATACGATATTTAACAACTTTTATTGAAAACAAATTGCATTTTGCTGGAATTGACATAATTTGGAGATTAGAAGACAATTCTTTGCTTTATACTTAAGCACTAACAAAAATACATTGCAACATGAATGTTACAATGTAATAATGAATAAAGCTTGCAACCACTTCTTGAAGGCTTTGTTCATAAAGAATCTGTTGTCACAATGCAGGACCATATGATAACTGAAACCCACGATTAATCTGGCAGTCTGGTGTTTTCTGTGGATGTCATGGGTCTGCAGTCCCAACTTTTGTCTCCTCTGTAATGTCTGAGGCGGGCGTCTGTACACTGACCCTGTTCTAGTGGCCAGGACAAGAAGTGAGGGATAATCCTCCAATGGTGTTACAGAAATCAATCTTCCAATCCACTAAAAATGTGTTTTATATAAAGAATGGTGCTGCGATGCGGGAACCCTGCAAATCCACTGTGGGTTCCCGCAACGCATGTCTCCCGCTGGCAGTTCATACTTCCCTATGCGAACTGCTTGGAGTGTCAATTAAAAGTTACAGACACCCCCAAATCAGTTTGCATATCGCAGTGCAATCTGAAAATTCGGACAGGAATCAGATTGCATGGGTGTGAACACCCATGCAATCCGATTCTGCTGCAGACCAAAAAAAGAGTCATGTGCGAGTTTGGTCAGAATGTGATGCAAATTCAGCCATACTATCTGCATGGCTGAATTCACACCGCATGTGACTTGCACTGCAGTACGGTGCGAATCACATGCGATCTTGCACCACGCAGCAGTGTAAACCGACCCTAATGCCGCGTACACACGATCATTATTCACGGCGGTTAAAAAACCGCCGTGAATAATGACATTAAAAACGTGGGAACGGCTTGTTCCCCACACATGGTCGTTTTTCACGTCGTTTTTTCTCTTGTCGAGAAAAACGACCGTCTGTGGGCTCCGCAGCAGTGTTTCCCTATGGGAAAACTGCCGCGGAAAACATGTCTAAAAAAACGACGAGAAAAATTAGAACATGTTCTAATTTTTCTCGTCGTTTTTAATGCCGTTTTTCTCGTCGAAAAAAACGGCAGAAAGCCCACAGACTATCGTTTTTCTCATTGAATGGGAAAAAATAGGATTTTTGTACTCACCGTAAAATCCGTTTCTCTGACGTCCATGGACCGACGCAGCTCTCATACTGATTACATGTGGGTATATGTCCCTGCTCGCAGGAGAAGACCTAGGCAGAATGTTAGAGGTTAAAACATTCTAGAACAAGCCAGAGCTGAACAGCCCCGCCCAGGGGGGCGGTCCCTCCAGACATTACCCTTCCACCTGCAGCTAATCAGCCTCAGTTCGTAACAAAGCAGTACAAACTTAAAAGGAAGGGTGGGTGCTGCGTCGGTCCATGGACGTCAGAGAAACGGATTTTACGGTGAGTACAAAAATCCTATTTTCTCTTATCGTCCATGGACCGACGCAGCTCTCATACTGATTACATGTGGGACGTCCCAAAGCAGTATAAGAAAAGGGTGGGAGCAAAAAAAGGAAGGAACAACCAAAACTTCACTCCAAACCAGCAGAGCCCCTCAACGGAGGAGTTGCAACATTAGACAGCGGCCTGCAACACTTTGCGGCCGAAGGAAGCATCCGAAGATGCAGCCACATCAACCTTGTAGAACTTTGAAAAGCTATGAACAGACGACCAGGTCGTCGCCTTGCACACTTGTGCAACCGACGCTTGATGTCGGAAGGCCCGGGAAGCACCAATTGCCTTGGTGGAATGCGCCGCAACCGGAAAGGGAGGCGCCCGCCACTTAAGGGCATAGGCCTGTATGACGGTCTGCCTGATCCACCTAAAGACGGTGGCAGACGACACCGCTCGGCCCTGTTTTGGACCAGACACAGATTTCCGAATGGAAACAGTAGCAGACAGGTACACTCGTAAGGCTTGTACCCATCTTAATGCAGGAAAGCGATGGGTGAGGACACAAGGACACAAGGACGGAAGAACAATGTCCTTCTTAAGGTGAAAGGCCAAGACCATCCTTAGAAAAGAAGGATGGTCGTGGGCGCAACACCAACATATCCTTATGGAGGACCAAGTAAGGCGACTTGCCAGACAAGGCTGCCAACTCAGACACCCGTCTAACCGAAGCAATGGCCAATAAGGCCAACTTCCGGGACAAGGTCAAGAGAGGAATCTCTCCGATATTCTCAAAGGGATGTTCTTGGAGAACCGAGATGCATCAAAATCAGATCCCAAGTAGGGAGAGGAGGCTTGACAGGGGGGACCACATGGCGAACCCCCTGCCCAAAAGGTGCTAATCAAGGAATGGCCCGGCAGCGGTCGTTGAAAAAGACAGTCCGGGCCGAAATCCGACCCTCAAAAAAAAAAAAGGTATGCAAGGCCAGCTTTTGGGTCACACCACGCTGTAAGAACAGCAAAATCCTGGGAACGGAAAACATCCGAGGATGCCACTCAAGTTCCTCGCACATAGCGATGTAAGCCTTCCAGGTACGGTGAGATATCTTTCTGGAGGAAGATTCCCGTGTCAACAACATAGAAGAGATGACCGAATACGAGAGAACTCGGTCCTTTAGCACCTGGCTTTAAACAGCCATGCCATTAAAGCCAAGGACTGTAAAGCAGGATGAAGTATGCTCTGCGAAGTCGGCGAGGCAACAACAGTAGCAGAGGGTAAGCATATATCAGGCGATACTGCCCCCAGGGGCTTCCAACGCGTCTAACGCATCCGCCCAGGAGTCCCTGGACCTGACCACGATCTTGCCACCTTGCGAGTGAGTCGAGAGGCCACAAGGTCCACTTCCGGTGCCCCACCTCCGGTAAAGAAGGTGGAAACACCTCCGGATGCAAGGACCCTTCGCCTGCAATGCACACAGCCGACAGGACCGTCTTGCAGCGAGACGTATGAAAATCCCAAAGAGACTCCGCAATGTATCGGAGATGGGAGGCCCCAGTGTACAGGGTGCCTCAAATGTTGGCCAATAAAGGCAACTTGACGGAACTTCCCTAGAAACCCGGTCAGAGGACTAGTACCTCAGCCTCCACAGGTGGCGCAAACCCACCCCAGGCACAGAGACCCTAAAGGCTAAAGCAGTTGTAGTGCACCTGCTAGACGACTGATGAATGAAGCAGAGGCTTTTGCCCAGTCATTGAGCTACAAAAAATGCCAGAGACGCAGCCACTAACGGGCACAACGCCAACTCCAGCCTGGCGAACACAGTCCAAGCCAGCGCTTCTGATCACCACTGAAAGCAGGTGGAAAGTGATACCCCTGAAACCAGGGATCCTTGTGACAATGCTCCATCCAGCAGCTACCCATGGATAGGTGCTGATTGTGCAAACACATAGTTTATACTTTGTATTGCGTCAAACGCACAAATGGAGAGTGTGGGAGGAAACCCACCCAGCCACAAAGAGCATAATACCACCAGATACGGCGTATGTAGTTTAGTATTTGTGGATAAACCTATTAAAACGCGTATATACTGTGCCAGCGACGAAGGCGTGCACATCATCGGGGCCTGGACGTAAACCAGCCACACAGATTGCGTACACAACCATGTAGGTATGTTAGCCTGCGAATAAACAAATTGCACATGTTTATACTGTGCATAGCGCTGAGAATGCGCACACCATTGGAACGCAGGGGAGAAACCTGAGCACCCGGATGAAACCCATGCAGACTGCATACGCATACCGTGTATGGTATTATAGTATGTGTGCTAAACATTTTGCACAAGCCCATGTGTGCATAGCACCGAAGGCGTGCACACTGTTGGCGCGTGGGAGGAACCGAAGTACCCCACGCATACTCAGAGAATGCAATACCTACAGCTACTGTAAATGTATTTAGTGTAGTGTATAGACATAATGTGTATGTTTACACCGTGTATTGCACCAAAGGCATGCATGTCATGTAGCATGGGCAGAAACCCACGCAGACTGCATACGCATACCGTATAGGTATTATAGTGTGTGTGCTAAACCTTTTGCACAAGCTCATGTGTGCAAAGCACCGAAGGCGCGCACACCGTTGGCGCGTGTGAGGAACCGAAGTACCCCACGCATACTCAGAGAATGCAATACCTACAACTACTGTAAATGTATTTAGTGTAGTGTATAGACATAATGTGTATGTTTACACCGTGTATTGCACCAAAGGCATGCATGTCATGTAGCATGGGCAGAAACCCACGCAGACTGCATACGCATACCGTATAGGTATCATAGTGTGTGTGCTAAACCTTTTGCACAAGCTCATGTGTGCATAGCACCGAAGGCGCGCACACCGTTGGCGCGTGGGAGGAACCGAAGTACCCCACGCATACTCAGAGAATGCAATACCTACAACTACTGTGAATGTATTTAGTGTAGTGTATAAACATAATGTGTATGTTTACATCGTGTATTGCACCAAAGGCATGCATGTCATGTAGCGTGGGCGGAAACCCACGCAGACTGCAAAGACATACCGGGTAGGTCCAATCGCACAAATTTAGACTGTGCATAGCGCCGAAGCGCCCACTCGGAAGAACTCCACGCAGACAGCACACAGATACCGTGTAGGAATGATAGCATGTGAATCAACATAATATTGCACATGTTTATGCTGTGCATTTCCATTGGAGCGTGGGGGGAAACCGGAGTACCCGGAGGAACCCCACGCAAACAGTATACCCATACTGTAAACATGTATAATATGTGCAATAAACATATTGAACATGTCTATACTGTGCAGAGAGCCGAAGCGCACATACCATGAGAGTGCGGGAGGACACCGGAGCCCCCGCCAGCCCAGAGAGTATGATACATACATATACTGTGAATGTATCTGGAGTCGTGCATAAACATATTTTGTACGTTTATATCATGTATGGCACTGAAACACAGCATTGGAACGTGGGGACAGCCACGCAGACACAGAGACCAATAACACATACATACACTGTGAATGTATGCAGTGTAGAGGTATAGGATGAGTTTAAATTATGGCGCAGAGGCACATAATCTTCTCTGTATCATTCCAACCTGGTTGACAGTGCTGCTGAAGCAGCATACAGGTAACAGTTAACATCTGATCCTCAGACCGTGTGTCTGTCAGAGCTCAAACCATTCCCCAGGAAATGGTGGGAAATGTTACCTCAGGTATCACACACAAGGCTCACAGGGATTAGAGACATAAATGAATAAAGTCCTCCCTCATCCATGCTGCTCTTGAGGCAGCGTGTGAGGAAAACTGAGGAAACTGTGTAAAAGAAAAGCTTGTCACAGCAATTTCAGCCTGAGTGTGATTCTCACATCATCAATGAGATCACTTACAAGCGCCCTGTCATTCACTGACACAGAACTGGAGTCTTCCTCACAAGGGAATGTCCTGTTCATAAACATTAAATATTCAGAGGTAGGGTCCTGAGCCCAATAGCTAGGCCCATATCTGACTCAGAGCACTCCTTCACTAAAGATTTTTGTGGGGGGAGGGGGCTTATAGCTCCTTTTGCTCGCACACCGCTTCCATTCTGACAGGAATGATTCCAGGACTGCTGACAACTGGTCCGTAAGGACCACAGCTGCAGGAAACATATGAACATTTTTAACTGTGCAGCACTGCCAGTTGCCCCAGGCAATGTGGAGAGCAGGTGTATCAGACTCCATAAACGCCACCCTCTGAGACCTTATACACTATACAGTGAATATACAGTCCACCCACTGGCTACGCTGAGGAGGGGACACCCGGGAGGACCCACCAACCCTTAAGGACAGCTCAGTCTGTGAGGAGATTGTGAGGGGATTCGCGCCGCCGCCAGAAATAAATGTGCGGCGGACACAAGAAAATGGCCGCCGTCCGCAGCTATAACTGTGCCACTAAACGCCAAGATGGCCGCCGAGCGCAAAATTCAAAGCTCTAATGCGCGCCAATGGCGCACGCAATAACCACCTCCCACAAAGTCCTCTTCCTCACACACCAGAAAAAACTGCAGACATGAGCGCCCAACCAGGCCAGACTGACCCCCAAGCACCCCACAGCACAGCACCAGTACAGGGTGCAGAGAGCAGCATAACAGGGGGGGGGGACAGGGAGAAACCCCCACACACAGAAACACAGCCAGCATGTACTCACCTGCAGTAGGAGAGACTACTTACCCGTCCTTTTCAGGGACCCACTGGCTTGTTTCAGACAGACCTATCACAGAGTCGTACTGCGTAGCTGTCGGCCCGGTCCACCGTGAGAGATACAGTCAGTCAAGTACTGTTCAATCTTGAGAGGACCGCGGGAGCATGAAAGCAACCCGGCCACCCCTGGAGCCATGGGGTATGTCGTGAACTGAGTCTCACGCACGCAAGGCGAGGATCAGCACGCTCGATGGTCGGACAGGGAAGACTACGAGGATACTAGTGTACCCAACCTGTTGCCCAGCCGACAGTTGATTGAAGGTCTCAAAAATAAAATAATAAAATTCCCAAAGGAATAAAAATCAAAAGTAAAATCTTCCAGGAGACTGGCTCCTGAGAGCCACGTCTTCTCCTTCTGCTAGGCAGAAAAAAACTGAGGCTGATTAGCTGCAGGTGGAAGGGTAATGTCTGGAGGGACCGCCCCCCTGGGCGGGGCTGTTCAGCTCTGGCTTGTTCTAGAATGTTTTAACCTCTAACATTCTGCCTAGGTCTTCTCCTGCGAGCAGGGACATATACCCACATGTAATCAGTATGAGAGCTGCGTCGGTCCATGGACGATAAGAGAAATGTTGTTTTTCTCGACGAGAAAAACGGCCGTGTGTACGCGGCATTACTGTTTGCAGAAACTCTATAGAAGATCGGCAGATCATAATGTATACTTCTAAAACTAATCAGTTGCAAAGAAAGACAAACCTACACCATCAGGATATCATTGATTCTGAAGTCTATCATATCACTAGCTAAAATCATCATGCATATGGGCAACGTAATAGTGGCAATAAACACATGCAGATATTTTGTTCTATGAAACAAAAGATTGAAGAAATGTCTATTCTTATCACGTCTGCAGATTCAAACGCTCAATTCAAATGATTCTTCTCCTAAGTACTATTTTGCCAAGAAAATTGTATAAATCTTTTCGAGCATGCTGAGGTGGAAGACTAGATACAAGACTAGATACAAATAAGTACTTGTAAAAGCTCATTTGATAACTCCTTGCACTTAATTGTTGCTGGAAATGCAGAGAATGATTGCATCATCATAAAATATGAGCCTGTTTAATATGGAAACCTAGCAATCACTTTGTGTAAAGTGCAGTAACGTGTAGCGCTCACCCCTGGCTGCTGGAAATAGACAGGTTCTCCCAAGTAGTACAGAGGTTGCCATTCACATAAGCTCAGTCCTATGCATGCCAACAATTCAGGCTCAGTCTCAGGAATGTCTTTTTAGTATTTATTGTTGAAGAACTTTAATAGGAATGGGGTTTAGGGTCACAGGATATTTAAAAAAGATCAGTAATAACTATAGGAGTGCAAACTTCTCTGTAATCTTTCAATAGCAGCTTTCTGGAGGTAGCAAGGAATGGCCAGTATATCTACGATCGAGGAGGCCCGTCCATTAGGGGCGCACAGGTGCCGCCCCCCCTATCCATGCCTCCGATCCCCATATCCATGCGTCCGGCCCATTGCAGGGCGCTGGATGTATACATTTCTATATGGGTGGTGTTTTTTTTAAGCACTGATTAGAGCCAGAGGCTCGAATAGGCTTCACAATAGGGTGGGCTCGGGGTGCAGAGTATGCGCTCGGAGCCCATCCAGGTGTGTTGCAATAGCAAATGAATATTCACTATTGTAACACTGATCCTCCTCCCGGCCAATCAGGAAGTGAATATTTACTACAGTATTGTAAGACTGATCCTCCTCCCGGCCAACATTGGACGCCTAGGCAGAGGGGAGGAGACGCACGGCTGATGGAGGAAAGGACACAGAAGTCGCTGCCCGCTGCCTACAGGACCGACCGGCAGACAGCAAGTGGTGGAGGGGGGTTTGAGGTGTCGCTGGTTGTTCCCCCCCCCCAAAAAAAAAAAAACAGCCGCCACTGTCTACGATTCTACCACAGTGGTCCATAAAGCCACTTCTGGCACTAAGAAGTTCTCTAATGCCCGATTCACACCTGATAGTTTTCTAGCTCAAACTAAATTTGGGTAGATTGGTGCAGTTTTTGAAGTGTTTTTTTCTCAATAGAAATTTATTAAAACACACGATTTACATGTTTTGGGCATTTTCACATGTTTTGTTGCACGTTTTTGGAGCATTTTTTGCAGAATGTAAACAAAAGCTGGCATTGAAAAAAACAGCATGGGGGTCAACCTACAATCTATACCAGGCCCTTGCAGTCTGGTATGGATTTTAAGAGGGACCGCGCACCAAAAAAATAAATAAAATGTGTGGGATTTGCCAAAAAAGCGATACGAGGCCCTTCGGTATGGTATGGATTGAAATAGGAATCCCACACCAAAAAAATGGCATGGGGTCCCCCCCATATCCATACCAGACCCTTATCCAAGCATGCAGCCCAGCAGGTCATGAAAGGGGAAGGGGAACGAGCAGGCACTTTGCCGGGAGGCTCCAGTATGTGTATGTATGCATGCGAGATAGGGGCACTAGATTATAAGCAAGGACAGGAACTAATGTGCGTATACCACATGTAAAGTGCTGCATAAATTGCCATATATAAATACCTGAAATAAATAAAATAAAACTAATGTTTCTTAGTGGAATCCAAAAATTGCAATGAAGCCCAAATTGGTTGGAGCTGGGCTTTAACAAAAATACAGACTTTTGTGTTGATATAATAAGACATAGAACAATGTGCTATGTGCAAATTCAGCTTGGGCACCCAAGCAGAATTCACCTTTCACACGTTGAGCTCCAGTAAAGTAAAAACTGTTCGATAAGGGTTTCTAAACTTTACATATCATAATTTCTCTTTGCATTGCTTTATTTAAATAAATCAGTTTTGCTTATCTCCACTCTCCATATTTTATGACATGTATATAGTGTATATTGCGCTATCCAAAAATACAAACATGAATTAAAGTAAACCTACAGCAGCAACTTATTCTGTGAGACACACACAGTAAAGTCAATAATCTAAAAACAAAGTTGCGCTAAAAATGTGATATGTATGTGAGAACAGCAATGCTGTAAGCAAAAAAGTCCATACAGTGATATAAAAACAATCCCACGGTGCACTGCTAATCGCTAACTAAAGTGTAAGTTCCATAGGACAAAACCTCCACCAAATGAATTTGCAGTTTACCAGCTCCTTAGACCTCCTATGTCAGAAGATTTATCCCCCTTGTGGCTATTTTACCCAGCCAAGGCCTTAATTCTCCAGTGGACCCAAGTTGTGACCTGCCACTCAAGAGGGGACCCCATCTGATGAAGTTCCCAAAAGAAGAGAAAAGGCTTCCATAGTGTAAAATCTCCAACCAGAAGTTTATTATAAAAAGGGTTACACTTACAAAAAAGTGTTAAAACATGTGTGAATAAGCGGGCCGGCTCAATGGTGGCAGCCCGTCCTTCCGGGACCTGCGGAAACATGGTGACATCTGCAAATCGCTTCTCCCTGCGAGTTTCGTCACACAATGACATCGCTAGTGCCCCATAATAAACTTCTGGTTGAAAATTTTACACTATGGAAGTTTTTTTCTCTTCTTTTGGGAATTTCATTGGATGGGGTCCTCTCTTGAGTGGCGGGCTGCTCACAACTCGGGTCCACTGAAGAATAAAGGCCATAGCTTGGTAAAATAGCCACAAGAGGGATAGACCTTCTGTAATAGGAGGGGGCTGGTAAGCTGTAAATTTATTTGGTGGAGATTTTGTCCTTTGGAACTTACATTTTATTTTGGTGATTGGCAGTGCATTGTGGGATTGTTTTTATATCACTGTATGGACTTTTTGCTTACAGCATCACTGTTCTCTTATATATATCACATTTTTAGCGCAACTTCGTTTTTGGATTTTTTTATATTTTATGACATATCAGAGATTTTGAAACAACGGTTAACGTATCTAGGAATGTGATGCAGTGTTGGTAATTGGCCTTAGCTGGTTAGGAAAGCACAGTTGCCATAGAATGGTTTAAATCTCATTTTCGATTTAGTTAATTCCTTTCAGTAAGGGGGTTAGAAATCAAAGTGACTTTGAGTACATCCCTCAGATCTCCCTGCCAGAAATATCGATTTAATAAGTATTTTTTTGTTTACAAGACAAACACTGAATCGTGGATTAGCAATTGTCCTAAATCGTCTCCTACAGCAATTTTTTTTTTTTGTCAGATAATCTTTCAGCTTCTGTCCCAGTTTGTTGGAAAATACTGTCAAGCTTTTCATGCTAAAAGAAGTTTTCAAAAGCTCTGGCAGATCATCCAACTTATTTATCACAATTTCTTTTTATGAATAAAAGAACTCTGACAAAAGCATTTCAATACTATTTGTTTAGATCTTTAAAGAATCACTGTGACATGCCTATTGAGGACAAAGTGACAGACTTTCTTGAAAGAAAAAAAAAAACCCCCAACCAAATTATGTTTTCCCTGTGCTCCCATGCCTCTCTGTTCCCATGTCAGAATGGTGAGGGAGTACAGGGAAGGTATTAGTGGTGGTGTAAACTTCCGATAGGATGGATTTAAAGCTTAAAGCTGAGTTCCAGGCTATTTTTAGTTTATTAAAAGTCAGCAGCTACAAGTATAGCTACTGACTTTTAATAAACAGCCACTCACCTGTCCCACGGTCCAGCGATGCGGCCGCACGGAGGCCCGCTCCTTTCCTCTTCTCTCCTTGGTGCCTTCATTGCAACTGTGGGCACCCGGCCGTGACAGCTTGTGGCTTCACGGCCGGGCGCGCACTGCACATGCGTGAGTCACGCTGCACTCTCGGAGTGGATAGGCGATCTTCCTGGACCTGTCACGTGTCCCAGGAGATCACCTAGAGGGAGGGGCCACCTAGGGGGAGAGGAGGAGTTGCCTAGGAACTCCGCTTTAAGTTCACTTTTTTTCTAAAATCCAGCTCCCCTATGTAACAATATACCATTAATGTAACTCAGTTGCAGAAAAGTACAAGCTTTCTTTGATTATGAGAACAAGGTCTTACATTAGCTCTTGTTGTATTTCTTGGAAAGCTTCATCGCATCCTGACATGAGATGTAGGACAGAGAAACCAGTAAGACAAAGGAAGGAGTTTACCAGCTGACCCCATTAGCACACCTTCACCCATCAACTATGTTTCTTTCTCGTACATCACGGGACACAGAGCGACATAGTCATTACTAATGGGTTATATAGATACCGTCAGGTGCTGGCACTGGCAACTTCCAAAACCGGAAGTACCCTCCCCTATATAAGCCCCTCCCATCCGGGAGCACCTCAGTTTTTTGCCAGTGTCTAAGGTGTTGGCCAAGAAGAAACATGTGTTTTTCACTGAGCTTGCGTACAGGTTCTTTTGGGCCTCAGTAAGCTATTCCGGATCCGACCAAAAAAGCTTCATAGCTAAATGGTCGGTACCCGGGCCTTGCAGAGAAGAGCAGGGTTTTGCCTGTAATGCTTCTCTTAGGAGAGCTGGACCCTGGGATCCAGAGCTCTGGTCATACCCACGACCAAGATGTTTTCTGTGCAGGGTGCTATACAGGTCCAGGGGAGTGGAATCCTTGGGAACCCGGTCCCTGAAGGTTTGATTACAATGCCTGCCGTGATAGGTGAAGTTTGGGCTTTTGTGGACCAAACAAAGTCCTGCGGCGGGGAACAGGTAAGTGGGGGCCCCCAGGAACTTGGTTCTATTGGGGGACCCCCAAGCCTAATTTGTCTTTCTGTCTGTTACCTAATGGTATTCCTGCTAATATCTGTGCATGCCTGTAACTGCTAAAAAAATGTAATAATTTTTAATGGTGGTCAAGAAAAAAAAAAAAAATTTTTTTTATATATATATATATTTAATATATTAGACTGCGGTACCTGTGTTTGTCCACTAGAGGCCGCTGTGGAACGTTTCTTGTCATGTGGACTAGTTTCTTCTCATCGGAGCAAGTCCAGGCAGATGGTGAGTTCTCTTATGGGAAACTGCTTCCTCTGCCATGTTGCAATGCTCGTCCATCCCCCGGCCTGCGGCAAAGGGGCCCTGGCTCTTGTCCCTGGTTTCCATTTTCGAAATTAGCGCCGAAGGCGCACGTGGCCGCGCGCGTGCGCGTGCACGCGCCTCTATATATAGAGGTGAGCCGGGAAAGGGGGCGGAGCCTGGGGGATGACGCTCTGTGCGCGCCGCAGCGCTTCTGCGCATGTGCGGGCGTCCCAGCATGTTAAAAACCACAATTTTGTGTGGTGAGCTGGCTATGAAGTACAGAGACAGAGCTGGCAACATTTAAAGAAGGCATACAGCAAGCGGTTGATACAGGCATCCCCTAGAAAGGCACATTAGTAGACACCAACTGTTTCTTATAGCAGCATTTATGCTAGACTATTGTCAGTAACTGGTGTATTTCGGCTGGAATACCTCAGCTTTGTGGCTTAGGAATATGCCGTCTAAAAACTCCGGGACTAGAAATTCCAGGAGGAATAGGGGGTCTCCATCGGGCTCTGAGGATCTTGGGCATGCTTTGGCTGCACCAGTCTCCCCTGAAGAATCAGAGGTTAGTGACCGTAGAGCACCCTCAGGAGTACCTGGTACTGTGGCTGTCCTCAGTTCACCTGCTCCTGTGTATGTAACAGAGGAGGTTTTTTCCTCAGCTCTGGGAGGGCTGGAAGAGAGATTGTCAGCATTGATCGCGGCTTCCCTGTCACAGGAGAAAAGCGCCCGATCTCCGTCTCCTCCCTCAGAGTGCCTGTTAACAGAGCAACAGTCCCATACAGGGATCGACCTACCTGAAGGGGATCAGGATGAGGTCGATTCGGTTGTAGAGGAATCAACAGTGGAAGAGCCGTTCTCAGCATCACATGCTGAAAGGTTATGGGTTCAGTCCCTGACTGATATGGTCCGATCAGCATTTAAAATGCCACTTGCGGAGCCATCATCCACTTCTGTCTCCTCGTTGGGGTCGCTAAAAGCTCCCCAGACTGTTTGTTCCTTTCCGATCCATCCTTTACTGGAAGGGCTCATTTACCAGGATTGGGAGCATCCTGACAAAATATTTACTCCCCCCAAGAGATTTCCGGTGGTCTATCCCATGGAGGATAAGTTCATCAGAAAATGGAGGGTCCCTACAGTGGACGCAGCCATCTCTTGTGTGAATAAATCACTGACATGTCCGGTGGATAATGTCCAAATGTTCAAGGACCCAATAGATAAAAAATTGGAGTCCCTATTAAAATCTGCTTTCTCTACAGCAGGATTGGTGACACAACCAGCAGTGGCAGCTATTGGGGTCTGCCAAGCAGTGAAGGATCAGTTGAAACAGGTCTTAAGGGACTTGCCAGATCAGCAGGCTCTTGCCCTAGCTGATCTACCTAGAGCCTTATGCTTTGCGGTGGACGCTATAAAGGATTCAATCCATCAGGCCTCCCGCCTTACGCTGTCTGTGGTACATATGCGCAGGCTTCTATGGCTCAAAAACTGGTCTGCTGAAGCTCCCTGTAAAAAATTGCTGGTCAGCTTCCCATTTCATGGTGAACGCTTATTCGGGGAAGACCTGGACAAATATATCCAGAGAATTTCCAGCGGTAAAAGTACACTTTTGCCGGTTAAAAATAGAGTTAGAGGTCCCTCTTTTAAGAGGCCTGCTTCTCCAGTCCCTAGGACATCGGCTGTGAAACAGTTCCGACGGCCTCCTCGGTCAAATCCCGGAGGTAAAAATCAGGGACAATTGCAGGGTAACAAGAAGCCCTGGAGCAGGAGAGGTACAAAACCTCCCCCAAAGTCAAATGCATGAAGGGTTGCCCCCACCCAATCGGGTGGGGGGAAGACTTCAGTTGTTCACAGAGACCTGGCGGGACACGATCCGAGACAGATGGGTGCTCTCCGCAGTAAATCTGGGATACAAATTGGAGTTAAAAAACTCCCCTCCTTCCCACTTTATAAGGTCAAACGTGCCAAGGGATCCCCAGAAGAGAGGATCCCTCCTGTTGGCACTAGAACAATTATTGCTCCAAGCAGTAATTATAGAGGTTCCCCTGGAAGAATGGGGGTTCGGGTTTTACTCAAACCTCTTTACAGTCCCGAAGCCAAACGGGGACGTGAGGCCCATATTAAATCTAAAAGGGCTAAACAAATTCCTACATATCAGGACTTTCCGGATGGAGTCGATCCGATCGGTAGCCACTGCCCTACAAGGGGAGGAATGGTTAGCCTCGATCGACATCAAAGATGCTTATTTGCACATTCCCATCTTTCCAGCCCACCAAAAATTTCTACGCTTTGCGGTAGAAGGGCGCCATTTTCAGTTCAGAGCCTTACCCTTCGGTCTGGCCACAGCACCAAGAGTGTTCACAAAAATTCTGGCCCCATTATTGGCCAATCTAAGAACACGAGGTGTAACGATAATGGCATATCTAGACGACTTGTTACTGATAGACCACTCAGTGGAAAAACTAGAAGTGGTTGTTCACGAGACAATCAAGTATCTGGAATATCACGGTTGGATTATCAACCGAGACAAGTCAGCCCTAAAACCAGTCAAAAGTCTGGAATACTTGGGGCTAAGGCTGGATTCAGACCAGAGAAAAACTTTCTTGCCTCAAGAAAAGGGGTCGTCTTTGAGAGATTTGATCCACTTAGTGGGTTCAAAAAGACAGCCATCCATACGCCTGTGCATGAGGCTGCTGGGAAAAATGGTGGCATCATTCGAAGCAGTACCCTACGGTCAATTCCATTCAAGGAAGTTGCAAAGGGCCATACTGTCAGCCTGGAACAAAAAAGTTCAGGCTCTGGACTTACCAATGTCCTTGTCCCCTTCCGTTCACAAGAGCCTCCGCTGGTGGTTGGTTCCCCAGAATCTGGAAAGAGGGAAATCCTTCAGTCCGATTTCCTGGAAGGTGGTCACTACAGATGCCAGCCTTATAGGCTGGGGAGCAGTACTGGAGCAATGGTCTCTCCAGGGCAGATGGTCGGATGCGGAAAAGGCCCTGCCCATCAATCTCTTAGAGATACGAGCAGCCCGGTATGCCCTAGTAGCATGGACATCCAAACTCCAAGGGTCCCCTGTCAGAATTCAATCAGACAATGCCACAGCAGTGGCATATATCAATCGTCAGGGGGGCACCAGGAGTCGTGCAGCCCAAAGGGAAGTAAATTACATCCTGAGATGGGCAGAAAGATATGTCCCAGCCATATCTGCGGTATTCATTCCAGGAGTGGAGAATTGGAAGGCGGACTTTCTAAGTCGCCAACAATTATGCCCAGGGGAATGGTCCCTTCATCCCGAGGTTTTCCGGACAATATGTCAGCGGTGGGGAACACCGGATGTAGATCTGCTAGCATCCAGATTCAACACAAAAGTGGACAGGTTTGTCTCTTGGACAAGGGATCCCCTAGCTTGCGGCTCGGATGCCCTAGTGTTCCCTTGGGATCAGTTCAAGCTGATATATGCATTCCCACCGCCACAATTGTTACCTCGATTACTCCGCAGAATCAGGGTAGAAAAGAAACCAGTGATTCTGGTGGCTCCAGCGTGGCCCCGAAGAGCATGGTACGCGGAGATTGTAAAAATGTCTGTGGGGAGTCCTTGGACCCTCCCACATCGTCCGGACCTGCTTTCGCAAGGACCGATATACCACCCTTCCTTACCAGCCCTAGGTTTGACGGCCTGGCTATTGAAGCCCACATTCTAAAAAAGAGAGGGCTTTCTAATGCTGTGGTATCTACCATGATCAATGCCAGGAAGCCGGTATCCAGGCAGATCTATTATAGAATCTGGAAGGCGTACATCGCCTGGTGTGAGGCCAAGAAATGGCATCCACGTAAATACGTAATAGGTAGGATTCTGGACTTCCTACAATGGGCTGTAGATAGGAAGCTTGCCTTGAGTACTATCAAGGGTTAGATTTCGGCCTTGTCAATATTTTTTCAAAGGCCCTTGGCTTCGCATTCACTAGTCAAAGCCTTTATACAAGGAGTGATGCGTATTAGTCCTCCGGTTAATATTCCCATATGTCCATGGGATCTAAACTTGGTTCTGGCGGCTTTACAGAAACAACCATTTGAACCATTACAGCATATTTCCTTGGTGCTTCTCACCAGGAAATTGATTTTTCTAGTAGCCATTTGTTCGGCTAAAAGAGTGTCGGAATTAGCAGCTATGTCCTGTAAAGAGCCATATCTGGTTATCCATAAGGACAGAGTAGTATTACGTCCTCAGCCAGCCTTTCTTCCTAAGGTGGTATCGAGGTTTCATTTGAACCAAGATGTGGTTCTTCCTTCTTTTTTCCCCAAACCTACTTCGGTAGAGGAAAAGTTATTGCATTCTTTGGATGTAGTAAGAGCAGTTAAAGCTTATCTAAAAGCCACTGCTCAGATTCGCAGAACGGATACTTTGTTTATTCTGCCGGAAGGCCCCAGAAAGGGTCAGGCAGCGTCAAAATCTACTTTAGCCAAGTGGAATCGACAGGTCATAATACAAGCCTATGGCTTGAGAAGGAGACCGCCTCCGTTCAAAGTTAGAGTGCACTCCACGAGAGCAGTTGGAACTTCATGGGCAGTGCATCACCAGGCCTCCCTGGCTCAAATCTGTAAGGCCGCAACATGGTCTTCAGTTCACACGTTTACTAGGTTCTACCAGGTGGACGTTAGAAGTCAGGAGGATGTCGCCTTTGGGCGCAGTGTGTTGCAGGCCGCAAAAGATCCTCATGTCTGATAGCGCTCAGCTTATATATGGTGTATCCCCCCCCTCATTTGGCATTGCTTTAGGACATCCCATTAGTAATGACTATGTCGCTCTGTGTCCCGTGATGTACGAGAAAGAAAATAGGATTTTTATAACAGCTTACCTGTAAAATCCTTTTCTTGGAGTACATCACGGGACACAGAGCTCCCGCCCCTCTTTGGGGACACTTATTGCTTTGCTACAAAACTGAGGTGCTCCCGGATGGGAGGGGCTTATATAGGGGAGGGTACTTCCGGTTTTGGAAGTTGCCAGTGCCAGCACCTGACGGTATCTATATAACCCATTAGTAATGACTATGTCGCTCTGTGTCCCGTGATGTACTCCAAGAAAAGGATTTTACAGGTAAGCTGTTATAAAAATCCTATTTTTCGAGGCATGCCTAGCATCTCCCCATGCATGCATTTGCCGGGCTTCCCCAAGGTCCATTCAGATGGGCTCAGGTCACATGCTAAACTCCCTGGGCCACATACAGCTCACAGGATACCCCTGATGCAGTGGAAGGGCCTGCCTGACTGGATACAGAGTGATTGGATAGATGGTGTGTCCTCCTATTATATAGTTTTGGTAAATCTAAAGGAAATTATACAGAGATTTTACAATTAGATTGTATAGTGTAAGGCCACGTTTATACACCTCAAATTACCTAGTTGTGCTTTCAGTGTGATTAATTGTTAACAGCACACCAAACACAGAAGCAAACACACATTTTGCCAAATGAAAAAACAGGTGACAAACGCAGCAATAAAAAACATGCAAGTCGTACCATGCCAAAATATCCCATTAGCTTTGCCACGTGTAGTGCAGCCCATTAAAAAATCAACGGGCTACCCTATGTGTATCACGAGCCAAAAAACATGCACTCCAACTATTCTAGGTGTGAATGGGGCCTGAAAGTGAAATTAGTGTGTTTACACAAGAACAATGATTCACATCTGCATGTTTCCAAATGCATGGCAAACCACACAGAAAACTAATGATTTGCAATGCGTTTCAGAAACACACTGCAAATGTGCATTGTGCTTGTGTTGTCAATACAGGTTACATAGTTACATAGTTGGTGAGGTTGAAAAAAGACACAAGTCCATCAAGTCCAACCTGTGTGTGTTTTTTATGTTAATAGTACATTGTATACCCCTGTATGTTGTGGTCGTTTAGGTGCCCATCTAATAGTTTTTTGAAATTATCGATGCTCCCCGCTAAAACTACTGTTTGTAGAAGAGAATTCCACATCCTTACCACTCTTAAAGTAAAAAACCCTCTACACAGTTTAGGGTTAAGCCGCTTCTCTTCTAACTTTAGTGAATGGCCAAGTGTCTCATTAAATTCCCTTGCGCTGAAAAGTTTTCTCCCTATTGTGGGGTCACCAGTACGGTATTTGTACATTGAAATCATATCCCCTCTTGAGCATCTCTTCCCCAGAGAGAATAAGTTCAATGCTTGCAGTCTTTCCCCATAACTGAGATCCTCTCGTCCTTTTATTAGCTTTGTTGCCCTTCTCTGGACCCTCTCTATTTCCAGCACATCCCTCCTGAGGACTGGTGCCCCGAACTGAATGGCATACTTTAGGTGCGGCTGGACCAGAGTCTTGTAGAGTGGGAGAATTATTGTTTTATCTCTGGAGTTAATCCCCTTTTTAATGCATGCCAATATTCTGTTGGCCTTGCTTGCAGGCCTGGCATTGCATGCCATTGCTACTAGGACCCCAAGGTTCTTTTCCATCCTAGATTCCCCCAGAGATTCTCCCCCTAGCGAGTAACTAGCATTCATATTTTTGGCACCCAAATGCATTATTTTAAATTTTTCAACATTAAACCTCATTTGCCATGTAGTTGCCCACCCCATTAATTTGTTTAGATCTTCTTGCAAGGTTTCTACATCCTGCGTAGAAGTTATTGCCCTGCTTAGCTTAGTATAGTCTGCAAATACTGATATTCAGCTGTTTATCCCATCCTCCAGATAATTTATGAATAAAATAAATAGGATTGGTCCCAGGACAGACTCCACTTTCCACACCAGACCATTCCGAGTACTCCCTATTTATCACTACCCTCTGGACTCACCCCCATAGCCAGTTTTCAATCCATGTACTCACCCTTTGGTCTATGCCAACAGACCTTAGACCCCTTTCACACTGGAGGCATTTTTCAGGTGCTTTAGCGCTATAAACAGCGCCTGAAAAATGCCTCATCTGTAGTCCCAGTGTGAAAGCCTGAGTGCTTTCACACTGGGGTGCTGCGCTGGCAGGACATTAAAAAATGTCCTGCAAGCAGCATCTTTGGGGCGCTTTAGCCCCTAAAGTGCTCCTGCCCATTGAAATCAATGGGCAGCGCCGCTGAAGCTCATGCAAAGCACCTTGGCAGCGGCGCTTTGCGGGCGCTTTTAACCCTTTATTTGGCCGCCAGCGGAGGTTAAAATCGCGGAACTCCATAAGATGGCCGCATAATCACGGAGCTCCGTCCCGCTCCGGCCCTTCAGCGCTCCTAACAGCCGGCAACACCACACAAATCCTCCCAAAATAAGCACCAGAGGGTGGGGACACCCGCAGGATCACCCCATGTCAGCGAGGAAAGCCAAACGGGATTTGCGGGCCCAATTCAGCACGATCCCGGCGCCTGACAAAAATCCCAAGATGGCGGTTGCACAACAGCTTCATGAGGAAGCACATGCAGGGATCCCTGTCCACTCTCCCTGGCGGGACCCACAACAGGCAGAGGTAGGTGGATGCAATTCTCACTCCTCTCCACACAGGGGCACAGCATCTCCAGCATCCACAGGGTCCCTGATTAATCAAACCCTGGATGATCTTTTACTGTCCCCTATGGCTGCAGCCTCTCCAAAGCCTAATGAGCACTGGCAAAACACAGGCCAAATCCCCACACAGCCACAGGACTTAACATTAATCTTCACAAAATTTGCAGAGATGCTAGACAGAGGATTGTCCCAGACAGCAGCCAAAATCTTGTCAGACATAAAACTTGACCTCCAATCCCTGGGCTCTCGCATCGAGACCATTGAGACCAAAATGGACGCCACGATTGCCGTGCCAACCAAAACACAAACCGGATCCAAGACCTACACACCCAGCTGGACATTGCTATGGCCAAAATTGATGACATTGAGAACAGGTCCAGACGTTATAATTTTAGGATTAGGGGAATTTCTCAATCTATCACGGATACTCCTGAGGCAGTCGGCTCCCTCATCAAGCACCTTATTCCAGATATTCGCATTCATAGACTGGAACTTGATTGAGCTCACAGAGCTCTGGGCCCTCCCCCCCGGATCGGATTGCCTCCTTTGAGATGTCGTGGTCAAGCCACACTTTTACACAGTCAAAGAGGAGTTCATGAAAAGGCCGTTCCACCACACAACTGCAGCTTATGGGGCACCCGATCCAGATTTTCACAGACATCTCCCCCTCCACGATTCAGAGAAGACAGGCACCTAAACCATTGCTAACGGCGCTGACCCAGAAGAACACTAAATATTGGTGGCGCTTTCCCTTCAGCTTGAAATTTGAATGCATTCTAGAAACACCTGTTAAATGACTCTGTATTCAAGGACACGAACTACCCGGAACTTTTCTTCATCTTTTCTTCGAATTGACAAGCGAACACCCCTCCGGACTCCAACCTCTCTTTGTATAGCTTTGCGCTACTAACTGACTGATTTCGTCACAGCTATACACTGCACTGGAGGATCCATAACTCTACCGAAGTACCTGATAGTCTCACTGGAGTTCCTCTGGCTACTCCCACCTCGGGTCGGGGAAGGACAACCATTCAGCTTAATGCTTTCCTTTTCATGTCCTTCATGGTTTTGACAGGCACAGCTCCCTTTATCCTCCCTAAACTCCTACCCCCCATGCCCTCCCTCCCCTGCCCAGTTAAACGCCGGAACATTTTCCACTATTACCATACCCAGAAAATTGACATACCGTATATACTCGAGTATAAGCCAAGTTTTTTAGCACATTTTTTTGTGCTGAAAATGCCCCCCTCGGCTTATACTCGAGTCACCTTTTTGCGCCTGATCTCCTGGACTTTGGGGACCCGGTACCGGCCGGCCGTAAGTCCCCTGGACCCCAATCTTGGCACACATGTAGGCCCACACTTCCTCTACAAGTGTGCAAAGTTTGTTGTCCGGGGGACCTACGGCCGGGAAGAACCGATTTTTCAAAGCCGGGCACCCCTTCCATAGACTCCCATGTTAAACAGTAATTTCTCTCGTGACTTTGAGGACCCAGTACCGGCCGGTAGTAGGTCTCCTGGACCCGAAACTTGGCACACATGTTGCCCCATTTCTCCTCTACAGGTGTGCAAAGTTTGTTGTCTGGAAGACCTACGACCGGGGAGCACCTATTTTTCAAAGCCGGGCACCCCTTCCATAGACTCCCATGTTAAACGTCAGTCTAGTCATGGACACAGTGAGGCATGGGTACAGTGAGGCATGGGCACAGTGAGGCATGCACATGGACACAGTGAGGCAAAGTGAGGCACAGTGAGGCATGCAGATGGACACCCTAGGCTTACTGTATACTCGAGTCAATAAGTTTTCCCATTTTTTTGTGGTAAAATTAGGTGCCTCGGCTTATATTTGGCTCGGCTTATACTCGAGTATATACGGTACTAATTCTACAGGACACATATATTCCCTGCTCCTACTCCCTCTCATATATTCACCCCAAATTCAACCTCGCTGACGCGGAAACCAAAACAAAAGGGTTAGCGATATTTTTCATCCTGTACTTGTAATTTCTCTCATTTCTGAATACAAGGATCCGGAAGGTAGATTCCTACTTGTCAAGGGCCTCATAGACGGCCAACTCTATTCTCTGGTTTCCTACTATGCCCCAAACAATGGTCAGTCTCAATTCTTCATTTCCCTATTTCGCACCCTAAACCCATTGAGGAGACACCAATGTTGCCTTTGATACAGGGCTAGATAAAACCTGCACCCTAGGTAGAGAACTCATACGGCCCACCAGACAGAGCCTTAAGGTAGCTAGACAGATCTTTCAACAAGGATTAGTTGACATCTGAAGAGAGGTCAACCTGACGTTGCGGGATTATATACACTTATCTAACCCCCATAATTCCTTTGCAAGAATTGACCACTTCTTCCCTCCGGCAACTGTTATCCCATTAGTGACTAGATCTTACATAAAATACTCTGTCTGGTCGGATCACTCTCTACTCTTCCTGATATTGGGGAAACTGACAGGACAGAAAAGGGGGGTAAATTGGAGACTGAACGCCTCAATCCTTAGTAATCCGGCCCATGAATGCGACATAGAAAAGAATATTAAGGAATATTTCTTACTAAATGATGTGACAAATGTCTCCCCAATTACGTTATGGGCAGCTCATAAGGCTACCATTAGGGGGAAACTTATCCAAATGGCATCAAGGCTACGCAAGGCTAGACAGAAGGACATAGAGCAGTTAGAAAAGGAATTTCAGGTCCTTAGCAAATGGCACAAAAGTTACCCTGCATCAGTACCAATTGCATGACTGGATACCGCACGTACAGTCCTAAACTTAGCCCTTACTGCTATCGTGGAAAAAAACTTACGCTGGAGTGGGGCCCGCTACTACCACCAAAGGGATAAAACAGGATCTCTATTGGCAGCCAGATTGACCCCTAAAATTAGGTCACACGCCTTACCCAAAATTAAACTGGGGAGTGGGACTCTCTCTCAAAACCCCCAAAAAATTATGGAAGCTTTCCATGACTTCTACAGGAAATTGTATAGTGAGGGAAAACCGGCCCAGGATGACTCAATAGCATCACTTCTTAACTCACTTACACTCCCCAAGCTCAATGACCCCCACATGGACAGATTAGAAGCACCGATATCTGTGGAAGAAGTCTTACAAGTCATTAAAAATTTGAAAAATAACTCGACTCCTGGGCCGGATGGCTTTTCAACTCCCTACTATAAACACTTTGCCCCCAATTTGGCCCACTTTTTTAACAAGCTTAGTAAAGGATCCCAGTTGGATAAGACCTTAAACTCTGCCTTCATCTCAGTGATCCCCAAGCTATGTAAAGATCCTAGCTCAGTTGCCAACTACCGCCCCATATCTTTAATAAATAATTATCTTAAAATCTTAACTAAGATCCTTGCAGACCGTATCACCTCTTTTATTAGCCTTTATGGCCATAAGGACCAGGTCGGCTTTATTCCAGGAAGACAAGGTCCTGGACAAATCAGAAGGGAAATTTACATAATTTCCCTTCTGAGGTTCGGTTGGGATGGCAAACCCCCCCAAACAGGTTTCCTACTCTCCCTGGACCTCCATAAGGCATTCTTTCCACCTTATCCCTTTTTCATCAGGTCCTCCACTATGACCTAGGTTTATTCTTATAAAGACTCATTGGTTGCTTTCCCGGTAATTTTTTATATTATAGGGCACCTATTTTCTCCGGGCCAGCCCCGAAGCCTGGTTAAGGGGCTTCTAAAGTTTACCCGCGATATATTCCTGTAGTAGATGTTTCCCCCCTGGGGATTATGCTGAATCCTGACGGATAAGGCTCTTGTTTTGGACCCCTTTTCCCACTCTATAAACCTTCGGGTGCTACCCTTTCTATACATTGTTATAGTTTTACCTTATGCTACAGTTCCACTAGCTGTCTCAGTGGATTAGTTGTGTGGACGCTCCTGAGACAGTCTATATTTGTAACATCAGGTTCAATGCCTACTTCAGGCCTTAGGGCCTTTGCGGGTTTGTCATATTATACAGATTTCCATTACCCACAACTTTTCATGTAGTGACCGGGGGCCTGGGTGGGGCAGCACTCCAACCTCCGACACAGTTAGATCCCACTTGGGGTGCTGGGCGGTGGGGGTCGTATCCCCCTATAGGCTCCTGATCTTATTTCTGATTTTATTTATCAGGCACTCAATATGTGATATCCAGTAAAGACTCATCACATCTCTATTGTATTTAAATCTCTGCTGTGTACCAAATGTTATGCTGTAAGTCAAAATGCAACGTTAATGTTCTCTTCTGTATGCTCTGTGTACTTGAATGAAAAACTATTGAAAAAAAAAAGCGCCTCTAAAACGACAGTGAAGCACCGCTAAAACTAGCGACGTTTTACCGCTGACGCACTGTCAGTGTGAAAGGGCTCTTAATTTGGGCAGTAAACGTTTATAGGGAATAGTATCGAATGCCTTTGCAAAATCCAGATACACCACATCTACAGGCCTTCCTTTATCTAGATGGCAGCTCACCTCCTCTGGAAAGATTGATTCTTCATGAATCCATGCTGAATACTGCCAATAATACAGTTTTTGTTACTAAAATCTTGTATATAGTCCCTTAACATCCCCTCCAAGAGCTTACAAACTATTGATATTAGGCAAACTGGCCTGTAGTTCCCAGGGATATATCTTGGCCTTTTTTTAAATATTGGTGCTACATTGGCTTTTCTCCAAGCAGCTGGTACCATTCCAGTCAGTAGACTATCCATAAAAATTAGGAACAATGGTCTGGCTATCACCTGACTGAGTTCCTTAAAGACCCTCAGGTGCAAGCCATCTGGTCCCAGTGACTTATTAATTTTACGTTTTTCAATTCTACTTCTAATTTTATCCTCTGTTAGTTAGCCATGAGGGTGCTTCCTGTGATGTGTTATGAAGATTTGGTTATGGAATCCCCATCTTTTGTATCCAGATTCCCTTCATCATCATTTATGGGGCCAATACGTTCTTACTTCCCTTCTTACTGTTGTGAGGGGGTTAGCTTGGCAGCGGGTGTGTGTGACCCCCGGGATGGGCTCCCCACACAAAAACAGGCCCAGCAAACGGAGGTTGTGGTTTTCAAAATCAAAAAAAAAGGTGCGGTTTATTTTCTATTTACAGTGACAAAACACAGCAAAGCCAAAAGAAACATAAACAAAATAAATCCTGGTCAACTTGACCTCTGACTAAACATACAGGTTTCCTAACTAACAACTGGGATCAGCCTAGTGCTGTCCTAGTCCCTAAGTCCCTGGTTTTAAATGTCCAAGCAAATAGCCACACAGGCTTTGTCTCACCGCACAGGGGTTCACTCTCCCTAGACAGTCCACACAGGTCTGGGTCCAGGCATGAGCTAACATCTAATGAAGCTGGGAGTTCTTATAGAGGCCTAAATGAGCTGACAAGCTTCAGCTGGTCTCATCAACTCCCTGTCTGCACGACGCCCCACACTCTCCCTAGAGGTATGAGTCATCCATGAGCCCACTAGCCTCAGCTGGGCTTATACAACTCTCCACCTAGTTGTATAAGTTGGCGTAAAGCCTGAATCTGGGCGAAATATATCTACCCCCCTGGATGCAACCAGGTGACTTTACCTTCCTGCTGTCACATACCCCCCCCTCTTGTTTTAACCTCGGGGTTGGAACACCAGCAATCAGGCATTCATGTACTCGAGACAAAGCATCCACATTCCCCATTTGAACGCCAAGGCGATGCTTTACTGTGAAGTTGAATTCCTGGAGGGCCAGGAACCACCTATTCACTCTTCTATTTGTTTCCTTGTTTTGAGCCATCCACTTTAACGGAGCGTGATCCGTAACCATGTCAAAGTGCCTACCTAGCAGGTAGTACCGAAGGGAATCTAGAGCCCACTTCACCGCTAAACACTCCTTTTCAACGGTGGCGTAATTTACCTCATGGGACTTCAACTTCCTGCTGAGGTAAATGACTGGGTGCTCTTCCCCGTTCCAGACCTGGGACAATACTGCTCCTAACCCCACATCTGACGCATCACTTTGTACGACAAAGTCTTTAGAGAAGTCGGGTGAGTACAACACTGGCTGGCTACATAAGGCTTGTTTCAAGAATTGGAATGCTGCCTCAGCCTCGGGGGTCCATTTAATCATGACCGACCCTTTCCCCTTCGTTAGGTTGGTTAGGGGCACAGCCTTAGAGGCAAAGTGGGGAATGAATCGCCGATAATACCCAGCGATTCCCAGAAAGGCTCGTACCTGCTTCTTGCTGTTGGGACGTGGCCAACTCTGGATGGCCTCGACTTTGTTGAGTTGGGGTTTTATTACTCCCCTCCCAATGGTGTACCCAAGATATTTGGCCTCCTCCTGCCCAATGGTACACTTCTTGGGGTTAGCCGTAAACCCCGCTTCCCGAACAGAGTCCAGGACTGCTTGCACTTTTGGCAGATGTGAGGCCCAATCTGTGCTATGGACAATTACGTCATCCAGGTAAGCCGCAGCATACTTCCGATGGGGCCTCAGCATCTGGTCCATTTTCCGCTGGAATGTGGCCGGCGCATTCTGTAACCCGAACGGCATTCTTTTATATTGGAACGCCCCGTCTGGGGTTACAAATGCGGTTTTCTCTTTGGCCAATTTGGCCAGGGGGATTTGCCAATACCCTTTTGTGAGGTCAAGAGTCGTCATGTATCGGGCTGTTCCCAGCCGGTCGATCAACTCATCTATACGTGGCATGGGGTAGGTGTCAAATTTTGTAACTTTGTTCAACTGACGAAAATCGTTACAAAATCGCCAGCTCCCATCCGGTTTAGGCACCAACACAATGGGACTAGACCAATCACTTTGGGACTCCTCTATCACCCCTAAGTTCAGCATTTTTTGTACTTCCTCCCGTATTGCCTCCCGTCGGGCCTCTGGGATCCGATAGGGTTTTAACTTCACCCTTTCACCGGGCGGGGTAATGATGTCATGCTCTACCCCAGATGTTTGTCCCGGCAGCTCAGAGAATACCTCCTTGTTGCGAAGCACAAACTCCTTAACCTCCTGTTGTTGGGGTTGTGACAAGGTGGCTGCTATTCCAACCTCAGGAATCACGCAACCAGTTTGAGCTGGTGACCAAGTGTCTGCGACTAGGGACTCTCTATCCCTCCAGGCTTTCAACAGATTAACGTGATAGATCTGTTCGGGCTTTCGCCTTCCTGGTTGTCTGACCTTGTAATTCACTTCGCTCACTTTTTCCATTATCTCGTAGGGGCCTTGCCATTTGGCAAGGAATTTACTTTCAACCGTAAGGACAAGTACCAGTATCCTATCCCCCGGGGAAAAGGTACGGGTCTTGGCTCCACGGTTGTACACTCTCTGCTGTGCTAACTGCGCTTGGGCCAAATGTTCCTTCACGATGGGCATTACCTGTGCAATTCGGTCTTGCATCAGGGCGACATGCTCAATCACACTCCTGTGGGGAGAACTCTCACTTTCCCAAGTTTCCTTGGCAATATCCAACAGCCCTCTTGGGTGTCTCCCATACAGTAACTCAAAGGGGGAGAATCCCGTAGAGGATTGGGGCACCTCCCTAATAGCAAACATCAGATAAGGAAGTAGACAGTCCCAATCCTTTCCATCTCTATCCACCACTTTCTTCAACATTTGCTTTAGGGTTTTGTTGAATCTTTCAACCAGCCCATCGGTTTGGGGGTGATACACAGATGTACGTAATTGCGTCACTTTGAACAATTTACACAGCTCCTTCATAACCCGGGACATAAAGGGTGTACCTTGGTCCGTAAGCAGTTCTTTACAAATACCCACCCGGCTAAACACAAGAGATAGCTCTTTGGCTATGGTTTTGGCCGAGGTATTTCGGAGAGGGATCGCTTCTGGATAACGGGTGGCATAGTCCATTATAACTAATATGTACTGGTGCCCCCTAGCGGACTTGATTATAGGACCTACCAAATCCATGGCGATCCTCTCAAACGGGACCTCAATGATGGGTAGAGGGACCAGCGGGCTACGGAAATGTGGCATCGGGGCCGACCTCTGACACACAGGGCAGGAGGAACAATAATTTTCTATGTCCTTTATCACCCCCGGCCAATAGAATCTCTGTAATACCCTCTCTCGGGTTTTCTCTGTCCCCAGATGACCTCCAAGAATGTGCCCATGGGCCAACTCCAACACCAACTTCCTGTAAGGTTTGGGCACCACAAGCTGCTCAACGGTTTCTTCTGCCCTTTTTGCCACCTGATACAGTAGGTCCTTCTCTACGCTGAAGTATGGGTAAGTGCAGGTATTATCTGGGTTCACTAACTCGCCATCTATTTTCACTACGTTTTCCCGTGCCTTTATTAGGGCGGGGTCTTTCAACTGTTCTGTGGCAAAGTTTTCCCTGTGAACCTCAAGATCAGAAAACTCCACAGACGGTAGGTTTTCGTCTGAGGAGGTGGGCTCCTCTCCAGTTTCTTGAGTCTCCCCTGCCAATACTGATAAGGGAAATTCCGGAGAGTCCTCACCACTCTCAGGGGAGTTCTGGCTATCCCATTCCTGGTACATAGGGGCACCAGTGGGGGGCTCAGGATCATCCCACAGTTCCCAGAACTTCGGAAAATCCCTTCCCACAATGGCGTCATGCGGTAACTGAGATACTAAGCCCACTGGATGAGAGAGGGTACCTTTGGGGGTCTCGAAACACACTGTAGTCACTGGATACTCTCGGGTGTCCCCATGCACACAAATAACAGCTACCTTGCTATTCCCAGAGACCTCTGTTTTAACTAACTCAGCCTTTATCAGGGTCACAAGGCTACCTGAATCCAGCAATACCACAACATTTCTACCATTAACACACATTTTGCATAAATGTTTCTCAGTTCCTCGAATGGCAGTGCATGCGACTGTCGCACACAGCGACTGACGTCTGCCCGTCAGAAAGTCACACTGCATGGGTTCCTCCACAACCGGGCAATTGGCTGCAATATGTCCCGCTTGCCGGCAGCGGTAGCAAACGATCCTTCTTGCCGCCTCTTGAGCCGCTGATTTCCCAGGCTGTTCTCGCCAAACTTGGGGTAGAGCTCCCACCCTCTCACTCTCTCCACCCTCACCCCTTGGAATCCTCTTATCCGCCCCTGGGGATGGTCTGGTCTTAGGGTGGAAAGTCCGAGTGTCTCTGGAAGAGGCCGTCAGGTTCTCTGTAGCCAAGTATTTCTCCACACGATCCACAAGACCATCGGCCGTCTCTGGGTCTCCATGGCTTACCCACTTTTGGATGGCAGTAGGAAGAGCTCTCAAAAACCGATCCATTACAACACGTTCCACAATCTTTGGTGCGGACAAAGTCTCTGGCTGTAGCCACTTTCTGCTCAGGTGAATGAGATCATACATTTGAGACCTGGGGGGTTTTCCAAGCTGGAAAGTCCAGTTATGCACACGCTGAGCCCGGACAGCCTGGGTGACACCCAGCCTTGCCAATATTTCAGCTTTTAGCATCACATAGTCTTTTGCTTGGTCAGGCTCTAGGTCATAGTAAGCCTTCTGCGATTCACCAGTTAACAGAGGAGCCACCAGTCCAGCCCACTGCTCCTCAGGCCACTTTTCTCTTTCAGCAGTCCTTTCAAATGTGGTCAAAAATACCTCTGGATCATCCTCTCCAGTCATTTTTGTCAATAAACGACTCACCCCAAAGGACGCGGTATTAGTGGGACGGCTTTCCTCACTGGTCTGCGGACGTTGCTGCATTACTGCTTCCATTTGTTGTAGTCTCTGCTCTTGCTTCTGTAACAGGTCTATGAAGCGGGCCTCAGATTGCTGCTGGGCTTGTTGCTGAGCTTCCAGACTCTGTTGGTGAGCTTGCTGCTGGGCTGCAAGGCTCTGTTGATGAGCTTGCTGCTGGGCTGCGAAGTTCTGTTGTTGAGCTGCAAGGCTCTTTTGCAAACCTGCATTTGTCTGCTGTTGATTGGCATTTGCTAGAGCCAGCTGCTTCAGTATCTCCTCCATGCTGGCTTAAAAAAAAACTGCCACTGGTTCTCCACCAACTGTGAGGGGGTTAGCTTGGCAGCGGGTGTGTGTGACCCCCGGGATGGGCTCCCCACACAAAAACAGGCCCAGCAAACGGAGGTTGTGGTTTTCAAAATCAAAAAAAAATTTGCGGTTTATTTTCTATTTACAGTGACAAAACACAGCAAAGCCAAAAGAAACATAAACAAAATAAATCCTGGTCAACTTGACCTCTGACTAAACATACAGGTTTCCTAACTAACAACTGGGATCAGCCTAGTGCTGTCCTAGTCCCTAAGTCCCTGGTTTTAAATGTCCAAGCAAATAGCCACACAGGCTTTGTCTCACCGCACAGGGGTTCACTCTCCCTAGACAGTCCACACAGGTCTGGGTCCAGGCATGAGCTAACATCTAATGAAGCTGGGAGTTCTTATAGAGGCCTAAATGAGCTGACAAGCTTCAGCTGGTCTCATCAACTCCCTGTCTGCACGACGCCCCACACTCTCCCTAGAGGTATGAGTCATCCATGAGCCCACTAGCCTCAGCTGGGCTTATACAACTCTCCACCTAGTTGTATAAGTTGGCGTAAAGCCTGAATCTGGGCGAAATATATCTACCCCCCTGGATGCAACCAGGTGACTTTACCTTCCTGCTGTCACACTGTATATATATATATATATATATATATATATATTTTTTTTTTTTTTTTCATTAAATATTTCTTTTTTTTTTTACTCTCCTCCACTATGTGCCTTTCGTGATCTGTCTTAGCCGCCTTGAGTGCACCCTTACTTTTTTTTGTTGCATTTTTTGTAAAGTTGGAATGCTGACGATGACCCCTCAGCCTTGAAATTTAGTGTCTTTGAATTACCCTTGTGTTTCCTATCTGTGTGATTTATGCTGAAACGAATTGACCTGTGGTCGCTGTTTCCTAAATTGCCCCGTATTTCCACATCTGCGATCAGGTCTGTATTGTTAGTAATCAGTAGGTCTAGTAACACATATTTTCTTGTTGGTGCATTCACCATCTGACCCATGAAATTGTCCTGCAAGACATTTAGGAAATGGGGAGCTTTGGTCGAATGTGCGGTTCCTTCCGCCCAGTCTATGTCTGGATAATTAAAATCCCCCATTATAATGACACTTCCCCTCCTTGCTGCCTTTTCAAGCTTTGATGGGAGGTCCGCCTCCACCTCCTCCCTCTGGTTAGGGGGCCTATAGCATACTCCCAGTATTACTTTCCCCTTAGTTTCCTCCCTTTGAAGCTATACCCATAAGGATTCCACCTCCTCCCCTGCTCCACTAGTGATGCCGTCCCTTATATTTAATTCATTCTTGATATACAGGCATAGCCCTCCCCCTTTTTTACCCTCCCTATCTCTGCAATATAGGAAATAGCCGTGAATGGTTGCCAGCCAATCATGAATGCTGTTGAACCAAGTCTCTGAAATTCCCACAAAATCTAAACCTTTCTCGTATAACAGCTCTAGTTCTCCCATCTTGTCAGCCAGACTCCTGGCATTAGTGAACAAGCCTCGTAATTTTGTCCGGTCGCATGCTATATCCTTGTTGGTTGTCCTGAGGCTGAAATATGAATTTGTTAATTTACTTACTTTGTTAATTTACTTACCTCGGGTTTAGGTACTCTAGTCACCCTGCCACTAATGCCCCCAATACTACCCTCTGAAATGTGTTCCACGCTGGCAATCTTTACATCTAGACCCTCCCCCTGCTAAATAGCCGTTAACCAACTGAGAAGTCAGCCCAGTTCTCCAGGAACTCGAACCCCTCCTTTCTACAATCTACACCAGCTCCTCAGCCACTTGTTAACTTCCCTGATCTCTCGCTGCCTTTCTGGTGTGGCTCGAGGTACCGGTAGTATTTCTGAGAATACTACCTTGGAGGTCCTGTTCCTCAATTTAGCTCCTAAGGCTCTAAAATTGTTTTTTTAGGACACTCCATCTTCTTCTGACTTAGTCATTGGTGCCAACGTGTACCATGACAGCTGGGTCTTCCCCAGCCCCCCCCCCCCCAGTAATATGTCCACCAGATCCGTGATGTGTCAAACCCGAGCTCCCGGTAAACAACATACAGTTTGGCGCATCAGGTCTTTATGACAGATTGCTTCTCTGTTCTTCTAAAAATTTAGTCCCCTACCACTAGAATCTGCCTTTTCTTACCCTTGGCTTTACCCCTGCCCTCACTGGAGGAGTTTCTCCCCTGGCAGCTAAGGGCATCACTCTGCTCCAGCAATACTGATCCCTGACTGGTTTCCCCAATATCACACGACAGGGTGTACTTATTGGGATGTTCTAGTCCAGGACTTTACCCTTCCTGAGTGTCACCCATCTACCCATGCCTTGGTGCCTGCACCTCTTTGTCTCCACCCGCCTCTGTGCTGGCCCCCTACCGCCACCTGCTGGGTATGATCCCAACTCTCCTGGAGTATAGACAGTCTTCTCAGTGTTGACAGTAGCTTCCCTAGATTCAGAACCTGATCTTCCAGGGATACAATGTGCTTACATTTTGCACAGCAGTATTTGTCCTCGATTGGATGATCAATGATACATACATGCCTCAAGATGTGCACCGAGTCGCATCTCCACACCCGCCGGGCATCATACCCATTAATTTAATAGGGATCTGGAATTACACTGATTATCTAACAACTAGTGTTCTGACTCATCTCAACAAAGGCACCCAGAGTGTGGCAAATGCACCAGAAACTGCAGTAACGCACCATGCTCTACTCCAAAAAAAATCTCTGGAGCTTCTCTGGAGCAATTGTTGCACATATGTACTTGTATAAAGATGGCCATACACTATGCAACTGTGAAAGGGGCCTAAGGCTTCATGTACACTGCTGTTGGTAAACAGATGTTTAGGAGCAGTTGGGCATTTTTTCAGCTTCCCCTGAACTCTCCTCTATGTTTTCTAATTAGTACATGTACACAGGGTCGTTTACAGTCATTTCTAGGCAGTTGAGTTTAGAAGCATTTTTGAAAAGCAAAAACATGAGATCAGGATGGATGTTTAGAGGCATTTGAAACGCCAAACGCCTGCAACAGCTTGTAAATGTGGTAACTCGTGTTTAGCTGTTTTTCGTTCACAGGCGTTTTACATTTTTGACTATTTGAAAAAATATTTTTTTTCAAAAAGCGCTTCTAAACGCGGCTAAACACGTTTTTAAACATTGTTTACTATCTGTCAAGTTAAATCGTTCAGGGGAGGTTGTAAAACTTCCCGTGTTCATTAAGCCTAAATCTACATCAACATAAAGTAAAGGTGTTAAAAGCGGGCAAATAGTGAGGGGTACTAAATCCAATATGTAATATACAAAACATGGATAAAGAGCGTGAATGTCTCTTTAGGTACCCATGATTACTGAAGATATTTTTAAAATCCATACAATTTTATTAATATCCCTTTAAAACACTTTTAAAAATCAAATAGCTCTCCAGTCGATTTACTCAAGCTTTGGTTGTATAGATCTCCCCACCCAGCACCCCTTAGCTATATTTATCTCCAAGTCAAGTTACTATACACCACATTTGTGGCTTAAAATATAACAAAAAAAAAAAGTGGCAAGGGATAAAAACATGCCAGGTTTTATTGCTCTATGTGCCCCCATTAGGGAGATTCATCATCTCTGTTGGTCCTGGACACCATCATCACTGAAAGTAAAAGAAAATCACACATTTCAAGTAGTAACCAAAACAGGAGCAAATACATTTTTCAATAGGGACAGTAGTTCTGGTGGCTCTGGCAACAACCAGCTATTTCCCCACTTTAGAGAGATTTCATCTCACTTCCAGTTTTGGCTATGGCACACGCAGTGCCGGCCCAAGACATTGTGCTGCCTGGTACCAAGAATGAAATGCTGCCCCCCCCCCCAAAAAAAATCACGCCCACCAAAATGCCCCCACATCCATTATTTTATATTATAATAACTAAAGTGGACCTGTCATGGCTCTATACATGTATATAAGAGTATAAAGTGGACCTGTCATGTCTCTATACATGTATATAGAAGTATAAAGAGGACCTGTCATGTCTCTATACATGTATATAAGAGTATAAAGAGGACCTGTCATGTCTCTATACATGTATATAAGAGTATAAAGTGGACCTGTCATGGCTCTATACATGTATAGGAGTATAAAGAGGACCTGTCATGGCATTATACATGTATATAGAAGTATAATAAGGACGTTACATGGCTCTATACATGTATAGGAGTATAAAGAGGACCGGTCATGGCATTATATGTGTATATAGAAGTATAATAAGGACCGTACATGGCTCTATACATGTATGTAGGAGTATAAAGAGGACCTGTCATGGCTCTATACATGTATGTAGGAGTATAAAGAGGACCTGTCATGGCTCTATACATGTATGTAGGAGTATAAAGAGGACCTGTCATGGCTCTATACATGTATGTAGGAGTATAAAGAGGACCTGTCATGGCTCTATACAGGTATATAGAAGTATAAAGAGGACCTGTCATGGCTCTATACATGTATATAGGAGTATAAAAGGACCTGTGCTTGGCCGGCGGCCGCGATGCCACCCATGATCGCTCCACAGAGAGCCAGAACGGAGATCTGTCAATGTAAACAGACAGATCCCCATTCTGACAGGGGAGGAGAGACAGATCTGCTGTTCCTAGTGATTAGGAACAGAGATCTCTCTCCTCCTCCAGTCAGTCCCATCCCCCCCAGTTAGAAACACCTCCCAGGGAACACATTTAACCCCTTTCTAGACAGTGACATTTACACAGTAATCAGTGCAGTTTTATAGCACAGATCGCTGTATAGATGTCAATGGTCCCAAAAATGTGTCAAAAGTGTCCGACCTGTCCACCGCAATGTCATAGATCACTGCCATTACTAGTAAAAAAATTAATAATAAAAATGCTTGAAGTGCAGCGGGGAGTGGAGCGGGCGGATCAGGCTGGCGGGCGGCAATTTGCCTCACAGTGCAGGGGGCAGTGCCGGGACAAAGTCAACCAGCACCCAGGGCGAACATGCCAAGCTGCACCCCCCCATGACCAATTATCTTACACACACACACACACACACACAAATACATTACATATATATATATATATATATATATATATATATATATATATATATTAGTGCAGAGGTCAGAATTGAATAGATTACAAAGTACAAGGATCAGGAGCAGTGTATACAGTGTTCAGAGGTAGAGTATGTACAGTAATATACAATGTGCAGAAGTCAAGAGCGGTAAACTGCAGAGTACAGAGACCAGGAGTATATACACCCTAGTGCATAGCAGTAGCCCCTATAAATTATATCAAATTTAGTGTATGTGTCATTATCAAATCTGACCAAGTGAAATATATAGCACATGAATATGGAACCAAAATACCAGTGCTGCAAACAAAGATATGAGGGGGCGAATCCCAAAACATATAATGCGAACAACTCATAAATATTCAATTACATATCACATGTGGGACCAAAATCCCTGTGCTGCAAAAACATTTTGTGAGGGAACTGTAAATAAAAAATGTAAAATACTATAACATATAATGTGAATAACTCCCAAATATTCAAATAACTCTAGTCAAATTCTTATGGTTCATTTGTACACAATTTGGTTTTGGAGTTACTACCAAACTCCCAGTGCTGCAAATCAAACACACAGTGCAAAGTACTATTAAAGTGCACTATAAAAAAACAGTCCACTAGAGCAGTGGTCTCCAAACTGCGGCCCTGGGGCCGGATGTGGCCCTTTGCTTTCCTTTATCTGGCCCTTGAGGCATTATTCCTGCCAATGACACCAATGATGGGGCATAATTCCTTCTACTGACAAAAAAAGGGGCACTATTCCTCCCAACGACACCAGATCGCACATTGTTAACTCCCACTGGGCACAGTTCGGCCCCCCTGAAGTCTGAAAGACAGTAAACTGGCCCTTTAGAGAGTTTGGAGACCCCTGCACTAGAGAGCAAGTGCTCTTGTGCACATTGCTGGATCGAGATGGGGCTCAAGCAAGTGGCTGACAAATTCCTCCATCCACACAAGTTGGTTGGATGTGGGAATTCCCCCTCACTGGGACATTGTATTCTGACAGCAGGGACTCTCCCCTATCAAAATACACTGATCAGCACTGCTTCTGTTTGGCTGCAAACAGCTAATTGAACAAGGATTTCCAGCAGAAGTGGATATAACAATCGGTTTCTGTCTAACAGAGAGGGTTACACATCGATCAAAAATTCAGCCCCTGCTGAACCCAATGAATTCTTATCTATGTACTCAGTTTTACCTTGTACTTTGCTTCAGCGGGCTCTCTGCAGTTCTGTTACTGGTCCCCTGCAGCTCCTGTGTCAGTTAGGAGTGACAGTGGTCACACTCCAGCCTCCAATTTGGACCATACAGGGTTAATCTTCCTCTATATGTGATAGGGAGGAGGAGGAGAGCACTGGAGCTGGCTGAAGCATAGAATCAAGTAAAAGACTATACAGTACCCCCCTTCTCCGCCCTCCACCACACTGCAAGAGTGGACTTTCTTGAAGTTGGGCTGGGATAAGAAATCACATCCTTTGCTGTGTAATGTTATATTCTTAAACAGGTTAGGAATTAGTGTGATGTTTCAGGTGCTACATACTGTAGATGTAATCCACATACACATTATATCTTATTAAAAAATCATTCTTTTTAGAAGATATAATGTGTATGTGGATTACATCTACAGTATGTAGCACCTGAAATGTCACACTAATTCCTAACCTGTTTAAGAATTTTACTCTCAATAAACCTGCAGTGAAAAGTTCAGGGCACGTTTATAATCACAGTATATGGAATGCAGAGCAGTCGGGACTCACAGTAGAAGAGGATCCAGCCTGTCATCCGTGATTTACACATCTTCACTCTGCTCTGGAGGAGGAGCGCTTTGCTGTGTGCTGGGCGGGAACCAAAGATCGATGCTGCAGTGTGAGGATCTCTCCCTGCTCCGCCCACATGCACTTTCGCTGGGACTGTACCAGCTCCGATCCAGGGGGGGGGGGGAGACTCATAGGAACTCAAGAAGGGAGCCTAGAAAGGGGTGCATCTGCTGCCGCAGAGAAGTGAGCAGGAGCGCATAATCCTTAAATTAGGCAGGCAACAGGGGCATACAAGTTTTACAGCTACATTTTGTGGATAGATTTTTCTGCTCACAGCCTTGCCGCCCCCCTGAAAGTGCCGCCTGGTACAATGGTACCATCTGGTCCCATGGTAGGGCCGGCCCTGGGCACACGAAGTTAAGGGAAATCTTCCCTATGAGAAAAAAAAAAGTTGAAACAATATTGTTGTTAACGGAAGATATGGGACTGGGAGCTAGCTTCGGTAGCAGGCTCCTAGATCTCATCCCTTTCAAAATGTGTTGAGCGACCTGACTATAAATACCGGTACTTTACAGACCTTTTCTCACCAGATAAGCTCCCACAGCTCCCAAGCTTACCCTGACAACAACTCTAGAGGTATAAGTTGAAACATATGAATATGATTCAGTTGTCAAGGCCTCATTAAGGGATCTTTGTTAACCCCACTTTATGTATATAAGGGGGCTATTCTACCTTATAAAACACAGCTGAGTTGTACATTTTCTTGTTCTAAATTTGGAACATGATGTAAATGGAAGCTTTTTTGTTATCTCAATTTGTAATGCCTATACAAAGTTTCAATAAAATGTTTATGACAAAAAAAAAAACATTGGTGGGTTTTAACCCTCCCTTACTCTATCCAAAATAAAAATAAAAGGGTACCTAAAAATGTGTAATTTTCTTTATCCATGTTCTACGTCAACATAAAACAAATATCTTGGTATCTCTTACACATATGTCAGCTACAATACATTGAAAAAGTATTCATACCCTATGAATTTTTCCACAATTTGTCAAGTTACAGCCAAATAAATATCTGAAAAGTGTGGCATGCATTTGTATTCAGCCCCCTTTACTCTGATACCCCTACCTAAAATCTAGTGTAACCAATTGCCTTCAGAAGTCACCTAATTAGTAAATAGAGTCCACCTGTATGTAATGTAATCTCAGTATAAATACAGCTGTTTTGTGAAGCCCTCAGAGGTTTGTTAGAGAACCTTAGTGAACAAACAGCATCAAGGCCAATGAACACACTAGACAGGTCAGGGATAAGGTTGTGGAGAAGTTTAAAGCAGGGTTAGGTTATAAAAAAATATCCCAAGCTTTGAACATCTCACAGAGCACTGTTCAATCCATCATCCGAAAATGGGAAAGAGTTTGGCACAACTTCAAACCTACCATGACATAGCCGTCCACCTAAACTGAAAGGCCGGGCAAGGAGAGCATTAATCAGAGCAGCAGCCAAAAGGCCCATGGGAACTCTAGAGGAGCTACAGAGATCCACAGCTCAGGTGGGAGAATCTGTCCGCAGGACAACTATTAGTCGTGCCCTTCACAAATCTGGCCCTTATGGAAAAGTGTCAAGAAGAAAGCCATTGTTGGAAAAAAACAATAAGAAGTCCCGTTTGCTGTTTGTGAGAAGCCACGTGGGGGACAAAGCAAACATGTGGAAGAATGTGCTCTGATTAGATGAGACCAAAATTGTACTTTTTGGCGTAAAAGTAAAATGCTATGTGTGGCAGGAAACTAACACTGCACATCACCCTGAACACACCATCCCCACCCTGAAACATGGTGGTGGCAGCATCATGTTGTGGGAATGCTTTTCTTCAGCAGGGACAGGGAAGCTGGTCAGAGTTGATGGGAAGATGGATGGAGCCAAATACAGGGAAATCTTAGAAGAAAACCTGTTAGAGTCTGCAAAAGACTTGAGACTGGGGCGGAGGTTCACCTTCCAGCAGGACAACGACTCTAAACATACAACCAGAACTACAATGGAATGGTTTAGATCAAAGCATATTCATGTGTTAGAATGGCCCAGTCAAAGTCCAGACCTAAATGCAATTGAGAATCTGTGGCAAGACTTGAAAATTGCTGTTCACAGACGCTTTCCATCCAATCTGGAAGAACTTGAGCTATTTTGCAAAGAAGAATGGGCAAAAATGTCACTCTCTAGACGTGCAAAGCTGGTAGAGACATACCCAAAAAGACTTGCAGCTGTAACTTCAGTGAAGGTTGGTTCTACAAAGCATTGACTGTGATTTTCACCAAAAATATGCAGAAGAATACATATTGGCCTGAACTGAGAAAGAAATTTGTTTTTTTATATATTTTTTTGAGATATTTATTATACCAAAAAGTAAAAATATTGCTTTTTTTTCAAAATTGTCGCTCTTTTTTTGTTTATAGCGCAAAAAATAAAAAAACGCGAGGTGATCAAATACTACCAAAAGAAAGCTCCATTTGTGGAAAAAAAAGGACGTAAATTTTGTTTGGGTGCAACGTCGTACGACCACGCAATTGTAAGTTAAAGCGACGCAGTGTTGAATCGCAAAAAGTGCTCTGGTCAGAAAGGGGGTAAATTCTTCCAGGGCTGAAGTGGTTAATAAAGGAGTAGCTGTTCTGCGCTTAGCTTACTGAATTAAGGCAAAGATGGGTTTAGAGAAAATATCCAATCATGGCAAAGGAAATGTAAAAAAACAGGATTTCTGCTTGCACCAGATTGGATGATTGAAGTGAACATTTATTCATACCATTCAATAAGTCAAGGAAACATTCACTCTGCAAAGGGAATATACACTTTGCAGAGTGAACATGCTTTATTCCTTTAGTAGACTGACCAAATAATTTTTACAGAGATGAAGAGTTAAAGTGATTGTAATGTCTATTTTTTTTTCTTCTATAAAAATACCAAACATGTCATATTACCTGCTCTGTTGTAGTGGATTTGCACAGAGCAGCCCGGATCCTCCTCTTCTCAGGTCCCTCTTCTGTGCTCCTGGCCCCTCCCTCCTGTTCAGTGCCCCCACAGCAAGCAGCTTGCTATGGGGGCACCCAAGCTGAGTCACAGCTCCCTGTGTCCATTCAGACACGAAAACCCTACCCGGCCCCACCCCTTACTCTCCTGATTGGCTAGCTGACTTTGATTGAAAGCAGCAGCAGCCAATGGCGCCGCTGCTGTGTCTCAGCCAATCAGCAGGGAGAATCTGAAAAGGCTGAGACACTCATGGACATCGCTGGACAGAGAGGGACCACAGGTACGTTTTAGGGGGGCTGAGGGCTGCTGCACATAGAAGGCTTTTTATCTTAATGTATAGAATGCATTAAGATAAAAAAAAACTTCTGCCTTTACCACCACTTTAACAGCTTGTCGACCAGCCGCTGCAGCCGATGTGCATGGCTGAAAGCCGCTAAGTCTGCCGGCCATCCGCGATCGCTCCACAGAGAGATAGAACAGGGATCTGACAGAGGAGTAGAGAGAGATCGTCTGTTCCTAGTGATCAGGACCAGCGATCTCTTTGTACTCGCAGTCAGCACACGCCCCCCACAGTTAGAAACACCTCCTTAGGAAACACTTAACTCCTTGATCGCCCCCTGCAAGTGCCATTTATACAGTGATCAGTGGCTATTTTTCTGTTTCAATCTGTTTATTGAATTTTCAGAATTACAGTTAAACATTGTAATTTAATACAAAAGAGTGCAAAATGGCTCTGATGACATGAACAGTCAACAAGAAGTTCATTGATAGCATGTTTTAGAGCTAAGGAATTAAGACATAAATCCATTGAGGTCCGCTATTGGGTATTAGAGACTGTGGCTATTTTTAGCTCTGATTACTATAATAATGTCACTGGTCCCAAAAGTGTCAAAAGTGTCCGATCTGTCCGCTGCAATGTCGTAGTCCCACTAAAAATCGCTGATAACCGCCATTACTAGTAAAAAATAATAATAATAATGCCATAAATATATCCTCTATTTTGTAGACGCTATAACTTTTGCACAAACCAATCAATGTACGCTTATTGAAATTTATTTACCAAAAGTATGTAGAAGAATTCATATTGGCCTAAACTGATGAAGATTTTTTTACTTTTTTGGGGGGGATATTTATTATAGCAAAAAGTAAAAAATATTGTTTGTTTTTCTTCAAAATTGTCGGCATTTTTTTGTTTATAGCACAAAAAATAAAAACCGCAGAGGTGATCAAATACCACCAAAAGAAAGCTCTATTTGTGGGAAAAAAAGGACATCAATTTTGTTTGTGTACAGCGTCGCATGACTGCGCAATTGTCAGTTAAAGCGACGCAGCGACGTATCACAAAAATTGGCCTGGTCATTAAGGGAGTAAATCCTTCCAGGGCTGAAGTGGTTAAAGCTTCTGATAATGGTGGCATTGATTTCTTAAAAGAGTAGAGGCGTCCCAAATTTACAGGAGGGTTATAATTACCAGATTATTTTGTTTTGTTTTAAAAAGCTGTAGCATTGTCCAGTATTTCAAATTAATATCATATCGTACAAGAGAAATTATGGGTACCTCTATAAAAATCCTCGGCAGGTAGAAATTTGGCTCATGATCCATGGGTACAAAACACAGAGGTCTCTTAAAATGTAAATCTCCTCTGACACATCCTACATTAAAGATCTGGGACTGCCTTAACAAATCTGGCACCTTATCTTCCTATCCCTCCCCACTAATACCCCTAGGGGGCTTTCGGTGTAGGCTAGGTGAATGCCTAGCTTTATTCTGCTCTTGGGCTCAAACAGAGAGCTCCATTGTTTCAGATTCATGACCCAAGAGAAACTTCCTTCCCACCTAGAATATAGGTTTAAACCGTTTCCAATGGATTATTGAAGATATAGAAAATTGCTTAATTTTGTTACTCTCCTGTTAGAATGGAGAAAAAATATATATGTTTATCATTTCTCTAGTTTGAACCATGGGAATTCTTAAAACCAAATAAGCCCCAAAATCATAGGGTCATCTTCAGGTCCCAATGCCCACCAGAGACAATCTGTTTTTCCCCTATTGAATCAATTTGGCCTGCAAACAAGTTTTCTTAAGGAACAAAATCTCTGGACAATGAGGTTTCTATTATCCACACACCTGAATCCTGGGAGAAAATCATCTTGTTATCCTAAAAGTGATATCTATATGACAAGTTTTGGACCTAACAAACACAGGCCAACATCCTATAGGGCAGTGGTTCTCAACTCATGTCCTCAGGACCCACTAACAGGCCAGATTTTATGTATTACCTTGGGGAGATGCAGACTAGTATCCTGCAATCACTGAGCAGCAAATTATATCACCTGTGATCTAATTCAGTTATCTTGCAAACCTGGCCTGTTAGTGGGTCCTGAGGACAGGAGTTGAGAACCACTGCTATAGGGAGATATACAGACTATCTTTCTTTCTATTGTACAAACTAGCAGGACAAATTAACCTTATGTACACGGTTGGCAATTTCTCCTAAGGCTGAAAGGTTTCTGTAGAACTTTAACCAAAAGTCAATATGAAAACTCAAAACATTGAGGAAGGCAGTACAAACATACTATACAAAATGTGATTAGGACACAAAATACCTTGTTATCTAAAAACAGGTTTGGTCATAATATTATCATATGCTTGGGTATTTGTAATCAATATTGTTCGAAATATGTGTGTAACGTAACCTTAGATCTGAGAAAGGGGGTGGACCTGAAAATTGTCAGCATGTATGACATCTTGTGGTTTACTGGCTTTTACAAGTTGTACTTTTGTGAGTATCCATCTTAACCAGTGTTTATTTCTCAAATACATTATGGGTAATGCACTAGGTGTTTGCACCTTTTGTAATTTTACTTTTGAGATTTAAATAGTAGTAAAGTGCGCAAATAATTTTTAGGTATTTTATTTGCTATGTCTGAAATGACACCTCTGTGTGAAAAAGTTTCAATTTAATTGCTACTACCATAAATTAGGAAATCACAAGACCTTCCAAGGTGTTTTACATATAAACTAACATAATTATAGCTGTGTAGAAAAATATTAATTTATTATATAAGAGTTAATTACCAGAAAATAAATTTCCCAGATAAACTCAGGATAGGATACATGTCTGGTCATAGGGTGCCATCTGGTGGCCAGGTGAGCTAATGCGTAGGTAAACACATGGTTGATGATTACCCTAATCCACCAATGAGAAGGAAGATTATACCCTCTCGTGGGATTTTTATTAATTTATTGTTTGCAATTGATCATATGACAAGTCAGGTAGACAGGAAAGAAAACACTTTAGCACATCAGATCAGACTTCACCATCAAAAAAAGATCACACACCCATCATCTACAGGGAATCATTACATCTCATCATCTGACACGTCACTGAAGCCAGGACGCACAGCTCCAGCATTAGTAGACACCATTTTTGGGAAGACAAACTCCACCCGTTAATCGGCAGCCATCTTTGGGTCTGGTCATCAGCCATCTAAAAGCCTACCTGGTATACTTGGAGGGTAAATGTAAAATATTATTTTCTTGGTGATTTTTGCTTGCTTAAATTAATAGGCCAAATGCAATATTCCTTGCTGTAACTTAGTATTTTTCCCATGATAACATAACAACTAGAGTTAGGCCATTTTTTTTTTCATTTCTCTCTAAATACATTTTTATTATTATTTTTCTATTTTTGGCCATATTGGCACATGCTTTTACGTATTCTGACACATACTCTTTCAGATGATCCCTCAGTTCACTTACTCCATAATACATCTCAACAAATAAAATCTTATAAGAGAAGTGTATTACTACATATCCTTAATGAAGTCAAAAGCCTCCTTCCAGACTTTAGGAAGTGGCCCCAATCACTGACCATTGCTGAATGGATTGGAAGGGCCAATACCACTGTGAAAACTGAGCGCTTGTGCTTTTCTCAGAAGGATAAATATGACAAATTGTATGAAATCTGGGCATCCATTGATACACCACCAAAGTGAAAATATCTTGGTAGCTACTCAACCACTCTTAATTAATAATCACATGTTGAGTGACAACATTTCTGTACTCTCTCTTTTTTTATTTTTAGCCTAAACAGCTCTTTTATTACTAACTTGGTGAATCCACTGTTTGATGTCTCCTACGCCCCTCCCCCCTTCTTCCCCGGTCTTGTTAAATCATACACTTTACTTATCAGTCCTAATTGCTCATAATTAATATGTTCATCTGCAGTGTTTTTTTCTTTCTTCTTCCATGGTTGCCCCCTAGATCCTTGGGTTTTTAGAAATGTTATTAATCATTTATCAAATTATTGTTATAAAGAAGAAATAAAGATTATATAAGAAAAAGAGTAAAGTCTACTTTGCAAAGTTAATGTTATAAAGTAAGATGAACCTATGTTCACTTTGAATATTCAGTCATGTGTGGGGGAAATTTTAACAAGAGGGCTTTTGATAGGACAATTGAATATTTATAGTAAACACAAGTTCACCATATTTATTAGCATTTATGCTGCATTTACGTTGCCGAATGAACTTACTTATTTTAAAGTGAACATTTCAAGAGCCGCAACATAACCCACTGGCACCCATTGTTCCATTGTCAGTGCTACCATCAGTTGCAGCAGCTGCTTCCTTACACAGGGGAGCTGGAGCGTAGAGATCACATGAGCTATTTACAAAAAGAATATAGTCTGGGTATAGGGAAAGGGCGAGCATCATTTAAACCTCAGATATATTAACCTTTACTTTCATTTTAACATTAGAGATTAGAAGGCTGGATGGCTGCTATGTCACTGCTGGGAGGGGAAGCAGAGGGAGCTTACCTACTGAGAGTGAAGCTGAAAGTGTTTCTGCTGTAAACATTGAGAGTAAATTGTTTCACAGTGCTTTCAATCAAAAAGGTGATTTATGGCTTGTTTTAAAGCTCAGTTACGGTGTGCTAAAGTGTCAATAAAGCCTGTTTTGTTATTTTTACCTACAGGTGAGCCTATAATAAGGTAAAATTAATGGTGCACATTTTGGAGATATTACCCTGCATGCAGCCGCTGACCGGTGCATTGGCTCTGAAGGTCCCACATACCTTGGGCTCCTGCGCGCATGCGCGGGAGTGACGTCATCCCGGAACCTGGAAGAAAGCCCGGGGGAAGATATCAGCCCTCTCAGCAGTGACCAGGTGATGCTGGAAGGGCTTTGTTCTAAGGTAAGTACTTCAGCAATGTATACTAGCACATTATGTCATTATCTTACTGTTTTTTTTGTTTGTTTTTTTTTTTTTTTATTCTGCAGGGGTTTATTACCACTTTAAAAAAATAATGTAAATACTTAAATGTCCATTGACCTGGCCACAGGTTCATTTTAAAGTGCATATGTTCCTTAAATTTTTATCTAAATATTTATGTTCACAAAAATTATTATAGAAGCATTTTATATTTTAAAACAAATTAGCAAACATATACAACAGGCAACTTGAATTCTTTCTATTGATTTGTGTATCTGCTAAAAATACTCAATTATAAATTGTAATTTTCTTATTTTAATTTAGTTGCTTCTTACAGATAATAATATGCATTTTACTTATTTTGGCTTTAACCTAATTCTTTTATCAAAGATTCCTCAGGGCAAATGCTATCTTCCTGTGACCAAATCTCCTGGGATAATCTAATTAGGTCAAATAAATTCAGGATAAAATATATTCATCAAGTATAATACATTTATAATTGATTTTGCATTCTCTTTCTTCTCTTAGTTTTTAGAATTCTAATATTTTATATTTGCTTTGATTGTTTGGGTTTACAGAAATGTTTAGTAGTTTACTGCTTTGATTAAATGGTTTCCAAATAAAACTGTTATCTAAATTCAGAAAGCCAGTCAGGCATATCTAAAATTGGGTAGTTAAGATTGTTGTCACAGAAGTGTTACCTTTCATGACCCTTCTTACATTTGACTAGAATAAAATGTTACTCCTTGAAAAAAAATACTGAGGGGGATTTGGAGAGGGAGAAGTGGAAGTTAGAGTTTTGTTAATATGTACAGCTACTCCATATTTTGTCTGCTCCAGTTTAAATAAATCCCCCCTATGTTGTGAGGATACATGTATTCTAATGAAAGTGGGCTCAATTCGCAAAACGTTATCTACTTCTTTAAGATCAATGATAAAATAGCTCATAGCATTATTCAAATTTATTTTTGCAATTCATATAAACAAATGCTCATAAAATAATTAACCACTTAAGGACAGAGCAAGTTAAAATATTTTTTTTTGCTAGAAAATTACTTGGAACCAAACATTATATATTTTTTTCTAACACCCTAGAGAATAAAATGGCGGTCATTGCAATACTTTCTGTCACACCATATTTGCGCAGCGGTCTTACAAGCGCACATTTTTTGGAGAAAATACACCTTTTTTAATTAAAAAATAATAGGATTTTTGTACTCACCGTAAAATCCTTTTCTCTGACATCCATGGACTGACACGGCGTCTCTTATTCACTGTACACGTGGGTTATGTCCCTGCTTGCAGGAGAAGACCTAGGCAGAATGTGAGATGTTATACATACATTCTAAAAGCCAGAGTTGAACAGCCCCGCCCAGGGGGGCGGTCCCTCCAGACATAACCCACCCCCTGCAGTCAGCAGACCTCAGTTTGTAACAAAGCAGTACGAACTTTAAAAAGGAAGGGTGGGTGCCGTGCCAGTCCATGGATGTCAGAGAAAAGGATTTTACGGTGAGTACAAAAATATTTTTTTCTCTTATCATCCATGGACTGACACGGCGTCTCTTATTCACTGTACACGTGGGATGTCCCAAAGCAGTGTCAAGAGGGATGGGAGCAGTCTAAATGGAAAAACCAAAAAAACTCACTCCAAACAAGGCAGAGCTCCTCAACGGAGGAGTTGCAACTATAAACAGCGGCCTGCAATACCTTGCGGCTGAAGGAAGCATTCGAAGATGCAGCCACATTAACCTTATAAAACTTAGAAAAGGTATGAACAGACGACCAAGTCGCCGCCTTGCACACTTGTGCAACCGACGCTTGATGTCGGAAAGCCCAGGAAGCGCCAATTGCCCTGGTGGAATGCGCCGTGACCCGAAAGGGAGGTGCCCGCCCCTTGAGAGCATAGGCTCGAATGACGGTTTGTCTGATCCACCTAGAAATGGTGGCAGACAAAGCCGCTTGGCCCTGTTTTGGACCAGAGGCAGTTACAAACAGTGATTCAGACTTCCGAATAGAAGCAGTAGCAGACAGGTACACCCGCAAGGCTCGTACCACACCCAATGTGTGAAGCACAAACTCTCTGGGATGCGATGGGTGAGAACACAAGGACGGGAGGACAATGTCCTCATTTAGGTGAAAGGCCGAGACCACCTTTGGCAAAAAAGAAAGTCGCAGACGCAACACCGCCTTATCCTTATGGATGACCAAATATGGTGACTTGCAGGACAAGGCCGCCAACTCAGACACTCGTCTAACAGAAGTAATTGCCACTAAAAGGGCCACCTTCTGAGACAAAGACAAGAGGGGAATATCCCTGATATTCTCAAAGGGAGGTTCCTGGAGAACCGAGAGCACCAAATTCAGATCCCACGGGGGGAGAGGAGGCTTGACAGGAGGGAGCACATGGCGAACCCCCTGTACCAAGGTGCTAACCAAGGAATGACCCGCTAGTGGTCACTAAAAGAAGACGGCCAAGGCCGAAATCTGACCCTTAATGGTACTCAAAGCGAGCTTTTGGGCCACTCCACGCTGCAGAAAATGCAGGATTCTAGGGACGGAATACGTCCGAGGACGCCAGTCCAGCTCTTCGCACATGGCGATGTAAGCTTTCCAGGTACGTGATAAATCATTCTGGAGGGATGACACACAGCATTTTGTACTCACCTGCAGGCAGGAGAGACTACTTACCCCTCCCCTGAGGGACCCACTGGTGTGTTTCTGACAGACCTATCACAGAGTAGTACTGCGTAGCTGTCGGCCCGCAGTCCACCGCGAGAGATACAGTCTGTCAGGTACTGTTCAATCTTGAGAGGACCGCGGGGGCATGTCGTGAACTGAGTCTCACGCACACAAGGCGAGGATCAGCACGCTCGATGGTCGGACAGGGAAGACTAAGAGGATACCAGTGTACCCAACCTGTTGCCCAGCCAACAGTTGATTGAAGGTCTCAAAAATAAAATAATAAAATTCCCAAAGGAATAAAAATTCTAAGTAAAATCTTCCAGGAGACTGGCTCCTGAGAGAGCCACGTCTTCTCCTTCTGCTGACTGCAGGGGGTGGGTTATGTCCAGAGGGACCGCCCCCCTGGGTGGGGCTGTTCAACTCTGGCTTTTAGAATGTATGTATAACATCTCACATTCTGCCTAGGTCTTCTCCTGCAAGCAGGGACATAACCCACGTGTACAGTGAATAAGAGACACTGTGTCAGTCCATGGATGATAAGAGAAAAGACAACAGTAAAGTTAGCCCAATTTTTTTTATATTGTTAAAGATGTTAAGCCGAGTAAATTGATACCCAATATGTCACGCTTCAAAATTGCGCCCGCTTGTGGAATGGCGACAAACTTTTACCCTTAAAAATCTCCATAGGCGATGTTTAAAAAATTCTAGGGCTAGAATTATTTATCTTGCTCTAACGATTGATACCTCACATGTTTGGTTTTCATATGCGGGCGCTACTCACGTATGCGTTCGCTTCTGCACGCGAGTTTGGCAGGACGGGGCACACTAAAACGTTTTGTTTTTCTTATTTCTTTTACTTTTTACTTTTTATTTTTTATATTTTATATATTTATTTATTTATTTTTTATTTTTACACTGTTCTTTTAAAAAAAAATTGTGTCACTTTTATTCCTATTACAAGGAATGTAAACATCCCTTGTAATAGAACAAAAGCATGACGGGACCTCTTAAATATGAGATCTGGGGTCAAAAAGACCTCAGATCTCATATTTACACTAAAATGTAAAAAAAATGTTGTTTGAAAAAAAAGTGTCTCTTTAAGAGCCAATGGTATGGAGCCAGGTGGGGGCCATCTTGCCCTCATTCAGCTCCATACCACAGAGGGGACAGGACCTCATCGCCTCCACTGCTGCCGGTAGCTCCGGTAAGTGGCGGAGGGCTCTCAGACAACCGATAAAAGTGATCTTGTGGAGAATCCGCCGCTGGGACCACTTTTATCTGAAAGCCGACCACCCGCAGAAGAAGTGGATACTGGGATTATGGCAGCTAGCTGCTGCCATAACAACGATATTCCACTTCAAACAGCCAATGTTTAACGATGTCAGTATTTATCTCATGAACCCATGGGTCGTTTATCGCATGACATCATATCCAGTGGGATGGATACAGCGAAGAGGGATCCGTTTTTACTGCTGTCTGTGCCCCCGTTATGGAGATTTATTCTCTCTATTTCTACTGTTTCTCCTTATCTTTGAAAGTGAAAGGAAAAGAAATTCCAACATTTTGAATTGACATTGGAACACTAATAGGGACACAGATGGCAAAAAAAATATGACATGGGTTTTAAATCTCCCTTAGGCCCCTTTCACACTTGAACGACGTCCTACGATTTGGGACTGCAAAGTAGCATGACGAGTCGTTCCCCATGATTTCCAATGACTACCATTCATATTAGTACGAAAGTAATCCCTGCACTACTGTGGTCCGACTTAGATGTGAGTTGATGTCCATTGAAATGTCCGTAATTGGCCGCGCATGCGCAGAACGGCATTCGACGGAACATCGGAAAACATTGAAATGTCCGTAATTGCCGTTCTGCGCATGCGCGGCCCGACTTACGAACATTTCCGGGTTACAAACAAAAGGAAAGTCCCCAACGCGTTCGTAAGTCAGGGACCCCCTGTACCTTCCAAACCCCTATATATTGAGAACAGTGTGGGACAAAACGAGAGATGATCAATGTGTAATAACTTAAAGAATAACTGCACTTGCATGAAGAAAAAGATAGCAAATTAAACAAAATACTATTGCTACACAAGCCATATTGTAATTTAATGTCATTATAAGTTATCTTATCTTTCAATCTGCTATTATGGTATGTTTCTGTAAAATTCAGATGGTCCCCGCAGCGTCCCGTTCGTAAGTAGGAGTGGTTCGTAAGTCGGGCGTTCGTAAGTCGGGGACCCCCTGTATAGTCTTTTTTTTTATATGTACATATAGATAATGCAGCCCTCACTGTGCAGGCCTTTCTAGTCTTGGAAATGGATAGGTAAAGAGTAAAGTTATTTTGAAACTCTCTGTGCTGGTGCATTTAGCTATGCAAATCTTCAGCACCTCACACTTCCCAGTGTGTAAGGTGCCTGCATCCTTCATGCCGCGTACACATGACCGTTTTTCATGGCGTGAAAAATTCAATTTTTTAAATTGGTCATTAAAAACGATCGTGTGTAGGCCCCAGAGGCTGCAATATTTTCTCCTTTCTTGACAGTCTCCAGACTTTTCCCACCCCCTCTTCCGGGGCCTTTTGTTCCAGGACCAACTTCTGGTAGACCTGTCGCAGCATGGGGTGAATCTTGTCTGTGGTAGGACTCCGCTCCTGCACTAGAGGGGTCAGCAGCCTCCTGACCATGTCAGTGTTGGTCCCTATTAGCATGGAACTGGTGTTGGCCCCTGACGGGCGAGGACAAACTACCGCCAGGGTGTCAAAGACTTCCGCCTTTCCTGTCACCGAGGGATCAAAGGCCAGCCTGATTGAGACATAACCGTCGTAGGGAAAGCTACGAGTGCCAATTCCCCCTATCTGTAGGTCTTCCAGCTTCTGTAAGGACACGTGACTCAAATGCTTTCGGTAAAAGTCTCTGTATAAAAGAGTCACTTGGGCTCCTGTATCTAGGAGAGCCTTGGTGCAGACTCCCTCCACTTGAACGGAGACTAGAGGGGAGGGTCCTATTAACTTGTCTGGAAACCTCTTCTGGGGTGTTTCCTTCTTTGGACTCCTTGATTTTCCTATTGATGTTTTCTTTTTCTTCCATTTCTCTCTGGACCTCAACCCTTTTTGGACCTGGTATGCATTGGTTTCCCTCAGATTGTTAAATTTCAACTCCCGACAGGTGGTATGGGGGGTTTTAGGATGGGCATTGTTTCCCTTCTCTTTTGCCTCTTCTTGCTTTTGAATCTTTTTGGAGCTTTCTGTAAGTAGTGGGCGCCCGGCTGACTCCTTCACCGGGGCCCTCTGAAGTTTTCCGCCGGCTTGCAGTATCTGGATGCAACTACATCTAGGCTGGGACACACTGCTCTAACATGCCCGATTCCCCCACATTTGAAGCATGTTATCAATCTCTTAGGCTTCTGTACTAGTTCGGTATTGGAGCTAGGAGGGTTTTTTAGTTCCTCTGACGTGTTCTTATTGTGTAGCACAGGGGCCTGGCTAGTCAGCGTGGATACCATTTCTACTAGTTGTGACAACTGGGTCTTTAGGAGTTCAACTTCTGAATCACCTTCTGCACTTAACATTCTGACTCGGGCAGTTGGTTCGGTCTGTTGACTCCTCCTTTTGTCTTCCAACATGGCCTCCTCCTCCCTGACTATACGGATCAAGTCAGGGTATTCCAGGCTGCTCCTGTCCTGCCGGGTGCGTAGCATTAATGCGATGGGGTCCAAGGGTTGAGCTCCCCTCAACACCTGCTGGGCACGGGCCTCATCCACTTTTCTTGGATCGATCCCTTTCTTCAGTAGGATCTGATGCAGGATCTTATCCAGACGTCTTATAAATTCTGACAGCTTCTCTCCCTCCTTTTGGTAGCAATGCTCCAGCTGGTAAGTGAGCTCAGTGACCTTTTCATACCGCCGAACACATTCTGCAGAATATCCAGATAATCCTGTGCATTGCAATCCTTCCTGCTTAACTTGAGGTTACGTATGGCCTCCAGAGCAGGCCCCTTTAAGCTTTCCGCAATCCTTTGTTTTTTTTGTTGTGCTGGCACCTCCCATTCTTCTAGGGCCTGAGTGACGCCATCTAGCCACTCTTCAAATCCATCCTCCACTGAAGGTACAGGTTTCTTCCCAGAAAAAGTCCTGAGTTTCCTGTATCCTGACATCAGGTAGTCTGGAGGGTCCTTTTTACACTTGGCCACAATCTCCCCCAGGATAGCGCATAATTCTGAGCTACGGGTGGTCAATGGTGGTGAACCGGGACCCTGTTGTTGGGTGCTTCCTCCTGTGCTGGGGCCCCCTGAAGTAGTGGATGTGGGGCCATCTTTGTTCTCTGCTGGGTGTATCAGGAGGAGTTCTACTTGGTTTGTAGTTTTTATGCTGGCACCCTTGAAGTAGTCAGAGATTCTGTTCCTCCACTCACACAATGCATAGGTGTGAGGATTTACAGTATCTGTCTTCATGTCAATCACCCATGGCTTCCTGTCCGTGGACAATGCTCTCAAGACTGGAGTTAGCTGCTCCTCTACCCAGGTCTCTCTCTGGACTTCAACCCCCAGGCCATTTCCGGGTAGGATGCCTTCATCCCTGCACCACCGGGCTACAGCAGCAGGGTCCATTCTGGTGCTTCTGACCGGCTTGATTGCAGCGTGCAGTGTACAGGAATCCCGGACGAGCCCCCACGTATAGCGATACCCCCAGTTAAGAGGGCTGCCTTGATTGTTTCGGGCCCTGTAGTGCACCGCTGTCAACCCCTGGCAATCGGCTCTAACCTCTCGTGGCACAGTTAGTAAAGGGGATGATAGAATTGCAATCACTATAATATTCTCTATGACACAACCTGGTATAGACCAGTAAATGACACTGACAACCAATATACTTAACTCTATTATTTTACTGTTGGTAAAGGTTAAAATGATAAAACAGTATGCAATGTCACATGCAGAGCCCTGCAATATGGGTATAGTTATTAAAACATTAAACGTTCAGCAATAGGATAGACAGTTTAACAGCAAAATGGCACCCAGCAATGTCCTATACTACCCAGTCAGGCCTGACTATGATTTGGGTATAGTTCTGTGGAAGAAATCTTTGCTAGCAAAACACGGTGGTGCACATTCAGGAACAATTTTAATCCAACAAAGAAATGATGATCGGTAACTTTGTAATGCCAGGGAGACTAATAACTCAGTTCAGCAGATAGTCTCCCCAGGGTATAACTGCAATCACTGTGATGGCCCTGAATAAAGTTAATGGGCCTAAAGATATTGTAATGTAGCTCAGAGCAGGTGCTCTCTCACCCGACCGGACTAGTCCTTGTCCGTTACTTCCGTTACTGTGACTCGCTTCACAGTGTCCACGACACCCGGGTCTTCGGTCCTCCTGATGACAGCACTCAGCAACAGGATCAGACGCTCCGCAGGCTCCTCGGTGGAGAGGAAGGCTCTTTGGAAAAGCACAAGGCCCAGGCTTCAGGCCTTGTACACACAGCAGGTCAGCACAGGGATCCTCTTGCTGGGAGGGCGGTGTCCAAAGAGAAAGAAACTGGGGCCCGCCTCCCTCTTATAAAGTCCACCCCAGCAGTCTTTGCACGGGGCAATGCACCCTGGGTGCCTCAAGGTGTACTGGGTACTGTAGTCTCTTGAGGTTTAAAGGGCAATACCCCGCTACACATGTCTATCCGCCTGCTTTGACACAGACATATACTGTATATTCAGCTCGCCCCAGTATACACATTTATAGGTATGAGGATGTGAGTAGACCCCCACCAGAATAGAACAGTGATCAGATGGGAGACAAGATAATGAGCATTACTGATGTTGAATGCAATCGTTATTACACGCACAAACTGTATATTACAAGTTGGGAAACATCCACGAAATGGCTCTCATCCTTCCCTCTTTTTCATAAGAAGAAAGCATGGTGCTGACAGCTCAAGTGCCACTTTTGTACTTCAAGTGACACTAAAGTCTTTTTTTTTTCAATAAAAAAGAGGTTCTGCTTAACTGCTCTGTACAATGATATTGCACTTCTGGCAGTCCCCCGTCAGCACTATCAGCTTCTCCTTGCTACAGGTTCCACTTTTAGCAAGTTGGGTGCTAAGGATGCACGTGTGCATGTACATTTCTGAGCAGGGCTGTGTGCATATATACACACACAGCGCTAGTAAACCACGCCCCAACTCCCTCCTCAGAGGAGTTTGATTGAAAGTAGCAGGAGCCTATAGCAGTGCTGGAACAGTGACAGGAGACAGGTGAGTGTTTAGGGACAGGGGGGTCTAGGACAGCTAGTGGGGTGTTTTTTACCCTAATGTAGAGAAAAAAAACCCCTAATGCCTTGTACATACGGTCGGACATTTGACCGTGCAAAAGTCCGCCGTGAGTCCATCGGAAGTCCGACGGAAAGAAAGAGAACAGATTTTCTGTCTAAGGTCCGTCAGACTTTCGACAAAAAAAGTCAGATGGAGGCTACACACAGCCGGACTTTCCGAGAAAAAAAGCCCGTCTGACTTTTTTTCTCAGAAAGTCCGGCCGTGTGTACAAGGCATTCGACTTCTGAACCACTTTCAGTCAAATCGCACTAGAAACTGACAGGATGTAATAATATTTGGGATCAGACCACCCAACAAGGTCACACAATCAAGTCACCAAATCTGATAGATCTGGAAAACTGGCTGCTGAGCCAAAAATTTGTATTACATGTGACAATAAAGAAGCATTTGCATTTTAACTAATTAAAAGCTCAACCCAACTATGTATTGTATGGCTTCACAAGAGTGCATTATTGGCTGGCTCCAATTGCACTTTCAGGACTAACTGAAACACTGCTTAATTTAGCTGATAGCCGCAGAGCACCAAATTAAAGCTCTGTCAAACTTTGGGAACAATGGGCAATTCAATGTAAGGTAATGTTTCTCCTTATAGTGCTGTTTTAAGAAGATATTATACAGTTTAGGTACACAACACCTTGGTAGGTTTTAGACAAAGAACTTGGTATAAAACATAAAAATGTGACTTTCTTTTCAGGCACACGTCTCCAATGTATTATGTATCCCTAACATTTAAAATTTAAATGAAAGTGTTTCATTTTTGTAATTAAAATTACAATGCAATGGTTTTGCACAGAGTGGCCCTGATCTTCTTCTTCTGGGGTCCCCTGCTAGTGCTCCTGGCTCCACCTCTTATTTGAGTGCCCCCATAGAGAGATGCTTTCTATGGGGCACTAATGCGGGCTCGCTCTTGTCTAACACAGATAGGGCAGCTCGGCCCCACCCCCTGCCCCCTCATCACTGGATTTGAGTGACAAGTTCCTTCACTCTACACTCGCTCATCCATGTCTTTATGGACCTTGTTTGTGCACGGGTGCACAGTTTTGTTGGAACAGGAAGGGGGCATACCCAAACTGTTCCTACAAAGTTGGGAGCATGAAATTGTCCAAGATGTCTTGGTATGCTGACACCTTAAGGGTTTCCTTCACTGGAACTAAGGGGCCAAGCCCAACCCCTGAAAAACAACCCCACACCATAATCCCCCCTCCACCAAATGATTTGGACCAGTGCACAATGCAAAGTCCGTAAAGACATGGACGAGTGAGTTTGGGGAGGAGGTACTTGACTGGCCTCAACCCAATAGAACACCTTTGAGATTAATTTGAGCGGAGACTGCGAGCCAGGCCTTCTCGCCCAGCATCAATGCCTGCCGTCACAAATGCGCTTGTGGAGGAATGGTCAAACATTTCCATAGACACACGCCTAAACTTTGTAGACAGCCTTCCCAGAAGAGTTGAAGCTGTTACAGTTGCAAAGAGTGGGCCAACGCAATATTGAACCCTACAGACTAAGACAGGGATGCCATTAAAGTTCATGTGCATGTAAAGGCAGGTGTCTTAATACTTTTGACAATATAGTATATATATATATATATATATATATATACAGATACACACACATATATATACAGAATCTCACAAAAGTGAGTAGACCCCTCACATTTCTGTAAATATTTTATTATATCTTTTCATGTGACAACACTGAAGAAATTACACTTTGCTACAATGTAAAGTATAGAGTGTATAGCTTGTATAACAGTGTAAATGTGCTGTCCCCTCAAAATAATGCAACACACAGCCATTAATGTCTAAACTGCTGGCAACAAAGGTGAGTAAACTCATGAGTGAAAATGTCCAAATCGGGCCCAAAGTGTCAATATTTTGTTGTGGCCACCATTATTTTCCAGCACTGCCTTAACGCTCTTGGGCATGGAGTTCACCAGAGCTTCACAGGTTGCCACTCGAGTCCTCTTCCACTCCTCCATGATGACATCACGGAGATGGTGGATGTTAGAGACCTTGCGCTCCTCCACCTTCCATTTGAGGATGCCCCACAGATGCTCAATAGGGTTTAGGTCTGGAGACATGCTTGGCCTGTCCATCACCTTTACCCTCAGCTTCTTTAGCAAGGCAGTGATCGTCCTGGAGGTGTGTTTGGGGTCATTATTATGTTGGAATACTGCCCTGTGGTCTAGTCTCCAAAGGGAGAGGATAATGCTCTGCTTCAGTATGTCACAGACTTAGGGATGAGCCAAACACCCACCACCCCCCCCCCCCCCAAAAGGTTCGGTTCGCACCAGAACATGCGAACAGGCAAAAAAGTTGTTCGAACACGCGAACACCATTAAAGTCTATGGGACACGAACATGAAAAATCAAAAGTGCACATTTTAAAGGTTAATATGCAAGTCATTGTCATAAAAAGTGTATGGGGACCTGGGTCCTGTCCCAGGGGACATGTTTTAATGCAAAAAAAAGTTTTAAAAACTGAAGTTTTTTCTGGAGCAGTGATTTTAATAATGCTTAAAGTGAAACAATAAAAGTGAAATATTCCTTCTTTAAATTTTGTACCTGGGGGGTGTGTATAGTATGCCTGTAAAGTTGCGAATGTTTCCCGTGCTTAGAACTGTCCCTGCACAAAATGTAATTTCTAAAGGAAAAAAAGTAATTTAAAACTACTCGCGACTATTCATGAATTGCCAGGTCCCGGCAATACAGATCAAAGTCATTGAAAAAAACGGCAGGGGTCCCCCCCCCAGTCCATTACCAGGCCCTTTGGGTCTGGTATGAATATTAAGGGGAAACCCGAACCAAAAACAAAACGTGGGGGTCCCTCCCAAATTCCATATCAGGCCCTTCAGGTCTAGTACGGATATTAGGGGGAACCCCGCGCCATTTAAAAAAAAATGGCGTGGGGTTCCCCCCAAAAATCCATACCAGACTCTTCAGGTCTGGTATGGATTTTAAGGGAAACCCCGCACCAAAATTTTAAAAAAATTGCGTGTGGTCCCCCCAAAAATCCATACCAGACATTTATCCGAGCACGCAACCTGGCAGGCCGCAGGAATAGAGGGGGGGACGAGAGAGCGCCCCCCCTCTTGAACCGTACCAAGCCACATGCTCTCAACATGGTGAGGATGTCCCTATGTTGATGGGGACAAGGGCCTCATCCCGACAAACCTTGCCTGGTGGTTGTGGGGGTCTGCGGGCGAGGGGCTTATCGGAATCTGGAAGCCCCCTTTCTCCGGCAAAGCGGGGGTTACCCAATGACGTGGACGGGTGACCCTCTTACCCGTCATGGGGGTTTCGTGTGGAGTGGAGACTGGAGCATCGCTGGAGAATGGATCACCGCGGGACATAGAGAATGGATCACAACGCTGGACAGACTGGATTACATTGCTGGAATGTTTTTTTTATTTTTTATTTTTTTATTTTTAATAAAGGACTTATCCCAACTGCGTCTGTGTGGTTTTTAACATTTTTGACACTTTCTTTTGTGAAATGGTAGGGGTACAATGTACTCCATTACCAATTCACATAGGGGGGGGGGCCGGAATCTGGGTGTCCCCTTTGTTAAAGGGGGCTTCCAGATTCCGATAAGCCCCTCGCCCGCAGACCCCCACAACCACCAGGCAAGGGTTGTGGGGATGAGGCCCTTGTCCCCATCAACATTGGGACATCCTCCTCATGTTGAGGGCATGTGGCCTGGTACGGTTCAGGAGAGTAGGGGGCGCTCTCTCGTCCCCCCCTTTTCCTGCGGCCTACCAGGTTGCGTGCTCAGATAAGGGTCTGGTATGGATTTTTGGGGGGACCCCACGCCATTTAAAAAAAAAAAATTGGTGCGGGGTTCCCCTTAAAATCCATACCAGACCTGAGGGGTCTGGTATGGATTTTTGGGGGGAACCCCACGCCATTTTTTTAAAAAAATGGCGTGGGGTTCCCCTTAATATCCATACCAGACCTGAAGGGCCTGATATGGAATTTGGGGGGGACCTCCACGCTTTTTTTTGGGGTTGGGGGTTCCCCTTAATATTCATACCAGACCCAAAGGGCATGGTAATGGACTGGAGGGGGACCCCTGCCGTTTTTTTCAATGACTTTGATCTGTATTGCCGGGACCCGACTATTCATGAATAGCCGCGAGTAGTGATGGACGAACATCTGATGGGACGGTTCGCAAACGCGATCGCATGAACGCGCGCAAATGTTCGCAAACCGCGGGTCCCATTCATTTTAATGGCAGGCGAACATGAAAAACCTCCAGGTCATATTTGCAGCCACAAAATACTTACTAGCTGTGCACACATAGTCCCACAACATGGACACTGACATACCAGAAGTATTAGGCGAATCTGCGATCGACAAGCATTCTTTTTTTATCTGCAAAATTTCGTCAATTCAGGAGCGCATGAAGGCCATGGAGGAGAGGCAAGGCCAGGCTATGAGATGACCCTGCTATTGGAAAAGTTGCCATAATTTTTATTTTTTTTAGAAGTTATATAAATCGTTTATACAGTTATTTTTTGTAATATTGCTCAGTTTTAGTGTAATAGCTCGGCCTAAATCAGCCACAACTGACAGCAGCCAGTAAATACATGTCAAATACATATAAGGTCCATTCACACGTCTGTAAAATGGGTCCGCATCCGTTCCACAATGTCATGGATATGCAGTAATGTTTGCCATCTTACCTTTCCTCCTCATGTATTCATCTTAGAGGCCAGACTCTCTCACCTGGCTGCTTTTATAATCTCTCCTCCCAGCCTGGCTCCACCCCAGGTCCTATCACAGAACTCTATATTAACCATAACCTGTGCACTGCAAGTCTGCCTTGCTGATCAACGTGTTTGTTTAAGCATTGTGTGTTTGGGTTCCTGCCTGCCGCGTGCTACGTCTGTCTCTGTGTTACGATATTGGCTCGTTCCCGACTATCCATCTCTGCTTGTGACCTTGACTTTTGGCTTGTCCTTCGTTTATCCTTGCCTGCTTGTTGCCCTGACCTTGGCTTTTCCCCTCACTATTCTTGTATCCTGTGCTGCTGGTTCCCCTCTATCCTCCTTACCCTACGGAGCGTGAGCTAGGGGACTCTGGGGGCCTCGACCTGGACCCAGCTGCAGCGTAACATCCTCACCACTAGAGGCTCTGGTGAAAACCTGCTGGATCTTAGACTCCACGCCCTGGGGAATCTTGGGCTCTAGCTCCCTGTGGATCCCTGTTGTGCTCCACTGGTCCCGCTTTCCTCAACCACCCAGTGTCCCATCCGCAGCAGTCAGCCATAAGGTTCACTACCTTGTGGTGTGTTGGGCTTACCGCGACTTATGCGTTGACTGAAAAGGCTGCAGATGGCAACACTATTGTCAGCAGCGGACATGTTAAAAAAAGCCCACACTGCGGAGCCATGTGCCGGCATCCTGGGAGCGCCAGATGTGACCCTACATGGTTGATGGCTCGCTCCTGATACATTAGCAGTCTGGTTTGTCCCTCCTGTGCAATGTAAGTTCGGCCTGCTTCTCCTCCCTATCTGCTGGTCCATCTCTCCCTCTGAAATCCCCTCCTTTTCCTCAAACGTGACGTCCCTAGACACGTCATCATCGACGTCACCTTCCCCACCACTAACATTAGAGATCTCGGAGTAGGCAGCAACAGCGGGGACCAACCTCCTTGGGCTGATCTGGGTACTGTCGTCAGACTGCAGAGTGGTGGTTTTTGCTACCTCCTCTTCCTGATCCAATGCCAAGAATGGCTGCGCATCAGAAATGTCTTGTGATGGATCAGAAAATAATTCCTGTGACTCAAGCGGAGGGTATATGGTGGTGGTGGTGTTGGTGGTAGTGTCTTTGGGGTGCACACAGCAGAGAGGTAAGAGGGTGCAGATAGAGAGGATGAGGAGGGTGCAGAAGAGTAAGGCTGAGTGAGCCACTCAACCAAGTCTGGTGCGTCCTTTGACCTAATCAAACGCACCTTCTGCAACTTCCCACTTTGGCTCCGGCCTGGTGCTCCTGCCCTACCCCTACCACTCCTGCGGAAGGGCCTGCCTCTTCCGCTGCCTGTCATTTTTTTAAATAACCCTGTGACAAAAGTCTCTAGAGAAGTGCAGTATATGTGGAAGAAGGTATATAACACCCCCCTTCAATCTGTCGTTTTGGGGGGCCACTGGTCTATCACACCAGTTATAATACGTTTTTCTAATTGCGTTTGTCACTCTTTGTAGTTGTAGTATCGCTGCAGAACTGCTCAGCAGTCACAATGCTGCACAATAAAAATGCACTATAATATGCTTTCTATATTTGAAAGTATATTATAAGTGTATTACACCCCTATATACTGCACAGTGCACACCAAACAATAGTACACCTATACCAGTCCTTAAAAGGACTTTTGTGGACCTAATAGCTAGTGATTTGTGTCAGTACAGTCTGTACCTGCTCCACACAGCAACCTCTCCCTACACTCACAAACACAAAATGTGAAATGGCAGCCAGATCAGGTCTATTTATAAGGTAGGGGGTATGTCCATGTGCTGAAATGTCTCAATTGGCTGTCCTGTACCACATGATGGATGTGTCATGGGTCAAAGCTCTTCACAATGTTAAAGAATATGGCGGCTGCGAATAGCGCCATATGTCCGCCTGTTCGGCGAATAGCGAACGCGCAAAGTTTGCGGCGAACCGCAAGGCCATCTCTAGCCGGGAGTAGTTTTAAATGACTTTTTTTCCTTTAGAAATTACATTTTGTGAAGGGACAGTTCTAAACACGGGAAACATGCGCCACTTTACAGGCATACTATACACACCCCCAGGTACGAAATTTAAAGGAATATGTCACTTTTATTGTTTTACCTTAAGCATTATTAAAATCAATGCTCCCGAAAAAACTGCAGTTTTTTAAAACTTTTTTTTGCATTGATACATGTCCCCTGGGGCAGGACCCGGGTCCCCAAACACTTTTTATGATAATAACTTGCATTTTAACCTTTAAAATTAGCACTTTAGATTTCTCCCACAGACTTTTAAAGGGTGTTCCGCGGCTTTACGAATTTGCCGCGAACACCCCAAATTGTTCGCTGTTCGCCAAACGGGCGAACAGTTTATGGTCTTGGTCACCATGCTGCAGCTCAATTTCAGGGTCTTGGCAATCTTCTTATGGCCTAGGCAATCTTTATGTAGAGCAACAATTCTTTTTATCAGATCCTCAGAGAGTTCTTTGCCATGAGGTGCCATGTTGAAAATCCAGTGACCAGTATGAGAGAGTGAGAGTGATAACACCAAATTTAACACACCTGATCCCCATTCACAACTGAGACCTTGGAACGCTAACGAGTCACATGACCCCTGGGAGGGAAAATGGCTAATTGGGCCCAATTTGGACATTTTCACTTAGGGGTGTACTCGCTTTTGTTGCCAGCGGTTTAGACATTAATGGCTGTGTTGAGTTATTTTGAGGGGACAGCAAATTTACACTGTTATATAAGCTGTACACTCACTACTTTACATTGTAGCAAAGTGTAATTTCTCCAGTGTTGTCACATGAAAAGGTCTAAAAAAATATTTAGAAAAATGTGAGATACTGTATATATATATATATATATATATATATATATATATATATATATATTACACAAACACGCTGTATACATTTTGCTGCACATACTGTTATAATTTAGGACACAGAGCTTCTCTTCTTGACATTTCATCATTTCTCTTCTGTAACTTGTTTATTTTTTATATCTCTGGATTTATTTTATTTTTTTGTCCTGACCCCCAACAACAGAACATGTATCAGTTACTCGTTGACAGGCTGGGCATCTGCTGCTAGTTTCTGTTTATTCATGAGATGCCAGCGCTGAATTTTTTGGTCAAAACATAAAAAACTTGTAAAAATATAAATGAATAAATAAAAAGAGTAAGTAGGAACCTTCCTTATGCGGCAATTTAGCTATGCCCATATTTTCTAAAACAGACAATTCAAATATCATTACAATAAACAATAAAGTGAAGCAAATAAATAATTTTAAACAGCTAGACAACAATATACATTGCAAGGATTTAGCAAACACTACTGCAGATACTTGTTACTGTTTTTCTACTGCAGAAAATGAGGGTGTTCTGAGACACTTGCTGAAATCTTTAAAGTGTTCAACTGGAAATGGAAAATGTGCCTTTACTGCTAGTGCAGTAAGCAAAGGGATATTGCCATGGATATCATATATGTGTAACACACAAATAGGGATGAGCCGAACACCCCCCCGTTCGGTTCGCACCAGAACCTTCGAACGGACCGAACTTTCCCCAACGAACGTTAGAACCCTATTAAATACAATGGACGCGAACGTTCGAAATCTAAAGTGCTAATTATAACGCCTAATATGCATGTTATTGTCCTAAAAAGGGTTTGGGGACCCGGGTCCTGCCCGAGGGGACATGTATCAATGTAAAAATAATCTTTTAAAACGGTCGTTTTTTCGGGAGCAGTCAATTTAATGATGCATAAAGTGAAAAAAAATGTGAAATATTCCTTTAACCACTTCCCGCCCAGTCAATAGCGAATTGACGTCCGGGAAGTGGTTGCAATATCGATACTGGACGTCATATGACGTCCTGCAGGATATTGCCTTGCGCGCGCCGATCGGGGACGGCATGTGTCCCTCGGACACAGCGCTTCCCCGATCATTGGCTGTTTACCATGTTTACCATGTGATCGGCTGTGTCAAAGTCACAGCCGATCACCTGTCAAAACAAACTCGGCGGCGCGCTCTGTGCGCGCCGCCATAGGCTTGCAGAGCGGGGATCGGGGAAGGCGAGTGTTCCTTGGACACAGCGCGTCCCCGATCAGAGTAAACAGCCAATGAATTGGCTGTTTACCACGTGACCGGCTGTGTCCAATCACAGCCGGTCACAAATGTAAACAAACTCCACAGGAGTTACTACCTGATCCCTGCTCTCTCCTCACACACCGATCTGTGAGGAGAGAGAAGAGATCAGTAAGTTAGCTCAGTGTAGTTTGTCTACATAAGTTTACAGTGCACAACACGCCCCCCCCCCATAAAGAGGACCTGTCACACAGCCCAGCACATCAATCAGCCCAGCCAATCAGCCCATCTGTCAATCAGCCCATCTGTCAATCAGCCCATCTGTCAATCAGCCCATCTGTCAATCAATCAGCCCATCTGTCAATCAATCACCCCACCTGTCAATCAATCACCCCATCTGTCAATCAATCAACCCATCTGTCAATCAATCAATCAGCCCATCTGTCAATCAATCAGCCCATCTGTCAATCATCTGTCACAGGCCCACCTCCATCGGTACCGCCATTGGCACCGCCACACAGGCTACCAGTACCGCCATCGGTACCAGTACCACCACCAGTACCGCCACCAGGCCCAGCATCTATACTGCCACACAGGCCCGCTACCAGTATCACCACTAGTGCCGCCATCGGTACCACCACCAGTACCACCACCCGTACCACCGTCGGTAGTGCCACCACTAGGGATGAGCTTCGTGTTCGAGTCGAACATACGTTCGACTCGAACATCGGCTGTTCGATCGTTCGACGAAGATCGAACGATTTGGGCCGTTCGCGCCAAATTCGAGTGACGCGAACGGCCCACAATGCACTACGCCATCGCAGTGTCATCCAGGCGCTGTGATTGGCCAAGCATGCACTGTGACCCCACATGCTTGGCCAATCACAGCGCCGGCAGCGAGGAGAGCAATGATTGGCCACAGGCAGGATGCCTGTGGCCAATTATTGCTGAGGGTGTTTAGTACACGCCCCACACTATAAAAGGCCGCCAGCACGGCGGCCTAGTGTAGTGTGTTCCGGAGCAGGGAAAGAGCAGCATAGGCAGGGACAGTGACTTTTATTTCTTTCTTGCTTAACCTGGATTCCTTTAGTTTAGGGAAAGAGAAGGATAGGTAGGGAGAGTGTCAGTGTGTTTTGTGCTTGTGCTATAGTGTGCTTAAAAAAAACATTTTTTCTAGGGACAGAAAACTGTAGGTAGGGAGAGTGTCAGTTTCTTTCACTGTGCAAGTCCTTGTTTCTAGGGACTGGGAAGGACAGTGAGTGAATTCTCCTTGTGCTATAGTGTGCTTAAAAAAACATTTTTTCTAGGGACAGAAAACTGTAGGTAGGGAGAGTGTCAGTTTCTTTCACTGTGCAAGTCCTTGTTTATAGGGACTGGGAAGGACAGTGAGTGAATTCTCCTTGTGCTATAGTGTGCTTAAAAAAAACATTTTTTCTAGGGACAGAAAACTCTAGGTAGGGAGAGTGTCAGTTTCTTTCACTGTGCAAGTCCTTGTTTCTAGGGACTGGGAAGGACAGTGAGTGAATTCTCCTTGTGCTATAGTGTGCTTAAAAAAACATTTTTTCTAGGGACAGAAAACTGTAGGTAGGGAGAGTGTCAGGTTCTTTCACTGTGCAAGTCCTTGTTTCTAGGGACTGGGAAGGACAGTGAGTGAATTCTCCTTGTGCTATAGTGTGCTTAAAAAAAACATTTTTTCTAGGGACAGAAAACTCTAGGTAGGGAGAGTGTCAGTTTCTTTCACTGTGCAAGTCCTTGTTTCTAGGGACTGGGAAGGACAGTGAGTGAATTCTCCTTGTGCTATAGTGTGCTTAAAAAAAACATTTTTTCTAGGGACAGAAAACTGTAGGTAGGGAGAGTGTCAGTTTCTTTCACTGTGCAAGTCCTTGTTTCTAGGGACTGGGAAGGACAGTGAGTGAATTCTCCTTGTGCTATAGTGTGCTTAAAAAAAACATTTTTTCTAGGGACAGAAAACTGTAGGTAGGGAGAGTGTCAGTTTCTTTCACTGTGCAAGTCCTTGTTTCTAGGGACTGGGAAGGACAGTGAGTGAATTCTCCTTGTGCTATAGTGTGCTTAAAAAAAACATTTTTTCTAGGGACAGAAAACTCTAGGTAGGGAGAGTGTCAGTTTCTTTCACTGTGCAAGTCCTTGTTTCTAGGGACTGGGAAGGACAGTGAGTGAATTCTCCTTGTGCTATAGTGTGCTTAAAAAAAACATTTTTTCTAGGGACAGAAAACTTTAGGTAGGGAGAGTGTCAGTTTCTTTCACTGTGCAAGTCCTTGTTTCTAGGGACTGGGAAGGACAGTGAGTGAATTCTCCTTGTGCTATAGTGTGCTTAAAAAAAACATTTTTTCTAGGGACAGAAAACTCTAGGTAGGGAGAGTGTCAGTTTCTTTCACTGTGCAAGTCCTTGTTTCTAGGGACTGGGAAGGACAGTGAGTGAATTCTCCTTGTGCTATAGTGTGCTTAAAAAAAACATTTTTTCTAGAGACAGAAAACTGTAGGTAGGGAGAGTGTCAGTTTCTTTCACTGTGCAAGTCCTTGTTTCTAGGGACTGGGAAGGACAGTGAGTGAATTCTCCTTGTGCTATAGTGTGCTTAAAAAAAACATTTTTTCTAGGGACAGAAAACTGTAGGTAGGGAGAGTGTCAGTTTCTTTCACTGTGCAAGTCCTTGTTTCTAGGGACTGGGAAGGACAGTGAGTGAATTCTCCTTGTGCTATAGTGTGCTTAAAAAAAACATTTTTTCTAGGGACAGAAAACTGTAGGTAGGGAGAGTGTCAGTTTCTTTCACTGTGCAAGTCCTTGTTTCTAGGGACTGGGAAGGACAGTGAGTGAATTCTCCTTGTGCTATAGTGTGCTTAAAAAAAAACATTTTTTCTAGGGACAGAAAACTCTAGGTAGGGAGAGTGTCAGTTTCTTTCACTGTGCAAGTCCTTGTTTCTAGGGACTGGGAAGGACAGTGAGTGAATTCTCCTTGTGCTATAGTGTGCTTAAAAAAAACTTTTTTTCTAGGGACAGAAAACTGTAGGTAGGGAAAGTGTCAGTTTCTTTCACTGTGCAAGTCCTTGTTTCTAGGGACTGGGAAGGACAGTGAGTGAATTCTCCTTGTGCTATAGTGTGCTTAAAAAAAACATTTTTTCTAGGGACAGAAAACTGTAGGTAGGGAGAGTGTCAGTTTATTTCACTGTGCAAGTCCTTGTTTCTAGGGACTGGGAAGGACAGTGAGTGAATTCTCCTTGTGCTATAGTGTGCTTAAAAAAAACATTTTTTCTAGGGACAGAAAACTGTAGGTAGGGAGAGTGTCAGTTTCTTTCACTGTGCAAGTCCTTGTTTCTAGGGACTGGGAAGGACAGTGAGTGAATTCTCCTTGTGCTATAGTGTGCTTAAAAAAAACATTTTTTCTAGGGACAGAAAACTCTAGGTAGGGAGAGTGTCAGTTTCTTTCACTGTGCAAGTCCTTGTTTCTAGGGACTGGGAAGGACAGTGAGTGAATTCTCCTTGTGCTATAGTGTGCTTAAAAAAAACATTTTTTCTAGGGACAGAAAACTGTAGGTAGGGAGAGTGTCAGTTTCTTTCACTGTGCAAGTCCTTGTTTCTAGGGACTGGGAAGGACAGTGAGTGAATTCTCCTTGTGCTATAGTGTGCTTAAAAAAAACATTTTTTCTAGGGACAGAAAACTCTAGGTAGGGAGAGTGTCAGTTTCTTTCACTGTGCAAGTCCTTGTTTCTAGGGACTGGGAAGGACAGTGAGTGAATTCTCCTTGTGCTATAGTGTGCTTAAAAAAAACATTTTTTCTAGGGACAGAAAACTGTAGGTAGGGAGAGTGTCAGTTTCTTTCACTGTGCAAGTCCTTGTTTCTAGGGACTGGGAAGGACAGTGAGTGAATTCTCCTTGTGCTATAGTGTGCTTAAAAAAAACATTTTTTCTAGGGACAGAAAACTGTAGGTAGGGAGAGTGTCAGTTTCTTTCACTGTGCAAGTCCTTGTTTCTAGGGACTGGGAAGGACAGTGAGTGAATTCTCCTTGTGCTATAGTGTGCTTAAAAAAAACTTTTTTTCTAGGGACAGAAAACTCTAGGTAGGGAGAGTGTCAGTTTCTTTCACTGTGCAAGTCCTTGTTTCTAGGGACTGGGAAGGACAGTGAGTGAATTCTCCTTGTGCTATAGTGTGCTTAAAAAAAACATTTTTTCTAGGGACAGAAAACTGTAGGTAGGGAGAGTGTCAGTTTCTTTCACTGTGCAAGTCCTTGTTTCTAGGGACTGGGAAGGACAGTGAGTGAATTCTCCTTGTGCTATAGTGTGCTTAAAAAAAACATTTTTTCTAGGGACAGAAAACTGTAGGTAGGGAGAGTGTCAGTTTCTTTCACTGTGCAAGTCCTTGTTTCTAGGGACTGGGAAGGACAGTGAGTGAATTCTCCTTGTGCTATAGTGTGCTTAAAAAAAACATTTTTTCTAGGGACAGAAAACTCTAGGTAGGGAGAGTGTCAGTTTCTTTCACTGTGCAAGTCCTTGTTTCTAGGGACTGGGAAGGACAGTGAGTGAATTCTCCTTGTGCTATAGTGTGCTTAAAAAAAACATTTTTTCTAGGGACAGAAAGCTGTAGGTAGGGAGAGTGTCAGTTTCTTTCACTGTGCAAGTCCTTGTTTCTAGGGACTGGGAAGGACAGTGAGTGAATTCTCCTTGTGCTATAGTGTGCTTAAAAAAAACATTTTTTCTAGGGACAGAAAACTCTAGGTAGGGAGAGTGTCAGTTTCTTTCACTGTGCAAGTCCTTGTTTCTAGGGACTGGGAAGGACAGTGAGTGAATTCTCCTTGTGCTATAGTGTGCTTAAAAAAAACATTTTTTCTAGGGACAGAAAACTGTAGGTAGGGAGAGTGTCAGTTTCTTTCACTGTGCAAGTCCTTGTTTCTAGGGACTGGGAAGGACAGTGAGTGAATTCTCCTTGTGCTATAGTGTGCTTAAAAAAAACATTTTTTCTAGGGACAGAAAACTCTAGGTAGGGAGAGTGTCAGTTTCTTTCACTGTGCAAGTCCTTGTTTCTAGGGACTGGGAAGGACAGTGAGTGAATTCTCCTTGTGCTATAGTGTGCTTAAAAAAAACATTTTTTCTAGGGACAGAAAACTGTAGGTAGGGAGAGTGTCAGTTTCTTTCACTGTGCAAGTCCTTGTTTCTAGGGACTGGGAAGGACAGTGAGTGAATTCTCCTTGTGCTATAGTGTGCTTAAAAAAAACATTTTTTCTAGGGACAGAAAACTGTAGGTAGGGAGAGTGTCAGTTTCTTTCACTGTGCAAGTCCTTGTTTCTAGGGACTGGGAAGGACAGTGAGTGAATTCTCCTTGTGCTATAGTGTGCTTAAAAAAACCTTTTTTTCTAGGGACAGAAAACTCTAGGTAGGGAGAGTGTCAGTTTCTTTCACTGTGCAAGTCCTTGTTTCTAGGGACTGGGAAGGACAGTGAGTGAATTCTCCTTGTGCTATAGTGTGCTTAAAAAAAACATTTTTTCTAGGGACAGAAAACTGTAGGTAGGGAGAGTGTCAGTTTCTTTCACTGTGCAAGTCCTTGTTTCTAGGGACTGGGAAGGACAGTGAGTGAATTCTCCTTGTGCTATAGTGTGCTTAAAAAAAACATTTTTTCTAGGGACAGAAAACTCTAGGTAGGGAGAGTGTCAGTTTCTTTCACTGTGCAAGTCCTTGTTTCTAGGGACTGGGAAGGACAGTGAGTGAATTCTCCTTGTGCTATAGTGTGCTTAAAAAAAACATTTTTTCTAGGGACAGAAAACTCTAGGTAGGGAGAGTGTCAGTTTCTTTCACTGTGCAAGTCCTTGTTTCTAGGGACTGGGAAGGACAGTGAGTGAATTCTCCTTGTGCTATAGTGTGCTTAAAAAAAACATTTTTTCTAGGGACAGAAAACTGTAGGTAGGGAGAGTGTCAGTTTCTTTCACTGTGCAAGTCCTTGTTTCTAGGGACTGGGAAGGACAGTGAGTGAATTCTCCTTGTGCTATAGTGTGCTTAAAAAAAACATTTTTTCTAGGGACAGAAAACTCTAGGTAGGGAGAGTGTCAGTTTCTTTCACTGTGCAAGTCCTTGTTTCTAGGGACTGGGAAGGACAGTGAGTGAATTCTCCTTGTGCTATAGTGTGCTTAAAAAAAACATTTTTTCTAGGGACAGAAAACTCTAGGTAGGGAGAGTGTCAGTTTCTTTCACTGTGCAAGTCCTTGTTTCTAGGGACTGGGAAGGACAGTGAGTGAATTCTCCTTGTGCTATAGTGTGCTTAAAAAAAACTTTTTTTCTAGGGACAGAAAACTCTAGGTAGGGAGAGTGTCAGTTTCTTTCACTGTGCAAGTCCTTGTTTCTAGGGACTGGGAAGGACAGTGAGTGAATTCTCCTTGTGCTATAGTGTGCTAAAGCATTCCTCATCAACCATCTTTGAAATCCTTGTTTTTTGGACAGTCAGGGAAATTGTCGTTGTGCTATTCTGTGCAAAAGCAATCATCCTGAACCATATTTAGAAATCCTTAAGTAAAGGGACAGAGAAGGACACCTGAAGGTAGCCCTTATTGCTTTTTTCCCATCTCCCTGCAGGCCATCTATTAGAATGTCTGGAAGGCAAACAAGGAGAGGCAGACAGTCAGGAGGCAATAAAAGAGGGCAAGCAGGCTCTGTGTCTGGGGGCAACAGTGCTGGTCGTGGACGCGGTGCATTGTCATCAGCACATGGCCATGGGACACGCTTGTCCTTCTTTTCGGCAGCTGGACATGTTGAGCCACATCATGCCGAAGACTTGGTAGAGTGGATGACCAAGCCCTCCTCCTCCTCCTCATCCTCTCTCACCCAGGCTCAGGGTACTGGCAAAGCAGCTGCCAAAGCGTCCTCTTCCCTGGTATCAATGTCAGACTCATCATCAGTCACTCCTTCCCTAGACCCACCATGTCCTCCTCCTGAGGAGTCCCCCGAACTGTTTGAGCACAGTGTTGGGTACATGCTCCAGGAGGATGCCCAGCGTTTCGAAGGGTCTGATGATGAAACCCAGCTACAGGAAGGCAGTAGGGTGAGAGCAGACAGAGGGGATGCTCAAGAAGGACACCAATCTGGCAGTCATGTTCCAGCAGCTGCAGCATACTGCCAGATTGGCTCCAGTGATGAGGAGGGAGGGGATGATGAGGTCACTGACTCCACATGGGTGCCTAATAGGAGAGAGGAGGAGGAGGAGGATGAGGAGGAGGCACATCTCCAACGAGGCAGGATGCCCTTTGGTGGCCAGCGTAAGGGCAGTACACCGACGGAATCACACCGCAGAGCTCCGCCTGTGCAGGGCGCTGCCTCTGCCCGTCATTCAAAAAGTTCCTTGGTGTGGGCCTTTTTTGAGGCTAGTGCATCAGATCGCACAGCTGCTGTTTGCAACATATGTCTCAAGCGTATATCGCGTGGCCAAAACATCAGCCGCTTGGGTACCACATGCCTGACTTGACATATGTTGACCTGCCATGCAGCTCGTTGGCAAGCCTACCTCAAAGACCCACACCAAAGAACAAAGCGGACCTCTCCTTGCACCGCATCAGCTGGGATCTCCAACCCCACTATAACTTCAGTCCTCTCTGAAACATGCACTGAGAGGAATGAAGGTGTAGAATTAGGTGTGTCACAGCCAAGTACTTGCGGCCACTCTGCTAGCAGTACACCGACGTCCGATTCTAGCAGGCAAATTTCCCTGCCCCAGCTGCTGGACCGTCGAAAGAAGTTCACTCCCAGCCATCCACATGCCCAGCGGTTGAATGCTAGCTTGGCTAAATTGCTAGCGCTTCAACTGCTGCCTTTTCATTTGGTAGACTCGGCCCCCTTCCGTGAGTTTGTGCAATGTGCGGTTCCTCAGTGGCAGGTTCCCAAACGCCACTTTTTCTCACGGAAGGCTATTCCGGCTCTCTACCGGCATGTGGAAGGCAATGTCTTGGCCTCGCTGGACAGGGCGGTCAGCGGTAAGGTGCATATTACCGCTGACTCATGGTCCAGCAGGCATGGACAGGGACGTTACCTTTCTTTCACGGCCCATTGGGTCACTCTTTTGGCAGCTGGGAAGGATGCAGGACAAGGTGCAGTAGTGTTGGAGGTTGTCCCACCGCCACGCCTCCAAAATGCTACTACTGGTTGTGACACACCTCTCTCCTCCACCCCCTCCTCTTCTTCTTCCTCCATGGCCTCTTCCTGTGGTTTGTCCTATGAACCAGCGGTGCTCCGTAGCCGTTCACGGGGCTACGCAAGTACGCAGGCAAAAAGATGCCATGCCGTGTTTGCGCTGGTGTGTTTGGGGGACAGAAGCCACACTGGGGCAGAGGTCCTGTCTGCTCTGCAGGGCCAGGCCGAGAGGTGGTTGACGCCACGCCAGCTTAAGCCAGGAATGGTGGTTTGCGACAATGGCACCAACCTCCTCTCCGCCCTCCGACAGGGACAACTGACCCATGTGCCCTGTGTGGCTCACGTCCTTAACCTGGTGGTGCAGCGTTTCTTGGGCAGGTACCCGGGCTTACAGGATGTCCTGAGGCAGGCCAGGAAAGTCTGTGTGCATTTCCGCAGATCTTATAATGCCAGTGCTCGTCTGGCTGAGCTGCAAAAGGAGTTGAACCTGCCCAAGAACCGCCTTATATGTGACATGCCCACCAGGTGGAACTCAACGTTGGCCATGCTGCAGCGGCTGCACACGCAGCAGAGGGCCATCAATGAGTACCTGTGCGACTACGGCACCAGGACAGGGTCAGGGGAGCTTGGTTTTTTTTCTCCACGCCAGTGGGGCATGATCAGGGATGCATGCACTGTCCTGGCACCATTTGAGGAGGCCACGAGGATGGTGAGCAGTGACAGTGCATGCATCAGTGACACTGTACCTCTTGTCCACCTGTTGGAGCACACGCTGCGTGGAATAATGGACAGGGCACTTGAGGCAGAACAGAGGCAGGAAGAGGAGGACTTCCTTGCCTCTCAAGGCCCCCTTTACCCAGACAGTGTTCCTTCTGTCCCACCCATCGCACAGGAAGAGGAGGAGGAGGAGGAGGATTGTGTCAGCATGGAGGTGGAGGCTGGCACTCAGCATCATCAGCAGCAGTCTTTTAGGGATGATTTACAGTCCCAAGAAACCAGTGGACTTGTACGTGGCTGGGAGGAGGTGACTGCGGATCATGTCGTCCTTAGTGACCCAGAGGACTCCGGAGCGAATGCCTCAGCAAACCTACGCTGCATGGCCTCCCTGATCCTGCAAAGTCTGCGGAAGGATCCTCGTATTCTTCGGATCAAGGAGAGGGACCATTACTGGCTGGCCACTCTCCTTGATCCACGGTACAAGGGTAAGGTTGCGGACCTTATGTTACCGTCGCAGAGGGAGCAGAGGATGAGACAACTCCGGGAGGCCTTGCAGAAAGGTCTGTGCAACGCGTTCCCAGAGACTGGGAGGTTACAAACTCCTGGTCCTGGACAACGAGTTGCTGAGGCTTCGGCCAGTCAAAGAAGGAGCGGTGGGGAAGGTGGCCGTCTGACCGATGCGTTCAGACAATTCTTTAGTCCGCAGCCCCAAAGTATGATCGGTTCCAGCAACCATCGCCAGCGTCTGATAAACATGGTGCAGGAATATCTAGGGGCAAGGTCAGACTTGGACACCTTCCCCACCGAAAATCCTCTGGCTTACTGGGTCTTGAGGATGGATCACTGGCCAGAGCTTGCACAGTATGCAATTGAGCTACTGGCCTGTCCTGCATCCAGCGTTCTTTCGGAACGCACATTCAGTGCTGCTGGAGGATTTGTCACGGATCACAGGGTGCGCCTGTCCACCGACTCGGTTGATCGACTGACTTTCATCAAGATGAACCAGTCTTGGATCACCACCAGCTACCACACACCTGATGCTGATATAACAGACTAATTGATTTTAACATGTCACATCCCTTCAAGACTGATGCTGATGCTGAGTGCCTGTGCTGTTATGTTGACTGGCTATCCTCCTCCTCCGAGTCCTCAATGATACGATTGATGATGATAGCTTGGAAGATCATTTTTGTTTATGGGTGCCGCCACCAGTGGCTAAGGCCCAATTTTTCAGCCCCTGTTTAACAGGGGCGTGTAATTACAATTTTTGAAGCAATACTTTGCAACACGGCTCATTGCTGTGCTCCAAGTACAGTATGTGTGAGGGGTTGGAGTGTTGTGCCACCAGTGCCTAAGGCCCAATTTTTCAGCCCCTGTTTAACAGGGGCGTGTCATTACAATTTTTGAAGCAATACTTTGCAACAGGGCTCATTGCTGTGCTCCAAGTACAGTATCTGTGAGGGGTTGCAGTGTTGTGCCACCAGTGCCTAAGGCCCAATTTTTCAGCCCCTGTTCAACAGGGGCATGTAATTACAATTATTGATCTAATAATTCACAGCAGGGCCCATTCCTGCACCCACCAAGCAAGAGTAACTCTGAGGGCTTACAGTGTTGTGGCAACACCACCACCACCACCACCACCACGAAAGGCCCAATTTTTCAGCCCCTGTTCAACAGGGGAATGCAATTACAATTCTTGATCTAATAATTCACAGCAGGGCCCATTGCTGCACCCACCAAGAGTAACTGTCAGGGCTTACAGTGTTGTGGCACCAGCACCACCATCAAAGGCCCAATTTTTACTACCACTGTTCAACAATTATATGTAATTACAATTCCTGATATAATAGTTGACAGCAGGGCGTTCCAGCACCAACCAAGAGTAACTGTGAGTGCTTACAGTGTTGTGCCAACACCAACTAAGGGGCCTATTTCTGCAGATTATATACGGCAGGTCCCTACTTTCAAACATCCAACTTACAAACGACTCCTACTTGCAAACGCAAGAAGACAACAGGAAGTGAGAGGAAATCTACCCCTAGGAAGGAAAATTCTCTCCTGTAAGAATTAATATGGGAGAAAGGTGTCTCCTCTGTACTGATGCTTTATCAGCAATCCTTGTTTCAAGAAAAACACCACATTTCAAAAACAGTTGTCATTGGGACGGAAAGTGAGGTGAAATGTTCTGAACAGGGGCACAGACAGCAAAACAAATGTTACAGGGGTGATAACCCTTACCTATGTTTTCCAAAAAGTTTAAAAATAGATTTTTGGGCTGGAGCTACACTTAAACAATGTACCTGTTCAAAATTACAAACACATTCTACATAAGAACAAACATACAGTCCCTGTCTTGTATGCACCGCCTGTATACGGCTGTTCAGAGTATATAGGGCCTTTTTTATTTTATGTGCGGGGTTCCCCTTAATATCCATACAAGACCCAAAGGGGCTGGTAATGGGCTGGGGTAGGGGGGGGGTCATGGGGTAGCTATGCCATTTTTCTTAAAGATTTTCATCCATATTACCGGGACCAGACATTACATTAAAGCCGCAAGCAGTTTTAAATGGCTTTTTTTTCCTTTTGTGCAGGGACAGTTCTAAACACGGGAAACACGTGGCACTTCACAGGCATACTTTAGACACCCCCCAGGTACGATATTTAAAGGAATATTTGACTCTTTTTTTTTTCACTTTATGCATCATTAAAATGACTGCTCCCGAAAAACGACCGTTTTTAAAACTTCTTTTTGCATTGATACATGTCCCCTGGTGCAGAACCCGGGTTCCCAAACCCTTTTTAGGACAATAACATGCATAATAGTTGTTATAATTAGCACTTTAGAATTCGAACGTTCGCATCCATTGTATTTAATAGGGTTCTAATGTTCGTACGAACTTTCGGTCCGTTCGCGGGTTCTGGTGCGAACCGAACCCGGGGGTGTTCGGCTCATCACTAGCCACCACCACCTATACCACCACCTGTACCGCCATCGGTACCATCACCACCCGTACCACCACCACCTGTACCGCCATCGGTACCACCACCACCCATACCGCCATCGCTACCACCACCACCCGTACCGCCACCTTGAGGAGGCATATGCCATTCTTGCCATGTCGGATGATGAGAGCAGCGGGGAGCTCCCATTATCCGATTCTGGTTCGGAATACGAGCCAGTGGAGGATAGTGGCTCAGAGTCCGAGTCCCCGGAGGAAACCGCCCCTCCCAAAAGAATGCGATCGGCACCAAGATCAGCACCAAGATCAGCACCAAGATCAGGAGAACTGCCCACCACCAGCAGCGCCATACCCCAGGAAGAGGAGCCCAGTACAAGCAATGGAAATGCACGCCCAACCCGAAGAATCCAGCCCCAATCCTACCTTCCCGATGCCCTGGCAAACCCCTTATGGTTGCCTGCCAACTCAGGATCCGCTATCATCCCCCCTTTCACCGCACAGCCAGGTGTGCAGCCCGACACTACAAATTTTTCTAAATTTGATTATTTTTGTTTATTTTTCCCACAAGATTTGCTGCAGAATATAGTGGATCAAACGAATCTGTATGCATCCCAATTTATTGCTGCCAACCCCGATTCTTCCTACGCCCGCATGTTCCAGTGGCGGCGTCTAACATTGGAGGAGTTTAAATTATTTTTGGGCCTTATGTTCAATATGGGGCTTACAAAAAATAACGAAGTCCATTCATATTGGTCCAAACGCCCCATCCAACACATGCCCATATATTCCGCTGTCATGTCCAGGAAAAGATACGACATGATTATGCGCTTTCTCCACTTCAATGACAATTCACAGTGCCCTCCCCGAGATCATCCCAACTACGACAAATTGTACAAGATACGCCCCCTAATCAATGCCTTTTCCCAGCGATTTGAAGAAGTTTTCATCCCAGACCAAAAAATTTGTGTGGACGAGTCCCTCGTACATTTCACCGGCCGACTGCAGTTCAAGCAGTACATACCAAGCAAGAGAGCCAGGTATGGGTTAAAATTAAATAAATTATGTGATCGAGCCACTGGATACGTCTGCAAATTCAGGATCTACGAAGGCAAAGACTCCCAGCTCCAGCCCCGTGATTGCCCCACATATATTGGAACCAGTGGGAAAATTGTCTGGGAGTTGGCATACCCCCTGTTCGGAAAAGGTTACCATTTATATGTTGATAATTATTATACCAGCCTGCCCCTTTTTCACCACCTTTACAGTAAACAAACCCCGGCCTGCGGTACCTTCAAAAAAAAACGGAAGGGATTCCCACAAAATTTATTGACAAAAAAATTGCGACCTGGAGAATCGGCATCCATGAGGAACGAGGAGGTGTTGGCCATGAAGTGGAGGGACAAGAAAGATGTCCACATCCTCTCTACGATCTACAATGACACCATGGTGGAGATCCCAAGAAGACGCGGCTCCATTGTAAAGCCTGAATGTGTCCACGACTACAATTTGTACATGGGGAGGTGGATTTAAACGACCAGATGCTACAGCCCTACTTATCAACCAGAAAGTCCCATTATTGGCACAAAAAAGTTGCGTTTCACCTGTTTCCCATGGCCCTTTTTAATTCGTTTGTCTGCTACCAAAAAGCAACTCAAAATCACCGACTCCACTACCTCCAATATATCGAAGATATCATCGATGCCCTCATTTACCAACAAGATCCCGCCCCAGGAAGCATTCGCTCTGATAGTGTGAGTCGGCTTCACGAGCGACACTATCCCTTTAGCATCCCCCCCACAGAATCTGGAAGAAGACGCCAAAAGAAATGCCGTGTATGCAGCAGAGGAGGAGTAAGAAGAGACACCAGCTATTATTGTCCCGATTGTCCCTCCCAACCTGGCCTGTGCATCGGAAATTGCTTCAAAAATTATCATACATCCATTAGTTCCCCCTATTATTAACAGACTGTCACTTCCCTATTTGCCTGCTACCATGTTACTAACTACCTTCCATGTTAATTAACTGACCCTGGCCTGTTTACCGACGATGCCTCTGCCTGCCGATTTAAACCACGTTTCTGACTTCCACGTGTACCGACCTTGGCCTGTTAATCGACCATGTTTTTGCCTGCCACTTGGACTGATCTTTTGGCCATCTACTTTTAGTACACAGGGGTCTCACATATGTGAGGGGCTTCAGAATAGCGTTCTGAGTAGAGTAAACCAGTTTTTCGTTTTCTGTGCTCCAAGAACAGGGTCTGGTTGCCCGGAGGCTTCAAAGCGATTTGGGTGGGAGAAGCCTCTACCCCTGTCCCCCTGGCCCTAAGCTTGATGGTCCTTCCTGCTGCCTGGACCAATAATTTGGCTGTGCTGACCATATTACTGCCTGTAATGACCCATGACATTATGGACCATGTTTCTTCCTGCTGCTTGGACCAATACTTTGGCTGTGTTGACCATATATCTGCCTGCTGCCTCTACTGACTTTGGACACCTCTGCCTGCTACCTGGACCTGTGCTTTGGCTGTGCTCTGGCTGTGCTGACAGTATCTCTGCCTGTGCGAACTATGGACAGTATTCCTGCCTGCTGCCTGGATGATTGCTTTTGCTGTCGCTGACCTCATCCCTGCCTGCTGCCTGGACCGATGCTCTCCTCTGTGGACCACTGCACTTCTAAAACCACAGGTAATCTTTTGTTATTTGGTATGTACCTGCTATGTGTTAGATATATGAAGGGCCTTCAAAAATGTGATCGGTAGTCAGAAAATGATATGTGCAATTAATGCTGCTAGAATGCCTGGAGGTGCTACTTGGATGTTGGGCCTCTGTATGTGGCCAGGCTGTGTAAAAGTCTCAAACATGTGGTATCGCCATACTCAGGAGGAGTAGCAGAATGCATTTTGGGGTGTAATTTTTGCTATGTACATATTATGTGTTAGAAATATCTTATAAATTGACAACTTTGTGTAAAAAAAAATGCATTTTAATTTTTTCTCCACATTTTCCAAAACCTTCTGGAAAAAAATGAACCGTTCAAAAGACTCATAATGCCTCATAGATTATACGTTGGGGTGTGTGCCTTTAAAAATGGGGTCATTTTGTGGAAAATTCTATTGTCCTGGTGCTCCAGGGCCTTCAAAATTGTAATAGGTGGTTGAGAAAGGATATGTGCGATTTATGCTTGTAGAACGCCTGAAAGTGCTACTTCAATGTTGGGCCTCTGTATATGGCCAGGCTGTGTAAAAGTCTCACACATGTGGTATCGCTATACTCAGGAGGAATAGCAGAATGCATTTTGGGGTGTTATTTTTGCTATGTATATGCTATGCGTTAGAAATATCTTATAAATGGACTACTTTGTGTAAAAAAAATGCATTTTCATTTTTTCTCCACATTTTCCAAAACCTTCTGGAAAACAATGAACCGTTCAAAAGACTCATAATGCTTCATAGATTATACGTTGGGGTGTGTGCTTTCCAAAATGGGGTCATTTTGTGGAAAATTCTATTGTCCTGGTGCTCCAGGGCCTTCAAAATTGTAATAGATGGTTGAGAAAGGATATGTGCGATTTATGCTTGTAGAACGCCTGAAAGTGCTACTTCAATGTTGGGCCTCTGTATATGGCCAGGCTGTGTAAAAGTCTCACACATGTGGTGTCGCTATACTCAGGAGGAGTAGCAGAATGCATTTTGGGGTGTTATTTTTGCTATGTATATGCTATGCGTTAGAAATATCTTATAAATGGACAACTTTGTGTAAAAAAAATGCATTTTCATTTTTTCTCCACATTTTCCAAAACCTTCTGAAAAAAATGAACCGTTCAAAAGACTCATAATGCTTCCTAGATTATACGTTGGGGTGTGTGCTTTCCAAAATGGGGTCATTTTGTGGAAAATTCCATTGTCCTGGTGCTCCAGGGCCTTCAAAAGTGTAATAGGTGGTTGAGAAAGGATATGTGCGATTTATGCTTGTAGAACGCCTGAAAGTGCTACTTCAATGTTGGGCCTCTGTATATGGCCAGGCTGTGTAAAAGTCTCACACATTTGGTATCGCTATACTCAGGAGGAGTAGCAGAATGCATTTTGGGGTGTCATTTTTGCTATGTATATGCTATGCGTTAGAAATATCTTATAAATGGACAACTTTGTGTAAAAAAAATGCATTTTCATTTTTTTTCCACATTTTCCAAAACCTTCTGGAAAAAAATGAACCGTTCAAAAGACTCATAATGCTTCATAGATTATACGTTGGGGTGTGTGCTTTCCAAAATGGGGTCATTTTGTGGAAAATTCCATTGTCCTGGTGCTCCAGGGCCTTCAAAATTGTAATAGGTGGTTGAGAAAGGATATGTGCGATTTATGCTTGTAGAACGCCTGAAAGTGCTACTTCAATGTTGGGCCTCTGTATGTGGCCAGGCTGTGTAAAAGTCTCACACATGTGGTATCGCTACACTCAGGAGGAGTAGCAGAATGTATTTTGGGGTGTAGTTGCAATTATGCATATGCTGTGTGAGAGAAAAAAACTGTTAATATGACCAGTTTGTGTAAAAAAAAAATAAAAAAAAAAAAATTAAATTTTCCCAAGAATTGTGGGAAAAAAATACAACTTCAAAAAACTCACCACGCCTCTTAGTAAATACCTTGGACTGTCTACTTTCCAAAAAGGGGTAATTTTGGGGTATTTGTACTTTCCTCGCTTGTTAGTGTCTCAAGAAATGAGATATCCCTTCAGTACATCAGGCGTGATCAGATGTGATAAATTTTCAGTGATTGCCACCATAGTTTGTAGACTCTATAACTTTCACAAAGACCAAATAATATACACTAATTTGGGTTCATTTTACCAAAGATATGTAGCAGTATACATTTTGGCACAAATTTATGAAGAAAAATTACTTATTTGCAAAATTTTACAATAGAAACTAAAAAAAAGTGTTTTTTTAAAAAAAAAATTGCTGTTTTTTTGCTTATATCGCAAAAAATAAAAAACCCAGTGGCGATTAAATACCACCAAAAGAAAGCTCTATTTGTGAGAAGAAAATGATAAAAATTTTGTTTTGATACAGTGTAGCATGACTAAGTAATTGTCATTCAAATTGTGAGAGTACTGAAAGCTGAAAATTGGTCTGGGCGGGAAGGTGCATAAGTGCATGGTATTGAAGTGGTTAAATATCGTACCTGGGGGGTGTCTAAAGTATGCCGGTGAAGTGGCACGTGTTTCCCTTGTTTAGAACTGTCCCTGCACAAAATTACATTTCTAAAGGAAAAAAAGCCATTTAAAACTGCTTGCGGCTTTAATGTCATGTCTGGTCCCGGCAATATGGATGAAAATCATTGAGAAAAATGGCATGGCTACCCCATCACCCACCCCTACCCCAGCCCATTACCAGCCCCTTTGGGTCTTGTATGGATATTAACGGGAACCCCGCACCCAAAATAAAAAAAGGCCCTATATACTCTGAACAGCAGTATACGGGCGGTGCAAAAAAGATATGGACTGTAGGTTTGTTCTTAAAGCGGAGTTCCACCCAATTTTTTTACTTTTTTTTATTCCACTCCTCACCCCCTTACATGCCACATTTGGCATGTAATTTTTTTGGGGGGGGAGTGGGGGCTTCAGTAGGAGTGGGACTTCCTGTCCCACTTCCTTCTTCCGCCCTGGAGCCACCTAGGCGATACATCATATCGCCTTGTGGCGGCTCCTCCCTGTAGGCGATCACCTGGGACGTGACAGGTCCCAGGCGATCGCCTGTCACAGTGAGTGCCCGGCCGTGAAGCCGAAAGCTGTCACGGCCAGGTGCCCACACTGTGAATGGACGCGCCGGCGGAGGAGGGGGGAGAGGAGCGGAGCTCCAGGCGTCGCGTCGCTGGACAGTGGAGCAGGTAAGTGTATGTTTATTAAAAGCCAGCAGCTACACTTTTTGTAGCTGCTGACTTTTAATAAACATAAAAAAAGGGTGGAACTCCGCTTTAAGTACAATCTGTTTGTAATTTGGAACAGGTACATTTTTTAAGTGTAGCTCCAGCCAAAAAATATATTTTTAAGCTTTTTGGAGAACATAGGGAAGGGTTATCACCCCTGTAACATTTGTTTTGCTGTCTGTGCACCTGTTCAGAACATTTCACCTCACTTTCCATCCCAATGACAAATGTTTTTGGAAAATTTGTTTTTTTTATTGAAACAAGGATTGGTGATAAAGCATCAGTGGAGAGGAGACACCTTTTTCACATATTATCTCTTACAGGAGAGAATTTCCCTTCCTAGGGGTAGATTTCCTCTCACTTCCTGTTGTCTCCTTCCGTTTGCAAGGAGGAGTCGTTTGTAAGTTGGATGTTTGAAAGTAGGGGCCTGCCATATATAGTCTGCAGAAATTTGGCCCTTAGGTGTTGGTGTTGCCACAACACTGTAAGCCCTTACAGTTACTCTCGGTGGGCGCTGGAACGCCCTGCTGTCAACTATTATATCAGGAATTGTATTTACATGCCACTGTTGAACAGTGGTAGGAAAAATTGGTGCCACAATACTGTAAGCCCTCACAGTTACTCTTGGTGGGCGCAGGATTGGGCCCTGCTGTGAAATATTAGATCAAGAATTGTAATTGCATGCCCCTGTTGAACAGGGGCTGAAAAATTGGGCCTTAGGCACTGGTGCTGGTGCCACAACACTGCAACCCCTCACAGATAGTGTACTTAGAGCGCAGCAATGAGCCCTGTTGCAAAGTATTGCATCAAAAATGTAGGCTTTAGGTGAATGCTATGCAAAGCACACAGTAGTACACTAAGTGAAACACTGACTGTCTGCAGCTAGCACAATCACCGGCCTGCCTGTCACAGTATAGAGAATAACTGTATCCAGGTGAGCTTTAGGTGATTGCTATGCAAAGGACACAGTAGTACACTAAGGCCCATTTCACACTGCGGCGGTTTGCAGGCGCTACTGTGCTAAAAATAGCGCCTGCAAACCGAGCCTAAACAGCGGCTGCTGTCTCTCCAACGAGGGCTTTCACACTGGAACGGTGCGCTAACAGGACGTGAAAAAAGTCCTGCTAGCCGCATCTTTGGAGTGGTGAGAGGAGCGGTGTGTTTACTGCTCCTACACCGAACCTTCCCATTGAAAGCAATGGGAAACCGCGGTAGTACCGCCGGCAATGCGCCTCTACAGAGACGCATTGCCGGTGGTATTAACCCTTTTTTGGTCGCTAGCAGGGGTTAAAACCGCACCGCTAGCGGCCGAATACCTCCGCAATTTCGACGGTATAGCGCCGCTATTTTTAAGCTGGTTTCACACTGGGGCGATGGGTGCGGTGGCGGTATAGCGCCACTATTTTTAGCGGCACTATACCGTCGGAATTGCGGAGGTATTCGGCCGCTAGCAGCCGAAAAAGGGTTAATACCGCCGGCAATGCGCCTCTGTATTACCGCGGTTTCCCATTGCTTTCAATGGGAAGGAGCGGTGTAGGAGCGGTAAACACACCGCTCCTCTCACCGCTCCAAAGATGCGTCTAGCAGGACTTTTTTTCACGTCCTGTTAGAGCACCGCTCCAGTGTGAAAGCCCTCGGGCTTTCACATTGGTGAGACAGCAGCCGCTGTTTAGGCTCGGTTTGCAGGCGCTATTTTTAGCACAATAGCGTCTGCAAACCGCCCCAGTGTAAAAGGGGCCTGACTGTCTGCAGCTAGCACAATCACTTGCCTGCCTGTCACAGTATAAGAGACTAACAGGAACGGCTCTATCTAAACTCAATACAGTGTATAAATATATATACAACACCTAGGATGCATATATATCCTCTACACACTGTAACAGCAGCTAACTGTCTCGCCTGCCTGCTCTATCTAACTCAATATAAATGACACTGTCTATCTCTCTGAAACTGCCTCTTTCACAAACGCCAACACACTACACAAGGCCGACTTCCAGGCGGCATTATATAGTGTGGGGCGTGTACTAAACCCCCTGAGCCATAATTGGCCAAAGCCACCCTGTGATTGGCCACACTGTGATTGGCTAAGCATGCGGGTCATAGTGCATGCTTGGCCAATCATCAGCCAGCAATGCACTGTGATGCTCCAGTGAATTATGGGCCGTGTCGCGCAACACAAATTTAACGCAAACTGACCATAAAGTTCGTTCTTCGTCGAAGGATCGAACGGCCGATGTTCGAGTCGAACGTGTGTTCGACGCGAACGCAAAGCTCATCCCTACACACAAACCCTTTTTTCCTGCCTAACTTCACTTGCAGGGGTAAAGGCACACCATGCCACATGCCTGTATCCTCCTGGTATAAGAGGATGAGCGGTGTTCTTGTAATTTTTGGGTCCGGCAGCGTGTTACCTCCCTCCATTGGTTCTCGTCCCTAGAATGTAGGGAAAAGTCTAATCTTTTCCCTGAAAAAAAGGCCAATGTCCAGACAGTATTTAAACTCCAACAGATGAGTTTATTTTTCTTGCTTGAAACAGATTGGGAAAGTTGAAGAGAGAAAGAAGTTGGATAGGGAGGTAGATTCAGGCACACAACACCTATCGTTACACTTTGCCACTCAAGCCTCAGTGGGCTTTGCTCACCCGGATAGTCCCCTCTCACGGTTCTAGCAGCCGGAATGAAGCATGAACAGTTATTTTAATTTAGTCCCCTTCACGGACAAGTTCAAGAGATCTTCTGCCACAGAAACACCTGTAGATTATTAGAGACCATAGGTGCCAATGGGACACACTACAGGAGCTATCTTGCACGAATCCTTCCCTCTGATAGGCAACCAGGCCTTACCGAGACCGTGACTTCCTTCACCGATCCATCGGACAGGTCCTCCCCCGGTTTCCTATCTTTCAGAGCGGGCCACCCTCCCTCGGGTTCCCTGGGACTTCAGTGGGTTGGTTGTAGACCCAGTTGAAGGTACTGGGCCTACCTGGAACTCTGTAGCCTCGGGCTAAAGATGCCCGAGACTCCTCAACCAGTTCACGCACCCCCCGACCAGCAGGGCCAAAGGGCACGACTTTGCCACCAGGGGTCCTCCTTGGAATCCCCCCGCGGCACACCGAACCAGATCATGGCGTCTGCCCCTTATGTACCCTCTCCCGGCATGCACAGCAGGCAAAACCCGGCCACCACACGGTAGCCAAGAGAGGACACCCAATCACACCACAATGCCACCCGTGGTTCAACCCGAGACCTGAACGACAATGCCACCCACAGGTCAAGGGGAACTATACTCCAGGCAACACCATAGCAGAGCAGAGTCCAAACTATGGAATTTGATAACCTGAGCCAAACTATTGCTCAGGCTGCCCCTAAATTTAAGGCATAGCGACCCCATTTTTGGGGGGTCCGCTACACATGCAATATGTGATATGCGCTTAATCTCTGTATAGACATCTAGAGGAGGTTGTCACCTAATTACAGAATCGGTGGGATGGGTCTGTGAAGGGTCTTGTTTATCCAGGCCATGATATAGTTAGTGGTAGTCACATTTAACTGACCTTGTTTTGTGATGTTACAGACTTTTTACTACATATCCAAATAGCTTCCTCAGCTCTAAATAATAACTGTCAGAAAAATACCCCAGTGCCACCCATGTGATAATATGGGGTTTCTGGGAAACCATCTCTACAAACCCTTATTGGTTTCCATACTTGGAAGCACAAAAAATTTAAATGGCCATCTTCAAACCTAGATGGAAAATACAAATTTAATGACTTTAAGCCCCGTTCACAGTGGCGCGGTTTGACATGCGATTTGACCTATCATATCAGAGCCTATTGCTAGCAATAGGAGCGTCCTAATCGGCCGACTTTGCGGCACCGTGCCAATTTTCAAAAGTAGTTCCTGCAGTACTTTCGGTGACTTCAGGGGCAGTTTCAATAGAAATCTGTGCATGAACCCGCACATATGTCCTTCAAGTTGTCCCCGAAGTCGGACTGAAATGCGGTTTTGAAATTGTGCGAGTTCAGATGAACTTGCATGGTTTCAAAGCCATGTTCAGTGTGAATGAGGGATAAAGCAAGAGTCCACGTTAGCTGAAAATATGTTTAGATATTTAGTCGTACTATATAGACACAATTCTATGTGAATATATGTAATTGTAACATTAGGATAATTTGTAATTTAATGTTATTAAAATTAATTATTCATTTGAATCTGCAGATGCTTTAATATTCCAAAAATTGTTAACAAATCAAATGTGGCTTCTTTATAAAATGGCAGACACATTGGTCTACTACATACACACAAAAATCATTCCCTGCCATTGTGACCAGCATCCTACAATAGGATTTATTTATTTTTTTGCTTTGTAACTTCCTACCTGTAGTAGTTTGCATCCCTCCACCCTGCCTGCATTGGTGATTTTTTAAATCTGCCTGGAGGTCAACTTGAAATACAAGAAAAATAATTAAACTCATAAGCATAATTACTAAAAAATCCTATCTAACTATCAAACATGTACATTTTTATTGTTTTATTTCATTGTGAAAAAAGCTAGACTGGAGTCATTTAGGGCATCTTGTCAAACAAAGTCATTATAAAATTAAACTGTCAGCTCCGGCCAAAGCCTGTGAGCAGTGAGGCGGGCACTATTAGCAGCTACAAGCAGTACAGACTCCCTAATGTACTGAAAAGACAGCCTGCAACATGTTTGAATAAACCAGTGCATGTGAGGTTACATCAGGTTAAGGAATTATTTCTGCACCTTCAAGTACATTTTGCAATGCATTATGCAAAGCTCACCTGCATTGTAAGGAGAATCGTATTAGAATATATAACTAATAATTAGATTCCTGGTGTTTATTTCCCATCTATTAAAGTGGTTAGGCAAGTATGCACATTCTTTTTTACATTTTACTACAGATAACCTGAGTGTACAGGTGTCTTTTAGAAAGAAGTATAACTTCTAAATACTGAATTGTTGACATCTACACATGAAAATTGCAATAATGTGCTCCTCACATTTTGTCGGTTGATCTTTCTTTCTATTCTTTCATAGTTTAAGTTATTGATCTACTAAATAAGGTTTTCCTCTCACTATCGCTATATAGCTTTGTTTCACTGATGGTGGCAGAAGCCCAGAGCTTTATAAGGTCAGGTACAGCATACAGAAATACTATAACAATCTAGGAACAGCTATTTGGTTATTTAGATGGCCAGAGATTATTATGCTATCATTATGGTAGAAGTGAAGTGAGCACTGAGCAGAAATCATAATGGAGTTAGGACATCAGGTTGCCTAAAGTGCAACTCTAGCCAACACATTTTTATTTTAGTTTTGGAATGGGTAAGGGTTACAGACTTGTTTTATTGCTGTCTATGTGCCTGATGGGGAGAGATTTCTCTTTACTTTCTGTACTTCCTAACCTGGTGACCATTACTTCTGGGAAAGAAAGTTAATGGAATCTACCCAGCAATTAAAACAGCTGATCTCAGCATCTCACCAAAAGGAGAAGCTCCACTTATCTGCCTCCTCTTCCCCTCCGGTGTCACATTTGGCATCTTGTGAGGGGGGGGGGAGCGGGTACCTGGTTTTGACAGATACCTGCTCACACTTCCTGCTGAGTTAGCTGCGGCAAACCCAGATGGAAGTTCGACCCTCGCCGCAGCCGGCCCATTGAGAAACCGCTGCGCGATTCGCACATGTGCAGTAGGAAACCGGCTGTGAAGCTGCAAGACTTCACTGCCAGTTTCCCGTATCCAAGATGGTGACACCAGCACCCGAGAGCCGATTCAAGAATCGGCTTGGGTGAGGACATCGCGGGATCCCTGGACAGGTAAGTTTCCTAATAGTAAAAGTCAGCAGCTACAATATTTTTGGTGGTGGGGCTGAAGCTCTGCTTTAAGCTGCGCAGGGTTTTTTCTACAGGTAAAGTTATGACATACTTAGTACCCGCAATGCCTTGCTGTTTTCAAGTTGTTGTGGTGGCTTCATATAACCAGATTTTATCATTCACTAGATGTTGTTTCCTGGTACCATTATATTGGTATTTATAGAAATCAGACTCTTTTTGGTGCCTGAGGCTCAAAAAATAGACTAGTAAAACAGTTCCTTCCTTAGGGTATATTGAACATTGTACGCATGGAACTATACTTGACTAGCTTTATTTAGCAGTCTGACCTGGCACCAAGAACTCAATTTTTGAGCTTGGGTATTTGATGGTGCTCCTGCTTTATAGTCCTAATTAGGCCTTTGAGGCCCAGAGAAATTATCTTACCAGGGTATGGTTTGTCAAATATTAGATTTTTCCCACGGCTCATCTTACCTGGCCCTTTTTAGATCTTCTTTTTATTGTTATTGAGCCAATTCTCTGTTAAATGTTCCATCTGCTTGGAGTTCGTATTTTCTAGGAAGAGTCTCAGTGAAGGACACTATTGTACGGTTTCGGGGGACAGTCCCTGGACTGAGGACACTGTCCCCGGATTTCAGGGGTGGCGTTAGGTGCAGGGCCGATTCTGGGTCATCAAAACCAGTGGCATACCAATGGGGGCGGTCTGCCCCGGATGCCACACACTGGAGGGTGTCAGGTTGGCGTCGCCCGCTGTGACAGCTTTAATTTAAATCGCTGGGTGCCCACCGTCACAAAGTCCCACCTCCTGGTTTGGCTCCCTTGATAGACAGCACACTTGTCCAATGTCGGGGCATGTGCTGTCTTTAATAGGTGGGAGCTGATCCAGGAGGGGGTCTTGTGTGACAGCGGGCGCCCGACAATTCAAATTAAAGCTGTCACACCGGGCGATACCAGCCAGCTCTCCTGTTCCTCTCTTCTCTCTGATCCCTTGCACTGGTGAGACTGCATTGAATGGACACTGGTGAGGCTGCATTGCTGGGCACTGGTGAGGCTGCATTGGATGGGCACTGGTCAGGCTGCATTGCTGGGCACTGGTGAGGCTGCATTGCTGGGCACCGGTGAGGTTTCATTGGATGGGTACTGGTCAGGCTGAATTGCTGGGCACTGGTCAGGCTGCATTGCTGGGCACTGGTGAGGCTGCATTGCTGGGCACTGGTGAGGCTGCACTGATGGGCACTGGTGAGGCGGCACTTGCGAGTCTGCATTGCTGGGCACTGGTCAGGTTGCATTGCTGGGCACTGGTGAGGCTGCATAGATGGGCACTGGTCAGGCTGCATTGCTGGGCACTGGTTAGACTGCATATGTGGGCACTGGTGAGGCTGCATAGGTGGGCACTGGTGAGGCTGCATAGATGGGCGCTGGTCAAGCTGCATTGATGGGCACTGGTGAGGTTGCATAGATGGGCACTGGTGAGGCTGCATAGATGAGCACTGGTGAGGCTACATAGATAGCACTGGTGAGGCTGCATTGCTGGGCACTGGTCAGGCTGCATTGATTGGTACTGGTGAGGCTGCATTGATGGGCACTGGTGAGACTGCATTGCTGGGCACTGGTCAGGCTGCATTGATGGGCACTGGTGAGGCTGCATAGATTAGCACAGCTGAGACCTGCATTCTTTATGTAGCGCACTGCTGAGCCCTGCATTGTTTATGTAGCACATTCCTGAGCCCTGTATTCTTTATGTACTGCACTCCTGAGCCTTGCATTCTTTATGTAGCATTTTTTTTTATCTCATATTTGCCAAAAAAAAAAATATATATGTCCCTGGATTTCATTTTAAAAACCTGGTCACCTTAACTTAATCAGAATATCGGAGGCATTAAAGTGATTGTAAACCTTCTTTTTTTTTTTCTAAATAACAAACATATCATACTTACCTCCACTGTGCAGTTAGTTTTGCACAGTGTGGCCCCAAACCTCATCTTCGGGGGTCCCCCGGTGGCGCTCGTGGCTCCTCCTCGCATCAGTAAACCCCCTGGTAAACTCTCCCTGGGGCTTACCTTGCGGGCACGCTCCAGAGTCCAGCATTTGCGTGCATAATGCCAGACTCTGCCCCGATGCCCGCGTCATTGGATTTGATTGACAGCAGCGGGAGCCAATGGCTGCGCTGCTATCAATCTATCCAATCAAGAGCCGAGAACCCCGTGCAGAGAGATAGAGCTGCCCCCGCCGAGGGAATGAAGGGGCTCAGGTGAGTAAAACGGGGGGGCTGGGGGACCAGTCAGAAGCATAGGATGCATTAGGGTGAAAAAACACAAGGGTTTACTACCCCTTTAATTTTAAACAATGGTGCTTTTCAAAAGTTCTCTCAGGCAATACCAACAGCTTTAGATTTAGGTCTAGACAAGTTCTAAGCTCTAGCACTGGGTTAGCCATGGTGTTTACAATGTAAATTGTTTTCTTATTGCTTATGTTGGTATAATACAAAGTGCACATGACATTTACATCAATTTTTATCCATAAAGTTTGCACTGTAGAAAATTGCTAAGCTTGAAAGCTTTATCTATGGAAATATATTCACCATGCTACCACTTGCTTCAAACGCTTGATTCAGAGCAACACATCTTGGGATAATGATTGCTCCTTATGCATTTGTGACCCATCTGATCATTTGTTAGACCATCTTATATATGTGATCTTCCACGTATGCCACATTTTTACTTTTTTTTTTTTTGTCTCTATCTAGTTTATATACAGTATCTCCCAAAAGTGAGTACACCCCTCACAGTTTTGTAAATATTTTATTATATCTTTTCATGTGACAAAAGTAAAGAAATTACACTTTTCTACAATGTAAAGTAGTGAGTATATAGCTTGTATAACAGTGTAAATTTGCTGTCCCCTCAAAATAACTCAACACACAACCATTAATGTCTAAACCGCTGGAAACAAAACTAAGTGAAAATGTCCAAATTGGGCCCAAAGTGTCAATATTATGTGTGACCACCATTATTTCCAGCACTTAACCCTCTTGGGCATGGAGCTCACCAGAGCTTTACAGGTTGCCACTGGAGTCCTCTTTCACTCCTCCATGACAATATCACGGAGCTAGTGGATGTTAGAGACCTTGCGCTCCTCCACCTTCTGTTTGAGGATGCCCCACATACAGTAGGTGCCGCCGATATTGTGTCAATCTCGCTGCTTCTAGCCGCGAGATTGACACCCTATGAGCTCCATCGCGAGAGCCAGCGCCAAGGTGTCTCGTCATCGGGAAAGGAAAAATTTTCATTTCACGATGAGCGACACGCATTGCCGATAGACGGAGATCCGACGTGGATTCCCGCCAATACCAGGCACTGCGTTAGGTATGAATCCTGAGCGGGAACTCCACGCCAATTTTTAAAGAAAAAACCGGCGTGGGTTCCCCCTCCAGGAGCATACCAGGCCCTTGGGTCTGGTCTGGATTTGAAGGGGAACCCTATGCTGAAAAAACGGCATGGGGGTCCCCCTCAAGATCCAAACCAGACCCTTATCCGAGCACGCAACCTGGCAGGCCGCAGGGGAAGAGGGAGAGAGCGGCCCCCCCTCCCTCCTGAACCGAACCAGGCCGCATGCCCTCAACATGGGGGATTTGGTGCTCTGGGGCAGGGGGGCGACCTGCGGCCCCCCACCCCAGAGCACCCTGCCCGGCAGAAGAAAGAACCGGAGAGCGCGGCGACGACACCAGAGACCCCCGAAGACGGAAGAGACCCCCGGAGCTGTGCAATAAAATACTTAAAAAACTGTGTTGTGTTTTTATTACCATTTTTTTCCACCAGGTGAATGGGTAGGGGTACGATGTACCCCATACTCATTCACATAGGGTGTGGGGGCCGGGATCTGGGGGCCCCCTTATTAAAGGGGGCTCCCGGATTCCGATAAGCCCCCCGCCCGCAGACCCCGACAACCAACGTCCAGGGTTGTCAGGAAGAGGCCCTGTCCTCATCAACATGGGGGCAGGGTGCTCTGGGGTGGGGGGGCCGCAGGTCGCCCCCTGCCCCAGAGCACCAAACCCCCCATGTTGAGGGCATGCGGCCTGGTACGGTCCAGGAGGTAGGGGGGGCCGCTCTCTTGTCCCCCCTCTTCCCCTGCGGCCTGCCAGGTTGCGTGCTCGGATAAGGGTCTGGTTTGGATCTTGAGGGGGACCCCCACGCCGTTTTTTCGGGGTAGGGTTCCCCTTCAATCCAGACCAGACCCAAGGGCCTGGTATGCTCCTGGAGGGGGAACCCACGCCGTTTTTTTCTTTAAAAATTGGCGTGGAGATTCCCGCTCAGGATTCATACCAAAAGCAGTGCCTGGTATTGGCGGGAATCCACGTCGGATCCCTGTTCAATACAGTGCCGCGTCTCCTCGCTATTGCAGCGAGCGCGACATGTGTCGCCACCCTGTCGCCGAGATGTCGGCACCCCTGTCGCCGAGAATCTCCGCGATAGGATCGCGATGAATATACAATGTCGGCGGCACCTACTGTATGCTCAATAGGGTTTAGGTCTGGAGATATGCTTGGCCAGTCCATCAACTTTACCCTCAACTACTTTAGAAAGGCAGTGGTCGTCTTGGAGGTGTTTTTGGGGTCGTTATCATGTTGGAATACTGCCCTGCAGCCCAGTCTCTGAAGGGAGGGGGATCATGCTCTGCTTTAGTAAGTCACAGTACATGTTGGCATTCATGGCATTCAATGAACTGTAACTCCCCAGTGACGGCAGCATTCATGCAGCCCCAGACAGGACACTCCCACCACCATGCTTGACTTTAGGCAAGAAACACTTGTCTTTGTACTCCTCACCTGGTTGCCGCCACACACGCTTGACACCATCTGAACCAAATAAGTTTATCTTGGTCTCATCAGACCACAGGACATGGTTGCAGTAATCCATGTCCTTAGTCTGCTTGTCTTCATTAAACTGTTTGCAGGCTTTCTTGTGCATCATCTTTAGAAGAGGCTTCCTTCTGAGACGACAGCCATGCAGACCAATTTGATGCAGTGTGTGGCGTATGGTCTGAGCACTGACTGGCTGGCCCCCCAACCCTTCAACCTCTGCAGCAATGCTGGCAGCTAGGGATGAGCTTCGAGTTCGAGTCGAACCCATGATTGACTCGAACATTGCCTGTTTCGTTGTTCGCCGAATTGCGAACATTATGGGCTATTCGCGCCAAATTCGAGTGGCGGGTCACGGCCCGTAATTCACTGCGGCATCGCATTGCATTGCTGGCTGATGATTGGCCAAGCATGCACTATGACCCACATGCTTTGGCCAATCACAGCACGGAAAAAACGGAGAGCCATAATTGGCCAAAGCCAGGGTGGCTTTGGCCAATTATGCCTCAGGGGATTTAGTACACGCCCCACACTATATAAGGCGGCCTGGAAGTCGGCCTTGTATAGTGTGTTGCGGTGTTGGTTAAAATACAGACGGAGAGAGAGAGACAGTGTATTTTGATTTGAGTTAGAGCAGGCAGGCGAGTCAGTTAGCTGCAGTTACAGTGTGTAGAGGATATATATGCATCCTAGGTGTTGTATATATATTTATACACTGTATTCAGTTTAGCTAGATCCGTTCCTGTTATTCTCTATACTGTGACAGGCAGGCAGGTGATTGTGCTAGCTGCAATGTTTCACTTAGTGTACTGTGTCCTTTGCATAGCGTTCACCTAAAGCTTACCTGAATACAATTAGTGGTGTTCTCATACAAATACAGGCAGGGAGCTGCAGTATTTTGTTTTAGTGTCCTTTGCACAGTGTGCACCTAAAGCTTACCTCAATACAATTGCTGGTGTTCTGATACAATTACAGGCAGGGAGCTGCAGGATTTTGCCTTAGTGTCCTTTGCACAGTGTGCACCTAAAGCTTACCTGAATACAATTGCTGGTGTTCTGATACAAATACAGGCAGGGAACTGCAGTATTTTGCTTTAGTGTCCTTTGCACAGTGTGAACCTAAAGCTTACCTCAATACAATTGCTGGTGTTCTGATACAAATACAGACAGGGAGCTGCAGTATTTTGCTTTAGTGTCCTTTGCACAGTGTGCACCTAAAGCTTACCTGAATACAATTGCTGGTGTTCTAATACAAATACAGGCAGGGAGCTGCAGTATTTTGCTTTAGTGTCCTTTGCACAGTGTGCACCTAAAGCTTACCTCAATAAAATTGCTGGTGTTCTGATACAAATACAGGCAGGGAGCTGCAGTATTTTGCTTTAGTGTCCTTTGCACAGTGTGCACCTAAAGCTTACCTCAATACAATTGCTGGTGTTCTGATACAAATACAGGCAGGAATCTGCAGTATTTTTATTTAGTGTCCTTTACACAGTGTGCACCTAAAGCTTACCTGAATAGAATTGCTGGTGTTCTCATACTAATACCACAGGCAGGGAGTTCAAAATTACAAACAGATTCTACGTAACAACAAACCTACAGTCCCTGTCTTGTTTGCACCGCCTGTATACTGCTGTTCAGAGTATATAGGGCCTGGGGGCCCCACGCCTTTCCTTTTTTTAATTTGGGTGCGGGATTCCCCTTAATATCCATACAAGACCCAAAGGGGATGGTAATGGGCTAGTGGGGGGGGGGGTACCCATGCCATTTTTCTCAATGATTTTCATCCATATTGCCGGGACCAGAAATTACATTAAAGCCGCAAGCAGTTTTAAATGACTTTTTTTCCATTACAAATGTCATTTTGTGCAGGGACAGTTCTAAACACGGGAAACACATGCCACTTCACAGGCATACTATAGACACCCCCCAGGTATGATATTTAAAGGAATATTTCACTTTTTTCTCACTTTATGCATCATTAAAATCACTGCTCCCGAAAAAACGTCAGTTTTTAAAACTTCTTTTTGCATTGATACATATCCCCTGGGGCAGGACCCGGGTCCCCAAACCCCTTTTTAGGACAATAACTTGCATATTAGCCTTTATAATTAGCACTTTTGAGTTTGAACGTTCGAGTCCATTGTGTTTAATAAACAAAAAAAATTGAGGCTGGAGAGCATAATGTCGTCCAGAGAGCATATAAAGATACACAGAAGCCCCTTCAATAGGTCCAAAAGGACATATGAAACCCACAAAGGAGCAAACGTGTATCAAAAGGGGGGAGGTTTATATAAACAGATACCCCTCCTCCATCAGAAAGAAGCAAGGAGCATATCACATAATGATAACCACTACAATATAGGATGAAGATGGTAGAAATACCCAACACACCTTGAGGGATGCTCAAAAAACGTTAAAAATTGAAAAATAAAATAAAATTCAAAATTAAAAAATTGAAAAAATTGAAAAAATCTTCCCCTCAGACAAATGATAAGGGCCAGCCTCCCAGGACTCAAAAACTGGTTAACAGATATATTGATATATTACCTCCTCACACAAATATGATGAGAAGTTGCCTCCTCACACAAAAAGGGGAGGGGGGGAGGAGGAGGAAAGGAGGGGAAGGAAGGGAAACAAAAGCGGGAAATGTCAGGCATTGTCTATAAAGGCGTTGACATCCACATCAACATTTAGCCCATGGGGAACAAAGGTCTTCAGCCTATGTGCCCATGACATCTCTGACCTTGAGATACTCCTCACCAGGTGGCTACCCCTCCAATGGGGTTCAAATCTATCTATTCCAAGGAAGACAGCCTTTGAGGGATCTCGATTATGAACAGTTCAATAATGTTTAGAGACCGAATGTTTTGTGAAGCCCCTTCTGATATTATTAATGTGCTCATTAAGACGAACCTGGAGGGGGTGATTGGTCCTCCCTACATACTGTAGCCCACAAGGGCACTGTAATAGGTAAACCACCCCCTCCGAGGAACAAGTGATGAACGGTTCAATCTTATATTCTTTGGATGTAGCACTAGAGACAAAACTAGTAGTCCTCCTAGTTCTACATCCATTCAAGGAGCAGACCTGACATCTACCACACTTGTAGTAGCCTGTAAATTCCCCAAAGAACTGAGGTCCCTTGGCAGGCGGATCCAAAATATTCGGAGCCAGCTTATCTCTTAGAGATGGAACCCCCCTAAAAACTACCTGAGGTTGAGAAGGCATAATAGTGTTTAGAACTCTGTCAGAACTCTGTTATTTCCTAAGATGTGCCAATGCTTCTTCATAATATGTTTAATACTATGATGCTGGTTAGAAAAATTGGTAATGAATGGAATTCCTACAGATTTGTCTCTATCATTAATATGTGGTTTCTCTCTCAAAAGGTCCTCTCTGTCCATTGCCTTAACCTGATCAAGGGTATCTGACAAGGGTGTATCCCTTATCCAGAAATTTCTGGGTAAGAGTTTCAGCCTGCAACAGGAATTGGTCAGAATCTATACAGTTGCGCTTTAGTCTCATGAATTGGCTCTTGGGTACCGATCGCAACCATGAGTCATGCTGACAGCTCCCAATCGGAATATATGAATTCCTGTCCGTAGATTTGAAGAAAGTGGAGGTGGTAAATCTACCATCGCCCACCACAATCTTCAAATCCCAAAAATGTATCTCCTCACAGCTTTCTTCATAGGAAAGGTGTATCCCCCTATTGTTGACATTGAGGGCATCCATAAACTCACCCAAGGCAGTTCTACTGCCATGCCAGAGGAGGAGGATGTCGTCTATGTAGTGAGCCCATAGGACCACCTCTGGTCGTGCCTGGGCATAGACGACATCCTCCTCCCACTGTGCCATGAACAGATTTGCCAGGCTGGGGGCATATTTAGCCCCCATGGCAACGCCCCTATCCTGTTGGTAGAAACAGCCATTAAAAAAGAAAAAATTGTGGCTGCCTGAAAATTCCAGCAATTCCATAATGAAATCTATCTGCTCTATCTATCTATCTGCTAGAGTCTCTAACTAGAAAATGTCTCACAGTGCCCAGACCCAGCTCATGAGGAATGACTGTATACAGCGAGGTGACATCAGCTGTAACCAGCCAAAACCCCTCCTGTGGTATTAGATCAGATAAAAGGCCAATGACATGGCGAGAATCTTTGATAAAGGAGGGCATGGCCCGAACCAATGGCTGAAAGAAAAAGTCTATATACTTGCCCACCCGGGATGTGATGGAATCAATACCACTCAGAACTGGACGTCCCGGGGGGCAAGTAAGACCCTTATGAATTTTGGGCAAGTAGTAGATAATAGGTACCCTTGGTGCCTTAGGAACCAAAAAGTTACTTTCCTTCTTATTGAGAATACCCAGAGAGGTCCCTCTCTGAACAATATTCTCCAATAATATTTTATATCTCCCTCCAGGATTGGAGGGTAGGAGAGTGTAAGTGTCCACATCACCCACAATCCTATTAATTTCCTTAACATAGTCACTTTTATCAAGCACAATGATTCCCCCACCCTTGTCTGCTGGTCGAAGAGCGTGGACTGTACTGCTCGCATTTTCCTGATGGAGCAGTATTATTCCATACTTATGAATTTTCTCCCACGCTATATGGGATGATGGTTAATTGATACATATGTCTGGTAATTGGTTGATTAATTGATTGGTTGATTAATTTTAGACATTTTTTGTTTCAATTACCAGTTTTTGGTCTGTGTATCTACGAATGTTGATTGTAATTGAATTTTTTCATGCAATCTAATTCTGTGTTCTTTGTAATATTTAGTATATTTTTGTGTCCATAGGTGGCGCTGTGCGCCTCTATAGGGTACTAATATGTGTATTCATGTAGGTTGCTGATCAGCCTTGGCAGTAATCTATATGTTTACAAGTTTTTGCTCCATGGTGTTGATCTCACTTTTATTACTCGTGTATAAGCCGACCCGAATATAAGCCGAGGCACCTAATTTTATCACAAAAAACTGGGAAAATTGTATTGACTCGAGTATAAGCCTAGGGTGTCCATCTGCATGCCTCACTGTGCCTCACTGTGTCCATGTGCATGCCTCACTGTGCCCATGCCTCACTGTGCCCATTCCTCACTGTGCCCATGCCTCACTGTGTCCATGCCTCTCTGTGCCCATGCCTCACTGTGTCCATGACTAGACTTACGTTTAACATGGGAAAATATGGAAGGTGTGCCCGGCTTTGAAAAATCGGTGCTCCCTGGCCATAAGTCTCCCAGACAGAATACTTTTCACACTTATACAGAGAATTGGAGCTACATGTGTGCCAAGTTTCGGGTCCAGGGGACCTACGGCCGGCCGGTACTGGGTCCCCAAAGTTACAGGAGAAATGACCGTTTAACATGGGAGTCTATGGAAGGGGTTCCGGGCTTTGAAAAATCGTTGCTCCCGCACCGTAGGTCCCCAGACAAGAAACTTTGCACACTTGTACAGGAAGAGTGGGGCTATACGTGTGCCAAGTTTGGGGTCCAGGGGACGGCCGGCCGGTACTGGGTCTCCAAATTCCGGGAGATCAGGCACAAAGAGGTGACACGAGTATAAGCCGAGGGGGGCATTTTCAGCACAGAAAAATGTGCTGAAAACCTCAACCGGTTTCAGGAAGAAGCGGTGTTAACTGCGAAACCGGTTGAGGTTCTGCCTCTCTCCACCTTAAACAGATTGTAACGGTGGCTCCGTTACCTACATATGCTGTTTCATTGTTGTGGGGTTTGGCTTATGTTTTTAATTGTATAGTCTTTCTTTATGTAATAAATATATATTTTTATATGACTTGAAAATGGGGGAATTGGGGGGGAAGGGGAAACTTGGGACTTTAAATGAGGCAGTGACCGGGTAAGGTCGGTTGCCTCCATCCCTATCTAATTTGAAGAACGACAAAGGTTGGGACTTTAAATGAAGCAGGCAGGTGTAGGTAATTAAATTTATTGGAAATCAATGAAAAGTTGCATGAAGGTAATCATGAGAACAAGGAAACCAATAATTCAATGAATATACATACAGCAATAACAATTGGCCACACACTGATAAAATTTCACAAATCACATGGTACAGGTGATCTTAAGGTAAAACATGTAGTGGGCATAAAAACATGGCATATAGTAGCTCTATGCATTTCATGGATTCATCCACTCTTCATGAGCATGCGCATGGAAAACTGAAAGCTGTTGTATAATGGTAATAGAAATATCTGTAAGGTCTGACCCTGTCACGGATTTTTTTTTATAAAAATGGGTAATTAGGGATAATATTGCCTAGGATAGACCCCCAAAACCACTCTCAACAGTACTTACATTGTCTGTGTCTAAGCAGTAGCATGGTACCATGTGGATGAGAAAACCCTCTAGGGGTGTCGCTGGTGGGAGCTGAGGTGGTAATGGCAGACAGGACTCAAAAACAAGGATGGTTTCCAAAGAAAGGTTCCAAAGGTAAGGTCAAGAATGACCACAAGTGCTAGAAACAAGGTGAGATAAGAAAATAGGCTAAAAGGCTCATACTGTGTGGTATAATGAGTCATCAGCCCTAACCTTGGTAAAGGATAGGGTATAAAGATGTTAATGAGTGTATAGGTCCCCCAGGCAAGAAACTTTGCACACTTGTACAGGAAGAGTGGGGCTATACGTGTGCCAAGTTTGGGGTCCAGGGGACGGCCGGCCGGTACTGGGTCTCCAAATTCCGGGAGATCAGGCACAAAAAGGTGACTCGAGTATAAGCCGAGGGGGGCATTTTCAGCACAGAAAAATGTGCTGAAAACCTCAACCGGTTTCAGGAGGAAGCAATGTTAACCGCGAAACCGGTTGAGGTTCTGCCTCTCTCCACCTTAAACAGATTGTAACGGTGGCTCCGTTACCTACATATGCTGTTTCATTGTTGTGGGGTTTGACTTATGTTTTTAATTGTATAGTCTTTCTTTATGTAATAAATATATATTTTTATATGACTTGGTTGTCGTTATATCAGTGCCTAAAAAATCCAACCCACATTCCTTCCTAATTGACCAATTATGGGTGGGATGGCATTAGGTTTTTCTTTCAATACTTATTATGGATGATGGCACTATTTATTGTTAGTTTATTATACTTTAACTGAGGCTATACTCAACATTTTGCTTGCTTAAAGTAAGATTAGAACCTTGAATTATTAATTTCCCTTGTACTTTGAGGAAGTAGATTCCAAATACAATTCTGTCCTTAGTTATTTCTGCAGTATCAGTCAACAGACTCTTCTCTGTTTTAGAGTTTTAGGTCTATCACAAACTGTTCGGGTCACTTATGTTTTGCATTTACAGTATTTGGTAAATTTGTATCATGCAATATGCATTCAGCTACTCCAGAAATTTCTTCTTATGAATTATAAACATAAGCAGAAAAAGGAGTCATTTTGAAGGCAGTTCTAAAATGCCTCAGGCCTTTGTTAGATGGGTGATTTTGCTGCCGGTGACACTGCCGGTGACACTTTGCCAACATCAGAATTATCAAAGTATTATTCAGTTTACCTTTTCATGTCAACTCAATTCTTCTGAGATCTATCTTGCTGTTCCCCTGCTGGAAACTGAGTTTCAGCAGTTTCAGTGCAAGTTGAACTTTTGCAATTCTACTACCAGGGAAGTGTCAGCAGTGACAAATTCTTCCATTTGACATGGACCCACCCTCCCCATAGGTGCCTATGCTATAGCCTCATTACTGGGAATAAAGGTTATGTCTGTTGTAATCACTTTCCAACCTTCTGCATAGTGTCTGTACCATATTGTTTGCAGTTTACTTATCAGATCTTCTCTCTCCCATAAAAGGTGTTCTCTTATGTTCCAGCAGTGGACTGTTACTTATCATCCTCATGGCTAATGCAAAGCTATTGACTCTGCGTCAGTCTTGACAACGTCAAGAGCATTTGATCGCCAGAGCATTGGGGAAAATAGGGTACGGGGCTTTGCCGGCGCTTCGGCGGTGCTGCTTATTGATTTCAATGGGCAGGGGCGCTTTAGGAGCGGTGTATACACTGCTCCTACAGCGCCTCAAAGATGCTGCTTGCAGGAATTTTTTGAGCATCCTGCAAGCGCACTGCTCCAGTGTGAAAGCCCTCGGCTTTCACATTGGAGTGAAAGGAGAGGCGCTATTTTTAGCGCTAAAGCGCATGTAAAGCGCCTCAGTGTGAAAGGGGTCTAAGACTGAGATACCATTAAAGTTCATGTGCGTGTAAAGGCAGGCATCCCAATACTTTTGGTAATATAGTGTACATACATTGTGGTTTGCAAGTGGTTTACCGAAATTATGGCTGAAGATATCAGCCATAAACCCGGTATAGTTTTTTGCAGCCGCCGGCTGGCTTTTTTTATGAAACTGGAAAAATGGGGATCATATCCACCCAGAGTGGTGCTGGGGATACGATGTAATAGAAGGATGCCACGTCCCGAAAACCGTAAATTGAATAGGTTAGGTAAAAAGATGGACTTTATGGGCACGACAAAATTGATTAACCACTTGACCACTGGGCACTTAAACCCCCTTCCTAACAAGACCAATTTTCAGCTTTCGGTGCTCTCACATTTTGAATGACAATTACTCAGTCATGCAACACTGTACCCATATGAAATTTTCGTCCCTTTCTTCACACAAATAGAGCTTTCTTTTGGTGGTATTTGATCGCCTCTGGGTTTTTTATTTTTTGTGCTATGAATGAAAAAAGACCGAAAATTTTGTAAAAAAATAAATTTTTCTTCATTTCTATTATAAAATTTTGCAAATAAGTAATTTTTCTTCATAAATTTGGGGGAAAATGTATACTGCTACATATCTTTGGTAAAAATAACCCAAATTAGTGGATATTATTTAGTCTGTGTGAAAGTTATAGGGTCTACAAGCTATGGTGCCAATCACTGAAAATGTATCAATTTGATTACACCTGATGTACTGACAGCCTATCTCATTTCTTGAGACCCTAGCAAGCCAGTAAAGTACAAATACCCCCCAAATGACCCCTTTTTGGAAAGTAGACATTCCAAGGTAGTTAGCAAGAGGCATAGTTAGTTTTTTGAGGTTGTAATTTTTTCTCACAATTCTTTGCAAAATGAAGATTTTTTTTATTTTTATTTTTTTTCACACCAAATTGTCATTATAACAGGTTATTTCTCTCACATGGCATGTACATTCCACAAATGACACCCCAAAATATATTCTGCTACTCCTCCTGAGTATTACGATACCACATGTGTGAGACTTTTACACAGCCTGGCCACATACAGAGGCCCAACATTAAAGTAGCCCCTTCAGGCGTTCTAGGAGCATAAATTACACATCTAATCTCTCAACCACCTATTACACTTTTGAAGGCCCTGGAGCAACAGGACAATGGAAACGCCAACAAAGTGACCCCATTTTGGAAAGCAAACACCCCAACGTATAATCTATGAGGCATTATGAGTCTTTTGAACTGTTTATTTTTTTCCAGAAGTTTTTGGAATATGTGGAAAAAAAATGAAAATGCATTTTTTTTACACAAAGTTGTCCATTTATAAGATATTTCCAACACATAGCATGTACATAGCAAAAATTACACCCCAAAATATATTCTCCTACTCCTCCTGAGTATGGCGATACCACATATGTGAGACTTTTACACAGCCTGGCCACATACAGAGGCCCAACATTGAAGTAGCAACTTCAGGCGTTCTAGGAGCATAAATTACACATCTGATCTCTCAACCACCTAATACACTTTTGAAGGCCCTGGAGCACCAGGACAATGGAAACGCCAACAAACTGACCCCATTTTGGAAAGCAAACACCCCAACGTATAATCTATGAGGCATTATGAGTCTTTTGAACTGTTCATTTTTTTCCAAAAGTTTTTGGAAAATGTGGAAAAAAAAACACATTTTTTTTACACAAAGTTGTCCATTTATAAGATATTTCCAACACATAGCATGTACATAGAAAAAAATACACCCCAAAATATATTCTTCTACTCCTCCTGAGTATGGCGATACCACATATGTGAGACTTTTACACAGCCTGGCCACATACAGAGGCCCAACATTGAAGTAGCAACTTCAGGCGTTCTAGGAGCATAAATTACACATCTAATCTCTCAAACACCTATTACACTTTTGAAGGCCCTGGAGAACCAGGACAGTGGAAATGCCAACAAAGTGACCCCATTTTGGAAAGCAAACACCCCAACGTATAATATATGAGGCATTATGAGTCTTTTGAACTGTTCATTTTTTTCCAGAAGTTTTTGGAAAATGTGGAAAAAAAATGAAAACGCATTTTTTTTACACAAAGTTGTCCATTTATAAGATATTTCCAACACATAGCATGTACATAGCAAAAATTACACCCCAAAATATATTCTCCTACTCCTCCTGAGTATGGCGATACCACATGTGTGAGACTTTTACACAGCCTGGCCACATAGAGGCCCAATATCCAAGAAGCAGCATCAGGTGTTCTAGGGACATAAATTACGCATCTAATTTCCTTACAATCTATCACATTTTTGAAGGCCCTTCATATTTCTAGCATATAGCATGTACATACCAAGAATTACACCCTGAACTACATTATGCTGAGTAAATGGTAAACAAAAGATTACCTGTAGTTTTAGTAGTGCAATTGTCCACAGAAGGAGAGCACTGATCCAGGCAGCAGGCAGGGACATGGTCAGCGTCAGTGAATGGAATTGTCCAGGCAGCAGGCAGGAATATTGTCCATAGTCAGTACAGGCAGAGATACTGTCCATATACAGTCCAAGGTCAGTGCAAGTAGAGACATTGCCAGCAGTGCCAAAATATTGGTCCTGGTAGTAAGCAGGAACATGGTCCAAGTAGCAGGCCAGGAAATAATGGAGACAGGGGTAGAGGCTTCTCCCACCCAAATCTCTTTGAAGCCTCCGAGTCTCCAGACCCTAATCCGGGAATGAGAAAACTAAAAAATTTGTTTTCTTCATCCAGAAAAACAATTCTGGAGCCCCTCACATATGTGAGACCCCTGTGTTCCCATTAGCATAGCAGGGTAAAAGATCAATCCAAGAGGCAGGCAAAAAACGTGGTCAAACAGTCCAGGGTCAGTTCCAGAGCAGGCAGAGGTAGGTACAGTTTAGGGTTAGGCAGAAGCGTGGTCGTATAACAAGCCAGGGTCAGTTCCAGAGCAGGCAGAGGTAGGTACAGTTTAGGGTTAGGCAGAAGCGTGGTCGTATAACAGGCCAGGGTCAGTTCCAGGGCAGGCAGAGGTAGGTACAGTTTAGCGTTAGGCAGAGGCGTGGTCGTTTAGCAGGTCAGGGTCAGGTCCGGAGAAGGCAGCGGTATGTACAGTGGCATAAGGGGTGTGGCGGTAAATGACAATTACGTTTACCATACTTTCCTAATAATGTAGAAAAGTATGGTAACGACGGGAACATCGACCAAAACAAAGGCCTGGTTGGGAAGGACAATCGGGACAATAATACACAGTGTCTCTTCTAGTTCGTTCTTTGTAGCACACCCGGCATCTCTTCTGACGTTTTCGGCCTGTTTCATGGGGGGGGGGTTTCTCAGGAAAGTGACGTTCATGGAGTCTGCTCACTGAATCCGAGCGAATGCTTTCTGGTGGGTCTTCAGGGTACAAAAGGGCGGAGACAATTTTTTCTTGGTACTGAAGATAAGATAAGGGGGTCCTTGTAGATTTACGGTAAATTACATAAGTATTGTAAAGGGCCATACTGAAAAGATATATGGAGACCTTTTTATACCAATAGCGGCTTTTTCTTGTGGGAAGATAGGGTTCAATCATTTGATCATTAAAATCGACTCCCCCCATGAACAAATTATAATCATGAACACATGCTGGTTTTTGGATAGGGCCGTTTCTTCTGGGGATTTCCACGTAGGTGTCGTTATGTATCGTTGAGAGCATGTGGACGTTTCTTCTGTCCCTCCACCTGATAGCCAATAGCTCTTCATTCCGCAAAGACGCCGTCTCCCCTTTTCGTAGTCTTTCAGTAACGAGCTTTTGCGGGAAACCCTTCCTGTTGGCTCGCACTGTACCACACGCTGGAGTGCCCTTCCGGTGAAGGTTGCGGAAGAGGGGCAAGCTGGTATAGTAATTATACACATAAAGGTGGTAACCCTTTTCAAGGAGTGGATATATAAGCTCCCAAACAACCTTTCCGCTGGCACCGATGTACTCTGGACATTCAGGGGGATGCAGTTGGGAATCCTTCCCTTCATACACCAGGAAGGCGTAAATGTAGCCCGTGGCTCGGCCACATAGCTTATAGATCTTAACCCCATATCGGGCCCTTTTGCTTGTAATAAACTGCTTGATGCCAAGCCTGCCTGTGAAGTGGACCAATGACTCATCCACGGATATATTTTGGTCGGGGATATATAACTGGGGGAATTTCGTAGAGAAAAAATTTAGAAGTGGCCGAATTTTAAATAATTTGTCATGTGATGGGTCATTTCGGGGAGGGCACTGGGTGTTGTCATTGTAATGGAGAAAGCGCATTATCATGAGGTATCTGGATCTTGACATAAGGGATGAAAAGACTGGCATGTGGTGGATGGGTTTGGTGGACCAATAGGAGTATACTTCATTTTTTTTTTGAGAGCCCCATGTTGAACGTTAGGCCTAAAAATAATTTAAATTCCTCCACTGTCAATGCTCTCCACTCATAGGGACGGGCATAACATGAACCAGGGTTGTTTATTATGAATTGTTGTGCAAAGAGGTTGCACTGGGTCACGATGGAGGATAATAGGTCTTGGGTAAAAATTAAATTAAAAAAATCAATAGGGGCAAAATTCTCTGTGTTCACCTGAACACCTGGCTGGGCGGTGAAAGGGGGGATGTTTGCTGCTCCTGATTTGGGGTGAAGCCACAGAGGGTTTTCGAGGGCATAGGGAAGGCTGGCATGGGTCCTAACCCTTTGGAGTTGAGATGACACCCCGCTAGTTCTTGGCCTTTGCTGTAGTGGTACTTCATTTCTTGTGGATGGCACTGTGCTACTGGTGGATGGCACTGAGCTGCTGGTTGATGCCACAGCGCTACTTGTGGTAGCCTGCTGCTCCATGTCAGAACGCCTTTGTTTCCTGGGCACACTTTCCACTTCCTCTGAATCTGTAGAAGACCCACTGCTTATAGCAGGTTCATATTCTGAACCAGAATCAGACTCAGAGAGCTCCCCACTGCTCTCATCAGTCAAGCAAAGCTGTTGGTAAGCCTCCTCAGCGGAAAACCTTTTTTTTCGCCATACTGGTGACTGTGGGCTGTGGTGACAAACTGTGGTAGGAAAACTGGAACAGATATGGCTGCACTGATGGGTGCTGATGAGGCTGGTCTAATGAGGTTGCACTGCTGGGTTCTGATGAGGGTGCTGCTGGGTTCTGAGGAGGGTGCACTGCTGGGTTCTGATGAGGGTGCACTGCTGGTAACTGATGAGGGTGCACTGCTGGTAACTGATGAGGGTGCACTGCTGGTAACTGATGAGGGTGCACTGCTGGGAACTGATGAGGGTGCACTGCTGGGAACTGATGAGGGTGCACTGATGGGAACTGATGAGGGTGCACTGATGGGAACTGATGAGGGTGCACTGATGGGAACTGATGAGGGTGAACTGATGTACACTAATGCACCACACTGATATGCACTGATAAGGCGGCGCTGATGAGCACTCACTTATGGGCACTACTGTGGCACTGATGAGCGCTGTAGTTGAGCCCTGTAGTGGTGCAGATGAGCACTATAGTGGCGCTGATGTGGTACTGATGGCACCGATGGGGCACTGTAGTGGCACTGGGCACTGTAGTGGCACTGGTGTGGCACTGGTGGAGCACTGGTGGCACCGATGGGCACTGAAGTGGTAGAGGTGGCACTGATGGCACTGATGAGCCTTGTAGTGGCACTTATGAGCCTTGTAGTGACACTGATCAGCCTTGTAGTGATACTGATCAGCCTTGTGGTGGCACTGATGGACACTAGTGGCACTGATGGGTACTCTGGTGGCACTGATGGGCACTGTAGTGGCACTGATGAGTATTTTTGTGGCACTGGTGACACAGATGGGTACTGTAGGGGCGCTGATGGGTAGTGTAGTGGCACTGTAGGGCACAGATTGGCACTTGTGTGGTACTGAAGGGCACTGCTGGGCACTGTAGTTCACTACAGTATTGGGATAAACACTCACTGTTAAATGATCTCTCTTCTCTCCTCACACGTTGTATCGGTGTGAGGAGAGAAGAGAGCTGGACCTCTGTGTGACCCCAGTTTGTTTACATTCTGATCGCTTCCTCATTGGAGGGAGCGATCAGGTGGTAAAGAGCCGCTATCATTGGCTCTTCACCACGATCCTTGTTGCGCTGGGTCCCCTGCACTCGGCGAGCACAGACACTTCCGCGAGCGCGCCCCAGGGGGCGCGCGGTAAGCGCGAGTGCACGGGGACGTCCCAGGGACGTGAACCCTGGATAACTCGACCGCGCTGTAGCCGTCTTTCGGCTATGGCGCGGTCGGCAAGTGGTTAAAATTACTCAAGTTTTATTAAAAATGACAAAAAGAAATAGCAAAACATACAATTAAAATGAATAGTATAGGAAACCATTCATCAACCTAGTATTGACACAATTGAGAACATCACCCAATGACCAAAATTCAACAAAGAAAATTTGTTATACTAAATAGAATGACAACAAGGTAATTTCCTTCAGTATATTAGATACCAGTAGACACTAATGGCATTGATTGGTGGTGTGTCGTCAGAAATTCATTCCTAAACCCGACATGTTGCGCGATATTGATCGCTTCTTCAGGAGTTTTTGAATGTCTATGAATACAGATACATAACATAAGGACAAATTAATTAATTACAAAACAAGAGAACATGTATGTCTGGCCAGGTGCTCCCAGAAACATATGATCCCCCAACAGCACTACCACTATAAAAAAAAGGGGAGTAATAAAAAGAAAAAGGAGAAAGAAAGAACAAGGGGGAGAAGAGAAAAGGGGGGAAAAAATAAGCAAAAAACTAAGGGGGAAGGGGGGAAGAGAGGGGAAGAGAGAGGAAGGGAGGGGGGAGGAAAAGGGGGAGGAAAAAACGAAAACCAAAAGCAACAAAAAACAAAAATCGAGTAGGGAAACCTCATAAATTAGGGAAATCCACTAGATGGTCAAACCATTAACCATAACTTACATGAATTCAAAGGTTTTCAGGGTACAACAGAGGTTATAGTTGGTCAGGAAGGCAGCAATAGTAGTAGAAGAGCAATGCCTCTGGGTATTTTGAGAAACTAAGTATGAACAGACACATGTGGATCAATCATATGATTACATCCAAACATACAAAATATATATAGTTTTAAGGCAGTGCCATAGTACTAAAGACTGGCCAATTCGGTATATGCAGGCATAATTCTGCTTACCTGGATAGCACAGTATATAGCTACGGTGTAGAGCCTAGTATCCGTATTTGGACCCCAATTGTGGAGGGGAAAACAAATTGGTACGCGGGTATAGGTGCTGGTAATTTCAAATGTGCTAGCAAGAATTCCGTTTTGTCATAACTTATAGTTATGGCCAGTCTAGACTACAAAAGAAAAAGAGAAAAAAAGGGGGGGGGGGGAATAATGATATTGATAAGGTATGTAAGTATAAGAGAATCTGATACAAAGTAACAGATTAATGGGCTAGTAAGTTGTCACCCCCAGAGAAGCAAACAACAATGACTCTTAGTGATACAAAAAGCTAATTACCTTGAAGTTGAAGTTGTTAATTATGCCTCCGTTTGCAGGTAGCAGCCCTCAGTAATAGGGAATTGTCTGCACACTAAATAGTAACTAGCCCTATGTTTAAATAGGACCAGGTGGCGCCAAAAATCGCGTCACGAGAGGAGCGCCATCCGCACATTGCCTATCATAGGCTGACGTCATATCTAGGTGTCAAAGTACTGGCAGTGGACTAGGCAGTGGGCAGGGACAGTGACGTGGCGTGCCCCTGGTGCCTAGCAACGAGCGGGGGAGAAGCAGAGAGAACGGCGTAACAGCGGCGCCTGCGCATAGGTGCTTGTATATTGTAGTCATGGCGACAGGGAAAGCAGAGCCGCCCATCACAGGGCGGAAACTGCAATAGTAAAAACAACCAGGTCAGGCACGTTCACCACTAGATGATGTAGCTAGCTTCTCCCTCTGTATAGCACAGTCAGAGGGGAGAACGAGCCTGCAGTGCGGGACACTCATAGGCACCAAGGCAACTAGCCATGGTACCAGAGGATCCACAGAAACGCACAGACTCGTAGGTCATTAAGAAGCGATCACACTTAATGGAGCCCTGGATTTAAAGCCCAACCAAAGATATTGACCCTCCAGTGGTCATGGAGAGAACAGAAATTGAAATGCAGATTGTGACAGCAGGAAGGTAAAGTCACCTGGTTGCATCCAGGGGGGTAGATATATTTCGCCCAGATTCAGGCTTTACGCCGACTTGTACAACTAGGTGGAGAGTTGTATAAGCCCAGCTAAGGCTAGTGGGCTCATGGATGACTCATACCTCTAGGGAGAGTGTGGGGCGTCGTACAGACAGGGAGTTGATGAGGCCAGCTGAAGCTTGTCAGCTCATTTAGGCCTCTATAAGAACTCCCAGCTTCATTAGATGTTAGCTCATGCCTGGAACCAGACCTGTGTGGACTGTCTAGGGAGAGTGAACCCCTGTGCGGTGAGAAAAAGCCTGTGTGGCTATTTGCTTGGACATTTAAAACCAGGGACTTAGGGACTAGGACAGCACTAGGCTGATCCCAGTTGTTAGTTAGGAAACCTGTATGTTTAGTCAGAGGTCAACTTGACCAGGATTTATTTTGGTTATGTTTCTTTTGCTTTGCTGTGTTTTGTCACTGTAAATAGAAAATAAACCGCACCTTTTTGATTTTGAAAACCACAACCTCCGTTTGCTGGGCCTGTTTTGTGTGGGGAGCCCATCCCGGGGGTCACACACACCCACTGCCGAGCTAACCCCCTCACAGTTGGTGGAGAACCAGTGGCAGTTTTTTTTAAGCCAGCATGGAGGAGATACTGAAACAGCTGGCTCTAGCAAATGCCAATCAACAGCAGACAAATGCAGGTTTGCAAAGGAGCCTTGCAGCCCAGCAGCAAGCTCATCAACAAGCCCAGCAGCAATCTGAGGCCCGCTTCATAGACCTGTTACAGAAACAAGAGCAGAGACTACAACAAATGGAAGCAGTAATGCAGCAACGTCCGCAGACCAGTGAGGAAAGCCGTCCCACTAATACCGCGTCCTTTGGGGTGAGTCGTTTATTGACAAAAATGACTGGAGAGGATGATCCAGAGGTATTTTTGACCACATTTGAAAGGACTGCTGAAAGAGAAAAGTGGCCTGAGGAGCAGTGGGCTGGACTGGTGGCTCCTCTGTTAACTGGTGAATCGCAGAAGGCTTACTATGACCTAGAGCCTGACCAAGCAAAAGACTATGTGATGCTAAAAGCTGAAATATTGGCAAGGCTGGGTGTCACCCAGGCTGTCCGGGCTCAGCGTGTGCATAACTGGACTTTCCAGCTTGGAAAACCCCCCAGGTCTCAAATGTATGATCTCATTCACCTGAGCAGAAAGTGGCTACAGCCAGAGACTTTGTCCGCACCAAAGATTGTGGAACGTGTTGTAATGGATCGGTTTTTGAGAGCTCTTCCTACTGCCATCCAAAAGTGGGTAAGCCATGGAGACCCAGAGACGGCCGATGGTCTTGTGGATCGTGTGGAGAAATACTTGGCTACAGAGAACCTGACGGCCTCTTCCAGAGACACTCGGACTTTCCACCCTAAGACCAGACCATCCCCAGGGGCGGATAAGAGGATTCCAAGGGGTAAGGGTGGAGAGAGTGAGAGGGTGGGAGCTCTACCCCAAGTTTGGCGAGAACAGCCTGGGAAATCAGCGGCTCAAGAGGCGGCAAGAAGGATCGTTTGCTACCGCTGCCGGCAAGCGGGACATATTGCAGCCAATTGCCCGGTTGTGGAGGAACCCATGCAGTGTGACTTTCTGACGGGCAGACGTCAGTCGCTGTGTGCGACAGTCGCATGCACTGCCATTCGAGGAACTGAGAAACATTTATGCAAAATGTGTGTTAATGGTAGAAATGTTGTGGTATTGCTGGATTCAGGTAGCCTTGTGACCCTGATAAAGGCTGAGTTAGTTAAAACAGAGGTCTCTGGGAATAGCAAGGTAGCTGTTATTTGTGTGCATGGGGACACCCGAGAGTATCCAGTGACTACAGTGTGTTTCGAGACCCCCAAAGGTACCCTCTCTCATCCAGTGGGCTTAGTATCTCAGTTACCGTATGACGCCATTGTGGGAAGGGATTTTCCGAAGTTCTGGGAACTGTGGGATGATCCTGAGCCCCTCACTGGTGCCCCTATGTACCAGGAATGTGATAGCCAGAACTCCCCTGAGAGTGGTGAGGACTCTCCGGAATTTCCCTTATCAGTATTGGCAGGGGAGACTCAAGAAACTGGAGAGGAGCCCACCTCCTCAGACGAAAACCTACCGTCTGTGGAGTTTTCTAATCTTGAGGTTCACAGGGAAAACTTTGCCACAGAACAGTTGAAAGACCCCGCCCTAATAAAGGCACGGGAAAACGTAGTGAAAATAGATGGCGAGTTAGTGAACCCAGATAATACCTGCACTTACCCATACTTCAGCGTAGAGAAGGACCTACTGTATCGGGTGGCAAAAAGGGCAGAAGAAACCGTTGAGCAGCTTGTGGTGCCCAAACCTTACAGGAAGTTGGTGTTGGAGTTGGCCCATGGGCACATTCTTGGAGGTCATCTGGGGACAGAGAAAACCCGAGAGAGGGTATTACAGAGATTCTATTGGCCGGGGGTGATGAAGGACGTAGAAAATTATTGTTCCTCCTGCCCTGTGTGTCAGAGGTCGGCCCCGATGCCACATTTCCGTAGCCCGCTGGTCCCTCTACCCATCATTGAGGTCCCGTTTGAGAGAATCGCAATGGATTTGGTAGGTCCTATAATCAAGTCCGCTAGGGGGCACCAGTACATATTGGTTATAATGGACTATGCCACCCGTTATCCAGAAGCGATCCCTCTCAGAAATACCTCGGCCAAAACCATAGCCAAAGAGCTATCTCTTGTTTTTAGCCGGGTGGGTATTTGTAAAGAACTGCTTACGGACCAAGGTACACCCTTTATGTCCCGGGTTATGAAAGAGCTGTGTAAATTGTTCAAAGTGACGCAATTGCGTACGTCTGTGTATCACCCCCAAACCGATGGGCTGGTTGAAAGATTCAACAAAACCCTAAAACAAATGTTGAAGAAAGTGGTGGATAGAGATGGAAAGGATTGGGACTGTTTACTTCCTTATTTGATGTTTGCTATTAGGGAGGTGCCCCAATCCTCTACGGGATTCTCCCCCTTTGAGTTACTGTATGGGAGACACCCAAGAGGGCTGTTGGATATTGCCAAGGAAACTTGGGAAAGTGAGAGTTCTCCCCACAGGAGTGTGATTGAGCATGTCGCCCTGATGCAAGATCGAATTGCACAGGTAATGCCCATCGTGAAGGAACATTTGGCCCAAGCGCAGTTGGCACAGCAGAGAGTGTACAACCGTGGAGCCAAGACCCGTACCTTTTCCCCGGGGGATAGGATATTGGTACTTGTCCCTACGGTTGAAAGTAAATTCCTTGCCAAATGGCAAGGCCCCTACGAGATAATGGAAAAAGTGAGCGAAGTGAATTACAAGGTCAGACAACCAGGAAGGCGAAAGCCCGAACAGATCTATCACGTTAATCTGTTGAAAGCCTGGAGGGATAGAGAGTCCCTAGTCGCAGACACTTGGTCACCAGCTCAAACTGGTTGCGTGATTCCTGAGGTTGGAATAGCAGCCACCTTGTCACAACCCCAACAACAGGAGGTTAAGGAGTTTGTGCTTCGCAACAAGGAGGTATTCTCTGAGCTGCCGGGACAAACATCTGGGGTAGAGCATGACATCATTACCCCGCCCGGTGAAAGGGTGAAGTTAAAACCCTATCGGATCCCAGAGGCTCGACGGGAGGCAATACGGGAGGAAGTACAGAAAATGCTGAACTTAGGGGTGATAGAGGAGTCCCAAAGTGATTGGTCTAGTCCCATCGTGTTGGTGCCTAAACCGGATGGGAGCTGGCGATTTTGTAACGATTTTCGTCAGTTGAACAAAGTTACAAAATTTGACACCTACCCCATGCCACGTATAGATGAGTTGATCGACCGGCTGGGAACAGCCCGATACATGACGACTCTTGACCTCACAAAAGGGTATTGGCAAATCCCCCTGGCCAAGTCGGCCAAAGAGAAAACCGCATTTGTAACCCCAGACGGGGCGTTCCAATATAAAAGAATGCCGTTCGGGTTACAGAATGCGCCGGCCACATTCCAGCGGAAAATGGACCAGATGCTGAGGCCCCATCGGAAGTATGCTGCGGCTTACCTGGATGACGTAATTGTCCATAGCACAGATTGGGCCTCACATCTGCCAAAAGTGCAAGCAGTCCTGGACTCTGTTCGGGAAGCGGGGTTTACGGCTAACCCCAAGAAGTGTACCATTGGGCAGGAGGAGGCCAAATATCTTGGGTACACCATTGGGAGGGGAGTAATAAAACCCCAACTCAACAAAGTCGAGGCCATCCAGAGTTGGCCACGTCCCAACAGCAAGAAGCAGGTACGAGCCTTTCTGGGAATCGCTGGGTATTATCGGCGATTCATTCCCCACTTTGCTTCTAAGGCTGTGCCCCTAACCAACCTGACGAAGGGGAAAGGGTCGGTCATGATTAAATGGACCCCCGAGGCTGAGGCAGCATTCCAATTCTTGAAACAAGCCTTATGTAGCCAGCCAGTGTTGTACTCACCCGACTTCTCTAAAGACTTTGTCGTACAAAGTGATGCGTCAGATGTGGGGTTAGGAGCAGTATTGTCCCAGGTCTGGAACGGGGAAGAGCACCCAGTCATTTACCTCAGCAGGAAGTTGAAGTCCCATGAGGTAAATTACGCCACCGTTGAAAAGGAGTGTTTAGCGGTGAAGTGGGCTCTAGATTCCCTTCGGTACTACCTGCTAGGTAGGCACTTTGACATGGTTACGGATCACGCTCCGTTAAAGTGGATGGCTCAAAACAAGGAAACAAATAGAAGAGTGAATAGGTGGTTCCTGGCCCTCCAGGAATTCAACTTCACAGTAAAGCATCGCCCTGGCGTTCAAATGGGGAATGTGGATGCTTTGTCTCGAGTACATGAATGCCTGATTGCTGGTGTTCCAACCCCGAGGTTAAAACAAGAGGGGGGGGGTATGTGACAGCAGGAAGGTAAAGTCACCTGGTTGCATCCAGGGGGGTAGATATATTTCGCCCAGATTCAGGCTTTACGCCGACTTGTACAACTAGGTGGAGAGTTGTATAAGCCCAGCTAAGGCTAGTGGGCTCATGGATGACTCATACCTCTAGGGAGAGTGTGGGGCGTCGTACAGACAGGGAGTTGATGAGGCCAGCTGAAGCTTGTCAGCTCATTTAGGCCTCTATAAGAACTCCCAGCTTCATTAGATGTTAGCTCATGCCTGGAACCAGACCTGTGTGGACTGTCTAGGGAGAGTGAACCCCTGTGCGGTGAGAAAAAGCCTGTGTGGCTATTTGCTTGGACATTTAAAACCAGGGACTTAGGGACTAGGACAGCACTAGGCTGATCCCAGTTGTTAGTTAGGAAACCTGTATGTTTAGTCAGAGGTCAACTTGACCAGGATTTATTTTGGTTATGTTTCTTTTGCTTTGCTGTGTTTTGTCACTGTAAATAGAAAATAAACCGCACCTTTTTGATTTTGAAAACCACAACCTCCGTTTGCTGGGCCTGTTTTGTGTGGGGAGCCCATCCCGGGGGTCACACACACCCGCTGCCGAGCTAACCCCCTCACAAGATGCATGAAAAGGAAATAGTAAATAAAAGGCAGCTTAGCAGAACAGAGCAGATATACAAAATTAAACAATAAAAAGAAAAAACAAACCAAAAAGAAAAGTGGAATTGCAGCAAGGGGACCATAATACCTCAACCAGAACCAACAAAGCCAGGCATTTTGACATACGGTCTACCATTCTCAGCGCATGCGATCACAAAGGGGATAGGAAAACCACATCCCCCACGGGGTCACATGAAGGGGAGAAATAAATCATAAAATAAGGTTAACATAAACAACAAAAGAAAAATTGGTCGACATATTTAACATAAGAATAAATAATCAAGGATTACATTTTTCTAAAATTCATAATATAGGCCTAAGTCTATATATAATACTATATGATATTATGTAAAAGAGGAGATCCCCTAGTCCAGCAATAGGTTAGACAGTGACTTACAGAGAGACAAGAAACCCAAACTAACACATTGGGCCACATTGAAAATCCCATAAGAAGGGGGGGGGATTGAGGGGGAAGGGAAAAGGAGGGGGAAAAAAAAAAAAAAACTAGATGCATAAGGATGTGGAATAAAAATTACTTAAATTGGTAGGTAGAGGTTATTGGTTAGAACTTGAAAGATTATGGAGTTGGGACCTGAATAGCGCAGTTGATGAGATCATGCGTGTGTGGACGGGCCATCTCAAAGGAAAGGTTTGTATGATTGAGTTTCATTCAGCCCAGGTCGTTGTGTGGCAGCGAGTCGTTCAATCCATAGAGTTTCTTTTTGAAACTTTGTTTTTCATGAAACTGTTCCGCTCGCCTCATGAGCCGCTAGAGTGGTTTCCAAAGCCCCCCCGCCAGTGTTTCTTGGGCTTACTGTTTTCCACTGTTCACCTGAGAAACGATCCAATGGTACAGCCGGCTACTCCCATAGGTGATTAAGGAGTAGATACTCTTTGATCGCCTCTATGGCCTTGGAGGACTGGAGCGACGTCATGACATCACTACCGATCCAGGCTGGAGGTTTTTTTATTTTTCTCTTCAATGTGAGAGGGCCCTCATAATATCCTTGTTAAATAATCAGCAGTGAAAAACTGATATATGGAGCTCTTGACGCTGAAGTTAATTATTCAGAGTGCAAATGTCAGACTGCATTTATTATTTACAGCAGTCTTTATCAAGCTTTTTGAGGAGCATTTTCAGGTCTTGGGGAACCCCTGAAATTATTTTCTGACCTACAACTTGGTATGTTATGCCGCATACACACAATCGGAATTTCCGACAACAAATGTTCGATGTGAGCTTTTGGACGGACATTCCGACCGTGTGTAGGCTCCATCGGACATTTGCTGTCGGAATTTCCGACAACAAATGTTTGAGAGCTGGTTCTCAATTTTTCCGACAACAAAAGTTCTTGTCGGAAATTCCGATCATGTGTATCCAATTCCGACCCACAAAAATTCTACGCATGCTTGGAATCAATTCGACTCATGCTCGGAATCATTGTACTTCATTTTCCTCGGCTCGTCGTAGCTTTGTACGTCACCGCATTGTTGACGTTCGGAATTTCCGAGCAACATTTGTGCGACCGTGTGTATGCAAGACAAGCTTGAGCCAACATCCGTTGGAAAAAAAACCACGGTTTTGTTGTCGGAAATTCCGATCGTGTGTACGCAGCATTTTAGATGTAAAACCCAAAATCAAAAAAATTTGCTGTATAATATCTACATAAATATTGAATGCAATGATTTGCAATCTCAAAAACCCATATTTTACTAACAATAGAAAATAGAAACATATCAAATGTCTCAATTATGTAAATGTACCATTTTAAGAAAAATAAGAAGGTAATTTTGAAATTGATGGCAGCAACACATGTTCAAGTTGGGAAAGGGCCATGTTTATTACAGTGTAGCCTCTTCTTTTATCAACACTCTGTAAAATCTGGGAACAGAAGAGAGCAGTTTTGGGAGGGGAATGTTGTCCCATTTTTGCCTGATGTAGGATTCTAATGCCGTGTACACACGATCGGTTTTACCGATGAAAACAGTCCGATGGACTTTTCTCATCGGACAAACCGATCATGTATGGGCCCCATCTGTCTTTTTTCCATCGGTGAGAAAAAATAGAACATGTTTTAAATTTATCCGATGGGAAAAAAAACAATAGCAAATTCCGATCGTCTGTGTGGAACTCCATCGGACAAAAAACCCACGCATGCTCACAATCAAGTCGACGCATGCTCAGAAGCATTGAACTTAATTTTTCTCGGCTTGTCAGAGTGTTTTACATCACAGCGTTTGGGACGGTCGGATTTTTGACTGATGGTGTGTAGGCAAGACTGATGGAAATCAGCTTCATCGGATTTCCGATGGAAAAATCCATCGGATTAGAATCCATAGGAAATCCGATTGTGTGTACAGGGCTTAACTGCTCAACAGTCCTGGGTCTTCCTTGTCACGTTTTTTCAGGTTGCACCAAATATTTTCAAATGGTGAAAGGTCTGGACTGGAGGCAGGGCAGTTAAGCACCTGGACTCTTCTGTTACTAAGTCATACTGTTGTCCTGGTAAAATATGCAAGGCCTTCCCTGAAAAATACGTTGTCTGGATGGGAGCAGGGGCGGACTGACCATTCGGTGACTCGGTGGCCGCCCGAGGGCCCCGTGGTGGGGGGGGCCCGGGCCGGCTTAGTCCGCCCCTGGAGGTGCCCGCAGCCGCAGCTCATCGGTGGGCCGCCTGTTCTAAATTCGATCTCCCATGCCTCCTCCACTCCTCTCCCTTCTGTCATCTTCTTCCAACTCTTGGGGGGGGGGCGAGGCAATGCCGAGCGAGCAACGGCCGGCCGTGGTTGCTCTGTGACAGGCCCGCCCCCAGGGGTGGACTGACCATTCAGGCTCTCGGGCTGAGTACACGTGGGCCAAGGGAACTATGAGAGGCTCCAGGCTGGATTCGGCTGTGGGATGGATGGCGACGGCGTGAACGGGCTCCTGGCCCTGAGAGGAGAGAGAGAGGGACCGAGAGAGCCCGGGGAGGAGGAGGACGATGGGAGGAGGGACCGGCGAGCAGCTAAGAACCGGCCGGAGTGTGACAGCCCGCCTTCTACACGGAGAAGGGTGAGACCACTCTGAGAGGAAACCTGTGTATGTGAGTGGGGGATGTAAGGTACTTAAAAGAAAAAAAAGGTGTAAAATGCCAAGTCCTATGCATTGCCCCCATGTGTCATGTTTTCTTTATTGAATGCCATGCTGCAATCTGCGGAGACTTCACTTATAATCCTTTCCTTTGCTGTAACAATTTTATGAAGCATTCTTGTTCTGTATAATGGTGGGACATAGCAGACATACTGATCAACGCACCCTCCTTCTCTCAACCTCCCTCTCCCTACCGCCCCTCTCTCACTACCCCTCTTCCCCCTTTCCCCATCCCCCCTCTCTCACTACCCCCCAACTTCCTACACCCCCCTCCCCCTCTCCCCCCTCTCTTACTACCCCCCACTTTCTACACCTATCTCCCCCTCTCTCACTATCCTCAACTTTCTACACCCCCTCCTCCTCACTCACTAGCCCCCCACTTCCTCCCCCTCTCTCACTAGCCCCCCACTTCCTACACTCCCTCCCCCTCTCTCACTAGCCCCCCTCTCCCTACACCCCCTCCCCCTCTCTCTCTCTAGCCCCCTCTCTCACTACCCCCCTCTTCCTACACCCCCTCCCCCTTTCCCCCCTCTCTCACTACCCCCCCCCCACTTCCTACACTCCCTCCCCCTCTCTCACTAGCCCCCCACTTCCTACACTCCCTCCCCCTCTTTCACTAGCCCCCCCTCTTCCTACACCCCTCTCCCCCTCTCTCACAACCCCCCACTTCCTACACCCCCTCCCCCACTACACCCCCTCCCCCACTACCCCCCCCCCCACTTTCTACACCCCCCTCTCTCACTGGATGTAGCTTGAACGTGGGCGGGGACACATGGGTGGAGACACAGGGGGCCCCATGATTTCCTTTTGCCCGGGGGCCCCATGAGCTGTCAGTCCGCCCCTGGATGGGAGCATATGCTGCTCTAAAACCTGGATAATATCTTTCTGCATGGATGGTGCTTTTTCAGAAGTGCAAGTTTCCCATTCAATTTGCACAAATGTACCCCCATATTATCAGAGATGCAAGCTTTTGAACTGAGTGCTTATAACAAGCCACAAGGATGTGGCACCCATGGTTACCAAAAAGAATGTAACATTTTGATTTGTCTGACCACAGAACAATTTCCACTTTGCAACAGGACATTTTAAATGAACTTTGGTCCAGAGAAGACGGTGACATTTCTGGCTCATGTTCAGATAAGGCTTCTTCTTTGCATGATAGAGCTTTACCTTGCATTTTTGGATGGTATGGAAAACTGTGGTTACAGACAGTGATTTTTTTTGGAAGTATTCCTGACCCCATACAGTGATGTCCATCACAAAATCATGCCTGTTTTCAATGCAGCGTCATGATCACTGGCATCCAATGCTGCATTTCAGCCTTGTTCCTTGCGCACAAAGATTTTTCCAGATTCTCAGAATCTTTTGATGATATTATCTAATGTAGATGATGATGTATTTAAAGTCCTTGCAATTTTATTTGAGGAACATTATTCTGAAATTGTTTGACAATTTCTAGATACAGTTTTTCACAGATTGTGAAAGGCTCCTCCCAAACTGGCCTTATAAGGGCACTGACTGCTTCCATGACATCACTACAAGGGGGTCTGTTTAAAAGGTACCCAACGCCCACTTACATAATTCCCCATTACACACTATTTTGGGACAGAGCCACCTAGTGACAGACTAGCTAACTGTACCTGCTTACAAGTTCCTTAATTGCTCATTACTGTATGTAATTGTTGAAATGTATGTTTGTATAAATTAAAAATTAAGTTTGAATCTGTTTTCTCTTTCCTGCATAGAACAAAGTGCAATATGCTGAATGAACATAAGAAGGATAGCATACTTTTTTAAAACAGAAAAGTGTTCACTGCAAGAAGCTCTACAATATTACAGTGGAAAACTCAGATACATGAGTCACTTCACCAATAAGTTCTTTAATAAAGTGCTGTTGCTTTCTCTAGAAAATTATTTCACAATGCTGTCTGCGTCGACAAGTTCAGCATATCTAAAATGTTTTTTTCTAGCTGAAAGTCATTAAAGATAGAGTTGTTCTTATTTGGGTCAGTGCAGGTCATCCTGTAGTGGCCAATACCGACTGATTTATTTTACCTGAAAACAACACAGTGCAATAGTCTTGAGACAGAGGTCCTCTGCCTCAGAACTACATAGAAGGGTGGACTTAAAAACCTAAACCCCAAAAAAACTGGAAGGTGATGTTTTAAGGTCAGATTACATGCAGCCAGCATTGAGGCTTTGACTATTTGTAATCCTAGTAAATAGTAAATACCATATGTACTCAAGTATAAGCCGAGTTTTTCAGCACATTTTTTTGTACTGAAAATGCCCCCCTCGGCTTATACTCGAGTCTGTGTCCATCTTCAACTTTGTGCGACCTGATCAAATGACGCCGTCCCGTGATTGCGCCCACCGCGGCATGCTCCGTGATTGCCATGTCCTTCAGACAAAGCTGATCACGGATTGGGGTAAAGGGCCAATCACAGCGGCCCTTTACCACGTGATCAGCTGTGTCCAATCACAGCTGATCATGATGTAAACACAAGCCGGTTATCAGTATTCCGAGGAGAGCTGGTAGCTGGCTTGTGTGAAAGGGACATTTACACTGATAATCAGGGCATTGATTATCAGTGTCCTGATTATGAGTGCAGCCCCAACAGTGCCCATCATTGCAGCCTATCAGTGCCCATCAGTGCTGCCAATTAGTGCCGATCAGTGCAGCCTGGTCAGCGCATATCAATGAAGGATAAAAATTACCTGGTTGCAAAATGTTATAACTATGAAAAAAGTTTTGTTTTGTATTTTTCCCCCAAAAATCTTTTAATTTTTTTTTCATTTATTTAGCAACAAATAGAAAACTCAGTGGTTATTAGATACCAACAAACTAAAGCTCTATTTGTGTGAAAAAAAATTATAAAAAATTCATATTGGTACATCGTAGCATGACCGGGCAATTGTCATTCAAAGTGCGACACCGCTGAAGGCTAAAAATAGGCCTGAGCAGGAAGGGGGTAAAAGTGCCCAGTAGGCAAGTAGTTAAAGGATAAGTTCGTCTTCAGTAACATTCTACATCCATTTTCAGGGTGTAACATGTAACAGATGCACCGGGACCCGCACCCCACCATCCCACTGATACCCCGTTTTGAAGATCTTCTCCCCCCGCTTGCTGCCCCCTGGCCTTGTCATTCATTCACAGTGTTCTCTGAATGGGAAAACTTTTTGTCGCTGAAAACATTTTGTGGGAAAAGCCTTTGCGGCTGTCAGCTTGTAGTTCTCAATGAACTACCGGGGTTGCTGTTGAGCGTTTAGTAGTTAATTGTGTCTTCCTGTCTGAGTATAACTGCCTGCCAGTATCTGAGGTACAGTCAGCAGGACCTTAGCGGGACCTTAGAATTACACCCATTATCTGCTGATCGCTGATCGCTGAATGCTAACAACAAAAAAAAATGCAAATTATTAGTTACCGGTAACTTCTAAAAAATGTGCATTTGTTATTTTTTTTGTAAAGGTGAACGTATCCTTTAATCACCAATAGGCTTAGAATTTGTTGGTACATTCATAAAAAAATAGAATTTTTTAAAAAAAAAACTCCAGACGGACGGGTCTGCCTGCTTGCGCCCGGCCGGCCGGCGCGCAGCAGGCTTTAGGCATTTCTGTCATTGACAAATTGTAAGTGCAATATGTTGTTTTAAATTTTCTATTAAACATTAAGAGGTTTTACACTATTCGAGGCACTTTGTTCATTCATGCCACATCCACATCATTTGGTATCCATTATCATGGAGGGTGCGGAATAGCGGTGCGGTGGGTCCCTGATGACATCCAGCCTGACGGTGCTCATACTCTAAGCCTCTCCGGGTCCTTCGTAACAAGGGGCCACGGGGCTCTGGTAAGCAGAATTTTTTGGCATTCGGTGGTGGATATCACTTATTTGGCCCTATTTCCTACTCCTGAAGAGTCTGGATCTTATCATTTAAGGATTTGTGCACGGGTGGATTTATAATTACTGAACTTATTCACTATACTCTTGTGGACATTTAAGGACCACTTAACTTGCACTTCATAAACTATTATGGATAAAATATGAACGATTTGTGTGATTTATTTAGCATATTGTGGTATTTATTCATACTTTTTCATCATTTAACACTGGGAAGTTTAATAATTTTATTTTCACCTATTATGTGTATGTTCACTTGAATATTTGGTTATTCATATTTCATTTGTATATATATATATTTGTATATTGTGACAGCAGGAAGGTAAAGTCACCTGGTTGCATCCAGGGGGGTAGATATATTTCTCCCAGATTCAGGCTTTATGCTGACTTATACAACTAGGGTGGAGAGTTGTATAAGCCCAGCTGAGGCTAGTAGGCTCATGGATGACTCATACCTCTAGGGAGAGTGTGGGGCGTCGTACAGACAGGGAGTTGATGAGGCCAGCTGAAGCTTGTCAGCTCATTTAGGCCTCTATAAGAACTCCCAGATTCATTAGGTGTTAGCTCATGCCTGGAACCAGACCTGTGTGGACTGTCTAGGGAGAGTGAACCCCTGTGCGGTGAGGCAAAGCCTGTGTGGCTATTTGTTTGGACTTTTACTAAACCAGGGACTTAGGGACTAGGACAGCACTAGGCTGATCCCAGTTGTTAGTTAGGAAACCTGTATGTTTAGTCAGAGGTCAACTTGACCAGGATTTATTTTGGTTATGTTTCTTTTGCTTTGCTGTGTTTTGTCACTGTAAATAGAAAATAAACCGCACCTTTTTTTTGATTTTGAAAACCACAACCTCCGTTTGCTGGGCCTGTTTTGTGTGGGGAGCTCATCCCGGGGGTCACACACACCCGCTGCCGAGCTAACCCCCTCACAGTTGGTGGAGAACCAGTGGCAGTTTTTTTTAAGCCAGCATGGAGGAGATACTGAAGCAGCTGGCTCTAGCAAATGCCAATCAACAGCAGACAAATGCAGGTTTGCAAAGGAGCCTTGCAGCCCAGCAGCAGACAAACGCAACTTTGCAACAGAGTCTGGAGGCTCAGCAACGAGCCCAGCAGCAATCTGAGGCCCGCTTCATAGACCTGTTGCAGAAGCAAGAGCAGAGACTACAACAACAGATGGAAGCAGTAATGCAGCAACGTCCGCAGACCAGTGAGGAAAGCCGTCCCACTAATACCGCGTCCTTTGGGGTGAGTCGTTTATTGACAAAAATGACTGGAGAGGATGATCCAGAGGTATTTTTGACCACATTTGAAAGGACCGCTGAAAGAGAAAAGTGGCCTGAGGAGCAGTGGGCTGGACTGGTGGCTCCTCTGTTAACTGGTGAATCGCAGAAAGCTTACTATGACCTAGAGCCTAACCAAGCAAAAGACTATGTGATGCTAAAAGCTGAAATATTGGCAAGGCTGGGTGTCACCCAGGCTGTCCGGGCTCAGCGTGTGCATAACTGGACTTTCCAGCTTGGAAAACCCCCCAGGTCTCAAATGTATGATCTCATTCACCTGAGCAGAAAGTGGCTACAGCCAGAGACTTTGTCCGCACCAAAGATTGTGGAACGTGTTGTAATGGATCGGTTTTTGAGAGCTCTTCCTACTGCCATCCAAAAGTGGGTAAGCCATGGAGACCCAGAGACGGCCGATGGTCTTGTGGATCGTGTGGAGAAATACTTGGCTACAGAGGACCTGACGGCCTCTTCCAGAGACACTCGGACTTTCCACCCTAAGACCAGACCATCCCCAGGGGCGGATAAGAGGATTCCAAGGGGTGAGGGTGGAGAGAGTGAGAGGGTGGGAGCTCTACCCCAAGTTTGGCGAGAACAGCCTGGGAAATCAGCGGCTCAAGAGGCGGCAAGAAGGATCGTTTGCTACCGCTGCCGGCAAGCGGGACATATTGCAGCAAATTGCCCGGTTGTGGAGGAACCCATGCAGTGTGACTTTCTGACGGGCAGACGTCAGTCGCTGTGTGCGACAGTCGCATGCACTGCCATTCGAGGAACTGAGAAACATTTATGCAAAATGTGTGTTAATGGTAGAAATGTTGTGGTATTGCTGGATTCAGGTAGCCTTGTGACCCTGATAAAGGCTGAGTTAGTTAAAACAGAGGTCTCTGGGAATAGCAAGGTAGCTGTTATTTGTGTGCATGGGGACACCCGAGAGTATCCAGTGACTACAGTGTGTTTCGAGACCCCCAAAGGTACCCTCTCTCATCCAGTGGGCTTAGTATCTCAGTTACCGCATGACGCCATTGTGGGAAGGGATTTTCCGAAGTTCTGGGAACTGTGGGATGATCCTGAGCCCCTCACTGGTGCCCCTATGTACCAGGAATGTGATAGCCAGAACTCCCCTGAGAGTGGTGAGGACTCTCCGGAATTTCCCTTATCAGTATTGGCAGGGGAGACTCAAGAAACTGGAGAGGAGCCCACCTCCTCAGACGAAAACCTACCGTCTGTGGAGTTTTCTGATCTTGAGGTTCACAGGGAAAACTTTGCCACAGAACAGTTGAAAGACCCCGCCCTAATAAAGGCACGGGAAAACGTAGTGAAAATAGATGGCGAGTTAGTGAACCCAGATAATACCTGCACTTACCCATACTTCAGCGTAGAGAAGGACCTACTGTATCGGGTGGCAAAAAGGGCAGAAGAAACCGTTGAGCAGCTTGTGGTGTCCAAACCTTACAGGAAGTTGGTGTTGGAGTTGGCCCATGGGCACATTCTTGGAGGTCATCTGGGGACAGAGAAAACCCGAGAGAGGGTATTACAGAGATTCTATTGGCCGGGGGTGATGAAGGACGTAGAAAATTATTGTTCCTCCTGCCCTGTGTGTCAGAGGTTGGCCCCGATGCCACATTTCCGTAGCCCGCTGGTCCCTCTACCCATCATTGAGGTCCCGTTTGAGAGGATCGCCATGGATTTGGTAGGTCCTATAATCAAGTCCGCTAGGGGGCACCAGTACATATTAGTTATAATGGACTATGCCACCCGTTATCCAGAAGCGATCCCTCTCCGAAATACCTCGGCCAAAACCATAGCCAAAGAGCTATCTCTTGTTTTTAGCCGGGTGGGTATTTGTAAAGAACTGCTTACGGACCAAGGTACACCCTTTATGTCCCGGGTTATGAAAGAGCTGTGTAAATTGTTCAAAGTGACGCAATTGCGTACGTCTGTGTATCACCCCCAAACCGATGGGCTGGTTGAAAGATTCAACAAAACCCTAAAACAAATGTTGAAGAAAGTGGTGGATAGAGATGGAAAGGATTGGGACTGTTTACTTCCTTATTTGATGTTTGCTATTAGGGAGGTGCCCCAATCCTCTACGGGATTCTCCCCCTTTGAGTTACTGTATGGGAGACACCCAAGAGGGCTGTTGGATATTGCCAAGGAAACTTGGGAAAGTGAGAGTTCTCCCCACAGGAGTGTGATTGAGCATGTCGCCCTGATGCAAGATCGAATTGCACAGGTAATGCCCATCGTGAAGGAACATTTGGCCCAAGCGCAGTTGGCACAGCAGAGAGTGTACAACCGTGGAGCCAAGACCCGTACCTTTTCCCCGGGGGATAGGATATTGGTACTTGTCCCTACGGTTGAAAGTAAATTCCTTGCCAAATGGCAAGGCCCCTACGAGATAATGGAAAAAGTGAGCGAAGTGAATTACAAGGTCAGACAACCAGGAAGGCGAAAGCCCGAACAGATCTATCACGTTAATCTGTTGAAAGCCTGGAGGGATAGAGAGTCCCTAGTCGCAGACACTTGGTCACCAGCTCAAACTGGTTGCGTGATTCCTGAGGTTGGAATAGCAGCCACCTTGTCACAACCCCAACAACAGGAGGTTAAGGAGTTTGTGCTTCGCAACAAGGAGGTATTCTCTGAGCTGCCGGGACAAACATCTGGGGTAGAGCATGACATCATTACCCCGCCCGGTGAAAGGGTGAAGTTAAAACCCTATCGGATCCCAGAGGCTCGACTGGAGGCAATACGGGAGGAAGTACAGAAAATGCTGAACTTAGGGGTGATAGAGGAGTCCCAAAGTGATTGGTCTAGTCCCATCGTGTTGGTGCCTAAACCGGATGGGAGCTGGCGATTTTGTAACGATTTTCGTCAGTTGAACAAAGTTACAAAATTTGACACCTACCCCATGCCACGTATAGATGAGTTGATCGACCGGCTGGGAACAGCCCGATACATGACGACTCTTGACCTCACAAAAGGGTATTGGCAAATCCCCCTGGCCAAGTCGGCCAAAGAGAAAACCGCATTTGTAACCCCAGACGGGGCGTTCCAATATAAAAGAATGCCGTTCGGGTTACAGAATGCGCCGGCCACATTCCAGCGGAAAATGGACCAGATGCTGAGGCCCCATCGGAAGTATGCTGCGGCTTACCTGGATGACGTAATTGTCCATAGCACAGATTGGGCCTCACATCTGCCAAAAGTGCAAGCAGTCCTGGACTCTGTTCGGGAAGCGGGGTTTACGGCTAACCCCAAGAAGTGTACCATTGGGCAGGAGGAGGCCAAATATCTTGGGTACACCATTGGGAGGGGAGTAATAAAACCCCAACTCAACAAAGTCGAGGCCATCCAGAGTTGGCCACGTCCCAACAGCAAGAAGCAGGTACGAGCCTTTCTGGGAATCGCTGGGTATTATCGGCGATTCATTCCCCACTTTGCTTCTAAGGCTGTGCCCCTAACCAACCTGACGAAGGGGAAAGGGTCGGTCATGATTAAATGGACCCCCGAGGCTGAGGCAGCATTCCAATTCTTGAAACAAGCCTTATGTAGCCAGCCAGTGTTGTACTCACCCGACTTCTCTAAAGACTTTGTCGTACAAAGTGATGCGTCAGATGTGGGGTTAGGAGCAGTATTGTCCCAGGTCTGGAACGGGGAAGAGCACCCAGTCATTTACCTCAGCAGGAAGTTGAAGTCCCATGAGGTAAATTACGCCACCGTTGAAAAGGAGTGTTTAGCGGTGAAGTGGGCTCTAGATTCCCTTCGGTACTACCTGCTAGGTAGGCACTTTGACATGGTTACGGATCACGCTCCGTTAAAGTGGATGGCTCAAAACAAGGAAACAAATAGAAGAGTGAATAGGTGGTTCCTGGCCCTCCAGGAATTCAACTTCACAGTAAAGCATCGCCCTGGCGTTCAAATGGGGAATGTGGATGCTTTGTCTCGAGTACATGAATGCCTGATTGCTGGTGTTCCAACCCCGAGGTTAAAACAAGAGGGGGGGGTATGTGACAGCAGGAAGGTAAAGTCACCTGGTTGCATCCAGGGGGGTAGATATATTTCTCCCAGATTCAGGCTTTATGCTGACTTATACAACTAGGGTGGAGAGTTGTATAAGCCCAGCTGAGGCTAGTAGGCTCATGGATGACTCATACCTCTAGGGAGAGTGTGGGGCGTCGTACAGACAGGGAGTTGATGAGGCCAGCTGAAGCTTGTCAGCTCATTTAGGCCTCTATAAGAACTCCCAGATTCATTAGGTGTTAGCTCATGCCTGGAACCAGACCTGTGTGGACTGTCTAGGGAGAGTGAACCCCTGTGCGGTGAGGCAAAGCCTGTGTGGCTATTTGTTTGGACTTTTACTAAACCAGGGACTTAGGGACTAGGACAGCACTAGGCTGATCCCAGTTGTTAGTTAGGAAACCTGTATGTTTAGTCAGAGGTCAACTTGACCAGGATTTATTTTGGTTATGTTTCTTTTGCTTTGCTGTGTTTTGTCACTGTAAATAGAAAATAAACCGCACCTTTTTTTTGATTTTGAAAACCACAACCTCCGTTTGCTGGGCCTGTTTTGTGTGGGGAGCTCATCCCGGGGGTCACACACACCCGCTGCCGAGCTAACCCCCTCACAATATATATATATTCATTTGGCTCTATTTTTTCTTATTTTATGACCACTGTTTGATGTTTAACAGAAGAGTTGCTGCTGTTCACTAGAGTTTAATATTTAACAGTTCTGTGGCCACACGGAACTGTTTGTTTGATCTTAGCGCAGTTTCTTTTTTCTTTTCCATGAATCTATCTATGGTCGCCGCTGCAACCCCCTATTCAGGTGCCCGGCCCCTTTTCGGGCGCTGGGCACCTGAATTACAGCGGCGGAGTATTTTTTGGAAGCACCTGATTAGAGCCATAGGCTCTATTAGGCGTCCAAAAAGGTGAACAGCGGGCGCCATGCTGGACACTCGCAGTTCACTCAGCGTTGTGTTAGGAAAGCGAATGAATATTCGCTTTCCTAACACTGAACTGCCTCTCAGCCAATCAGGTGCTCGGGTCTGTTACCTGTCACCTGATTGGCTGAAACGACAATCACTGTGATTGGATGCCTATTAGGCATCCAATCATAGCAGAGGACGGAAAGAGAGGACAGGAGAAGACATGCAGGAGCGTGGAGGACATCGCCGCCGTGACCCGCTGCCCCACCGAGACAGGTAAGTGCCGGGCGGGAGGGGGATGCACACTGGCAGCATTTGATGGGCACAGTAGCGGCAAATGAGGGGCACACTGGAGGCAATTGATGGGCACAGTAGTGGCAATTGATGGGCAGCACTGGTAGCAATTGATGGGCACAGAGTCAGCAATTGATGGGCACACTGGCAGCAATTGATGGGCACAGTAGTGGCAATTGATGAGCACACTGGCAGCAATTGATGGGCACAGTAGCGGCAATTGATGGGCACACTGGCAGCAATTGATGGGCACAGTAGCAGCAATTGATGGGCACACTGGCAGCAATTGATGGGCACAGTGTCAGCAATTGATGGGCACACTGGCAGCATTTGATGGGCACAGTAGTGGCAATTGATGAGCACACTGGCAGCAATTGATGGGCACAGTAGCGGCAATTGATGGGCACACTGGCAGCAATTGATGGGCACAGTGTCAGCAATTGATGGGCAAACTGGCAGCAATTGATGGGCACAGTAGTGGCAATTGATGGGCACACTGGCAGCAATTCATGGGCACAGTAGCAGCAATTGATGGGCACACTGGCAGCAAGTGATGGGCACAGTGGCGGCAATTGATGGGCACACTGGCAGCAATTGATGGGCACAGTAGCGGCAATTTATGGACACACTGGCAGAAATTGATGGGCACAGTGGCAGCAATTGATGGGCACACTGGCAGCAATTGATGGGCACAGTGGCAGCAATTAATGGGCACACTGGCAACAATTGATGGGTACAGTAGCAGCGTTTGATGGCACAGTGGCGGCAATTTATGGGTACAGTGGCTGCGTTTGATGGGCACAGTGGCTGCATTTGATGGCACAGTGGTGGCAATTGATGGCACAGTGGCTGCAATTGATGGGCACAGTAGCTGCGTTTTATGGCACAGTGGCGGCAATTGATGGGCACAGTAGCTGCGTTTGATGGGCACAGTGGCTGCAATAGATTTTTTTTTTCAGTTTGTTTGTGCCCCCCCCCCCCAAACATTTTGAGCACCAGCCGCCACTGGTAACAACACTGAAGAATTTTTATTTTATTTAATCTAATTTGGTTTATATATATATATATAGCGCTACATTAATTTACTATAACACTGAAGAAATTACACTTTGCTACAATGTAAAGTATTGAGTGTACAGCTTGTATAACAGTGTAAACTCCTTTCGGAGACTGGGCCACAGGGCAGTATTCCAACATGATAATGACTCCAAACACACCTCCAAGATGACCACTGCCTTGCTAAAGAAGCTGAGGGTAAAGGTGATGGACTGACCAAGCATGTCTCCAGACCTAAACCCTATTGAGCATCTGTGGGGCATCCTCAAACAGAAGGTGGAGGAGTGCAAGGTCTCTAAGATCCACCAGCTCTGTGATGTCGTCATGGAGGAGTGGAAGAGGTCTCCAGTGGCAACCTATGAAGCTCTGGTGAACTCCATGCCCAAGAGGGTTAAGGCAGTGCTGGGAAAAATAGTAGCCACACAAAATATTGACAGTTTGGGCCCAATTTGGACATTTTCACTTAGGGGTGTACTCACTTTTGCTGCAAGTGGTTTAGACATTAATGGCTGTGTGTTGAGTTATTTTGAGGGGACAGCAAATTTACACTGTTATACAAGCTGTACACTCACTACTTTACATTGTAGCAAAGTGTCATTTCTTCGGTGTTGTCACATGAAATGGTATAATAAATTTTTACAAAAATGTGAGGGGTGTTCCCAATTTTGTGAGTTACTGTATATATTTGAAAATTGATCAGTCCTGATGTACTGACTGCCTATCTCATTTCTTGAGGCCCTAAAATGCCAGGATAGTACAAATATCCCCCAAATTACCTCTTCTTGGAAAGTAGACAGCCCAAGGTATTTATTAAGAGGCATGGTGAGTTTTGTGAAGTTGTAGTTTGTCACGATTTTTTGGTAAATGAAGAAATTTAATAAAATTTGTTTTTTTAAATAATAAAGTTGCCATTTTAAAAAGTTATTTCTTACACACAGCATAGGCACACTTAGAATTACACCACAAAACACATTTTGCTATGTCTCCCGAGTATAGTGATACCACACACGTGAGGTGAGACTTTTTTAACAGTCTAGATGCATAGAGGGCCCAAAATGTCACATATTCATATGGATATACTAAGAGACCATCCTTGAACGCCCACTTTCTTCTTTGTTCCATTTTACTATACATTCAGGGGTTGATGATCTCCAAGTATTGAGCTGTTTAATCCTATATATGTTAAATGCAAGGCCTCCTCCACCAACTATTTTCATTTTTGGAGGTCTTGGAGTACCAGGACAGTGGAAACACCTACAAAATTACCAAATTTTGAAAGGAAACTCCTAGGTAATTTCTGAATGGCATAGTGAGTTTTGTTAAAGACTCAGCCTTGCTTTCTATTGTACATGTGCTTACAGCAGCCCAGCACCATGATCGATTGATCCACTGTGTCTGGCTGGACATAGCAATAGCAGATGTGCACCCCAGGGGACGTGTGAGGTGGGCACTTCTGGGAGGATGTAAGGATACGGCCTCCTGGAACTGGAGAACATCCACCCGGCCATTTGCATATTGGCCAGGCGAAAAGTGGATAAAAGCACTTCACCAAAATGCAATATAAAGCTGTTCTGAAATCCCGCTAGAAAATATTTTCCATTGATGTCAGGGCTTCTTTTTTCTTATTATTTATTTTAGGTTTTATACAATCATTCACTATTAAATAAAACCAGTCCAAGCTGTGTATACTGACTACTGCAGCCCTCTTAAAATCCAACCTTAAACCAATTCGCTACTGGGGCATTTTTTTTTATTTTCACACACGTTAAAATATATATTTTTTTTTTCTTGGAACTTGCCCTAAACCCTCAAACAATTATATATTTTCTGAAAGTAGAGGCCATGAAAAAAATGATGCTAGTTGCAATTTTTTATGTCAAAAGATATTTGCGTGACTGTTTATTAGATGCATATCTTCATAAAAAATGCACTAAAATTAACTTATGTGCAAACAAACACAATATACTACCCAATTTTTTGTAAAATATAAAAGATACAAAACATGTCAAAGCCTTTAAAATTGCATGCACTTGTAGCGGGTGTTTGAATTTATCTGAGGACTCTAGGGGTTTGGGGTTCCTTGGGCCTATAGGTGGCATTGTTGCCTTGGGCCGGAGCTGAACTCACACCACAAACTGTGCCTTTTTGTCCTCCCCTGAAGCTGGTACGGCGGGGCGGGGAACCGGCTGTGATGCAAAGGGAGAGGTCATAAAGGGGCAGACGCCCTGATTTTGGGGCAGAGAGTTGGAGGACGCGGCCGCACCCAGGCACCTTCAGCTTGGGTGCTGGCGTTCCGGTGTTCCAAGCCTAGGCGCCCTTGGCCTATCTGGAACGGAGATGGAGTCCATCTCAGGCACCTTTAGCCTGGGGTGAGGTACTATGGCGGATGCCTGGGGCTCAGTACCTTCGACTAAGTTCCGCGAGGGTGGAGGAATCCGAGGGGACCCCAATTCCTTGGGTGCCCGTGTCTGAGTTTGTGAGGACTGGTGCGCAGTAACTTCTCCGAAGAGCCCAGCGCGGCATCGCTGGTGACGGAGAGGCCTCCATTTCTCCCTTGGACGGATTTCTTCCTCTGACAGGGGCAAAGTGAGCGAAGGTAATTCACGTTCTATATTACCTAGCCAGTGGCAGTGACTATTCACCACTGATGACAGCACAGTGGGCAGCAGCAAGAAGGGAAAGGATTGTGCCTCGATCTGTCCCCCATTTTCCAAAGGAGAAAGATTGTTTTTTTGCTTGGCAAGAAGAATAAAACTGAGTTGTACCTAATCACTGTGTGGAACTTGGGTTACTAAAGCAAAGGAGTTAGGGACGAAGGACTGGACTTGACTCTAGGACACCTACACAAAAGCCCAATCTTCTGGCCTTCACCTCTTAGTTACGGAGGACATGGGCCGTGGTGTGTATGGTCCGAGTAGGTCGGCCATATTGGCCAACGCGCCACGAGGCAACCCATAACTGTGTAGTTCGTGGGCGGGGCAAGGGAAAAGCCCGCGAACAAGTGAGAAGCCCGCGAACAAGTGCAGAAGGTGGGAGGAGTCTGGCCACGTGGACGTACGCACGTTGAGATTCCGGCGCAGGTGGGTCAGTGCACAATGGAGCAGCAAAGAGAGAGGATGGCTTCAAGTGCTCCATGGATTTTCTGCTCCTTCCTTCGCGGATATCTCTTCTCTGGCTGCTCCGATTATGGATACGGGAATAAGACTAAGGCCCCGGGGGCGATTGGCTCTCTTTACCTGTAGAGACATGGAAGCCCTCGGTGTGATCTGTACTGGCTGTTCGGGACTGGTGGTCCAGCTGAAGCCATTCGGGCGCTGTGAGGTCTGCAAAGAATTTCTCTTCGAGGTGGAACCATCCACAGAAAAGCCTCGGGCTTTCCACCTCAACTACCTCACAGGGACTGCCACTCCGGAGGGAGAGATCGATGCTGGTGTGTTCCCCGTGCGCACTGATCCGGGCGAAGTGACTGCCCAAGCGGAAGTGAAAAGAGAAAAAGCCGAGGATGCTGCCTCGGTCACCAGCAGCTCCCTGCTCCGGCCGCCGAAGAGAAAAGTCGGCCTAGTGATGGCCTCGTGTGGTCGTGGAAGAGCTTCGCCCCAATGCTTGCCTGACCTGGATGGATTCGGTAGACAACGTCCTGGACATCCCTGCTCGTTTAAAGGTCCAGGTGAGCCAGGGGTTGGGACTGTCTGTGTGGTAGAAAGTGGCGGTAGCCCACAGTCGGTAGAGGCCATCAAGGGGGATAGTTCCGTGACTGGGAATTATCTGCCCGCTGAGTGCTACGACACCTCTGACCTGGATTCATTGTCTGACAATGGTGATGATGGGGAGATAGACAAAATCTTCCAACAGAAGGGATGGGACAGAATGAAGCTACCCTCGGCCCGTGTCACAAGGGACTTGCCCATGTCTACTGGAGATAGTACACCTCGGGTGGAGGCCTCGGCGCCAAGGGAAGAAGCTGGTCCTCTGTCTGAAGTTCCCCTTCTGGATTCAATATCCATTTCACCTGCTCCTGTTGCGGGAGTGCAACGTCAATCATTGCGGGCTCCTAGGCCCAGGCCTACCGAGGTGGTGAACGCACCTCGCTACCCAGAAGCGATTGTTCCACCTGGAGAAGGAGGCCGAGCTACTATGCCACCTTTGTCAAGGCTGCAGCGTCTCTTTGGCCAGAAGGTTGCTCAGGAATATGGATGGGAATACCCGTATCTGCCTCGGGAACTGCTCTATGAGGTGGAGGTCTTTCGGTAAAGATGGAATGATACCTTTGTATGGGACAAACTGAAAGTACAGCAAGCACGGCGGTACCTTTCCTGTTCACCAATGGTCACCAAGAAGTTTCAGGACTGTAAAGCTAAATGGATGCTGGGAAGACACATTCATGCGGACAAAGTGGTGATCTGCCGCAAGGAAGGAAAGAGTGTTGAGTACCATGTGGAGGCTTTTGATGATCGTCTGAAGCCTATATCATTGCCTCATCCAAGGTTTTACCTGTAAGGGAAAAAAGACTCCCATGTGCTTTTCTTTTCTATTCCTGGCTGAACTTTCCGGAGTGCCTTTTCTTGAACACAGGGACTGTGCCCTAGTTTTTTTTTGTATTTGGGCAGTTCTACTCGTTGGAGATATGGGAGCTGTTTTTTTGTTTGTTCTCCCTCCTTCTCCTGGCGCTCAAAAGAAATCAGTGACTTTGGGTTTTAGATAGTGTAGGGTCACAGAGAAAGTGATCAAGAGGAAAGTTCATCTGGAAGTGATGAGTGTCTTGACCGCGGCACTGTCACCAGGTGGCAGTGTTGCGCAACGATTGTTTGTGTTTTTTTTACATTTTGCAGCACTTATTGGAGTGAATGGGGTTCTTCTAGGATAGACCCATTCATTCCAAGCAAACACACATGTTGGTAGGATGTATGTTTCTTTTCTTTCCCTCTGCAGGAGACTCGTCCGTCAAGACTACTGAGAATGGGTGGTCCTTAGATAGCCAGAGGGAGGGAAGAATGTAAATGTGTGAGATATTTAAAGTGTTTTATTGAAAAGTTTTATAGTTGTATTGTTTTAAGTTTTCCCTTTCCCATTCAGGTCTTGGCACAATTCAGGGCTAAATTGTGTAGTTGGTTTCTGGGCTGAACTTATGTCACCACCCTTGTGGGGTATGAGCTTGTACCAGACACTGGGGACCAGTGTCAAATCACCAGGGGGAGAGTGTAGCGGGTGTTTGAATTTCCCTTGGACGGATTTCTTCCTCTGACAGGGGCAAAGTGAGCAAAGGTAATTCACGTTCTATATTACCTAGTCAGTGGCAGTGACTATTCACCACTGGTGACAGCACAGTGGGCAGCAGCAAGAAGGGAAAGGATTGTGCCTCGATCTGTCCCCCATTTTCCAAAGGAGAAAGATTGTTTTATTGCTTGGCAAGAAGAATAAAACTGAGTTGTACCTATTCACTGTGTGGAACTTGGGATACTAATGCAAAGGAGTCAGGGACGAAGGACTGGACTTGACTCTAGGACACCTACACAAAAGCCCAATCTTCTGGCCTTTACCTCTTAGTTACTGAGGACATGGGCCGTGGTGTGTATCATCTCTCTCCCCCAGGTACCCCTAGACAACAGCCATATAACCGATAAAGTAAGGGAGAGGGGTGAGGCCGCTACACACTTATAAAATCATGAAAAAATATAGTACACAAAATTCTCTCTAGGTGACGTTCAAAAAGTCCTTACAGGTTATCAGTTTAGAGTTAACTGTGAATGATGGATTTAGAATTATTTCTCTCACTCCGTTTGGGGCAATAATCTGCGTGTGGCACAATTTATGCTTACACACATGTGTGTGCCCTAGGCTGCGCGCTTGCATGGGATATGTAGCTGTAGTACAGCGTCTATGAATGGAGCAGGCCAGGCTTTTTTGATGAGAGCCTGTGATGGTCCCTTAGTTGTATCAACCCCCACCACACAAAAAAGTTATGCTAGTGGAATGGGGGGGGGGCTGGTTGACAGTGAAAGATTTCCACAGAAGAGGCATCAGCACAAGGGACACATCCTACTGACTCTGTATGTTATGTCCCTTTGCTTTAAGAAGCAGCAGGAATGGTATTCCCATAATGAATAAAGCAGAAAGATCCTTGCACTTCAGGGAATTTCAGGCAAAAGATACATTTTCAGGGTCCTACTTAGGCAAGACCATTAAAAGGAAAGAACATTTCTTAATTCCCCCATCAACACTGCCTCCTGCAGCATTATTGTGTTCTGCTGACAAGGGGGCGTTGGGATGATTACTGCTAGTGGCTATAGACGCTGTTTGTAACTGTATGTAAAAAATCCAACAGGCTGGTTGTACCCAAGTCGATCGATGGATGGATCGAAACTCAGCCAAACCTTGCTAAACTGGCTGAATTTTGATCTATGTATGGCCAGCTTTAGGCACAATTAACATTTCCAGATTTTCTGTATAACATATCAAACATTTACTATTTGTGTTTAGATCCACTTTAAGAATAAAATGTACATACAGTCAGGTCCATAAATATTGGGACATCGACACAATTCTAATCTTTTTGGCTCTATACACCACCACAATGGATTTGAAATGAAACAAACAGGATGTGCTTTAACTGCAGACTTTCAGCTTCAATTTGAGGGTATTTACATCCAAATCAGATGAACTGTGTAGGAATTACAACAGTTTGTATATGTGCCTCCCACTTTTTAAGGGACCAAAAGTAATGGGACAGATTAACAATCATAAATCAAACTTTCACTTTTTAATACTTGGTTGCAAATGCTTTGCAGTCAATTACAGCCTGAAGTCTGGAACGCATAGACATCACCAGACGCTGGGTTTCATCCCTGGTGATGCTCTGCCAGGCCTCTACTGCAACTGTCTTCAGTTCCTGCTTGTTCTTGGGGCATTTTCCCGTCAGTTTTGTCTTCAGAAAGTGAAATGCATGCTCAATCGGATTCAGGTCAGGTGATTGACTTGGCCATTGCATAACATTCCACTTCTTTCCCTTAAAAAACTCTTTGGTTGCTTTCGCAGTATGCTTCGGGTCACTGTCCATCTGCACTGTGAAGTGCCGTCCAATGAGTTCTGAAGCATTTGGCTGAATATAAGCAGATAATATTGCCTGAAACACTTCAGAATTCATTCGGCTGCATTTGTCAGCAGTCACATCATCAATAAATACAAGAGAACCAGTTCCATTGGCAGCCGTACATGCCCACGCCATGACACTACCACCACCATGCTTCACTGATGAGGTGGTATGCTTTGGATCATGAGCAGTTCCTTTCCTTCTCCATACTCTTGTCTTCCCATCACTCTGGTACCAGACCCAAGGGCCTGGTATGCTCTTGGAGGGGGAACCCATGCCTGTTTTTTATTTAAAATTTGGCGTGGAGTTCCCCCTCAAGATCATCAGAGCACAAGTCACATGCCAAAGTCGGATCATGCAAGACGGCGTTCCGACTTTGATCTGACTTCAATGATAGTCAATGGGCTGAAGTAGGATCAAAGTTGGACCAAAGTAGTACAGGGAGCATTTTCAAAGTCGGACCGACATGTGTCGGACCAGTTAAGATGGCTCCCATAGGGAAACATTGATTTTCACATGTCATGCGACATGAGCTCCCAATGTCGGAGCGTTTGTCGCACCAGAGTGAACCCGGCCTAAGTCATCTTGGTGCAATGTTCTCTAAAGAAGTGCTCAAGACACATATATTTATTTTTCTGAAATTTGTTAAGCAAATTGCCCCATGACAGACATGTAACAGTATGGAGTTTTGTCAGAAAACGCAGAAATATAATTAGCAATAAAAATAGTTTTCCAACAAAGCATTATTCTGGTGCTAGGCTGAACTAACAATTTTTGGTTTACTAACTGTGCAGTCCAAGCCATATATTGTATTTTTATAGCTCATTGTTTTAAAGCAAAATGTCCAAACTGGCAATCTGGCAAGCCTGGCATTTGCCAGAAGAAAATGCATGTCTAAAATATTTGCTTTCAGCTGCCATGCCTGTTGAGCTTCAATCAAGATATTATTGTTTTTATCACTTTAGTAACGAAGACTGATGTAATCTAGCAAGTGAATGATGGCATTTCACTGAGTATTGTGGGCTGAGAGAGCCACAAGCTTAGGTTGGTGTTTGGTCTATGCCAAATGTTGCTTCTCTGTTCCAGCTTGGCCCTTATCTGTGCATGTTATGCTTCTTCCACTTATGCTTCTGCCAGATGGCAACATTACTGTGACAACACTGCCCTTAGACCCCGTGTAAGATCCAAGTCATGACATACATAGTTCTTCTTTTTCTTCCTCCCCGGCAGCCGAAGTGAGCGGAAGAAAGGTATGTGTGGACAAGTCCCAAACATGGAAATAAAACGGTCTGTACTACTACTACCTCTCAATTTTTTTAACATTTTAATTGGTTGCAATAGACAGTGCTTTTCTTTACCCATTTTTTCTTAGTCTTACTGAATACCAAAATTGTAATTCTTTTTTTACTATATATTTAACTGACAATGAATGGGATTATTGAAAGAAAAGATCCCTTTTAAGTCAAAACCTCTTATAGGAAATTATTATGTATCAGGTTAATTTTACAGGGACAGGAAAGCTCAGTCACTATATAGAATGATTAAAGGAATAATCTTTTAGAAATGAATTGTAGTGACTTTCAGCCTGCAATAAAACATCTTGTAGGATTATATAGCTCATCTTTTTTAACGAGCAGGCTATAACTGAATAGGCAACTCTTGTGTCACATAATAAAAGAGGATGACATTTTTCTAATTAAACTATTCTTCATCTACTGTACATTCTGCTCAGTTAATGATTTCTCTTAAATGGCTTGTCCATATTAATAATACTTAACGAAAACAAGCATGATAATCATTATGTCACCATTTATGATTCTGTTTCCAATATGCAGTGTAACATTATAAGTATACTAATTACATGTTAAAAAAAAGAAATATGTTAGGACAGATCAGATCACAAGAAAACTACCAGCAGCCTCTGCGTGGGTGAATGACCTTCTTCACTGCAGGTGTCTTTAAAAAGCATCATGAAGAAATGTTTAGATACTCCAAAATCCTGTGCCGTGCCCAGGTTCATACAGTTGTGCTCATAAGTTTACATACCCTGGCAGAATTTATGATTTCTTGGCCATTTTTCAGAGAATATGAATGATAACACAAAAACATTTCTTTCACTTATGGTTAGTGTTTGACACAAAGGGGTTTGAATGGCTATTAAAGGTAACCATCCTCACTTGTGATCTGTTTGCTTGTAATTAGTGTGTGTGTATAAAAGGTCAATGAGTTTCTGGACTCCTGACAGACCCTTGCATCTTTCATCCAGTGCTGCACTGACATTTCTGGATTCTGAGTCATGGGGAAAGCAAAAGAATTGTCAAAGGATCTTCGGGAAAAGGTAGTTGAACTGTATAAAAGAGGAAAGGGATAAAAAGATATCCAAGGAATTGAGAATGCCAATCGGCAGTGTTCAAATTCTAATCAAGAAGTGGAAAATGAGGGGTTCTGTTGAAACCAAACCACTGTCAGGTAGACCAATTAAAATTTCAGCCACAACTGCCAGGAAAATTGTTCGGGATGCAAAGAAAAACCCACAAATAACTTCAGGTGAAATACAGGACTCTCTGAAAACATGTGGTGTGGCTGTTTCAAGATGTAAAATAAGTAGAAAGATGGGCTACATGGTCGAGTCGTCAGAAGAAAGCCATTACTATGCAAATGCCAAAAAGTATCCCGCTTACAATACGCCAAACAGCACAGAGACAAGCCTCAAACCTTCTGGCACAAAGTCATTTGGAGTGATGAGACCAAAATTTAGCTTTTTGCCACAATCTTAAACGCTACATTTGGAGAGGAGTCAACAAGGCCTATGATGAAAGGTACGGAGGTGGATCGCTGATGTTTTGGGGATGTGTGAGATACAAAGGCACAGGTGATTTGGTCAAAATTGATGGCAAGATGAATGCAGTATGTTATCAAAAAATACTGGAGGAACATTTGCATTCATCAGCCAGGAAGCTGCGCATGGGACATACTTGGACATTCCAACATGACAAAGATCCAAAATACAAGGCCAAGTCGACCTGTCATTGGCTACAGCAGAATAAAGTGAAGGTTCTGGAGTGGTCATCTGTCTCCTGACCTCAATATCATTGAGCCACTCTGGGGAGATCTCAAACGTGCAGTTCATGCAAGACAGACCAAGAATTTACAGGAACTGGAGGCTTTTCGCCAAGAGAAAAGGGCTATTTACCATCTGAAAAGTTAAAGAGCCTCATCCACAAATACCACAAAAGACTTCAAGCTGTCATTGATGGTAAAGGGGGCAATACACGATATTAAGAACTGGGATATGTAAACTTTTGATCATGGTCATTTGGGTAGTTTCTGTTGCCATTATGGTTTCAAAAGAGTAAACACAGTTGATTGATAGTAAATGGCTTCAGCCAAACACTAACCATGAGTGAAAGAAGAGTTTTGTGTTATTATTCATATTCTCTGAAAAATGGCCAAGAAATCATAAATTCGCCCAGGGTATGTAAACTTATGAGCACAACTGTAAGTACCCAGGATCCTCAAAGCAGACATACTGCAGAAACTACACCCCCTTTGGTGCAGATGATCCCTAGGAATAACAAGAGTACACTTGGTGGACAAATGTTCCACCTATAACAGACTCATTAACCAGTTTCACAATTTCACTGGCCAGCTGTAGCCTAGAACTTTACCAGTGACAGGAAAAACACATTATCTAAGTGGTCTGCATCTGGTTGCAGTCTTGTAACACTGCTATGAATTATGACAGTTCTACTATTCCTCATAAGGGGATGAAGGTTTGGCACAATAGGAGGAGCCCAGATGGCTAAAGATTTAATGGTCTGTAACACTTTAGCATGACAGTTAATTCCACAGTGCGCCATATGGAGTATCCTTCAAGTTCATGCACACCCTTGCCAGTCACTACAAATCCAAAGTCATGAAGTTATCTCCCAACCACATCCATGACATCACCCAATCCATTCTTTTGGTGAAACTGACACATTTTAACTACGTTTTGCTGAGTGTTACGTGGCAAGGCCTTAGTGCTTTAATCACTTGATTACAAAAATAAAACGTTTTGTGACTTTAAATGAGGGAGGCAATAACACAAATGTAAAAGGTAATGACACATTTATAGACATGGGCAATGAAGACCCATAGCAGTTGGTAAGTACATAAAATATAATAATCCTTTGGCATGTAGAACACAACATGGATAGCAAAAAACTAAATTGCACATGAATGGGACCATCGTATGAAAACCAAATTATAACATGTCATAAAAACAAATGTACAATGTACATGGGTGTAATGAAGTAAAACCATATTGGATGGAAATGAGATATTGATAAAGCCATGTGTGGAATAGAGGCTGCATTCTGTGAAACTTGACGCATTTCTTCGATAAATATGACTCATTAGGTGCAGATGCCACAAATATCTGTAAAAGATGTAAAAGAATATAAAGGAAATATATCATGGCCTAAATGAAAGCCCATATTATGGGACTTACATCCCATTGAAAGTTCAACCTAAGTGATAATGGTGTGAAAGAATCTCCATGTGTGTCTACCCCTAATCACTTGACTAGTCCAAGTGGTCTTATTAAAGAAAACTTTAATGTGACCACCTATGAATAGTGTAAAGGTAAGGAGGGTAAATCAGCCTTCTAATTTTTTTAGTATTGTGTGTAAATTTAAGCTTGGGATATTGAACTTTGTACACAGCAATTATTATTTTTTTGCAAAGCAGGTAAGTCCTGCCCATAGTAAAGAAAAATAAATATATATATATATATATATATATATATATATATATATATATATATATATATTGCTATACATTCCCTCAAAGCTTTTCTACATTCATACACTGCTTGATTCAAACACTTCTCTTTCATCGAGAGTGACAATCATGGCTATTTTGGTCATGAGAGTCTCGTCCAAGCATAGTGCAAATAGTAGAATTCTCCCAGTAGCGCCTATATTTGAATAGTGTCACTCTTTCAACGAGTGGCGATCAACTATCAGCCTATACACTAGAAGATCTGAGCAATTGACCTAAAGAAATTTCTAGCAATATTTGTATGGTTCATGAAGATTTCTACATATATAACAGTAAATAACAGCACACATTAGCTTTTTTGAAATACTCAAGTAATTACAAGTGTAAGCTTGCAGTAGAATAAAAGACTTTGTTTTCCTGGGTGACATTCCCTTACAGAATGTACTTTAACGGGACCAAGTGAATAAACCTCAACATTAAAACTGCTGTGTCCTTGTTACTATTTAAATATTCCTATCAATGGCATATGGCATCTTAGCAATGTCATATGAACACTGGCCAACACTTGGCATAGTGATGATGCTGAGGTATTTAGAATCAGCTCTTCTCTCATTGCTTGTGTTTTGGAGAAACATCTAATAATTGAGACTGTGACAAATGTGTATAATTGGTGGCATCTGGTACTTCCCAACTCAGGAGAAAAGCTGAGCGTCACTAATGATTTCAGCAAAGGAAATCATGGAAATATTCTCTATTTTCCCTCCGGTTCTCTAGTGCAGACATGAAAGAGGTTGCTATGGAGAGATTTGTTTACCAAATCCTCCAGATCAGGTTCCTTTTCCCTGTCTGATGTTCTTACAATAAGTGTGTCAATTACCCAGGATGACATGCATTTTAAAGGATCTTCTTCTTGAAATGTGCATAATGCCAGATACAGAATATGAGGAAAATATTTATGTGAAATTTAGAATTCTGGTCTTGTAGCTAGAAAAGGTCTAATGAGGCTGATCTGATCTGAGAATGTACACAGGGGATCAGCTCATCTTTGTCTGCAGCTATCACCAGCAATTGGATAACTGCATATGTGTACATGTAATTCCAGACATTGCAGCTGGCCTGGATTCATTTATACCAGTGGCAGATGTACCTAAAGACTACTGTCATCAGAAAGTGGATGTGCAGGTGCATTGAAGTCATAGCTGTCCAATATGTTATACAGAAATGGGATTACATTTTATACATAGCATAACATGAGCTGCATTATTTACCTTAAAAAATGTATATATATATATATATATATATATATATATATAAATATATCTGTAGCACCCTGCTACTTTTGAGCATGCGCTATGTGTAAATTTAGGGGTATCTGAGCTGTAAATGGCTCAGAGTGATCTATGTAAATTGTTGGTTTCTGTTCCAGCTTTGGCTGTTTGTGCGCATTTCCCACTGTTGCCAGTAGGTGTCACTGTTGTCACAGGCCAGTGAGAGAAATACAGCCAGCTGAAGTGTATTGGATATTCTTTCTCCCAGAAAACAGCCCAATCAGGAGCTTCTTTGTAGCTGGGAATGCTGGGGGAAGGATATTTAAGGGGCAGTGCCATGTGATCCGGGGTTTGTCTTGCCTCATGGCCCTCCAGGCCGGAGGCTATGCTGCTGTGTTTGCTGTAAGTAGGCCCAGAAGCCTGTCTGGGGCCTACTTAACGAAAGGTGATCCTGTGCTCTCTGTCCTGCGGCAAGAAGCCACTCAAGCGGAGAATATTCCAGGGTAGGACCCTAATGGAGAGGACTGAGCTGATGGCTGGTATCTCAGGAAGGGCCCGGTGACTCGTTTGAAGGATGCACCCAAGTGACCTACCTCACAGTACTGCCGGATGGCTTAAAGGTTCAAGTACTGTGCAGCTGACCTAACTAACTGACTACTGGCTAACAATCCTGTGGCAGGGGATTATCCAGGAGTTTCCACTTATTGCTGTCGCAGAGACTGTGTTCGTTATCACTCAAGTCTGTGGCAGAGACATTGTCCATTATTACTCAAGTCTGTGGCAGAGACTTCGTTCATTATCAATCAAGTCTGTGGCAGAGACTTTGTCCGTGCTTCATACCGGCTGCTAGGTCGGTTTGAGAGGCCTATCCGGTAGTCGCAAGAACCAGAAGCAGAAAGCTGTGTCATCTGGATTCAAGAATCGCACTAGTGATCTGAAAGAAACCAAGGTATCTGAACTTCCCCTAACCCTCTATCCCCTATCTGAAGTTGTGTAATAAAGCAAATTGAGAAAAAGACTGAAGTTACTGGCAATCGCCTTTTTCAAAACTACTAACATAGACTCTTAAGTTCTGGGATGGTGAAGTGTGGGGTAACGGCAGAACCCAAAATTAATCCAGCAGCTCCTTCGGGGGTATCGCTACATATCTATATATGTCAGGGGCGGATCCAGGTGGGGGCAACAAGGCAATTGCCCCCCCCCCCGAAAATATTAATGGCTCCCGTCCGAGTATCTCTCACATCAGCAGCAGCGGCGCCAAGAGAGAGAGACTCTGTTCTCTTAATGCCACGTTGAGGACTCGGAGGTGGGTGGAGCCGCGCTGGAGCCTGGAGAAGGTGGAGGGAGGACTCTCTAATGCCCATTGTACTGGCTGCTAGCGCCTGTGATGTCAGGTAAGTCACGTCCCAGCCGCTGCTGAGGGGGAGGAGAGCGAGGCGCCGCATTCAGAGCCTTCTTCCTTCTCCGCGCCTAGTGTGAGAGTGTTGGCTCCACCCACCTCCTCCCTCCATGATCTTCTCCAAGTAGTGTCCAGCGCAGCGTGAACGTGAAGACAGTGACACTGACACTCTGGATGAAGAAGGCATGAAGGCTGCAGTGGCTTTGTGTCATGTGAAGAGATGGTGATTGGCGATGCTACCTGCAATCCCAGATCCTGCTCATCTCTATTGGTCCTTGGAAGCCCCTCCCCCAACCAGAGCACCAAAGTATAGGAAAGTGAGTTCAAAAAGTAATGATTGTGTAAAATCGTAGAATACATGTATGCCAATTATTTATAAGGAAAAAAAATGCCCTTTTAGTATTGCCATTTTTATCTTGTTTATTCTTAACCACTTCAGCCCCAGAAAGATTTGCCCCCTTAATGACCAGGCCATTCTTTGCGTTACGGCACTGCGTCGATTTAACTGACAATTGCGCAGTCGTGCGACGTTGTACCCAAATAAATTGATGTCCTTTTTTTTCCCCACAAATAGATCTTTCTTTTGGTGGTATTTATTCACCTCTGCGGTTTAAATTTTTTGCGCTATAAACAAAAGAAAACCGACAATTTTGAAAAAATCAATTTCTTCATCAGTTTAGGGCGATATATATTCTTCTACATATTTTTGTTAAAAAAATCGCAATAAACGTATATTGATTGGTTTGCGCAAAAGTTTTAGCATCTACAATTTATTTTTATTTATTTTTTACTAGTAATGGCGGCGATCAGCAATTTTTAGCGGGACTGTGACATTGAGGTGGACAAATTGGACACCTAACTGACACTTTTGATACTTTTTGGGGACCAGTGACACTAATACAGTGATCAGTGCTAAAAAATATGCACCGTCACTGTACTAATGACACTGGCAGGCAAGGGGTTAACATCAGGAGTGATCAAAGGGTTAACTATATCCCTAGGGGGTGCTTGCTAACTGTGAGGGGGATGGATTCACTAGATGAACAGAGTGCTCCATGTTCCTGGTTAGCAGGAACACAAGATCACTCTGTTCATCTCTGACAGAATGGCGGTCTGCCTTGTTTACATAGGCAGACCACCGTTCTATCTCTGTGGTGGCGGGCATAATTTCCGTTGGACCCACTGATTGGCTCCCCCTCTGTCCAATCAGGACTGTATGATACCTTTAATACAGTTATGTAAGCAACACCTTATTTTCTGGCAGTGCCCCTCCCGAGACTAGACTCTGGATCCGGCCCTGATATATGTACAATATATATATCACTAAAGTATAATATAAGCTCTGTTCCTGTCTTTTAATTGTGCCCAAGCATTTTCACTATGTCATATGGGCTTCTGAATGAGACTACAATTGGCTTTTTTAACACACATTACACTGGCAAGGTCCACAGTTATCATTAGGATGTGCGTCCTGAGAAAAGCCATTCAATCATCATTATGCGGCGTACACACGATCGTTTTTCATGCCATTTTTTAAACCGTCGTTTTTCTCGTCGTTTTTTTTTCATGTTTCCTCTCAAGCCTGTCTTGCGTACACACGATCATTTTAAAAAACGTTCAAGCAAAGCGCAGTGACATACAACACATACGACGGCACTATAAAGGGGAAGTTCCGTTCGGATGGTGCCACCCTTCATGTTAGTAAAGTTTGTTGAGCGATGATTCGTGCTTTTCAGCCTCCTGCTTTTCAGTCCGTTACAGCGTGACGAATGTGCTATCTCCATTACAAATGCTAGTTTTACCAGAACGTGCGCTCCCTTCTCATACTTGATTCTGAGCATGCGCGTTTTTTTTCACCTCGTCAAAGCATACACACCATCGTTTTTCACGTCGTTAAAAAAAACGACATGAAAAACGTCGTGAAAAAAGAGAGCATGTTCGAAATTTTTAATGGCCGTTTTTCACGTCGTTAAAAATGCTCTAGAGCATACACACGATCGGTTTTAATGCCCATTTTTAAAAATTGCATTTTTAATGGCATGAAAAACGATCGTGTGTATGGGGCATTAGAGACAAGAAGTGGCTGCAATCAGGCAACAGGAGATCAGTAAGGCTGAGGTTCGACAGTAAATGAAAAAAGGTAAAAAAAACACTGTTTAAAAAAAAAAATTGAATTTTTTTTGTGCTGCACTTTGTTTTAGCAAATCTATAGTCACTCAGGTGGGGTTTACACGTAACGGTGTTTTTTAATTATCTCATTCGTTTTCTCATCATGTGTAGTATACAAAACATACAGTAATTATCACTTGGGCATGTAATCATTCATTTTTCAATTAAATGGTTGCTTATCCATTGATGGTCTTTATGTTTTATGAAATGGTATTTTAAACAAAGAATCATTTTAATATAAATAACAATGCATTTTTTTCCTTCTATACTGTATATACCTCACTGAGCTTTACAATTATTGCCAGGCAAATACTAGAAATATTTAGGAATGTGTAAGGGAAGGCAAACTAAACCAGGAAAGACAAAGCTACAAATACACAACTGAATGCATGCAGTATGTGGGGATGGTATTCTTACATAATTCAGTACAGACTGGTAGTCACACGCTCCTCCATACCTTGAAGTGTTGAGTATTGTGAATGACTGGCAGGCCCGGACTAGGACAAAAAATAGGCCCGGGCATTTTAGACTAAGCAGCCCATTTTTTTATTTGTATTTTTAAAGCAAATTACAAATAATGATAACCACTGATTTCTCGATTTCAGTTATAGTTTAGTTTAGTTTTACCTAAAAATCTCCATAGGCAACACTTTAAAAGCTTTACAAGTTACCAGTTTAGAGTTACCTACATACATGTTCACATTTGCGCACAAGCCTCAGTGCCCCTCAATATTTCACACTACCCAAACCCTCCCTAAAAGCCCCCAGTCCCCAAAGTCCTCAGCAACCTCCTAGCACTGTAGGAGGTTGCTAAGGACTTTGGGGACTGGGGGATTTTAGTGCCCCCAACAGTGTCCCAAAGTGCCCTAAGCCCCAGAAGTGCCTTCCAGTCTCCACATTGTCTCTGCAAAATCTAGCCTCCTGGAGAAACCACCACCCCCCTTCTAAGGACCCCATCTCCACAGATCTCCCCTGAGTTCCCTCAATAAACCTCCTCCTAGCCCAGTGGTTGTCACTTCTAAAGCAGAAGCACTCACTTTACATGCAGTTTGTGGTGTCTGCGGCTGCAGTGACACCTGTCCCGACATGCGGCGATGGGGTACCCTCTCCAGCTCCTCCCCTTCACGCTCAGCTGACCTAAAGTCTTTGCCCCCTGCCCCAACGGCCATGCTGTGAAATAAATGGGCGGCGGGCTGGCCGCAGAGAGTTCGGGTAAGCAGCGTGGGCTCAAGGAACAGCCCAGCTGCCTTTGACTTGCGGCCCGGCGGCCAGTCCAGGCCTGATAGCTGAGCAGGAGCTGTGGGGGAACATTGGTAAGGGGGTCGGGGGGCCCTCTGCAGATACACGTGCAAGGTGACAGTGTTTCTTCAATGAGTGAGACCTCACACAATCAATTGAATGTACTGACTTCTACATAAGAGATAAGAGAAAAATAGATAATTTGACATACATTTTGTAAATTCAACTGATCTGTGTAAAAGAACTTTTGGTGAGTTGCAATGCATAAGGTTAGCTTATCCATTTTGTTTACTTTTTTGGCTAAGTTCACATGAGTGCTGTATGCACCAATGATGAGACTGTCTATTTGCTGTTAATATTTTAGATGTCCATACTATACAAGAATAAACTCACACCAACTTTATATGGCTGGACTGTTAAAAAGTTTGCACAGTGAACTGTACATGTAGGGTATTGTATTGAGCATGGATAAATGTGCATACCCAAAAGTTTAAGTACCAATCAGCATATTCAATTCCATGTAAACTTAGCTATGTAGAGGCCACTCCAGGCAATTCAAACTGCACACATGCTCAGTTAGAGAAGAAGACCATGCGCTGCGCATGCACGTAGTTTGAACAGTCCAGAGCAGCCACTACTATGCTTAGCTGAAGTCAGGAAAGAATGCACTGTGCATGGCCTGGATCGGTCGCTAGGGGGTGCAATGTTGTGATAATTAGACCATAATTCAAACTGCAGGATAGAGAGTAATGAGGGGCCAGCAATTTTTCTGAAGAGGATCTCCAAAAAGCTTCATCTATAAGTGGAGGACATTCATAATGTCCAACAGGAGGAGCTCTAGTATGTACTATTTACTAGATATGGAACTGAATAGTGGGAATTTCTAAAAAAAATCTTCCTGAAGGTGAACTTACACTAAGTTATTAAAGATGCAAGTTGTCAGGATGCCTTAGTTTCCTTCCTTAGGCATTATACAATTCTGAAAAAAAGGTTCTCAAACCTACATATTTGTATATAGAGTTACAAGGAAGAGGAGGAAGGAAATATATTTAAAACGATATACTGTTACTATTTGTTACCTAGTTCAGTGATAAAGGCTGTTGTAGATGTCACTGTTTAGTTGTACAAGTTTTTCAGCTCCAGAAAAGCATAGCTCCCAACTGTCCCAGATTTGGAGGGACTGTCCCTGATTTGGAGCAATGTCCCTCTGTCCCTCTTTCCCCCTCATTTGTCCCTCATTTTGGTCTGATCATATAGTTGTATATAAAATGCACTTTTTATCTTTCAAAAGGTGTTTCCCAGTGCTAAACCTTTCCAATTTCTAAATTTCTGCATTTGTACATTTTAAAAGCCAATATAAAGGAATAGTAGTGGTAAAAAGAAAGTCCTTGTGGATTTAATTAAACCTATTTTTGGTTAATTCTCCTTTAAGGGGGTGTGGCAGGAGGCGTGTCCTATGCCTACATACATTTGTTAGTAGGTGTCCCTTATTCCTATCTCAAAATGTTGGGAGGTATGGAAAAGTATGGGTTTTAGAACAATTTTCTGAATTTTATAAAGCTTGAAGAGGCATCTCAAAAGCTTGCATTTTTAATAAGATACGTTTTCTAATAAAGGGTATTTAAACTCCAAACTTTCTGTATTAATTGAAAGCTAGCATGGTACAATACTCCACTACTTTCTTATATTTAATATACAAAGATATGTGTCACATATAATGTCTGGTAGATTTTGCTTCTCATTTCTCTTTGATTGTATTTTCATTTATTTATTTATTTTATCCTAAGCGCCTTTTCTATTATCTCCTAAGCTCAGCAACTGCTGGAAATGGATCTCCACAATAGCTGATTGCAGCAGGCACGGGCGATTTTGGAGACCTGTCTCCTTTGTCTCTTACTTAGCAGGGAATAAAACACAAACATTCCAAATTTTACAGAGAACAAAGTTGTTTGTTTACCACTACAACAGGGCTGAAATATTATTTAATAAATTTCTGGATTCATTAGCAATGGGATATAAAATAGGGTTAAGCCCTCTTCGAATACAGAACAGTAGCGCAAAATAAATAGGAACATACAAGACAGCAATAAAAAGGAACAGACTGCCCTTTTATGGATTATCATAAGCATTTAATGATATCTTTAAAATGAACCTTATAGTTTGCATTCACAGCTTACTGGTAATACCCTCTAAGGGCAGGATATATTCACAATGGCAGCAGCATTGAAAGGGTTATTTCCTAGTAAACTAAATTTGGATCCCATTTGGAGGCACCAGCCAGTAACAGGACAGAACAATCCACCCCTGCACCTATTTTTCCATTTATTATAAAAGATCTTCCGTGTCACATTTTCCCTGTAGTGCCACCCGAAGGTGAATCCTGTGTCCCAGTAAAACCAGGTACTCCATGCTGCTTATCAGCAGCAAGTTTGCAATTTTTATAGGTAGGTAAGTTCATTATACACAAATTCCAAGCAAATAAAAGCATTCTGTGAGATTTTAGCCTATTATCACTATCCAGAAATACAAAAATTGTGCTAAAATAACTTAAATACTTAATTTTACCTATGTAATCAGGACTGTAGCTGCAGAACTTCTTGTTCCTGCAGTATTATCTTTCTGCAGTGTAAACAGGGTTAAACTGAATAATTAATGAATTAATTAATGCAGAAGTGCAGCAGCCATTTTTAAGGAGACCAATCTACAATGCTAGTCTATGGAGTGTCTCCAGTGAAACAGGCTGCCCTCTTGGCTGGCTCTGGATCGACCCTGGAGGATGGTGATTCACTGAGGCAACAAAGAAAGGGGAAGTGGGTCAGCAGACTGCTGTGAGGAGAGGAGAGGACAGTCTTACAGCTAACAGAGGGTCAGAAAAAGACTGGGCTGTTTCTGGCTGAATAGAATTCTGCCATAGCTGACCACAATCGTGAGAGACTGCTTATCACAGAGCACCCTGCCTCAGAGACAGGAGCTTTACTCTGGGAAGGTGTGAGGTGTGATTTGGATGCCTGGTGTGACCAGACTACTACAGAGCATCCCCACCATTTGTAAGGAAGGAAAAGAGGGACTCTCTCAGCAGGATTGAACGAGCAATATCACAGCAACTCCTATTCCTGATTGAGGACTTGAATTGAACCAGAGCCCATGTCTGAAGAACAAGGAGAGAGCGCCCTGGGTCTGGTAAGAGACTAACACTGCACAAGGTAATATGCTGTCTGCTGGAAACTGTTGTGCTCTCTTCAAGGGCCCCAACTTTGCCAGACAACACTTTTTTCTTCATTTACTGGCCAGTGTGATAAAACGGGGACTGTTATAGCAAGTTAAGACAATCTTTGCTAGGTAAAGCAATCCAATTTTGTGGCTAGCCAGAATACTGCAAGTGTTTAACCATGTCTTTCAGAGTAACGTTTATTTCCTTTTGATTGTTTGTATAAAAACACTTGCTATTCCTCTCTTCATTTAGGCTATAATAAGCATAGTACATTCTGAAGGTGTGCCTATTTCATTAGAATTCTGCAAGTGCCGCAGTTTATTTATGATTATAAAGTCACTTCCATTCACATTGCGCATGGACACAGACAAACAGCTATTTCTTCAGAATAACAAAAGGCAGAACAGTATATTTGTTAAAATCCCTGCAATGTACATAGATAACCCAGAGGGGAATTTTTTTTTTCTCAACACAAGTGGAGTTACTCGTTAAGTCCTCTTTCACACTGGTGCTGCCTGTTCCTTCGCGGTAAAGCATTTTAGCGCTGCTTTACCGTGGTTTAAGTGGTGCTTTTAACCCCAAACCGCGCTCTCAAACCGCCCCAAAAATGCTGCTTGCAGGGTTTTTTCTAACGTCCCGCAAGCGCACTGCCCAGGACGTTAGAAAAGCACCCATTGCAATGAGTCGGAGGCAGTTTCCAGGTGCTTTACAGGCGCTATTTCTAGTGCTAAAACACCTGAAAACTGCTTCAGTGTTAAAAGGGTCTAACTGCTGCATGCTAGCTCCAGTTCAGTGACTTGTGAGTGATGACCATTTAGAGAGGGAGGTTATCATTGGCAGGTCCCTTTTTTCCCCTTATTCAAGCCTCGTACACACGGCCGAGATTCTCGTTGAAAAAAACATGTCGTTTTTTTCGACGAGATTCTTGGACAAGAAACTTGTCCCGGCCGAGTGTACAGACGCTCGATTCAAAGAACCCGCGGTTCTTTGAATGGAGCGTACGTGGTGACGTCATCGACTATGACGAGCATGCGCTCGTCACATTCGATGCCGTCGCCGCCATCTTGGTATACCCTACCTATGCCTAGGAAGCTACCGCGCATGCGTCGAATTCATTTCGAACATGCGCGGGCTTCCCGGAGGACAGGTAAGTGTACACACACTCACTTTTCTCGTCGAGAAACATGCCGACGAGAATCTCGACGAGAAAATAGAGAGCAGGTTCTCTATTTTCTCGTCGAGATTACTTGTCGGTTTTCTTGACGAGAAACCATACACACGAACGAGTTTCTCGGCAAGACATCTCTGCCAGCAAGTTTCTTGCTGGTTCTTGCCGAGAAACTCGGTCGTGTGTACGAGGCCACAGGCTTTAAAATGCCAAGATCACATTTTATTTTTTGTAAGGCAGATGCAAAACTGTTCATGTTTCTTCATTCATAAATGATTGACCACCTATATGAATTGGTCTGATTACATTAAAAATATTCTTCAGTGCAATGGACAACAGGTCCAATAACCTTGTTACAAGTGGCTTGAACAGATGCAAACATTTTGCTTGCAATTTTGTATAATTTTGGGCAATCAGAAATGATTAGATTTGTTACATTGATTATTTCTTGATGAATAGTTGAATTACCAGTTTTACATTTTGCAGGGAAATACCTGTTGTTTTGAAAGTATGATTACTGCTGCTTAACGACTTTACTGATCCAGATTATGAAAAGGTATAAACAAACATGGCAAATTAATGCTTTTTTGTTGGCCAGAGGCCTATGATGTTTGTTCAACAAACCGTATAAGCACAAAGTGCAGCTACCAACACCAACTAAATATAGTTCACGTAACTTTGTGCACACATTACAGATGGATTCTAAAATAATGCCTGTAACTACTGTACTTTGAACTTAGAACTTTGGAACCTTGTACTGTTTCACGTTGCGTGCACTAAATGTGACTTACAGTGGATATAAAAAGTCTACACACCCCTGTTAAAATGTCTCTGATTTTAAAAAAATGAGACAAAAATATATAATTTCAGAACATTTTCTGCCTTTAATGTGACCTATATTATGTACAACTCAATTGAAAAACAAACTGAAATCTTTTAGGGGGAGGGAGTAAAAATAAATGTGGTTCCATAAGTGTGCACACCCTCTTATAACTGGGGATGTAGCTGTGTTCAGAATTAAGCAATCACATTCAAACTCATGTTAAATGGGAGTCAGCACACACCTGCCATCATTTAAAGTGCCTCTGATTAACCCCAAACAAAGTTCAGCTGTTCTAGTAGGTCTTTCCTGACATTTTCTTAGTCGCATCCTACAGCAAAAGTCACGGTCCGCAGAGAGCTTCCAAAACATCAGAGGGATCTCATTGTTAAAAGGTATCAGTCGGGAGAAGGGTACACAATAATTTCCAAGGCATTAGATATACCATGGAACACAGTGAAGACAGTCATCATCAAGTTGGGAAAATATGGCACAACAGTGACATTACCAAGAACTGGACGTCCCTCCAAAATTGATGAAAAGACCAGAAGAAAACTGGTCAGGGAAGCTGCCAAGAGGCCTACAGAAACATTAAAGGAGCTGCAGGAATATCTGGTAAGTACTGGCTGTGTGGGGTACATATGACAACAATCTCCCGTATTCTTCATATGTCTGGGCTATGGGGTAGAGTGGCAAGACGGAAGCATTTTCTTACCAAAAAAAAAAACATCCAGACCCGGATACATTTTTGCAAAAACACATCTGAAGTCTCCCAAAATAATGTGGGAAAATGTGTTATGGTCTGATGAAACCAAGGTTGAACATTTTGGCCACAATTCCAAAAGATATGTTTGATGCAAAAACAACCCTGCATATCACCAAAAGAACACCATACCCACCGCAAAGCATGGTGGTGGCAGTATCATGCTTTGGGGCTGTTTTTCTTCAGCTGGAACAGGGGCCTTGGTCAAGGTAGAGGGAATTATGAACAATTCCAAATACCAGTCAATATTGGCACAAAACCTTCAAGCTCATGCTAGAAAGCTGAACATGAAGAGGAACTTCATCTTTCAGCATGACAACGACCCAAAGCATAAATCCAAATTAACAAAGAAATGGCACCTTGCTGCATGCCGCAAGTTCTCATCCTCATTCCCTAGTCTCGAGTGTGCCCTATGGGCAATACCTGAGACTACGACGGAATTGTAGTCAAGATGTTGACTTTGAGATAGAAGCAAAATTGCTAAGATCCTGCTTTTTGGAGCGGGGTTACAGCAATAAATGTTAAAAAAAGGCCTATTTACGGGATAAACAGCAAAATAGGCGATCTCTTCTACACAATTCCAAACCACCCAAATTAAACCCAGGGGTGCGTTTGATTACCAAATATTCAGGTCATCATCATCAAATTCGCAATATCCTAGAGAAATACTGGTATTTGCTGACTAGTGATGAGGTGGTATACAAACACATCAATGCCTACCCTGAGATTACTTTCAAAAGATCTCGCTCGCTGCGTGATAGCCTCGTCCATAGTCATCACATTTCCCAATTGTCTCTTCCTATGATCTTAAAGGCACTAGACCATGTCATAGGTGTCCCTTTTGTAGATATGTCCACTCATCCCAAACGGTTGTCCTTCCGAATGGACATATTCACAGACCCCAGTTTTCTGTAACATGCCAATCCATATTATGCAGTGCGAATGCAGTGCGTTTTATATAGACAAAACTAAACGACCTTTCTATCACCGTATTCGTGACCATGTCTCACTGATCAAAAAGGAAAAAATGGAGACTCCTATAAGTCGTCATTTTGGCCTGTTCCATCAGTTTGACAGCTTAAAAATTCACTTTTCGGCCTTGAAACATGTCCCCCTTGGAGACAGGGGAGGAGATTATGATAAAGTACTTCTCCAAAGAGAAGCAAGATGGATACACAAACTATCCGCTTTAAAATATCCAGGCCTTAATGATGCTTTCAGTTTCAAACCTTTTCTTTAATTTCTTCCTATTTTCTCTTTCTTTCCCCTCCCCCCCTTCTCCCCCTTCCCCCCCCTCCCCCCTCATTCCTCCCCGATTTATGGTTTTATATCCAGGTTATTTTCCTTTTATAATTGTTTTGAATTTTAACATTGATCCAATTAAATGAATGGCTTATAATCTACTCATCTATTTATATGCACTGTTTAATTAATTAATTTTTATTGGTTACAGTGTATTTTTGTGTGTATTTCTTATGGTTTTGTACATTCCCAATCACAGTGCAATCGGGGTTCTGCTTTTTAGCATTTTTCTTTCCTTTTTTCCTTTTTTCAGACCTTTTTCTTCCTTTTTGCTTAGCCAGTGACCAAATGTCAAATTATTGCTGGGCTAATTTCTAATCTCATTGATGTAGTGATTAACTTATAATTCTCAAGAAATCCAATGTTTTTTCATTGGTTAATCTACATATTGGGCTCCACGGTTTGCCACTCCTCGCTGTTCCAATGGTTTTTGCCCATTTCGAGCCACACGGACGCCCCGTGCACACCGTGGAACAGAAGTCTTGTCAATCTTCTGTTTCATTGTGGGCCCGAGTTTAATCACCTTTTGTTCCCATGCAGTGTTCCTTTTATTCTGATTAGCACAGAACGTTACTTCCTGTCTGTTTGCTTTCCCTCACTAGCCCATTTCCTCGAATAGGGCCTTTCCCTTAGTCAAGATGGTGCTGCGCACCGTCGCGGGGGTTGTCACGGCATCACTGGCGTCATCTGACGTGCGTGGGACCTTTGACCCTCGTTTTGATGTGTGCGCAACTCCTTCTGTTGTTTTCTGGTCCACGCATGCGCATTGGGCGGCTTTACGGGTGCCTGCATCCCGGAGGTGACGTCAGACACCTGCCGGAATGGAAGGTATTTAAGAGTGCGGCTTTGGCTGGATATCTGTCAGGACCTTCTGCTCAGAGGGAGAGTGGACGCCTCTCTCCACCAGGCCGGTCCAGCACTGTTTGAATTGACCATTGAGGTGAGCTTACCTTGGATTCAGGAAGTGCCCCTTTTTCTAGGACTGCTTGTTATCAAAATTAATATGATTCCCTTACCAACATTTTTTTTTTTTATTTCTCCAGCATGTCAGTCCTTAGATTGAATCTGACAACACTGGACTAACCTTAATCATCATTGCCATAGAACCTCGTCCTTTTACATTCATTCAGCATCCTTTGGTCTTAATTGACACATTGTTCTGCGGTTCAATCTGATTGACTTTACTTTGTCATTCTTTGCTTCAGGTATGGATGGTTTTCTTACTGATTACTTTATTCCTATCACATCCCCTGTTTTGTGGGATGATGGATCCCACTCCGGTGATGTGTGTGTGTTTTTTTTTACCCCTTTTGGTTTCCATAATATATATGTCTATTTATTTTTAGGGACTCTACTTTTCTTTAACCCTTCTGTGGCTCAATTCAATTGGGTGGAACCACCTGGATGGCTGGGTCTGGAACTCCGTGTGGGATTCTTTTAGATTAACCCTGTGTGACCCCCCCCTCCATTTATTTTTTAATGGGCTGAAATTGGCTGCTATGGTAAGAACTATTCCCTGCTTGCACTTTGATTACAATTTGATTCATGTTCTCTTGATTTTTGATGTATACCCAATATTATACTGTTTTTCGGTTATTTAACCTATACCTGTATTCTGATCTATTGTTTGTATTGTTTACAAATAATACTAACTTGCTGTTCATCCATTTTTTGTTTTGTAATTTTCAGCATTTTCTGCTCTAAACATCAAAAATCTCCTGAAGAAGCTTATACGAGCGAAACTAGTAGAGCGTTTGTATTGCAGTTATTTTTGCATTTGACCCAATGTCATGTACCCAACATGGATGATTTTAACAATGCTTGTTTTGTACTGTCTTAATAAAAATGTGAAATTTTAAATACTTTGGTATTTCTATGTTTATCAACTGAACACCGTTTAAAAATCCCTGGGTTTTATATCCTTTGTCCTTTCTCTTTGATTAACAAAGAAATGGCTTCACCAGAAGAAAATGTAAGTTTTGGAATGACCCAGCCAGAGCTCAGACCTGAATCTGATTGAAAATCTGTGGGGTGATCTGAAGAGGGCTATGCAAAGGACATACCCTCACAATCTGACAGATTGGAGTGTTTGTGCAAAGAAGAGTGGGCAAATATTGCCAAGTCAAGATGTGCCATGCTGATAGACTCATACCCAAAAAGACTTAGTGCTGTAATAAAAATCAAAACGTGATGGATGGGTAAGTAGATGTGTGTAACATACCTATAGATTTATGTGCTAAATGTGTGACTTCAAATAACGATAAGTGACAAATGAATGAAGTGTAAACATTAACTAAGTGGGTTGCTGCTCTCAAAGTGCATGTGCCTTTAAATATGCGATCAGAATAAGAGCACTACCTTGTGCTGTGCTAATAATCATTAACATAAAATTAACCTGACCATAGTCAATGTACAATAATAGTAGTGATAATAAAGTCCATAAAAATCCAAAATAAAGTGTGTGAACTTCAAAAAACATTGAAGTGCAACCTTAAATTATTCAAATGTGCAAATAAAAGTGCCAGGTGCTGAGAAGATCATTTTTGCAATTTCCCCTAGTAAACCATCAGAGATCCGAGATTCCCATAGGAAGCGCACAAACATTCAAAGGACAGCTGGGCTCTGTGGTCCCACGCGCTGTGTGTCCAAATGCAGCATACGTTGTCCTCAGCAAACCATCAGGGATATGTACAAATGGCAAAGAGAGCAATATAGCGTAATTCCGTCTACGTCTACAGCGCGGCGCCTTCCTGCCGGGAGGATGTCCATGGACGTCCTCCTGTTTACTTCCACGATGCACGCCGCCACGGACGCGCATCGGGGCGCATCGGGGGAAAAGCTGTGCCCGCCGTGTCACGCGGGTGCCGATGCGCATGCCTGGCGGCAGCGATGTCCGCCAGGTAGGGCTGGGCGATTTTCCCCCCAAAAAAATCTGCGATTTTTTTATAAAAAACTCGATTTACGATTCGATTCGATTTTTTTTTTTATTATATTAATTAAAGTGCATCAACAAACAAAATTGCAAAGGCAAACCCTTTCTCTAACTGCAAAGTCAGTGTGCAACAAACACACAATATATTCCAGCGCTCATGGAACATACATTATTAACTATTGAAAACTCTTGAAACTCTGTGTGTGATTCCTTCTGTCCCAGCCTTGCTGCGATCCTGGCTCTGCATCCTTTTGGGTTGGAGGGCCCTCCACACGCTGGTCTGCCTGTTGTCCATCATTCAAGGTACTGTGCTCACACGGAGATCATGCCACAGGCTTTGTTTTGACTTTTTTAACCCCTCCTTGCTCCACGGATGTCACTGCAAGTTTAACAAGTTTGTCACCACTGGCAACTGGAGAGTTAAGATTCATTTGCCCTCTGCACATTTGGGATTGGATCCCTCTCTTTATTGTGATAAATGGACTAAGCTTTTTTATCAATTCTTCAAGAGTTTTCAATAGTTAATAATGTATGTTCCATGAGCGCTGGATTATATTGTGTGCATGTTGTGTATTTTGTACTTCTGGGTACGGATTTTTTCTTGCTGCGCTGGATCCTGTTTTTTCCCCCTTTTGGATACTTTGTACTTCCCAAAATATTTGGGATTTTTTTCTTATTATTATTATCATCCATTATATTTTTTTCTTTATCCACCAATTTAGCGCTTGTGACTTTTTGTTGTTTTTTGCAGTGTGCAACAAAGATTGTTAAACATCCAAATTATTAATACTGTATTTGGATTTAGCTAATAAAACAACAAAAAATCCTGAGGTTACTCTTAGTTGAATTGAACTATGTCCATGCCTCACTGTACCCGTGTCTCACTGTGCCCGTGCTTCACTGTGCCCATGCTTCAATCACTGTGCCCGTACCTGATGCAGATTTTCATGGTATACGGATTTTACTGCTACACCAGTGGCCAGTCCAGTATTCAAAAGCCGCGCCTCCTCCTCGTCTGTGATAGGCAGAACACTCAATTTCCCAGCATTCAGTGTTCCGCCTATCATGGACATCCTCATAACACAGACGAGGATGAGAGGATGTCCGTGATAGGCTGAATACTGCCTGCTGTGAAATTGAGTGTTCCGCCTATCACAGACGACGAGGACTCGGGAGGCGCAGCTTTTGAACACTGCAATGGCCGCCGTCTGTCTGCATGACACGCTGATCAGGTAGGCAGACGGCGGCTGCAGCGAGTAGATGTAATTGGGGTAACGCTGCCCAGTGCCATTCCGGATACGCCCCCTGCAGTCCTGCTACGGAAACTTTGAAGGGAAGGAAAAAAAAATATATATATATTTTTTTTTTTTCAAAAAAAAAAAAATCTAAAAAAATCGATTTTCTTCAAAACTGAATCGATTTGAGCTCAAAACTCGATTCAAGATTAAAATCTATTTTTTTCCCAGCCCTACCGCCAGGTACCCGCGATCGGCTGTCACAGAGCCAGGGACGTGGATCTCTGTGTGTAAACACAGAGATCCACGTCCTGCTAGGGAGAGGAGACCGATGCTGTGTCACTTGTACATAGGGACAACCATCGGTCTCCTCCCCCAGTCAGTTCCCTCCCCCCACAGTAAGAATCACTAATAGGGAACACATTTAACCCCTTCCTCAGCCCCTAGTGTTAACCCCTTGCCTGCCAGTCACATTTATAGAGTAATCAGTGCATATTTATAGCACTGATCGCTGTATAAATGTGAATGGTCCCAAAAATGTGTCAAAAGTGTCTGATGTGTCCGCCATAATGTCGCAGTCACAATAAAAAACGCATATCGCCGCCATTACTAGTAAAAAAAAAAAAAAAAAAAAAATGGCATAATTCTATCCCCCATTTTGTAGGCGCTATAACTTTTGCGCAAACCAATCACTATACGCTTATTGCGATTTTTTTTACCAAAAATATGTAGAAGAATACGTATCGGCCTAAACTGAGAAAAAAAAATAGTTTTTTAAAAAAACTTGGGATATTTATTATAGCAAAAAGTAAAATTTTTTTTTTTAAAAATTGTCAGTTTTTTTTGTTTATAGCGCAAAAAATAAAAACTGCAGAAATGATCAAATACCACCAAAAGAAAGCTCTATTTGTGGGAAAAAAAGGATGTCAATTTTGTTTGGGACCCACGTCGCTCAACCACGCAATTGTCATTCAAAGCGTGACAGTGCTGAAAGCTGAAATTTCGCCTGGGCAGGAAGGGGGTATATGTGCCCAGTAAGGAAGTGGTTAAAAGCCCTGGAACAGAAAGTGGCCAATGGCTTGCATCTCACCGGCCCATTTTTTATATGCTTGTCATAAAAGACTAACATGTGAGTATATATTTCTTTATTGTAATAAAACCTTTTAAACTATGTCCCGCCATGTATGCTCTATTCTTACCATGTACGTCTAACCACTGGGATCGTGTGGAAGAGGAAAGGATACATTTATGAAAGATACAGGATTTTACTATTACAGGCGATCTTTATATGGATAGCTGTTGAGTGAGGGCACGAGAGGAGGGAAGCACAGCACTTTCATCACTTTTTCCATATATTGCACAGATTGCACTCTTTAATCGGATTGCATTTTAAAGGAGTTATCGTGGCACTGAGGATTTACAGCACTTTAAAAACGTTTACACTGGAATTTTTTATTTATTTTTGTCATTTTTTATGCTTATGTATTTATAGTAGATTCAAACAAAAACAATGCAACGCTCAGAACAGTGGAATTCGAGTGCAGGCTGGAAATTGCAATCTGGGTTCCAAAGCTGTGGTGTCCTCCTATCCACCAAAAGACAGTATAGTCATCAGAAAGGGAAGCTGGCAACCCCATAATCCTCAAGTATTTTATTTTGTCATACCATTGAGTACACAGACAGTGGCAGACGCGTTTCGGCGATAAGCCTTGTTCACAGCACACAACATTGTACTAAGATAATACTTCCCATTCTCCTTCTGTCAGCATTACATCTGCTGACATTTCGTGATTGATTTGTTTTTGTTTCATTTAATGTGTTACTAATTGAAGAAGGGGTGGAAACATCTTGGTGTTTTTGTATATATATATATATATATATTCATTTTTAATTCATATGTGTGCTGTAAACAAGGCTTATCGCTAAAACGCGTCTGCCACTGTCTGTGTACTTACTGGTATGACAAAATAAAATACTTGAGGATTATGGAGTTGCCAGCTGTCCTTTTCTGATATTTATGGTTGATATTGTAGAAAATTTGCTTATGGTTATACATATTTTTTATATTTCTATGTCACTTTATTGAGCACAGACAATGCAGGAACTTTCTATACATTGCACCCAGTGTTGCCTGTATAGTCTCGGCCAGGATATAACTGCGAACAGTGGCAAAGAACATGGAACCTACAAGGTAAATGACCACTGAACACCAATAATGGGGCACCTTTCCCCAATGATACAGGGTCACCATTCCTTCCACTGATCAGTGATGCAGGGGCATATATTACTCCAAATGACACACCATTTTTGTTACTCCTACTGATGCAATGGCATTTATTACTTCCACAGACACAGAGGCTTTATTTACTCCCAGAGACCATTGACATGGGGCATTTATTATTTCCCCTGTCCAGTGATATAGGGGCGTTTTTTCCACTGATCATGGACACTGTGGCATTTTCACTCCCACTGGCATTTTTTTTTACTCCTACTGGATACAGCTCAGCCCTCAAACACATACCTTACAAACTTAAAACCTGAGAAACAGGGACACCTTTGGACAGATAATTTGTTGTAGACAACACTGCAACAAGCAACTGTTGAGATGAACACTTTGGTCAGGGCTACTGTATATAATACACAGCATAGCACATAGAGTACATTTATTTAAAAAATTGCTTTGTCAATGTCTCTGCATTCACATAAAAGTCACAAATAGTATCTGTATTGCTTGTAATATGTGTGAAATGTAAGTTTCTCTTTGCTACCTTTCACAGTGCAAATGTAAATCCTTAACATAAAAACCTAATTGAAAAACGCTTTAAAAATATTCGACCAGAAAAGATAAGGAACATTCAACCAACAGAGAACATAGTATAGGCTATAGGCTAAAAACATTCAACCAGAAGAGAAAATAATATGAGGGAGACCTCTGGACTGTGTACAAAACGTATAGAGATTCCTGCGCTCAACACCATCAATGTAAGGAATAGGTTACAGCAGAGAGCGAACTACTTAACAGAGCTGATACAATGTTGCAGAGACAGAACTCTCTTGTTTACCTTGGGTGATCTGTTGGTCATCTGTGAGGGGTTTAGTCCAGCAAACTTATCAAACAACCTGTTAAAAAAAGAAAGAAATTGTCACACAATGAAATTCCATCTCTGCAGCATGGAATATTTGAAGGTACATGGATGCTATTAGTCGGGGCCATCTTTAAGGCAGGGCAAAAGGGGCAGCTGCCCTGGGCCCTGTCATTGTTGTGTGGCCCAAAGCAGCTGCCTCATACTTGCCAACTATCCCAGTTTAAATTCCCTTGTCCCTTGTCCCTTGAAGTTTTAGTCCTGAGCTGTGTCCTGATATCTCAGTGTAAAGTGCTGCTACTAACGCTGCTCAGCTCTGCCCTATTGTTGTGTACAGATGACTCACCTGCAGACCCTGTGTTTCCATGTAATTAACCGCCATTCATATGTAAATACGGGAGCATTCATATGTAAATAGCAGTGGGATTCATATGTAAATAGCTGAGGCTGGCGGCATTCATATGTAAATAAAGGCGGCATTCATATACTGTATATATATCATGCCCCTCTGCAGTGAAGAGATGATGTGCTGTAACCTCTAGCAACCAATCAGTGAGCAGAATTACTGTACAGTAATCTCTAGCAACCAATCAACAAGAACAAATCATGTGCTGTAACCTCTAGCAACTAATCAGTGAGCCGTAATGTGTGCTGTAAACTCTAGCAACCAGTCAATAAGTGGTAATGATATGCTGTAACCTCTGGCAACCAATCGCAATCACTGCATGATCTGATACAGTAAACTGATTTTAAGTCTAGCTGATATTTATTGTATGTTTTATAGCAGGTGGAGAGCAAAATTGCATGGGGTGGCCCCAATAAATTTTTTGCCCAGGGTCCAATCAACATTAAAGACGGCCCTGCTATTAGTATAAACCATTTGCTGATTAAATAGGAATCTCAGTACACTGGCAGTGAGAGCTCCATGTCATGATTCCTGTCTTCTTGCCCTTGCCAAAATCAATGCAATACATACCAATCCCAATTGTCTCTCTACAACTGTCCGGAAATCAGTATGAAACAAAGGACTTAGAAAGTGGCTGCTTGCATTGCAAGGCTTTTTACAAAGGCATATTGTTCTAAAGGAGATTAATATGTAGCCCAATGGCTAGCACTGCTACCAGTTTGATTTCCAAGAAAGACCCAATCTGCCTAAAGATTGTACATTTACATGGGATTCTTCCTTGGCCGTAGCATGTTTATAAACATTTATGTTTCATGGATATTACTTTGCAAAGAAAATTCTAATGTTAAAGCACATTAAAGGGCAAAACATTTTTTTTTTTTTAAGATTTTAGTAGAGTGGGTTCTTTTGCTGTCTGCGTCCCCCTGAGGAGATTTACTCTTCCTATATGTCTGTGAATAATGAATATTATCATTAAGAAAGTAATAGATAGGAAATCCAAAATTTTACAGGGTGATGTGGGAAAATCATCCAACTGGGGCACTTGTTTTCGGTAATAACTGTCTCACAGGGGATTTAATGTTTGGAGATATTTACTCTCACTCCTGGTTATATCTACAGGGTAGGAAATGGAGGGGCATAGGACGCAGACACAAATGAAAAACAATCTGACACATTTTAACTATTGCCTACTTTATGAGAATTTAAAAATACAAAGTTTTTCCTTTGGAAACACAGTTAGAGTTCATTTTACATGTGCTAAGGAACGAATACCTATTATGTTAACTGACATAAGTATAAAACAATGTGTGGCTCTTTTCTTCCGATTACATTTTTAAAGATGGTAATTTATATTACCCAGCTTATCCTATTATATTTTCTATAGAAGCTTGAATTGCACATTCATCATTTTGTGTCACTGACATGGAGAAGTAAGCAATTCTGTCTTCTAAGCCATTCCTGCTTGTAGCTATGCTTTTGCTTTGTACGCCTATGCAAATATATTGAACAATCCACTAACAACATGTTACATTGATATGTACATGAACATTTTGTCAGACATGAGTGGAGATGAATAATGAATTAAGCAAATACAATTCAAAATGTATGCCAGGTATACAGTATATTAAACAATGTGTGCTGGTAAAAAAAAGTTAAAACGTTAGCCCAGAAACCACAGATTTTATTGAACACAGTGTAGAGAACAATGGTCTGCAATTACCTAGAGAATCCTATCAATTCTTGTTCGGCCTGGTACTGGCAGTGCAACCAATCCCAATCTGATTTTAGTTTTTTGTTCTGGTCATCCAATTGCAGCAAGAGTGCTAATGAATCATAGCAGTTGACTTATACAGAGAAAATAAATTGCTGACTCTAAATGGGGAAATGATGAAAAATGTAGCGCTAAAATTAATATACAGTGAAAGTGAATGAATAATATATAAATAATAGAAAACAAACTGCATATGTAAAAATAGAAAGACTACATATAGAACAAGTCCAATATAGTAGGTCAATCCTATGGTGAATAGAGAAAGTCCATCACAGATAAGTGGTTGTTCTCATATAGGTATTGATGATACAAAAGGGCTCAAGAAGCATCCGAGGTGATATATTATCCAATAAATGATAGGAGTTTCTACTCTTACTGGAAACGGTGGGCTCGCCTCGAGTGTCAGCGACAACGAGTCAGTAAGGCATTAATGGAATTGTGGATCGGCAGGTCAAGCAAACGATCAAGGAAGCCCAGGAACTCCAGACACGACTTGAAGGGATGTGTAGATAACCGCCAAACAGGAATGCTGATGACCAGACTGGACAGCCAAAAAAAAAACTCACATCCGGGGGGGGGGGGGATAAATAAAAAACCTTGCTTTTTGATCGACACTATTGGAGGCATTTTTCCTTTAGATACCCCCCCGGGTGTGAGTTTTTTGGCTGTCCAGTCTGGTCATCAGCATTCCTGTTTGGCGGTTATCCACACATCCCTTCAAGTTACGTCTGGAGTTCCTGGGCTTCCTTGATCGCTTGTTTGACCTGCCGATCCACAATTCCATTCATGCCTTACTGACTCGTTGTTGCTGACACTCGAGTCAACCGTTTCCGGTAAGAGTAAAAACTCCTACCATTTATTGGATAATATATCACCTCGGATGCTTCTTGTGCCTGTTTGTATCATCAATACCTATATGAGAACAACCACTTGTCTGTGATGGACTTTCTCTATTCACCATAGGATTGACCTACTATATTGGACTTGTTCTATATGTATTCATTCTATTTTTACATATGCATTGGAGTTTGTTTTCTAATATTTATATATTATTCATTCACTTTCACTGTTTATTAATTTTAGCGCAGCATTTTTCATCATTGCTTTTTTCGGATTTTTGTCACATTCTCATGTAGCAGCTTTTTTCACTTTTTTACCTTTTTTGGTTAGCGCAGTATTATTTGTATTTTCCTTTCTAAATGGAGAAAACTGATACAATAGAAAAAATATTTGGGAAGAAAAAGCAAAAAAAGGTGAAATGAGGAAATGCCTAACAAAACTGGAATTGCATTTATTCAATAAGGATTTCTTATACTTAAAAGAGAAGTATGTTTTTGTTTTGTGTTTTTAGAATCATACTTACCTAGCTGGATGCAGCATTGATCCAATGCTGCATCTGTCCCCCTGGCTCTAAGACTTAGAACCAAGCAATCAAACACTGCTGATTGCTCAGTTCTCAGTCACCAGCTCTCTGCTCTGCCCCTCCGCGCTCACTGGAGTGCTGGGCTGTGGAGGGGGTGGGAGCAGCTGGCTCAGCCTCTCAGCAGCTCGCTGAGAGGCTGAGCCGGGTGCGAGTCCAGGCATGTGGGCAGATCCTAACAATATAGTTGTGATCCTTCCCGAGCCTGGACCAGCTCTGTGATGTCCACGGACAACGGGCTCCAGCCCACTGTCAGATGAAAACAGGTCACAGGAGTGCAGAACGGACTGTACTTCTGTGATCCACAGGAAAAGTACAGCCAAACAAGCTTTGGCTGTACTTCTGCTTTAAGTGCTAAATGGTGTTAAGTAACACGGAAAATTTGAAGATAATACCTATCACCTGTATCTCATAGGCACCACATCCCTTAATTTGTAAACTAAGTATAGGTATGGAGAGTATGGGACTTTTAAGGTGCAACAACTACACAATGTTCTATTTAAAATATAATTTTATTACAAAGACATTTTCATAGAAAGATAAATTTTCTCATATGTACATTAAATACATGAGCCATCGAATAAACATATTTAAAATTTCCAACATGCATATAGACAGATTAACTCAACATGTTTCGCCAGTTTTTGGCTTCTTCAGGAGTAGTGTCATGCAATTGCTGAGAATAAAAAAAGGAAAATAAATACAACATAATTTGTTCAATCTATTATCAAAGTTAAAGACACAAAAAACACAAAAAATATAGTTGTATTTAGAGATGACTGAAAACCAAATCCACCCAGAAGGATATTTCCAATCTCAGTTCAGTTTTACCCCATATTATATATATATGCTTTACCTGTAAATTTGTTGGTATGATCATAAAGAAAGGGTAAAGGACGGATAACCAGTAAGTTGAGCCACGTAGGGAGACCTCAAAAGGAAAGATTATTGGTGTATCATAGAAGGGAGAATATACTGGCACGAGTAGCCACCCGAAGCACACCAACAAAAGAACAGAGGATCATCTGGGGGAAACTATGAAAAGGAGTATTGGTCAGAAGTTGACTATTGATTACCTATTGTTTTCCCACATCTGGGTTAGATCCACCTTAAGATATTTTTACCGGTATAAGCAACCAGTTCCTAAGAAAATTAAAAAATATATATGTATGTATAAAGATTGCTACTTTGAATTAACAGCCTATTAGACCAAAAAGATAGGATAAGAACAATAATTCAGTATCAAGTCATTAATTACCTTAGCCTAGTAACGCAAGACGTCTTTTCCCCAGGGTGTCGGTCATGTTACTGAATTAAACCAGACTGTGCTCTGGACTATATATCTCCCCTCCTCCTTCCCATTGGACGCCTATTTCGCGCCAAATCAATGGGAGGAGCGGGCGCGTCATTTCCTGCATCCACCCCCTTTGCTATGCTGACCCGGATGTGACGATCGTGCTGGAGAATGCCGCACCGATGTTTGCAGGCCACTGCAAACCAGTCTAGTGGACGAGCCCCCGACAGGCAGGAAGCGCCGCAAACCTGATACAGGAAGCGGAAGTAGCCTAAAGTATAGAAAAAAGGCCAACTTCCCTTTAACTACAGCACTGTCGACACATGTTGATGTTAAGTATGGGGCCAGGATATCATCGCGGGTTTTGTCAGATGGCGCTCCCCTTGTTCCCAGTTTGAGGACAAAGGAAAGCGCCCTGGGCGCCCATATGATCACCTAATCTGCCCCCTTCTATGGAGGTGAATATTTTTGGCTCAATTGTGTTCCGTTTTATATAAACATATATCCAATATATTTTACTGGGATTGAAACATTTCCCTCTGAATAGATAGGGATATATATTCAGCCATCTACATTTTACACTATAGGCAACAAAAATCGTTAAACACAATATAATAGATAAACAACATTCGAGTTGTTTAGAACAAAGTTTACATAACCAGCATTACTATTGAGATCCTATAGAAAGGGTTTGAAGCTGATGGACTCATTTAACCCTGGGTACATAGTTGCTCTTAAACTATGTATCCATCTGGTTTCCCGTTGTAGGAGATTTTTATCCACATCACCACCTCTTTCGTTTATAGATATATATTCTAGGGCAAAAAATTTGATCTTATGTAGATCGAAGGAGTGAAAAAGGCCACTGTGTCGGCTAATAGGAGTCTCCATTTTTTTCTTCTTAATAAGAGACACATGGTCTCTTATTCTATGAAAAAATGGCCTTTTCGTTTTTCCAACATAAAAGGCCTTACAATCACAGATCATCAAATAAATGACGCCAAATGACTGGCAGTTACAGAAAAAATTGGGTCTGTAGGTGATTCCATTAGGCAAAACTAATTCAGTTACATCTAAGATGAACCTACAATACTCACAGTGACCACATGGTGCAGAACCCTTTCTACTTTCAATCCTTTTAGTTTCAAAGTGACTATGTACTAGTTGGTCTTTTAAAGATCTGGATTTCCTGTATGTAATTTGAGGGAATGGCTTAACATATTTTGAAATAGTCTGGTCAGTTGCTAGCAGTGGCCAGAATTTTTCAATGATCCTTCTTACTTTATAGTGTTCACCTGAGAACCTGGTAATTAGGCGTACCGTTTGGTCTTTGGTTTGCGATTTTTTAGGATGTATTAGATCTTTCCTATTTTTGTTTTTTGCTCGTTTATAGGCTTTTTTAAGGGTTGACCTGCTATATCCCCTAGCAATCAGCCGAGATTGGAGGGCTGAAGCCTCCTTCTCAAAGTCTGCTTCCTTGCTACAATTTCTTTGAATTCGTAAATATTGACCATACGGTATGTTTTGTACCAGAGTTCTAGGATGAGAGCTTTTGGCATGTAAGATGGTATTGCCTGATGAAGGCTTTCTATATAGGGAGGATCCCAAAGTATTATCAGGATTCAGATAAATCGTAATGTCAAGAAAGTTTATCAAATTTTGATCACACATCATTGTAAACTTCAGATTAAAAGAGTTTACAGCCAATATAGACATAAAGGAGGTTAATTCTTCTAAAGAGCCAGTCCACACCATAAAAATGTCATCGATAAAGCGTCGCCAAATCAAGACCTTATCAAAAAACATTTCCATTGATTGAGACGAAAAAATCTCCCGTTCCCACCCCCCCAGGTACAGGTTGGCGTACGATGGGGCACACTTGGTCCCCATCGCCACACCCTGCACCTGGAGGTAGTGGGAACGGTCGAATATAAAAATATTGTTGGTAAGTATAAAGAATAACAGTTCCCTAATGAAATTGTTATAGGGCTTGGCTCCTGGTCCTCTCTCTAAAAGGAAGCCCTCTATCACTTGGACACCCTTGACATGGGGAATAGAGTTATAGAGGGCCTCGACGTCTATAGCTACTAGCCATGATCCCAATGGCACACACAGGCCATCCAATGATCTAAGTAGGTCAGCAGTATCTTGAATATAAGAACTTAAGGAACCTACATGAGGCCTCAAGTAATCATCTACCAACTGGCTAGCTGGTTCTGTGAGACACCCAATCCCTGACACAATAGGACGGCCAGGGGGGTTTTTTAGATCTTTGTGCACCTTTGGTAGTGCATAAAACGTGGGAAGTCTCGGCTTTTCAATAATCAGAAATTCACACGTTTTTTTATCTATCAAATTATCACAGAATGCTCGATTAATAAGTATGCGATATTTGGTCTCTGCATATTTCACCTGTGCAAAAGGAATGGAGCGATACCAACTTTTATTTAAAAGAAGGTTCATAACCATCTGCTTGTAGTTTTTTACATCCATTATCACTATGTTTCCTCCTTTATCCGAGGATTTTATCACTAATTGTTCATTCTTTTTTAATTCTGTCAAGGCTTTTTGTTGTGATGGTTTAAGATTGGTATTTCTTTTTGACTTTTTCCAGTTGGTACTTTGTATTTCCTTTGTCACTTGTTGGGTGAAAGCCCAGATGTTGGGATTGCCCTGAAGGGTGGGGAAGGTTCTGGATTTTGGCTTATATAAGTTTGGTGGGGGGAAAATTATTTCCGTGGAAATCTCATCCACGGGGCCCAATTGGGGTTCCTCAAGGGGCTCGTCTAATGGGTTACCCTCTTCCCATAATGCCATTAAATCATTAATTGCCTGAATTTCTCTAATTGTTTTATTCTGCCAGAGATCATCCCCCATGGATACCATGGGAGAGCATCTTTGGTCCTTGTCAAACATAATTTTAAAGGTAAGTTTTCTCGCAAAGAGATTGACGTCCTTTATAATTTCAAAGGCGTCAGCTTCCTGATCTGGACAAAAAGTCAGACCGAGGCCCAAGACCTCCATTTGGTCTGGTGTAAGTGAATATGAAGATAAATTAATTACTTGGAAATTACTTTGGGAACTATTTTGAGTGCTTGTGAGAGAACTGGTGTCTTTTTGATATCTACTATTTGGGAGGGTGAAAAGATTGGTGCAGTGCGAAGATCCCCTGTTAAGGGGGTTTGGGAGTCCCCCGACGGGGTATTTGTTAGTTGATTTAACTTAGGTGCATTGAAACTATTCGAGGAACTTGATGGAAACATATTAGAGTGACCGTCAACTGTGGAGTTAGTGAGAGGAGAAATATGTTTAGATTGTGAACGTAAACCCTGACGGTTACTCTCCCGTTGGGCACGTTTAGAAAGTGCAGACGATGAGGGTGCTCGATCTGTTTTTCTTTTTTGGGAACTTACTGAGGTATTGAAGGTATTGCCCGATACAGATGAAGAAGATAAAGACGTTTCATCAGAATCGGTAGCTTCCTGGTTTGTATTTGTTTGTTTTCGAACTGAGGATTTAGATTTCCTCCATTGATTTTCTGAAGTCCAACGATAGGCTGTGTTTGATTCATATGCCAAACGATCCCTATAGTATTTCTTATCTTTAGTTTTGAGGATATTGGAGACAAAGAGCTCCAAGTGTTTTTCTAAAAGAGCCTCTCTATTTGAGAAGGTTTCTTCAGTAATCAAATTGGAGTTATCAGCATATAGTTTTTCTATGTCATTATTTACTATTTCCAGATCTTTCGAATAGTTTAGGCATAAAGCCTCCATCATTTTAAATGAACATGACTGTAGATTAGACTCCCAGTTTAGTTTAAATTCTGTCTCTATTTTAAACACATTAGGAAATATCTGTATACGTAGTCCCCATGGTACGATTTTATCCTCTAAATATTTCAAAAAATACCTGTGATTCCAGAAAATACGAGCTTTCTTTTCCAACAGTCGTTGAAGGCTATTGAAAAAACGTTCAAGGGTCATTCCACCAAATGTAGACCCTTGGGCAAGATGAATTCTTGTCATAAGACCATCAAATGCCGACCCCCTATAGGTAGCCATGCTGGTTGAAAAACTCTGTTATACAAATAAGAAACTATAAAGGAATTAATCTTTAAACACAATTCAAAAAAAAGGAGATAATCTATTTAAACAAGATGATATAGAGGTGACAGGTATAAGAAAGATTTTGGGCGTTTTCCACCCGGTATAATCACACGGAAAATTTGAAGATAATACCTATCACCTGTATCTCATAGGCACCACATCCCTTAATTTGTAAACTAAGTATAGGTATGGAGAGTATGGGACTTTTAAGGTGCAACAACTACACAATGTTCTATTTAAAATATAATTTTATTACAAAGACATTTTCATAGAAAGATAAATTTTCTCATATGTACATTAAATACATGAGCCATCGAATAAACATATTTAAAATTTCCAACATGCATATAGACAGATTAACTCAACATGTTTCGCCAGTTTTTGGCTTCTTCAGGAGTAGTGTCATGCAATTGCTGAGAATAAAAAAAGGAAAATAAATACAACATAATTTGTTCAATCTATTATCAAAGTTAAAGACACAAAAAACACAAAAAATATAGTTGTATTTAGAGATGACTGAAAACCAAATCCACCCAGAAGGATATTTCCAATCTCAGTTCAGTTTTACCCCATATTATATATATATGCTTTACCTGTAAATTTGTTGGTATGATCATAAAGAAAGGGTAAAGGACGGATAACCAGTAAGTTGAGCCACGTAGGGAGACCTCAAAAGGAAAGATTATTGGTGTATCATAGAAGGGAGAATATACTGGCACGAGTAGCCACCCGAAGCACACCAACAAAAGAACAGAGGATCATCTGGGGGAAACTATGAAAAGGAGTATTGGTCAGAACTTATAATATCTTTTATGTTGACTTATTTCGTCTTATATCTTATATTTCCCATCCATATTTACCTTTCTATATATCAAACTGATTTCAAAACAAGCAACCGAAGAGATGGATGAGGGGGAGAAAAAGGAGTGGTAGAGAAGAAAAAGGGAAATTATCCCAATCTCTCCAAATCACCCCTTGTCGCCCCACTTCTATCCGCTCTATGGAGACACAAAGAAAGGGAGAAGAAATAATTATTAATTATAAGGATGTTAAATAACCTTATTTTATTATGTTTTAATTTTTATTTTTTATTTCTATATATAGTCAAAAATTGCCATATATTTATGACTATTGATTACCTATTGTTTTCCCACATCTGGGTTAGATCCACCTTAAGATATTTTTTCTCCCCCTCATCCATCTCTTCGGTTGCTTGTTTTGAAATCAGTTTGATATATAGAAAGGTAAATATGGATGGGAAATATAAGATATAAGACGAAATAAGTCAACATAAAAGATATTATAAGTTCTGACCAATACTCCTTTTCATAGTTTCCCCCAGATGATCCTCTGTTCTTTTGTTGGTGTGCTTCGGGTGGCTACTCGTGCCAGTATATTCTCCCTTCTATGATACACCAATAATCTTTCCTTTTGAGGTCTCCCTACGTGGCTCAACTTACTGGTTATCCGTCCTTTACCCTTTCTTTATGATCATACCAACAAATTTACAGGTAAAGCATATATATATAATATGGGGTAAAACTGAACTGAGATTGGAAATATCCTTCTGGGTGGATTTGGTTTTCAGTCATCTCTAAATACAACTATATTTTTTGTGTTTTTTGTGTCCTTAACTTTGATAATAGATTGAACAAATTATGTTGTATTTATTTTCCTTTTTTTATTCTCAGCAATTGCATGACACTACTCCTGAAGAAGCCAAAAACTGGCGAAACATGTTGAGTTAATCTGTCTATATGCATGTTGGAAATTTTAAATATGTTTATTCGATGGCTCATGTATTTCATGTACATATGAGAAAATTTATCTTTCTATGAAAATGTCTTTGTAATAAAATTATATTTTAAATAGAACATTGTGTAGTTGTTGCACCTTAAAAGTCCCATACTCTCCATACCTATACTTAGTTTACAAATTAAGGGATGTGGTGCCTATGAGATACAGGTGATAGGTATTATCTTCAAATTTTCCGTGTGATTATACCGGGTGGAAAACGCCCAAAATCTTTCTTATACCTGTCACCTCTATATCATCTTGTTTAAATAGATTATCTCCTTTTTTTTGAATTGTGTTTAAAGATTAATTCCTTTATAGTTTCTTATTTGTATAACAGAGTTTTTCAACCAGCATGGCTACCTATAGGGGGTCGGCATTTGATGGTCTTATGACAAGAATTCATCTTGCCCAAGGGTCTACATTTGGTGGAATGACCCTTGAACGTTTTTTCAATAGCCTTCAACGACTGTTGGAAAAGAAAGCTCGTATTTTCTGGAATCACAGGTATTTTTTGAAATATTTAGAGGATAAAATCGTACCATGGGGACTACGTATACAGATATTTCCTAATGTGTTTAAAATAGAGACAGAATTTAAACTAAACTGGGAGTCTAATCTACAGTCATGTTCATTTAAAATGATGGAGGCTTTATGCCTAAACTATTCAAAAGATCTGGAAATAGTAAATAATGACATAGAAAAACTATATGCTGATAACTCCAATTTGATTACTGAAGAAACCTTCTCAAATAGAGAGGCTCTTTTAGAAAAACACTTGGAGCTCTTTGTCTCCAATATCCTCAAAACTAAAGATAAGAAATACTATAGGGATCGTTTGGCATATGAATCAAACACAGCCTATCGTTGGACTTCAGAAAATCAATGGAGGAAATCTAAATCCTCAGTTCGAAAACAAACAAATACAAACCAGGAAGCTACCGATTCTGATGAAACGTCTTTATCTTCTTCATCTGTATCGGGCAATACCTTCAATACCTCAGTAAGTTCCCAAAAAAGAAAAACAGATCGAGCACCCTCATCGTCTGCACTTTCTAAACGTGCCCAACGGGAGAGTAACCGTCAGGGTTTACGTTCACAATCTAAACATATTTCTCCTCTCACTAACTCCACAGTTGACGGTCACTCTAATATGTTTCCATCAAGTTCCTCGAATAGTTTCAATGCACCTAAGTTAAATCAACTAACAAATACCCCGTCGGGGGACTCCCAAACCCCCTTAACAGGGGATCTTCGCACTGCACCAATCTTTTCACCCTCCCAAATAGTAGATATCAAAAAGACACCAGTTCTCTCACAAGCACTCAAAATAGTTCCCAAAGTAATTTCCAAGTAATTAATTTATCTTCATATTCACTTACACCGGACCAAATGGAGGTCTTGGGCCTCGGTCTGACTTTTTGTCCAGATCAGGAAGCTGACGCCTTTGAAATTATAAAGGACGTCAATCTCTTTGCGAGAAAACTTACCTTTAAAATTATGTTTGACAAGGACCAAAGATGCTCTCCCATGGTATCCATGGGGGATGATCTCTGGCAGAATAAAACAATTAGAGAAATTCAGGCAATTAATGATTTAATGGAATTATGGGAAGAGGGTAACCCATTAGACGAGCCCCTTGAGGAACCCCAATTGGGCCCCGTGGATGAGATTTCCACAGAAAGAATTTTCCCCCCACCAAACTTATATAAGCCAAAATCCAGAACCTTCCCCACCCTTCAGGGCAATCCCAACATCTGGGCTTTCACCCAACAAGTGACAAAGGAAATACAAAGTACCAACTGGAAAAAGTCAAAAAGAAATACCAATCTTAAACCATCACAACAAAAAGCCTTGACAGAATTAAAAAAGAATGAACAATTAGTGATAAAATCCTCGGATAAAGGAGGAAACATAGTGATAATGGATGTAAAAAACTACAAGCAGATGGTTATGAACCTTCTTTTAAATAAAAGTTGGTATCGCTCCATTCCTTTTGCACAGGTGAAATATGCAGAGACCAAATATCGCATACTTATTAATCGAGCATTCTGTGATAATTTGATAGATAAAAAAACGTGTGAATTTCTGATTATTGAAAAGCCGAGACTTCCCACGTTTTATGCACTACCAAAGGTGCACAAAGATCTAAAAAACCCCCCTGGCCGTCCTATTGTGTCAGGGATTGGGTGTCTCACAGAACCAGCTAGCCAGTTGGTAGATGATTACTTGAGGCCTCATGTAGGTTCCTTAAGTTCTTATATTCAAGATACTGCTGACCTACTTAGATCATTGGATGGCCTGTGTGTGCCATTGGGATCATGGCTAGTAGCTATAGACGTCGAGGCCCTCTATAACTCTATTCCCCATGTCAAGGGTGTCCAAGTGATAGAGGGCTTCCTTTTAGAGAGAGGACCAGGAGCCAAGCCCTATAACAATTTCATTAGGGAACTGTTATTCTTTATACTTACCAACAATATTTTTATATTCGACCGTTCCCACTACCTCCAGGTGCAGGGTGTGGCGATGGGGACCAAGTGTGCCCCATCGTACGCCAACCTGTACCTGGGGGGGTGGGAACGGGAGATTTTTTCGTCTCAATCAATGGAAATGTTTTTTGATAAGGTCTTGATTTGGCGACGCTTTATCGATGACATTTTTATGGTGTGGACTGGCTCTTTAGAAGAATTAACCTCCTTTATGTCTATATTGGCTGTAAACTCTTTTAATCTGAAGTTTACAATGATGTGTGATCAAAATTTGATAAACTTTCTTGACATTACGATTTATCTGAATCCTGATAATACTTTGGGATCCTCCCTATATAGAAAGCCTTCATCAGGCAATACCATCTTACATGCCAAAAGCTCTCATCCTAGAACTCTGGTACAAAACATACCGTATGGTCAATATTTACGAATTCGAAGAAATTGTAGCAAGGAAGCAGACTTTGAGAAGGAGGCTTCAGCCCTCCAATCTCGGCTGATTGCTAGGGGATATAGCAGGTCAACCCTTAAAAAAGCCTATAAACGAGCAAAAAACAAAAATAGGAAAGATCTAATACATCCTAAAAAATCTCAAACCAAAGACCAAACGGTACGCCTAATTACCAGGTTCTCAGGTGAACACTATAAAGTAAGAAGGATCATTGAAAAATTCTGGCCACTGCTAGCAACTGACCAGACTATTTCAAAATATGTTAAGCCGTTCCCTCAAATTACATACAGGAAATCCAGATCTTTAAAAGACCAACTAGTACATAGTCACTTTGAAACTAAAAGGATTGAAAGTAGAAAGGGTTCTGCACCATGTGGTCACTGTGAGTATTGTAGGTTCATCTTAGATGTAACTGAATTAGTTTTGCCTAATGGAATCACCTACAGACCCAATTTTTTCTGTAACTGCCAGTCAATTGGCGTCATTTATTTGATGATCTGTGATTGTAAGGCCTTTTATGTTGGAAAAACGAAAAGGCCATTTTTTCATAGAATAAGAGACCATGTGTCTCTTATTAAGAAGAAAAAAATGGAGACTCCTATTAGCCGACACAGTGGCCTTTTTCACTCCTTCGATCTACATAAGATCAAATTTTTTGCCCTAGAATATATATCTATAAACGAAAGAGGTGGTGATGTGGATAAAAATCTCCTACAACGGGAAACCAGATGGATACATAGTTTAAGAGCAACTATGTACCCGGGGTTAAATGAGTCCATCAGCTTCAAACCCTTTCTATAGGATCTCAATAGTAATGCTGGTTATGTAAACTTTGTTCTAAACAACTCGAATGTTGTTTATCTATTATATTGTGTTTAACGATTTTTGTTGCCTATAGTGTAAAATGTAGATGGCTGAATATATATCCCTATCTATTCAGAGGGAAATGTTTCAATCCCAGTAAAATATATTGGATATATGTTTATATAAAACGGAACACAATTGAGCCAAAAATATTCACCTCCATAGAAGGGGGCAGATCAGGTGATCATATGGGCGCCCAGGGCGCTTTCCTTTGTCCTCAAACTGGGAACAAGGGGAGCGCCATCTGACAAAACCCGCGATGATATCCTGGCCCCATACTTAACATCAACATGTGTCGACAGTGCTGTAGTTAAAGGGAAGTTGGCCTTTTTTCTATACTTTAGGCTACTTCCGCTTCCTGTATCAGGTTTGCGGCGCTTCCTGCCTGTCGGGGGCTCGTCCACTAGACTGGTTTGCAGTGGCCTGCAAACATCGGTGCGGCATTCTCCAGCACGATCGTCACATCCGGGTCAGCATAGCAAAGGGGGTGGATGCAGGAAATGACGCGCCCGCTCCTCCCATTGATTTGGCGCGAAATAGGCGTCCAATGGGAAGGAGGAGGGGAGATATATAGTCCAGAGCACAGTCTGGTTTAATTCAGTAACATGACCAACACCCTGGGGAAAAGACGTCTTGCGTTACTAGGCTAAGGTAATTAATGACTTGATACTGAATTATTGTTCTTATCCTATCTTTTTGGTCTAATAGGCTGTTAATTCAAAGTAGCAATCTTTATACATACATATATATTTTTTAATTTTCTTAGGAACTGGTTGCTTATACCGGTAAAAATATCTTAAGGTGGATCTAACCCAGATGTGGGAAAACAATAGGTAATCAATAGTCATAAATATATGGCAATTTTTGACTATATATAGAAATAAAAAATAAAAATTAAAACATAATAAAATAAGGTTATTTAACATCCTTATAATTAATAATTATTTCTTCTCCCTTTCTTTGTGTCTCCATAGAGCGGATAGAAGTGGGGCGACAAGGGGTGATTTGGAGAGATTGGGATAATTTCCCTTTTTCTTCTCTACCACTCCTTTTTTTCCCCGTCATCCATCTCTTCGGTTGCTTGTTTTGAAATCAGTTTGATATATAGAAAGGTAAATATGGATGGGAAATATAAGATATAAGACGAAGTAAGTCAATATAAAAGATATTATAAGTTCTGACCAATACTCCTTTTCATAGTTTCCCCCAGATGATCCTCTGTTCTTTTGTTGGTGTGCTTCGGGTGGCTACTCGTGCCAGTATATTCTCCCTTCTATGATACACCAATAATCTTTCCTTTTGAGGTCTCCCTACGTGGCTCAACTTACTGGTTATCCGTCCTTTACCCTTTCTTTATGATCATACCAACAAATTTACAGGTAAAGCATATATATATAATATGGGGTAAAACTGAACTGAGATTGGAAATATCCTTCTGGGTGGATTTGGTTTTCAGTCATCTCTAAATACAACTATATTTTTTGTGTTTTTTGTGTCTTTAACTTTGATAATAGATTGAACAAATTATGTTGTATTTATTTTCCTTTTTTTATTCTCAGCAATTGCATGACACTACTCCTGAAGAAGCCAAAAACTGGCGAAACATGTTGAGTTAATCTGTCTATATGCATGTTGGAAATTTTAAATATGTTTATTCGATGGCTCATGTATTTAATGTACATATGAGAAAATGTATCTTTCTATGAAAATGTCTTTGTAATAAAATTATATTTTAAATAGAACATTGTGTAGTTGTTGCACCTTAAAAGTCCCATACTCTCCATACCTATACTCGGTGTTAAGTAACAACCAATCAAAATCTTTCTTTTACTGGTATTACTACAGCAAAGTAAATGCTGATTGGTTTCTATGGGTTTTTAACATACTATATAGACAGTTGTGGAGCCATATAAGGCAACCAAATATAAAGACAAAATCAGTGTCTATTCAATGTAAGCTCAGCACCTACAGCCAAAATAATATGTGTTCAAACAAATAAACAGTACCAATATAGCCGTGAAATGCACTGCATAAAGTCACATGGTTAAAACATCATCTTTATTGTATAAATAAAACCTATACAAAAAAAAACATAAAGTGCTTCATTTATGTTCCATTTGGACTCGTGCAGGGTACTAATTCAACAGTGAAATCGCCCACCTCTCCACCTTGGCCAATAAGCAGTATTTATTGATAAAAAATACAAAGCTCTCTTCTGAATGGCAGATAACCAATCAACCCAGCTCTGTTTATTTATGGCAGTAGATGGAAAGTTGCCCAAACTGCTGCTGGAACACAGCGCCGCCTACTGTATGTCGCTAATGCTACTACACTATACTACTGCGCACACAGTGGCTGCATAGGTTTGTAATGGAAATGGGCCAGCTTTAACTATTAAAAGTCAAACAAACATAGAATTGTACTCTAATGACACAAGATAGGTAATATACAAAAATCCCAACTGAGAAGAATGCACTGATTACTGTAAAAATTACAATGTTAGTGAAGGAGTTAACCTGAAGGGGGCGCTGAAGGGGTTAAGTGTGACCTAAAGAGTGATGATTACTGTTAGGGGGCGTGGCTTGGCGTGACACGTCACTGATCGCTGTTCCCGATGACAGGAACAGACCATCACTGACAGTGTCACTAGGAAGAACGGGGAAAGGTTTGTTCACACTTACCTCTCCCCGTTTTTCAGCTCTGTGACCCGATCGCAGGACACCGGCGGCGATCGGGTCCGCGGGTCCCGCGGTTGCGGTCACTGAGTTCCCGACAGAACTTTAGTTCATTTGAGGTATCCTAGCAGCAGCAGCATTTTTATTCATGGCAAGGAAGAGGTGCTGACGCATCCTAGAGATTCATGTTTACTGTGAATTTTAATGATAGATCTCTTTTAAATCTGCACAAAACTATACAATGAAATTTGCATCATTTTTATTATAACACATCTAGATTGAGAAAAGGGCAGCTACCTTCTGCACCAATAATACAAGCATGATGTTTCACATAAATTAGATTTTTTTTAGACCTCCCTTATGCTTTGTTCAGAACAGCCCCAGGGACATAACACAGTTCAAAGGTGAATGAGCGGGATGATATTGGTTTTGATTTTAAACACAAAAGTAAACGTCTACCATGTAATTCTTCAGGCTTGATCTAATTGCTGCTGGCGAGTCACAGTGTCATCCACGGTATAATAAACAATTGCCTTCTACATGATTAATTTGAATTTATTCAAATTTTACCAGACTTCAGGGTGTATTTCACTTCGGAAGCTGCAACATAAAGGATCTAATTTGGTTTCCTTCTTAGTTTTTTACTGCGAGTACCCTGTGGGAGCTACCTTACATAAGAGAACAGCAGCCCCCCCCCCCTCCCCAATGTGTGCATGTTTGTATTATTGGTGCTTTCACAGTTGCTGCTTTCTTTACGAAACTGTAAATAGAAAAGGATGCCACTCTAATGAGAGTTTCATAGCGTTGTAAAGGTGGCTCTGTCCCCGCTAAATTAACTTGAAAATGAAACACATTATAAAAATAGCAAATAAACCAATGGGTTATCAATGCGGAAACACAAATGTTTAATGAAACAGTGAGGTTAAGGACTACTCAGTCTCTTTAATTCTAGACTTGAAGGCACAAATTGTTTTTTGCAGGTGAATGGTTATGTCAGAAATGCTGCACAGAACCAAATCAAATTAGAAGGATGACAGTGAGATGTTCAACAAAGAAATATGAATGGGGTCAAAGCAGAAACTCATGTTATACAAAAGTGAAGTGTGGGAAGATCTTATATTATCCTAATATCATCACAGCAAAAAAAAGATAAACAGATAGGTGAAAGACCTTCAATTACCGTACTAAGATTGATGCAAGAAAAAAATGGAACAAATGTGGGGCATTTACCTTGACAAAGCTTTGCAACTTGTTAATTGACATCTCCTGAAGTTTTTTTTTTATTATTATTATTATTATTATCAAAGAAAAACTATCTTAAAATAGTATTTTTTTATCTCTATATTTCTTGACATTAGCATCACCCAACACCAATAAAAAATAAATAAATAAATTCACTTCCTCCTGATGTCCATTTGGATACCACATGTGTGTGCAGCATTTGTTGTTTGTACCCGTGGTAGAGCCCAGAAACAATAATGCGCATTTTGCTTTTTTTTTCAGTCCTACCTAAACACATAGACACGGGCACTGATGCCTATAGTAACTACAAACCTGTATTTATCCTACCTAAAGCACACTGGAACTGGCACCAAAACGACCCTAGATCAAGCCCTGATTAAACTATTTTATCTTTATTATTATTATTATTTTTATTACATTTTTTTAACAAGCTTCTCTTCTAGAGAGCCTCCACTAGAAAACCATTGGAGGAATCAATAAAGAGTGTTAAAGAATCCTGTCAGGCCGCAGCATCAAAATTGCCAGTGTGTGTGCCCTTCCAGACACTAAGATCAGAGTGTCTAAACTTAACACCCTCAGTGTGCTCCTCCACCGCCCCCGCCCAGTGTGCCCATCACACTAACAGGTGCAAAGCCTAGATGTTTTGTAGTAGGGGTGGGCAGTACCACATAGGGAACTGAGTGACTAGTTGATCAGGGTCACCATGCTGTTGGGCAGTGGGCAGATTCATAGCCACTATTCAGTCTGCCATGCAATGTCAAAACAAAAGCAAGGCAGTCCTGGTGTGGGGAAGCAGGGAAGCCTGTTGACAGCTGATGACTCATCCGTTGTTAAGGACGACACGGCCAGCTTTCCAGCCCACTCCTTAACAACCAGCTATTAACTGTGCCCTGATTGGGCAAAGCTTTGCCCAATCAGGGCTTAGAATGCACTGTGCAGTGTGCAGTGCATTGTGGGATGCTTGACGGGCAAACATCCCACCGAGCGCCCCGCAAATTTAGGTGTTTGCCGAACAGGTGAACAGGCAATGTTCGGGCCAAACTTTTGCTTGGCTCAAATTGTTCACCCAACTCTATTCATGAATACTGAACTACTCTAAATCTGTAGTATCTAATAGTAGTATATATGTAAATTAGCTCATGTGTTTAACCAATCAGCCAGGTTAATTTATCTGTGGATCAGTGTGAACCCTACTGGGGTGTTGCCTGTTCTCACCAATGTAAACTGTAACTGCCGAGATGGAGAAGTGACCAAACACAGCTCCTAGTTTCATACATTCTTCCTTATGTGTATGACTGTTGGAGGCACAGAACCACATAAACAGAAGATGAAATCATATTTCCCAAATTAGACTGTGGTTAGGTTGTCACCATTTTAGATTTAAATAACACTTAAATTCTTAACTGAAGCCACTGGTACTGCTATAGAGATCTTTAAACCTAAAAGAAATACAGAGGCTTCCATTACTGACCTCTCTTTCTAAAATTGTTAGTTGCATGTTGGTCCTGTTTATGTCCTTCAGTAATGTCTAAATCACAGACAAGGGACATGTATACATATCAGAAATGTGGACGTCACTGATTGTATGTTTGTTCTGGGTCACTATCATGTTACATGCATTATCTGTTTGTTTGCCTTTACTCATTTTGTCCCTACCTCACTCCATAGCTAGGGATAGTCTATAGTTAGTCCCACCCTTCTTCTTCATGCTTTAGCCTCCGGTCTCAACATGTACTGTGTTCTGCTGATTGGTTGACCTGAAGTTCATCTGTTATGATCTGCACAAGTTTTGGATTAAAGCTTTCTATAATATGGAAGTTGTCATTTGGATTGAGTCACTGTATGCCAAGCTACTGAGACTGTAAGTTAAGCTATCTCACAGTAACTGAATAAGTCATAGAGATCACAATTTCAGTGCTTAGATTGTGGTAGCAGAATAGTCACTGACTCAGCATTGAAGTCACCAGGTAGCCAGGGAACTAGCATTTGCTAACATGAGCAACAGCAGTCCCCAGTCCCCAATTTCTCCAAGCACAGGTTTCCTTTAACTTGCATAAACTGATGATTGAGAGTGTCTAAAAATCTCTGCCATATTGCCATGGAATTTGGAATTCCTTCAGCTGTAGAGACTACAGCCATTATTTTGTGTCAACCTCTGCTTTGTCCTTTTCTCTGACGTCTCCAATTTAACTTGGTCTACAGGGGATGATGGGAAGCTAATGTATAAAGATACATTCAACTTTGCATTAAGAAGTTAAAAATATATATATTTTTTTTTCAGTGACTGCTTATTGACTAATGGGAGACTTTAAGATTTGGCCAAAATGTTTAAAGTACAACTAAAGGCTATATGACAGTCTCAACAAGTACCAAAAAAACTTCCTTTACATTCCCTGCCTGAGCCAAATCCTCATTTATTTGTGTCGCACATGCTCCTTTCTCAGACATTGCAGCTCACAGTGACAGGGATTCAAAAAGGAAGTGCTGTCAATCCAGAGACCATAGTTCTACTTTAAAGCTAAACTTAACAGAAAATATTTAAAAATATAATAAAGTTAGGTGTTCATTAAAGCTGACCTTGCAATTCATAGCAACTAAGGACTAAATTGTTCAGGCTTAAAACAAATTACCAAAAAAGAGAAAAAATACATTTCACCTTGCCTTCTTCCAGCTTCGCATATGTGAAGGTGATGTCACTTGTATATGGGTGAATTGTAAGATTTGCAACTCTTAGCTGTCCCTGAACCCCTCAAGAACTTTGTATAATGTCGCTCTGGTATAGGCAAAGCAGTTGGAAGCACTGGTGTAAGGTATGTTTTCCTCTTTTTAGGTAATGGTTTTGTTTTAGGTTGAGGGGGGGGGGTACTATAAAGCCCTTGTTGTGGGAGAGAGGACACTATATACTGTAGTCTTTAGTTGTTGTGGACAGCAAGGTCTGCTTTAATGAGGCATTATATGTAGGACTAGAGTAACTACTGTGAATTGATATTGACTTGTAAGACTGTCCTGCACAATGGCAATAAGACTGGCTAAGGAACGGTAATCTCCCCAAGTATTGTGCTGTTGCTAATTCATTATCCAACCACAGACAGAGATGTCTTGGATCAGGCTGTACTGCTCAAAGCACAAGAAAAAAAATCTACCCTTGCAGTGAAGCCCCCTAGTGGTGCAGGAATAATAAAGTGGAATATTTATTCGAATACTTGCTCCAGCAGGGTCCTGGGAAGCTGTCTTTGTGTGTTGTCTGACTGGTGTGCCTGCTTTTGCATGGAGTTTAGCTGTTACTACAGTAATAGCAACAAATTCTTTTTCAAGGCTTATTTCAATTACAGTGCCATCAGATTATACCAGTTTTCTAACACCTAAACCTCCACGGGACCCTGCTGGAAATCAAGTTGCAGTAGATCATTATCTTTATTTAGATGAAATGTACTGTATTAGATTAATTCCAGTTCCCAATCTACAAATCATTGATAATCAAGGCCGATCCTAGGGTCACAGATGCCTGGGTGTAGAAAAATTTCTGGCGACCCCCACATGGGCGTGGTTATCTTACCAACTCCTACCCGTGGTCAGAGACTGCAGACATACTACAGGAGATGGTTAGAGACTGCAGACATAATACAGAAAACGGTCAGAGACTGCAGACATGGTACAGGAGATGGTCAGAGACTGCAGATATAATACAAGAGACGGTCAGAGGCTGCAGATATAATACAGGAGACGGTCAGAGACTGCAGTTCCTATGGACGTTAGTAGATAATGGCCGATTGACCCTGTCACCTGACACAGCAACAATGGTTCCTCTGATCAGGGGTCAGCTCACTCCTCTGAATTGCCCCCGCGGTGACTCCGCTGGGTAGTGCCCAGATCTGTATTCTGACAATGACTCTATTCCTTTCCCCACCAGGGATGGGGCTAGGCTGTGTGGCTTTCCCTCTGGTGACACGCAGGGCAGGGGGGTTTTCTCTCTGATGGTGTTCCCTCAGCACTGTGCTTCCCCTCTGGAGTCCTGAATGCACTTCCTCAAAAGCTTTCCCAGGCTCCTGGCTCTTTCTCCCATTCAGCTGGGCATGCTGTGTGGGCTGCAGTTTCCGTGTTACAGTGTAGCCGCCAGTCCTAGGGACTACATGTCCCACAATCCTCTTCTCTGCTCCTTTTTTCCTTCTATTTCTTCCCTGGGCGATATGAAAGCGGGGAAAGAAACATAGTGGGCGGCTGTGCTTGCAAGCGCAGCTCACTAGTACAGCAGCGAGCGTGAGGAGGAGAGAGAGAGGGAGGGAGGGGAGAAAGACAAGCCTGCAGCTGGTCTCTCTCCACACAGAGACAGCCGCTCTGATCTCCGACTGCTTCCCTCTCCTCCTCTGACAGAGAGAGGGGGGATGGGCTTGGGCAGGAAACACAGAGAGCACTCTTCCCATTGCTAACAGCGGCGGCGGCACAGTCTCTCCTCCTCTGATCCGCTCCTGTCAGTTGCTGCCTATGGACACAGACAAGGAGAGGAGGAGGGAGGGGAGCACTCTGGCACTTTGGCGCCCCCACCTCTGCGGCGCCCGGGTACCCGCCCAGGATCGGCCCTGTTGATAATGCACTAAAGATGCTAGAACTCTAGAAGAAGTAGAAGAAGAGACTAGCACCAATTGAAGATGCCCTCTTTGTCTGCACAGGTCACAAAATAAAATAAAGATGATCTTTATTACAGAAAGTAAAAGCTTTAGTGTTAAAGTATATCAATTATTATTGCAAGCTTGAATGTTAATAAAATTGTAAATGCTTTGCTTGCTATGACCATTGCTAAATTCTCCCTAGATCACTGAATCAGTAAACATTTTCATGCTTATTAAATTTCGGTAAAGCTTGTGGTATTTACAAATACTGCACACCTGGAGTACAGCCAGTATAACAGGGAATTCTTCTATTTTAAATTAAGCTGCTGGAATATTAGACAGTATTATTATTGTTTTAAACAAGCAGAAGTATTTATGGTGTCTGTCAGGTGTGTAGATTTCTCAGCAGAGAATAAAGTACCTAAAACAAAGCTCATTATTAAAAACAGCTATAAATTCTACCCTGTGGGTCCACATAAGACCACCAGATGGCAGCATGCATGGATTCCATTGGAGGAGTTTTATAGTCATTATTATTATTATAAAGGATTTATATAGCGCCAACAGTTTGCGCATCGCTTTACAACATGGGGCAAACAGTACAATTATAATACAATTCAATACAAGAGGGATTGTCATAGCATACTCTTTCATTTTACAACATCAGCATTGTAATAACAATACAAACAATACGTTTTCTTATTTTTATTTTTTTGCCAATCTTGTTGTAAGTGCTGCTTGTCTGCTGTAGATCTTTCCACAACTTCCTGGATTCGGTGCATGCTTTACAGCTACTCCTTTGCTGTTTACTATTAATGTCTAAGGACTTCATATCCTATAGTACCTTACTGCCTGCAGGCAGTGATTCCTGTACTGACTCCGCCTCTTGAAACTCCCCCTCTTAGCACCTCTCTGTAGATCAGAAGGTAAGCTCTGTGAAATGTGTGACACAGCAGTGCCTACTAACAGGGCATAGTGAATATGTGTTATAGATAGTAAATGTGTGGGGATCTTCAAACTAAGTTTACAAACTCCATGATCATTTAGATTATTAGGAGTGGGCTAGAAATAATTGAAATACAATGTGGAAACAAATATACAATTTTACATTTTGACCACAGATACGCTTTAAATCTGTATATATCTTGTTTAAATATTTCAGTCAATAGTAGGGCAAGCCTTGGGTATACAGGGGCATATTTATTATTATTATTATTATTTTTTTATTATTTAAACATTATGTAACCCCAACATTTCATATTCCTGATATGTGCCTGCTATACCATGTACTTGTATGAAGAGCTATTCCGTTCTCTTTGTATTGCTTCCTTTGTGTAAAATCCTTGGCAACACTGCCAGTCCCTCTGCTTTCACTTATAAAAAAAAAAGGGAAAAAAATGTAATTATAATTTTTATATATCTATACATAAATGTTTTGCCTTTCATTTCTATTTTAAAGTGGTTGTAAACTCCCATAAATGAATTGCACCTACAGCAGTGGTGGCCTGTCCATTAGGGGCGCAGGGGCCACCCCCCTATCCATGCATCCAGCCTCCTAATCTACATGCGGGGCGCCGGACGCATGGATTCCAATGTTTTTTTTTTGTTTTTTTTAAATACGTGATTAGAGCCACAGGCTCTAATAGGCTTCAAAAAAGGGTGGGCTCGGGGCTAGGAGCCCACCCAGTTGTGTGACAATAGCGAATGAATATTCTCTATTGTCACACTGTTTCTCCTCCCGGTCAATCGGGAAGCAGGTCCTTAGACCTGTTTCCTGATTGGCCGAAAGGAGAAGCGATCCCATTGGCCTAGGAGGAGGAGGGAGGAGATGCACGGCCGCTGTGATGCCAAACGACCCACCAGCCGCCACTGTATCTATCCATAGCTGGGAATGGCAGTCCCTGATGACAGCTCACTGCACACAATACGATGATCGGTGACAGCCCAGATCCCTTCCAGGGACAGAGGGGGGATACAGAGGCCAGGACACGGAGGAGACAGAGGAGGGGGAGGCCGCAGCCGGCAGGCACCCTCCAACATGTTAGTCTGGGGGCAGCACAGGGTAAGTGAGCCGGCGACCGGGGGTTTGGGTGTGGGATGGAGGGCTGGAGTGACAGGTGGTCCGTCTGCCGCACCCCCGACTGATGGAGCACCAACCGCCACTGACCTATAGGTAAGCCTATAATAAGGCTTACTTATAGGTAGTGTAAATATCTCATAAACGTGCAGGCTTTCGGAGATATTTACTGTATATGCAGCCGATGACGTCATCGGTGCATGTGCTCTGAATGAACAGCCATCCGTGCCGTTCCTTCAGAGCCCTGTGCCATAATCAGCGGCTCCCTTGCACATGCAAAGGATTGACGTCATGCGGCTCTGGACAGTCACACAGCCGGAGTCCACAGACCTAAGAGGAAGACGGGTAAAGATAGATGCGGCCTCCAGCGGTGACAATGCATCGGTGGAGGGCTTTGTTCTAATTTAAGTTTCACATAATGTGCTAGTATGCAATGCATACTAGCACATTATGCTTTTACTTTGCAGGTCAGAAAAAAAATTAGGCCTGCTGTTTACTTACTCTTTAAACAGAATGGATTGTTTTTCAAGGTGAGAGTTCGCATGTACTTTCAAGTCTTCTTAAAGTGGTAGTAAAGGCTTTTTTTAAATGTATGCCTACAGGTAAGCTTATAATAAGGCTATAAACGTACACCGTTTAGGAGATATTTAATTAAAGAGATAGTAAAGTCTTGTTTTTTTTCTTTAGAAGTAACAAACATGTTATAATTGCCTGCTCTGTGAAATAGTTTTGCACAGAGCAGCCCAGATCCTCCTCTTCTCAGGTTCCTCTTCGATGCTCCAGGCCCCTCCCTCCTGCCGAGTGCCCCCACATCAAGCAGCTTGCTATGGGGGCACCCGAGCCGAGCTGCAGCTTTGTGTGTCCATTCAGACATAGAGCAGTGGTTCGGCCCCGCTGCCTCTCTCTCCTGATTGGCTAACTGACTTTGATTGACAGAAACATGAGCCAATGGCGCCACTGCTGTGTATCAGCCAGTCAGGAGGGAGAGACCTGGATGGCCGAGGCATTCATGTACATCGCTGGACAGAGATGGGACTCAGGTAAGTATTAGGGGGGCTGAGGGGACCTGCAGAACACAGAAGGTTTTTTATCATAATGCACAGAATGCATTATGATAAAAAACCTTCTGCCTTTACAACCACTTTAAGCAGCTCCGGTGATGTCACCAGCGCATGCACACTGCCCTCTCAATGGACGGCGTGCCGTCCATAGAGAGAGCCATGGTGCGGCAGTGACTCCCGCGCGCATGTGCGGGAGAGACGCCGTCGCAGATCTGTCAGTCAAACAGTGGAAGGAGGACTGGGTGAAGATGGTGAAGATGGAAGCCCTGGAGGGCTTTGTTTTCAGGTAACTCTTACATAATGTGCTAGCATGCAATGCATACTAGCACATTATAACATTAACCGCTTACATACAGGGCATTTTCACCCCCTTCCTGCCCAGACCAATTTTTAGTTTTCAGCGCTGTCACACTTTGTACCAAAATTAAATCTTTATGGGTTTTTTCCCCACAAATAGAGCTTTTGTTTGGTGGTATTTGATCACCTCCGCGGTTTTTATTTTTTGCGCTATAAACAAAAGAAGAGTGACAAGTTTGAAAAAAACACAATATTTTTTACTTTTTGATTTAATAAATATCACAATTTGTTTTAAATAATAAAAACATTTCCTCAGTTTAGACCGATACGTATTCTTCTACATATTTTTGGTAAAAAAAAAATCTCAATAAGCGTTTCTTGATTGGTCTGCGCAAAAGTTATAGCATCTACAAAATAGGGGCTAGATTTCTGGCATTTCTATTTATTTTTATTTTATTTTACTAGTAATGGCGGCGATCTGCGATTTTTATTGTGACTGTGACATTGCGACGGACATATCAGACACTTTTGACACGTTTTTGGGAACATTTACATTTATACAGTGATTAGTGCTATAAAACTGCACTGATTATTGTGTAAATGTGACTGGCAGGGAAGAGGTTAACACTAGGGGGCGATGAAGGGGTTAATATGTTCCCTAGTGAGTGATTCTAACTGTAGGGGGAGGGAACTGACTGGGGGAGGTGACAGATGTGTGTTCCTCTGTACTAGGAACACACATCGGTCTCCTCTCCTCTGACAGGACATGGATCTGTGTGTTTACACACAGATCCATGGTCCTGCCGTGATTGCAGGCAATCGCGGGTGCCCGGCGGACACGCGCACCGGGTCACAATGCGGCGGGCGCATGCCCCCTAGTGGCCAAAGAAGCTCAGGACGTCATATGACGTCCACCCAGAGGGAGGGAGGGTTCCTGCTGACGTCATATTACTATGACTCGGTAAGGAAGTGGTTAATTTGCACACAGATTTTTTTTTTTTTTTTTTTGGTTTATTATAACTTTATTGTATTTGCCATCCAGATCCACTGACACATTCTCCAAGTAGACAAAATACATATCACATGAGAAAAGCTTTAAATAAAAAATAAATAAAGCCCTCCTACTCCCACACATATATCCCAAAAAAACATGCACTGGTGCACTTACAGTACGTTCAAAAACGGTGATTGCCCTACACATTATATAACGGTGCCCATTTTTTATGATTAACTGATTACCTCTTTGGGGGCTTTTAAAGCATAGCCTATGGACAATATGGGGTATTAAGAATTATTGCTTGCATACAATTTTAAGGCTTGACATTTTGGGTATCTATTAACTTGGCACAGCCTCATCTTTTGTATTTTATCAAAGAATTGGGTAATATATTGTGTTTATGTGTACTCTAATAAACTTGAGTGCATATTTTACTTTGATAAACCGTTGCACCAATGCCATGTTACTTAAAAAATGATAACTACCACTATTTTATTCTCCAGGGTCTTTGCTTTCAAGATAGATAGATAGATAGATAGATAGATAGATAGATAGATAGATAGATACTGTATGGGGGGGCTTAACTAATCTTCAGACCTAAAATGTGTAGAAAAAAAATGACAAAATGGCTTTATGGGACAGAAGTGGATAAGCTCTTGGCGATGGTTCTTTACTGGCTACAAACCCACATTAGGTATTAAACACTATATATAGTGACTGAGGTCAAATGTACTTCACATTTTGATACTCAGAACTTATTTATTTACACAAGCCCCTAGTGTGACAAGTTGACAACGCCCTTTAATAACAAAATCACTAGTGCCTTTGAGCACAAATCTTACCAGACCATGTTCAGAGACTTCTATGCCATAAATTGGGCTTAGTGAAAATATCACTACGCACAAAATAAGGAGGGAAAAACTTTTTCTCCAGTGATATGTTAATTTCCTAATAACACAGGCTACAGTACATTTCTAATATACTCTGTGCAACAAAGAATGAAACTCAAGCTGAGAAGTATTGTAGTTTATTTATATGGCTCTTCACTTTAAATGAATTATTGAGGAGGAAACTCAGGATGAATAATCTTGTGTTCCAGTCTAATGACACTTGTCAGACACTCCACACAAATCACTGAACAATTAAGCCTGCTAATGAAATGTTACCAGAAATACTATTCTTAAGTCTATAGTAGTGGCCCTGTGACAATCTGATTGTATAGTTCTTATATGTTATAAAGTGTACAGATAATTGACGTGGAGGAATTATACTGGGATTGTAGTATTTATACAGCACATAACAAGAATACACATAAAGAGTCAGTTCACCTTTAAGGCCCGGATCACACCTATGTATTTTTTAGCGTGTTTTTAGTTTTTCACACACTACAATGGTTTCCTACGGGTCATGTTCACATCTGTGCATTTTATGGAAAAGGCCAGGGACTTTTTTTCTGGTTTTTGGTTCCATAATCTTCAATGGATCAAAAACTTGTTTTGAAAAATGCAAAATGCACCTGGAATATGCAAACTGCAACCTGCATAAGTGTAAACTAGGCCTAAGAAGCTATTTATTTCCCTGCAAAGGGGGCCAAAAACATTTCCATAGAAAAACGGCAACTTCCGCTGTCCACATATTCAAAAGCCATTCTTGCTTTTCCATCCCTGCTTAATTTGTAACAGAGGGGGGGGTTCTTTTCCCTATTCGGCAGGAATGAAGCGATGGGTTTGGATGCATCAGTGGGTGGTCAGCGTGTATTGGACATCATGATTGACATGAATCTGCATCGTGAGGCACTTTTTTTTAAATGACTTGTGAAAAAGTGTGTGGGTTTATTTACTATTGACTTTTTTTGTGAATGTACCCCATACTCATTCACATAGGGGCGGTGTCTGGGGCCCCCAGAATCCTATAAACTCCCTACCCACAGACCCCTACAACCACTGAGCCAGGGATGTAGGGAAGAGGCCCTTGTCCTCATAAACATAGGTAGAGGGGCACACATTCCTCTTTCCCCCTATTCTGGCCCCACATATACCCCTTAAAATCAATTTTTCCAAACAAATTTTTTGTGTTGTCCCCCTTAAAATCCATACCAGAACTAAGGAGCGTGGTATAATTTTGGGGGTCTTACTCCTTTCTCTTTTTTATACTATCACTGCTGTTTTTCTTTACATTCACCTGTCAGACAGGAATCTCTGGCAGATGTGTTAATCTGAAGACCAGAAATTGCCGCTCCAGGCAGATGAAGTATTGGAAAGATATTTCTCTCTCAGAGACCAAGGGTGCTGGCAATGCACATAGCAATGAAAACAAAAATGGTGAGGACAGCCGCACTCCAATCCAACATATGTTTAATGAAGAAAGACAGGCACTACAAAAACCAGCATAAACCAGGACAGCTGACGCGTTTCACACTTGTTCAGTGTTTACTCATAGCAAGTGTGAAATGCGTCAGCTGTCCTGGTTCATGCTGTTTTTTGTAGTGCCTGTCTTTCTTCAATAAACATACGTTGGATTGGAGTGCGGCTGTCCTCACCGTTTTTGTTTTCAGATGTGTTAATCTGACAGACAGTCTGCATCCAGGGTTGATCCCTCGCAGGTGAATGTTGCATGAGTGATTACATGCCAGTGACTGTGAAAGCCGGCAGCCTCTCACTGATCTTATTGGGCTGCCTCCTGCAGCTAATCGCCGGGAAGTCCTGCTGGGGTTCTGGCATGTAATACGTAATGGTCATATTTGTAGGTGTGAATTTGCCCTTGAGTGTGCAGTCAGAGTAGCAGAGTACCCAGAGGAAACCCTCTTAGCACAGGGAGAACATGCAAACTCCATGCAGGCAGTGTTCTATGTTGGATTTGAACTAAGGACTCTAGTGCTGCAGGGCAAAAGTGCTAAACGCCAAACCACTGTCACATGGGAGACATGATAAACAAAAGTTCAGATTTAGAAATCAGACAGCAGCCTATGGTACAGTATTTCAAACACAGAGACCAGAACTTCTCTAGTGATAATTGACAAGTGTCAGGCCCTTACTTGTGTAGCAGGACCCCCAAAAATGGGGTGGCTATGCTGTAAATTTAGGGGCAGTCTGAGAAATAATATGGCTCAGATTCTACAATTCTGTTTAATATGGACTCTGCTCTGCCATGTTGTCGCCTGGTGTATAGTTCCCCTGGGCCTGTGGTGGCGCTGTTGCCCAGGTCTCAGGTTGAACCACGGGTGGAATTGTGGTGTGATTGGGTGTCCTATCTCGGCTACCGTGCGGTGGGCGGGTTCAGCCTGCTATGCATGCCGAGATAGGGTACATAAAGGGCAGACGCCATGATCTAAGGAGGAGTGTGCCCCATTGGAGGAGTGTGCCCCATTAGGGTGGTGTGCCAGGGGGATTCCAGGGAGGACCCCTGGTGGCGAAGTCGCACCCGTTGGCCTTGCTGGCCTGGGGTGCGTGAATTGGCCGAGGAGTCTCGGACACCTTTAGCCCAAGGCTACAGAGTTCCAGGTAGGCCCAGTACCTTCAACTGCGTCTACAACCAACACACTGGAGTCCCAGGGAACCCGTGTGAGGGTGGCCCGCTCTGAAGGAAAGGAAACCAGGGGAGGACTTGTCCGATGGATCGGTGAAGAAATTCACGGTGAAGGAGAGGCCTGGTTAACTATCAGAGGGAAGGATTCGTGAGTTTTAGTATAGCTCCTGTAGTGTGTCCCATTGGCACCTATGATCTCTACTAATCTATGGGAGTTTCAAAGTTCTAACTCAGTAACTAAAGGATTCTGTGGCAGAGGATCTCTTAGACTTGTCCGTGAAGGCGACTAAATTAAAGAAACTGTTCGTGCTCCACTCCGGCTGCTAGAACTGTGAGAGGGATCTATTCGGGTGAGCAATTCACACTCAGGCTTGAGTGAAGAATAGAGTAACTGGGTGCCGCGTGCCTGAACCTGTCTCCCTACCTGCTTTTGTTACTATCCTCAACCTAAATCTGCTTCAAGCAAGATAAAATAAACTCGTCTGTTTGGAGTTTAAACATTGTCTGGACATTGGCCTTCTTTCGGGGAAAAGAACAGACTTTTCCCTATATTCTGGGGACGAGAACCAATGGACGGGAGGTAACTCACTGCAGAACCCAAAATTGTAAGAACACCGCTCAACCTCTTATACCAGGAGGATCCGGGCATGTGGCACGGTGTGCCTTTATCTCTGCAAAGTGAAGGTAGGCAGGAGAAAAGGGTCCGTGTGCTACAATAATAAAATGAGAAAGGGGGAGGAGAGGGATAATGAAAGGGAAATGGTGGAGGAGAGAGAGATACAGAGAGAGAGAGCATACATGGTACCACCTACCTAAACATTGTTGTTGACCAAGCACACCCCTTCATGAAAATGGTATTTCCTGATGGCAGTGGCCTCTTTCAGCAGGATAATGCTCCCTGCCGCACCCTGCAAAAATGGTTCAAGAGTGGTTTGAGGAACACAACAACAGGTTTGAGGTGTTAACCTGGCCTCCAAATTGTCTGGTTCTCAATTCATGGAACATCTGTGGAATGCGATGGAAAATCAAGACCGACCCAAGGAGGCCATACCTTGCACCTTACAGGGCATAAAGAATATGTCCATGTCTTGATGGGTCAGTGTTATTTTGGTCAGCAAAAGGGGGCCTTCTCAATATTAGGTAGGTCATCATAATGTACTCTGACGTCAGCCTAAAAAAATATAGAAAATTACTTTTGCATTACATAGCAATATAGAAACCTAGAATTATAATGGAGAAAGACTGTCCCTTTTGATTATTTTTTTTTTGATTGTTTTCTTTTTAACCATTAAGCATTGGTTTACACTAGTGCTGCTGCAGCATGTTGCGTTTTTCAGTGTGTTTTTGCAGTGAAACATAATGCTGTTTTTAATATATTTTTCATGCTGCATGCGTTTTTCGTAGGAGGAGACTGAATTTTATAAACTAAACTCTGCCAAAAAATGCACTAAAAATGCATGTACATGTAGTTTAAATGCACTCCCATTAAAGAAGCAAAAGAAGCATCTGCACTTTTTCAAAAACGCACAGCAGCTGTGCTGCACTTATGTGAAAGGGCACAATAGAGAATAATGTAATTTCCATTCTTTACGATTCAATTGATTTCTATGTGCTCTAGCAGTGATGGACATTGATTCACTGCAGAAAAAGCAGCTTGGTGAGCAGTGGACGAGCTGCTGCAGCCTGCAAAGAAGCTAATTAGGCACAATCTTTGCTTTATTTATTTCAACTGAGTCTAATGCCGCGTACACACGATCATTATTCACGGCGGTTAAAAAAACGCCGTGAATAATGACATTAAAAACGAGGGAACGGCTTGTTCCCCACACACGGTCGTTTTTCACGGCATTTTTTCTCTTGTCGAGAAAAATTACCGTCTGTGGGCTCCGCGGCAGTGTTTCCCTATGGGAAAACTGCCGCGGAAAAAAATGTTGAGAAAAACGACGAGAAAAATTAGAGCATGTTCTAATTTTTCTCGTCGTTTTTAATTCCGTTTTTCCCGTCGGGAAAAATGACAAAATGCCAACAGACGATCGTTTTTCTCGTCAAAAGGAAAAAATTTCATTTTTCTCAACGAGAAAAACGGTCGTGTGTACACGGCATTATTTTTCCAAATAATGGTAATATACAATATTGTGTTTGTGTACACTAAAATTTACTTTATCAGTTATTTTCAGTAAAAAATACAATAAACAACTGCGCTAATCTTGTGTGTCTTTAAAAAAATTACACTACCACTGTTTTAATCTACAGGGTCACTGTTTCATAAAATAGATAATATTGTGGACTTTATAGACTCAATATGGGAGACCACACACAGGTATAACCTGTGTGTATAAAACAGTAGATTTATTGTTCAACATTAAAATAGGATTTAAAAACATAGGCACAATTGCCTCCAAAACATCCACAAAGTAGTGTTACATATGTTCTACTTAGGCCCCTTTCACACTGGGGCGGGCAGGAGCGGTGGCGGTATAGCAGCGCGATTTTCAGCGCTGCTATACCGTCGTTCTTACAGCGGTATGCGGTCGCTAGGGGGGTGAATTTAACCCCCGCTAGCGGCCGAAAAAGGGTTAATACCGCCCGCAAACCGTGGCTATTGCCGCGGTTTGCGGGCGGTATTACCGCGCTGTCCCATTGATTTCAATGGGAGACCGCGGTAAAGGAGCGGTGAACACACCGCTCCTTCACCGCTGTAAAGAAGCGGCTCGCAGGACTTTTGGAGCGGTTCTGCTAGCGCACCACTTCAGTGTGAAAGCCTTCAGGCTTTCACATTGAAGGCTAAAGGGCATGATTTTTTCATGCGGTATAATAGCGCTAATATTAGCGCTAAACCGCATGAAAAACGCCCCAGTGTGAAAGGGGCCTTAGGGTACTGGAAGTCTATCTACATAGATAGATATAGCCAAGTGGCAAGCTACAAATGCGCTTCCAGTAGCCAGATTTGACAGGTATTTTGTAAAGAAAATATATACGTGTATATCAGTAACACTCACATATTAGATAGAGTTATACAATAGTTCACAATACAATTGATATAATTATATACAAAACTCACATCACTGTGGCAAATCATAAGACGCACAAAAGCATAGCCTGGGGGTGGGCATAGGGGCACCAAACCCCACTGCCTTGGTGGAACACAGCCAAGGCAGCAGAGGACCTGGAGGCCGAGAAAGATCCCAAATATAGGAGGCGCACAGGTATGTATTTATTTAACCACTTAAGGACCGAGACTATTTTTTACACTTGTTGTTTATAAGTTAAAAAACATTTTTACTAGAAAATTACTTAGAACCCCCAAACATTTTATATTTTTTTTCGAACACCCTAGAAAATAAAATGGCGGGCGTTACAATACTTTCTGTCATACCATATTTGCGCAGCGGTCTTACAATCACACTTTTTTGGGAAAAAATACACTTTTTTTAATTAAAAAATAAGACAACAGTAAAGCTAGCCCAATTTTTTTTTTTATATTGCGAAAGATAATGTTACACCGAGTAAATTGATACCCAACATGTCACACTTCACAATTGCACCCGCTCGTGGAATGGCGACAAACTTTTACCCATAAAAATCTCCATAGGCGGTTTAAAAATTTCTACAGGCTAACAGTTTTGAGTTACATCCCTTGTAATAGAAAAATAGCATGACAGGACCTCTTAAATATGAGATCTGGGGTCAAAAAGACCTCAAATCTCATATTTACACTAAAATGAAATAAAAAAAAATTAATAATTGAAAAAAATAAAATTCTCCTTGAAGAGCTATGGGCAGAAGTGACGTTTGACGTCGCTTCCGCCCTCCCATGCCATGGAGCCGAGCAGGGGCCATCTTCCCCCCAGTCGGGAGCCAGGCACCCACTGAAGAGGACGCGATCGTCTCCGCGGGTCAGGTAAACAGCGGAGATGGCCAGAGCGTGTTGGGGGAGGTCGGTGGGCACCTCTCCCACCGCCGATAAAAGTGATCTTGCATAGAATCTGCCACAGAGACCTCTTTTATCTAAAAGAGAAACGCACGCCGTTCCCGAAAATACCAGGGTTATGGCAGCTATCTGCTGCCATATCCCCGGTATTTAGCGTCAAAGTACCGACGTACAGGTACAGCGATTTGTGTGAAGTGGTTAAATATGTACAGCGGGTAAAATAAGCCATTTTTCTAGGTAAATATATTTCTAAAGGTGCTATTGACATTTTCACCACATGTCGGTAACAACCCATGCAATCCATACATACAAAGAAACCAAAATAAATAAGTTCAGAAATTAAGTTATGTGTCATAAAATAGAATGACACAGGGAAAAAGTATTGAACACATGAGGAAAGGGAGGTGCAAAAAGGCATGGAAAGCCAAGACACCAGCTGAAATCTATCATCAATTAGAAAGCAATCCTGCCCCTTCTCAGTGCAAATTAATATCAGCTGGTTCAGTCTCAACTGATGGCCTATAAAAAGGTGTCTCATTACCAAGGTGTCACACAAGAAACATCTCATGTAAAAGCAAACAGCTCTCTCAAGACCTTTGCAACCTTATTGTTGCAAAACATATTGATGGCATTAGTTACAGAAGGATTTCTAAACTTCTGAGTGTTCCAGTGAGCACTGTTGGGGCCATAATCCGGAAGTGGAAAGAACATAATTTCACCATAAACTGGCCACGACCATGTGCTCCTCGCACGATTTCTGACAGAGGAGTGAAAAGAATGAGTTGTCCAAGAACCAAGGACCACTTGTGGAGAGCTTCAGAAAGGCCTGGAATTAGCAGGTACAATTGTTTCAAAGAAAACAATAAGCAATGCACTCAACCCCCATGCACCATCACCATGCAAGACTCCATTGTAGAAGAAAAAAGCATGTTAAAGCTTGTTTAAAGTTCGCTGCACAAAATTTAGACAAGCCTGTGAAATATAGTCTGGACAGATGAGACCAAAATTTAACTCTTTGGATGCCATAATACACACCATGTTAGGAAGGTCAAATGGCTCTGCGCATCACCCCAAAAACACCCCCATACCAACAGTGAAACAGCATACGGTACTGGCAAACTTCATAACATTGAAGGAAGGATGAATGGAAAAATGTACCAAGACATTCTTGATAAAAATCTGCTGCCATCTATCAGGATGATGAAGATGAAATGAAGGAGGACATTTCAGCAAGACAATGATACTAAACACAAAGCCAAGTAAACTCCCAATTAGTTTCAAAGAAAGAAAATAAAGCTGCTAAAAAACATTGACCTGGCAGATCTGGCTACTGGAAGCACACAGCATTTGTAACTTGCCACTTGGCTATATCGATCTATGGAGATAGACTTCCAGTACTCTAAGTAGAGCATATGTAACACTATGTGGATGTTTTGGAGGCAATTGTGCCTATGTTTTAACTACTTGCCTACAAGGCACTTTTACCCCCTTCCGGCCCAGGTAAATTTTCAGCTGTCACACTTTGAATGACAATTGCGTGGTCATGCAACGCTGTACCCAAACAAAATTGTTATATATTTTTTTGAGACAGATAATGCTTTCTTTTGGTGGTATTTAACCACTTCCCGCCCAGCCTATAGCAGAATGACGGCCGGGCGGTGGTTCAGCTATCTTGACTGGGCGTCATATGACGTCCAGCAGGATAACAGCATCGCGGCGATCGGTGGTGCGGCGTGTCCGTCTGACACACCGCTACACAGATCTCCGACGGAGGCTCTTTACCACGTGATCAGCCGTGTCCAATCATGGCTGATCACGATGTAAACAGGAAGAGCCATTGATCGGCTTTTCCTCACCTGCGTCTGACAGACGCGAGTAGAGGAGAGCCAATCAGCTGCTCTCCTGACAGGGGGGGTCTGTGCTGATTGTTTATCAGGGCAGCCCCCCCTCGGATGCCCGCCCAGGACCACCAGGATGCCGCCAGGACCACCAGGGATGGCCACCCACACTGGACCACCAGGTATGCCACCCTAGACCACCAGGGATATGCCAATCAGTGCCCAGGCAGCTGCCAATCAATGCCCAGGCAGCTGCCAATCAATGCCCATCCGCAATGCCTGCCAGTGCCACCAGGGATGCATATCAGTGCCATCTATCAGTGTCGTATATTAGTGCCCATCAGTGCCACGTATCAGTGCCCATCAGTGCCCAGCAGTGTCGCCTATCAGTGCCCAGCAGTGCCACCTATCAGTGCCACCCATAAGTACCCATCAGTGCAGCCTTTCAGTTCCCATCAGTGTCGCCTATCAGTGCCCACCAGTGCCACCCATGAATGCCGCCTATCAATGCCCATGCTGCATATCAGTTCCACCTACCAGTGCCGTCTATCAGTGCCCATCAGTGCCACCTCATTGGTGCCACCTCATTGTGCCGCCTTATCAGTGCCCCTCAGTGCCACCTTATCAGTGCCCATCAGTGAAGCAGAAAACATACAAATTTACATTTTATAAACACAAACAAAAGAAAAACTTTTTTTTTTTCAAAATGTTCGGTCTTTTTTTATTTGTTTAGCAAAAAATAAAAACCACAGAGGTGATCAAATACCCCCAAAAGAAAGCTCTATTTGTGGGAACAAAATTATAAAAATTCTGTTTGGGTACAGTGTAGCATGACCGCACAATTGTCATTTAAACAGCGACAGCGCTGAAAGCTGAAAATTGGCCTGGGCAGTAAGGGGGTGTAAGTGCCTGGTATTGAAGTGGTTAATCACCACTGTTTTTTTTTATTTTTTGCTTACAGTAGATATTTGCAGCACTGATGGGCACTGATAGGCGGCACTGATGAGCAGATATGGATGGGCACTGAAAGGCAGCACTGACTGGCATCACTGCTAGGCACTGACTGGCCTCACTGCTGGGCACTGTTGGGGCTGCACTGATAATCAGCACATTAATGATCAGTACCCTGACAATCTGTGCAGATCTCCCCTGTGAGGAAATGCAGCTGATCGTCTCTCCACTCCTCTCCTCACACGCTGTCAGTGTGGGGAGAGGAATGACGATAACTGGCATTTCCTTGTTTACATGTGATCAGCTGTGGATGGACACGGCTGATCACATGGGTCAAGAGCCTCGTCATTGGCTCTTTACTGAGATTGGTGATGTGCCCTGTCGTGGCGAGAGTGGGGTGACATCATATGACATTGTCCCAGAATGAGAGAGCGGCCCTGCGCCCGTCAATTTACAATGTGGTGGGTGGGAGGTGGTTAAATCCTATTTTAATGTTGAACAATAGATCTATTATGTTTTATGATTGTGTGTGGTCTCCCATATTGAGCCTACAATGTCTGTACCTTTTGGTCAGTATCTGACTATTGTCTGACTGTACTTCTTTGCATTTCAAATCTGGATGTAGCAGTGGCTATAAGTCAAAAAACTACTTGTCTAGATATTGTTGTGATGGTTTTTACTTTTCTCCAGGCCTTAAAATTGAATGTGCATTTTAACATGTGCAAAAAACACAAAATTCTGTTCAAGTTCTGGCAGAGAAAGCTACATTGAGAAAAACTCATAGGCTGCCACTTGTAACAATGACTGTTATGCTAATAGAGTGGCTTCAATGCTTTCAGATTCACTGAGAGGCAACTGGCATTTTCAGAAGGAGATTAGAAATGGCAGCCCGTGTATTTCTCTCAGCAAAGATTTCATTTGAGCTCCTCTAAATGCATTCTACACACAGCCCATAATATATTCCAAGTTATACTGCAAAATATTACACAGCCCTCAGATGTGTAAACTTAACACAGGGACACTGAGTCAGAGCAGATCCAAAAATGACTGTATAATTTATTATTCGTTAAACACTGAAATCTCAGATAGAATACACCGTTTCAATCAGCTCTCATTCATTGTTCCACAAAAACCCATTATATACAATCCATATACTGCACCACTACACATACATTAAAGTAAGTCTGTTACAGAAAAACTGAAGACTTGCCTAAAACTTCAGCTCTCTATATTTCTGCATCTAATGTTTATTTTCACATGCAGTGTTTTACTGAAGGTATAACTTCTGCTTATGCAATTTGTTCAACATATTCTTACCAAACTGTCCCAGTTTGCTACAGGTTCACCTTGAATAATTTGATCACAGCATATATTTGCCATTGTAAGCATTCCTGAAACTATCATTAAATGCATTCCATTAGGGTCTCTTCTGTCATAAAAACCCTGCCTAACAGCAATTTTTGTACCTTTTGACTTTAATATCGCTTTATTCTCATGCCATAGCACTAAAGCTGGCCATAAACGGTTCCAATCTTGATGGGTTCAGCAAGGACTGGACGATATTTAAACCAAGTATGGGAAGGCTGAATGTACCCAAGTTGATCAATCGACCAGCTTGTTGTATTTCTTATGTGACTATTGCCAGTGGATATAGTCTCTAGCAGTAATCAGAGTGTGTTCTCCTGGCCGGAACGGCTCCCCCCCCCGCCAGGAAAACACAATGGCTCCGTGGGAGGGATTACCCCATCAACATTGACATGTGTAGCGGGGTATTCCCCTTTAATGCAGAGAGACTACATTACCCAGAACCCCATTCGGCAGTGTTCACCGCAGAGACTCATGGGAGGGGTTATATAAGGAGGAGGCGCGGCTGCGCTCGGCCTCTTTGGGACACGAGACTTCTGTGACTGATCCTCCTGTGCGGATGTGTCGGAGTGCAAGGCCTGAAGCCTGAGACCTTGCGCAGCAACAAAGAGCCTTCCACCCCACTGCGAGCCTGGGTGGCACCTGACTTCGCTTGTCTACAGCCTTGACAGGATCGGGGACCCGATCGCTGGAGACACTGTGTGTGTGTGACACAGTCGGTGGAAGTTACCCGGACTGGGACCGCGTCCGGATGGGTGAGAGGGCGTATGCCCAGACCATATACTGTTGTTGCTAATGGGCCTATAGACTGCCGTGGCCCACAAGTTGTTTCTGATACTCTCATTAGAGGACCTCAAAGGAGCTGAACTCAGAGTTTACATAGCCAAGTGTTTATTCCATCTCTACCTTCCCATTGGATTACAAATGGTATTCTGTTAATGTGCACCACCGTTAAAGACCTGCCGGTGAAGAAAACCATCATCCCCTATAGACTAAGTTGTAGATATCTGAGCCAGGCCTGGTCAGCTAGTTAGTTCATTTGGTTACTGCGCCACAGGACGCCTAGTTAACGGTCGCCCACGTGGCACACTTGTTACTGTTCATTCCATATGCATAGTGTGTTATTGCTGCAGGGCTCTGCAATTTATTATCCGTGAACTGTTACCACTGTTAACCCCTTTCTTATCAAAAGCTTAAGTAAATCTTATACCTTGTTTACTATTATTGTCTTGATGTCTGGGTTACTCATACAGTATAAGAATAGATATATTGCTGCCAATACTAACTGTGCCAGTAGGGGGTCGAGTACATTGCCGGGGGTTGGCGGAGCTGTTTTCAGGGCCCAAACTAAATTTGCGGCCTTCTTAAGTGGAGGTATTGCTACACATGGTTGCAGGAAAGAAAATTACCCCATCTTTGGCTGGCTTAAATCCTGTCTTCCACTTGCAGTCAGGGAACAGTAAAAATAGGCAGCTATTTCATGATTTTACCAATCCCTGACCTGGATGGGGCTGTACACATGCTGTGGACCCGAAGTTTTGCTTTTCAGGGCAGCAAAAGGGCGCCAAGGATGATGCATTTAAGTGAATGGGGCCATCCTACAAATGCTAGGCCCATGGTTGCAGTGCGGTATTAACTTCTGAATGTCTGTCAGCCCCACCTACGCCGATCTCCGAAAAAGCAATCCATTGTGAACCGCCTTTTAGAGAGCAATGCAGGTGTAAACAAGCCCTATTAGAGGCTCTGTCAGAAAGAAAATTACAAGTCTATGAAAGTTCTACTTGGCTTAGCTTTTCTGTGATCCATTCACGTCATACTAGTTACTAGGTAGAGATCTGATTTGATGAATTTACTACCTTAGAGCTGTCATGTGCCAGGGTATGGCTGATACCATCAAAACGTTATTAGACCGTATCCCTTGAAGCATTCATAGCAGTGTTGAATCTCCCCATAGGTTAATGGAAATAAATGGTAGTGAAAGGGAGAATGTAAAAACAAGAGAACCCTCGCGCTAGCTGAGTAGTGAAAATAAGTGTAGGGTGGTGCAAGGAAATGGGAAGGGAATAGAGTACTGCAGCAATCACCGGGAAGTCTGGTCCAAGTCAACAGTGAAACAATAAATATCGTGATGGTGACTGCGCTGTGGTGACTAAATACTGTAAATAAATTAGAATTATCAAAGGAATGGGAGTGTGATGGGGAAGGGAAGAGAAAAATGAGGGGATGGGTGAATCATAGGCTACAATGTAGCTAAATAGCAATGTTGTGCAATGTGCACAGTGACACAAATGGACTTACAAGTGTAATGTGTAAAAAACTAATAAACAAATGAAGACATATAAACAAATTCTCAACACTCCAATATTGCAAACATGATGGAGATTGGGAAAAAATTCCTGGGGTATGCTGATAATAAACAACCAATAAAAATAGAACACACAAAGTGCATCTGCAAACTTAAACCAATGAGAAACAAAAATGTCAAAAGAACCTCAAAACAAACTCCCAAATAGGTATGATGAATATGCATAAAGTCATATATAGAAAAATAGAAAAATAGAAAAAATATAGTCCCATCACCAAGGGTGTGCTTGGAAGTTTTCCTGTAATGTCCACCCAGTGATCAGTAAGTCACAAAACGCTTACCTCCCTCCTAAGAGGGGGAGCAGTATATGATGGATCTTAATGATGAGGGATGATGGAGCGTCCTTGTAGTGCAGTCTTTATTTCACAGTTTCTTTATAGCTCATTGGAATGCATATGAAAAGATATAAAGCAGAGGGACATCAATAGCACAACTTTGTGGGTGCGGCAAAGTGAATCGCTGAAGAATAAATATTCGCACACTCACTTGAATGATAGTGAGCGTGGACCTCAATCCAAACGAGCACCGCGCTCGTACCAATGGAACACTGGATTGGCGTCTTAATGCAAACAGTGCAGTGCGATCCTCAGATGTCCGCAGCAGCAATCACAAAGTTGTAGCAATAAAAAAGAAGGGAAATATAGTGTGGGTCTGTAAACCCCTAGGGGTATTTATTCATACACAAATAAAACTCACATTTAAAAGTGGGATAACGGGTCTGGTATCCTTACGAGCGGCGAGCTTGTCTCCTCTCGGTTCTGCTGGCGGTGTGTCTGTGCTACGTCCTGACGCGTGTCGTCATGTCACATGACTTCATCAGAATAAATACCCCTAGGGGTTTACAGACCCACACTATATTTCCCTTCTTTTTTATTGCTACAACTTTGTGATTGCTGCTGCGGACATCTGAGGATCGCACTGCACTGTTTGCATTAAGACGCCAATTTGAGGTCCACGCTCACTATCATTCAAGTGAGTGTGCGAATATTTATTCTTCAGCGATTCACTTTGCCGCACCCACAAAGTTGTGCTATTGATGTCCCTCTGCTTTATATCTTTTCATATGCATTCCAATGAGCTATAAAGAAACTGTGAAATAAAGACTGCACTACAAGGACGCTCCATCATCCCTCATCATTAAGATCCATCATATACTGCTCCCCCTCTTAGGAGGGAGGTAAGCGTTTTGTGACTTACTGATCACTGGGTGGGCATTACAGGAAAACTTCCAAGCACACCCTTGGTGATGGGACTATATTTTTTCTATTTTTCTATATATGACTTTATGCATATTCATCATACCTATTTGGGAGTTTGTTTTGAGGTTCTTTTGACATTTTTGTTTCTCATTGGTTTAAGTTTGCAGATGCACTTTGTGTGTTCTATTTTTATTGGTTGTTTATTATCAGCATACTCCAGGAATTTTTTTCCCAATCTCCATCATGTTTGCAATATTGGAGTGTTGAGAATTTGTTTATATGTCTTCATTTGTTTATTAGTTTTTTACACATTACACTTGTAAGTCCATTTGTGTCACTGTGCACATTGCACAACATTGCTATTTAGCTACATTGTAGCCTATGATTCACCCATCCCCTCATTTTTCCCTTCCCTTCCCCATCACACTCCCATTCCTTTGATAATTCTAATTTATTTACAGTATTTAGTCACCAGAGCGCAGTCACCATCACAATATTTATTTAGTGAAAGGGAGAACCTTCATCATTCACACCCACTACATGGCTTCCCCTGTAACCTCTTAATACTCCTTGTCCTTCTGAGCTGCAGAGAAACTTTTTACACCCCGATTGGTGCTTTTCTTGTGTCTACAGTGCAGGGGCGGATCCAGACTCTTGTCTCGGGAGGGGTACTGCCAGAAAATTTGTTTTTTTGTATATCAAGTGTAGCGGGGTCTCCTTTAAGACTTCCCGGGACTACATTTCCCAGAGTCCCGTTTGGCACCCAGGGTGCAATGTTACCACCGCAGAGACTTGTGGGAGGGAGATAAAAGGAGGAGGCGTGAACAGCTCGGTCTCTTTTGGACACTGCGCGGCTGCTGACTGGTCTTCCTGTGCGGATCTGCTGGAGTGCAGGGCCTGAAGCCTGGGGCCTTGCGCAACTTCCGAAGAGCCTTCCACCCACTGCATATCCTGGGTGACATCTGACTTTGTTTGCTGCGGAAATCAGTTGGATCGGGGACCCGATCGTTGCAGACGCTGTGTGCGGAGACACAGCAGGTGGAAGTCCCGGACTGGGATCGCGTCCGGAGTGGTGAGCAAGAACTTGCTCAATTCAATAGGCTGTACTGTGTTTAGGCCTATAGACTGCCTTGGCCCACCGATCATTTGTTTGCTGTTCCGCTGGAGACCGGTAGCAGGACAGAGTTAAAGGGTCTCCAGCATAGTGTTCCTTGTGGTTACCTACTTTGTGGATTACAATATTGTTCCTGAACGTGCTCCACCATTTCAAGTTTGCATGCGAAGAAATCCTAATTGAAAAGACTGAGTTTAATTCTGTGTCAGGCCTGACCAGGGAGGGGAGATAGAATATTATTTAGTGCGCCACAGGGCGCGTAGATACTAATAGCTGCGCGTGGTGGATTACCGCGCTGTGCTATTAGTGTATGCTATATCTATTGCTGCAGGGTTCTGTAGGCAAGTTACCTGTTCTGTTTTAATCTGTGCCTTTTAAACTCAAGTAAAACCGTTATACTTTGCCACTTGTTATCACTGTGTTATCATTGCACATAGTGCTTATATGTTACAAGAGAAGGTGGGGTGTGTGTATAATCAGGTATAGATTGTAATAGATACCATCCCTAGACTAATTGTGCCATAGGAGACTAGACAAGATTGCCGGGGGTTGGTGGAGCTGTACTCAGGGCCCGAAATCAAACCATCGGCTCTCTTAACTGGGGGTAGCGCTACACAAGCATCCTGAGACCATGGTTGTTATGGTGTCAGGATGATTGAAGCGCATTATTTCTATTATTACATTGTAATATAAAATGAAATGGTTCAACTCACCATAATGCTGAATCAGTGGGAGCCCTGAGCGTGTCACTTGCCACCGTCGCGTGCCACACGTTGCAGATTGTCACTTGCCTGCCACCAGATGCAGATTGTCACCTGCCACGTCACCTACCACATGTTGCCGATTGTCACTTGCCACACGTTGCAAATTGTCACTTGCCTGTCACCAGATGCAGATTGTCACCTTCCACATGTTGCTGATTGTCACTGTCCATGGCACCTGCCACCAGGGCTGGACTGGGACCAAAATTTGGCCCTGGACTTCATCCAGACCGGCCCACTTTAATTCAATAAAATGCTGCCCCCCACCCCCCCAAAAAATCACGCCAAATAAAAGGCCCCTACATCCATTATTGTATATCATGAGAGGGTGAGCGAGAGGGGAATGAGAGAGAGAGAGAGAGAGAGGGGAAGGGTTGAGGGAAAGGGGATGAGAGGGGGTGGGTGAGGGAAAGGGGATGAGAGGGGGTGGGTGAGAGAGGGGGTGAGTGTAAATGAGAGGGGGTGAGTGTAGGACCCCTTACACACTGAGGTGTTTTTCAGGTGCTTTTGGGCTAAAAATAGTGCCTGAAAATCCCCTGAAAAACGCCTCCGCTGCAGTCCCAGTGTGAAAGTCCTCCAAGCAGCATCTTTGGGGCGGTGGAGGAGCGATGTACACGCCGCTCCTGCCCATTGAAATGAATGGCTGAGAGACAGAGGAGGGGTCTGAGAGACAGAGGAGGGGTCTGAGAGACAAAGGAGGGGTCTGAGAGACAGAGGGAGGGAGCTGAGAGACAGAGGGAGGGAGCTGAGAGACAGAGGGAGGGAGCTGAGAGACAATGGGAGGGAGCTGAGAGACAATGGGAGGGAGCTGAGAGACAATGGGAGGGAGCTGAGAGACAGAGGAGGAGCTAAAAGACAGAGGGGGAGCTGAGAGACAGCTGAGAGACAGAGGGGGAAGCTGAGAGACAGAGGGGGAAGCTGAGAGACAGAGGGGGAAGCTGAGAGACAGAGGGGGTGGAGGGGAGCTGAGAGACAGTGGAGGGGTCTGAGAGACAGTGGAGGGGTCTGAGAGACACTGGAGGGGTCTGAGAGACAGTGGAGGCGTCTGAGAGACAGTGGAGGCGTCTGAGAGACAGTGGAGGGGTCTGAGAGACAGTGGAGGCGTCTGAGAGATGGGGGGAGCAGAGAGACAGAGGAGGAGAGCTGAGAGACAGAGGAGGGGTCTGAGAGACAGAGGAGGGGTATGAGAGATGGAGGGGGGTCTGAGAGATGGAGGGGGGTCTGAGAGACAGAGGGGAGCTGAGAGAGAGAGAGAGAGGAGGGGATACAAGAGGGGGGGACTGAGAGACATGGGAACTGAGAGACAGAGGGGGGGACTGAGAGACAGAGGGGGAGCTGAGAGACAGAGGGGGAGCTGAGAGACAGAGGGGGAGCTGAGAGACAGAAGGGGAGCTGAGAGACAGAAGGGGAGCTGAGAGACAGAAGGGGAGCTGAGAGACAGGGGGGAGCTGAGAGACAGGGGGGGAGCTGAGAGACAGGGGGAGCTGAGAGACAGAGAGGGGAGCTGAGAGACAGAGAGGGGAGCTGAGAGACAGAGAGGGGAGCTGAGAGACAGAGGGGGGGCTGAGAGACAGAGGGGGAGCTGAGAGACAGAGGGGGAGCTGAGAGACAGTGGAGGGGAGCTGAGAGACAGTGGAGGGGATCTGAGAGACAGTGGAGGGGATCTGAGAGACAGTGGAGGGGAGCTGAGAGACAGTGGAGGGGAGCTGAGAGACAGTGGAGGGGAGCTGAGAGACAGTGGAGGGGAGATGAGAGACAGTGGAGGGGAGCTGAGAGACAGTGGAGGGGAGCTGAGAGACAGTGGAGGGGAGCTGAGAGACAGTGGAGGGGAGCTGAGAGACAGTGGAGGGGTCTAAGAGACAGTGGAGGCATCTGAGAGACAGGGGGGAGCAGAGAGACAGAGGAGGACAGCTGAGAGACAGAGGAGGGGTCTGAGAGACAGAGGAGGGGTCTGAGAGACGGAGGAGGGGTCTGAGAGACAGAGGGGAACTGAGAAAGAGAGGAGGGGATAAAAGAGGGGGGGACTGAGAGACACGGGAACTGAGAGACAGAGGGGGGACTGAGAGACAGAGGGGGGCTGAGAGACAGAGGGGGGGCTGAGAGACAGTGGAGGGGGTCTGAGAGACAGTGGAGGGGGGTCTGAGAGACAGTGGAGGGGGGTCTGAGAGACAGAGGGGGGAGCTGAGAGACAGGGGGGAGCTGAGAGACAGGGGGGAGCTGAGAGACAGAGGGGGGTCTGAGAGACAGAGGGGGGCCTGAGAGACAGAGTGGGGTCTAAGAGACAGAGGGGGAGCTGAGAGACAGGGGGAGCTGAGAGACAGGGGGAAGCTGAGAGACAGAGGGGGGCTGAGAGACAGGGGGGCTGAGAGACAGAGGGGGGGCTGAGAGACAGAGGGGGGCTGAGAGACAGTGGAGGGGTCTGAGAGACAGTGGAGGGGTCTGAGAGACAGTGGAGGGGGGTCTGAGAGACAGAGGGGGGAGCTGAGAGACAGGGGGAGCTGAGAGACAGGGGGGAGCTGAGAGACAGGGGGGAGCTGAGAGACAGAGGGGGAGCTGAGAGATAGAGGGGAGCTTAGAGACAGAGGAGGGGCTAAAAGATGGGGACTGAGAGACACGGGAACTGAGAGACAGAGGGGGGTCTAAGAGACAGGGGGGTCTGAGAGACAGAGGGGGGAAGCTGAGAGACAGAGGAAGAGCTGAGAGACAGAGGGGGGACTGAGAGACAGAGGGGAGAACTGAGAGACAGAGTGGTAGAGCTGAGAGATAGAGGAGGGGGCTGAGAGACAGTGGGGGGATCTGAGAGACAGTGGGGGGATCTGAGAGACAGAGGAGGAGAGCTGAGAGACAGAGGAGGAGAGCTGAGAGACAGAGGAGGAGAGCTGAGAGACAAAGGAGGAGAGCTGAGAGACAAAGGAGGAGAGCTGAGAGACAGAGGAGGAGAGCTGAGAGACAGAGGAGGAGAGCTGAGAGACAGAGGAGGAGAGCTGGGAGACAGAGGAGGAGAGCTGGGAGACAGAGGAGGAGAGCTGGGAGACAGAGGAGGAGAGCTGGGAGACAGAGGAGGAGAGCTGGGAGACAGAGGAGGAGAGCTGGGAGACAGAGGAGGGGTCTGAGAGCCAGAGGAGGGGTCTGAGAGACAGAGGAGGGGTCTGAGAGACAGAGGAGGGGTCTGAGATCTGAGAGATAGTGGGGGGGCTGAGAGACAGAGGAGGGGGCTGAAAGAGGGGGGACTGAGAGACAGAGGGGGGGACTGAGAGACAGAGGGGGCAGAGAGACAGAGGGGAGGGCTGAGACAGACCACATAGCACTGTCCCTTTCTGCAGTCCCTCCTCTTCTCACCTCCCCGCTGTCTCAGTGTTCTGGCATGTTTGTGTAGGATGCCAGGTACCTGATGGCCATCAGCGGCAGCGCCGAGTCTCCCTCTTGATCCGGAGGGTGCTCACGCTGCTCTGCTCCTTACAGCGGCGCATGTTCTCTTCCTCCGGGCTCTCAGTCAGCCTGCCCTCTGGCCCAGGCCGCATGGTTCCTGGAGCAGAGAGGGGATGGAGGAATCGAGGTTCTGGGAGCGCCGGGGTGGCCGCGCTCGCTACTGTCCGCCTCTTCGGTGGTCAGGGAGGGGGTGGAGCTCTTCTCCCTCGGAATTTTACATCTAACTGCCCTCCTCGATGGCCACCTTCCCCGAATCCCCGCCGCTGTTTACTGCCACGCTCCCGCTGCCGCAAAACTGCATAAAAAAAACGGCCCACAAAAAAAATAATATATATTTCTTTTTCGTACATCACGGGACACAGAGCGACTTAGTCATTACTAATGGGTTATATAGTTTACCTTCAGGTGTTGGCACTGGCCAATTCCAAACCGGAAGTACCCTCCCCTATATAAGCCCCTCCCACCCGGGAGCACCTCAGTTTTTTTGCCAGTGTCTAAGGTGTTGGCCAAAGAGTAACATGTGTTTTCACTGGGCTTGCGTACAGGTTCTTTTGGGCCTTAGTAAGCTGTTCCGGATCCCACCAAAAAAGCTTCATAGCTAAACGGTCGGTACCCGGGCCTTGCAGCAGAAGAGCAAGGTTTTGCCTGTAATGCTTCTCTTAGGAGGGCTGGACCCTGGGATCCAGAGCTCTGGTCATACCCACGACCAAGACGCTGTCTGTGCAGGGTGCTATACAGGTCCAGGGGAGTGGAATCCTTGGGAACCCGGTCCCTGAAGGTTTAATTACAATGCCTGCCGTGATAGGTGAAGTTTGGACTTTTGTGGACCAAACAAAGTCCTGCGGCGGGGATCAGGTAAGTGGGGGCCCTCAGGAACTTGGTTCTATTGGGGGACCCCCAAGCCTAATTTGTCTTTCTGTCTGTTACCTAACGGTATTCCCGCTAAATATCTGTGTTTGCCTATATCTACTGAAAATGTAAAATTTTAATAGTAGTCAAGAAAAAAAAAAAAAAAACAGGGACCGCGGTACCTGTGTTAAACCACTAGAGGCCGCTGTAGTCCATTTTTCTTGTAAATGTGGATCTTTGGTTTTCTCAACTCAAAAGATCCAGGCAGCTGGTAAGTTTCTCTGAGGGAATCCACTTCCTCTGCCCTGTTGCTGCGTTCATCCACCGCACAGGCCCTCCGGCAAAAAGGGCCCTGGCTCCTAGTCCTCTGTTGGTTTTCGAAAAGGGCGCCATTGGCGCACGGGCGCGCGCGCGGGCGCGTGCACGCGCCTCCTATGAAAAAAAAGGGGCGGGGCGGGTGGATGACGCTCGATGCGCGCCGCGGCGCTTCTGCGCATGTGCGGGCGTCCCAGCATGGTAAAAGACACAGTACAAGTGTCAGCTGCATGCAAACAGAGCTAGCAACAAACAGTGGCACACAGAGGCGGTTGATGCAGGCATCCCCATAGAAAGGCACTTTAGTGGACACCAGCTGGTATATAGTAGCACCTGTGTTAGACTATTACCAGCAAAAATTGGTGTATGACGACGGGAATACCTCAGCTTTGTGCTTAAAGGATATGTCGTCCAGACGCTCCGGAAATAGATCTTCCAGGAAGCCAAAGGGGTCTCCATCGGGCTCTGAGGATATTGGGCATGCTTGCACTGCACCAATCTCCCCTGAGAATGCAGAGGTCAGTAGCCGTAGAAACCCCGCAGGAATGCCTGGTGCTGCGGCTGTCCCCAGTCCACCTGCTCCTGTATATATAACAGAGGAGGTTTTATCCTCAACTCTGGGAGGATTGGAAGAGAGATTAACAGCATTGATCGCTGCTTCCCTGTCACAGGAAAAACGCGTCCGATCTCCGTCTCCTCCTTCAGAGTGCCTGTTAGTGGAGGAACAGCCCCACACAGAGATCGACCTACCTGAAGGGGATCAGGATGAGGTTGATTCACTTATAGAGGAATCAACAGTGGAAGAACCTTTTCTCAGCTTCTCAGGCTGAAAGATTATGGGTTCAGTCTCTGACTAACATGGTCCGATCAGCATTTAAAATGCCTCTGGCGGAACCACCATCCACTACGGTTTCCTCGCTGGGGTCGCTAAAAGCTCCCCAGGCGGTCTGTTCCTTCCCAATCCACCCTTTATTAGAAGGGCTTATTTACCAGGATTGGGAGCATCCTGATAAAATATTTGCTCCCCCCAAGAGATTTCCGGTGATCTATCCCATGGAGGATAAGTTCATAAGAAAATGGAGGGTCCCTATAGTGGACGCAGCCATCTCTTCTGCTAACAAATCACTGACATGTCCAGTAGATAATGTTCCAATGTTCAAAGACCCAATAGATAAAAAATTGGAGTCTTTACTAAAATCTGCTTTCTCTACAGCAAGTATGGTGACACAACCTGCGGTAGCAGCGATTGGAGTCTGCCAAGCAGTGAAAGATCAGTTGAAACAAGTCTTAAGGGACTTACCAGATCAGCAGGCTCATGCCCTAGCTGACCTGCCTAGAGCCTTGTGTTTTGCGGTGGACGCCATAAAGGATACAATCCAACAGGCCTCCCGCTTTACGCTGTCTATAGTACATATGCGTAGGCTTCTGTGGCTCAAAAACTGGTCTGCTGAAGCTCCCTGTAAAAAACTGCTGGTTAGCTTCCCATTTCATGGAGAACGCTTATTTGGAGAAGATCTGGACAAATATATCCAGAAAATTTCTGCCGGTAAAAGTTCACTCTTACCGGTTAAGAACAAGGGTAGAAGTCCTTCTTTTAAGAGGCCTACCTCTCCAGTCCCGGGCACATCGGCTGGGAAGCAGTTCCGACGGCCTCCGCGGTCAAATTCAGGGGGCAGAAATCAGGGACAATCACAGGGTAACAAGAAGCCCTGGATCAAGAGAGGTACAAAACCTCCCCCTAAGGCATGAAGTATTGCCCCCGCTCAATCGGGTGGGGGGAAGACTTCAGTTGTTCACAGAGACCTGGCGGGACACCATCAGAGACAGATGGGTGCTCTCCGCAGTAAGTCTGGGATACAAGCTGGAGTTAAAAGGCACTCCTCCTGCCCAATTTATGAGGTCAAACGTGCCAAGAGATCCCCAAAAGAGAGGATCCCTCCTTCTGGCACTAGAACAACTATTGCTCCAAGGGGTAATCATGAAGGTTCCCCTGGAAGAAAGCGGATTCGGGTTTTACTCGAACCTTTTCACAGTCCCCAGACCAAATGGGGACGTGAGGCCCATATTAAATCTAAAAGGGCTAAACAAGTTCCTAAATATCAGGACCTTTCGGATGGAGTCGATCCGATCAGTGGCCACCGCCCTACAAGGGCAGGAATGGCTAGCCTCGATCGACATAAGGGATGCTTATCTGCATATTCCCATCTTTCCGGCCCATCAGAAATTTCTACGCTTTGCAGTAGAAGGGCGCCATTTTCAGTTCAGAGCCTTACCTTTCGGTCTGGCCACAGCACCACGAGTGTTCACAAAAATTCTGGCCCCATTATTGGCCAATCTAAGAACACAGGGTGTAACGATAATGGCATATCTAGACGACCTGCTACTAATAGACCACTCAGTGGAAAAGCTGGAAGTAGCTATTCACAAGACAATCGAGTATCTGGAATATCACGGTTGGATTATCAACCGGGACAAGTCAGCTCTAAGACCAGTCAAAAGTCTGGAATACTTAGGGCTAAGGCTGGATTCAAATCAGAGAAAGATTTTCTTACCTCCAGAGAAGGTGTCGTCTTTAAGAAATTTGACCCACTTAGTGGGTACAAAAAGAAAACCATCCATACGTCTCTGCATGAGGCTGCTGGGAAAGATGGTGGCTTCATTCGAAGCGGTACCCTACGGTCAATTCCATTCAAGGAATTTGCAAAGGGCCATACTGTCAGCCTGGAACAAAAAAGTTCAGGCTTTAGACTTACCAATGTCCCTGTCCCCTTCCGTTCGCAAGAGCCTCCATTGGTGGTTGGTGCCCCAGAATCTGGAAAGAGGGAAACCCTTCAGTCCGGTTTCTTGGAAGGTGGTCACTACAGATGCCAGCCTCATCGGCTGGGGGGCAGTGCTGGAGCAATGGTCTCCAGGGCAGGTGGTCAGAAGCAGAAAAGGCCCTGCCCATCAATCTCTTAGAGATACGAGCAGCCCGGTATGCCCTAGTAGCATGGACATCCAAACTCCAGGGGTCCCCTGTCAGAATTCAATCAGACAATGCCACGGCAGTGGCATATATCAATCATCAGGGTGGCACCAAAAGTCGTGCAGCCCAGAAGGAAGCAAATTGCATCCTGGAGTGGGCAGAAAGATATGTCCCAGCCATATCCGCGGTTTTCATCCCAGGAGTGGAAAATTGGAGAGCGGACTTTCTAAGTCGCCAACAATTATGCCCGGGGGAATGGTCTCTTCACCCCGAGGTTTTCCAGGCAATATGCCAGCGGTGGGGAACACCGGATGTAGATCTGCTAGCATCCAGATTCAACGCAAAGGTGGACAGGTTTGTGTCTCGCACAAGGGATCCCCTAGCTTGCGGCTCGGATGCCCTAGTGTTCCCTTGGGATCGGTTCAAGCTGATATATGCATTCCCACCGCCACAATTGTTACCGCAATTACTCCGCAGAATCAGGGTAGAAAAGAAACCAGTGATTCTGGTGGCTCCAGCGTGGCCCCGAAGGGCATGGTACGCGGAGATTGTAAAAATGTCAGTGAGGAGTCCGTGGACCCTCCCACTTCGTCCGGACCTGCTGTCGCAAGGACCGATATACCACCCTTCCTTACCAGCCCTAGGTTTGACGGCCTGGCTATTGAGGCCCACATTCTGAAAAAGAGAGGGCTCTCTAATTCTGTGGTATCTACCATGATCAATGCCAGGAAACCGGTATCCAGGCAGATCTATTATAGGATCTGGAAAGCGTACATTACGTGGTGTGAGACCAAGAAATGGCATCCACGTAAGTACATGATAGGGAGGATTCTGGACTTCCTACAGTGGGCTGTAGATAGGAAGCTGGCCTTGAGTACTATCAAGGGTCAGATTTCGGCCTTGTCAATATTTTTTCAAAGGCCCTTGGCTTCGCATTCACTAGTCAAAGCCTTTATACAAGGAGTGATGCGTATTAGCCCTCCGGTTAGTATTCCCATATGTCCTTGGGACTTAAACCTGGTGCTGTCGGTTCTACAGAAACAACCGTTTGAACCATTACAACACATTTCCTTGGTTCTTCTCACCAGGAAATTGGTTTTCTTAGTAGCCATTTGTTCGGCTAAAAGAGTGTCGGAATTGGCAGCTATGTCCTGTAAGGAGCCATATCTGGTTGTCCATAAGGACAGAGTAGTATTACGTCCTCATCCAGCCTTTCTTCCTAAGGTGGTATCGAGGTTTCATTTGAACCAAGATGTGGTTCTTCCTTCTTTTTTCCCCAAACCTAGCTCAGTAGAGGAAAAGTTATTACATTCTTTGGATGTGGTAAGTGCAGTTAAAGCTTATCTAAAAGCCACTGCTCAGATTCGCAGAACGGATTCTTTGTTTGTTCTGCCGGAAGGCCCCAGAAGGGGTCAGGCAGCATCAAAATCTACTTTAGCCAAGTGGATTCGACAGGTCATAATACAAGCCTATGGCTTGAGAAAGAGACCGCCTCCGTTCAAAGTTAGGGCGCACTCCACAAGAGCGGTTGGAACTTCATGGGCAGTGCATCACCAGGCCTCCCTGGCTCAAGTATGTAAGGCCGCAACATGGTCTTCGGTACACACGTTTACTAGATTCTATCAGGTAGACGTTAGAAGTCAGGAGGATGTCGCCTTTGGGCGCAGTGTGTTGCAGGCCGCAAAAGATCCTCATGCCTGATGGCGCCCAGCTTATGTACCCCCCCCTCATTTGGCATTGCTTTGGGACGTCCCATTAGTAATGACTAAGTCGCTCTGTGTCCCGTGATGTACGAAAAAGAAAAAGGGATTTTTATAACAGCTTACCTGTAAAATCCTTTTCTTGGAGTACATCACGGGACACAGAGCTCCCACCCCTCTTTTTGGGACACTTATTGCTTGGCTACAAAACTGAGGTGCTCCCGGGTGGGAGGGGCTTATATAGGGGAGGGTACTTCCGGTTTGGAATTGGCCAGTGCCAACACCTGAAGGTAAACTATATAACCCATTAGTAATGACTAAGTCGCTCTGTGTCCCGTGATGTACTCCAAGAAAAGGATTTTACAGGTAAGCTGTTATAAAAATCCCTTTTTTTTTTCTTTTGTGAGGGTCGCTGTTTGCTGCCACGCTCCCGCTGCCGCCGAACTGCATAAAAAAAACGGCCCACCAAAAAAAATATATATATATATATTTTTTTAAACGGCCCACTGAGCCATCGGCCCACCGGGAAACTCCCGGTAGTCCCTATGGCCAGTCCATCCCTGCCTGCCACACCTTGCGGATTGTCACTTGCCACATCACCTGCCACACGTTGCGGATTGTCACTGGCCTGCCACCAGTTGCAGATTGTCACTTGCCACGTCACCTGCCACAATTTGCGAATTGTCACTTGCCACACGTTGCAGATTGTCACTTGCCACGTCACCTGCCACATGTTGCGGATTGTCACTTGCGTGCCACCAGATGCAGATTGTGACTTCCCATGTCACCTGCCACAATTTGCAGATTGTCACTTGCCACGTCGCCTGCCACACGTTGTGGATTGTGACTTGCTACATCACCTGCCACACGTTGCTGATTGTCACTTGCCACGTCACCTGCCACACGTTGTGGATTGTGACTTGCTACATCACCTGCAACACGTTGCTGAGTGTCACTTGCCACGTCACCTGCCACACGTTGCGCATTGTCACTTGCCACGTCACCTGCCAAATGTTGCGGATTGTCACTTGACATGTCATCTGCCACATGTTGCAGATTGTCACTTGCCTGCCACCAGATGCAGATTGTCACTTGCCACATCACCTGCCACAATTTGCGGATTGTCACTTGCCACACGTGAATTAGCGTTATTTCCATAGATGAAATTAAAACTATTTTAGTAAACCAAAATATGACTAAAACTACAACAATTCAGACGACTAAAATATAACTAATACTAAAATAGCATTTTAGTCAAAAGACTGTCTAAAACTAAATTACACTGCCCAGAATGAATAAAAGTACTACACTGCAGGATGAGCAATGCTGCTACATGCAGGATTTTTCCTTTGTGCTGCAAATATCACTTCAATACTCTTTCTTCTGTGTCAGTACAGGTATTAGCCAGAGTGTTGGCTTCCTTGTGATTTGGCTTTCCGATGAATGTAAACACACAGGAAAAACTCAAAAGTATAAAGGAGAATTAAAAAATGCTTTAGTCTGAACACGATAAACAAGAAACAATCTTTATACAACCCTGAAATAATATATCTAGTCCTGTAGCCTAACAGTGAAAGTCAGTCATCATTCACAGGCCAAGATGTAACAGTCATGCCTGTGGCAGCCTACAGTAGCCTGTAAACAAACTGTCTCCCCTGTCCTCACCTGTTTAATTGAACCATAAAGCACCGAACACGTGTGCCGTGCCTGCACAAGTCATTTGCTTTCTAATTAGCATCAGGGCCACCTACCTAGGGAGGTAGTAAACTGCGAGTTCATGCAATGTTAATGGCAAACAATTGAGAGGGAAGCGCAGCTGCTGCAGACAAGCTTTGACACTGCTAAGGAAGATCATAAGAGACCTGGTGAGCCCAGATCAATCATGCAAAGCATAAAAAACATGTCAAGAATAAACTCCTGCAAAATGCACCATATTTTTGCATTGCTGGAGAAACAAATGGTTCCCCCCTCCTCCACGGCAGCTCTGCTTGAGAGAAACATTTTAGTTCACGAGAATGCAAGTCACAGGAGAATAGCAATTACAAAGATCCGCGGCAGCTGAGCCCTTTCAGTCTACCTCGTTTGTGCAGTTTCTTTTTCACTCGCTACTGCTGGGAAAACCTCAACTCTCCAAGCCACATAGAAAACCACTTCTACCCAAGCTACATCCAACCCAGCAGGGATCCTGGATGGATGAATGATGATAATGTATGATTTAATATTTCATTACAACAAACACAGCATTTCCTTTCACAAGACCATTTATGATCGACAGCCACAGAGACTGATTTGTGGTATTGGATATCCAGTACATTGCTTTCTCTGATTAGATGAGACAGAGGTGTGGAGCTAACCTACGCAATTTATGGGCCAAGTTGCACGGGCAATCTTGTCTTAAATCACTAAAGTCAGGATCGCTAAGAAACCTCCTGCCCAGAGGCGTAGCTTGAAGCTTGTGGGCCCTGATGCAAAAGTTGACCTGGGCCCCCCCCCCCACACTACCTCCCACCACTTTCACAGTGCTTGCAGAAACACCCACCGCACGCCAAGATACTCAAAGTGGCTTAAGAGTTTTGAGTTCCCAGAGTTCCTCCTTACATCAGAGGACAGGGATCACCCCTGGAGAATCAGAGGACAGGGACCCCTGGCAGGTCACTTAGCAGAGCTCCTTTCCCATCCCAGCACTGTATACAGCTCCTCCCCCCCACACTACACAGAGCTGAAATCACATTCCTTTACACACAGTCTGTCAGCCTTCACAGGGTGTATCTGGCTTTTTTGTTGCCGTTATGACCTGTGAAATTCTCTGGTCAGAACAACAGTGTAGTTGCAGTAGGCAGATACACCTTGTACAGATCGTGGCTAACTGGCTTTGTTGTAAAAGAATGTGATTTCAGCACTGCAGAGGAGGAGCAGTATAGAGTGCTATAATGGTAAAGGAGCTCAGCAGCCGGGTATAGCATCCAGGGCAGAGGGGGTGGTCAGGGAGCTTTGTAGAGGGGACGCAACTTAGATCTGGGGTGGCAAAGCCATGTGACACAAAATCTGGAGGTGTTAAGGGATTTGTTTTAGCAATCTCTGAAGGTTTCTCTGTCAGTGTTGGCAAGCGTTGGGGGAAGGTCACCTCTCGGAGATTTGTGTCCTTTCCCCAGTTGTCAGGGAAGTGGGGTAAGCAGACATCCCCGGGTGGGGGTACAGAGAATCCCAACTAGTGACTAGGAGACACTGAGCAGTGTCTTACCTCACCACTGACATCGTGTCCTAAGGTGGCTACAGGACGGCGCTCTCCTCTTAACTCCTCTTAACTCGCTGAGCTCTGTTACCATTCCATGCACACAGCACAGACACTTCCCCATCCTGGGCTGTTCTCACCCCGTGCTCCTCTTCATTCAGGAAATTTCTCACAGCTTCTCCCCAGCCAATGAGAACAGAGGGGTGTGGACTGTGGAAGGCAAAGTGGAAGCCCAGTACTGAAGCCTGGCTGTGGGGCCCTAGAGCAGATCAGAGCTGCACTTTGTGGAGGATATGATAATATGACAGGGAGGTGCGTGCTGCCGGCGACCAGCTCCCGCTGTGATTGGAGCCAATCAGCGGGTCCGGTAGACGCAATGATAAGCAGAAACAATGATCTCTGTTTTTCTCTAGTCAAAGCACCTCCCCCACAGTTAGAAAGCACTCATAGGGAACACATTTAACCCTTTGATTGCCCCTGATGTTAATCCCTTTCCTGCCAGTGTCATTTGTACAGGGACAGTACATTTTTGTAGCACTGATCACTGTATTGGTGTCACTGATCGCAAAAAAGTGTCAATTAGTGTCAGATTTGTCCGCCGCAACTTCCAGGGCTGAAGTAGTTAATCAATAATAAAGGTGACATTTTGCCCCTCTAGGGCTATGCTCCAACTGGCGTTTGGCTTCCAGTAACAATCTCATACACTGGCACATGGACTCTAGCTTCTGTTCGACCTCCTCCTCTCCATGTGACATGTACTCATGCAAAACAAATAAAAGCAATAGTGCTCTCCATAAGTTTTAAAACAATTTAAAACGGGACACTAACAAACAAATGCAATATCAGTACCATGTTCTGTGCATAGTATAAAAGTAAACAGCCTTCTACACTCCTAAGGCAGGGGTGCCCAACCAGTGGCCCGGGGGGCCACATGTGGCCCGTGGAGTCCACCGATGTGGCCCACGACCTCTTGCTCTGGGATGGGGGGTTGGCAAGCCCAGATTACAGGTTGCTGACCCGGACCTGTCATCCGCCCACTCTGCTCATTGTGGCCTGCGACTGGTTACTAAGTCGCTTAAGTGGCCCTTGTTCTTCAAAGGTTAAGCACCCCTGTCCTAAGGCTTTAATATTATTGATCACTAATAACATAAACGGTACTTTTTTATGTTGATCGATTACTTAATCCAAGGTTACATTTTAATACGCGCATGTGCTGTACAATTTTTTCGAACTGTTACTACAAATGTACTAAAAATCGTTCGTTTAGACTTACAAAAAATCCGACATAACAGTCTGTTTTTTTGCCATAAAACTTTGCATTTCAATAATCAAAATTAGCCCACTAATGTTTCGAAAGCTGAACAATCGAGCCATGTATGGCCATCTTAACAGATTGACTGGACTGCACTGTCCTTTGTTAAAGGAGTTGTAAAGGCAGAATGCTTTTTATCTTAATGCATTCTATGCATTAAAGTGGTTGTACACCCTGTACAACCACTTTCACCTACAGGTAAGCCTATATTAAGGCTTACCTGTAGGTGCTGGAAATATCTCCTAAACCGACACGGTTTAGGAGATATTTACAATGTTCCCAATGTCTTCTGCCCATGCGCCAATGTATTGGGCGCATGCACACTTTAGAAAGGGCATGCTGTGCCCACCCCAATTTGTTCGCTGTTCGGCGAACGGGCGAACAGGCAATGTTCGAGTCGAACATGAGTTCGACTCGAACTCGAAGCTCATCCCTAGACACCAGTATTTTGAAGTCCTTCGGAAAGTACGTGGAGTCATGTTGCCTGGAACACAACTTATTTTGTGGAGCAAGCAAGGACCCTTTTCATTCTTCCATTACTGTGGCCTCTTTTTTTATATGTAAAGGAACATACTTGCCTAATAATCAGGATATTTCATGCTGACCTATCAAATAGCTGATAATTATTGACACACAGGAGTTGATTTACTAAAGACAACTAGACTGTGCACTTTGCAAAGTGCAGTTGCACTCGGCAAGTGCAATTGCTTCAGAGCATATATGAGGTAAAGCTTCACTTTGCAAAGAATACCCAATCACATGCAAGGAAAATAAAAAAAAACAGCATTTTTGCTTGCACATGATTGGGTGATGGAAGTCAACAGAGCTCCCGATCATTTACTAAAGCAACTGCTCTTGCAGAGTGCAACTGCACTTTGAAAAGTGCACAGTCAATTTGCCTTTAGTAAATCAACCCCACGGTGTGCAAGGACACTTTGCCTGTATGGATTTTTACCCTACAGGAAACATTATCATGTCCAGTTTAATTGACATCACTTCCAGTTTGCTGGGCTTTTTACATAATTACTGCACATGCAGAGGACATTTAAGCCCCTACTTGCCCTGTCACTCTTAGCTCCTGAAGAAGCAGTAGTCGCTGCCTCACACGTAGATCAATCTGCACCAGTTAGACCATTTTTTTGTTCTGAATTTTCAGCTACCCAAGGATAGCACTCTGCTTCTATTTCGCACAGGTTGACAGTTCTGTCATTATTTTATTTATGTTATACTTGCTATCTACTAGCCACTAGACTTTGCAGTAATTAGCACTTTATTGATTCTGTCAGCCATTTAAAATATATTAATAGTTCAGTTGCACTTTGTTTTTGAAATGAGTTACACATTTTATATACTTTGTAAATTTATTTTGAACGTACTATTTATCTTAATCTCCCTGACGGTTTTCCCGAGTGTGGCTCGGGGTGAGATTTCAGTACCATTAGCGGTAATCCCGAGCCACACTCAGGATTGCATTGCAGGATCCTGGTGCAGGTTACTTACCTTGTCCCCAGGATCCTGCAATGTTCCCCTGCTGTGTCCACGGGCTGTGTCCTCTGCCCAATGCCTCTGTGTGCCAGGCTCCATTCCCTGCGAGCTTCGCAACGCACGGGGGCGGAGCCTGGCGGCAAATTCAAAAATTACAAAATTCATAATACATACAGTACACTGTAATTTTACAGATTACATTACTATATGAAATTATTTCATATCCCATTTGTCCCTAGTGTTTTGTCCAGTGCTCTGCATGCACTTTTATATTATATATACTGTTCTTTCTGCCTGGAAACTTGAGATTGTCCATAGCAACCAAAAAGTGTCCCTTTATGTCAAAAGTGGTTTGAGACCAGATAGAAAACAGCGATAGTAAATAAGAACACTTTCAGAATTGAGCGATAGTGAATAGTGGGGAAATTAATTTTATTATAATTATTATATTAATATATTTTTTAATTATTTATAGTTATTATATTATAATTTATGATTTTGTGTTTCAAACTTTATCATACCCGGGATGTCTACTAGACTCTTGTTTGGACAGATTTAAGTGAGTTATTACTAAGAATTACAGGCCTAAAATATAAAACGCCAAATTTCCATGCAAAATAATGGTACCGCTTACAGCATCAAAAATCTGACATAATCATACCGCCAGGGAGGCTACTACATTCCCTGTATCCTCCTACTCTGGTGCACACTGGGACGCACTATCCAGATGTTGCATGTCAGGCTAGGGGAACATATCACAAATATAAGGAGTGACTTTGACAAGCATAATTTTTCCAAGCACTATGACCTTAAACATAAGAGATCCCAAAGGTACCATCTTTATAGCCCTGGAAAAAAAGTACATACCACACTGGCGGGGTGGGAATGGCAGAAGGAGCATTTCCAGATCCGAGACCAGCTGGATTTACAAGCTTTGGTGTCATGTCCCTAATGGCTTGAACGTGGAATGGGACATCAATTGTTTTATCAATAACAGTTGATGTCCATTCCAGTTATGGAATGGGCCATTTTTCCATATCCATTTAAATTCAGTTTAAATCATTTTTTAATTATATATTTTTCTTCCATTTTTTTTCCCCTCAAATCATTATTGAGAGCTAGGTGTCCATTCTCTCCCCTTTATTATTATTGTTTTATTTTCTCAAGCATGGTTTTGACTATCACAAAAGCTTAATCGCAATAATTAATGATCATGGAATATTGTCATAACAGTTTGTTCGGTGCGGAGGAGGAGCGTATCCTTCTATTGTTTTACAATATCTTAAATATTTTAAATAATACATATATTTTTGTCCTAACAATGCCAAATTGGTCCACATGATGGTGCTGTTCTTTTTACTTGCACATATGTTGATTATTATTTTGGAGCAGTACCATTATTGCCCACTGGGTGTCCGCAATGGATCAGTTTACATATTAATGAGTTTGGCTTGGCAGCAATAGCTACTTGGGCTTGTCCAATCAGCTCTGAGTATTGCTGTTTAATGTAACCTATGGCTGCGCTTCTCCGCCCCACTAGGTGTATATATAGCGCAGGTGCGTGCACGTACCCCTGATGACGTCAGTTGGGACGAAACAGTTGTAGGGTCATTACGTTGCACGAAACAGAGCTTTTTTTAATTCCTTGCAAGGAACGCTTTTATGCATTAGGACTTGGTCCTACTTTGAAAATTATTTTAAATAAAGACATTGAAGGAATCTCTGCACTACTGGATGTCTTTGTTCCTTTTTCTCCCCACTCAAAAAATATTTGGCTATCCACCGGATATCTGCTCTTTCATCTATGGAAGTAAATGCCCATTGAAGTGTATGGATCGCCTCTTGGAAGTGTGCCATTGATCGGGTCAGCTGATTATCTGTGGAGGAAGCTTCCAACGCTCCAGTGTGAATCCCATCACTCTACTGAGCTTTGTTTGACCCCCCTGAACAAGGGTGGTCGCGGGATTTTTGGTAAGCCTCCAATTTTATCTAAGGTGGCGGGTAGCACAACATTTGAATGATTATATCCATGTTTCTACACTGAAAAATCTTCACTGGATATCTACATGTAGCAGGGTCTTTAAATTTAGGTGGGGTACACCTGGGTGGAAGTTCAGGTGTGTAAGTATGGGAGTAATGACCATTTGTATTCGTGGAGGATTGGGCGGTGTAATAATCTCCTTGGCCTGTGGGTGGCAGGGTACCCGCAGGCTCAAGGTAGATTCACTGCCCTAGTGCTGTCCTTTTTGTCCCTTCTCGGAGATGGTACGGCGAGGGCGGGGAACCTGCCGTGGCGTCATTGGAGGGGATAAAAGGGGGAGACGCCCTGGTCACGAAGTCTTGCTCTTTTGGAGGTCCTTCATCACGCACTCAGGCACCTTAGGCCTGGGTGCGGACGGTTCCGGATTCCGGCTCAGGTGCCCTAGGCCTGACCGGAATGGAGTTGGAGTCCATCCCAGGCACCTTCAGCCTGGGGTGAGGTACTAAACCAGGAGGCCTGGGGCCCAGTGACTTCGACTGGGTCCCGCGAGGGTGGAGAAGTCCGAGGGTCCCTGAGGTGGATGGGGCCCATGTCTGAGGTGAGGAGGCCGGGGAGGTTACCCATTCGGAGAGTCTGGAGCAGCATCAACCCAGTGACGGATGGGCCTCTGGTAACTCCCTTGGAGGGACATCTTCCCCTGACAGGGGCCACAACGCAGCAAAGGTACTCCTATCTATGTTCTCTTGAGTCGCTGGTAGAGACTCTCAAGTTCTAAGTCCTTTCTAGCTAAGGCTATAGTAACCGCTGGCGAGATCGCAGTGGTTTAGCTGATAATTAGGACAGTGCCTCGACCTGCTCATCCCCTTGTATCAAAATGTTATCAAGTCGCAACCAGTTGGCTACTGAAGCACTGTTTATTGTGAGATATGCAATAAAACAAGAGTTGGACTGTGATCGGTTTGTGGAACTCTGATTAATGGGAGCAAAGGGAAGTGTTGGCACAGCAGGACTTAATCCTTTACAGAAGCACACAGGCCCGAGGAAATATCTGGTGCTGGCCTTCACCTCATCCATAGTTTTGGGGAGGACATGGGCCGTAGCGCATCTCACCTTATCGTGTGTGATACCCCTAGAAGAAAGAGATGGGGTGAGGTCGCTACACGTGGGGGCTCGTGAGTCTGGGATGATGTGTGTTTTGACTTTGGAAGTAAGAATGGCTGTGTCTGGACTTTGCTGCCCGGAGGAGTTCCGAGCAGGTCGGCCATGTGATCGGCCAAAGTGCATCCCTGCTCAAAGTCGTGGAAATTACCCTAAGACAGGAAAGGCCCATGCGGAGAAGCGAGAAGAGGGAGAAGTCCAGCCGTGTGACGTACTACATGTGGGGGCTTTTACTGCACTGCGCCATGAGGCACCCCGTGACTACACAGTTCGTGGGCGGAGCTTGGTGGAAGCCCGCGAAAATGTGCAAGTCGTGGGAGGAGTCGGGCCATGTGGAGGAACTCACGTGGAGACTTCGGCGCGTGGTCAGTGCGTGATGGAGCAGCAGACAGTCGGGATGGCCTCAAGCTCCCCGTGGATTCCGGTTCCCTACCCCAGGAAGATGACTACCTTTGCTGCTCCCCTTACAGACACGGGGATAAGACTCAGGCCCCGAGGACAGTTGGCTCTGTACACCTGCAGAGACACGGAGGCTCGGGACTGGTGGTTCACCTGAAGCCATTCGGGCGTTGCGAAGCATGCAAAGAGTTCTTGTTCGAGGTGGAGCCATCCACAGTAAGGCCCCGGGCCCTTCGCCTCAACAGCCTCACAGGTACCGCTACTCCGGAAGGGGAGATCCAGGCCTTTGCGGAGGTTCCCGTACGCACTGACCAGGGCGAGGTGACTGCCCAATCAGAGACTGAGAAGGAAAAATCAGAGGATGCTGCTTCGGTCACCACAGATTCTCTGCTCCCACCTCCGAAGAGGAAAGTCGGCCTGGTGCAGGCCTCCTATGGTCGTGGAAGAGCTTCACCCCGTCGCTTGCCTGGCCTGGATGGATCCGGTTGGAAGAGTCCTGGACATCCCAGTTCTACAAAAGGTCAAGGTGAGCCAGGGGCTGGGACTGTGGTGGTGGTTGGAGGTGTTGGGGGTCCACAGTCGGTGGAGCCCGCTAGGGAGGGTAGTACCACGTCTACCAGAGACCACCTTCCCGCGGAGATGTATGACACCTCCGACCTAGAGTCACTGTCGGATTGTGGAGATGACGGTGAGATCGATGAACTGTTTCACCAGAAGGGTTGGGACAAACGCCCATTACCTATGCTACGTGCACCCCAAGATTCGCCTATGTCCATAGGAGACAGCACGCCCCGGGCGGAGGCCCCAGAATCTACGAGGAAGCCTAGTCCTCCAGTTGCTCTTCCACCATCCACAGTGTCACCCGTTTTGTTGGCGGGGAAACAGCGAGCATCACTATGGGCACCGAGAGAAAAGCCATCCGAGGTAGTGAAAGTACCTCGGCACCCGAAGGCCATCGTTCAGCCAGGAGAAGGTGAGCGGGCCACAATGCCTCCTTTAGCCCGATTGCAACGACTCTTTTCTCAGAGGGTCGCTCACGAGTATGGATGGAAATATCCGTACTTGCCCAGAGACTTGTTGTTTGAGGTTGAAGTTCTGCGACAGCGATGGTACGATGAGTTCGTTTGGGAGAAACTTAAAGTGCCTCATGCCTGGTGATACTTGTCCTGTTCGCCACCCGTGTCGAAAAAGTTTAGAGACTGCAGAGCAGACTGGATGTGGGGCCGCCATATCCACACAGACAAGGTGCGCATCTGCAGGAAAGATGGAGAGGACGCTGACTATTCGATTGAGGTTTTCGATAAGCATCTGAAGCCCTTGTTTTTGCCTGACCCGAGGTTTTATTTGTGAGAAGAGACTCACTTGTTTTCCCGTGACAACTTTCCTGAGGTGTTCTTGCCAGAGCATCGAACTGTACCCTAGTTTTTTTATTTGGGTTTTTGTTTTTTACTCTTTGGAGGAATGAGAGCTGTTTGTTTGTTCTCTCTTCTTCACAGTTCAAAGACAGAGACTTTGGGGGTAGAATCAGAGTAGGGACGCAGGAAGACTGAAGATTTTACAAATGTCATCACCGTGGCATCGTCACTAGGTGGCGGTGTTGCGCAACGGCTGTTGCTTGTACATTTGCATCATTTACTTATTGGAGCGAGTGGGTCTCTCGGCTGATAGACCCATTCATTCCAAATTAACACAGAATGTCAGGATGTGGTTTTCCTTGCGTGTTGTTTTTTTTTTTTTTTACCTCTGCAGGAGATTCGTCTGTCAAGACTACTGAGTATGGGGTGGTTCTTAGACAGAAAAGGGAGGGATTGTGTATGTGTACATGCTTAGAGGGTTTTATGAAAAAGTTTATTGTTTTATGTTCCCCTCCCCTTTGAGCAGGTCTTGGTATGGTTAAGGTTCAAATTTTTAGGGATGCCTCTGGGGTCAGACTTATGTCACCACCTTTGGGAGACATGGGTTTGCACCAGACGCTGGGGACCAGCGTCAAATCACAGGGGGGAGTATGTAGCGGGGTCTTTAAATTTAGGTGGGGTACACCTGGGTGGAAGTTCAGGTGTGTAAGTATGGGAGTAATGACCATTTGTATTCGTGGAGGATTCGGCGGTGTAATAATCTCCTTGGCCTCTGGGTGGCGGGGTAACCGCAGGCTCAAGGTAGATTCACTGCCATAGTGCTGTCCTTTTTGTCCCTTCTCGGAGATGGTACGGCGAGGGCGGGGAACCTGCCGTGGCGTCATTGGAGGGGATAAAAGGGGGAGACGCCCTGGTCACGAAGTCTTGCTCTTTTGGAGGTCCTTCATCAGGCACTCAGGCACCTTAGGCCTGGGTGCGGACGGTTCCGGATTCCGGCTTAGGTGCCCTAGGCCTGACCGGAATGGAGTTGGAGTCCATCCCAGGCACCTTCAGCCTGGGGTGAGGTACTAATCCAGGAGGCCTGGGGCCCAGTGACTTCGACTGGGTCCCGCGAGGGTGGAGAAGTCCAAGGGTCCCTGAGGTGGATAGGGGCCATGTCTGAGGTGAGGAGGCCGGGGAGGTTACCCATTCGGAGAGTCTGGAGCAGCATCAACCCAGTGACGGATGGGCCTCTGGTAACTCCCTTGGAGGGACATCTTCCCCTGACAGGGGCCACAACGCAGCGAAGGTACTCCTATCTATGTTCTCTTGAGTCGCTGGTAGAGACTCTCAAGTTCTAAGTCCTTTCTAGCTAAGGCTATAGTAACCGCTGGCGAGAACGCAGTGGTTTAGCTGATAATTAGTACAGTGCCTCGACTTGCTCATCCCCTTGTATCAAAATGTTATCAAGTCGCAACCAGTTGGCTACTGAAGCACTGTTTATTGTGAGATATGCAATAAAACAAGAGTTGGACTGTGATCGGTGTGTGGAACTCTGGTTAATGGAAGCAAAGGGAAGTGTTGGCACAGCAGGACTTAATCCTTTACAGAAGCACACAGGCCCGAGGAAATATCTGGTGCTGGCCTTCACCTCATCCATAGCTATGGGGAGGACATGGGCCGTAGCGCATCTCACCCTATCGTGTGTGATACCCCTAGAAAAAAGAGATGGGGTGAGGTCGCTACATACATATATGAACTTTTTTTTGTTCGTTTTTTTCTTCATATTTATGCACGTTTTGCTGTGAAAGCAGTAATCATATGTGGACTAGTAGTAGCACAATTTCTAATATCATTGTGGTTATAGGTTATTCACTTGTACTTATTTCTTGATCACCAAAAATTCACCATTTATATATATTGTTTTTTTATATATATTCAGTTTTTTTTATATATATTCAGTTTCATGTTCACTGAGTCTATTATCTAGCGCTGCACTCTTATACGTCTATACTTTTTGTGCCCCATATCAGGGTTATAGTGTTCAGCTGCAAGATATCTATCACGGATTTTGTTACAATTATAATTTTTCAATATCATCACGCACCTAGCGCAAATTTTTATTTTTATTTTTAACATGTAAGTATCAGACCTTTTGTCCCTTGAAGATCTTCCCTTCCTTGTTTAATATAGGGAATTTTTACCAATATACATTTTCCGCCTACTACTTATATTTACAGACACTTTTGGCAATATACTCCTGATGAGTGGACAGGATCCACCTAACGCATAGAGTTCTAGAATGTCGAGACAGTCTGATTCTTACACCCTATATCCATCATGTATTCGCTCATGCAAATATTATTATCATTTATCTGTTTATCATGAATTCATTCTATCAATCATGTTATATTTCAGCTCTTTCTATGGCCTTTTAATGGCCCTATTATTTAAGAACTGTATCATGTACTGTGAGATTTTTGGAATGTTTTAATCTAGATTGTCCAAATACACTTTCTACTTTATATACGCCTTGCATTTTTATTTTTCAGTGACCGTCTCATATAAAGTCCCATGACCATTGTTCTTTGTTTTTATGTATCAAGGTAAAAAACGTTTTAGTAGTTGTTTTACTCTCTTACCACCCTAAATACTTACCCGAGTCCTATCTCAGTCCAGCGCTGTGCCCATCTGTGGCGGTGCTGGTCTGTGTTCCTCTCCTCACAGGACACAGAGGCAGCAGCGGAGCCATTGGCTCCTGCTGCTGTCAATCAAATCCTGAGGACGGAGTGGGGGGTGGGGCTGAGCCACACTGTATGTGTCTATGGACGCACACAGGCCAGCTCGGGAGCGAGCACGCATATGTGCCAGCATAGATAACGGCTGGCTATGAGGTCACACATTGGAGAGGAAGAGCTGAGAGTGCCGGTGAGGGACCCCAGAATAGGAGGTTTAGGGCTGCTTTGTGCAATACCACTGCACAGAAAAGGTACCGCTAAGTATAACATGTTTATTATTGTATTAAAAAAAAGTATCCTTTACAGCCATTTTCAGTTTGTCTATATTTAGGATATATGTGTATTAATAAAGTTTAAACTTTTTCATACATCTTAAGGGTCACTTCTCCAAGAACCACACATGTAAGGGGGCATCTCTTCACTGACCACCAGTATACGGTATAAGTATAAGTAGGTACTACAATTTTTATACTCTACATTTCTTTTCCGGTGATTATTAAGCCCTGTACACACGATCGGATAACCTATGGATTTTCGTCCGATGGATTTGACCATCGGAAATCCGATGAAACTGTTTTTCATCAGTCTTGGCCACACACCATCAGTTTAAAAACCGACGGCAACAAAACGACGGCACGTACAAAACGTACGATGCGCTATAAAAGGGCCGAATAAATCTAATGGCGCCACCCCTTGGGCTGCTTTTGCTGATTTCGTGTTACCGCGTGTTAGTAAAAGTTTGGTGAGAGCCGATTCGCGCTTTTCAGTCTCCGTGCTTTGCAGATCGTTTCCTGTTGTTCAGTTTGTGCTTGTGGGTTTGTATTTGTGATTCAGTGCGTGCAGTCAGGTCGTTACTGCCTTGCAGTGCCGACTTGGCCATTCGTTTACTGTTTTTCAGATCGTTCTTTTCAGGCCTTGCTGTTCCACGGTGCTTTCTGTTTGAGTGCGTTCTGACCAGCCGACCGGTTTAAAACCATGTTTGAAGTGCGTTCTCGTTCTCGAGCTCGTGCTGGCTTTGGGCTTGGTGTTGCAGTTAACACTGTAATCCGAGTTCAGTCTGTGAACAGGGTGAGGAGGAGTTCATGGACAAAGAATTGGTTGCTCCAGCGGGACCAATTCTCTCATATGCCTCTGCTGCGGGAAATCCATGAGAATAACCCTGATGATTTCAGGAATTATCTCAGGATGACGGACCCCGTATTTCACCATCTGTTGGATTTGCTGTCCCCCTATATCACGAGGCAGGACACTGTGATGCGCCAGGCCATCACTGCCGAGCAGAGGCTTATTGCCACCTTGAGATACCTGCCGACTGGGAGAAGCTTGCAGGACCTCAAGTTCTCAACAGGCATCTCCCCCCAGGCTCTCGGGATCATTATCCCTGAGACGTGTTCGGCCATCATTCAGGTCCTGCAGAAGGACTATATGAAGGTAATTATGCTCCTTTAACCTCACATTATCTTTTTTTATTCTCTTTTTTTTTATTTTTTTTCCTCCTAACACAAATATGCCTGTTTGTAATATCCTGGTAATGTCCCCATTTTCCACATGCCTTTTTTTACCTGTAAATCCCTTTTTGGGCCCTACGTGCCTATTTCCCTTCACTAACCTCTCCAGCATGCTATCGTGGGCGCAAACCCAGCTAGCCTTCTATTTTCCTTTTCATTTTTGGGGGGTCATTGCCCTCGTAGTTTGACAACCTTCCCTCCCCCCCCCCTAAAGATGTTAAAAAATTAGTAGTTCTCAATCAAGCTCAGCAAAGTGGTAGAGCCTTTTTTGGGATCCCCCACAATCACCTTAGGCCCCCCCCCTTAGATTATTTTAGAATGTCCACTCAGCGGGGGTGAGGCATCTGCTAAGTGGGCCTTTGTTTATTGTTCGGAAAAACTCCCTTAAATAATAATGTTACTCAACAATGTTTTTTTGTGTGTAATCTGCTTGCACTGTAACCATAAACCGTACTAATGTCTTCTTTTTGTTTGACTCCACAGTTCCCTAGCACACCACAGGAATGGCTGACTGTGGCCTCCCAATTTGCCCAGCGGTGTGATTTCCCCAACTGTGGAGGGGCAATTGATGGGAAGCACGTCCACATAGTGCCGCCACCCCCGTTCGGGGTCATACTATTTCAACTATAAAGGTTTTAATAGCATAGTGTTAATGGCGGTGGTGTCGGCACGGTACGAGTTCCTGTATGTGGACGTGGGGAAGAAGGGCCGGATGTCCGATGGCGGATCATTCGCGGAGACGGAGTTCGCTCACCGTCTGCAGGCTGGGGGTCTTGCACTGCCTCCAGATGCAGAGAACATTGAAGGGCTCCCGTTCATTTTCATTGCGGATGAGGCTTTTGGACTAGGACCACACCTGATGCGGCCGTTTCCCCAACGCACCCTCACCCCGGAGAGGAGGGTTTTTAATTACCGGCTGGCCAGAGCCCGGAGAGTTGTGGAGAATGCCTTCGGGATAATGGCCAGCCGGTTCCGCCTGTTCCAGACAGCATTACATTTGGCGGATTATAAACTGAACCACATCGTCTACTGCTGCTGCATATTGCACAATTTTCTACGCAAATTTGCAAACAATTATGTTTCATCGTTTGGGCCTGAGGCTGGTCCATCTGAACTGATTAATCTGACCGGCCTCAGCACTGCCCGTACTGGCTTGGTCCCCCCAAAGTGCCCGTGAAGTACGCCAGAAATACGTAGAGTACTTCACGGGTAGGGGGGCCATCGCAATGCCAGACCACATCTGACCAAGTATTAAACCTTTTAAAAATAAAAAAAAACATGGAATTCATACAAACTTGTGTTGTCATTCTTGTATTTTGGGTTTATGTGTCTCCCAGGTTCTAGTAGTGCCAAGTGTAATTGTCCTTAGTAAATAGCCTCAAAACTCAGAGCGAAAAACACGGTTTTTGCATCTTCAGAACTGCTCTTGAGCATAGAAAGAACAAGGCACACCTTTTTTAGACTTCCCAAATGTTTTTATTGTTTGCACCGCATTTTTTTGGGGTTTTTAGAAATACTATTTATTTTTTTTATGTGCGGCTTTTTTTGCAGAAACATGCATGGGTCGTAAGCCATTTTTTTAAGTCTGAAAAAGTAATAAAATAACACTGTGAAAAATACCAACTGGAGATGGGGTGATGGTACCCCTGATCCATCCCAAATGTTAACAAACACACTTTCTTTTGGGGCTCAAATGGGTATCTTCAACAAGATCCCATGGCTAGGGTAAACATGTGCTATCTGCCATCATGGGGGATCAATGGTCGTGCTTTGGGGATGTAAACCCTTCCTCTCCCCTACTTGAGGAGGGAGGAAGAGATTGCTCCCCCAAAACAGGGACATAGATATCCTGTGACGGCAGATAGCACATGTTGAGTCTTCAGTGTGTGCATCTTCACATTTGGGATGTTGGAAATCCCTGAGATAATTTCAGACGCATAACAAAAAACACAAAAAGGGGTGGGGGGTCACACTATTCTCCCCAAAATATCTATCATGTTTTTATATTTTTGCTTAATCACAATCATTCTCTTTCTCATAATGTCCATTTCGCTACTGCATTCCATGATTTCCTGAATGATTATTTTGGCGCTGGCACTCGAGAATGGCGGATTTGGACTTCCTGACACACCCCCACGTTCAGTCCCTAAAACAAAAAAAAAGGTTTTACACTAGGCAGTCCTACATCTGTATTTACCTTGAAGTTGTGGTGACAGACACTGACCTGTTGCGCTGATAAGCTCCACCTCTCCTTCCTCCACCTCCCCTTCCTCCATCTCCGCTTCCTCCACCTCCGCTTCCTGAACCTGCTGATCTTGGTCTGCTTTGGGAGCTTCGGGGATTTTCTGTGGTGTTGGGTTCCTCGTCTCATGAGCATGGTGTCCTCCCACTCTCCTCTCCCCTATGGGAATTTACAACAAAATGTATACTTTAGCACACAGACTTTTTTAAGGCCTGAAAAGGGATCCTCAATGTTTTGAAGTGGGGTACAATTGATATTTGGCCCTGAACATATGTGATCTTGCAAACTCAACAAAGCAACCTGTTATTTTTTGAGGACATTCACAAATACACTTGGATAACCACCAAGGTATCCACTGGACCACCTGTGTGTGACACTGTTAAGAAATTTGGTCATCTGGCCCAGAGTATAGTATCTTGCTGAAGAACAAAAAAGAGTACACAACTGCTGGAGTGTCATCTCCTTTACCCAGAATACAGTTTCTTCTTTCAGTCACATTCTAAATTTCCTTACAACACATCATCTAGCCAACAATGTGTAGATAAACATTGTTGAAATAAAATGAGGCATGCCCACATGTAGTTTACGTGGATATGTGCCAAACATGTTTGGGGGAAGAGCAGCAAGTTATTGGTCAAAACATTGGGCAAATAAGTGGACTCTCCACTTAACCTAAAAGATGAGATTTCAAAATGTGAACCCAGTCAAGCCAAGCACATGGTGCAAAACATGGAAGAATACATATTACAATGTGAAAGAACACAGTAAAATATACTTACTTTTTTCTATGCTTTTTATAAGCTTCCTATACTGCTCCGGCTCCCTGATCTTCAGGTCTGACCACCTTTTACGGAGTTGTTCCTTGGATCTCCTGACCCCATATTTTTTATAAAGAGTCTTTGCCACTTTATCCATAATTTGTGACTTCCGGAGATTAGGGGTGTCGTATGGGCCATGCTTGCCGTCGTAATCCTTCCTCCGCAGAATGTCCACGATCTCCGCCATCTCAGAAAAAGACATATTAGTCGCCTTGTATCTTTTTTTACAGGATCGGGACGTTTCCGCCTCCGGGCTTTCCTCGTCGGTAATTTCAAGTAAAGAAGCCACCTGTGTCTGCGACATGTCGCCGTCTCACACTGTGCGCCGATCGTTAAGGGGCGGGGAAATGCAGAAAAAGTCCGTCATGGGCGGGCGATGAGGGCGGAGTTACACGCATGCGCAGGGTATAAAAAGGGGAAAGAAGTTATTAGGGATGCGCGGAGTAAGGACGACCGGAAGTGAACCCACGAAGTGAACTAAGGTAAGAAGGGAACTCGGGCCTGCAGTGGCATATTAATGGGTCATGATTGTAAAGGGCAATATTGTGATAAGTTAAGGAGAATCAATTCTGATCCTTTTTTTGTACTTGCTGATCCTAATAGATGCATAAACTAAGAGAGCCGGAGGTGATGCTTGTTTTTATTGAAAAGTATAAGGAACAGCGCAACCTTTGGGAGCTCAAACACCCTGCGTATCACAAAAGTGATGTACGACGGGCAACTATTACCAAATTAGCCGAGGATATGAAGCCATGGATCCCAGATGCAGACTACACTATGATCAATAATAAAATCAACAACCTGCGCAATTCTTATAAAAAAAAATTCAAGGAAGTGCGCCAGTCCAAGAGATCAGGAGCAGCAGCCGACAATGTAGTAAAGCCCAAGCTGTGGTACTACAGACATCTTCAATTCCTGGATGACCAGATCGAGGCCAGGGAATCTATTTCCAGCCTTCCCTCAACCCTTCCTTCCACCCTTCCCTCCAGCGTTCCTTCCACCCTTCCCTCCACCCCTGCAGAGGCGGAGGAGGAGCCTCCCGAGCTAGAAGAGCCAGATCTTCACATCTTCAGCCCGGTATAGTATTTTTGATGCTAATTATTGTCCACTAAGTAATATGGAGTTGAACTGTTTGGCTTAGCCATAAATTATCCCACCCCCCCCCCCTCCAAAATAAACCAGTAATGAGATCAAAATTGTGTGTGATTGATTCCTCAAATAATAGAAATCTACATTTTATTTTATAAACAGGATAAGGCAAGCCAGGAGGAAGAGGGTTAGGAGTGTGACAGGCAGGAGGAGGCAGGGCCCAGTGGGACTCAGCAGGTCCCCAGGCCTAGTGGCAGCCCCGTCTCCCAAGTGGCTCCCCTCCACGTCAGACCGCCAAAACAACAGCGGATGACACAAGTGGAGGAGGAGTCACTAAAGATGATTCAGGAGGCTGCTGCCATTATGAGGGCCCCCCTCAACCCTACGGAGGGGTTTAGCACCTATCTGGCGGATAAGCTGCTCAGAATGGAGGCGGGACAACGGGCCCTCTGTGAGCATCTCATCTATATGGCCGTACACATGGGGGCGAGGGGGCTGCTGACTGAGGACACCCATATCTCACATCAGCCCAATCCCTCTCCTCCTTCTCCTCCTCCTCCTGCCACATCACCACCCACAGTGGCCCAGCCTGCAAGGGTGCGTGGACGGGGCCGTGGAAAGAACGCTGCAGAGAGGCGTGGAAGGAAGGCTACAAGAAAGAGCAGGAGGTGATTCCCTGGCCTCGAGCTGCTTATCCAGAAATTGAAGGTTGATGGAGTACCACAGCTTGGGATGATGTATGTCTTTGGCTTCTGTTCCTGATTTCATGCTGTTGTTGATTTTATTATTGATCATAGTCAGGTCTGCATTTGGGATCTAATGACTTTATATTCTCTGCTAATTTGGGAATAGTTGCCCTTCAGTTTTTGATTTGTTTTTTCCAAAATAAAGGGAAATTTGATTTCAGCCAACCTACATGCCTGATGTGTTTTTTTGAGAAGTAGCAATAAGATTGCATAAATACAATGTGTAATTAAGAACAAGGGACACCAACCTCCATGATTTTTCTAAAATTAAATATTATGTTGTTCTGAGAAATTGACACACCAAAAAATGCACAACAAATTTTAAGAGTCAAAAAACATAAAGGTGTAATTTGGGAGGTCGGCCTTGCAGAATTTTAATAATTATTCCTAAGATCACTAGAAAAAAAAAAGACATACATTTGTCAGAACTCAGGAGAAAGTTCTGCTGCCAAAATGACATTTTAAAGACCGTTCGAAAGCAAAAAAACATGCGCTGCATTAAACGAAGCAATAACTTGCAGAATGACGAATGTGCTCTCTCCATTAGGAACGCTAGTTTTACAAGAACGAGCGCTCCCGTCTCCTAATTCAGTCTGAGCATGCGTGGGTTTTTAAACCGATGGACTTGCCCATAGACGATCGGAAATTCCCATCGGTTTTTTATCCATCGTAAAATTTTAAAACAAGTTCTATTTTTTCCATCCGATGGAAAAAAGACAGATGGGTACCATACACGATCGGTTGGTCTGATGAAAACCATCCATCGGACGGTTTTCATCAGTTAAACCGATCGTGTGTACGGGGCTTTATTGTTTCATTTAAAATTTTATGAAAGTTACAAAAAATAAGTTTGTTGTATAAAGCAAGGAGTGTTAAAAAAAGTATCCACTTTGGGATTCTCTAGGTTTGTCACACTATTACTTCATTTATTATTATACAGTATATATGTAGAATGTATTGATTACACGAAAACACTATAAACTGTAGATGCTAAAAAAAAATGTTAAAGATTCCTTCAAGGCACAAAGTTTAAGAAAGGCTCCCCTATAGGGAATACGAATGCTTTAGTTATGCATAGATCAGCAGCAGGGATGAGCCGAACACCCCCCCTGTTCGGTTCGCACCAGAAACTGCGAACAGACAGAATGTTCGTGTGAACTTTAGAACCCTATTAAATACAATGGATGCGAACGTTCGAAATCTAAAGTGCTAATTATAAAGGCTTATATGCAAGTTATTGTCCTAAAAAGTGTTTGGGGACCCGGGTCCTGCCCCAGGGGACATGTATCAATGCAAAAATAAGTTTTAAAAACGCCCGTTTTTTCGGGAGCAGTGATTTTAATAATGCTTAAAATGAAAAAATAAAAGTGAAATATTCCTTTAAATAGGAGGGAGGGGGGCCGCTCTCTTGTCCCCCCTCTTTTCCTGCGGCCTGCCAGGTTGCGTGCTCGGATAAGGGTCTGGTATGGATTTTTGGGGGGACTCCACACCATTTTTTTAAAATTTGGGGTGGAGTTCCCCTTAAAATATATGCCAGATCTGAAGGGCCTGGTATGGATATTTGGAGGAACCGCACGCATTATTTTTTTTAATTTGCGGCGGGGTTCCCCTTAATACCTATACCAGACCTGAAGGGCCTGGTAAATTGAATTCTGGGGGGCCCCCACGCTTTTTTTTTTTTCTTATCAATGACTTTTGTATGTATTGCCGGGAGCCGACAATTCATTAAGTGAGTTTTAAATGACTTTTTTTCCTTCAAAAATGACATTTTATGCAGGGACAGTTCTAAGCACGGGAAACATGCGCCACTTTACATGCTTATCAAACACATCCCCTAGGTACGAAATTTAAAGGAATATTTCACTTTTATTGTTTCACTTTAAGCATTATTAAAATCACTGTTCCCGAAAAAAACGGCCGTTTTTAAAACTTTTTTTTGCATTGATACATGTCCCCTGGGGCAGGACACGGGTCCCCAAACACTTTTTATGACAATAACTTGCATATAAGCCTTTATAATTAGCACTTTAGATTTCTCCCATAGACTTTTCGAATTTGCCGGGAACACCCCAATTTGTTCGCTGTTCGGCGAACGGGCGAACAGGCAATGTTCGAGTCGAACATAAGTTCGACTCGAACTCAAAGCTCATCCCTAATCAGCTGCAAGCAGTATTACATGTACATCTACCGCTGCAGGGAAGATGTTGAACCATAGAAGTCTGTGATGCGTGGAAACAATTCTGAAAAATGCGGAATCAGATTTTGCCATGGCTTGTGCAAAACAAAGTTTTTTTCACATGAAGGGATCCTCATAGGGAACTTGGGGAAGTGTTTTTATTGATCAACAGCAGGTACTGCTGAGAAGCATCCAATGACCAGTATTTACACATTGGGGCATTTTTAAGGTTAATTTTAAAATGCACATACCATGTATGAAAAATTGCAAACGCGACTGCCAAACATAAAAAAATATGTAAAAAATAAATAAAAAAAAACAGTGAACCATACAGAGGGGTGTATTATATTACACATGTGTGGAAGTTTAACATAGCATACGAGATCCCATATGCTAGTTCTTGGAATAAAGAATCTGATAAATACCTGTGCATACCAATGTTGTATCCTGGCCTAGGCCAAAAAGGACCAGGCCTAGGGCAGCACTTTGAAGGGGGGCAGCATGGAAAGAGCGCCAGTCTTATGGGGCGGACTGGGCTGAGAGGCAAATTAGTCTAGCGCCCCCATAAAGCTGCCGCTCTGCTTCCCGTATGTGGGCGGCTGGCATTCCGCTTCTTCTCATTTTGACTGTTCTATCATCCTGAACCACAAACCTTCCTCACTGTGCTATGTTTTCTTCTTAGTCCTCTCCATAAAATTATCAGAAATTTGTTGCCTATAGTTCTACTGTAACCACACTTTTTTATTTTTTTTTCAATTTGGATAGAGTAAGAGAGAGTTATAGCCCATATCAGTTTATTTTTTACCATCCCTGTCCCATTGCAGAGAAAAGGATTGCCTCTACGGTAAATATTTATGTAGGGGGGGTGCCATCATCCCGAATGGATTGAGAGGAAGGGTGGTGATGTATATGGGGATAACTCCTCACTCCCCCATCACCTAAGAAGTAACTGGGACTATTGCGGCACCCGGACACAGCAAGTATAAAATTTAAAACATTTTAATAAGTAGCGATAGCAACATTCAACACTGAGTTGTGTAGTACAGTGTAATACATTACATACAAAATGATAACAAAAACAAAACACATATAACAATTTCAGCAGGTATGCAGAAAATTAGTACTGGTGCGTTTGACATTTCCTCGACATATTTTGCGGTGTAAACCGCTTCTTCTGGAGGCGTCGTGAAACCAAATGACATTCATATCAATTATGATTATCCTATAGATTGTAATCTCAGTGCTTGTTAACTAGTCTTAGTAAATCTGGCCCAGTAAGTTTCAGCTTGAGTTCCATTCAGACCTCCTACTTGGTAGCTCCACTTTACCACATTGAGGGATTTAAAGGTTTTGGTGCATTTTTTTTTTTATTTGCCAATACTAGGCGTTATGGTACTGGAAAAATATTTGGACTTTGTATATCTATGGACAGGCAATTCCACTGTTAGTTTTACTGGGGCAAATAATCATCACACTGGGCTTTGTAACATATGAGGGAGATAAGGAAGGAGGACAAAACTTAATACAGTGGTCAAACCATATATCCAAAAAGATGAAAGCGCTTCATATGACACAAGCAAAATCTTGCCTTTTCAAAAAAAAAAAAAAAAGCATGCCAGTCATACTTTACCATGTTTTGTTATTGTCAAAAGACCCTAATATGATATTATTCCGTGAGCATAGGCAATAAAAAAGACTTATACTGTATAAGGATGAAATACATGGACTGTCTCATTGTATTTTTCATGTTGAGATGAAAGAGATGCTGGAGATTTATACAATAAAAGTGGTTGTAAACCCAAATATATATACATTTTTTTAAATAATAACCTGCAAGAGAAAGGCATAATGAGCTAGTATGACTAGCATACTATCTCATTATGCATTATTTACCTTAGATCGAAGCCCCCAAAGCCGTCCTCGTCTCCCCCTCCGGCCGCAGACATCGCTCCGGAGCGGCGATGACGTCACCGCGCATGTGCGCGGGAGCCGTCAAAGCCGGCATTATCCATTGATAAAACAGGCATTGACAGTGCGGCAGCGCCGTTGTCTCTGGCGTGCATGCGCCGTAGACAACGGTGCATTCTTTTTTGGAAAATATCTCCTAAACCGTGTATGTTTAGGAGATATTGCAAACACCTACAGGTAAGCCTTAATCTAGACTTACCTGTAGGTGCAAGTTGCATAAGTGGGTTTACAACCACTTTATTGCGTTTTGCTTTCAGTCAATAAATATTTAGTCTAGATTGTAGAAATAATAAATTTTGACGCTGCTAGCGACTACTGATTTCCATTTTTTGTACTTTTTTTTTGTAGGGCTTATTTACACTTGCTACTCAGTGGGCAGTAAAACCCTGCAGTTGAACCATGTTTTTCCATCCCTCAACCTCTCTCCCTTTTTTTTTACAGAGGCAGTGGCCGGGGTTGTACATATGCTGTGGCTGCCTTGCTTTGATTCTCGGCCATGACAGGAATTATACTCTCTGTCACACTTGACAACGTGTGCGGTTGTAGCACAGTAGTCTGGTATTTAGGGGGTTAAAACAGGAGGTAATACAATGCAGGTTGCTCTTCAGAGAGAAAAGCAAGTGTAAACAATGCCTTACAGATAAAGCTTCCACAATCAGACCATCGCATTATTGGATATTTTATTCTGATGGCCATTGTGGGGGTGAGGAGTAAGGATGAGCCAAACACCCCCCGGTTCGGTTCGCACCAGAACTTGCGAACAGGCAAAAAATTTGTTCGAACACGCAAACACCCTTAAAGTCTATGGGACACAAACATAAAAAACCAAAAGTGCTCATTTTAAAGGCTTATATGCATGGTATTGTCATAAAAAGTGTTTGGGGACCCGGGTCCTGCCCCAGGGGACATGTATCAATGCAAAAAAAGTTTTAAAAACTGACGTTTTTTCGGGAGCAGTGATTTTAATAATGCTTAAAGTGAAACAATAAAAATGAAATATTCTTTTAAATTTAGTGCCTGGGGGGTGTCTATAGTATGCCTGTAAAGTGGCACATTTTTTCTGTGTTTAGAACAGTCCCGCAGCAAAATAACATTTTTAAAGGAAAAAAAGCCATTTAAAACTGATCGCGGCTATAATGAATTGTCGGGTCCCGGCAATACAGATAAAACTCATTTAAAAAAACGGCATGGGTCCCCCCCCCACCCCCAGTCCATTACCAGGCCCTTTGGGTCTGGTATAAATATTAAGGGGAACCCTGAACCAAAATTAAAAAAAAAAATTGTGTGGAGGTCCCCCCAAATTCCATACCAGACCCTTCAGGTCTGGTATGGATATTAAGGGGAACCCTGCACTAAATTGTTTTAAAAAAATGGGGTAGGGGTCCCCCTTTTAAAACTTTTAAAACTTTTGCATTGATACATGTCCCCTGGGGCAGGACCCGGGTCCCCAAACACTTTTTATGACAATACCATGCATACTGTATAAGCCTTTAAAAGGAGCACGTTTGATTTTTAATGTTAATCTCCCATAGACTTTTAAACGGTGTTCCGTGGCTTTTGAATTTGCAGCGAACACCGCATAATGTTTACTATTTGGCAAACAGGCGAACACCCGATGTTCGAGTCGAACTTACGTTCGACTCGAACATCGGGCTCATCCCTAATGAAGAGCAGGTAGGAAGAGTTCTGATCTGAAGAATGACACTTGGGTAAAGTACAGGGTTTTAATTTTTGCCTCTTCTTTATTTATTGTAACTTTGTTGTTATAACATTTAAATCATATTCATCATAAAGTTCTGAAACCTAAATAAAGTTTACCTGATAGACCTCAGAGCACCACAATTCTTCTGTATACCTTGCCGATAATACTAGAGCATGAAACTCAAGACTTTAGTATAAAAACTTTAGTATAAAAATATAACTAAAATAATAAAAAAATATTTTCCTTTAGTAAATTAAGCCCTAGATTTTATTGATCAGGCTCCAGACTTCACGTAAGTTGAGAAGACACAACTCTGTGTACTGAAGGAGCTAGGGAAAAAGGGGCTTAGGAACTTTTTTCTTAAACATGTACTTTACTTTTTCTTTACATAATATACAGAAATAAATTATTAAACCTACATTGAAGAAGAATTGCATTCAAAGAAGTTGGATACTAGGTAAAGAAAATGTAAAAAATTCAAACTGTTTCTGTGGAGATTTGCAGCTCTAGAAGTTCTATCTCCTCTCCCTGGCAAGGCAGGTGTCAAGAGATTACTCCATTAAAGGCAAAAGCAAATCTTCACAACACCCTTCCAGCTTTTTCAGCCTTATGTATCATGGGACTTTATTGCAGCATGTACTCTCAGAATCTATACAGAACAGAAAAGACCTCATTTATCAAAGTGGCTTTCTTAAAAACTGTCTGTATTGCCAGAAAACAATCAATCATAGTCAAGCTTTCATTCTCCAACTGTCACTTTCAAGTTCCAAGTTTTAATCTGATTGACTGCTATGGGACAACACATAGACTCCTTACAAAAGATACTTTGATAAATGAGTCTCAGAAGTTTAAAAATGTTTCCTCCTCTTTTTTTAATAAAATGGCTGTTCAGTTATTGCAGAGCTAATTCAACAAGTTATATTGAAACAAAACACATTGTTTAGAACAGAGGTAAATGTCAATTATGTAATCAGTCAAAAAGCAATACCATTGTCACTGTAGCTTATAACAACTATACATCTACATAAAAGACACTAATAATGCTCCATAGTGTCATCATAATACTATATTGTTACCTTACACAAGGCTTATTAATTTCTGTACCACCTATTTTTTTACCAGCAGATCTTGTTCTCCCTTAAGCCCCGTACACACGGTCGGACTTTTTGCCAACAAACTTCATTTTGAGCAAGTTTGCCAAAAAATCAGACCGTGTGTACGCTCCATCGGACAAACTTTTTTGGTTTTCATCGGACAAAAGTTCGGTCTGCAAACGGACAAACTTTTGGCCAACAAAAGTCCGATGGAGCAAAGTCCGACCGTGTGTGCAAAAAACCATCGGACCTTTGTCCGATGGACAAAACAAATAATGTTAAAATCAACCAACAATAGCAGAAGTTGACCAAAGTGTGGCGGTAAAGAGCAGAAAAACCACGTGATGTTGGAAAAAGTTTTGGGAAAGTTTGCAGAAAAGTCCTGTGGTGTGTATGCTATGGGTGTGCCCGGCCAACTCCGTTCGGAAAAAAATCCACGGAAAAGTCAGATGGAAGTCCGACCGTGTGTACGAGGCTTAACGTTTCTACAGTTGTTTCCAGTGCTTTGTGTTCAAATGCTTCAAAGTAACTGTTATGCCCTGTACACACGATCGGTTTTACAGATGAAAACAGTCCGATGGACTTTTTTCATCGGACAAACCGATCGTGTATGGGCCCCATCGGTCTTTTTTCCATCGGTGAGAAAAAATAGAACATGTTTTAAATTTATCCGATGGAAAAAAAAACAATAGCAAATTCCGATCGTCTGTGTGGAACTCCATCGGAGAAAAAACCCACGCATGCTCAGAATCAAGTCGACGCATGCTCAGAAGCATTGAACTTAATTTCTCTCGGCTCGTCTGAGTGTTTTACGTCACAGTGTTTGGGACGGTCGGATTTTTGACTGATGGTGGGTAGGTAAGACTGATGGAAGTCAGCTTCATCGGAATTCCGATGGAAAAATCCATCGGGTTTGAATCCATAGGAAATCCGATCGTGTGTACAGGGCTTTAATGTCCATTTAAGAATGAAGCATGTGACCCATAATTGTGTTTTTGTCTACAAAGTTTTTTCCCTAAAGCTTTCAATGGTTATATAAAGTTCACCTTTATATAAGAGCCACTTGAACTTTCAGAGGTAGCCCCAGAGGTTTATGTACAAGCTGACTTCACAAGACAAATATTTTACATATGTATTTTGGATAACTTTTTTAAAGCTGGTAGTTATGTTTTTTTTTTCATCTATTATTAAATCATGGAGTAAAAATCAATAGATGGTGTTGTGCTCTAAGTAATAACTAAGATAATATTAGTGCTGGAAGAACTTAAGGGGGCACACAATAAAACACATATGGAATAAGATCCTAAATGCTAATCAAACAATACTGAAAAATAACCACTATAGATGAAAATGTTCTAATGTATAAAGTGCAAGTAATAAAAGTGACAAAACTGAAATACAATCTTCAAATTAGATAATAGTAAAGTGCTGGTGATAAAAATGTCCAAATATGCAACTATTCAGATCAATATTAAAGTGCTCATTCCATGATGAAGTCATGTGATCGTGACGCTACGCGTCGGAACAGATAAGCATCGGAAGTGACGTCAGGTTGCGAGCTTGTGGTGCTGTGTTTGTTTTCATATTTTTATTGTGAGTACTATATTGGCTGTTATTTTCATAAATATATTCAGTCTCAACATACTTCAGGATCTGGGCCCCCTTTTTTTCTTCTCCTTTATACATTGCATTGGATCTGGAGCCCCCTTTTCCATTTTCATCGCTGAGTTTCAAGGAGGAGAAACCCTTAGTTGCCTACTGCAGGAGCCCGGACTCTCCTGGTTGTTATTGTATTATTTCACCCTGTTCACACTGTACAGCGGTAGGGTAAGGGACCATCGCACACAGAGGATGAATTGCACCGAAGAAATCAGTCACCAAGTCACGGTATACATTCCTTGATCTGCACAGAGAGTTATTTGGAGCAGCACTTCGCAGTTTCAGTTTACTTTTGTATGAACTTTATTTCTGCCAGTAGCACTTTAATATTGATCTGAAGAGTTGCATACTTGGACATTTTTAACACCAGCACTTCTATCTAATTTGAAGATTGTATTTCACTTTTGTCACTTGCACATTATATATATTAGAACATATTTATCTATAGTGGTTACTTTTCAGTATTGTTTGATTAGCATTTAGGATCTTATTCCATATGTGTTTTATTGTTTGCCCACTTTAGTTCTTCCAGCACTAATATTATCTTGGTTATTACTTAGAGCGCAAGACCATCTATTGATTTTTACTCCAGTTAATTTTGGTTATGGTTGACCAATCTGGTGTTTGCTGCAACTATTATCCCTATTCCTGTAGATACGGGCAGTGTGGGAATATTCTCTCTCTTCTTTTTATTATTAAATCATGCTTTTTTAAATATAGGTGGCATACTGTTAATATTCAATAAAACATGCCTATGCAGGTCTGTGATTCAAAGTACTGAAGCCAAGGACAGTCAAGCAACTATCATTTTCAGGAGGAGGTGACTCTGTTGGTTGCAATTTGACTGTAGGTCACATTGCTGATAATAATTAAAGGATGGTCTACCCTATCACCTCTAATCACCTCTAATGTTGGGTGGCCCAAAATGTGGATGGATGCTGCTGTAGTATGTAAAGCTATTAGTTTAGCTTCTTACATTTTAGACTAGGGTGCCCCAAAATTGTGCAAAATTGTAAAGGGTGCTTTGACACTACTCTGGATCAACTGCTCTTTGGCAAAGCTCTGAATACAGGGGGGAAACGTGTTGGAACTGTATTTTGTTATGATAACAAAAGCTAACAGCATACATACTGTGAAATGTTCCCTTTTTTCTTCTTCATGTGGTTGTTGATGTGGTCAGTGGCTGGCTGCAACAATAAGTCCCCCAGTGCTGGTGGTCAGTGACTGGCTGGCTTGAACCCCACCACCCAGGATTGATGTTCTGTGGCTGGTTGCAACAATCCCCCCCCCCCCAAGCACTGATGGTTAGTGGCTGGCTGAAAGGTGTCCCTGATAGAAAATGTTACAGATTTACATTTACTGCTTAAATTTATTTTTTCACTAGAACTTTTTTTTGAAGTTCTAGAACTACATGATGAACAAAATACATTTCGTGGGACAAACGTTACCTGGAAAACTGTTTAATTAAGAGAACGTCCCTTGAAATTATTGCCTACATACAATATAATGTCATGTGATTAAATACAAACCTGACTGGGGAATGTCATTAAGATGAATAAACCTAATTTAGATATTTTGAAGAGAACAAAGACATAAAACAACAAGACCAAGTCAGGAATTAAATCTCAGCTTGTTACTTTACAAACACAGAAACACTGTCAAGTTTCGAAACTTGAAGGTACTCGGAGATCAGTCAACACGAGGAGCTCTTAGCAAGTCTTGTAACATCAAAGCACATTGTAAGTGTAACATGTAAGAGTGTCTGTTCGATATGCTGCAGGGCACAACAACAAGGTATTAGGAGACCAGAAAGGCTTGCTGGATTTATGACAGTTTAAGGTCAGCATAACTGACACACATTCTACATTTAGTCAGGTCAAAATTGACTGACTTTGAAATATGATGGAAAGACCAGAGTGGCTTTTTCCTATGAAATGTATGTGTGTAAAAGTAACTGTTATATAAATCACAGTATTTTTATTGTTACAATCAAATATTTTTTATAAATTATACTGTACATTATCTTTGCTTTATACATCCAGGGTATGACAGAATAACAAATTATTGTGTTCTGCTTAGACAACGTATCTGTGAAGCATTCTGAGGGCAGAGGATGGCATGGCGCAGTGGTCACTTGCTATTATTGCTGAATTTGCTATGCGTTGCCCTTACTGCTATGTACAAGTCAATAACAATGTGAATATACCAGACACCCATATCAAGCGCAATAAATTTTTTGCCTGAAAATACCTAAACATGGGGCAAGATGTACTACAGCAAGTGAATAGCAGAGATATATCACCACAGTGCACTTGCCTTGTGGGCCCGAATGGGCATGTAAGTGTATGTGTGCACATCAATTCCTGAGCCTAGATCAAACATTAATATTCATTGTGTATAATACAGTTCTAGTTTGTTATGTGTAGCACTTACCCCTGCAGAAGCCTCTGATGATGATGGGTCCTCTGCTCTGCAATGACTCTCTTAACCTCCCTGGTGGTATGATTATTTCTGATTTTAGGTGCTGAAAGCGGTAGAATTATTTTGCATGGAAATTTGGCGTTTTATATTGTAGGCCTGTAATTCTTAGTAATATCTCACTTAAATCTGTCCAAACAAGAGTCTAGTAGACATCCCGGGTATGATAACGTTTGAAACACAAAATCATAAATTATAATATAATAAATAACTATAAATAATTATAACAAATAATAATGTAATTATAATAAAAATTATTCAATAATGTAATCAAATCAAAAACACTGAAATTTGCTCATTTGCAGAATTGTCGCTGTCATTAGATTTAGTGTTTGATGACGAATTTCCCCACAAATCGCTATCGCTCAATTCTGCAAGTGATTCTAATTTATTATCGCTGTTTTCTAGCTGGTCTAAAACAACTTTTGACGTAAACTGACACTTTTTGGTTGCTATTGACAATCTCCAGTTTCCAGGCAGAAAGAACAGTTTTTATAATATAAAAGTGCATGCAGGACACTGGACAGACCACTAGGGACAAAGGGGGTGTGTAATTATTTGATACAGTACTGTATTTTGTAAGATTAGAGTATACTGTATCTATACTGTCTTTTTCACTTTTTGAATTTGGCACCTAACTCCGTCCCTGTGCGTCACAACGTTGCAGGGAACGGAGCTTGGCACTCGGCAGTGTGAATCGAGCGAGACACAGCTCGCACACACTGCGGGGAGACATCGCAGGATCCAGGGAACAAGGTAAGTAACTTTCCCTGGATACTGCGATGCAGCCCGAGTCTGGCTCAGGGTTACCGCTTTTGGTAGTAAAAACTCACCTCGGGAATACCGCAAAGGAGGTTAAAGCGGAGGTCCACACAAAAAGTGAACCTCCGCTTTTCGGAACCCTCCCCCCCTCCGGTGTCACATTTGGCACCTTTCAGGGGGAGGGGGTGCAGATACCTGTATAATACAGGTATTTTCACCCACTTCCGGGAATAGACTCCCGCGGGAGTCACGCCCCTCCCCCCCCCCGCTGTGTTCTGGGAAACACACAGGTCCCAAAACACATTGGGGACCAGTGAGGACGCACAGCGCGACTCGCGCATGTGCAGTAGGGAACCGGGCAGTACAGCCGTAACGCTTCACTTCCTGATTCCCTCACCGAGGATGGCGATGGGGACAGCCGAGAGATGAGCGATTGATCGGCTTTGGCTGCCGACATCATGGGCACCCTGGACAGGTAAGTGTCCATTTATTAAAAGTCAGCAGCTGCAGTATTTGTGGCTGCTGGCTTTTAATATTTATTTTTTTAGGTGGACCTCCGCTTTAAGTGCTCAATCCTCATTGACACACTTGGTTGTAGACCAAAACACATTTACTCATGAGTTAGTAAGCTAGCACTCTAAAATAATGCTCAGGAATAAGGCCACAAGCAGCTTGGAGGTAAATAAATGTATTCTAACACACAGCCTTGTTACTGGTTGCAGACTGTTAAATGGCCACAAGATGGCAGTGTTCTGCAGTTCATTTAGCACAGGAATTTGTACAGCAATGCTAAGAATGCTAGGAATTTCTTCATTCAGTTAAGCTGGAATAGGACTACAGATCCCAAGTGAGTGAGCAAAGGGGCAGGAGCTTGCAAAAAGAAAAACCTGGAAATCTTCAGGGGAGAGAGGAGAAGACTGAGGGAAAGTTAGGATGTGTGAGAGAAGGGAGTGCGGATCCAGGAGACCATAGGCCACATCAGATTGGCCAGGGAGCGGACAAGGGGATTTCCGGATCGCTGATCATACTGAGAGGCAGGATAGTTGATCATACAGGTAGACAGATCGGGTCATCACCATCCGCACCACTACATCTGCGGGAGGACAGCAAGATAGGCAACCCCCCAGCAGCAAGGCAATTGCTTTGCACCACTACACGGAAGGATCGGGTGAGAGGGTTCCTAACCCATACCACACCACCACATGCTACAAGTTCATTTGTTGCTGTTGCCAGTTACTAGACATGTGCGATTCGTTTTGTACGAATCGAAAATTCGTACGAAATTTCCAAAAATTCGTACATTCAGAAGCATCCGAAATACGAATTTATATTCTTACGAATTTTATACGAAACACGAAATTTCGTTGATGAATTTCGTTTCGGGAGTGGGAGGCTGCTAAGACTGGTACTGGTAGTCGATGGGAGATTCAGAATTGGACAAAATAAAAATGTTCGTTAATATCGTTTTATTATTGTCATAATAATTACGATTATTCGTTATGATGAAGTTAAAAACCCAGGAAGTCAACACAGCACAGGGATAATGGGAGCCCCTCATAATGAGCACAGCAGGGGTACAGCCCCAGGAGGAAGTCAGCACAGCACAGGGATGGTGGGAGCCCCTCATAATGAGCACAGCACAGGGATAGTGGGAGCCCCTCATAATGAGCACAGCAGGGGTACAGCCCCAGGAGGAAGGCAGCACAGCACATGGATGGTGGGAGCACCTCATAACAAATGTTCGTAATTGTTATGAAAAGTTAACGTACCTAACGAACTTTCGTATAACATACGAATCCAAATTGAATTTCGGACACGAATTACGAAATACGAATTAACGGGCTACTACAAACCCAGGAAGTCAGCACAGCACAGGAATGATGGGAGCCCCTCATAATGAGCACAGCAGGGGTACAGCCCCAGGAGGAAGTCAGCACAGCACAGGGATGGTGGGAGCCCCTCATAATGAGCACAGCACAGGGATAGTGGGAGCCCCTCATAATGAGCACAGCAGGGGTACAGCCCCAGGAGGAAGGCAGCACAGCACATGGATGGTGGGAGCACCTCATAACAAATGTTCGTAATTGTTATGAAAAGTTAACGTACCTAACGAACTTTCGTATAACGTACGAATCCAAATTGAATTTCGGACACGAATTACGAAATACGAATTAACGGGCTACTACAAACCCAGGTAGTCAGCACAGCACAGGAATGATGGGAGCCCCTCATAATGAGCACAGCAGGGGTACAGCCCCAGGAGGAAGTCAGCACAGCACAGGGATGGTGGGAGCCCCTCATAATGAGCATAATGAGTCGACGACTGCCATATTGAGAAAGGTATTTTTTGCTTTTTAAATTCATCATAACGAATGTTCGTAATTGTTACAAAAAGTTAACGAATCTAACGAAAATTAGTTTTTCGTACGAAACAAATCCAAATTGAATTTCGGACACGAAATACAAATTTTTGGCTAATACGAAACGGAACGGATCGAAATGAAAGGAATTTATTGACGGCGCACATGTCTACCAGTTACTTAAGTTCAGGATTTCTTACAACGCAGACTGCCACATAGAGACACAGACTCTGTAGTCCAGTCAGTGCTGCGGCCTATCTATACTATCTGCCCATTGATGTATTGTACACAGGATACTAGCCTTAACATGTTTTGCTTGCCTGATAGGCAGGAACTGTAAATACAAATTACCTCAGACCTACAGTATTCTATACAAAGAAGCAACAAGTTCCACAAGCCAAGTTTTGCACTTAAAGGGACACACTACTGTTAAATTCAGCTCCCATCCCTCCTCAGCTGAAATAATCAAGAAAGACATCTTTAAAAGTGACTTCCCAGATTGTCTCATTTTTTAAAGAAGAACTCTGTTTGCGATGCCAGCATCTCCGGGGAAGTTTAATTTCTCAATAATTTCCCACTGTGCATCAACATACAGACCTCCATCATGCTGGCAGAAGAGTTTTCTCTGCATTGTGTGATAGGTTCTATATGGGACATTTTTCTTACCAATATCGTCAGAGAGTTAAGCTCTGGCTCTGGTTACTGGAAGCCCACAAGCGAGCTAGTCTAACATTTCTTGCTCTTTCCCTTTTTGATTCTTTGGGAAAATACTCTCAGTGGGAGGGCTATGTTTTAACTTTGCGTCCTGCAGGACAATTGGGCCTATTTGAAGTGGCACTGTTCAGTGTCTTATTGCTTGCATTGTTATACTGTATGTGATTCTCCTTTGTGTACATCAGACTTTGATTTTGTGCCTATATTTCTGCCCATCTAAATCTTATATAAACAAAATATTTCATCAAAAGTGGTGTGTTTATCCTTTGTGTAAGGTAACATCTGTTGCAGCTTTATGGTGGTGTCAGCAGGGGTTGTACCTCACTCAAGGTTCAGAAGTGAACAAGGGTCCCATTATACTCAGCGGCTCCTGAGGGGGTAGAACTACAGTATTATGGCAAAAGCAGTCAAAGAAGGCATACATTTATTAAAAAGATAATTACTCAGAATTAATGGCAATAAAAATGGATGAACGGTCAAAGACCCACTAACTGCCATTCCAAAGACTATAGCAAAATCAAACTGAACTATAACGGGTGCAACTAGAGTCTCTAGAACAGTATGAACTAACTCAGAAGAATAAACAGGTCCTTTTGTGTACCTTATGCATACAACCTCAAAAGTAGGTGGGTGTATGCATTTCTAGTGTAAGGGGTACCCCTGAAGGTGGATATAAGTGCCGGGCACCTAATAGTCAACACTGACTTGCTTTCAGTTGGGCCCTTCTTTAGGTGGTGCTCTGTCCCATTAACAGCATGGGTAGATGATGGGAGGTAGGCTGCTAAATAGAAGCACTCTCTATTTGGGATAACAGTGTTCGGCAGGCATTTAGGACATGTATTTCAGCTCACCCCTTCCTGGCAGGTGACTAGTTTGGTCCCAATGGCTTGGAGATTAGCAGTTTCCAGAGGCTGGGTCCCAGATCCTCACACAGGATTCTCTCAGTCCCACTCAGTCTCTCAGCTTCAGACCTGAAGACGCAGCAAGTCTTTCTCTCAAACTCAGTCTCTGAAAGCACCTCTAGCATACTCAGATGCAAGTCCGTCCATTCTCCCTGATGTGGGTGAACAGGCAGAGCAACAGTTCCTCTTAGCTCTTCTCCTGATGGCTCTGGTCCCTCTGATGTGAGGCACAGACCCTGACAGCAGTTCTGTACCTTTCACTCTCCTCTCTGGACTGCCATAAACTGGGACAATTTGCCTGAGAAATTGAGGAAGCTCTCTGCCTCCAGGTGCAGCGACTTGAGGAAATTAAAGTCCACCCCCTTGTTAACCTGCATTAACAAGTATGGTGCTGCACCCCTTTAAGAACTGCATCCACTTCCCACACTGAGCCCACTTATTTCACTGCTCACAATAGGGAATGAGCAGGGATGAGCCAGCTGGCACAAACAGCATGCAGTATTAATACCACTCAGTACAACAACAAAGAATTCAACTAGATTTTGTGGTTGGTGGTAGCATAGAAGAATGGGGGATTTGCATTCTGCTACCTACCAAGACGCAGTCCCACCAAGGATGGGATAGACAATGTTTTAATGCCGATCTGGGCTATTATACAGGAAATACAGTGCAGAGGGTCTGTAAAACCCTTAGACACATTTGCCCAAATGCATATATCAGTCTTTCTGCATGTTTAGAGCATCTAGGTGGTGGGTGTTTTTTTTTATTATTTCCTTCTGCTCTCTGTCTCTACATACTGAGGAAATGTGGACTAAATGTGATTGAAGACTAGAGGAGGGGGAGAACATAGTGACAGGTTATAGAATAAAAATAGCACATATGTTTTTTAAAAGTAGTTTAATTTTTATTTTTTTTACACCAAATTGCACAGAAAGAGAATGAGAAGGAACTATCACAGGATTTTCAGTAATACTGGACAGTACTATATATGAGCAACCCTCAAGGTGTTCTTTTGCTGAAGCCTGAACAAGAGTTACAAATTGGGGCTTGCTTCATATAATTGTAAAGTGCAGACCTAATCTTTTTTTCCGGTCTTTGGTTGGGACACACAAATGCAAACTGACTTGAAAGTCAGTCTTAATGAAACAAAGAGAAACAAGCAAATGCATTGCACCTAAGCAGCTAATAAGATGTCTTTTATCTTCTAACATTTCCAAATCTAACGTGTTGCTATGAGTAACTGTATTTCATCTCACTTTGCTATATATTAAAACAGATATTTGCAGGTTTTTTTTTTTTTTAAAACTCAGGTTCACACACATGAATTTTCCACCAAGATTTATCTAGTAAAAATCCCATACAAATGAACATTCTGGCAAAATTGCATTTGTGCAACTCACCGTGGTTAAAGAGAGTTATGTCGGCCATACTTGGATTGAAATTCGATTAATGTATGGGCAGGAAGGTTGTACAGAAATACAATCGCCCTGTTGGATTTTCCCTGCTCAATCAGCATCGTAGGCTATAGCCTACAATGCTGATCAGTGTATTCTGACATCAGGGAAGTCTCCCCACTGTCATAATTCAATCACTCATCAGGGAGAATTCCCCCATCCAGTTTGTGGATGGGGGAATCTAGTCAGCTTTCTTTTCGTTTAACCCGCTGGTTGAATGAAAAAAATGTACTCATCTTTGGGCTGCCTAAAACACAAAATTAAAATATACATTGTAAATTGAAGCTGGAATCACACTTTTCATAGTGAAATTTATAGTAATTGTAAAGCTTTATTTTTTTTTATACGAAACATTATGGGGTTGATGTACAAAACCTGGAGATTGAAGAATTTGGTGCAGCTGTGCACATGGCCAATCAGCTTCTACCTTCAGCTTGTTTAATTAAGGTTTCACAAAAAAAAACGGAAGCTGATGCTTGCTATGGGGCATTCTTGCAGGCTCGATCCCAAGCTGGATTGTGTGCATCTATTAAGGCAGTTTTTGATTGACGACAGCAGTAGCCAATGTCTCCCACTGCTCTCAGCCAAACCTGTGAGAGGGCAGAGAGGGGAAAAGAGGTGCAGGACAGTGCTGGATTGAGATCAGGCTCACGTGAGTGTTTGGGGGGGGGAAGTGAGGTAATCAAAAGTTTTTACCTTAACCTCCCTGGCGGTATGATTCTTTCTGGAATTATGTACCAAAAGCGGTACAATTATTTTGCATGAAAATTTGGTGTTATGTATTATAGGCCTGCGATTCTTAGTAATTACTTACTTAAACCTGAGCAAACCAGAGTCTAGTAGACATCCCGGGTATGATAAATATGAAACACAAAATTATAAATTATAATATAATAAATAACTATAAATAATTATAAAAAATAGTAATCTAATTATAATAAAAATTATTCAATAATGTAATCAAATCAAAAACACTGAAATTTGCTCAGTTGCAGAATTGTCGCTGTCATTAGATTTAGTGTTTGATGACGAATTTCCCCACAAATCGCTATCGCTCAATTCTGCGAGTGATTCTAATTTATTATCGCTGCTTTCTAGTTGGTCTAAAACCACTTTTGACATAAAGGGACACTTTTTAGTTGCTATGGACAATCCCCAGTTTACAGGCAGAAAGAACGATTTTTATTATATAAAAGTGCATGCAGGACACTGGGCAGACCACTAGGGACCAAGGGGGTGTGTAATTATTACATACAGTACTGTAATCTGTAAGATTACAGTATACTGTATTTATACTATGTGTTTACCTTTTTGAATTTGCCGCCCAGTTCCGCTCCCATGCGCCACTGCGGCTCGCAGGGAACGGAACTAGGAAGTCAGATGGGGTCGAAAGTGCCGACACTCGCTGGAGATCTCGCTGGCGATCACAGCAGAGGACATCATCGCTGGATCGCCAGGAGAAGGTAAGGAAACTCCGCTGCGAGCTCTGCAATGTCTACCCCGAGCGTGACTCGGGGTTACCGATCCTAGCATAAAAAAACAACACGCTCGGGATTACCGCTAGGGAGGTTAATGCAGAGAATGCATTAAGGTAAAAAAAATTGCCTTTTATATCCACTTGAAGTGGGAGTAAACTCAAAAAACAAAAAAAACAAAAAAACAAGGCGCCTCTAAGTGCAGAAGTATAAAACTTTTAATATCCCCTAAAAGGGTTAAAAACACTTACAAGATAGTGGATGAAACAGGCATGTAGCAGGTAAGTGCGTCCAGGAGTTGTTCCAGTAGCAGGGAAGTCCCAGTCTGTGATGGTAAAGCTTCCAGGGAAGTCCACGAGATAACAGCTAATTTGTGCTGTGAATGTTCAGAGGACACAGTAACGCTGGAGCTTGGGGATGACGTCAGAGGAAGCGAGACAGAAACCAGCATGGAACACAAACAGGAAGTGTACAGGAAGTGTGTCATAGAGGCGGGACACGTTTCAGAACAGCTCATTGGTTCCTTCTTCAGCCAGTGACCTGTGATTTGCTACCCTCTCCAACACAGACTTTATCTGTCGGGATTCAAATGCTTGGAGCGCCCTGGATATACACATTTGTAGTAGGAGTAAACTCTCATGCTCTTTTTTTGTTTATAGCGCAAAAAAATAAAAACTGCAGAAATGTTCAAATACCACCAAAAGAAAGCTCTATTTGTGGGAAAAAAAGGACGTCAATCATGTTTGGTTACAACGTTGCACAACCGTGCAATTGTCAGTTAAACAGATGCAGTGCCTTATCGTAAAAAAAAAGGCCTGGTCATTTAGTAAGCCAAATCTTTCAGGGCTGAAGTGGTTAATGTATAACCAAAGGCAAGTCCTTTTTTCAGTTTTGGATTGGAGTGGAGAGTGATTAGAACATCTGACAAGTTTTCATTTCTATCTATTGGAAATAGAGATTCACCCTCTCTATTTGTCCTGCTGACCATTATCACTGAGATTAAAAAGTGAAAGAAAATCACAAATTTTAGGTTATCACTAGAACAGGAAAAGAGGGTAAATTTTCCAATGGATACACTAGTTCTGGTGACAACCAGGAATTTCCTCACTTTTGAGGGATCTCCTCTTGCTTATTGATTTAGCAATGAAACAGAGGTTATAGCCTTCTATCCAAAATAATAAAACGTTTGGCTTTTTGTTCTACTTTAATGTGCATTGTATTATAGCCAGCATGTGTTCTTCTCATTGAAAAAATAAATCAAAGAACATCGGTCTGCTGTTATGATATGCTGCTGAATTTGAAATGGTATAATGTGCTACACTTATTTCTAAGGGCCCCAAAACATCAGGCAAAAGTAGGCAGTCCTCATCCCATTAAATGCAGAAATACTAAAAAGTAGGAATTATCTCATTGATCAGGAAGAAAGAAAAATTAGGTCCTGACACCAGAAGTGAATCAGACCTCAATCATATCCACATTTAAAACTACCATACCTGCTTGATGACCGGCTTGCGCCGATATACGTCAGCAGAATGGCAATATACAAAGAAAAAGAGCCGCTGCTCCAGGTGTATGATGATAACCTGAGGTAGAATGTCTCGTAGAGTGCCAGCCCCGGCCCGCCTCCGTGGGAAACTTGTAAGAAAAGAAAAATCATTGTAATGATTAAGCACAAGATGTTTGTGTGAAACGCGTCTACATGACCTCGTGTTGGTGTCTTTGGTGTTATCACTTTGAACAATAAAAGGCAATCGGTATTCCTGGATGTGCAGCCATTTCTTTTCTTACAAGAATGTCACGTACAGGCAGATTAACGTACCTGTACGACGCCTTTAAGACACAGCATTGTGGGCACGCGAGCGCCCGCCGCAAGCTCCGTGAGTCCAACCGCGGGTCCCGCGGACTCGATGTCCGCAGGGATACCTGCGATCGTCTCACGGAGAGGAAGAACAGGGAAATGCTGATGTAAACAAGCATTTCCCCATTCTTCCTAGTGACAGGACACTGATCACAGCTCCCTGTAATCGGGAGCAGTGATCAGTGTCGTCTCACACATAGCCCATCCCCCCTACAGTTAGAACACATCCCTAGGACACACTTAACCCCTTCAGCGCCCCCTCCTGGTTAACCCCTTCACTGCCAGTCACATTTACACAGTAATTAGTGCATATTTATAGCACTGATCGCTGTGTAAATGTGAATGGTCCCAAAATAGCGCCAAAAGTGTCCGATGTGTCCGCCATAATGTCGCAGTCACGATAAAAAACGCTGATCGCCGCCATTACTAGTAAAATTATTAATAAAAATGCCATAAAACTATCCCCTATTTTGTAGACGCTATAACTTTTGCGCAAACCAATCAATAAACGCTTATTGCGATTTTTTTCACCAAAAATATTTAGAAGAAAAGTTATCGGCCTAAACTGAGGAACAAAATTTTTTTTTTATATATTTTTTGGGGATATTTATTATAGCAAAAACTAAAAAATATATATATATTTTTTTTTAAATTGTTGCTTTATTTTTGTTTATAGCGCAAAAAATTAAAACCGCAGAGGTGATTAAATACCACCAAAAGTAATCTCTATTTGTGGGAAAAAAAGCACATCAATTTTGTTTGGGAGCCACGTCGCACGACCGCACAATTGTCAGTTAAATCAACACAGTGCCGAATCGCAAAAAGTGCTCTGGTCTTTGGCCAGCCAAATGGTCCGAAGCTTAAGTGGATAAACTCAGACGTCTCACACTTTTCATTGTTTTTGATCATGGAAGACCGCTAGCTAATAAACTCATCACAGTTGCTATGATGCTGTCCTACCTGGTGCAATGAGGGGGAGGAGGCAAGCATTCATTAATCAGGGTCAAGGCTAGGCGCCTAGTGGCCATAGGCCTAGCTCTGATTGTTAGCTGTACTACTCCACTGGTGTGATACACACACGAGTACTTCATAGTAGTATGTCAGAGTTTTACCTTTCAAGTACTGTAGACAGCAGGCACAATACCTTGGGATTAATTAAGAAGCACTCTAGTTGGTTATGCATTTTTTCAAAGCATGCTGTTTACTACATTCTGTAGGCTGTATGTCTCCATGGGCTTGTCTAAGAATATGTTTCTAATTAAAGGTATATACCGTGAAATGACAGGCATAGCCTAGAATAAACATTGGAAATGTTGTTTTTACATTTAACTTGAACCGTAAAGACATATACCGGTATTCACAATAATCAGTTGGTAACAGATGATTATTGTGAATATATGTAATGAATTCATATCTTTATGTCATTTATGTTTTTGGCCTGAAGAAGGGCGCTATTGTCTTAGCCCAAAACTGTTACCTTGCATAATATGGAATGTATGTAGCTTTTTATTCTTTTTTGAATAAACATTCTATCTGTGCAGCAATCCCTCTCCTTTTCTTATTTATATATATATATATATTGTGAGGGGGTTAACTCGGTAGCGGGTGTGTGTGACCCCCTAGTTGGGCTCCCCACACAAAAACAGGGCCAGCAGACGGAGGTTGTGGTTTTCAAAATCAAAAGGTGCGGTTTATTTCTCTATGTACAGTGACAAAAACACAGCAAAGCCAAAAAGAAACAAACAAAATAAATCCTGGTCAGTTTGACCTCTGACTAAACATGCAGGTTTCCTAAACTAACAACTGGGATCAGCCTGGTGCTGTCCTAGTCCCTAAGTCCCTGGTTTAGTAAAAGTCCAAACAAATAGCCACACAGGCTTTGCCTCACCGCACAGGGGTTCACTCTCCCTAGACAGTCCACACAGGTCTGGTTCCAGGCATGAGCTAACATCTAATGAAGCTGGGAGTTCTTATAGAGGCCTAAATGAGCTGACAAGCTTCAGCTGGTCTCATCAACTCCCTGTCTCACGACGCCCAGCACTCTCCCTAGAGGTATGAGTCATTCATGAGCCCACTAGCCTCAGCTGGGCTTCATCAACTCCCTAGTTGTATAAGTCGGCATAAAGCCTGAATCTGGGAGAAATATATCTACCCCCCTGGATGCAACCAGGTGACTTTACCTTCCTGCTGTCACATACCCCCCCTCTTGTTTTAACCTCGGGGTTGGAACACCAGCAATCAGGCATTCATGTACTCGAGACAAAGCATCCACATTCCCCATTTGAACGCCAGGGCGATGCTTTACTGTGAAGTTGAATTCCTGTAGGGCCAGGAACCACCTATTCACTCTTCTATTTGTCTCCTTGTTTTGAGCCATCCACTTTAACGGAGCGTGATCCGTAACCATGTCAAAGTGCCTACCTAGCAGATAGTACCGAAGGGAATCTAGAGCCCACTTCACCGCTAAACACTCCTTTTCAACCGTGGCGTAATTTACCTCATGGGACTTCAACTTCCTGCTGAGGTAAATGACTGGGTGCTCTTCCCCGTTCCAGACCTGGGACAATACTGCTCCTAACCCCACATCTGACGCATCACTTTGTACGACAAAGTCTTTAGAGAAGTCGGGTGAGTACAACACTGGCTGGCTACATAAGGCTTGTTTCAAGAATTGGAATGCTGCCTCAGCCTCGGGGGTCCATTTAATCATGACCGACCCTTTCCCTTTCGTCAGGTTGGTTAGGGGCACAGCCTTAGAAGCAAAGTGGGGAATGAAGCGCCGATAATAACCCGCGATTCCCAGAAAGGCTCGTACCTGCTTCTTGCTGTTGGGACGTGGCCAACTCTGGATGGCCTCGACTTTGTTGAGTTGGGGTTTTATTACTCCCCTGCCAATGGTGTACCCAAGATATTTGGCCTCCTCCTGCCCAATGGTACACTTCTTGGGGTTAGCCGTAAACCCCGCTTCCCGGATAGAGTCTAGGACTGCTTGCACTTTTGGCAGATGTGAGGCCCAATCTGTGCTATGGACAATTACGTCATCCAGGTAAGCCGCAGCATACTTCCGATGGGGCCTCAGTATCTGGTCCATTTTCCGCTGGAATGTGGCCGGCGCATTCGGTAACCCGAACGGCATTCTCTTATATTGGAACGCCCCGTCTGGGGTTACAAATGCGGTTTTCTCTTTGGCCGACTTGGCCAGGGGAATTTGCCAATACCCTTTTGTGAGGTCAAGAGTCGTCATGTATCGGGCTGTTCCCAGCCGGTCGATCAACTCATCTATACGTGGCATGGGGTAGGTGTCAAATTTTGTAACTTTGTTCAACTGACGAAAATCGTTACAAAATCGCCAGCTCCCATCCGGTTTAGGCACCAACACAATGGGACTAGACCAATCACTTTGGGACTCCTCTATCACCCCTAAGTTCAGCATTTTCTGTACTTCCTCCCGTATTGCCTCCCGTCGGGCCTCTGGGATCCGATAGGGTTTTAACTTCACCCTTTCACCGGGCGGGGTAATAATATCATGCTCTACCCCAGATGTTTGTCCCGGCAGCTCAGAGAACACCTCCTTGTTGCGAAGCACAAACTCCTTAACCTCCTGTTGTTGGGGTTGTGACAAGGTGGCTGCTATTCCAACCTCCGGAATCACGCAACCAGTTTGAGCTGGTGACCAAGTTTCTGCGACTAGGGACTCTCTATCCCTCCAGGCTTTCAACAGATTAACGTGATATATCTGTTCGGGCTTTCGCCTTCCTGGTTGTCTGACCTTGTAATTCACTTCGCTCACTTTTTCCATTATATCGTAGGGGCCTTGCCATTTGGCAAGGAATTTACTTTCAACCGTAGGGACAAGTACCAATATCCTATCCCCCGGGGAAAAGGTACGGGTCTTTGCTCCACGGTTGTACACTCTCTGCTGTGCCAACTGCGCTTGGGCCAAATGTTCCTTCACGATGGGCATTACCTGTGCAATTCGATCTTGCATTAGGGCGACATGCTCAATCACACTCCTGTGGGGAGAACTCTCACTTTCCCAAGTTTCCTTGGCAATATCCAACAGCCCTCTTGGGTGTCTCCCATACAGTAACTCAAAGGGGGAGAATCCCGTAGAGGATTGGGGCACCTCCCTAATAGCAAACATCAAATAAGGAAGTAGACAGTCCCAATCCTTTCCATCTCTATCCACCACTTTCTTCAACATTTGTTTTAGGGTTTTGTTGAATCTTTCAACCAGCCCATCGGTTTGGGGGTGATACACAGATGTACGCAATTGCGTCACTTTGAGCAATTTACACAGCTCTTTCATAACCCGGGACATAAAGGGTGTACCTTGGTCCGTAAGCAGTTCTTTACAAATACCCACCCGGCTAAAAACAAGAGATAGCTCTTTGGCTATGGTTTTGGCCGAGGTATTTCTGAGAGGGATCGCTTCTGGATAACGGGTGGCATAGTCCATTATAACCAATATGTACTGGTGCCCCCTAGCGGACTTGATTATAGGACCTACCAAATCCATTGCGATTCTCTCAAACGGGACCTCAATGATGGGTAGAGGGACCAGCGGGCTACGGAAATGTGGCATCGGGGCCGACCTCTGACACACAGGGCAGGAGGAACAATAATTTTCTATGTCCTTCATCACCCCAGGCCAATAGAATCTCTGTAATACCCTCTCTCGGGTTTTCTCTGTCCCCAGATGACCTCCAAGAATGTGCCCATGGGCCAACTCCAACACCAACTTCCTGTAAGGTTTGGGCACCACCAGCTGCTCAACGGTTTCTTCTGCCCTTTTTGCCACCCGATACAGTAGGTCCTTCTCTACGCTGAAGTATGGGTAAGTGCAGGTATTATCTGGGTTCACTAACTCGCCATCTATTTCCACTACGTTTTCCCGTGCCTTTATTAGGGCGGGGTCTTTTAACTGTTCTGTGACAAAATTTTCCCTGTGAACCTCCAGATCAGAAAACTCCACAGACGGTAGGTTTTCGTCTGAGGAGGTGGGCTCCTCTCCAGTTTCTTGAGTCTCCCCTGCAAATACTGACAAGGGAAATTCTGGAGAGTCCTCACCACTCTCAGAGGAGTTCTGGCTATCACATTCCTGGTACATAGGGGCACCAGTGGGGGGCTCAGGATCATCCCACAGTTCCCAGAACTTCGGAAAATCCCTTCCCACAATGGCGTCATGCGGTAACTGAGATACTAAGCCCACTGGATGAGAGAGGGTACCTTTGGGGGTCTCGAAACACACTGTAGTCACTGGATACTCTCGGGTGTCCCCATGCACACAAATAACAGCTACCTTGCTATTCCCAGAGACCTCTGTTTTAACTAATTCAGCCTTTATCAGGGTCACAAGGCTACCTGAATCCAGTAATACCACAACATTTCTACCATTAATACACATTTTGCATAAATGTTTCTCAGTTCCTCGAATGGCAGTGCATGCGACTGTCGCACACAGCGACTGTCGCACACAGCGACTGACGTCTGCCCGTCAGAAAGTCACACTGCATGGGTTCCTCCACAACCGGGCAATTGGCTGCAATATGTCCCGCTTGCCGGCAGCGGTAGCAAACGATCCTTCTTGCGGCCTCTTGAGCCGCTGATTTCCCAGGCTGTTCTCGCCAAACTTGGGGTAGAGCTCCCACCCTCTCACTCTCTCCACCCTCACCCCTTGGAATCCTCTTATCCGCCCCTGGGGATGGTCTGGTCTTAGGGTGGAAAGTCCGAGTGTCTCTGGAAGAGGCCGTCAGGTTCTCTGTAGCCAAGTATTTCTCTACACGATCCACAAGACCACCGGCCGTCTCTGGGTCTCCATGGCTTACCCACTTTTGGATGGCAGTAGGAAGAGCTCTCAAAAACCGATCCATTACAACACGTTCCACAATCTCTGGTGCGGACAAAGTCTCTGGCTGTAGCCACTTCCTGCTCAGGTGAATGAGATCATACATTTGAGACCTGGGGGGTTTTCCAAGCTGGAAAGTCCAGTTATGCACACGCTGAGCCCGGACAGCCAGGGTGACACCCAGCCTTGCCAATATTTCAGCTTTTAGCATCACATAGTCTTTTGCTTGGTCAGGCTCTAGGTCATAGTAAGCCTTCTGCGATTCACCAGTTAACAGAGGAGCCACCAGTCCAGCCCACTGCTCCTCAGGCCACTTTTCTCTTTCAGCAGTCCTTTCAAATGTGGTCAAAAATACCTCTGGATCATCCTCTCCAGTCATTTTTGTCAATAAACGACTCACCCCAAAGGACGCGGTATTAGTGGGACGGCTTTCCTCACTGGTCTGCGGACGTTGCTGCATTACTGCTTCCATTTGTTGTAGTCTCTGCTCTTGCTTCTGTAACAGGTCTATGAAGCGGGCCTCAGATTGCTGCTGGGCTTGTTGATGAGCTTGCTGCTGGGCTGCAAGGCTCCTTTGCAAACCTGCATTTGTCTGCTGTTGATTGGCATTTGCTAGAGCCAGCTGTTTCAGTATCTCCTCCATGCTGGCTTAAAAAAAACTGCCACTGGTTCTCCACCAACTGTGAGGGGGTTAACTCGGTAGCGGGTGTGTGTGACCCCCTAGTTGGGCTCCCCACACAAAAACAGGGCCAGCAGACGGAGGTTGTGGTTTTCAAAATCAAAAGGTGCGGTTTATTTCTCTATGTACAGTGACAAAAACACAGCAAAGCCAAAAAGAAACAAACAAAATAAATCCTGGTCAGTTTGACCTCTGACTAAACATGCAGGTTTCCTAAACTAACAACTGGGATCAGCCTGGTGCTGTCCTAGTCCCTAAGTCCCTGGTTTAGTAAAAGTCCAAACAAATAGCCACACAGGCTTTGCCTCACCGCACAGGGGTTCACTCTCCCTAGACAGTCCACACAGGTCTGGTTCCAGGCATGAGCTAACATCTAATGAAGCTGGGAGTTCTTATAGAGGCCTAAATGAGCTGACAAGCTTCAGCTGGTCTCATCAACTCCCTGTCTCACGACGCCCAGCACTCTCCCTAGAGGTATGAGTCATTCATGAGCCCACTAGCCTCAGCTGGGCTTCATCAACTCCCTAGTTGTATAAGTCGGCATAAAGCCTGAATCTGGGAGAAATATATCTACCCCCCTGGATGCAACCAGGTGACTTTACCTTCCTGCTGTCACAATATATATATATATATATATATATATATATATATATATATATATATATATTTATTTATTTATTTATTTATTTATTTACACAAATGTTTTGCCTTTCATTTCTATTTTAAATTAAATGGGTTGTTTTACAAGGTAAGGGTTTACATATCTTACTTAAGGGGTGCTCTGCCCCTAACTACATCACCAAACTTGTCTCCAAATATTATCCAAACCATCCTCTCTGCTCCTCTCAAGACCTCCTGCTCTCAAGCACCCTTCTCTCCTCCTCCCATGAATGTCTCTAAGACTTCTCCAGAGCCTCTCCCATTCTCTGAAACGCTATACCTTTTGTACCACTTGCCCCATCCTATTAGATTGTAAGCTCTTGTGAGCAGGGCCCTCTTGTATTTTATTGAATTGTAACTGCACTGTTTCCCTTTTATATTCTAAAGCGCTGCGTAAACTGTTGGCGCTATATAAATCCTGTATAATAATAATAATATTATGCTAAAGAATTCAAGACCTTGTTTTCTGGCTGAAGAATCAAAAGTGATACTTTCATTTTATGTGCAGAACATGTAAGTGTGGGTGGCAGCTGTGATATGAATATCCCATGTAGTCTTCTTGGAGTCTACTCCACCCAATGCCCAAGCTGCTGTTTCCTACTGACTTCAGCAGAGAAATACCCAATATACAGCCAAGCAGAAATGTGCAAGGCAAGAAGCACAGAGAATCTTTAAATGTGTGGCCAATACCACAACAGTAAAACCAGTCTGTATATGCAATAAAGCATGCTTGGTATACTCACTGTGGAGCCTAAGGGGTTAATCCTGCACATTGTGTTTGATCCTGTCTTCTCTGACCTTCCCCTTCTTTTACTGCCCCAAATCCATCTGCTTATATTACAGAGCCCTAGGAGGCACTCTGCACATGCTCAGTTTGGAGTGTATTGCTAGAGAGTTTTCTTTTGGGGGGGGGAGGATGCATGTGATCAGCACAGGGCTAATCAGCACTGTCCAGACAGAGGGTCAGGGGTCATGAAGCCTCAGAGTAGAATGAAAACTCCTCCTCCAAGCTTTAACCAGTACTCAGGTGGACACTGATAGAAGTCACAAGACTGCTATATGCTGCTGATGAGAAAAGGTATTTAGCAGTTTATATTTACTAAAATAATTGCATTTCCATGTTCTGTGTACTGTGGGAGACCAGATATTGTGCATGCAGGGTCCTGTGTTTAGTAACACTTTAAGCACACAACACACCTTGCAATCAGTACTATACAATCTCATTTAGATTTACCAACTACTATTGCACATTTGCTTGATTGCACATAAATTGATTGAATAGTTTAGGTAGATCCTCACAGGCTTCATCTATCACATTACTTCAACACATTGGGGGTTATTTACTAAAACCGGAAAGTGCAAAATCTGGACCGGCTGTGCATGCTAGCCAATCAGCTTCTAACTTCAGCTTGTCCATTTAAGCTTTGGCTAAAACCCTGTAAGCTGATTGATTTCTATGCAGAGCTGCACCATATTTTACACTCTCTAGTTTTAGTAGATCAACCCCATTGTATATTTCTAAAGAGCAATTAAAGACAGCAAATAAACCTATTCAATAATATGCTAAATTTATTAAGGAAACCCCACAACTCTATTAGTCTGAAACTCTACCCAATTATCGTTTCATCAGTTTGTCAGTGTGACAGGGGGTCACTTTGGAGCACAGGGTGAGCAATGAAATAATGGACATTGAGAATATGTATGGGATTGTTTTAAAATGGGTCTGTAACATTATTCCCCAATATTGCCCAGGATCTGTAAATAGTTATTCTGTTGGTGCTGAACTTAACAGGTTAAATTAAGAGAGGCTGACGTGTCTCCTGTCTGCTTGTGTAATGCTAATGAGCCTCACCTATGCTACAGGCCCTTTCATTGTGATGATGTTGATTGGAGCTTGGTAGACCGGCTGGCTCCATATTATGGGATGTGGAAGTGTCTTCTGTGAGGAGGGGGGGGGGGAATCAACCCTTCTGCCTAAGACTGTTTATCAAAGGAGAAGTTTGAACACACCTGACCTGTATCACCATTGTCATTGGACAGTTTAACCCGCCCTGTTCCCCAAAGGATGGGAGGGGAGGGTTTTGAAGAGAAATGTGTTACCATGTGTTTTGAAAATAAAGTCATTCCCTGTTTTGGAACTTGAATACAGAGCGTTGTCTCGTATCTGGGGGGAGAATCATTCGTATGGGGTCTTATTTGGCTGGTTGGAGTGTCTGGTGGCTTTCGTGTGGTTGGAAAGGGAATATCCTAATGGTGTTAACCCCTTTCATACTTGGGGTGCCGTTACAATTGTTGGCAAGCAGTGGGATTGATCCCCACAGCCGGAAGGACAGCTACAAGAGGACACAGGCCAATGGAAGCACAGTATGAACGGCTAAAGCGTTCTACCCTCAAAGACTTACTGGAGAACCGGGGAAGACCGGCCAACAACCGTAAGAAGAGGGACATTATCAGAGAACTAGTCGAAATGGATGGAGCTGAAAGACCCAACATAACAGAAAGGCCCAGCGTAACAGACAGGACACCCGAAGAGGCAAGTTTTGATCGGGCTGTTAACATAAGATTGGCACATTATGGTCCTAACCCTACAGCGGAGATCATAGACCGAGTTATAGCGGCTGTTGACATAAATTTGCTACAGCAAAGAGGTTCTGCAGCAGCAGAAGTCACAGCAGCACCAACTGAAAGGAGAAAGATAAATTTTATTGCTTTTAAGAATTTCATTGAAACTGAAGGGGAGATTGATGGGTACCTTGCTGATTTTGAACGGCAATGTGCCCTACACCGGGTGCCCACAGAGGAATGGGTTACCATTTTGTCTGGGAAACTGTCTGGCCGGGCCAGTGAAGCGTTCAGGGCCATCCCAGACGAGGATATTATGAACTATGGACTGGTAAAGGAAACACTGTTGGCCAGGTATGCCGTCACACCGGAGGCATACCGGAGGCGGTTCCGAGAGACGAGCAAGCAGACTGGAGACTCGTATACCGAGTGGGCATGCCGCCTACACCGCACGGCCTCTCACTGGGTCGCTGGGTGCCAAGCAGAATCTGGGGAAGAGGTGCTGCAGATGTTCCTGCTGGAGCACTTCTTTGACAAACTGTCCCTGGAAGTCAGAGAGTGGGTCCGGGACCGAAAACCTTTCACCTTGCCTGAAGCAGCTCGCTTGGTGGATGAATACACAGACGCCCGCAAACTGGATACCCCTGTGGTCAAGGCAACAGCTCGGCTGGATTATCGATCAGCAGCACCCCCTCTGGCTATCGCCTACCAACCACAGTCGTACCGCCCTACAGCACCACCTCCAGCGGCCACTTATTCTCAGCAGCCCAGGTTCAACTCCCAGGACTACTCACAACCCATCAGGTGTTTCGGGTGTAAACAGCTAGGGCACAAAAAGCCAGACTGTCCGTTGAATCCAGCCAGGCAGTCCCAGTCATGGAGACAGCCAGCAAGGGAGAACCGCAACACATCCATGCCTGCGGCCCACTGCGTTGAGGAGGAAGAACATTGGGGCGTCCTGCACGAGGCTGATCCAATACAAGCCGCTAACCGGGACAACAGGCAGCAACACAGGCAGACGGTCCGGGTTAATGGAACGGTAGCCAATGGCCTACGTGATAGTGGCGCTACCATGACCCTACTACAGAAGAACCTCATCCCAGAGAGCCAACACACCGGAGACACTGTAGCCGTAAGAGTAGCGGGAGGTACCGTCTTCCGGCTACCTGTTGCCCGTGTTCACCTGGATTGGGGGGTTGGTTCGGGACACGTGAATGTGGGGGTGATGAAGGATTTGCCAGCGGATGTACTACTGGGGAATGATTTGAGCCCCCTCCTTTCTGCTTACGCCCCGATGGGCCCCGATGAAGTCAACCCCGTGACTACCCGTGCCCAGACACGTACTGCTGGAACCGGCCCGCTTGCTGCTGAGACACAGGTGAGACTACCTTCCCCGACACGTACCTTGAATCAGGCGCTCTTAGGCTGGGATACCCCAGAAGCATTCGGGAGGGAAACTCGGGAGGACCCGACCTTACACAAGTATAGGGCTAAGGCAGATACTCAGGAAAGGGGAATAGATGGGGAGCTTTTTGAATGGGTGGGGGATAGACTGTATAGGATCCCTAAGCCAGCTCGGAGAAGTAAGGCCCCTTCACAGAAACGACAGCTGGTGGTACCTAAGAAATACCAGCTGGAGATTCTGCGAATCGGGCATGATGTACCGCTAGCAGGACATCTAGGGTTCTGTCGTACAGCCCATAGGATCACACAGAATTTCTTCTGGCCCAATTTTAGCCAGGATGTGCGACAATACTGCAAAACGTGTGACACATGTCAACGGATAGGTAAGAGGGGGGACCACCCTAAGGCTAAACTCATGTCCATGCCTATTATTGGGGAGCCCTTTTACCGCATAGCCGTTGACATTGTGGGTCCCCTGGCCAGGCCTAGTCCATCCGGGAAGAAGTATATTCTCACCGTGGTGGACTACGCCACCCGTTACCCAGAGGCTGTGGCTATGTCTAACATTGAAGCAGAGACAGTAGCTGATGCCCTGGTTAAGATTTTTACCAGAGTGGGGTTCCCTAAGGAGATTCTCTCTGACCAGGGAACCCAGTTTACTGCGGTGCTCACCCAGCAGTTGTGGAAGGTGTGCACTATTAAGCCCTTGCTGAGCTCACCTTACCACCAACAGACTAATGGTCTCTGCAAACGCTTTAACGGGACCCTCAAGCAAATGCTGAGGACCTTTTCGGACGCTTGCAGAGACTGGGAGAGATTCCTGCCTCACCTGTTATTTGCGTACAGAGAGGTACCCCAGGAATCTACGGGGTTCTCGCCCTTCGAGTTGCTCTATGGGAGAAGGGTCCGCGGACCCCTCGACCTCATCAGAGGACACTGGGAGGGAGAGACAGAGCAAGAAGGGACCCCCATAGTGCCCTACGTTCTGGAACTCCGGGACCGCATGGAGCAACTGTCTCTGATGGTAAGGGAGAATCTCCAGGCGGCCCAGGGAAGACAGAAGAGATGGTACGATCAGGGGGCCCGACAGCGTATCTTCCAGGTTGGGCAGAAGGTCTTAGTGCTCAAACCTGTGAAGACCGACAAGATGCAGGCATCTTGGCAGGGCCCGTATAAAGTAGTAGCCCAGGTATGTGATACTACCTATGTTATTGCCAGCTGTGCAGATGAAAGAATCCAGCGAACCTTTCATGTGAACATGCGGAAGGAGTATCAGGAACGGCAGGAGGATGTTGCTGCAGTATGTGCCCCTGCTGCGGACGACTCAGAAGGTTTACCCCTCCCTGACTTACTAGAGAGAGAGCCCCAGACTGACCTCATTAGCCTTGTGCAGCTAGGAGACCGGTTAAGCCCCACAAAGAAGGAACAGGCTAAGCGGCTTCTGGGGGAGAAACAGGCAACGTTCTCCCAAAAACCAGGCTATACGACCCTAGCTGTGCATAAGGTAGAGACCCCTGGACAAGCACCCCTTCGACAGCCCCCCTACCGTATCCCTGAAGCAGTCCGAGAAGAAATGCGGAAGGAGATACAGGAGATGATTCAGATAGGAGTCATTGAGCCTTCTGACAGCCCTTGGGCCTCGCCTGTAGTCCTGGTGCCTAAGAAAGACGGAACTACCCGGTTCTGCGTGGACTACAGGCGACTCAATGAGAAGACCACCACCGATGCCTACCCGATGCCCAGGGTAGACGAACTGCTAGATCGGATAGCCAGGGGACGTTATTTAACTACAATAGACCTGTGTAAAGGTTATTGGCAGATTCCCCTGGCCGAGGATGCTATCCCCAAGTCGGCATTTGTTACCCCATTTGGCCTGTACCAGTCTAGGGTCATGCCATTTGGGATGAAAAATGCCCCGGCCACCTTCCAACGTATGGTGGATAGGCTCCTCGATGGCATCCAGGATTTTGCATGTGCATACCTGGATGACATTGCGATCTACAGTGGGTCTTGGGAGGAGCACCTGGTGCACGTAGGGGTGGTTCTGGACAAAATTCGGGCCGCAGGTCTGACCTTGAAACCAGACAAGTGCCATCTTGGTATGGCGGAGGTGCAGTACCTGGGACACCGAGTGGGGTGTGGGAATCAGAGACCAGAGCCAGCCAAGGTAGAGGCAGTAGCTAACTGGCCCATGCCCCGTACTAAGACCCAGGTATTAGCCTTCTTGGGAACTGCAGGGTACTACCGACGTTTTGTGCCTAATTATAGTGCTATCGCCAAACCCCTGACGGACCTGACGTAAAAGAATTTACCTAGGCAGGTCCTGTGGTCTCCAGCTTGTGAAACCCCGTTTCTAGCCCTCAAGCAAGCACTTGTAAATGCTCCTGTCTTGGCTGCCCCAGTACCTAACAAACGCTTCCTTGTCCACACAGATGCTTCCATGTTTGGACTGGGGGCTGTGCTGAGCCAAGTTGGGGAGGATGGAGGAGAACACCCTGTTGCATACCTGAGTAGAAAGCTATTACCCCGGGAAGTGAGCTATGCGGCAGTGGAGAAGGAATGTTTGGCCCTGGTCTGGGCCCTTAAAAAGTTGAACCCTTACTTATACGGACAGGAATTTTCACTGGTCACCGACCACAACCCATTGGTCTGGCTTAACCGGGTCTCAGGAGACAATGACAGGTTGTTGCGGTGGAGCCTAGCCCTACAACCTTACAATTTCACCATCAGCTACCGACCCGGTAAGCAAAATGGCAATGCTGATGGGTTGTCCCGGCAAACAGACGTCATCTTGGGCCCCTAGTGGTGATGGGTTGTCCAGACATTAGAAGAATGGAACTATGGACTAACTTCGGAATCAACCCGTCTGGGGTCCCCTCCTCTGTTAGTCTCCTGCCGAAAGGGGAGATGTGTGACAGGGGGTCACTTTGGAGCACAGGGTGAGCAATGAAATAATGGACATTGAGAATATGTATGGGATTGTTTTAAAATGGGTCTGTAACATTATTCCCCAATATTGCCCAGGATCTGTAAATAGTTATTCTGTTGGTGCTGAACTCAACAGGTTAAATTAAGAGAGGCTGACGTGTCTCCTGTCTCCTTGTGTAATGCTAATGAGCCTCACCTATGCTACAGGCCCTTTCATTGTGATGATGTTGATTGGAGCTTGGTAGACCGGCTGGCTCCATATTATGGGATGTGGAAGTGTCTTCTGTGAGGAGGGGGGGGGAATCAACCCTTCTGCCTAAGACTGTTTATCAAAGGAGAAGTTTGAACACACCTGACCTGTATCACCATTGTCATTGGACAGTTTAACCCGCCCTGTTCCCCAAAGGATGGGAGGGGAGGGTTTTGAAGAGAAATGTGTTACCATGTGTTTTGAAAATAAAATCATTCCCTGTTTTGGAACTTGAATACAGAGCGTTGTCTCGTATCTGGGGGGAGAATCATTCATATGGGGTCTTATTCGGCTGGTTGGAGTGTCTGGTGGCTTTCGTGTGGTTGGAAAGGGAATATCCTATGGGTGTTAACCCCTTTCATATTTGGGGTGCCGTTACAGTCAGATTCAACATTCTTTTCAGAGTGTTACTGGACATGACTGCAACTTCCTATCACATGATTCTGTGACAGCCTAATGTCCCGTACACACGACCTGTTTTCCCGTCGGAAAAAGTCCGACGAGAGCTTTTGGATGGGAATCCCGGCCGTGTGTATGCTCCATCTGACTTTTTCCAACAGGAAAGCTGCTGGAAAGAAAAAGAGGAAAAAATCCTAGCGGGAAAACCATTCGTCTGTATGCTTTTCCGACGCGCAAAAAAACATACATGCTCGGAAACAAATCAACGCATGCTCAGAAGCATAGAACTTTGTTTTCTTGGCTCGTCGTAGTCTTTTACGTCACCGCATTCTTGGCAGTCAAAAGTTCACTGGACTTTTGTGTGACCGTGTGTATGCAAGGCAGGCTTGAGAGGAATTCCATCGGGAAAACCATTGTTTTTTTTTCCAATAGGAAAATTGGTCGTGTGTACGGGGCATTAGAGATTTAGAAGGTGATGTTCATAACCACTGACATGCATTGTAGGGTTAGATAAATGTCATTCAGGGTATACAGGCAGACTATAGTCACGCCAGCCAGCTGCAGGTGCCAAAACTAAAATCATTTTCCAGAGCGTCCCCTAAACCTAAATGTAAATTGGCAATGTTTATGTTTGACTTTTGTGCAACTTTAAATACCTAAAGTAGCAAATAAATGTAGTACTATTATGAAAGAGGGAACTAGACCGATGGGGGTCTGGTATGGAGCTCATCTGTAACATGTATCAAATGTCTTTGGAGACCCAGATGGCTGTGGCGGAGAAGCTGAGCAATAGACTAGCATCTCAGTATGTAAATGTAATCCTGCTATGCAAATTAAAATAGGATTCTGCTTATTTTACATAAATAAATCAAGTTTTTATAGTTCACAATCGTGTGCCCAAAGCCGCTCCTATATAATCAAGATCAATATTACTGTCTCTTTAAAACAACTTTATCATCACAAAATATAAATATCACACAGTGGTGGACACCATTGCTGGAATTGGTGATCTTTACAATTACATATACACCAAAGGATATTGAAAGACTGTTTATTCACTTTTTGTATCACAAATTTTGGACATTTATATTTTGTGATGATAAGGTTGTTTTAAAGAGACAGTAATATTGATCTTGATTATATAGGAGCGTGGCACCATTTACATTTGTACACTATTTATGAGAGTGTGTATAGTTGTGAGCGATCCAGTAAACATAATCAGAAGGAGCTTCTAGTCCTCTGTTGCTGATCAATTAAAAGTAAATACATAATTTATCAATAAACTGTTTTAACCACATCAATACTGGGCACTTAAACCCCCTTCCTTCCCAGACCAATTTTCAGCTTTCAGTGCTCTCGCACTTTGAATGACAATTATTCAGTCATGCTACACTGTACCCAAATTAAATTTTTATCATTTTGTTCACACAAATAGAGCTTTCTTTTGGTGGTATTTGTTCACAATTTCATTTTCAATTTTTTGCGATAAAAGCGAAAAAAGAGCGAATATTTTGAAAAAAAACAACATTTTCTACATTCTGTTTTAAAAGAAATCCAAACAAATCAAATTTCGGCAAAAATTTAGGCCAAAATGTATTCTGCTACATGTCTTTGGTAAAAAAAATCCTGATAAGTGTATGATAATTGGTTTGTGTGAAAGTTATAGAGTCTACAAACTAAGCTACGCATTATTGCAAATTGATCAATCCTAATGCACTGATGGCCTATCTCATTTCTTGAGGCCCTAAAATGTCAGGACAGTACAAATACCCCCCAAATGACCACTTTTTGGAAAGAAGACAGTCGGAGGTATTTAGTAAGAGGCATCGTGAATTTTTTGAAGTTGCAATTTTTTTCCCACAATGCCTTGGAATATTAAGAAATATATATATATTTTTTTTTTCTTCACAAAGTTGTCAATTTAGAAGATCTTTCTAACACATAGTATGTACATAGCAAAAATAACACCCCAAAATACATTCTGCTACTCATCCTGAGTATGGCGATACCCAGTGTGTGAGACTTTTCCACATCCTGGCCACATACGGAGGCCAAACATCCAAGTAGCACCATCAGGCGCTCTAAAGGCATAAATTACACATTTCATTTCCTGAGTACCTATCACATTTTTGAAGGCCCTGGAGAACAAGGACAATGGAATTACCCACAAAATGACCCCATTTTGGAAAGAAAACAACCCAATGTATATTCTATGAGGCATAATAAGTCTTTTGAACATGTCATTTCTTTCCAAAAGTTTTGGGAATATGTGGAAAAAAAATTAAAACATATATTTTTTTCACAAAGTTGTCAGTTTAGAAGATCTTTCTAACACATAGTATGTACATAGCAAAAATAACACCCCAAAATACATTCTGCTACTCATCCTGAGTATGGCGATACCCAGTGTGTGAGACTTTTCCACATCCTGGCCACATACGGAGGCCAAACATCCAAGTAGCACCATCAGGCGCTCTAAAGGCATAAATTACACATTTCATTTCCTGAGTACCTATCACATTTTTGAAGGCCCTGGAGAACAAGGACAATGGAATTACCCACAAAATGACCCCATTTTGAAAAGAAAACAACCCAATGTATCTTCTATGAGGCATAATAAGTCTTTTGAACATGTCATTTCTTTCCAAAAGTTTTGGGAAAATGTGGGAAAAAAATTAAAACATTTTTTTTTTTCACAAAGTTGTCAATTTAGAAGATCTTTCTAACACATAGTATGTACATAGCAAAAATAACACCCCAAAATACATTCTGCTACTCGTCCTGAGTATGGCGATACCACATGTGTGAGACTTTTCCACATCCTGGCCACATACGGAGGCCAAACATCCAAGTAGCACCATCAGGCGCTCTAAAGGCATAAATTACACATTTCATTTCCTGAGTACCTATCACATTTTTGAAGGCCCTGGAGAACAAGGACAATGGAATTACCCACAAAATGACCCCATTTTGGAAAGAAAACAACCCAATGTATTTTCTATGAGGCATAATAAGTCTTTTGAACATGTAATTTCTTTCCAAAAGTTTTTGGAAAGTGTGGAAAAAAAATTAAAACATATTTTTTTTTCACAAAGTTGTCAATTCAGAAGATCTTTCTAACACATAGTATGTACACAGCAAAAATAACACCCCAAAATACATTCTGCTACTCGTCCTGAGTATAGTGATACCCCATGTGTGAGACTTTTCCACAGCCTGGCCACATACAGAGGCCCAACATGCAAGTAGCACCTTCAGGCTTCTAACACATAGCATGTACACACCAAGAATTACACCCCAAAATACATTCTGCTGAGCAAAAGGTAATAAAAAAAAGGCTCACCTATGGTTTTAGCAGGCAGGAATACCGTTCCCGAGCAGTCAAAGCATTGGTCCAGACAGCCATAGGAAATGTCCAGGAATTGTCCAGCAGGGAAACAGAGATATGGAAACCTATGAACATGGTCCATGGTTTAGCAGGCAGTTCAGGTGGCAGGCAGAGGCATGGCCAGTTCAGGTGGCAGGCAGAGGCATGGCCAGTTCAGGTGGCAGGCAGAGGCATGGCCAGTTCAGGTGGCAGGCAGAGGCATGGCCAGTTCAGGTGGCAGGCAGAGGAATGGCCAGTTCAGGTGGCAGGCAGAGGCATGGCCAGTTCAGGTGGCAGGCAGAGGCATGGCCAGTTCAGGTGGCAGGCAGAGGCACGGCCAGTTCAGGTGGCAGCACTATAACATTTAGGCCTTGGTCAGGAAAGACCTAAGAACAGGGGTAGAGGCTTCTTCCCAACCAAATCTCTACGAAGCCTCCGAGTCTCCAGACCCTAATCCGAGAAAAACAAAACCTGGAGAAAAAAATTTTCTCCACTCGGAAACTCTTTTCTGGAGCCCCTCAAATATGTGAGACCCCTGTGCTGTACTCAAATGATCAGTTTAGGAGGCAGGCAAAAAGCATGGTCATTTAACAGGCCGAGGTCAATTCACGTTGAAGGCAGAAACATGGTTGGCAGAGGCATAGTCGAAAACAGTCCGGGTCATTCACAGAAATGGCAGATGGTGGAAACTGGAAAAAAAATCATCTTCACTTTACTAATAGTTTAGTAAAGTATGATAGCTCTGAAAGCACTTTCCAATACAAAGGCCTGGCTGGGAGGGACATTGGGGACAGTAGTATCGGGTGTCACGATGAATTCCTCTACTTGAACACACACAACATTTTTTTGGGGGTTTGCGACCTGTTTCGGTAAGAGGGAGGATTTCGGAGAAGTGCCTTTCGTGGAGTCTGGCTACTGCATTGGAGCGAATTAGTTGAGGGGCTTGGCCATGGGGATAGAGAAGGGCTTCGATCACGTCTTTTTGGAATTTTAGATAGGTTAGGGAACTTTGGGTGCACTTAGAAAAAATGATATAAGAATTGAAAAGGGCTAGTTGCATCAAATAAATGGCAACTTTTTTGTACCAAAACAGTGATTTCCTGGTGGCCAAGTAGGGCTGCATCATCTGGTCATTCATATCCACCCCCCCCCCATGTAAAGATTATAGTCATGCACACATTTTGGCTTCTGGACGGGGCCTCTTCTTCTCTGCAGTTCCACCAAGGTGTCATCATGCATTGTGGAAAGGATGTAGACATCTCTTTTTTTATCTCTCCACTTCAATGCTAGGACCTCTTCAGTCCGCGTACTGGCCATTTCCCCCTGTTTCAGTTTCTTGGCAACCAATCTCTGTGGGAAGCCTTTACGGTTGGTCTGTGCTGTCCCACAGGCCACAGTTTTCTTTTGGTACAGATGGCGAAAAAGTGGGAGACTTGTATAGAAATTGTCTACGTATAGGTGGTAACCTTTCCCAAGCAATGGTTCAATCAGCTGCCAGACAATTTTGCCACTTGTTCCCATGTAGGTAGGGCATCCAGGGGGGTTTAGCTGTCTGTCTTTTCCCTCATAAATTATAAAATCATATGTGTAACCCGTGGCCCTGTCACATGCCTTATAAAATTTTACCCCACGTCTGGCTCTTTTACTGGGGAGGTATTGCTTTATTCCAAGTCTTCCTATGAAGTGTACTAATGATTCATCTACACATATATTTACATCAGGGGTAAACATCTGCTTGAAGCTGGCGCAAAAAAATTGTTTAGGGGCCGAATTTTAAATAATTTATCATAATTGGGATGATTTCGAGGGAGGCATTGGGCATTGTCGTTGAAGTGTAGAAACCTCATTATCATCTCGTAACGGGTTCTTTTAATAAAAGATGAATAGATTGGCATGTGGTAGATAGGTCGGGTAGACCAGTAGGAATGGAGTTAATTTTTTTTGTCAGCCCCATGTTGAGGGTTAGGCCAAGGAAAATTTTAAATTCTTCCACGGTGAGGGGTTTCCAAACAAAAGGACGGGCATAGGAAGAATTTGGATTGTTGGCTATATATTGACTGTCGTATAGATTACACTGCTCCACAATGTAGGTTAGGATATCATCAGTAAAAAATAATTCAAAATAATAAATCGGGGTAGCATTTTCTGACTGTATCTGAGGGCCTGGCTGGGCTGTAAAAGGGGGAATGATAGGTTCTACTGACGTATCGGGCAGCCATGTTGGATACAGTAGAAGATCGGGGAGGCTAGTATGGGCCCTGCCTCGTTGTTGATGGAACGCCCCATTGCTAGCATTTGGCCTATCCTCTAGAAAAGTTGCAGAACTGCTGGCGGATGCCTGCCTATCCTGGCGTGATGCGCTGCTGGCGGATGCCTGCCTATCCTGGCGTGATGCGCTGCTGGCGGATGCCTGCCTATCCTGGTGTGATGCGCTGCTGGTGGATGCCTGCCTATCCTGGCGTGATGCGCTGCTGGCGGATGCCTGCCTATCCTGGCGTGATGCGCTGCTGGCGGATGCCTGCCTATCCTGGCGTGATGCGCTGCTGGTGGATGCCTGCATATCATCATGGAGTCCTGCGCTGCTGGTGGATGCCTGCTGGTGGATGTCCTGGAGTGCTGCGCTGCTGGTGGATGTCTGCGGCGCCTGCTCATAACTCCTGATCTCACTTGTTACGATTCTATCCTCAGTTTCTATTTCAGAGCCACTACTTTCCTCTGGATAATATTCACTATCCGATTCTGACAGAGAGAGTTCCTCGCTACTCTCGTCCGACATACCCTGGAGTATCTGGAGAGCCTCCTCGCTGCTGTAGAATCGTTTAGCCATGTGGGCAGATGTGCCAGATGTTGGCGGTCAGATGTGCCAGATGTTGGCAGGGCAGATGTTGGCGGGCAGCTGTTGGCGGTCAGATGTTGGCGGCCAGATGTGTCAGATGTTGGCGGGCAGATGTGCCAGATGTTGGCAGGGCAGCTGTTGGCGGTCAGATGTTGGCGGGCAGATGTCAGATGTTGGCGGCCAGATGTTGGCGGGCAGATGTGGCAGCTGTTGGCGGGCAGATGTGGCAGCTGTTGGCGGGCAGATGTTTACTGCCAGATGTTGGGAGTCAGATGTGCCAGATGTTGGCAGGGTAGATGTTCGCGGGCAGATGTGCCAGCTGTTGGCGGGCAGCTGTTGGTGGTCAGATGCTGGCGATCAGATGTTGGCGGGCAGCTGTGCCAGATGTTGGCGGGCAGCTATTGGCGGGCAGATGGCGGGCAGATGTGGCAGCTGTTTGCGGGCAGATGTGGCAGCTGTTGGCGGGCAGATGTGGCAGCTGTTGGCGGGCAGATCGGGCAGATGTTTACTGCCAGATGTTGGGAGTCAGATGTGCCAGATGTTGGCAGGGCAGATGTTGGCGGGCAGATGTGCCAGCTGTTGGCAGGCAGCTGTTGGCGGTCAGATGCTGGCGATCAGATGTTGGCGGGCAGATGTGCCAGATGTTGGTGGGCAGCTGTTGGTGGGCAGCTGTTGGCGGGCAGCTGTGCCAAATGTTGGCGGGCAGCTGTGCCAGATGTTGGCGGGCAGATGCGCAAGATGTTGGCGGGCAGATGCGCAAGATGTTGGCGGGCAGATGTTTTCACTGTTTTATGGACACTGTGTTTTGGGGACACTGTGTTTTGGGGACACTGTGTTTTGGGGACACTGTTTTGGGGACACTAGCTGGGTGATCAGTGGGTAAACAGCAGACAAACAGCTAAAAACTCACTGATCTCCCAGCTGCAACACAGATTGTCTCTTCCTCTCCTCACTGACAGGCTCTGTGTGAGGAGAGGAAGAGATCAGAGCAGTTACAACTGCTCTGTGTTTACATTACATGACGGCTGTCATTGGACAGCCGTCATGTCATCAGGAGGGCCAATCACATGGCCCTCCTGTTTGCACACACCTTCTATCTCTGGGGGGTACAGGCAGATCGGGATCGCACTGCTGCGCGTGCACATGGCGGCGCGATCCCCTCACAAGTGCCAGCCCCCCCTCTCTGTGTTTACATCACGATGGCTGTGATTACACACAGCCATCGTGCCGATCAGGAGGGCGAATCACAGTGCCCTCCTGCTGTTCCGAGATGCGGCGTGTCCGCGGGACACGCGCACATCGGGATCGCGCGCGTGCGCGCGCGCGATCACGCTCCTTCTGAAGGACGTTCAGGAACGTCCACTCAGAAGGAGAGAGCACCCACCCGGCCGTATATATACAGTGGCCGGGTGGGAAGTGGTTAAATTGTCATACAAATATATATGAAATTAAATATTTGTTATTTTTAGGCAATAACATAATGTAGGCAGATTTCTGCCAGTCACAGGCTATAACACACCCCTCCAGCCTGTTTGTTAGAATAAGAGGGAGGTAAAGCCTCTATCAGTCTACATGTAATATCCTGAAAAAAGGCGTGTAAAATGCCTCTTACATGTACTGATGGGTTGATTTGTTTAAATAAAACGGGATCCTCCTATAAACAAACCTGACTGTAATGGAAACTGGAGATGTTGGGACAAGTGAGCCCAATGGAAAATTTGTCGGTGAATCAAACACAACATCCATCAGCTAAATGCAAAGGCTTTATTATTGAATGTAAAATATCAATCAAAAAAACAACTCATCTAAAGGTTGGTAAACATCCTAGAAGAGAGAAAGGTTCCTCCAGAACATGCAAATCACAGAATAAAACCATACATGAAAAACACAGTGCACTGTTGAGTAAGTTAAAAAATCAGAGTGAGAAAACGACCCCCCCCCTCCCTCAGAAACCTGAATCAAAAATAACCCCTATTGTCCGGACATAGCTATGTCAAAAAGCTGGCGTGTCAATGAAATGGGAAGCGTCCATCTGAATATAGACTGTAGAGCAACCTTGTACCTGGATGGAATGGGTTAAAATACAGTACTGACAAATTCCTCAGAAAAATAGTCCGTAGATACCTAGGTGTCAATTGTCAGTCTAAGTACAACCAAAGCAAACAGATGATTGATACTTACTGTAGGTCAAAAAAGTTCATAAATTGCAGACACTAATGTGGTGAATCCACTGAGTATTATCTGTGTGCAATTGAAACAGATTCAGAAGGAGTCATTGTCCTTATGGAAAGGCTAAGATTTGAGCAGCAATAATAGGATTTTTATAACAGCTTACCTGTAAAATCCTTTTCTTGGAGTACATCACGGGACACAGAGCGACATAGTCATTACTAATGGGTTATATAGTTACCGTCAGGTGCTGGCACTGGCAACTTCCAAAACCGGAAGTACCCTCCCCTATATAAGCCCCTCCCATCCGGGAGCACCTCAGTTTTGTAGCAAAGCAATAAGTGTCCCCAAAGAGGGGCGGGAGCTCTGTGTCCCGTGATGTACTCCAAGAAAAGGATTTTACAGGTAAGCTGTTATAAAAATCCTATTTTCTTTCTCGTACATCACGGGACACAGAGCGACATAGTCATTACTAATGGGATGTCCTAAAGCAATGCCAAATGAGGGGGGGGATACACCATATATAAGCTGAGCGCTATCAGACATGAGGATCTTTTGCGGCCTGCAACACACTGCGCCCAAAGGCGACATCCTCCTGACTTCTAACGTCCACCTGGTAGAACCTAGTAAACGTGTGTACCGAAGACCATGTTGCGGCCTTACAGATTTGAGCCAGGGAGGCCTGGTGATGCACTGCCCATGAAGTTCCAACTGCTCTCGTGGAGTGCGCCCTAACTTTGAACGGAGGCGGTCTACTTCTCAAGCTATAGGCTTGTATTATGACCTGTCGAATCCACTTGGCTAAAGTAGATTTTGACGCTGCCTGACCCTTTCTGGGGCCTTCCGGCAGAATAAACAAAGTATCCGTTCTGCGAATCTGAGCAGTGGCTTTTAGATAAGCTTTAACTGCTCTTACTACATCCAAAGAATGCAATAACTTTTCCTCTACCGAAGTAGGCTTGGGGAAAAAAGAAGGAAGAACCACATCTTGGTTCAAATGAAAACTCGATACCACCTTAGGAAGAAAGGCTGGATGAGGACGTAACACTACTCTGTCCTTATGGATAACCAGATATGGCTCCTTACAGGACATAGCTGCTAATTCCGATACTCTTTTAGCCGAACAAATGGCTACTAGAAAAATCAATTTCCTGGTGAGAAGCACTAAGGAAATATGCTGTAATGGTTCAAATGGTTGTTTCTGTAGAACCGACAGAACCAAGTTTAGATCCCATGGACATATGGGAATATTAACCGGAGGACTAATACGCATCACTCCTTGTATAAAGGCTTTGACTAGTGAATGCAAAGCCAAGGGCCTTTGAAAAAATATTGACAAGGCCGAAATCTGACCCTTGATAGTACTCAAGGCAAGCTTCCTATCTACAGCCCATTGTAGGAAGTCCAGAATCCTACCTATTACGTATTTACGTGGATGCCATTTCTTGGCTTCACACCAGGCGATGTACGCCTTCCAGATTCTATAGTAGATCTGCCTGGATACCGGCTTCCTGGCATTGATCATGGTAGATACCACAGCATTAGAGAGCCCTCTCTTTTTTAGAATGTGGGCTTCAATAGCCAGGCCGTCAAACCTAGGGCTGGTAAGGAAGGGTGGTATATCGGTCCCTGCGAAAGCAGGTCCGGACGATGTGGGAGGGTCCAAGGACTCCCCACAGACATTTTTACAATCTCCGCGTACCATGCTCTTCGGGGCCACGCTGGAGCCACCAGAATCACTGGTTTCTTTTCTACCCTGATTCTGCGGAGTAATCGAGGTAACAATTGTGGCGGTGGGAATGCATATATCAGCTTGAACTGATCCCAAGGGAACACTAGGGCATCCGAGCCGCACGCTAGGGGATCCCTTGCCCAAGAGACAAACCTGTCCACTTTTGTGTTGAATCTGGATGCTAGCAGATCTACATCCGGTGTTCCCCACCGCTGACATATTGTCCGGAAAACCTCGGGATGAAGGGACCATTCCCCTGGGCATAATTGTTGGCGACTTAGAAAGTCCGCCTTCCAATTCTCCACCCCTGGAATGAATACCGCAGATATGGCTGGGACATATCTTTCTGCCCATCTCAGGATGTAATTTACTTCCCTTTGGGCTGCACGACTCCTGGTGCCCCCTGACGATTGATATATGCCACTGCTGTGGCATTGTCTGACTGAACTCTGACAGGGGACCCTTGGAGTTTGGATGTCCATGCTACTAGGGCATACCGGGCTGCTCGTATCTCTAAGAGATTGATGGGCAGGGCCTTTTCCGCATCCGACCATCTGCCCTGGAGAGACCATTGCTCCAGTACTGCTCCCCAGCCTATAAGGCTGGCATCTGTAGTGACCACCTTCCAGGAAATCGGACTGAAGGATTTCCCTCTTTCCAGATTCTGGGGAACCAACCACCAGCGGAGGCTCCTGCGAACGGAAGGGGACAAGGACATTGGTAAGTCCAGAGCCTGAACTTTCTTGTTCCAGGCTGACAGTATGGCCCTTTGCAACTTCCTTGAATGGAATTGACCGTAGGGTACTGCTTCGAATGATGCCACCATTTTTCCCAGCAGCCTCATGCACAGGCGTATGGATGGCTGTCTTTTTGAACCCACTAAGTGGATCAAATCTCTCAAAGACGACCCCTTTTCTTGAGGCAAGAAAATCTTTCTCTGGTCTGAATCCAGCCTTAGCCCCAAGTATTCCAGACTTTTGACTGGTTTTAGGGCTGACTTGTCTCGGTTGATAATCCAACCGTGATATTCCAGATACTTGATTGTCTCGTGAACAACCACTTCTAGTTTTTCCACTGAGTGGTCTATCAGCAACAAGTCGTCTAGATATGCCATTATCGTTACACCTCGTGTTCTTAGATTGGCCAATAATGGGGCCAGAATTTTTGTGAACACTCTTGGTGCTGTGGCCAGACCGAAGGGTAAGGCTCTGAACTGAAAATGGCGCCCTTCTACCGCAAAGCGTAGAAATTTTTGGTGGGCTGGAAAGATGGGGATGTGCAAATAAGCATCTTTGATGTCGATCGAGGCTAACCATTCCTCCCCTTGTAGGGCAGTGGCTACCGATCGGATCGACTCCATCCGGAAAGTCCTGATATGTAGGAATTTGTTTAGCCCTTTTAGATTTAATATGGGCCTCACGTCCCCGTTTGGCTTCGGAACTGTAAAGAGGTTTGAGTAAAACCCGAACCCCCATTCTTCCAGGGGAACCTCTATAATTACTGCTTGAAGCAATAATTGTTCCAGTGCCAACAGGAGGGATCCTCTCTTCTGGGGATCCCTTGGCACGTTTGACCTTATAAAGCGGGAAGGAGGGGAGTTTTTTAACTCCAATTTGTATCCCAGATTTACTGCGGAGAGCACCCATCTGTCTCGGATCGTGTCCCGCCAGGTTTCTGTGAACAACTGAAGTCTTCCCCCCACCCGATTGGGTGGGGGCAACCCTTCATGCATTTGACTTTGGGGGAGGTTTTGTACCTCTCCTGCTCCAGGGCTTCTTGTTACCCTGCAACTGTCCCTGATTTTTACCTCCGGGATTTGACCGGGGAGGCCGTCGGAACTGTTTCACAGCCGATGTCCTAGGGACTGGAGAAGCCGGCCTCTTAAAGGAGGGACCTCTAACTCTATTTTTAACCGGCAAAAGTGTACTTTTACCGCTGGAAATTCTCTGGATATACTTGTCCAGGTCTTCCCCGAATAAGCGCTCCCCATGAAATGGGAAGCTGACCAGCAATTTTTTACAGGGAGCTTCAGCAGACCAGTTTTTGAGCCATAGAAGCCTGCGCATATGTACTACAGACAGCGTAAGGCGGGAGGCCTGATGGATTGAATCCTTTATAGCGTCCACCGCAAAGCATAAGGCTCTAGGTAGATCAGCTAGGGCAAGAGCCTGCTGATCCGGCAAGTCTCTTAAGACCTGTTTCAATTGATCCTTCACTGCTTGGCAGACCCCTATAGCTGCCACTGCTGGTTGTGTCACCAATCCTGCTGTAGAAAAAGCAGATTTCAATAATGACTCCAATTTTTTATCTATTGGGTCCTTGAACATTTGGACATTTTCCACCGGACATGTCAGTGATTTATTCACACAAGAGATGGCTGCGTCCACTGTAGGGACCTTCCATTTTCTGATGAACTTATCCTCCATGGGATAGACCACCGGAAATCTCTTGGGGGGAGTAAATATTTTGTCAGGATGCTCCCAATCCTGGTAAATGAGCCCCTCCAGTAAAGGATGGATCGGAAAGGAACAAACAGTCTGGGGAGCTTTTAGCGACCCCAACGAGGAGACAGAAGTGGAGGATGGCTCCGCAAGTGGCATTTTAAATGCTGATCGGACCATATTAGTCAGGGACTGAACCCATAACCTCTCAGCATGTGATGCTGAGAACGGCTCTTCCACTGTTGATTCCTCTACAACCGAATCAACCTCATCCTGATCCCCCTCAGGTAGGTCGACCTCTGTATGGGACTGTTGCTCTGTTAACAGGCACTCTGAGGGAGGAGACGGAGATCGAGCGCTTTTCTCCTGTGACAGGGAAGCAGCGATTAATGCTGACAATCTCTCTTCCAGTCCTCCCAGAGCTGAGGAAAAAACCTCCTCTGTTACATACACAGGAGCAGGTGAACTGAGGACAGCCACAGTACCAGGTACTCCTGGGGGTGCCCTACGGTCACTAACCTCTGATTCTTCAGGGGAGACTGGTGCAGCCAAAGCATGCCCAAGATCCTCAGAGCCCGATGGAGACCCCCTATTCCTCCTGGAATTTCTAGTCCCGGAGTTTTTAGACGGCATATTTCTAAGCCACAAAGCTGAGGTATTCCAGCCGAAATACACCAGTTACTGATAATAGTCTAGCATAAATGCTGCTATAATAAACAGTTGGTGTCTACTAATGTGCCTTTCTAGGGGATGCCTGTATCAACCGCTTGCTGTATGCCTTTAAATGTTGCCAGCTCTGTCTCTGTACTTCATAGCCAGCTTACTACAATATTGTGGCTTTTTAAAACCTGCTGGGACGCCCGCACATGCGCAGAAGCGCTGCGGCGCGCACAGAGCATCATCCCCCAGGCTCCGCCCCCTTTCCCGGCTCACCTCTATATATAGAGGCGCGTGCACGCGCACGCGCGCGGCCACGTGCGCCCTCGGCGCTAATTTCAAACATGGAAACCAGGGACAGGAGCCAGGGCCCCTCTTTGCCGCAGGCCGGGGGATGGACGAGCACTGCAACATGGCAGAGGAAGCAGTTTCCCATAGGAGAACTCACCAACTGCCTGGACTTTGCTCTCTGAGAAGAAACTAGTCCACATGACAAGAAAACATTCCACAGCGGCCTCTAGTGGACAAACACAGGTACCGCAGTCTAATATACTAAATATATATAAAAAAACATTTTTTTTTTTTTTTTTTCTTGACCACCATTAAAAATTATTACATTTTTTTAGTAGTTACAGGCATGCACAGAATCTTGCGGGAATACCATTAGGTAACAGACAGAAAGACAAATTAGGCTTGGGGGTCCCCCAATAGAACCAAGTTCCTGGGGGCCCCCACTTACCTGTTCCTCGCCGCAGGACTTTGTTTGGTCCACAAAAGCCCAAACTTCACCTATCACGGCAGGCATTGTAATCAAACCTTCAGGGACCGGGTTCCCAAGGATTCCACTCCCCTGGACCTGTATAGCACCCTGCACAGAAAACATCTTGGTCGTGGGTATGACCAGAGCTCTGGATCCCAGGGTCCAGCTCTCCTAAGAGAAGCATTACAGGCAGAACCTTGCTCTTCTCTTTGCAAGGCCCGGGTACCGACCGTTTAGCTATGAAGCTTTTTTGGTCGGATCCGGAATAGCTTACTGAGGCCCAAAAGAACCTGTACGCAAGCTCAGTGAAAAACACATGTTTCTTCTTGGCCAACACCTTAGACACTGGCAAAAAACTGAGGTGCTCCCGGATGGGAGGGGCTTATATAGGGGAGGGTACTTCCGGTTTTGGAAGTTGCCAGTGCCAGCACCTGACGGTAACTATATAACCCATTAGTAATGACTATGTCGCTCTGTGTCCCGTGATGTACGAGAAAGAAAAAGGGGATGCCCAGCAGGACTTGAAGCGTCTGTAGATATAAGAGCAATATAAAGAAGTATAAGGACAGGGCTTGAGAGCTGTTTGCTCAGGGTAGGCTTACCCATCCTATGATTCCGATCGGGGGTTACTGAGATAAGGACCCCGGATGTCCTCTTACTTGTAGTGTAGAGGTGTCTGCGACCTACACACTTGGTGTGTTGTCCTGGAAGGACCGGTCCAGCTGGTGTGTGTCTCTCCGTGCTGTGTCGACCCGAAGCTAGCGCGTGCAGTGTCCACCACCAGTCAGCGCAGGCGGCGTCAGGTCACGTGGTCTCTCTCCAGCGAGTTCAAGGATCACAGGACGTGACCAGCGTTGGTTTAGAGGCTTGAATCAGAGACACCAGTCTCGAAGGTGCAGTAGGTGTATCCAGCCACTGGGGGCAAAGTCAATGGAATAGCAACCCTCAAGTGACACGGACAGTGTAACAGAGGGGGTTCAGGATGAAGGAGAAGTGGGGGGTTATCCCAGACTCTGATTATCGTCAGACATGACGTCGAACATCACGAAACGCGCCATGTCCGACGATAATCAGAGTCTGGGATAACCCCCACTTCTCCTTCATCCTGAACCCCCTCCATTACACTGTCCGTGTCATTTGAGGGTTGCTTTTTCATTGACTTTGCCCCCAGTGGCTGGATACACCTACTGCACCTTCTAGACTGGTGTCTCTGATTCAAGCCTCTAAACCAGGGATCTCCAAACTACGGCCCTGCAGCTGTTTGCGGAACTACACTTTCCATGAGGCATTATAAAACTCTGACATTCACAGACATGACTAGGCATGATGGGAATTGTAGTTTCTGAACAACTGGGGGGCCATAGTTTGGAGACCCCTGCTCTAAACCAATGCTGGTCACATCCTGTGATCCTTGAACTCACTGGAGAGCGACCACGTGACCTGACGCTGCCTGCACTGACTGGTGGTGGACGCTGCACGCGCTAGCTTCAGGTCGACACAGCACGGAGAGACACACACCAGCTGGACCGGTCCTTCCAGGACAACACACCAAGTGTGTAGGTCGCAGACACCTCTAGTACGAGAACATCCGGGGTCCTGATCTCAGTAACCCCCGATCGGAATCATAGGACGGGTAAGCCTACCCTGAGCAAACAGCTCTCAAGCCCTGTCCTTATACTTCTTTATATTGCACTTATATCTACAGACGCTTCAAGTCCTGCTGGGCATCCCCTTTATTGCTGCTCAAATTTTAGCCTTTCCATCGGGACAATTACTCCTTCTGAATTTGTTTCAATTGCACACAGATAATACTCAGTGGATTCACCACATTAGTGTCTGCAATTTATGAACTTTTTTGACCTAAGTATCAATCATCTGTTTGCTTTGGGTGTACTTAGACTGACAATTGACACCTAGGTGTCTATGGACTATTTCTCTGAGAAATTTGTCAGTACTGTATTCTAACCCATTCCATCCAGGTACAAGGTTGCTCTACAGTCTATATTCAGATGGACGCTTCCCATTTCATTGACACGCCAGCTTTTTGACATAGCTATGTCCGGACAATAGGGGTTATTTTTGATTCAGGTTTCTGAGGGAGGGGGGGGGGTCGTTTTCTCACTCTGATTTTTTAACTTACTCAACAGTGCACTGTGTTTTTCATGTATGGTTTTATTCTGTGATTTGCATGTTTTGGAGGAACCCTTCTCTCTTCTAGGATGTTTACCAACCTTTAGATGAGTTGTTTTTTTGATTGATATTTTACATTCAATAATAAAGCCTTTGCATTTAGCTGATGGATGTTGTGGTTGATTCACCGTCAAATTTTCCATTGGGCTCTCTTGTCCCAACATCTCCAGGTTCCAATACATGTAATATCCCGTCCCCATTGCGTTCAGCTGCTTAGTGGGTCATGGAGGAGGAGGGATGGAGTGGGCTGTCATTTGCCATTTCTATTCGCCCACATGTGTGACTCTATAGTCACATAGGCTGCTCAGATGTGATAGAGAGGAAATGCTTAGCATAGAAACTCACTGAAAACCGAGCATGTGCAGAGTTGCCACCACAGCTGCAAAATCCTTAGCTAAATTGGGGACATGAACAGAAGGGGGAGATAGAGAACAGCAGGATCAATCTTTTTTTTGCAGAAAACAGAGTATGTATGTACAGCATGTAATACAGCATTTATTGATAGGTTTTTGTGATGTGGGTTTAGTGACACTTTAAATTAATATTTTATTCAGGAGTCTAATGACACCCTGTATTACCTCCAGTATTCTCATTCAATGGGCAAGAAAATAATGCATAGAATACATTAAGGTAAAAAAAACTTTTGACATTAGAACCACTTTAACGCAAAGAGAGCAGGGGTCATGAGTATGCAACACACAATGTTCAGAGGTCAGAGTGCAGGGGTCAGAAATATGTAACAAATAGCATAGGTCAGAAGTAAATATCACACAGGATGCAGAGGTCAGGAGTATGCACCACAGTGCGCAGAGTTCCGAGTTAGTAACATGCAGAGCCTAGGGGTCAGGACTAAGTAATACACAGAGTGCAGGGGTCAAGAGTAACACACAGAGTTCAGAAGTCAAGAGTGCAGGGGTCAGAGGAGAGTAACACACAGAATACAGAGGTCAGGGGTATTTATTAGACAAGGTGCAAAGGGTCAGAAGTAAATAATGCAATAGTGCTGAGATTAGGAGTTTGTAGTGCAGAGAGTGCAGGGGTCAGGAGTGTGTAATTCACAGAGTGGGAGTGAAGGAGTCATGAGTAAGTAGCACACAGACTCAGAACACATATTAACAGATGTGGGGCAGGTGCCCAGCTAGCGACCACTATGATTTTGGCAACACTTTTTGGTTCCAATATTACTGTGCCCCTGGCCACAAAGTTGGGATCATAAAGACATGGTTTGATGAGTTTGGTATAGAGAAACTTCAGTGGCCTCCAGACATCCTTGTCCTCAACCCTATTGGGATGAATTAGAATGCTATTTATGAGCTAGGTCTTCTTGTTCGACATCAGTACTTCACCTCACAAATGACCCTTTGGCTGAATGGGCACAAATTCCCACAAATATACTCTAAAAGCTTGTGGAACACATTTAAAAAAAAATGGTGACTGTTATAGCTAAAAAGGAGGAAAAACTCCATAATGATGCCCATGATTTTGAAGTTCATACAGGTGTTATGGTCAGGTATTTACAAACTTTTGGTTTTCATAGCATATGCTTTACTTACAGTGATTGTAAACCTTCAGATAAAAAAAAAAAAAACATGATATACCTACCTGCACTGTGCAATGGTTTTCCACAGAGCAGACACAATCCTTCTCTACTTGGGTCCCCAACTGGAACTCCTGGCTCCTCCCCCCTTACAAGTGCCATCATAGCAAGCCACTTGCTAATTGCTCCCGAGCCCCTCTCTGTGTGCCCATAAGACCCACCCTCGATCCCTCCCCATAGGCTCCTGCTGCTGTATTTGAGGCAATGAGAAGGGAGAGACCCAAGAGAGCTTCTGCTCTTGTGCACATCACTATTGAGATCGGGCTTAGGTAAGTCTAAGGGGGGCTGGGGGGTGCAGCACACTGGAGTTTTTTTACCTTAAAGTGTTATTAAACCCAGGACCCTGCATTCCCTATATCTGGTCTCCCACCGTACACAGAACATGGAACATGGAAATTTTAGTATATATAAACTGCTAAATACCTTTTCTCATCAGTAGTATAGAGCAGTCTTGTGACTTCTATCAGTGCCTGGTTAAAGATTGTAGGAGGAGTTTTCATACTGCACTGGCTGTCCTACCAGGGTACAGGAACCCTGACCCCCTATCTGTACAGTGCTGATTGGCCCTGTGCTGATCACATGCACTCGCCCAAGAAAAAAAAAACCTCTTTAGCAATACACACTAAACTGAGCATGTGCAGCCTGACTACATTTACTTTGTCTTATCCGGACATGTGTTTGGGGGCAATGCAAGAGGGGAGGATCTGTGCATACAGGATCAAAGAACCTTTTTATACAATGCAGAGCATCAACCCCTTAGGTTCTACAGTGAGCATAACAAGCATGCCCTACTGCATATACAGACTGGTTGTGGTTTTAATAGCAGTTTAATTCAGAAAATGCATTAAGGTAAAAAATGTTTAGAACCACTTTAGGAAAGGAAAAGTATCTTATAAATCAAATATGTCATAGTATCTTGTCCTTCCTGTTTCCTACTACAGGAAAAAAAAAACTTCCCAGGTGCTCACAGGGCAGCACAAAGGTCTACACATCATTAGACTAGCTGAAAACGACTCAAATGATCGGACAAAACATAAAATTGGGTGGGGCATATTGGATGATCAATGACACATATGTACGGGCATCCCAGTTGCCACATTAAAAAGTCCTCTGTTTGCATCACTGCTTCCATTAGTCATAGATACTCTTTAAGTTTCATCTATAGAAAATAAATGGTAATTAATGTAGAGTAAGTTAATGTTCCTGTTATTCTAATAGGTATTCATTAAAAGGATATGTTCTAGGCGATGGTATGGATCACAAGGTAGCTGAGAACATCTTAAGATATTGAAATTCAGTGAAAGGCTTTGAAGTTGTTAATTCTATGTTTCACTTTGTAAAACAACCAGTTGTAAGAATTAACACATTTGATATGCTATCATATTGATATATATTTAATAGTGCTGTATGATAATCAGTTATACTGCATTGCCAATGTACCACAAAAATGCAAAATAGTTAATTTAAGCTTGGACTACTTCTGGGCTTGTGTTAACATTCCACTTCCTCCTGTCTTTCATTGTATTCCAGACAGAGAATATCACTATAACAATTTAAATCTAAAATCAAATATTTAAAGCCTGACACCAATTACTCCCCGCCACTAAGATAAAATGGTTAATCTGCCCCCACTCTGCCATGAAGCACTCAAACGTTATGATTGTCCTACCCAAATGGAACCGTTGGACAGTTTTTCTTTATTACTTCCGCACCAGGATGTTAAGTTGTGTGATAGTTGAAGTGAGGAGTGAGGTTTGATCACAGTTTTTATCCTGAAATGTGGATGTGATGAAGAGAAAGGGCTGGTTCACAAAGCCGGCTGGTGTTTGGTGCGATATGACTGAACCCAGCGCAGTGATGAAGCGCTGAGCTTTGCTGATTGCACTGTTCCCCTTTTTTCTTTTAAACAGACTTTATTGAGATTTCACACAGACATCTCATAAAGTTCAATTGCCGGCCGCAAGGTGCTAGGCATCAGGTTGCCTCTCACTACACAGCTCTGAAAAAAAAAGTACTGCAGTATTTTTTTATGCACATCACACCCACATACCACTGCGTTGTGCTGAACCGGGCACATAGGAGACAGGGCATTTTGTCTTGTCCATGTGGTGGGACTGCACTGGAATAAACGCTCAACGCATCCCACTGCATCTGTTGTAATCCAGCCCTAAGGCTCCTTTTTTGTATAAGGGAACATTGTGGGCCCCTATATTTATTTTTTTCGTATTTGGAATGGATATTTGTAGACAAGAGTGAATTTTAGATTTTTGCAATGAGTGTTCTTGATATATGCATGTTTCAATCTTTAAGAAAAATCCTAAGCTTTTTGTAAGTCTTTGATATAATGATTATTTAGAGCAATACACATATAAAACCCACCTTTTGAATCCTAATTTAAAAAAATATGGCCAAAGATACACTTTATTATAAACATCCTTACAAAAACAATTTAAAATCTTCATTACTTAAAAATAAGCAATTGGTTATGTCCCCTGAAATCTTCTCCTGTAGCATTTTAATAAGCTATTTAATGTTTAAGGTAGTCATGGATAGTTAAAATGAACATCCAGTTTAAATGCCAAAATTAAATTGTTATTAAAACCACAATAATAAAAAGCAGTTAGTGCTGCAGGCCTCAGCGCAAACCACCTTTGCTGTGTGGTTTTCCTTTAAAGCCTTTGTTTGCTTTGCACTCTTTTCCCCCAAATCCTTGCTTCCCTTGTTCCTGTTTTCAGGTGGTTCTGTCCTCTTAATGGGTGGCAATGAGCCACCTTTGCGTGTGCACTCTCAGATGGAATTTAAAAATAATTCCCCGCCTGTGCTGCATGCATTCATAGAAACAGAGTGCTTGACAGCAAGACACTATCCTGTCCTTATGAGAGATTGCTATTTTATGGAGCCCGCACGGTCAGTGCAAGTGGATTACTAAGGGCGCATGCTTCCAAACCCAGAAGTTCCAGGCTGTGCCACCAGGAGCCTGTGGTAGTGTACAGTTAGCAATGTAAGCCTATGCTTATGTAGCGGGGTATTCCCCTTTAATACAGAGAGACTACATCTCCCAGTACATCTTGCAGCACCCAGGGTGCATTGCTCCAGAACAGAGACTGCTGGGGCAGACTTTATAAAGGGGAGGCAGAGTTTTGGTCGGTCTCTTTGGACACCCCTCTCCTAGCAAGAGGATCTCTGTGCTGAACTGCTGTGTGCACAAGGCCTGAAGCCTGGGCCGTGTGCTCCTTTCCAAAGAGCCCCTCTGCCAGCCTAGCAGAGCCTTAGAGACATCCTTTCCTCCTTGCTGCAGTACACCAGAAGGATTGAAGACTTGGATGTCGGTGGATTCCTGTTCCTAGACGAATCGATGGAGGAAACGGACTTGGACTTGTCCGGGTGGTGAGAGCTGTTTAAAGACAGATACTTTTATCTTTACTATTCGTTTGGATTACAAAGTTGTTCTTCAAGTGCACCACCAAAGATTGCTAGCGAACATTGTTTCACTGAACTTCCATTTAGATCAGTCAGGCCTGACTGCATAGGTAGACATTGCTAGGTGTTAGTCTACCCATGAGGGGAAGTAGCTGTAAAAGGGAAGCGCTAGAGTTGCATAGCAATACTTTATTATTCTGATTACTCTGTTTATCTTTATTACTGTTTATTGTAGGGATCTGCAACTTGTTATACTGTTGTTTATTACTTGCCCATTAGCCTCAGTAAAATATCTGGGTCAAGTACATTGGTGTCAGTTTCACTTACTTTAATAGAAGTTTTAAAGTATATCACTGTGTGTGTTTGCCATAGGACTGCGTCACCTAGAGTTGTGGTCACGCGGTCCTATCTCCCCTTACTAGCTGTGCCACGGGAGGTTAGAGCCGATTGCCAGGGGTTGACAGCGGTGCACTACAGGGCCCAAATCAATACCAGCGTCTCTCTTAACTGGGGGTAGCGCTACACGTGGGGGCTCGAGCCGGGATCCTTGTACGTTGCACGCTGCAATCAAGCCGGTCAGAAGTACCAGCATGGACCCGCTAGCAATGTCACAGTGGTGCGCAGCGATTGGCGCCGATCCAACCGCGGCGGTAGTCATTGTACTCCCAGGGGAAAGATGGAAGGAAGAGGAGATAAAACAGCTCGTATTCTTACTGTCTCCGAGCCACAAAGCATGGGTGATGGATTTTAGGCCAGATCCAGTGATCTCGTTTACATACGCACTGGTAGAATGGAAAAACGAAATCCCAGAGCATTTTAAAAGTCAGAGTATACGAGCCATAGATAATCAGATCTATCACTTGATACATACGCTGCCAGTGAAGGAAGAATGGTTCCAGACACCAAAACCATCATCTCCACAGATATCTCCCCCGCCATCCCCTAAGGCGGAAAAGCAGAAGGATACAGAGAGTCCCAGATCATCACCGGCCACCCTTAGTGCAGAACTGTGCGCTGTCTTGCAGGAAATTGTGGCCCAGTGTAAAAGAGACCCCACAGACTACCCGATGTCAGGATACAGGAAACTCAGGATATTTTCTGGAAGGAAACCTGTACCTTCAGAAGAAGAGGGATTTGAAGAGTGGCTAGACGGCGCCACTCAGGCCCTAGAAGAATGGGAGGTCCCGGAGCGACAAAAGAAGCAGAGGATTGTTGAAAGTTTAAAGGGGCCTGCTCTGGATGCCATACGTAACCTGAAGATAAGCAGGAAAGACTGTACTGCACAGGATTACTTAGACATCCTGCAGAATGTGTTCGGTGGGACAGAAAAAAATCACTGAGCTTACCTATCAACTGGAGCACTGCTACCAGAAGACAGGCGAGAAACTATCAGAATATATGGGACGTCTAGACAAGATCCTGCATAGGATCATTTTGAAGAAGGGGATCGACCCAGGGAAAGTAGACGAGGCCCGTGCTCAACAGGTATTGAGGGGAGCTCAGCCCCTGGATCCTATTGCATTGGCGCTACGCACCCGACAGGATGGGAAGAGCCTGGAATACCCCGACTTGATCCGGATAGTCAGGGAGGAGGAGGCTGTGTTGGAAGAGAAAAGGAGGAGTCAACATACCGAACCAACTACCCTCCCTGCGGTGGGAGTCAGATCAGCTATGGCTACTGAACGGGACTCAGAAGTGGAGATCCTGAAGTCCCAAATGACCCAGGTGCTGGATCTTTTGACCACACTCCTGTCTGAAAACTCAGGAATGAAGGAACCCGAGGAAATTAAGAATGAACCACGCCAGAGCAGTTCAACACCAACCTCCCCACAGAAGAGAAGAGAGATTGTCTGTTTCAACTGTGGAGGTGTAGGCCACAACCAGCGAGTATGTCCAAGTCCACGAATGGAGACAGAAGGCTGGCGGAGGCCTCAGAGAAGTGACCCAAGAATGGAGAGAAGATCCGGGCCTTCAAAAATAACTTTCCCTGAATCTGCGAGGGAGCGGTGGAGGACACCTGCAGTCTATGCCGTCTCAGTGAACAACGTCTATCAGCCTTCCAAACAACGCCAGAAACGGCATTCCCAGCGCCGGAAGCTGAAGAGAGCACAAGTCCAAGTATGCCAGCCTGCTGTTACAGGTGTTTCCAAAAGGACTGCTACCCAATTGGTAGGTCCTCTGCCTGTAGTGCCTGTTCTGATCGAAGGGATCTACACCAGAGCCATCCTTGATACAGGTGCTCAGGTTACCCTGATGACCAGAGACTTTTACAAGAAGTACCTGTCATACCTGCCCCTGGAAGAGTTGGGAGACACCAAGATTCAGGGTATCCAAGCAGAAGAGTACTCTTGTGATGGATGTCTGCGGGTCAAGTTGTCATGTGATCCATTGAGGGCTGGGGAGCCCCAGAACTTTGAGACACTGGCCATTGTCTGTCCCTGGCTGCCAGGGCCCTCAAGAAGCTCTCTCATCATTGGGACCAATACCGATCTGGTGAAACGGCTTTTAGCCCCTGCTGTCCCCAGATGTGATCCCATACCCTCACTACCGGAAGAGGTTCCTGCTTCAGTACCAGAGGAAGAACCAAGAGTAGCTGAGACTGTGACTCCCAGGGGGAACAGAAGGAAGAGAGTCATTCATCCTCCCCGGAAACTAATTCATGATCAGATGGGAGAAAGTTCCGAAGACACGGTCCTAACCTCAAGAAGGACCATGCCCACATCTGGTCCCTCCACTGTACATTTGGTGGAGGGCAACCCCAACTCACTCCCTGGCACAGTTAGGCAGGCCACTTCCAATAATATGGCCTGTGGGCAGGACAATCTTCCTCACCATGCTAGGTGGGAGATTCCCCTGCCAGGTTCCTTTACAACTGTGAACTATCTTTGATGTACATATTGTTGATGCTGTCTTTGGGGACCAAAGATTTAAAGTGGGGGGAGTGTGTAGCGGGGTATTCCCCTTTAATACAGAGAGACTACATCTCCCAGTACATCTTGCAGCACCCAGGGTGCATTGCTCCAGAACAGAGACTGCTGGGGCAGACTTTATAAAGGGGAGGCGGAGTTTTGGTCGGTCCAAATCAATACCAGCGGCTCTCTTAACTGGGGGTAGCGCTACACTTACATAGTGTAGTGAGTGATGCACTGGGAGATGTTAAATAGATTGCCATGAAGACATTCATTTTAAAAAATGGGAGTGATTAAAACTACTCTAGGTTAATTTTCATGATTGAACGTTTCAAGCTGAAAACAAGTGTAAACAAAATCAAACCATGGGCCTTCACTAATTCCAATCTTATCTCAAGTCTGCATGTTAATGAATCACTCGACAAATTACTACCTATGGTCTGTTCACACTTTTAAGGGCATGTGTTTTACTGCATGAAGATACAATTATGCACGTAGATATCCAACTCATTATTAGATGGTCAGTTGACATTTATGTGCTGCAAAGAATATATAAGACTTTCTCAGGACATGTTGCATTTTTGTGCATTATTGTGTGCTTAGCAAACTTACTGAAATGATGACTGCACAAAGGCATATACAGTGGGGAGAACAAGTAAGGTATTTGATACACTGCCAATTTTGCAGGTTTTTCTACTTACAACGCATGTAGAGGTCTGTAATTTTTATCATAGGTGAGACTGTGAGAGACGGAATCTAAAACAAAAATCCAGACTATCACATTGTATGATTTTTAAGTAATTAATTTGTATTTTATTGCATGACATAAGCTTTCGATACATCAGAAAAGCAGAACTTAATATTTGGTACAGAAACCTTTGTTTGCAATTACAGAGATCATACATTTCCTCAAGTTCTTGACCAGGTTTGCACACACTGCAGCAGGGATTTTGGCCCACTTCTCCATACAGAGCTTCTCCAGATCCTTCAGGTTTTTGGGGCTGTCTGTCATGGACGTATGCCTCTGGTACCCACAACAAGGCTCAGGCACATCCCCGCTAGTAGGCTTCCAAGTGTAAACAGAAGTTTTCCATTGCGCACGCGCCAATCGCGCACACGCGCACAGTGACGCTGCCTTGGCTCCCAGTGGCCTTTAAAAGGGGCTTCCTCTGTCCAGACTCTTGCTATCTGATCTGAAGTTATCCGGTGACCTGATCCTGAACTTGCACCTGCTGTTACTCTGACCCGGCTTCCTGACCTTGCTGCTATCTCCAGTCCTGACCTTTGGCTTCCTAGACCCAGTCCTGCTCATCTGTCTGCCTGATCCTCTGTTGCCTGATCCAGCCTGAACTTGACCCTCCGCTGCCTGACGCTTCTGCCTGTATCTGATCCGCTGTGCATGACCTGGCTCATCTGACCTTTCTCCTGCCTGCTGCTTGTATCCGTATCCACCGGCATCCTCGGCTACCTGCATCAGCTGATCTGCACCTTCCAGCCGCATCCCCAGCTACCTGCACCTGCTGGCCTGCATCACCTGACCTGCATCTTCAGCTGTCCATAGTGGCCTTCTCATCTAGTCCAGGATTACCTAACAGGCACTCATACCCCACTGTGCTCCTTCGGCCACTGTCTCAACTCCAGTGACCTGGGAACCAGGGCTGTACGAGAGGTCTCCCTCTGCACGTCAGGCTCACCTCCAAGGTACGTGTCAGTATCAGACAGCCATGTCTGAGCCTGCAAGAGGGACCTCTTGCACCAATGAGATCTGCCAACTCCTTTCTAATCTCACTCTAAAGGTGGAATCTCTCCAGGATGGTCATAAACATTTGGAGGAACAAATGCAATCCCCGGCTACCACCACATACCCTCCTGCCAGCAGGACACCCACAGGAGCCATCTCTGCACCTGCTGTAACGATGTTGCCTCCTGAGCCAAGGGTCCCCATTCCGGAGAAGTTTTCCGGGGATCAAAATAAGTTTCGGACATTCCGCAATGCCTGCGAGTTGTACTTCTCCCTGCTACCCCTAACGTTCTCCCGGGAGACCACCAAAGTGGGGTTTGTCATCTCGCTCTTGCTGGGGGAACCTCAGTCTTGGGCTCATCACCTGCTTGAAGAACGCCACGTTTCTCTGGACTCTTTGCCATCCTTTCTCAAGGCCATGTCGCTCCTCTATGATGACCCCCAACAGACTTCCACTGCCGAAGCTGCACTTCACGCGCTCCAGCAAGGCCGCAGAGCGGTTGGGGACTACGTAACGGACTTCAGCCGCCGGAGTGCAGATACTCAATGGAACCATGCAGCGCTACGGCATCATTTCCGTTTAGGCCTATCCAAAAGGTTAAAGGATGAACTTGCCCAAGTTGGCATACCAGACTCTTTGGAGAACTTAATGACATTGACCATCCAGATAGACCGGCGCCTTCGGGAGCGCACCGCAGAGAAAGGGAACCAGCAGACTCGCCCAAACTGTATGTTACCCCATGTGGCCACGACCATGCGTCCTGCTTCTGTCAGACCTGTCTCAGCTAGACCTGGACCAACCTCCTCTGAACCGGTACAAGTCAGTTTAATAAGACCCTCGCTATCCGCTGAGGTGCGTTCACGCCGGCATCAGCTCAATCTCTACCTGTACTGCGGGGGAACCGGCCACTGTGTACATTCGTGCCCAGTTAAACCTCAAAGATGCTTGTCCATCTCACCCACCAGTCAACCAGCACCTTCTGCCAATACCACTCATCTGGCCCTTGGCATCTCCTTCCAGCTTCCAGATAGGACTGTGCCTGCTACTGCGATTATAGACTCTGAGCTTGTAGTTGTTTTATTGACCTGAACTTTGCCAACCAACAGCTCATCCCACTGCAGCACCGGGCTCAAGGGCTTTCCATTTTCCTAGCAGATGGGTCCCGTATAAAATCCGGCCTAGTTGCCCAAGAGACTCCACCCTTACCCGTAGTCACAGCTGCGGGTCATAAGGAACTGTTTAAACTCAATGCAATTGCATCCCCTCTGTTCCCGGTCATCCTCGGCCTGCCATTGCTACAGGCCCAGAACCCACAAATTGATTTTGGCACTGGGGAAGTTAAGTTCCAGTCCCATTACTGTCAAAGACATTGCCTGCCTTCTCCTCCTAGGGTGTCTGGCCCTTTGCTGTACCTGGAATCTGATGCAGAATTACGCTCAAAGGTACCTGAACCATACCACGAGTTTCTGGACGTGTTCAGCAAACGGGGGGCTGAGACTCTTCCTCCCCACCATTCATATGACTGCCCAATTGAGTTGTTGCCTGGAGCTGAGATCCCCTTTGGGTGGATTTTCCCCCTGTCTGAACGGGAACTGGAAGTATTAAAGGAGTATGTGGATGAGAATCTCAAGAGAGGATTCATCCAGCCCTCTACCTCTCCAGCAGGGGCCGGAATCTTTTTTGTAGAAAAGAAGGACCACTCCTTACGTCCCTGTGTGGACTATCGGGAACTAACTAAAGTGACGGTTAAGAACCGATATCCTCTACCTCTGGTGCCCGAGCTGTTTCAAAGACTAAGAACCACCGCTGTATTCACCAAGCTCGATCTTCGAGGAGTCTATAATTTGGTTCGTATCCGTGCAGGAGATGAGTGGAAGACGGCCTTCCGTACGAGATTCGGCCACTATGAATATTTAGTGATGCCCTTCGGCCTGTGCAATGCCCCTGCTACCTTCCAGCACTTTGTAAATGATATCTTCAGAGACTGGTTAGATATCTTCATAATTGTTTATCTTGACGATATCCTGATTTCTCCACATCTCTAGATCAGCATCGGAAACATGTAAAGATGGTACTCTGCCGACTCCTTCAGCACAGGTTATATGCTAAACCAGAAAAATGTGAGTTTGAGCGGCAGAGTATACAGTTCTTGGGCCTGGTGATTTCCACGGAAGGGTTCAAGATGGATCCACAAAAGGTCACAACTGTTCTGGACTGGCCTGCACCCTCAGATAAAAAGGGGGTGCAGCGTTTTGTTGGCTTCACCAATTTTTACAGAAGATTCATTAAGGGGTTTTCTGCAAACCCCTCACTCAGTTAACAAAACAGAACATTCGTTTTCAATGGAACTCCGAGGCTCAGACTGCTTTTGCAACTCTGAAGGGACTTTTTACTTCTGCTCCAATCCTGAGCCACCCAGACCCCTCTCTACCCTACCTACTCGAGGTAGACGATTCGGAAACAGCGGTAGGGGCAGTGATTTCCCAGCGTCAAGGCTTCAAGGATCTCATGAATCCCGTTGCTTTCTTCTCTCGTAAGCGTTCCCCTGCCGAAAGAAATTACGATGTGGGAGATCGGGAACTTTTGGCCATTAAGGCCGCGCTTGAGGAATGGAGGTATCTCTTAGAGGGCGCAGCACATCCCATTCTTATTTACATGGATCATAAGAACCTGGAATACTTGAGAACCGCCAAGCGCCTGAAGCCGCGTCAAGCACGGTGGGCGCTGTTCTTTTCCAGATTTTCCTTCCACATCACCTACCGGCCGGGATCAAGGAACACTAAGCCAGACGCCCTCTCCCGCATGTTTGACGATCCCAAGGATGCCTCAGTCCCAGATACTATCCTATCTGAGGGTAACTTTCTGCTCATCCAGACAGATCTGATGTCCAGCCTAAAACAAGCCTTGGCAGGAATGCCCAGTCAACCAGGAGTGTCCCTGACACCCAGAGATGGGTTGCTTTGGAAGGACAATAAAATTTTTGTGCCAGCAAGTTTCCGGACAAAGGTTCTGAACCTATGCCACGACCATCCTCTGGCTGGCCATTTCGGGGTCCACGAGACCCTTGACCTGATTCAGCGTATGTTCTGGTGGCCAAAGCTTGAGAAGAGTTGCGAGGACTACGTGAAATCATGTACCCAAAGCAAATCTGCTAGAACCAAGTCCTGGGGTCTTCTCAGACCACTACCAATTCCTGACAGACCCTGGAGCATGATAGCCATGGACTTTATAGTCGAACTACCCCCATCCGAAGGACATACAGCCATCTTTGTAGTAGTCGACCGCCTTTCCAGGATGGCCCACTTCATACCTTTGAAAAGTACGCCTTCTGCCATGGAGACCGCCCAGGTGTTCATCCGGGAGATCATAAGATTACATGGAGTACCAACCAACATTGTATCCGACAGGGGGGTTCAATTCACCTCCCGCTTTTGGAAAGCACTATGCAAGGCCCTGAAGATTGAGCTATCCATGTCATCTGCTTACCATCCTCAGACTAATGGACAAACCGAAAGGACGAACCAGACCCTCGAGCAGTACATACGCTGTTTCACTTCGTTTGTCCAGGACGATTGGGTAGCACTATTGCCGTTGGCAGAATTTGCCTTCAACAATGCCAGCCATTCTGTCACGGGTCAGTCCCCATTTTTTGCAAACTATGGGTTTCACCCTGTCTTCCTGCCTAACATTATCCCTGAATCTCCGGTTCCAGTGGTACAGAGTACTGATGACTTCCTGGTTCACAACAACAAACTGCTACAAGAGACTATGGTGAAGGCACAGGCAACGAATAAGAGAGTTTATGACAGGACGAGAAGAGGGGAATTGCACCTCCAACCTGGCGACCAAGTGTGGTTGTCTACCACCAACCTCAGAATGGCTTATCCCTCAAAGAAACTGGCACCTAAGTTTATCGGACCTTTCCCAGTCAAGAGGAAACTGAAGAAGTCTCCTATGAACTTGTCTTACCTGATTCACTTAGGATCCACCCAGTGTTCCACGTGTCCCTGCTGAAACCCACAGTACCAGACCCCTTCCCAGACAGGGGAGTGGGGCCACCTGAACCCGTAAAGATTGATGGGGACGAGGAATATGAGGTGGAGGCTGTCGTAGACTGTAGAAGGAGAGGTAATTGACTGCAATACTTGATCAAGTGGAGGGGGTACGGACCAGAGGAGAACTCTTGGGAACCCGAGCAGAATGTGCATGCCCAAGAGTTGATCCAGGCCTTCTTCCGCCTTCTTCCGCAGATACCCTCAAAAAAGAGTCCTTTTGGGCACCCGGAGGTTGCCCATAAGGGGGGGGGGCAATGTCATGGACGTATGCCTCTGGTACCCACAACAAGGCTCAGGCACATCCCTGCTAGTAGGCTTCCAAGTGTAAACAGAAGTTTTCCATTGCGCACGCGCGCGCCAATCACCCACGCGTGCGCCAGTCACGCACGCGCACACAGTGACGCTGCCTTGGCGCCCAGTGGCCTTTAAAAGGGGCTTCCTCTATCCAGACTCTTGCTGTCTGATCTGCAGTTATCCGGTGACCTGATCCTGAACTTGCACCTGCTGTTACTCTGACCCGGCTACCTGACCTTGCTGCTATCTCCAGTCCTGACCTTTGGCTTCCTAGATCCAGTCCTGCTCATCTGTCTGCCTGATCCTCTGTTGCCTGATCCAGCCTGAACTTGACCCTCCGCTGCCTGACGCTTCTGCCTGTATCTGATCCGCTGTGCATGACCTGGCTCGTCTGACCTTTCTCCTGCCTACTGCTTGTATCCGTATCCACCGGCATCCTCGGCTACCTGCATCAGCTGATCTGCACCTTGCAGCCGCATCCCCAGCTACCTGCACCCGCTGGCCTGCATCACCTGACCTGCATCTTCAGCTGTCCATAGCGGTCTTCTCATCTAGTCCAGGAGAACCAAACAGGCACTCATACCCCACTGTGCTCCTTCGGCCACTGTCCGAACTCCAGTGACCTGGGAACCAGGGCTGTACGAGAGGTCTCCCTCTGCACGTCAGGCTCACCTCCAAGGTACGTGTCACTGTCGCTGGGCAATATGGACTTTCAGCTCCCTCCAAAGATTTTCTATTGGGTTCAGGTTTGGAGACTGGCTAGGCCACTCCAGGACCTTGAGATGCCTCTTACAGAGCCACTCCTTAGTTGCCCTGGCTGTTTGTTTCAGGTCATTGTCATGCTGGAAGACCCAGCCACGACTCATCATCAATGCTCTTACTGAGGGAAGGAGATTGTTGGCCAAGATCTTGCGATACATGGCCCCATCCATCCTCCCCTCAATACGGTGCAGTCGTCCTGTCCCCTTTGCAGAAAAGCATCCTCAAAGAATTATGTTTCCACCTCCATGCTTCACGGTTGGGATGGTGTTCTTGGGGTTGTACTCATCCTTCTTCTTCCTCCAAACACGGCGAGTGGAATTTAGACCAAAAAGCTCTATTTTTTTCTCATCAGGCCACATGACCTTCTCCCATTCCTCCTCTGGATCATCCAGATGGTCATTGGCAGACTTCAGACGGGTCTGGACATGCGCTGGCTTGAGCAGGGGGACCTTGCGTGCGCTGCAGGATTTTAATCCATGACGGCGTGGTGTGTTACTAATGGTTTTCTTTGAGACTGGTCCCAGCTCTCTTCAGGTCATTGACCAAGTCCTGCCGTGTAGTTCTGGGCTGATCCCTCACCTTCCTCATGATCATTGATGCCCCACGAGGTGAGATCTTGCATGGAGCCCCAGACCGAGGGAGATTGACCGTCATCTTAAACGTCTTCCATTTTCTAATAATTGCGTCAACAGTTGTTGCCTTCTCACCAAGCTGTATGCCTATTGTCCTGTAGCCCATCCCAGCCTTGTGCAGGTCTACAATTTTATCCCTGTTGTCCTTACACAGCTCTCTGGTCTTGGCTATTGTGGATAGGTTGGAGTCTGTTTGATTGAGTGTGTGGACAGGTGTCTTTTATACAGGTAATGAGTTCAAACAGATGCATTTAATACAGGTAATGAGCGGAGAACAGGAGGGCTTCTTAAAGAAAAAATAACAGGTCTGTGAGAGTCGGAATTCTTACTGGTTGGTAGGTGATCAAATACTTACAGTGCCTTGCAACACTATTCAACCCCCTTGGCTTTGTACCTAATTTATTACATTACAGCCTTTAAGCCTCGTACACACGGCCGAGAATCTCGTCGTTAAAAACACGTCGTTTTTTTCGACGAGATCCTTGGACAAGAAACTTGTCCCGGCCGAGTGTACACACGCTCATTTCAAAGAACCCGCGGTTCTTTGAATGGAGCGAACGCGGTGACGTAATCGAATACGACGAGCATGCACTCGTCACATTCAATGCCGTCGCCGCCATCTTGGTACACCCTACCTATGCCTAGGAAGCTACCGCGCATGCGTCAAAGTCATTTCACGCATGCGCGGGCTTCCTGGAGGACAGGTAAGTGTACACACACACACAATTTTCTCGTCGAGAAACAGGCTGACGAGAATCTCGACGAGAAAATAGAGAGCAGGTTCTCTATTTTCTCGTCGAGATTCTAGTCGGTTTTCTTGACGAGAAACCATACACATGAACAAATTTCTCGGCAAGAAATCTCTGCCAGCAAGTTTCTTGCTGGTTCTTGCCGAGAAACTCGGTCGTGTGTACGAGGCATGAGATCAATGTTTTTTTAATATGAATTATATGTGATGGCTCAGAACACAATAGACTAAGTTGGTGAAATAAAATTAGAAAAATATATACATAAAACTATTTTTCAGAAATTAAAAACGTATAATTGGCATGTGCGTATGTATTCACCCCCTTTGTTAGGAAGCCCATAAAAAGCTCTGGTGCAACCAATTACCTTCAGAAGTCATATAATTAGTGAAATGATGTCCACCTGTGTGCAATCTAAGTGTCACATGATCTGTCATTACATATACACACCTTTTTGAAAGGCCCCAGAGGCTGCAACACTTAAGCAAGAGGCACCACTAACCAAATACTGCCATGAAGACCAAGGAACTCTCCAAACAAGTAAGGGACAATGTTGTTGAGAAGTACAAGTCAGGGTTAGGTTATAAAAAAATATCCAAATCTTTGATGATCCCTAGGAGCACAATCAAATCTATCATAATCAAATGGAAAGAACATGGCACAACAGCAAACCTGCCAAGAGACAGCCACACACCAAAACTCACCGACCGGGCAAGGAGTGCATTAATCAGAGAGGCAGCACAGAGGCCTAAGGTAACCCTGGAGGAGCTGCAGAGTTCCACAGCAGAGACTGGAGTATCTGTACATAGGATGACAATAAGCCAGACGCTCCATAGAGTTGGGCTTTATGGCAGAATGGCCAGAAGAAAGCCATTGCTTTTAACAAAAAACAAAATGGCACGTTTTGAGTTTGCGAAAAGGCATGTGGGAGACTCCCAAAATGTATGGAGGTCTGATGATACTAATGTAGCGCCCCTCCCAATATTTGGGGTCGCTATGTACAAATTTAGGGGGTAGTCTGAGCCAATAGTTAGGCTCAGACCAATTACATTTTCAATTATTTGCTTCTGCTCTGGGTGTGATGCTGCCTGGCAGTACAGTTCCCTGTTGCCTGTGGGTGGCACTGTCACAGCTGGCTCAGGTTTAACCACAGGGGGTATCACAGCACCATCGGGTGTCCTTTCTCGGCAGCCGTACAGTGGGAGTGGTCAATCCGCTGTGCATGCTGGGAGAGGGTACATAAGGGGCAGACGCCATTAGGCGTGAGGTATTCCAGGGGACACCTTGGTCCTGGAGGACGTTCGGCACGTACCCCACCTCTTGTGGCCCTCATGACCAGGGGTGCGTGCGTGTGTTTCAGTCCTGGGCACCTTTAGCCCGAGGCTGCATCGCTGCTTGGTAGGCCCAGCTCGGCTGGCTAGGGCCTACACCTCACGGAAGGATTCCAGGCTGCCCAGTGGAAGGGGGCCCAACTTTAGGAAAGGAGTTCCAGGGGAAGACCAGTCCTGTTGGAGATAGCGACGATACTGCTGTCTCAGGGAGAGGCCTGGAGGCCTACCTAAAGAGGGATCCATTATCGTTGATACAAGCCCTGCAATACCCTAAAGGTTTCTCTCATTGTTGCTTGGCTCGGAGGTTTGGGACTGGATAATCCTGTGGCAGAGGATTCCTAATCGCATCCCCATTTCATAAAGGACAGATTAATTTGTGCTCTACTCCGGCTGCTAGGACCTATCTAAAGAGGGACTATCCGGGAGAGCAAGGCCCACTCAGGCTTGAGTGGCGACGGTACTGAGTCTAAAGCCCCATACACACGATCTGACTTTTGCCCAACAAACTTTGTTTTAAGCAAGTTGGACCAACAATCCGACCGTGTGTACGCTCCTTCGGACAAACTTTTTTTCGTTTGGTTTTGTTTTCATCGGACAAAAGTTGGGTCTGCAAACGGACAAACTTTTGCCCAACAAAAATCCGATGGCGCAAAGTCCTACCGTGTGTACAGAAAACCATAGGACTTTTGTCCGATGGACAAAACAACTAATGTTAAAATCAACCAACAATAGCAGAAGTTGACCAAAGGGTGGCGGTAAAGAGCAGAAAAGAGCATAAAAACCATGTGATGTTGCAAAAAGTTTTGGGAAAGTTTTCAGAAAAGTCCTGTGGTGTGTATGCTATGGGTGTGCCCGGCCAACTCCGTTCGGACAAAAATCCACGTAAAAGTCCGATGGAAGTCCGACCGTGTGTACGAGGCTTTAGATGTTGTGTGCCTGAACCTTTTCCCTACTTCGTCTTTTCTCTCTCTCTCTCTCTCTCTCAAAGTTTTACCTCAAGATAAAAGAATAAAACCTTGCTGCTTAGGTTTTACACCTGTGTGGACATTGGCTTTATTACAAAGGGACTTCCGCCTAGACAACGGAGACCAGGGATCCATTCGTGAGAGGTATTTTGCTGCAGACCCAAAGGTAATTAATCAGTGGATTTCCACACTTAACCAAGTGTGGATCCGGCATAGCCGCAGGGGACGAGGAGGAGAGAAAGGGTAGTTCCCCCCTGAAGGGAACACCACAATCACCACCCCACCCTGCAAGGGTGCTACACTAAAATTTAAAATTTTGGCCATCAAAGAAAAAGCTATGTCTGGCGCAAACCCAACACATCACATTACCCAAAGAACACCATCCCCAACATGGTGGTGACAGTATCATGCTGTGGGGATGTTTTTCAGCAGTCGGGACTGGGAAACTGGTTAGAGTTGAGGGAAAGATGGATGGTGCTAAATACAGGGATATTCTTGAGCAAAACCTATACCACTCTATGTGTGATTTGAGGCTAGGACCGAGGTTCACCTTCCAGCAGGACAATAACCCCAAGGGGAAACATTTAAATGTGTTGGAATGGCCTAGTCAAAGCCCAGACCTCAATCCAATAGAAAATCTGTGGTCAGACTTAAAGATTGCTGTTCACAAGCGCAAACCATCCAACTTGAAGGAGCTGGAGCAGTATTGCAAGGCGCAATGGGCAAAAATCCCAGTGGTAAGATGTGGCAAGCTCATAGAGACTTATCCAAAGTGACTTGGAGGTGTGATAGCCGCAAAAGGTGGCTCTTCAAAGTATTGACTTTAGGGTGGTGAATAGTTATGCACATTTACTTTTTCTGTTATTTTGTCCTATTTGTTGTTTTCTTCACAATAAAAAAAAAAAAAAAGAAAACATCTTCAGTTGTGGGCATGTTCTGTAAATTAAATGATGCAAATCCTCAAACAATACATGTTAATTCCAGGTTGTGAGGCAACAAAACACGAAAAATGCCAAGGGGGTGAATACTTTTGCAAGGCACTGTATGTCATGCAATAAATTGCTAATTAATTATTTAAAAATCATACAATGTGATTTTCCGGATTTTCGTTTTATATTCCATCTTTCACAGTTGAAGAGTACCTATGATAAAAATTACAGACCTCTACATGCTTTGTAAGTAGGAAAACCGGCAAAATTGGCAGTGTATCAAATATTTGTTCTACCCACTGTATAATGTATATTTCAGGATATAAGCACATCTATATCATACAAAAATTAACTGTACCTGTACTCGGAAAGCATTCTGGAGACCACTGAATTTAGAGCAGAAAAACTGATGGCTGGCCAACCCCATCCTGCCTACTTTGCTTCATTATGAGTTCCTAAAGCAAACCTGTGCTGTGCCCATGCAGGGAAAAGTAACAGATTTGCTTTACTCCCTCCCTCATCAGCACCACCTACTCACCATTCCTTTGCTAACCCACCAATCGCTTTCCCTGTTGGAAGCAAAAAAAAATACCTGGTACATCCAGATATGGAGAAGCCTGTGACTCAACTTCATGTAACAGCACTGGGGCAATCTCCAACATTACCACTATGGGGTAATAAACAGCCATTTTTAGGTACAAACAGGATGACCTCTCCTGTAATCTGTAGCCAAACAAAGCAGCAGGGGACTACGAAAAGGTAAGTATGTAATTCTGGGAGAGGCAGACTTGTAAAAGCACAGCTTATTTTAAATGTGTTCTACAGGATTAGTATCCGATAGGGAGACAATAGAGCCTGAAAGAGTAGACCAGACATTAACTTTCTTGCTGCAAGTCAGTGTTTTTATTCACAATCAAATAATTTCTCTTAGGACAGGTAACTCCGCAGTCAGAGAACTTTTTTTTCTTAGGCTTGTCTGGTCTGTAAGAAAAAGAATCCTATATTATCGAAATGATACTCCTACAGTATTTGATGAGGAGTCTATGCACTAACGTAGCATAATTTATGGGAGATTCCTATAAATAGCATACTAATATACATAATACTGTATGTACATTGATACCTTTCCCTAGTACGCAATGGTATGGATTCCTCTGGGATTCAAGCTGTGATAAACATGTATTTTAGCACGTTCTGCAATATGTTTCACAGTTGTAAACACGTAATCTCTACACAACAAATATGCACAATACCAGGAGGTCCAGAATCCCAAACATTTCTTCTCTGGCTGAAAAATCTCATATAGCTGTGTTTTGTGGAATATTTTCTAATATGCTACAACCAAAGTTTTTTTTTGCCATTGGCCATTTAATCGTGACATTAATAGACATAAGGCTTCGTGTCACCATGCCAGGCTGCACAGACTTACTCCCACACTAAACGCTGTGTGAAGCCTAGATCTCTAAATCAGGCAACAATAAATTATATTGTGAAAGAAAGGTTTAAATATGGAAATTGTTCTTAGAAATTCAAGCAAAATATTATATAAAAGTTACAGTATGCAGAATGTATGTTCACCCAAAATGGGGGGTGATCTGAGAAGGCTAAGCCCACCTGAACTTTCAGTTTAAATCAGCAAATACATTCCAGATGCAGATTTTCTTTAAAAAGTAGCAGCAGACTGAGTAGGAAAGCATGGCGCTGTCAAGAAGGGCCCTTGCTTCCTGAGTAGAAGTGGCCTCTCCGTGGAGGTTCAGGTATAGAACTGACTCAGCAGAGGGTGTGTCAGATTTTCACACAGAAAATAAGGCTGGCTATACATTATACAATTTTCTTATTCAATTTCCTTTAGATTTACCTTCAACTATGTAGTGCAAGGGCCTGTCTGATTACACACAAATTAAAAGTGTTTCAATTTGACCTCATTATATGTTTTTTGTAAATCTAAAGGAAGATTGTACAAGAAAATTGTATAATGTATAACAAGCCTAAAGGCTCATACACACTATTGAATTGTCTGCAGATTTTTGTCTTCAGATTTACCAAAAACATATAATATGAGGTCAAACCGTAAGAGTTTCAGTTGGTATGCAATCAGGCAGGCCATTGCACTACATTGGCAAAGAAAAAGAACAAATCTTCTGGACAGCAGCACTCCGAATAAAATTGCCTTTATTTGTAAAATCCAAACACCACACTGCAGATCACACCACACTGGCCAAGCTGACGCGTTTCACACTGTACTAGTTTAATAAAGCACTACATTGTTTTGGTTAATCTGAAGACAAAAATGTGCAGACAATCTAATAGTGTGTATGGGGTCTAAGCGTCCTTCATTACAGCATGTTGGCAAGGGAAAGGCTTTTTGATGAATAGTTAAAGTGGTATTCAACCCGAGAGCAAACATTTATTATATTCCAATTCCTAGATATGATAGTTGCATTAGTTTTCTTTTTCAGGCTTTCTTCTATTTTCATCTGGTTATCCCGCAAGTAAATCATTTTTTTTTTTTTAAAAGCTATTATTTCAAGATGTATCAGTTTACAGGGATGAGACAAACAATTTAACAAGGGAAGAGTTGCTTGCAATGGTTAGCATTTATTTAGTCTTATCTAAGCACTGTTAGCATCAAGTGAGTGTGGATCTTTGTGTGTTGGCACAGAAGTTCAAGTACTAGCTGGCTTACAAGATTCCATATGCTGGTTCTTGGAACAGATGATGATAACTGCTGCATAGTCTATGAGGTATTTTTGAACTGCCGTTTAGCTATGTGTGCAAAGCAGTACACAAAACCAGGCAATAGACTTTACTTAAAAATACCTCTTAAAGCGGAGCTCCGCCTGAAAAAAAAAATATTAAAAGCCAGCAGCTACAGCTACAGCAGCTGCTGACTTTTAATATTTGGACACTTACCTGTCCTGGAGTCCAGCGACGTCCGCAGCAGAGGACGATCGATCGCTCGTCACTCTGCTGCCCCCTCCGCCATCCTCGCTGAGGGAACCAGGAAGTGAAGCCCTGCGGCTTCATGCCCGGTTCCCTACGGCGCATGCGCGAGTCGCGCTGCGCCGTTCTGATTGGTGCTCCTGTGTTCTGGGAGCCGAGTGTCTCCCAGAACACTACGGGAAGTCTGCAGGAAGTGACGTCACTCCCTCAGATTCCCGGAGAGAGGACTCCCAGATGTGGGTGAAAATACCTGTTTTAGACAGGTATCTTCACCCCCCTCCCCCCTGAAAGGTGTCAATTGTGACACCGGAGGGGGGGGGGTTCCAAATAGCAGAAGTTGAAATTTAGGGTGGAGCTCCACTTTAACAAAAAATCACAATCTTATTTTACGCATTACATGGCTTAGCTTTTTCTGTTTGGATACTGCTGCATAACCTATAGCAAGCTATGTTTGGTATTAAGCTGCACATGTATATGGAGTAGCCTGCCCACACATTTGCACAAATCTTGAGTGCATATTACATTTTGCGAGCATACAGCATGATTAAGGCGTCTGTGTACATGCAAATCTTTTGGTAAACACTATTCAAGCTGGTCAAGAGACTTTCAAGTTAATAGTCAAGCATAAATATGAAATATTTGATTTGCCAGAATTTCAAGTCATTCCAAATTAAAAATCACATTTTAGTTTTTGAAAGATGCTGTGAGTTATAGGAGAAGTATACTTTTATAAAACATTATCCTAATTGCTTCCTTCAGATCAGCAGGTGTCCCAATCTAGGAGCTGATTCCTAAAGAATTTGCTAACCTTTTCTGCACATTTCCAATAACCCCACTATACACCCCCCTACTCGTCGTCCACGTCGATAAAAACTCCCAGGTAGCCAAACAAAGGTTGGAAGTATGCCCCTTAGGCTCCATGTACACAGAAGCTAAAAAACGGTCGTTTTGAATGCCAGATTTCTGGCAGAAAAAGCTGCTTTAAAATATAGCTTTTATCAGCGTTTTTTACTAGCGTTTATTAGCGTTTTTCAGCGTAGCGTCTTTTAGCTTTTTTCTTTTTCAATGGATCAAAAAACGCTGGCGACCAGCGTTTTTGAGCGTTTTTGAGTGTTTATTAGCGTTTTTCAGCGTTTTGCGTTTTTTGCGTTTTTTTCCCGCCGAAAAACGGCAATTTGAACGCAAATTCCTTGCGTTCAGAAAAAAGCCCATTAACTCCACTGCTCATTAACGCTAAAAAACGCTATGTGTACATGAACACATAGGCTAACATAGAGTGCAGTTAATGGGCTTTTAAAAAAACGCCAAAACGCCAATAAACTGCAGTTTATCAGCTTCAGTGTACATGGAGCCTAATGGTTATCTGGCATACACAATACTCTCTTTCTCCCGTTAGCAGTAATGTCAGAACTCGGCATTGTGCAACAGTTGGGAGAAACAGTGCAATTGAATCAACCAGAACACTCACAGGGGATGCTGGAATGCATGAGGAGTTTTGTTGGAATTCTAAAGGACCTCAAAAACTGATGATCTATTATGCTATAAGAAATTTTTTGAAATAAGTGTGCTTAACCGCTTCAGCCCCGGACCATTTTGCTGGTCAAAAACCGGGCCACTTTTTGCGATTCGGCACTGCGTCGCTTTAACTGACAATTGCACGGTCGTGCGACATGGCTCCCAAACAAAATTGACGTCCTTTTTTTCCCACAGATAGAGCTTTCTTTTGTTGGTATTTAATCACCTCTGCGGCTTTTATTTTTTGCGCTATAAACAAGAATATAGCGACAATTTTGAAAAAAATGCAATATTTTTTACTTTTTGCTACAATAAATATCCCCCAAAAATATATATAAAAAATGTTTTTTCCTCAGTTTAGGCCGATACGTATTCTTCTACATACTTTTGGTAAAAGAAAAACGCATTAAGCGTTTATTGATTGGTTTGCGCAAAAGTTATAGCGTCCACAAAATAGGGGATAGTTTTATGGCATTTTTATTAATATTTTTTTTTTACTAGTAATGACGGCGATCAACGATTTTTATCGTGACTGCGACATTATGGCGGACACATCGGACACTTTTGACACCATTTTGGGACCATTGTCATTTTACAGCGATCAGTGCTATAAAAATGCACTGATTACTGTAAAAATCACACTGGCAGTGAAGGGGTTAACCTGTAGTGGGCGCTGAAGGGGTTAAGTGTGACCTAGGGAGTGATTCTTACTGTTAGGGGGCGTGGCTTGGCGTGACACATCACTGATCGCTGTTCCCGATGACAGGGAACAGATGATCACTGACAGTGTCTCTAGGAAGAACGGGGGAATGTTTGTTTACACTTATCTCTCCCCGTTCTTCAGCTCTGTGACCCGATCGCGGGACACCGGCGGGGATTGGGTCTGCGGGTCCCGCGGGCACGGTCACGGAGCTCCGGACAGGGTCGTGAGTGCGCCGGCGCACGCGCGACCCACAGCTCGCATCTTAAAGGGGATGTACCTGTAAGCCCATATGCGCAGCCGTGCCATTTCGTCTACGTATATCGTCGTGCGGCGGTCGGCAAGTGGTTACAGTGTAAGTGTAGTGGGTATTTAAATTTGGGGGGGACATCTGGGTTATTTAACCCAGATGTACTAATTGTTAGGGTAACTGAGAATCTCTTTTGTGGTTCTTGGAGGACTCTGGTGGTGCAAGGTTCCCTGTGGCCTGCAGGTGGCGTTGTCGCCCTGGGTCGGAGTTGAACCTGCACCGCAAGACTGTACCTTTTTTGTCCTTTCCTGGCGCCGGTACTGCGGGGCGGGGAACCCGCTGTGACGCAAAGGGAGAGGAGATAAAAGGGGCGGACGCCCTGGCCTCGGGGTTCAGAGTTGGAGGACGCGGCCGAGCCCAGGCACCTTCAGCCTGGGTGCTGGCGTTCCGGAGTTCCGGGCCCAGGTGCCCTTGACCTGGCCGGAGCGAGGGATAGAGTCCATCCCAGGCACCTTAAGCCTGGGGTGAGGTACTACGGCCAAGGCCTGGGACCCAGTAACTTCGACTGGGTTCCGCAAGGGTGGAGGAGTCCGAGGGGCCCTAAGGTGTTGGGACCCGTATCTGAGGCGAGGAGGCCGGGGAGTGTAACCCTTCCAAATAGCCTGGTACAGCATTAATCCGGTGACGGCGGGGCCTCCGGTGACTCCCTTGGAGGGATGTCTTCCCCCTGACAGGGGCTGCAACATAACGAAGGTAACTCCAGTTCCTGTTCACTAGAGTCGCTGGAAGAGACTCTGTACCAGAAGTCCATTTAACAGCCACTGTGCTTAGCAACCGTTGGTGAAACTTCAACGGTTTCGTTTCTTTGAGGATTGTGCCTTGACCTACTCCCCACCAATACTGAACTGTTCTATGGGTCTCAAACTGTCTGCTCGCAAAGGACTATTTGATTGCCATTATGGAATAAATAAGTGTTGGACCTTTTCAGTGTGTGGTACTCCAATTACTGGGAGCAAAGGGGGTATTCAGCAGAACAGACCTGGCTCTGAGCGTATACACAGCCCGGGTGTAATCTGATTCTGGCCTTCACCTCTACACGCAGTAATCTAGAGGACATGGGCCGTGGCACACCTCGCTCTCCCCTTCAAGGTACCCCTAGACCGAAGCCAAAGAAACCGTTAAAGAAGAGAGAGAGAGTGAGGCCGCTACATAAGCAATACCCTGAAAAATGTACCTATTATCTGGAGTTCCTCTTGAAAATAGCAGCGCACTTCCTGGTATGTGAGAAGGCCAAGACACGCCTATGCATACAGCACCATAGCTGTATATCTGCAGTATAATATCTAAAGCCTGGTACACGCTATTCATTTATTTATTTTCATTCAACCCAGTGGGTTAAATGAAAAAAAACCTGTCAGTTCCAGTCGGAGCCACTGTACTAACAATCCGACATTAGTGCATCAATCTCCCCTGCTATGTCATTTTGTGTCCCCCCGGAATAGAACACTGATCAGGGCTCTCAGCTGAGTGCTGATCGGGAGACAGTTGGCTGCTGGTTTTCCAGCATGCTCGTCCGACAGAAGCCGGCCAAATGGCATTCGGCCCGTGTGTATGGGGCTTAAGGCACTGCTGCCTCTGACCATTCGTCTCTGGAAATTTGGTGATATTACCTACTTTTCTGCTCACTGTTATGCATGATGGAGGTTCTGAAATGAGGAAGCAAAAGCCTTGCTTCTACCACATAGAGACACAGGGCAGAACAATGTATTGTAAGTCAGTAAAGAGGAGTCTCATTCTCTGTATTGTTTTTTATTTTATATTATGTAGAATGTAAAAGAAAGCATAGAACCCCAGCACTGCAAGGTGGATGAGAACACAATCAGGAAATTATAGAAAAAATAAATAACCCCTAAATGCCACTTTCATGGAGAAGAATTGATTGGCCCGGTTGAATCTTCCTGGTGAACCACCACTGTTTTCCCCTGTTTAAGCCATCTCCAGGGACTATGAACTAAACCAATTTGAATGTACATGTGTATGGAAAGATATTTGGTGTTTAGATCACACCTGCATATTCAATGTCATTGTGATGTCTGGTAGCTTTACAAAAAATTGTTATGCTTCTGGCCAACCATATTTATGTTACATTCTTACATAACTGTACAAAAAAAGAGTGGTGACATAATTGATCTTGGAGTATCTATAAACCTATACAAAGCTTATTTAAAAAGGCAAATGCATTCCTAAGACAAAGTAATATTTGTCTGGTTACCCTAGGTCAATGTATTTAACACACCTTTATTGCTATTTGCTTTGCCTTACTAAACCCGATGCTTGTGTTACTTCCCGTTGATGTCAAGCATTCCATTTCCAGCACTTTGAATTTGCTCACTAATGATACTCAGTAAACTTTAGTGGAAATCAATGTTAAATATTGTCCTAATGGAGTCAGACCTCACTGTTACACAATATATAACATTGTAAACACATTGGCAATTGACCATGCATCAAAGCTTGTGTCTTTTGTTAAGATGGTTTGTTAAATGGAGTGAGTGCTATAGCTGATGAGAATTAACAAAGAAGCAAGTCTGAAAATCACTTTATAGGTGGCTACAGAGACACCATAGAACATTTGCATGATCTAGATTTGTGAAAGACCTTTATGAACTTCTGAACAACATACTCAGAGAGGCTGAGAATGTTTAGACATGCAAGTGTAGTCAGATGAAGGAAAATGTCAAAGAAGCTCAATAGCAAGGCTTCCCTCAATGGGCCCCCAATAGAAGCTCAAACCATAGAAATAGAGAAAGGAGTGACAGACCAACATCAAATAAAAGAGACCAAGATCTTTTTAATTCTTGGTAAAAAAAAGTCATTTAAAAACAGCCAACACATTTTAGGGGAATCACAACTCTCCCTTCATCAGGGCTCCACACAGGATAAAACCTGGATGAAAAAACTGTGACTTCACAGATCTACAGTATATTAGCATTGCTGCTCAGCAATTGCTGTCAGATGTTTTCCTCTAGTCCAGGGATCTCAAAACTATGGCCCTCCATCTGTTGTGGAACTACTACCCCCATAAGACATTATAAAACTCTGACATTCACAGACATGACTAGGCATGATGGGAATTGTAGTTCCTGAACAACTGGAGGGCCATAGTTTGGAGAACCCTGCTCTAGTCCATCTAAGTTTTATCCTGTGTTGGGTGGAGTGGCGTTGCCCCCAAAACACGTTGGCTGTTTTTATATGACCTTTTTACCAACAATTACAATTATCTTGGACACTTTTCTCTGATCTTGGTCTGGCTTTCCTTTGTGTATTTCTATGGTTTGAGCTTTATTAATGTTTGTCTCAGTCAAAACTTACCACTTGCTCTCTTGATTTTGAGAAAAGAGGAAGAGCATCAGAGAAAGGGAGTTTGCCAGCAGTTTTGTCAGCTAAAACATGATAGGAGTTCTCGCTAGACATGCGCGCCATCAATAAATTTGTTTTGTTTTGTTCCGTTCCGTTTCGTATTAGACGAAACTTCATATTTCGTAATTCGTGTCCGAAATTCAATTTGGATTCGTTTTGTACGAAATACGAATTTTCGTTAGATTCACTAACTTTTCGTAGCAATTACGAACATTCGTTATGATGAATTTAAAAAGCAAAAAATACCTTTCTCAATATGGCAGTCATTGACTCATTATGCTCATTATGAGGGGCTCCCACCATCCCTGTGCTGACTTCCTGGGTTTTGTAGTAGCCCGTTAATTCGTATTTCGTAATTTGTGTCCGAAATTCTATTTGGATTCGTACGAAATATGAAAGTTCGCTAGGTTCGTTAACTTTTTGTAACAATTACGAACATTCGTTATGAGGGGGCTCTCACCATCCCTGTGCTGTGCTGACTTCTTCCTGGGGCTCTACCCCTGCTGTGCTCATTATGAGGGGCTCCCACCATCAGTGTGCTGTGCTCATTATGAGGGGCTCCCACCATCCCTGTGCTGTGCTGACTTCCTCCTGGGGCTGTACCCCTGCTGTGCTCATTATGAAGGGGCTCCCACCATCAGTGTGCTGTGCTCATTATGAGGGGCTCCCACCATCCCTGTGCTGTGCTGACTTCCTCCTGGGGCTGTACCCCTGCTGTGCTCATTATGAGGGGCTCCCATCATCCCTGTGCTGTGCTGACTTCCTGGGTTTTTAACTTCATCATAACGAATAATCGTAATTATTATGACAATAATAAAACGATATTAACGAACATTCTTATTTTGTCCAATTCTGAATCTCCCATCAACTACCAGTACCAGTCTGAGCAGCCTCCCACTCCCGAAACGAAATTCGTCAAAGAAATTTTGTATTTTATATAAAATTCATAAGAATAGAAATTAATATTTCGGATGCTTCCGAATGTACGAATTTTCGGAAATTCGGACGAATTTTCGATTCGTACGAAACGAATCGCACATGTCTAGTTCTCGCCTTTCCTTACTCTACCTAAGAAAAGCATCTTAATTTCTGTCTGTTTTGTGTTTATTAAATTGCTGTCAGCAAAATAGGAAGACAGGGTAAATCTTTCTGATGGCATACCAAAAAGCAGTAAAAAGCTGACAGGTTCCCCACTCACTCCAAAATTTAAAAAAAACAAAAGTTTTGGCCAGACATATTGGGGTTGATTTACTGAAGCTGGAGAGTGTAAACTATGGTGCAGCTGTGAATGGTAGCCAATCAGATTCTAATTTCAGCTTGTTTAATTTAGCTTTGACAATAAAATCTGAAAGCTGAAAGCTGCACCAGATTTTGCACTCTCCAGTTTTAGTAAATCAACCCCCTGCTCTCTATTGTAAGTTCTGTTAAGCATTAGGTGTGGGCAATGTTAAAGTGTATTTAAACCTAAAAATAAAAATGTATACCGTATATTGCAGACCAATTAGAAAATGGGCAAATTCTGGACAGGGCCACTTAGAAAATGAGATTGCCCAGAAGATGGGCGTGTTAGATGTGGGCTGTGGGAGCGGGTGACAGTGTCTCAGGGACTGGGACGAATATGTCGGAAAGTACGGTATATTCAGTAAAATTTTTGACATTCAAACTTCACCCCCTTGCAAGTTATCTGTACTGTACTGTAGCATGGCTTTTAAAGGGGAGTAATGCAGATCCCAATGACTGGCATAAGAATACAGTCCTACCTATGAGCCCTCTGAAAACTGTGCTCAATCTGGAAATCGGACGATTATTTCAGACTCATGGGTAAATATATTTATTGGCCCTTCTGATATTTTATGTTTCCTGGACAGCATTAGCAGCTAACTGAATGATTTAATGCTACCTGTGTAACTTCTAAAGATGTATTTATATTCTGTAGATATGATTTGGTAACCCCGTACTATAATCACAAGCTGGGTATATATTACTGTACATTTCACTCTTCTGAACTGTACTGGATACCTCATATACACTTACTGAAGCTGCTAGCCTAACAGTAGAATTTAATAAATTAAAGATAAAAATGTCTGGTAGGCATTTTTTTTTCCCCATGAAAACTACAGGTGGCATATTATATCTGCCTGTAAAACTATGAATATACATATGTTCTGGGGATCTAACATTTTACAATACAAATCCCGATCTTCAAAAGAGTTTTCACTCATGCTTTTTATGATCGGCAGTGTTGAGGATACAAGACTGTTATTTAATTAAATGTAAATCTTTAAAACATCTTTTGCACACATTATGTTTGATGTGATATAGAATATTTCCAAAGGGCTGATCTTGTGGTGGTCATGGCTCTTCGGCTATGATAATTGGGATTAGACACAACATGGAGAAGGGGGAAGATGAATGACAGTGGGTTCCAGAAAAGGCACATAGGACTCTATGGATTTCCCAACAGTTCTCTATAGTCCCTTCTGTACAAATATATATCGTTTCTAACTGTAGGACAGTGAAGATCCCTAAATAACCATTTGTAATAAATAACCCATCAATAATTTTGTCTGCAGCTGGGATTAGGGAATGGATCAACTAAATAGACTTTGCCACAAAGTTATACATTTTGCCAAAGTGAAAACTCTCGGTTTTGCTCATTGGGCTGCTTAGACAGAATTTGCTTAAACAGCAATCTATTTTTTTAAATATTATTTAAAGGGTATGTGTGTTTTTTGGGGGGTTTGGGATATTGAGGATTGTTTAGTTTATTCCATTTAATGTTCTTTATATTTGTGTTTTTAATATGTTAATGAAGCGTAATGGATCTCTGTAGTGTAAAGGGATCTACAAGCAAATCTAGCCTAAGCAGTGTAATTAACGACTTTGAGAGGTTTCCCCAGTGGTGAAATAAATTTTGCCTTAAAGCGGAGGTCCACCCAGAAAAAAAATACATTAAAAATCCTAAAAAAAAATAAAAAAATTTATAGAAAAAAAAAAAAAATTATACTCACCCGAAATGCCTGTTGCTATGTGGAAGTCCCCTTATCTGCCTTCTGCTGTGCCTCTTCCTTGTCCTCGGATTGAGAACTTCCGTTTCCTCTTCTTGTGAATGGGGCGTGCTGCCTTCTGGGAACTGTGTGTATCCCAGGAGGCAAGCCGCCCATTCACAAAGCGCCGTGCGAGTGGCGCATGCGCAGTAGGAAACGGGCAGTGAAGCCGTAAGGCTTCACAGCCTGTTTCCCTTAGTCAGGATGGAGGAGCCGGGAGCCTGGCAGCAGCGATCGATCGCCATGGCAGGACCGACATCGCAGGCGAGTAGGACAGGTAAGTGTCCTTATTAAAAGTCAGCAGCTACACTGTTAGTAGCTGCTGACTTTAAAAAAAAAAAAAAGCTGCACCTGCGCTTTAACCACTCTACTCATTCTGATTTGTAACATGAGGTCTAGGGATAACTAGAAACTTGGGACCCCCATGCACACCTCTGTGTTATAATACCTTCCTGCCCTCTGTCCAAACTAAAGGAAAACCAGAATAGCATCATAAAAAAACAGTGAAAATTAACTATTGCTTTTAGATTAAAAGTCAGCAAGTATAACCTTTCCCAGTCAGCTTTTCAATTGTGCAAACTTTTACAATTGGTGGTGGAGAAAGCTGTTGAGTATCCCAACCCCTGAGATTTAAATGTGTGATGTTTAACAGCTCACATGTTCAAGCAGCTCAGGTTTTAACATGAAAACTTAACAGGCAAACATGTTGGGCATTAAATATTATTCATGGGAACAACGTGCAAAATAACTGAATAAAACAGGGTAACATCAATTACCCAGTGAGATATTGTAGCAGTCTAGCAGAAACTTTTTTTGTATTTTTATGGAAAAAAGAGCACGAGCATCCAATCATGGAAACATCTCATTCCTTATTTTTAACTTGGTCCTCTATGGTCCTGGTAACAGTTTACTTTTTATGTTACTCATTATACATTCATTTGCTGTTTCATTACATGCCTGTTCAATGTCGCCCCTGCAAACCATGGCTTGTTATGATTCTTGAAACTTCAGTACAAATATTGAAACAGAACATAATTAACTCCATGGCCCAACTTTGTTCATTACGGACATCAGTTCATCATTCACTCCATGCATTATGGATAGCAGTTCATCAATACACTTCATAACTCTTTTCTCTGTATTGTGCAGCATTTCTGAGCCAGTACCGCTGAGCTTGTACTGGACTCCACCAGCATAGTAACGCACTCAGTGACATTCATTCATATGTTCCACTTGAATGCTAGGAAGATTTACTCTTGCACATAACCTGTGCTTACTCTTCTCTCGAGGCTTTACTCCATATTTTGTGACTCCCAGGCAAGCTCCCTAAGATGCCCCATGATGCGATGCCAGAATTGTTCCTGTTGCAAGGGAAAGAGCCTAAGCACAAACGTTCCTTCACTACCACGACCTCCATCACCTTTGCCAAGTTACTTCATAAGCTTCCTAACTGGCTGGCTGCTTATGTACCCGACACTAGTACTGCAATCAGTAGCAATGCCATTCTAACTTCCTCCGAATAGCTTTACTGCACATTAGACATTTGTACTGTATCTTCCATATCTCGTCTTGTTCCCTTATTACTCCCTGTTCTTATGATACAAGCATTGCATTGCACCCTTTAAGTTTGTCCTCAAGTAACTTCAGACCAGACCAAGTTGAATAACAATAAACATTATTTACTGATGATGTTTAAATATAAAAGATGAACAGTTTAACAGATAATCTTCAATACACATTCCTGAACATGTTCTCCCAAGTGCCCCATAGCTGTTCTCCTGGTGCCCCACAAGGTAATCATACCATGAACAAGTGAGAAAGTCCTGTAAGTCTTAAAGTCCATTTAGCAGTGACAAAAGTCCATATCCTTAGTACCCTGACTGGGCTCCCACAGGGGTGGTTAAGTGCAAGAACTAGTTCACATCTTTAGCTACATTCTGTTGCTTAAGTGGGGAGACATGAAACCATACCTCCAGCCGTCTTACTAACTTCAGCGTGCCTAAGAGGTAGTTCTCTACCTTTTTATGTGTTTGCCCCAGCAGAGGGTAGTACTTCCCCAAAAATCCTGGGAAACCCTGGCCAGAAGAGTTAACCCTTAAATGCCAGGGAGCACCATCTCAGCAGGGCAAACACAATCAACCCACACTGGGATACACAGTACTACAAAGAAATGCAAGCAAAGCAATTAAAACCATAGCAATAGCAGCAGTAATGTATTTAGGTTTTGTGCTGCCCTAGGCCTGACTAAACTTGTGAACCCTCTAATTTAAATATGACCCACCCCTTCCTGACAAGGCCACACCCCTTTCTGTTTAAGACCCACCCTGAAATTTTCGAGTGGGGACACTAGTTCTTAGGGCCTGGGGGGGGGGGCAATGGATTCCCTTAATTTGCATAGATTTCTTCTCACTTCCTGTTTGGCTATGGGGCAGGATATGAAGGGAAATCTCTGCAATGGGTCAGGGATGGTAAAAAAATTAACTGACAGGGGCTATAACCCTCCCTTACTCTATCCAAAATGAAAAAAAAAAATGTTGGCTATAGTTCTACTTTAATCACAAATTTCTGATAATTTTATGGAGAGGACTAAGAAGATATAACAATGCCAATGGTGCAGCACAAAACATATAGCACAGTGAAGAAGGTTGCCCCCCTACAAAGTGCTGCCCTAGGCCTTGGCCTTGTTGGCCTAGGCCAGGATACAGCGTTGCATAGCAGTCAAAAACATATAAAAGAACACGCAATACAACAAACCCCCTGGAAGCATCTGCTTACAAGCTTGCTAAGCTATAGAATAGGGTGATGAAAAAAGTAAACATTTTCCAGGATCAGTAGCTAATTCATGAAAAAAATATTTTCTATAGTGCAGGCTTTAAAGGTACATGTAGCAGCAAATAATGTGGACCTAATCTTATATAATCTGTCATGTTAAGTATATGTAAACTTAATCACAAAAATCTTATATAAACCTTAAAAAGACTTTGTCAGGTCTACTTAGAATCATGGGGTGGGATTGGTGTCACATCTCACCACACTGTAGAAGTAATAATTTCTACTATAAACAGCAGAGCTAGCACTTTCATTTACAATTAAGCTTGTGGCTGCTTTTGCGTGTTACTCATTACTGTCCCGCCATTATACTTTTGGCAGTGGCAGTAAACTGGTTAATTTTGATTATTACATTACATTTCTGGTATCTGATAAATATATATATATACATTTTTTATGGTGTCCTTGCTATTTAAAGAACATGTCATATTGCCTAAAGGAATAGTTGACAGCTGTCATTTTCCTTGTCTGGTGTGAAAATAAATTTTCACTTAAACTGAGAACTAGCACCAACTAACCCTTAGTTACTAACAAGTTACTAGTAATTGTGTGTTAGCAATTCAGGATCTGGGTAGTAACACCTTGCAATTTACATATTAGGCTAGGAGGTAGTGAGACATAAGCTCACATTTTCTTGTTAGCACATTAGATGAGTGATAGTGAATATCATTATTTTGCTGATAATTAGCCATGGAGGAGGGGTCATGCCAGATTGAAAGTAAAAATCAGTGCATGTGACCAGACCATGCCAACCCTACTGAAGTGATCATTTTTATGTACTAACATTTTCATTGGTTCAGTACTATTGTACTTTAGAATATGCACAGTCTATAGTAAATGTTAATGGCGTATTGAAGGGAGAATGGATGCTATGAGGCCTGGTCAAACCACTGATACATTTGAGCCCACAAATTCTTTTAGAAAGGGTTGCCAGTCTATGCCTGGAAAAGAAACACTTCACTCAATTATCTAAGTCATAACCAACATCATTTGCTATAAAACCCTGTAATTTCAGCAATGACAGTCAACAGGAGCTGCAAATTAATGTTACGTGCCTGAGCAATAACATTTGTTTTGGCAAATAACACTTTAATTGCAGCTAAGCTAGTTTAGTCCACTGACATACAGTATAGAATTGAACACTGTTTATGTTTTTGTAAAACTACCGGTGTTAGTATAGTAAAAAGAAAATGGGTTAGGAGAAAACAGACATAGGCACAAGTTGACAGGCTATGCACATGTTGGCAGGGTAGGGTTGAAGATGAACCTTTCCTCCATATTTTCCCATTAACTCGTTGGGCGCCAAGTTTGAGTCACATAAGAGGACTACCCCGGGCATGGGTTCTTCTGGGCAACGATAGGCACTTGGGAAAGGATAACTCTCGGGTCCCCATGACAATGTACACTTTGTCTGTAACTTGCATTTAGGAGGGACACACTGATCCTTGTCCACATCCACCCATCCAGCGTATTGCTACCTCACTCCCAGTAATGGTATGGGGTCCCGTCGTGCAGCTAGCACGGACTCCATGCGTGACCTTGACTTCCTTTAACTCTTCCGTGCCTGTTTACAGATTGGGGACCTCTGCGGGCACCAATCCAATCCTGTTGCTATGGGAGACAAACTCACGGAAAGAATACCAACAACAACTCTGTCCTGCATTAGGCTTTCCCATCTGCCCCAGGCACACATTTCACGACAAGCTGCTGGGTAAATCTCCATTATTTTAGGTAACCACTTGTATCTGCACACTATATCAACTTTGGTATGGACGTCTTCACACCCCAAAGTACTTCAGTGACCCGAACTATAGAAAGGTGCTGGTTACTTGCATTGCACCCCTTTAGTCACTTCAGACCAGGCAGGAACAAGGTTTTAATGCTTTACTTAGAAAAGTGCAAAGACATCTCAGAGTCCAACATGTATTTCTCCTACATCCCTAATCCTAACTCAGGCTATGTGATGCCCCGGCATACCTGCAAAAGGTACAGTCCATGTACGATCAAGGGATCCAAAGATGGCATTTTCCAATGTTGGTTTCTTCAGGGATGAACCCCAGGTCCTGATGACATCACGGCAGAGACGACATAGCAGAGATGCACGATTCTGGAAAAAATGAGAATCACAATTTTTTTGCTTAGAATAAAGATCACGATTCTCTCACGATCCTCGTGGCATAACATCATCTTTTACATGATACAAAAAATTGGGCTAACTTTACTGTTTATTTTTTTTTAATTCATTGAAGTGTACTTTCTCTCAAAAAATTGTGTTTGAAAGACCGCTGCGCAAATACAATGTGACATAAATTATTGCAACTACTACCATTTTATTCTCTAGGGTCTCTGCTAAAAAAATATATATAATGTTTGGGGGTTCTAAGTAATTTTAACTTGTAAGCAACAAGTGTCAGAAAAAGGTTTAGTCTTTAAGTGGTTAAACTGATCTCATTTACAGACCAAAGTTCACCCCTTTGATCTAAAAGAACCAAATGATACATTGTTTATAGTTATCGCTGAGCAATGTTGAGAAACGTTTGCTGGAGGCTTTTTTTTTTTTTTTTCAACAGCTGTGCGTGAGCAGAGAATAGCTCTGCACTTGTTACATCAATGAATCGTGGAAATGCCGATTAAAGTGATTGTAAAGTCAATTATTTTTTCCTATAAAAATTACAAACATGTTATACTTACTGTACCTGCACTGTGCAGTGGTTTTGTACAGAGCAGCCTCTTCTTCTCGGTCCCTCTTCTGTGATCCTGGCCCCTCCCTCCTGTTCAGTGCCCCCACAGCAAGCAGCTTGCTGTGGGCAACTTGCTGAGCCACAGCTCCCTGTGTCTATTCAGACACGGAGCCCCAACCTGGCCTGCCCCCTCTCTCCCCTGACTGGCTAGCTGACTTTGATTGACAGCAGCGGTAGCCAATCTCAGATGGCTGAGACAGTCGTGGACATCACTGGACAGAGAGGGACATCAGGCAAGTGTTAGGGGGGCTGAGGGGGGCTACTGCACACGAAGGCTTTTTATCTTAATGCATAGAATGCATTAAGATAAAAAACCTTCTGCCTTTACAACCCCTTTAAGATCATGGGGGAGGGGGGTTTGAATCGAGATTGCAATTTTTTAACCATTAATCGTGCAGGTCTTTGACATAGTGGACATTCTTCCACCCCTCCCGGGTGCAATTCTTCAATCTTCTCCCTCTTTCTCTGGCCTATATACATTGGGGGAGAACTTTTACGGGCTCTTAGCCTCTGTGCTCGGGGGGGGGGGGGGGGAGCTCTGTTCCGAAACACTGTCCCTCTTCATTTTAGGACCAGTGGGTTGGACCCAAAGACAACCCGCCAAAACCTAGGAACTGGAAAAGGAATCAATCTCCACCCTCCCATTCTGGGGCAGCACCCAACTGGCACAAATTCAACCTGCTTACACACACCAATCCTTAGGATTGGGGAATTGTGGTATATATTAGCACAAATGTGTGTTTGAGTAACTTGTTGGGTGGTGGACAACTTCATTATACTAAAATGAACATACATATTTATGGTAAATGTTTTGAACAATAAGCATTTTATCCAAACATCACAGTATAGTAATCCATGGCTTTGAAGGGTACCTGTTCTCAGGTTAAAGCCAAATTGAACCCTCAATTTCAAAGAACTAAATACATGGAGTGTACTTAGCTAATTTAAACTGTGTAAAAAGGACTAAACAAAAAAAGGTAAAACAAATACATTGTAAATGTGCCTTCTGTCCCTTCATACATTTACCTGCAAAATTTATAAATGTCAAAAGATTGGCTTTTTTCCCCTGAACTTTGATGGAATAACTTTCAGTTCATTTGTAGGTACAGCTGCTCAGCTGAGCGACCGTGTGCAAAAATGCAGGGTTGCACAGAAGCAATGTGAAAAAACGCAGTCAGTCGTGTTATATTTTTCTGCACCGATCTGTCCTGCAGCTGACAGCTGTAAGGATGTGGGAATGGGGCACACAGAAAATAATTGTTTTCTGTGTGCCCTTGCGGAGATCTGCGCTTTTTCTTAAATAGGTTGTATAGGTTCATGTTTTTTCACCTTAATGCATCCTATGCATTAAGGTGAAAAAACATATGACGATTACCGTCCCCCCAGCCCCCCGTTTTACTTACCTGAGCCCTGGAAAGTCCCACGTCACGAACGCGCTCTTCCTTTGCCCGGGCTTCTCGGCTCTTCATTGGATAGATTGATAGCAGCGCAGCCATTGGCTCGCGCTGCTGTCAATCAAATCCAATGATGCGGGCGCCGGGGGTGGGGCCGAGCCCTGAACTCGGTGGCTATGGACGCTGAATGCAGGACTTGGGAACACGCCCGGAAGGTAACCCCCTTGGGAGAACGCTTCCCAGAGGGGGTTATCTGAGGCGGGGAGGAGCCAAGAGAGCCGCCGCGGGATCCCAGAAAACGGCATTCAGGGCCACTCTGTGCAAAACGAGCTGCACAGTGGAGGTAAGTATGAATCTGAACCTTTAGTATCACTTTAAGCACTGTGAAATGGTCGGTTTTTTGTGTATAAGTTCTTTATGGTTCACGTAACTGGAGACACAGAATTTCCTTCACCTACAGTACATACTTTGTGCTTAAAGGTGTCTCTCATTCTAACCTAAGAATGTTGTTCAGATAATTCAAACATGAGACTCTTTAAATATAAATGCATGTAAAACAAGATTTTAATATGTTTATTATGAAGATGAGCTGCTGTCTGGCATCAAAAACATATAAGGGTATGTCAAAACACACCCAATGTTAAAACACATAAGATTATACTGAAAATTAGGAAACGAGAGTCTAATGAATATATCTACAATTTTAAATCGTGTTTATATACCAAGCAGTGTAAACACCTGTAACCCAAAATCAACTAAACACCATCACTCAGAATTATGCAAATAATCAATAATGAGCAATTTGTTACCAGAATAGTTTATACGCTGATTATGCCAAACACAGGGACATCCAGTTTCACAGTTCTAGGATGCTGCTAAAACAGAAAGCAGGCACTTGGGGGAGGAATGACACTTAGGGGGGGGGGGGGTTGATTTACTAAGGTCTTGTTCACACACGTGGCTGTTTCCTGACAGCTCTGAAAAGTGATCTATTGTGGGTAGCTTTTCAGTTTCAGTTGACAGGTGATTCACAGGCGGTATGCTGCCTCCTGGATGCCTTTTGTTCAGAGGAGTTTTTCTGCCACAGGCCGTCACAACCGTGTACATTAGACACGTTCTATTGTGGTTGCAGCATGGTCCCATTCACTTGAATTGGGCACGTTTGTTAATGGTATTGCCAACTAAACATGGCATGCTGCATAAAATTTGCCGTGTCCTAACCACAATATAGTGCACAGACATGGCCACTGGCAATGTAGTTGGTTGGGAGCAATAAACATATGAATCACCACTTCTCTGCTGCCATTGTAAACAAGCCCTAGAGTAGGCTGTCCACTTTAAAGGAGAAGTCCAGCTTAAGCTCATTCGGCTGGGCTTCTCCTCTGAGACGCCCACTTCCTGCCCCCTTCAAAGCTCAGTGCTCCAGTGAGCATGGAGGAGCAGAGCAGGAGAGCTGCTGACAGACAGCAGCTTTTTGCTCGGGGAGGTGAGAGAACAGGGCTATTGGCGATGTTTGGTGGCTCGGTTCTCAGTGAAGAGGTGGCAGGGGACAGAAACAACATACACCTAGGTATGTATGATTATGGGATAAAAATAAATCCCAAAACTTCTCTTTTAAGTAATTTTAAAGTTTAAATTTTTTTTTTACCTTATTGCATTATCTGCATTAGGGTAAAAAAAAAGAAAAATAAGCACCCCAACTATTTGTTCTACCTACCCTTACCCCTAAGCACTTACCTGACTCATGTCACTGCTCGAGCACTGTCCCAGCTGCAGTACTGCTCCCCTCACTTCCTGGTCTCACAGGAGACACTGAGGGCAGCAGACCCAGAGGCTCCTGCTACTGTCAAACTCCTGTGAAGAGAGGGCAGATGTGTGGCCTACTGGCACTGTGTGTGTCTATGGATATACCCAGCCCAACTTGAGAGCATGCACACAGGGGTGCCTCCTTAGCAACCGTATTGCTACAGGAGACATCCGGAACAGTGAGAAGCAGACAGCGCCGGCAGGGGGTTGCCAGAAGAGGAGGTAAGGGACATCTGTGTGCACAGAGCAGGCAAGTATAACATCTTTTCGATTTTAAACAAAAAAATTAAAACAAGCATTTAGTATTACTAAATACTTCAATACCGGGCACTTTGACCGCCTTCCTGCCCAGGCCATTTTCAGCTTTCAACGCTGTTGCGCTTTGAATGACAAGTGCGTGGCCATGCAACACTGTACCCAAATGAATTTTGAATCATTTTCTTCACACAAATAGAGCTTTCTTTTGGTGGTATTTAATTACTGTTGGGTTCTTTATTTTTTACAAAAAAAAATGAAAAAAGACCGAAAAAAATAAATATAGTTTTTCTGCCAGTAAATTTTGGCAATAAGTAATTTTTCTCCTTCACTTATGTGCGCTGATGAGGCTGCACTGATGGGCACTGATAGGCTGCACTGATGAGGTGGCACTTATGGGCACTGATGAGGCGGCACTGATGAGGAGGCACTAATATGCAGCACTGATGAGCACTAATAGGTGACACTGGTGGGAACTGATAGGTGGCACTGGTGGGTACTGATGGGCGGCACTGGTAAGCACTGATGGGCGGCACTGGTGGGCACGGATAGGCAACACTGATGGGCACTGATGGGTGGCACTGATGGGCACTGATAAGCAGCACTGATGAGCAGGCACTGATGGACACTGAGAGGCAGCACTGAATGGCATCACTAATGGGCACTGATTGGCACTGCTGTGGTTTTACTGTAATCAGGGAGTACTGATGATCAGTGCCCTGATTACCTGCCCTGGTCTCCCCTGTGAGGAGATACCACTGATCGGCACTCCTCGACACACACTCTGTCAGTGTGAGACAAGAAGAGCCGATTAACATCACTTCCACATTTACATGTGACCGGCTTTGATTGGACACAATTGATCACATGGTTAAAGATGTGCTACATTGGCTCTTTACAGAGATCGGGGTCTTTCTGTGGCTCCGTCATATGACATTCTCCCAGAACAAGAGCGACACAGCTCTTCCGTCATTTGATGGTGGGCCGGTGGCAAGTGGTTAAGCTGGCCAAATACTAGCAGATTTTTGAACAAACGTTGATACGAACAATTGTATGAAAATTTTAAAGCAAATTCTCAGCACATTCAATAGCATGAAAAATGTTGTTTGAAAGCGCTTCAAATTTTTGTTTAGTTTTAACATTAAATTTTGGAACAAATGGACTTTCCCAGAGTGTAAACCACATACACTGTTAGAAATGTGTTTGCTTGAGGAAATTAAAGGGGTTGTAAAGGTTTGTTTTTTATTTTCTAAATAGGTTCCTTTAAGCTAGTGCATTGTTGGTTCACTTTCCTTTTCCTTCGATTTCCTTCTAAATGTTTTTTTTCTTTGTCTGAATTTCTCACTTCCTGTTTCTCCTCAGTAAACTTCACACCATCATCCGAGCGGTGTTTAGTCAGCCAGAACAGCTTACTGAACAGCTTACTGAGGAGGAACAGGAAGTGAGAAATTCAGACAAAGAAAACAAATTGAAAAAAAACATTTAGAAGGGAAATCGAAGGAAAAGGTAAGTGAACCAACAATGCACTAGCTTAAAGGAACCTATTTAGAAAATAAAAAACAAACCTTTACAACCCCCTTTAATGTTGATTAGAAAATCGAACAAACTTTCATAAAGCCAAACATTTTGAACAAAAATCTATTAGTATATAGCCAGCTTTAGCAAAGTCTAATTTTAGTTTGCAAGGTGAATGTTTGTAAATATGGTGAAGCTGTGTTCCACTTAAAATTTCATGTGCAAGGGAAATAAAAAAATAAATTAAAAAAATCTAGCATGTGATTAGGTATTGAAAGTAAACACAGCTTCACCTGTTCAAAAACATAAGCTTTGCAAAAAGAAGATTATTTTATTATATGAACATATCAACAACCTCTACTCTATTGTATTTCATTGCAGTGCTTCTCAAACTTCTCCACGATTTTAAATTATAAATAAATATATATATATACACACACAGTGTTAAAGAGGGTGGTAAGCATGGTTGTCTATACAAGTAACCAGGTGGATCCCAAAAAAAACACCACATTAATGAATATACAGTGGTACCTTGGATTACGAGTATAATTTGTTACATAACAATGCTTGTAATCCAAAGCACTTGTATATCAAAGCGAGTTTCCCCATAGGAGTCCATGTAAACTCAGATAATTCCTTCCACAGTGACTGCTATTATATGCAGTACCATATGTGGTCAGAGGTGGGGGGGCACCGGAGACACTCGGAAACACTTGGAGCCGCTCGAAGACACTGGGAGATGCTCGGTGACACTCTGGAACGGAGTGTTTCTGAGTGTATCCGAGCAGCTCCAAGTGTCACCGGCGCCCCCATACGCTCGCAAACCGAGTCAGGATTTAAAAAAAATATTAGCTTGTATTGCGAAATGCTCGTAAACCACGTTACTCTCAATCCGAGGTATTACTGTACAGACATACCCCACTTTGAAGTACACGATGAGTTTTATTTACTAAAGCTGGAAAGCCCAAAATCAGGCTCACTTCTGCATAGAAACCAATGAGCTTCTAACCCCAGCTTGTTCAATTAAGCTTTGGTAATAAAACCTGAAAGCTCATTGGTTTTTATGCAGAAGTGAGACAGATTTTGCGCTTTCCAGCTTTAGTAAATAAAACCCATTGTGTACTTAAAACTGGGGTATGCCTGTATAATGCAAAGAAGTTTACAGCACAGTAATAATATATGAACTTCAGGCAGCCCTGTCTTTTAAAGTTACGAACTGCACCATTCAGCATGGTGCAGGTTGGTAATTATAAAGGGCAGGGATGCCTGAAATTGTTATAATAATGGCTAAAAGTGCATACCTACTGTGCATGTGTAAAGGAGCAGACAGGTCAACAGATAGAGACAAACAGACTCCATGGAAACTACCTCAGGCCTTGGCCTCCCTCTGCAGCCCCTGGTGCTCACTGCCCCTCTGCCCCTCTGTCCATTCAGAACCTCAGTCACTTCCACGCTCTGACAGGCCTCCATTATAAGTGATAGTAAAGCCCACAGACTATAATATCAGGGCCTCTCACTCTTCAAGCTGCCATTACTGTGTACCAGCTATCTTACCTTAGGCAGGCCGTCCCCTGAACTCCATGCACAGAGTTCTTTAATGAGCGATACTCAGTTCCAGATTACCTCAGAGACACCTATTGGTACTCCTAAAGGGGAGCACAAACCAGGTGACATTCAATTCTTGTATTTTCTGAGGAGACCATGTCACAGCCACACCTGATGGACTCAGCTCACAGCTCTTACCTCAGGTGTTCCCAGCGGCTCCTGGGATTGGTTGAGAGTGATGTCAGCTGACTGTATTCTTTTGTCATGTGCCAATCCCAGGGAACAGAACTTTCCAGAATTACTAGGCAGACTCTGTTCAGGCTCCATACACAGTATAATATATATAAAATTCATTGTCAAATCCACACAAGGGGAATTCATTAAAGTGTCTGAGAGAAGACCTCTCTCAACTAGTGCCACTGCCTGTAGCAACCTATAAGTTTCTATTTTTCTTTTTTTTTTCTACACAGCTTAGAAGATGACACTTTAAACACTAATGGGTGTGCTCCAGTTGACAGAGGATGAATTTTTATATTCTGTATTTCATTACGGCCAGGACGTCAAAGGAGGGAGATGTATTCTATGGAAGCTACTACCCAGGTGAATATCCTCAATTTGTTTGGGAATAACTTTTTGATTTTAATTTTATTCACTTCCTGATTGATTCCTTACATAAATCTTCAGATCTTGGTGGTCTATCCTGGAACTGGGAGATATCAGAATCATTTCGGATTTGTTTTTCGTTTAGTTTTAAACTTCATTGCATCTATCAATCCTTCAGGTCAGCTCTAGATCCTCTCTATGAACTCCCTAACTATCTGGCACTCTCTTCTCAGTTAGTGGTTCTGATTTGTACTATCTTTTAGATCATGGTGATGTTCTTATGAAAATCTTTGAAGCACCAGTTATCAGCATAACTTTGGACTTATTTCCACTTCAATTTTGGAAATTATTTTTTCACCATCATTGAAGGTAGCCGCAGTAACTATTTTGAATACTTTCCTTATATTTTATATTTTTTGGTGGTATTGATTTTTTTTCTTACCCCTAGATATATAGACAGGCCCTTGATCTGGCTAATGGTGGGCCTTTCATTCACTGTGGTTACACCAGATGATCCAACATGTTAGGGGTTCTCTTTTGATCTTCCGGCCTATTTCCATCCATATGTAGATTAACTCTATGATACAGGTAATTGTCCCTTCCTTTAAGGTCTCTTATTTGGGTCTCAGCCAACTTGGGAATATGTATATGTGTATTATATTTGAAATTGTGTATTCTCTGTACTGTATTTTTATTTATGTTGTGTTTCTCTATTTTCAGTAGACAGTGCCTGACAAATTTATTCTGCTGAAGAAGCCAAAAATCTTGGCGAAACATGTAGAGAGAATTTCTCAGACTGCACACGTATAAACTGTATTGTAATACTGGATGAATTTTTATATTCTGTATTTTTTAACCTTTTTATAAATAAATCAATATTTTTCATTTATTTTGTTGTGTTACTGCACCTTTAAAATCCCAATTCTTCTCTTCTTTCACATTTATTATATAAAAGGGATGTGGTGCAGACCAATGTATATGATGAGTTAACAATTTTCTCCTGTACAACCTTAGTCTAGGTTCACCCTTGTGCGAAGCATTTGCATGCACACATCGTGGGCAGGGTCACCTTTAATATTGATTGGACCCTCCCTGGGTAAACATTTTGCTGCCCACCCCCCCCATTTAATTTTTCTCTCCACCCCAACATCATAAAAAAAACGAACACACATAGACTTATCTAAAAAATGTTATAAGCCATACTACCACCATCATTACACAGGACCCCCTCCCTCATACTACCCCCATCATTACACAGGACCCCCCTCCTCCATCATTACACAGGGCCCATCCCCCATACTATCTCCATCATTACACAGGACCCCCTCCCCTCACTCCACAGACCCCTTGCATTGCCCCCCCCCCCCCAGCGGTTTCACCTAAATAGTGTTCAGAGGATGTCAGGAGAACACCAGGCACACCTCACCAAACCCTCTGGCGAAAAAGTTCTTCATCAAGGGAAATCACAGTATTCTCTATGGTGCCCATTCACATCAAGGCAACATGGTGCAGTGTGATTTTTGAAAAGGTGCTGGTGCTTCTTTTAGTGCATCTATGAACTCGTAGACTTCAATGGGAATGCATGGAAAGCACATGGAAAATGCGTGTAAATTGCTTGTACATGCATTTTTTATGTATTTTTGGCAGAGTTTTGTGTATCCAGTTTCCGCCTACAAAATGCATTTAGCATTAAAATGCATCAAAAACGCATGTAAAAACACACTGAAAATCGCAGGATTATGCAGCAGAACAAATGCTAGGTGAAATCCAAACTGATCCAGTAAGGACCTGAAACCAACTTGTCAGCCTAGCGTGATGTTTGCTTTTTGATTCAGGTCATTACTGGATCCGTTTGAATTTTGTCTAGAGTTCATGTATGCATGGGCGTCCGCTCCATAGGGCAAGGGGGGTCGATTGCCCCCCCCCCCCCTGGAAGTCAGAGTGAAGACACACTTGCCCCCTGTGTTGCAATGGCCTCCGCGGAAGCCGTGGAATTTTTTTTCTAAGTCTGCAGACTGCTGCTGGCCTGGGGGCTGGGGCTTCTCTCAGTCTTTTCCGACTATCCGTTCCTCCCTCCTCATCCCCGGCCCAAGCATCGGATTGGCTCTGCCGCTCGAGCCTCTGCTTAACATCACAGTGACCCTGACCCAGCTGTTCCGTGATTGGCTGCTGCCTCAGCCTGTCTGTGTAAATGTGCCTATGCCGATCCGGCCAGCGCGGTGCCGGCTCCTCCCACAGGTGCGTGGCGTGCAGTGGCCGAGACAAGAGACTGAATACGCTGCCAGTGCCTGCTCTATCACTGAAGAACTACAGGTAACAGCAGTGCCTGTGCCACGACACCACTGTGTACATCTTTTTGTATTGCAATGTATTGCAATACATCTGTGGTGTGGGCGGTAGGGTGACCACATTTCCAAACTACCATTCAGGGACACCCTCCCTTCCCAAAAATCAGCTTGTGCTGTAACGAATCACAGCACAGTGATTGGACACAAGAGGAGGGATTTATGATTTCTCCAATCACAAGCAGGGGGCGGGATTGTGCTCCCCCAGGCATTCCCGGCCAGGACAAGTACTGTCAGTGAGTAAAGCGGTGATGTGGCGGCCTTTTTTGGGGGAATCAGATTGGCCCGGGGGGTGGCTGTGTCAGTTTCATTCCGGGACACTGTATTGTCTTGGAATGAATGTGCCCGGGACAGACCTGCAAAATGCGGGCGGCCATATTTTGATCTTGATGAAAACAACCTATACATACAGTATAGGCTGTTTTCATCAAGATCAAAATATGGCCACAACTGATGTATTGCAATACATTGCAATATAGAAAGATGTACATTCTCTAGGCTATATTTATATGGGCATTGAGTGAAGTGGAATTATCCTCAAGAATGATGCCCCCCCCCCTGAAAAAAGTTCAGCGGACACCCATGCATGTATGTTAATCTCTGTAGGTAAAGAACATAAAAAATGACACATGTGCTGCTCTCTATCAGTAGCATTAACGCAGCAGTTTTTGTTTTTCTGGGGCACCTGTGACATGGGTTTATTACCTGTTGGTCCAGTCAGCTGATCTGCTATGCTTCCACTCCCTCTAAAAAGGGTGGCAACCATAGGCATGCGCGCAGAGTGTGCCTGGGCACACCCTAATCACCTTGTGTGCATTAGGATTATAACTTTGTGTGCAGGCATTGAGGTTGGAAAGATCTCCCTCTTATCCTTTCTACCATAAGAGAATGTGACGGCAGGGAGATTAATGTATCGGGACCATGTATTGTATATGTAGTCACACATACATGCATGTGTGTTTTAGCTTTAGGGGGCCAATGCTAATGCAATAGGCTGCACACACCTATGATGGCAACTCTGTTCATTGTGCAGTGAAATCACACATTAGTGTAAGGTGATCAGATTTTTAAAATGAAATCCGGGGACATATTTTTTTTTTATTAGTAATGACGGCAATTAGCGACTCTCTGCCCGTCGCCGCCCGCCTCACAGCCTGTCAAGTCTTACTCCCCAGGCCCCGGCTACTACTGGGTGGCAGTGTTGCCAACCGTACGTAGATTTACGTACGGTACGTGAATTTAACCCCTTTTTTGAGGTGTACGTTAATGTCCGCTATGGGCACCGGCGCCCATAAAAAAGATGGCCACGAGCCGGCCATACAACTGCGCATGCGCCGTTCCGAAGCCGGCCGAGCGCAGGGAAACGTATTCACGCTCGGCCGGGCGGCGCACGCGCAGTAACGTGATGGCGCCGCTGGCGCCATTTTTGAATACACCGGCTGGTGCGAGCCGCGCGACTCGAGTCCTCAGTCCTGCAGTAGCACTCATCATCATAGGTGCCGGTGGAGGAGCGAGCGGAGCACTGACAGGGTGGAGGACAGAGACAGACTCGAGGTGAGTGAAACTGGGGGGGTCAGTGAGTGAGCCTGGAGCGTGAAGCCGTGCCAATGGTGCCATGCAGGGGACACAGAGACTGATGTGCTCTCTGTCTACCGGCACCATATTACTTCTCGAAATCATCAGTGTGCTGTGTCCTCCTCTGGCTCCTGTGCACCTTTCCACAGGTCAGGGCAGCACAGTGCTGCCCTGACCTGTGGAGAGGTGAAAGGGGCACAGGAGGAGGACACAGCACACTGATGATGTGGAGAAATAATATGGTGGTGGACAGAGGAGGAGGCTACTGTGAGGGGGTGAGGAGGACACCATCATGTCCGCAGAGTGTCTCCGGCACCTCCAGTAGTATGTCCGCAGTCTCTGTCCACCTCCTGTAGTATGTCCGCAGTCTCTGTCCACCTCCTGTAGTATGTCCGCAGTCTCTGTCCAGTGTCCACCTCCCTGTAGTATGTCCGCAGTCTCTGTCCACCTCCTGTAGTATGTCCGCAGTCTCTCCAGTGTCCACCTCCCTGTAGTATGTCCGCAGTCTCTCCAGTGTCCACCTCCCTGTAGTATGTCCGCAGTCTCTGTCCACCTCCTGTAGTATGTCCGCAGTCTCTCCAGTGTCCACCTCCCTGTAGTATGTCCGCAGTCTCTGTCCACCTCCTGTAGTATGTCCGCAGTCTCTGTCCAGTGTCCACCTCCCTGTAGTATGTCTGCAGTCTCTGTCCACCTCCTGTAGTATGTCTGCAGTCTCTGTCTACCTCCTGTAGTATGTCCGCAGTCTCTGTCCACCTCCTGTAGTATGTCCGCAGTCTCTGTCCAGTGTCCTCCTCCCTGTAGTATGTCTGCAGTCTCTGTCCACCTCCCTGTAGTATGTCTGCAGTCTCTGTCCACCTCCTGTAGTATGTCCGCAGTCTCTGTCCAGTGTCCTCCTCCCTGTAGTATGTCTGCAGTCTCTGTCCACCTCCTGTAGTGTGTCCGCAGTCTCTGTCCACCTCCTATAGTGTGTCTGCAGTCTCTGTCCCCCTCCTGTAGTGTGTCCGCAGTCTCTGTGCCCCTCCTTTAGTGTGTCCACAGTCTCTGTCCCCCTCCTGTAGTATGTCCGCAGCCTCTGTCCACCTCCTGTATCGTGTCTGCAGTCTCTGTCTACTTCCTGTATCGTGTCTGCAGCCTCTGACCATCTCTTGTCATGTCTACAGTCTATGAGGGGATCCTAGAAAGGAGTCAAGAGTGGGAGTGCCGCCGGGATGGGGGTTACGGCCCAGGAAGAAACAGACGTGTGGACTGGGGAGAGGAGATCAGAGCCACCAAGCTGGAGCCGTCTGACTGAGCCCCACACTGTGCACCTGGGAGGAGGTAAGTGACAGTGCCGCCAGGCCATTCTGAGGGGGGGGGGGTCACTGATGTAAGAAGGTGAATGAATACAATAATGTAAGGGGGCACTGATATAAAGGTTTCCCCCTTATATTAGTACCCCCCCCTTATCTTAGTGTATTCACTCTGTGGAAGGTGGTCTCTATTCACCAGAGCCCCTCTCCACATCAGAGTTCCCCCTTACATCATGATCTGCAGCATTCCCCTTTACATAAGAGTTCCCTTGCACTGTAAGGGGGCATACTGCAGACTCTGATGTAAGACGGAACTCTGTGCTGGCTGGGTTATAGTATCCTAACCTTCATGTGAATTGAGAAATATTTTTTTTTACTTTTGTTTAACTTAAACACATTGATATTAGCATTAGCTGTGTGTTTATAGTTGAAATGTTGATATTTGCACTGTTTAGCACTAAAAACAGTAATTTTAGGTACTGTTTTTGCAGCGTCAGTAAAAAATGCGGCTCTGCCAGTAATCTTCATTATTTTTGCCAGTAAGAAATTGGTGCCGTACAGAAATTTTGGCATCCTTGCCAGTAAATTTCACTTCAGGGGGTTGGCAACACTGCTGGGTGGGGAGCGGAGGAAGATCACTCCACTAGGGAAGGCAAGGAGATAAGCAGGCAGGCGGCTGACCGGGACTTGAGCCAAGGCAGAAGAACATGTGAGCGGAGCTGAATGGGCATGCGCCCGAAACTGAAGAAATATTCTATTCCCTCCGCTCTGACCAGAGCATGATCATCAGAAAGGGGCACAGATAATGGAAAAAATACACCCCCCTAAGCTAGTAGGAGCGCCGCAGCAGGGGGGAAGGGGTGTAATTCCGATTTTTTTTTTTTTATTCTGCACTGACTGTCTTTGAAATTGCCCCAGCCCCTGTTCAAATCCAATCCGGGGACAAAACTGGGGACAGACTTGGTCCGGGGACAGTGCCCTCAATCCGGTGACTGTCCCCTGAAACCGGGGATGTCTGGTCACCCTACATTAGTGTGTAACTGACAAGATAGCTCCGTTCACACTTCAGTGTCTGCATTTTCATGCATTTTTGTTGAATGTTGGGGACTGGGGGCTTGTTGTCATGTTTCAAAATGCATGTTACATTTTTTATGTGTTCACAAGTCTATGGGGCCAAAAAACATTATACTGCACCAAAAAAGCACCTTTTTCCACGTCACTCTGCACCATGAAGCATAGGTGTGAACGAAACCTACTGTTTATAAAATAATAGGTCTCATCTTGGGTGATTTGACAAATATTGCTTGAAAGTGCTTCAAAAGCTTTGCTTTTAATATACAACTTTAGGCCTCATGCCCACGGACGTTTTTACAGCCGTGTTTTTAAGCGTTTTTTACAGCTTAAAAACGCCTGTCCATGTTATTGTATACATTTTTTGACCGTATTTTTTTTGTTTTCACGCTTTTTTGCGCGTTTTTGAGCGTTTTTTAACGCTTCCCTTTTTTTATGCCTAACGCCGATGCCGAGGAACGCACTGGTCCTGGGTTTTTTTTACAGCTTAAAAACGCCTAAAAGGTGGGCATGAAGCTATAGACTAACATGGACAGGCATTTTTATGCCGTAAAAAATGCTCAAAAACGCGGCTGTAAAAACGTCCGTGGGCATGAGGCCCTAGAGTCAATTGACTTTCCCCGAATTATAACCACATTCACTGTTTGAGAAAAAAAAATCCATATTGCTCCTTCGAATTTTCTCATCAATGTGGTTAAAAATAGTGATTTGACCCCAATCCTGATTAGAAAATAGAACAAGCGTTCTTTATAAAAAAAATGTTGCTAACAAAATTCTACTAGTGTACAGCCTCGTACACACAATCGGATTTCCATCGGACAAATACGTGGAATTTTGTGCGAAGGACGTTGGCTGTGAACTTGTTCTGCATACAGAAGGCAAAACTTTGGCAGCCAACAAACACGAACGTAGTGACGTACTAGACTTACTATGTGGTTTTTCAGCTCTTTAGCGCCACACTTTGGGCAACTTCTGCTAACGTTGTCTTATGGTTAGCATTGGTTTGGAGCATGCGTGTTTGTACTTTGGATTTTCTTTCCCGACGGACTTGTGTACACACGATCGGAAAATCCGACAAGACACATATGTTGTCGGAAAATTTTAAAGCATGCTATCCCACATTTGTTGTCGAAAAATCAGATCGTGTGTATGGGCCTTAAAGCTAGCTTTGGACTTCTCTTCTAGATTTGCACGCAGTACACCTTAATAAATACAAGAAAAATCTTAAAGTGGTTCTAAAGGCAGAAAGTTTTGTATCTTATAACATTCAATGCATTCCCCCTAATGCTTACCTGAGCCCCATCTCGATCCAGCGATGTTGCACCAGAGCCTCAGCTGTCCTGGACTCTCCCTCTTCATTTGTTGAGACAGCAGCAGGTGCCATTGGCTCCTGTTGCTGTCATCAACCAAAGTCAGTGAGCTAAAGAGGAGAGAGTGGGGGCGGGCCCAACTGTCGCTCCATGTCTGAATGGACACACAGAGCATCGGCTTGGCTTAGGTGCCCCCATGGTTGCTTGCTGTGGGGGCAGGAGGGAGGGGCCACGAGTGGCGCAAGGGACCCGAGAAGAGGAGGATCTGGGCTGCTCTGTGCAAAATCACTACACAGAGCAGGTAAGAATAACATGTTTGTTATTTTTAAACCAAATAAAACACAAGACTTTAAGCTGGCCATACAATTCTATATCAGAAATGGAAGGATTCAAATATTCAGACAATGCAGATTCCAAGCATTTTAAGTAAAATTATACAGCTAGCAGAAAATTTGAATCCTCCCCAAACTACAAGAACATAATGAACATCTGAATTTTGAAAGGCGAACAATGTTTTGACACCATAGATTGAGTTTATTTTGTTGGAACAAAACTAAATACTGGGTTAGGATGGATAGGGTTTAACTTTCCTAGGTTGACCATCTCCAGCCCAGGCCTATTCTGGCATATCGCTTCTACGTGTAAAAATCATAATTTTTTTTTCGAAAATTACTCAGAACCCCCAAACATTGTATATACTGTATATATTTTTTTTACAGAAACCCTAGAGAATAAAATGGCGGTTGTAAAATAACAAACAAAACAGTAAAGTTAGCACAGTTTTTTTGTATAATGTGAAAGATTATGTTACGCCGAGTAAATAGATACCTAACATGTCACACTTTAAAATTGCGCACATTCATGAAATGGCACCAAATTTTGGTACTTAAAAATCTCCATAGGCGGCACTTTAAATTTTTTTACAGAGGAGGTATTGGGCTAGAATTATTGCTCTCGTCTAATATGTTTGCGGTGATACTTCACATGTGTGGTTTGAATGTCGTTTACACGACCTACATATGCGTTCTCTTCTGCGTGCGAGCACGCGTGGACGGGGGCGCTTTAATTTATTAATTTTTTTTATTGTTTATTACATTTTTTTTTATTTTTTTTTACACTTTCCTTTTAAAAAATTGTATTTATTTTTTTATCACTTTTATTCCTATTATAAGTAGGGCTGTGTAAATTAACTATTAATTCCTCGATTAATCTATTAATTTTTTTGATCGATCAAAATTCTTTTGATCAGTACTCACCTCTCCGCCGGCTTCCGGGTCTTCAGGGTGTTCTGTCGGAGATCCGGTGCCGATCCGGTGCCGTGTCCATCTGAAGGGCTCCTTTGCTGTGCCTTCATATCTGCATGCCGGCGGGACCTTACTATCTGCCACACGCAAGGGCTGTTACACTCCCCTCTATCACTTCCCTCTATCACTTCCCTCTATCAACCTGGGATTCTACAGCCATCCACTGGGAGTTGTGATAGTTAACCCCTCCTCATCTGGATTCAGCAGTGGTATCGTTGTACACATTTTTATACCAGTATCATACTTAGCTACATGTTTTTTTTTACTGCTTTTGCTACCGTTTGGTATTACTCGCACCATGTTTTTTGTATCCTACTATCCATTTTTCCAGTGGTTGGTAGCTGCACTGGGAATCAGCCTGCAAGTAGATCAGCTAAAAGTAGTTGGATCTGTATGTGCGTTATAATTAATCGAAATTAGTCGATTAATCGATGAAAAAAATGATTAATCGAACACGAAAATTTTAATCAGTAACAGCCCTAATTAAAAGCAATGTAAACATCCCTTGTAATAGGAATAGTGCATGACAGGTCCTCTTTAAAAGACCCCACATCTCTCCTCCAGGCTGGAAGGCCTGAGATCCCCCCCCCCAAAAAAATTGCATGATCTCTGGCATTGTTCACTTCTGCTGGCCCGGACGGGACGTCATAACGTTGCGCCCGGGCCTCCGAGAGTCATAGAGACTGTCCGGGACCATCTGGCCCTCGGTTTTCTCAATGGCTAACTTCTGGCATCAGCGGGTTCCTTCTCCGGCTCGCTGATCGCAGGGGTGAGCCAGTAGAAACACTGGAGGGCACCAGGAGGGGCTTCCATTCCCGCTGCCTGTAAGAACGATCAAGTAGCTGAACTGTCGCTATGAGTGTTCTTACGGTGCAGGGAATCGCCAGCTAAACAAAATGATATCTGGATAATGCCTGCAGCTGCAGGCATCATTCAGATATCCCCACTCAAAGTCCAGGACGCCATATGACGTACCTTGGGCTGGAAGTGGTTAAAGTGGTAGTAAAGGCCCTCTCTTTACTTATACCTTCAGGTAAGCTTAAACTCAGGATTACCTGTAGGTACAAGGAATATCTCACAAAAGTACACGTTTAGGAGATATTTACATCGGCAATAGCAAATTACCTCACCCGTGCATGCGCAGTAGCTTTCTGCATTCCAGGGCATATAGTATGCTGTGGAATGCAGAGCGCCATGCCGTGCCCGGGGCTCCCACGAGCATGCCTGGCAAACCCGGAAGGAGCACTGGGTGAAGATGGAAGCGCCGGGGGAGCCATGACGAGGAGCCATGACGGTGCTGCGCTGGAGGGCTCTGTTTGCAGGTAAGCCTGTCATTATGCGCCAGTATGAGGTGCATACTAGGACATTATGGCATGATGCTGCAGGGGGCTCATTATTTTCTTTTTTTGGGAGCGGTTTACTACAGCTTTATGCCTTGCATCACCTCCCTCTGTTATCAGAACTCTTCTTATACTACACAAACAACCCACCATTGTCATTTCCCGTTTTTGCCATCTGCCCTATTTATTTTTTTATTACGGTATGATTACAGTAAAACCTTGGTTTGAGAGTGTTTTGCAAGACAAGCAAAATTTTTAAATACATTTTGACTTGATATACAAGCAATGTCTTGATATACAAGTAGCGTCATGTCACAACTGAGTATAAAAGAGAAGAGAGGCGCCTCCAGATGCTTGCATACTTAGATGTGCCTCTTTTAATCATCAACCATGTGAGTTGCTAAATGTTGTACCTTAATTAAATGTAACCATATTGCATAGTTGCTAACAGTCACGGATTGGCCGGGACATTCCCGGGATTCAAACCCTTTTCCCGGATTTATTTTGTCCCGGCCAATGTCCCGGCCAATCCGATTTTTCCCGTTTTCCCCGAATTTGGACGCCGCAGGCCGCCGCCGCTAGAGGTCCACAGCTGGCGGAGACAATGTCTCCGCCGGCCGCCATGTTTAAGAAGACCAAAACACGGATGTAGTACAATAGAAAATAAAGCCGCTGCGGCGCCGCCCACACCCCGCACCTCCCCGGGGGTGGGCGGCGCCGCAGCAGCTTTATCTTCTATTGTACTACATCTGAGTTTTGGCTGGCCGGCAGGCCACCCCCCGCCCCGCCCCGCCCGCTGCAGGTCTGTCTGTAATGGAAAGGGGCGGGGGTCGGCAGCGCCACAGTTGAATTTTTTTTTTTTTCAGCCACACTGTCGGCTCCGCCTCTATTTTGTTCCCCTTCGGGGAAGGGGAAACAATAATGGCGGCCGAGACAGGAGACGCCTGTGGTTAAGGGGGGACTCCGCTGGGGATGCCTGTGGTAAGGAGGGACTCCGCTGGGAACGCCTGTGGTAAGGGAGGACTCCGCTGGGGACGCCTGAGGTAAGGGGGGACTCCGCTGGGGACACTTGATGTAAGGGGGACTCCACTGGGGACGCCTGATGTAAGGGGGGACTCCGATGGGGACGCCTGATGTAAGGGGGGACTCCGATGGGGACGCCTGATGTAAGGGGGGACTCCGCTGGGGACGCCTGAGGTAAGGGGGGACTCCGCTGGGGACGCCTGATGTAAGGGGGGACTCCGCTGGGGACGCCTGAGGTAAGGGGGGACTCCGCTGGGGACGCCTGAGGTAAGGGGGGACTCCGCTGGGGACACTTGATGTAAGGGGGACTCCGCTGGGGACGCCTGATGTAAGGGGGGACTCCGCTGGGGACGCCTGATGTAAGGGGGACTCCGCTGGGGACGCCTGATGTAAGGGGGGACTCCACTGGGGACGCCTGATGTAAGGGGGGACTCCACTGGGGACGCCTGCATAGTTACCAACAGTCCCGAATTTCCCGGGACAAGCACGATTTTTGGACCCTTGTCCACAAGTGTGGAGGGGGCTCTGCTGGGGAGGCACCTGATGCAAGGACGGACTGCTGGGGAGGCACCTGATGCAAGGACGGACTGCTGGGGAGGCACCTGATGCAAGGACGGACTGCTGGGGAGGCACCTGATGCAAGGACGGACTGCTGGGGAGGCACCTGATGCAAGGACGGACTGCTGGGGAGGCCATCTGGTGGCAGGCGACGTGGCAGGTAACACGCTCAGGGCTTCCACTGATTCGGCATTATGGTGAGTTGAATGATTTCATTTTATATTACAATGTAATAATAGAAATAATGCACTTCAATCATCCTGACACCGTAACAACCATGGTGCCGGGATGATTGAAGCGCCAACAGGTGTTTTGGAGTATCCTTATCTGCCAATTTTGTTACACATTACTATTGTGGTGTAGGATCTGGCTTCTTTCTTTCTATTTCTTTCTCTCTCTTTCTCTCACCTCGGACTCTAGCCACACCCCTTTGAACCACGCCCATTTAAACCACACCCACTATCGTGCGTAAACCACGCCCATTTTTCACCGCGGCGCGCTGCGCGCGCCGCATTTTTCACTCCAGCATGGCACGCCTACAAACGAATGCCCCGCCCCCTGATTATAGCAAGGCTCCGCCTCAATACAAAAAAAGTGTCCCAGATGTTTTTTTTGCAATGTTGGCAACTATGATATTGCTACACTTAGAGGCGCCTCACTTCTCTTTTATACTCTGTAGCTCCTGCTGGATTTTGCTTCTAATCCCCTTGTGGAGGCTGCCATTTGTGGATGGACATTTTATGGTTACACAACCTATCACATTGCTATAATCTTTTTATATGGACTTTAAACTGAAGGACTTATGAATCATTTGAGTTTCCATTATTTCTTATGGGGAAATTCGATTTGATATAAGAGTGCTTTGGATTACAAGCATGTTTCTGGAACGAATTATGCTCGCAATCCAAGGTTTTACTGTATATCTTTCTTTCTATTGTTGGTTATTTCTCTTTCTGATCATTTTTCCACTTACCGTAAATGTTGTCTACTTGGTGGGTACTGATAAATCCCAATCCTACCTCTACCTCATTTACAAGCACATGTTCCTGTAAATAAGAAGGAGGATGTAAGGGTCACCCCCACCATATTTGTATCAGACAGTGTTAAACAGTACTAATACAAAATCCTTATGTTCCATTGGCTAGGTGAACAGACGAATGAGCAGGGAACTAAGCCAACTGCAATGTTATGAAATGAGAGTATTTGCTTGTTCTATAGGGTGCATTTTGCCTCTACAATGAGTATTTAATGATCTGTATTCTTTTCTATGCTAGGTTCTGATGATTTATAAATGTATACTGCTTGTTCTGAGTTAGATTTTGTTCTTCACACCACATTCACCTTTTTGATCAGTTTCAGAAGCTTAGCTTATTCAAATACCTGATTTTTTTACCCTGTAAATCAACTACTGATCATCACCTGACCTATTTGGTACTGCAGTTGGTTTTCATCTTTGGGATGGCTCTGAAATTGCTGTCATTGGCCAGATAGTACCCTTCTGCTCATCTGGTACTGATCTCAGCTCATCTATTTCTTACCTCTACTAACCTGACATTCCCCACCACTGAAGAAAGAGAACCTTTGTCTGACTTGATAATCTGTCAAATAAAAACTGGGGGCACCCTGGTATGGATTACATACTGTATACTTGACTTCCGACCTGAGAAATCCGTCCGACGCTAAACTATTGTCCTGCCTCTGTTACTGGTAATGCAGAACAAGTAGAGTCTTGCAGTTGGCATGTCTCAGCTTCTCCATATGGTTTTTCTTTTATACCAGCCAGTGAATTTGTTGTGAAAGATTGCCCTTACGCTGACTTACTAGTTTGTCATCCTCTATCTTAGGGATATGCAATTAGCGGATCTCCAGCTGTTGCAAAACTACAAGTCCCATCATGCTTCCGCCTCTGGGTGTCATGCTTGTGGCTGTCAGAGTTTTGCTATGCCTCATTGGACTTGTAGTTCTGCAACAGCTGGAGGTCCGCTAATTGCATATCCCTGCTCTATCTCCTTAAAATACGATAAATATATTGTTACCAGTGTAGTGGACCCCCCAATGATGGTCGCTATACCTAAATTTAGAGGGTAGCCTGAGCTAATAGTTGGGCTCAGGCTGTTGAATTCTTTAAACTGGCTTCTACTCTGAGGTAATGTTGCCTGGCAGTACAGTTCCCTGTGGCCAGTGGGTGGCACTGCAGCCCCAGGCCCAGGTTGAACCACAGGTAGCATTGCAGCATTATTGGGTGTCCTCTCTCGGCAGCCATGTAGTGGGCGTGGTCTACCCATTGTACATGCTGGGAGAGGATACACAAGGGGCAGACGCCATTATTCGGGGAGCAGTTCGCGCCTCCCGGCCCTCCAGGCCAGGGGTACGTGCGTGTACCAGTCCCAGGCACCTTTAGCCCGAGGCTGCATCGTTCCAGGTAGGCCCAGCACCTTTGGCTGAGGCCTACATTAGAAGAGGAGTCCCAGGGTACTCAAGTAGGGGGTAACCCGCTCTGAAGGAGAGGAAACCAGGGGAGGACCTATCCAAGGGGATCAGTGAAGGAAGTCACTGTCTCGGGAGAGGCCTAGTTACCTATCAGAGGGAAGGACTCCATAATCCGCCACAAGCCTTGTAATGTGCCCCATTGGCACCTAAGGACTTAAATATTACAAGTGCTGGGAAGTTCAAGATTTGGAAGCTGTCGCTTGATCGTATCCTTAGGAAATTACCAGTGAATGTTCCCTGCTCCACACCGGCTGCTAGGACCGCGGGAGGGGACTATCTGGGTGAGCAAGTCCCACTCAGGCCTGAGTGGCGATGATTGTTAGTTGAGTGCCGCGTGCCTGAACCTACCTCCCTGTAATTTTTCTCTATCTCCAACTTTCCTGTCAAGTTATCAAGCAAGGAAAATAAACCTTTCTTTATTGGGTTTAATACTGTCTGGACAATGGCCTTCTTGAAATAAAGAGAGAGAATAGACTTCTTCCTACACTAGGGTGTAGAATCAATGGAAAGATGTAACTCGCTGCAGGACCCAAAAATAGATAACACCGCTCACCCTCTTCATCAAGGAGGATACTGGGCATGTGGCATGGTGTGTCCCACTTGCTAGTGGAGGTAAGCAAGCAAGGGATCTGTGTGCTACACCAGCAACATATAAGACTTTCCTGAAAGATTGCTGCTATAGGTGAGAACCACTGCAGTGATCATCATGTCTGAACTCCAGAATCGAAAGCCTCGTACACACGGCCGAGAATCCCGTCAGGAAAAAAAACTTTGTTTTTCCTGATGAGATTCCTGGCAAGCTTTTCTTGCCAAGCCGTGCATACAGACAGCCATTCAAAAGAACCGCCGTTCTTTTGAATGGCAAGAACGCGGTGACGTCATCGACTACGACGAGCGTGCGCTCGTCACATTCGATGCCGTCGCCGCCATCTTGCTTCACCCTACACTACCCTTGTAAGCTACCGCGCATGCATCGAAGTCTCATCGAGCATGCGCGGGCTTACCGGAGGACAGATAAGCTCGTAGCCTCATACACACTCACGGTTTTCTCGTCGGGAAACAGGCCGACGAGAAAATAGAGAGCAGGTTCTCTATTTTTCTCGTCGAGATTCCCGTCAGTTTTCTCTACGAGAAAACATACACACGACCCGTTTTCTCGTCAAAAAGCTCTCCCAGGAGTTTTCTTGCTGAGAAAACCGGCCGTGTGTACGAGGCTTTACACTGTCAAAGAGGATTAAAAATCCATCTTTCCCCCAGCAATGGTAGTCAGCTAATTTCCTTGCATCAGTCCCTTCCCTGATTAATTTTAATAATGATGGCTGGAGATATAACTTCTAGTAAAAAAAAAACACATAAACCAAGAGTTTTTTTGAATACTATAGTTTAGTAGTCACTATTAATATATATATATATATATATATATATATATATATAATTTCATCTATCTTACTGAATCAAAGACAAACACACTCAGTCTGTACAGTGTCTGATAAAAAAAGGCCAATATTGCGCAAGGGTATGAATTAGCATAAATTGCTTCAGCTTCTAACCTCTCAGATATAATTAAAAAGCCTTTGTAGTCTCCGACATCTTATGCAATTACAGTGAAATTTGGATATATGATTCAAATACCGTATATACTTGAGTATAAGCCGAGTTTTTCAGCCCTTTTTTTAGGGCTGAAAGTATACCCCTCGGCTTATACTCGAGTCAGTACCTCAAAATCGTGAAATTCCGCGGCCGGCGTCCATTGTTCAAATCTCGCGCCGTTCTCCCTGTCCCTTCCGCGATAGGCGTTTCCAGAAAACACTGTGATGAGTGTTTGCGCCTATCACGGAGGTCCTCTAGTCCGACGTCCATGATTGGCCGAGCACTGAACACAGTGCCTGCTGGGAAACGGAGTCGGCGAATGAGAGGACCTCCGTGATAGGCGCAAACACTCAACACAGTGTTTGCTGGAAACGCCTATCACGGAAGGGACAGGGAGAACGGCGCGAGATTTGAACAATGGACGCCGGCCGCGGAATTACAAGATTTTGAGGTACACTGACTCGGGCACAGGGAGGCTGCAATGGACACAGTAAGGGGGCACAGTGAGGTGACAATGGGCAGTGAGATGGCAATGGGCACAGTAAGGGGGCACAGTGAGACAACAATGGGCACAGTGAGGTGACAATGGGCAGTGAGGTGGCAGAGTGAGATGGCAATGGGCACAGTAAGGTTGGGCAATGGGCACATTCCCCCCCCCCCCTCGGCTTATACTCAAGTCAATAAATGTTCCCAGTTTTTGTGGTAAAAGTAGGTACCTCGGCTTATACTCGAGTCGGCTTATACTCGAGTATATACGGTAACTAATCTGCCGGCTAAAGTCAGATTTGCATTCTAGAAGAAAAGAAGAATAAGAAGAAAAACAAAATAATAAAGATCAGAAAATAATGCAGAGTTACTAGTGTATACACAAAATAGAGAGAGGCCCCGGATTTAGGAGGTGACCTCCTAATTAATTCTATGTTCAAATTACAGCAGGAGATATCTCATCCATTTCAGTGTACACTTCAAATTCGGAAAGTCATAGGTCTGATCCATAGCTCCCAACTGTCCCTGATTTTGAGGGACTGTCCCTGATTGGAACAAAGTCCCTCTGATCCTCTTTCCTCCTCATGTGTCCCTTATTTTGTTCTGAGCTATATAGTTCACTGTACTATTTATCTTTCAAAAAGTGTTTCCCAGTGCTAAACCTTTCATCCAATTTCTAAACTGCTGCATTTGTAAATTTCGAAAGGCAGTATAAAGGAATAGCGGTGGTAAAAAAAAGCCCTTGTGGGTTTAACTAATCACATTTTGTATATTTCCCCTTTAATAGAGCATGGCACTGGGTGTGTCCTATGCCTACATACTTTTGTTAATAGGTGTCCCTCGTTCTCAAAAAGTTGGGACGTATGGTGATCTGATAGACCAGTTCTCCTACTCAGGGCCAACATTAGAAATCATGGCCCCCCTACAACCTACAGGCCCAGCTCAGCCCCCCTTCCCCCCACTAGACATGTTAAGTGCACTGGTGAGATGTGGTGCCATCACTTTTTCTTCTTCTAGCTACCTCTATCACATGGCTACTATCAGGGAAGTGGTCAAGTGATGAAGCAACAGCCCAGTATTCTTGGCTATAAAAGGACATCACTCTTGGATAATTAAATGTTTGCCCCCTCCCCCCCTTTCCCTGCTATAAAACTGTTTTCTCAATCCAGTGGCCCATATGCTTTAACCTCCCTGGCGGTTTGATTATGTCTGATTTTTGAATGTCAAAGCGGTACATTGTTTTGGATGGAAATTTGTTGTTTTATATTGTAGGCCTGTAATTCTTAGGAATAACTCACTTAAATCTGTTCAAACAAGAGTCTAGTAGACATCCCGGGTATGATAATGTTTGAAACATGAAATCATAAATTATAATATAATAAATAACTATTAATAATTCCAAAAAATAATAATATATTGTATATTATATTGTAATATAATAATAAATTGTATTCGATAAAATAATCAAATCAAAAACACTGAAATGTGTCCAAACAAGGGTGCAATATTACTAGTCACTGTATATTGGTTTAGTAAACATTCCAGGTATGAACATTTTTGAAACATGGGACTGCAGAAAGACCGACATCACAATCAGGACAATGGAAAGCGTCCCTTTACGTCAAAAGTGGCTTTAGACCAGCTAGAAAACAGCAATAGTAACCTAGAATCACTTACAGAATTGAGCGATAGTGATTTGTTGGGAAATTCGTCATTAGACACTGAAGGTGACGACAGCGAAGATTCTGCGACTGAGCTCAATGCTGGGTGATCCGTACCACAGTCAATAGAGCACCAAGTTCTCACATCACTGAGTTCATTCGCAGAAATGTCGCTGTCGTCACTTTCAGTGTTTGATGACAAATTTCCCCACGAATCACTATCGCTCAATTCTGCAAGTGATTCTATTTCACTATCGCTGTTTTCTAGCTGGTCTAAAACCGCTTTTGACGTAGAGGGACGCTTTATGGATGCCATGGACGTTCTCAAGTTTCCAGGCAGAAAGAACTATATATATATATATAAAAGTGCAGGCAGGGCACTGGACAAAGCATTAGGGACAAATCTGAGCTGAAATGATACAGTAATGTAATCTACAGATTACAAAGTATTGTGTGTGTGTTATGTTTTTTGTACTTTTTTTTAATTTGCCACCGGGCTCCGTCCCCATGTGTAGCAACGCTCGCAGGCAATGGACCCGGAAACAGTGATACATCGGGTGGAGGATCCGGTGGAGGATACAGCGGGAGGACATCACAGGATCCTAGGAACAAGATAAGTACCTGTACCTGGATACTGCAGTGTAATGCCAAGTGTGGCTCGGCGTTACCGCTTATGGTACTGAAAATGAACCCAGAGCCACACTTGGGATTACCGCTAGGGAGGTTAAAGGGGTAGTATGGCAAAGGCTCTTTTGCCCATACTTCTTCTGTAGGTCACAGAAGAGCACTACTGTGACCCAGATTCAGCCGAAAGCAAGCTAAATTCCGCAGTTGGCTGACGTCACAGAGCCAATCCAGGCTCTTCAGGGATCCTGACAATAGGACTCTGTAAACCTGAGCCAGATTTTAATTCTCACACTTCTCTTTTAAAGAGGAACTGCAGTCTGCTCACATAATTTGTAATAAAAACATCTTTGCCATTCTGAAACTTCCCTCCAACCACTTTGCATATTATTTTATATATACTGTGATTCTGTACTTGCCAAATATGCTGCAGAATTCTCCCTCCACTGAGTCTGGCTGCAACCATTTTAACTGTGGGGAGCTGAAGCTCAGAAACTGCATTATAGCCCCAGAAGCATGTACACAGACACACAGAGGCACACCTCAAGCTCTGCAGCTCTCATTGGCTTCTTATGACTCATCCCCCCTCCCTTCCTGGCAAACTCTCATGAGAGAGAGAACCCTTTCCCCAAAGCACCCACTCCCCCCTCCATGTTGAGGGCATGTGGCCTGGTATGGTTCAGGAGGGGGGGGCGCTCGCTTGTCCCCCCCTTTCCTGACTTGCCGGGGCTGCATGCCCGGATAAGGGTCTGGTATGGATTTTGGGGGGGGCAGGCTGTTTTTTATAAAATTTTGGCATGGGGTTAACAAAAAAAAATCCTTACCAGACCAAAAGGGCCTGGTATGGACTGAGGGGGGGACCCCACGTCATATTTTTTAACGTTTTTCTATTGCTGGGAAATTGCCAGTACTGTTTTTCTTTATGTTCATCTGTCAGTGGGAAAGCCCGCTGACATGACTCATGGTTGTTAAGGATGCGGGCGGGCAGCTTCCCAGGCCCGCTGCTTAACAACCAGCTATTTCTTCACATAAGATTTCTTCACATTCAGATCGCTACCAGGCCAATAAAAGGCAGATGGTGGAAAACTGGGTGATACATACCTCCCAACTTTTTGAAATTGGAAGGAGGGACACCAATTAGAAAAAGTATGTAAGCATAGGACACACCCCATGCCGCAGCCCCTTAAAGGAGAATTATAAAAAAAATGAATAGTTAAATCCACAAGTGCTTTTTTAGCACTGCTATTCCTTTATACTGGCTTTTGAAATGCAGAAATTTTGAAATTGGATGAAGGGTTTAGCACCGGAAAACACTTTTTGAAAGATAAATATTGCATTTTATATACAGTATATAGATCAGACCAAATTGAGGGATAAATGAGGAAGATAGAGGGACAGAAGACAAATCAGGGACAGTCCTTCGAAATCAGGGACAGTTGGGAGCTATGGGTGATATATTGGCTGCAAGCTACCAGCTTTAAGGGGCTTATTATTAGGTATGCAAAATGCCTAGTGCCATAAAGAAATCCCTGGGTACTCACAAGGCTGTTCAGAAAACAGGCTGAACCCAAATCCCAATGTTACATTGTGGCCCTGTGACATCTAGTTATGTTCCTGTATAGAAGAGTGCCAGGAAGAAGGTGCTTTGTAGTTTAGAGTAAGAATTCCCACTTATATACACTATATATCTGAAAGGATGGAAAGCTGAGCAGTACTTAGTCTGAAGTCTAAGCACTTTGAGTCAATCAGGGCTCTGTTACTTCTAAACATTTCAGTCAGTCTAACATGTGTAGCGGGTATGTACTTTCCCGGGAGTAAATTTGAACTTGACAGAGACATTGGTGATGTGTAATTCCCTGCAGCCCAGCGGGTGGCGCTGTCGCCCTGGGCTGGGGTTGAATCATTGCTGTGTGTTGTGCTTCCTTTTTGTCCTCCCTCGGCAGCGGTATGGTGGGGCGGGGAACCCGCCGTGCTTGTTGTAGAGGGTATAAAGGGGCCGGCCATCTTGGTCAAGGGGTCGAAGTCCCAGGCACCTTCAGCTTGTGGACGGTGGTTCGTGTCGGTCCTCTGGGTGGCCTAGGCCCAGAGGACAATCGGAGGTCGTGTTCCATTCCAGGCACCTTTAGCCTGGGGTGAGGTACTCGGATGGAGGTCCGGAGCTCAGTGCCCAACACTGAGTTTCGCGAGGGAAGGAGATCCTAGTGAACACCGGGAGTGGGTACCCGAATCCGGAAGGCGCAATGGACCGGGGGGAGCTCCTCACTCGAAGACCTGGTGCAGCAGATTGCCAGTGACGGGTGAGCCTCTCGTCGGAGACCGCCTGGAAGGAAATCCCCCCTCGTGCGGAGACCGTAACCCACTTTCAGGAAGGAAAGTGGAGAACTACATTGTGTCTGGGCCTATTCGCATCCACACCTCCTTTTCTGTTCTGTCCCTACTAAGGGAGTTCAACTGATTGTGTTAATTCAAGAAGAATAAAGGAGTGTTGAACTTTAATGGTGTGGGGCTCATTTCCTAACAGACATTGTTCAAGGTGACTCTTGGAGGGAGGATCCAGGTGCACAGCACTGACCCGAAGGTAATACAAGAACGTTGCTTATACCGCACTGACACATGTGGTGGAAGCCAGGCGTGGTGTCCCCGCTCCCTCCCCTCTAAGATACCCCTAGACAAGAGACGAGACGAGAGAGAGAGGGGAGTGAGGAGGGCGCTACACATGTTTTCAAGAAGGAAAGAGAACAGGAATGACTTGAATGCTCAGCAAAAACTGCAGTTTGTTCTTCAGGTCGATGTGACCTGGCTATGCAGTTTGGCAAGGGTACTTAGAGTACAAGACCTGCTGATCAGAACTGTAAACCCTGTTAAAGACAGGGCAGTTTAAATAAACACATTTTAACAATGTATTTAAAGGCTTGTTCAGATTTAAAAAATCTAAATTGTCATTATCATTCTTTTCTTTTATACATAAATATATGCAGTACATTATTCTGTTATTTGAACACATTCACTGTAGATATTATGATGCAGTAGTTGATGCTTTTGTTGCATTAACAAAGGATTTATGAATAGCAGTTGATCTGTTATGATGGTGTCTTCCCAGCCTTATCGATTTATCTACCTTCAGGGTTACAAATTAATTAAGTCAGCATTATTAGTACTGCCAGCAAAGCCGCATGATATTAGCATATCACACCATTTCTCGCACAGATGACAGGCTCCCCTTGTGATGTTGCTGCCTTACATAAAAAATAAAACTGATTCATAATGAAGCCATAATCAGGTAAGTGCATCACATCAGATAGTGTAAACTCTTACTGCATTTGTACATAATGACAAAGTTCTTCTGATATTCTGGATGCTGAAAACTACAAAGGACAGAGAAATTATAGGTACGTTACTTTCCTGACAATTAATTTAAGGCTTTACATAGATGGCTACCAGACAAAGGGTTCAATTTACAATGATAATTGCATAGGGCACCGCTGTGCGAAATATCAATAGAATCTACTTGATGACAATTGTGAAGTTCCATGAGATGTCTATCAAGGAGAGCAGAAGAATGGGCCCTCTACGGAAGACGTAAAACACCAGTTCATGAGCAATAGAGGCTTTCAATAGTTAAAGCCCATCTACAAGAAAGGAAAAATGGTCCCTTGCAGTGGGGCTGCCCCTGCACTGCATAGGTTGAATGTTTGTTTAGGTCTAGGGGACCACAAGAAGATTTACTTAGCCAATCCTCTACTCCCCATGCAGGTGGCACTCTCCTCTCCACTCCGGCAGTGGACTGTCCCTTGGCGTTCTTACATGCAATGAAAGGCTATGGGCTTTGCATGGGACTTGATGATACCAGAGGACCTCTAGACTTAAACAAGCGTTTAACTCTTGCAGTGGAGGGGCAGACCTAATGCAAGGAACATTTTCCCTTTCACTGGAATTCAGTTGTGATATCTACTGTATGTGAACCAAAAATTGTTAATGAAAAAAAGATTAAGATAAAATAACAAATGCAGGTAAAACAGCTCGTACAGTATATCTTAGTGAATTGACTGTAGAGATTGCTGGTTCCCAACAGTATAGCCACAGGCAGTGTTATAGGCCCACGGGTCCCTGGAAGACCACCTCTGACTGAAGTTCAAGAATCCCTATCTCTATTATCATCCCAACTAAATATTTTATATGTAGCGACCTCAACCCCCTTTACCTGCCTTTGGCTCCTCACAGGTAGAGAGGGCACACCACGCCACAAGCCCGTACCCTCCTGTGTAAAGAGGTTAAGCGGTGTTGTTAGCGGGTCTCCTCGGCCAGAAACCAGAATCCTCCAGAGAATGATTCTCACCTCTACAATAGACAGAGATAAGTCCTTGTTCTCCTCCAGTAACTTGAATGTCCACACCAGCTGCAACTCCAACGCAGAGTTTATTTTCTCTTTGCAAAATAACAGTCTCTGATAGGAAAAGGTTGGAGTAAAAGACAGGACAGCATAAGGTGTGGGAGAGGTCCAGGCACAAACACAATCACTTCACTGCTCGGCTTCTCAAGCAGACTCAGCCCAGATGGATAGTCTCCCTAGGAAGGGACTAGCAGCCAAATGGTACTCTAACTTAACCGCACAGTCTCTGCCACAGACTGGTGAACTTGGTCTCTGCCACAGACCTGGTGAACTTGGTCTCTGCCACAGACCTGGTGAACTTTGTACTTCAAAACTTGACCTCTTTGTAAAGAGAAGACATCCCTCCAGAGAGTTACCGGGCCCCTTCCTTCACCGTGACTTCTCACCGGTCCCTCGGAACAGTTCCTCTCCAGGCCTCCTCGTCTAAGATACAGGTCCCCTCGCAAGGTGGCACCCTGGGATTCCTTGATCCTTGCTGGGCCCCAGCCGAAGGTGCTGGGCCCAAGGCCTTTTCTGCAGTCCCAGGGCAAATGGTGCCTGGGACTGATTCACCGACCTCTGCCCCTGGGCTGAAGGTGCCCAGGGCAGACAGGAACACACTCCTTGGGGTAGGACCCCCGACCATGACCGAAGAACAAACCACGAACGGGCAGCGTCTGCCCCTTTTATATCCTCTCCCAGCATACACAGCAGGCCTGCCACATCCACGGTACGGCTGCTGAGAGGGGACACACAAGGCACAGCACTGTATCAGTGGTTCAACCCTGGCCTACTATGGCAGCGCCACCTGCAGGCCACAGGGAACTACACACCGATACTCTCCCTGCGGACAAAAATGGTTGATAGAATCCTGACAATTGGGGTGTTTGAGCACAACTACCACTCAAACACTTCCCCTAAATTTAGGACCCCGCTACACATATGTAACATAACATTTCACATATGTTTGAAAGAGAATAATCTCATCTATGTGCATTAATGTATAAAAACTGTCTAAGTGTATGTGTAGCCGTTTGGATTCTGTTATCTCATTGCTCTGTAGCAATGATTGCTATAGGCCATGTGACCTACGTGTCCTATACTCCACATAATGAGTAAATATATATATTACATTCTTGGTCAGCTGGAAATTGCCAGTGGCAACTGCATTATAGCCTCAGAAGCATGTGCACAAACAAACCTATAATAGCTCAACTTGCCCTTAGAGGGTATAAAATGCCTCAATAATGGTGCTATATAGGAATAAAACCAGATGCTTATATTACCAAGTATATATTTATAAATCATATGTCAAGTAAATATGCCACATTCTTTGAATCTTGTAGATAAACACCTTTTACGTAGCCTTTAGCTCACAGGATAGTGCAATGGCGTTGATCAGACACATATATAGTTTCTTGACTATAATCTATCCAAAAATGTCAATAAAGGTGGATTATCCATTAGAGTTATTTTTCTGTATTTGCTCTTAATAACACAATCTTCAGCATACACTTGAGTAACTGTAAATGAGGCATTTGCACTTCAGTCCTTATAAATCACTGATTTACATATCTTCCAATATGTTTCGTGGATCAACATCCACTTCAGGGAACTGATTGCGCAAATGCTATTATATGACATAAGATCTCATATAAAACATTGAATATTGGAACAGTTTCTCTAAATGCCTTTTTCACAGGTTTAAACAAAGTGAATATATTCATCATACTTTATTAAAAACATAATTATCACAAGAACCAAGGATTCCATAGTAGACTTCAGGCGTCAGAATGTTTTACTTTCTAAAAGCTATATGCCACAAGTGTTAATTAGAATCTAAATGATGATTTATAGTAGAAAGTTTGCCATACAGTATACAGTATAGCCCAAAAATTCTATCCCTGTGAGAACGATGTGAGGAAGTTGGATACACTGTTGCCTGCACCAAGGCGCAGTGCAAAGTCCCATGGTAATTTTATCATTTAAAACAGGGGTGTCAAACTTAATTTCATTGTAGGCTGCATCAGCATTATGGTTGTCCTCAAAGGGACGGTTGTATCTGTAATGCCGCGTACACACGACCGTTTTTAATGTCATTGAAAAAAACTGCATTTTTCTCTACGTGATTTTTCGTGTTTCCTCTCAAGCCTGCCTTGCCTACACACTATCGTGGAAAAAAATGTTTGAGTAAAGCGCGGTGACGTACAACACATACGACGGCACTATAAAGGGGAAGTTCCATTCGGATGGCGCCACCCTTCATGTTAGTAAAGTTTGTTGAGCGACGATTCGCGCTTTTCAGCCTCGTGCTTTTCAGTCCGTTACAGCGTGACGAATGTGCTATCTCCATTACGAACGCTAGTTTTACCAGAACGAGCGCTCCCGTCTCATACTTGATTCTGAGCATGCGCATTTTTTTTCACGTCGTTAAAGCCCACACACGGCCGTTTTTCATGACGAGAAAAGCGACGATGTAAAAAACGACGTGAAAAAATTGAGCATGTTCCAATTTTTCTCGTCGTGATTCTCTGCGTTTTTTTCGTCGGGAAAACTGCTGGAAAGCCCACACACGATCATTTATAATGACCATTTTAAAAAATGTCATTTTTCTCGTCATTAAAAACGGTTGTGTGTACGCTGCATAAGACTATATAAACTTATCCAGGGCTTTTTCTTCTCAGAGAATAGGTGCAGGAACTCAAACACGCCCCCCGCCGAGCTGCATCGGACAGTGGGTGTGGCCAAATTGCACAATGGGAGGGTCTAAAAGGAGCAATAAATACCAGGAGTTCATTATATGCAGCGTTCAGGGATGTGCTATGTACACAGTGCAGAGTTCAGGAGTGCCCTATGTACTGGGTTCAGGGGTGCACTATGTACAGAGTGCAGAGTTCAGGGCAGCACTGTGTACAGAGTGCAGGGTTGAAGAATGCACTATATACAGAATGTAGGGATTAGGGGTGTGCTTTGCAAAGTGTGCAGAGTTCAGCTCTCTTTCACACGCTGTTAACATCTCACTTCTACCCCTCCCCCTGGGTGTGGGGCCATATGAAATGGCCTGGCAGGCTGGATTCTGCCTCTGGGCCTTGTGCTTGACACATGTGATTTAAAATGATACACAAGCTACCCAAATGAAGCTTCTATTTTTTTTCTTTACTACAGTATTGACTCTAGGGCACCAAATCTGGTCTACTGGGCACCATTTAGTTTACCTAAACTTAAAGATTAAGTCCAGGTAGGCAGCTAAAGAAACAGATGTAAAGGCACATAAGCACAAATATTCTACACATCAAGATCCTGTCTAGCAAGGAATGGAGCTTAATCCTTTTTCTGTTGCAGTTTCACTTTCACTTACAGATCCCAGGAGAAGCAGTTCTCAGCTCTTATCAGCATGCTCCTTGCACTGCAGCACACCTGATCGGCTGTTTGTGCTGCTTCTCCTGTCCCCTCTCTGAGCTCTACTGTACAGACTGTACAGTAGACTGCATGAGACTGATACCAAGTCAAATTCAGGTACTTGTAATGTTTGCATTTAAAAAAGTAAAAAGGGAGTTCAGTTTTAGGTTTCATATAGATTTTAACTGATCCTTTGAAGCTGGGTTAACTACCTTAATACCGTACAATTGTAAAAATAGGACAGGTTGGTGGAAGCAATTTTCTGGAGCACGGTTCTTAAATGGTGCTGCAGAAAATGTGCATGGACAGCCAGTGCACCCTTTGAATGCCTTTTATTGAATTGTCATTAGACAGTATAGGTCATAGGCAAAATGCACATAGCCAGTCATAGTGGCTCTCTGTCTTGTGATCGCTGAGAACCAATCACAGAAATCACAAGTGTAACACAAAATGTTCACAAAAAAATGTAAACTCCTCTTCTACCTCTACCACTGGTCACTTTCCCTTCCTAATTAACACTGCTCCAACTAAGCAGCAAGCGAGTACACTGACTAGCAAGAGTTCACACAGAGCAGCAAGGGACCATGTTGACCATACAGGACGCATACTGACCACCAATGTTATGGGGGGAAAAAAATCACAACTGACCACCAACGGTTATGGGGCAGTCACCACTGATCACCAGTATTTAAGAGGGCACAAACCACTGACCCAATTTTTAAAGTGGCACCCCCCTTTGGCCACCATCATAAGGAGGCACTAACTGAAGTCTTCAAACTTTCTTGTGAATTACATAGTACAGACCCCTGTACTCTGACTGCTGAACTGTATATGATGTGTACTATACAAAGCAGTTTTGGGGAGGTGTATACTATCCTGGCATTTTATGGCCTCAATAAATGCAATAGGCAGTCAAAACATCAGTTTTTATTTAAAAATGTTTGGTCTTCTTTATGTAGCGACCTCACACCTCTCACCCCTTCTCATTCTTGGCTTGTTGGTCTTGTCTAGGGGGTTAGTATTGGGGGGAGGGATGCGATACACCACGGCCCATGTCCTCCAGAGAGACTGGAGGTGAAAGCCAGAACTATCGGGTTTTGTGTGTGTGTCCCAGAGTCCAATCCGTTCCTCGAAATGACTCCCTTTGCTCCCAGTAACCAGAGTTCCACACACTGAAAAGGTCCAACTCGTATTTATTCTCTTAAAGCAATAAATAGTCATACAGCACAGACAGGTTGAGACCCAGAGAACACTTCAGTATTTGTGGGGAGTAGGTCAAGGCACAATTCTTTAAGTAGAACTAACCACTGTGGTGTCACCAATGGTTATGATGTATAGTCACTGCCACCGACTATATAGAACAAGAGCATGAATTACCTTCGCTATCACAGCCCCTGTCAGAGGGAAGACATCCGTCTCTCCGTCACCAGCAAATGCTGCGCCGGACTTTCCGGAGAAGTTCCGCTCACCAGCCTCCTCAATCTCAGACACGGGCACCCAAGGCATTAGGGCCCCCTCGGATTCCTCCACCCTCGCGGAACTCAGTCGAAGGTACTGAGTCCCAGGCTTCCGCATTAGTACCTCACCTCAGGCTAAAGGTGCCTGGGATGGACTCCATCTCCCGCTCCGGCCAGGTCAAGGGCACCTGGGCCTGGAACTCCGGAATGCCAGCACCCAGGCTGAAGGTGCCTGGGCGCGGCTGCGTCCTCCGACTCTGAACCCGCAGGTCAGGGCGTCCGCCCCCTTTATCTCCTCTCCCTTTGCGTCACAGCAGGTTCCCCACCCTGCTGTACCAGCGACAGGAAAGGACAAAAAGGGATGCAGTCTTGCGGTGAGTGTTCAGCTCCGGCCCAGGGCGACAGCGCCACCTGCAGGCCGCAGGGAACCTCACACCACCAGAGTCCTCTAAGAACCATAAAAGGGTCTCAGATTCCCTAACAATCAGTGCATCCGGGTTACACTATCACCCAGATGCCTCCCCTAAATTCAAATACCCGCTACACTCTCCCCCTGGTGATTTGACACTGGTCCCCAGTGTCTGGTGCAAACCCATGTCTCCCAAAGAGTGGTAACATAAGTTCGACCCAGAGACCAAACTACACATAGAATCCAACCTCACAATTTAGTCATGAATTGTGCCAGGACCTAAAACGGGAAAAGGGAAACAGGAATATAAAACAATGAACTTGGTATCAAAAAAACATTAAATGATTTTACACATTGAAATTTCCCCCCCTCGCTATCTAAGAACCACCCCACTCTCAGCAGCCTTGATAGATGAATCTCCTGCAGAGGGGGGGAAAAAAAAGAAGAAAACAAAGAAACACACATCCTAACATAATGTATGTGTTTTTTTTGGAAGGAATGGGTCTATCCGTAAAAAAAAACATTCTCTCCAATAAGTACAGTGCAGAGTGTAAAACAAACAATCGTTGCGCAACACCGCCATCTGGTGGCAATGCCGCGGTCAAGACACTTATCAAACTTAGATGAACTTTTCTCTCTTCTGTGACCCTATACTAGCTATGCCCTAAAGTCACTGATTTATTTTCTTGATGAAAGGAGAAAGAAGGAGAACAAAACAACCATAACAGCTCCCATTTCTCCAAAGAGCAAAAACACCCCAAAAAAATATAGGGCACAGTCCCTGTGTTCCAGCAAATACTCTGGAAAGTTCAGCAACAAAAAGGGAATATAAAGGAGTCTTTTTCTCCTATAAATAGAACTTTGGATGTGGCAGGAACAAAGGCTTCAAATGCTTGTCAAAAGCCTCCACGTTGTACTCAATGTTCCCTCCATCCTTCCGACAGATAATCACCCTGTCAGCATGGATGTGCCTTGCCAACATCCACTCCGCCTTACAGTCCTTGAATTTTCTAGTAACTGTAGGGGAACACGAGAGGTATCGGCGTGCGTGAGATACCTTGAGCTTTGTCCAGTCAAACTCGTTGTACCACCGCTGCCGCAAAACTTCCACCTCATAGAGCAAGTGTCGGGGTAGATATGGGTATTCCCACCCATATTCTCAGGCAACCTTCTGACAAAAGAGACGCTGCAGCCTTGCCAAGGGTGGCATTGTGGCACGGTCTCCTTCTCCAGGCAGAACGATTGATTCAGGATGACGAGGTACTCCAACCACCTCGGTAGATTTGGGCCTAGGAGCCCGCAGTGATGCGCGTTGCACTCCCGCAACAGGAGCAGGTGATCATTCGATGATTCAAGAAGCGAGAGTGTAGGCAGGGGACCAGATTCTTCCCTAGGCTCCGAGGCCTCCACCCGGGGCGTACTATCCCCAATGGACATGGGTGGGTCCCTTGTGACACGGGACGAGGGTAACTTCATCTTGTCCCATCCCTTCTTGTGGAAGATTTCATCTATCTCCCCATCATCACTGGCATCGGATAGTGTCTCTAGGTCGGAGGTGTCATAACACTCTGCGGGCAGGTAATTCCCCGTAGACACAGAATCACCCCCCTCGAGGGGTTCCACCGACCGTGGGCTCCCGGCACCTCCAACCACACACACAGTCCCAACCCCTGGCTCACCTGGGCCTTTAGAAGAACAGGGATGTCCAGGGCTCTTCCCTCCAGATCCATCCAGGCCAGGCAAGCGATGGGGCAAAGCTCTTCCACGACCACAGGATGCCATCACCAGGCCAACTTTCCTCTTCGGCAGAGGGAGCAGGGAGCTTGTGGTGACCGAGGCAGCATCCTCAGATTTTTCTCTCTCAATCTCCGCTGGGGCAGTCACTTCGCCCTGGTCAGTGCGCACAGGAATGTCCGCATAGGCATCGATCTCTCCCTCCGGAGTGGCAGTACCTGTGAGGTAGTTGAGGTGGAAGGTGTGAGGCCTTTCTGTGGATGGCTCCACCTCGAAGAGAAATTCTTTGCAGACCTCACATCGCCCGAACGGCTTCAAATGGACCACCAGTCCCGAACAGCCAGGACAGATCACACCGAGGGCCTCTATGTCTCTGCAGGTATACAGACTCAGAGCCAACCGCCCCCGGGGCCTTAGTCTTATTTCTGTATCAGTGATCGGAGCAGCAAAGGAAGTCATCTCCGCTGTAGAAGGAACAGAAATCCACGGAGTACTTGAGGTCATCCTGACTGTCTGCTGCGCCAATGCGCACTGACCACTTCGCGCCGGAATCCCCACGTGTGTCCTTCCACATGGCCAGACTCCTCCCATACTCTGCATTTGTTCGCGGGCTTTCTCTTCTTCCCACCCTCGAACTGCGCAGCTATGGTGTGCCTCGTGGCGCATTGGCCAATATGGCCGACCTACTCGGAACTCCTACGGGCAGCAAAGTTCAAATTCAGACACAATACACATCCCGGAAACGATGCCCCCACGTGTAGCGACCTCACCCCTCTCACCCCTTCTCATTCTCGGCTTGTTGGTCTTGTCTAGGGGGTTAGTACTGGGGGGAGGGATGCGATACACCACGGCCCATGTCCTCCAGAGAGACTGAAGGTGAAAGCCAGAACTATTGGGTTTTGTGTGTGTGTCCCAGAGTCAAATCCTTTCCTCGAAATGACTCCCTTTGCTCCCAGTAACCAGAGTTCCACACACTGAAAAGGTCCAACTCGTATTTATTCTCTTTCAGCAATAAATAGTCATACAGCACAGACAGGTTGAGACCCAGAGAACACTTCAGTATTTGTGGGGAGTAGGTCAAGGCACAATTCTTTAAGTAGAGCTAACCACTGTGGTGTCACCAATGGTTATGATGTATAGTCACTGCCACCGACTATATAGAACAAGAGCAGGAATTACCTTCGCTATCACAGCCCCTGTCAGAGGGAAGACATCCGTCCAAGAGAGTTACCGGAGGCCTCTCCGTCACCAGCAAATGCTGCGCCGGACTTTCCGGAGAAGTTCCGTTCACCAGCCTCCTCAATCTCAGACACGGGCACCCAAGGCATTAGGGCCCCCTCGGATTCCTCCACCCTCGCGGAACCCAGTCGAAGGTACTGAGTCCCAGGCTTCTGCATTAGTACCTCACCCCAGGCTAAAGATGCCTGGGATGGACTCCATCTCCGGCCAGGTCAAGGGCACCTGGGCACGGAACTCCGGAACGCCAGCACCCAGGCTGAAGGTGCCTGGGCGCGGCTGCGTCCTCCGACTCTGAACCCCCAGGTCAGGGCGTCCGCCCCCTTTATCTCCTCTCCCTTTGCGTCACAGCAGGTTCCCCGCCCCACTGTACCAGCGCCAGGAAAGGACAAAAAGGAATGCAGTCTTGCGGTGAGTGTTCAGCTCCGGCCCAGGGCGACAGCGCCACCTGCAGGCCGCAGGGAACCTCACACCACCAGAGTCCTCCAATAACCATAAAAGGGTCTCAGATTCCCTAACAATCAGTGCATCCGGGTTACACTACCACCCAGATGCCTCCCCTAAATTCAAATACCCGCTACACTTATATAGTAAAAACCAAGTGTTTTAAATACTACCAAGAAAAACTTTATATATATATATATATATATATATATATATATATACTGTAAAATACACTATATTGTCAAAAGTATTGGGACACCTGCCTGTACATGCACATGAACTTTAAAGGCATCCCAGTCTTAGTCCGTAGGGTTGAATATGGTGTTGGCCCACCCTTTGCAGCTATAACAGCTTCATCTCTTCTGGGAAGGCTGTTCACAAGGTTTAGGAGTGTGTCTGTGGGAATGTTTGACCATTCTTCCAGAAGTGCATTTGTTAAGTCAGGCACTGATGTTGGACGAGAAGGCCTGGCTCGCAGTCTCCTCTCAAATTCATTCCAAAGGTGTTCAATCGGGTTGAGGTCAGGACACTGTGCAGGCCAGTCAAGTTCCTCCTACCCAAACTCGCTCATCCATGTCTTTATGGAGCTTGCTTTGTGCACTGGTCCAAATCATTTGGTGGAGGGGGGATTATGGTGTGGGGTTGTTTTTCAGGGGTTGGGCTTGGCCTCTTAGTTCCAGTGAAGGGAACTCTTAAGGAGTCAGCATACCAAGACATTTTGGACAATTCCATGCTCTCAGTTTTGTGGGAACAGTTTGGGGATGGCCAATTCCTGTTCCAACATAACTGCGCACAAGTGCACAAACAAGATCCATAAAGACAAGGATGAGCGAGTTTGGGGTGGAGGAACTTGACTGGCCAGTCCTGACCTCAACCCGATAGAACACCTTTGGGATGTATTAGAATGGAGACTGCGAGCCAGGCCTTCTTGTCCAACATCAGTGCCTGACCTCACAAATGCGCTTATGGAAAAACAGTCAAACATTCCCATAGACACACACCTAAACCTTGTGGACAGCCTTCCCAGAAGAGTTGAAGCTGTTAAAGCTGCAAATGGTGGGCCACCTCAAAATTTAACCCTACGGACTAAGACTGGGATGCCATTAAAGTTCATGTGTGTGTAAGGGCAGGTGTTCCAATACTTTTGACAATATGATATACATTTGGGTATCTCGTTCCATGACAGAGTAATTGTCTGTCAAATGATCACAACACATATCATAAACAGTATACCGACTAGAACTCAAGTGGTTAAGCAAGGCTTTAATAAGGCATCTGAGTGGGACTGCAGCCTTTTGCCATTCATTTTGTGATATGCACCCTTCCCAAGACCAAATGGCTTTGCATGCAATGCATCCTGTAGGCTACAATGATGATGGTGCGTGGATGTGAATTCTTTCTGGAAGATCAAAGTTCACATAATTAGGCATCAGGGTGAGTGGGGATGAGATCCATGGCCTGCAGAATTACCAGCTGGTGATTCTGTGGTTTCCTTATTCCAGGCAGGGGCGGAAAAATAGGGGTCGCAGAAGTCGCCATTGTGACTGTGCCTCATGCTGCAGGGGGCCTGTGTGGTGGCTACATATGGAACCGGGCTCCCCAACCCTCGGCCGATGTGTAAATCGGCTGTGAGCTCGGACACGCTGTTTACTCTGAAGTGAAAGCAAGGGAGAGGTGTCTAGCAGTGTGTGCTGTGCTCTCTGCCTTTTCTGAATGGAGAGTCAGCGATCCATACCGCTCACGGACATGGTCCATTCATAACTGAAACATAGTAAACTGTATTTACTATCCTTCAGTTTGCAAATGAAGGGGCAGCTCTATAAAGAGCTATTCCTGTCCATTCATTCTGTGCAGCTGAGGCTGTGTTCTCAATTTCCTTTCTCGGTCTCAAAAGTGAAACATCAGAGGTCTGCTTAGACCCCTGATATCTCACCAAAGCCCCCCCCCAACGGGGCTCTTAAATTTTTTTAAATATTTCGAAAAAATAATATGGTAAAAAAATGAATAAATAAATGGTAGAAAAAAATAAAAAATAAAACAAAAACAGACGCCAGTGGCAGAACTTCCAGGGTCACAAACGTCACACTTGCGCCCGGGCCTTGGCATTTCCACCACCGGCCTCAGAGGGAAGGGCCCCCAGCTGGGGGTCAGGGGCCCCCCTTATGGTTTCTTGCACCGGGGTCAGGGGGGCCCCGGTGCAAGAAACCATAAGGTTCTAGTTATACCACTGATTCCAGGTTACTGCCAGAACACAGTATTCTTTCTATACTATTGAAAATAAGGCAGCTAAGGAATTTTAAAGAGTATTGCTGTGAATGATATCACAAAAGGGGTGTTAAATGATAAATTGCATTTCGTATACCCAGGTTCCTTTTGTCTCTAATGCTTTGTATTATCTGCCTTACAAATACAGAATGTAGAATGAAGATGACTTCCTAATTATTATTCCTTATGAGATCAAGGTTTTTGGGCAGTGTTCTACATAGATCTCCATTGTATTTGTAACCAATCTCATTCCCAAGGTAACTAAAATCCCAACTTTCTCCTTTATAGACTCAGCTCTGCAGGCTTGTGTCTATTGTCCAAGCAGCTAAAGCACACTGCAACAGTATGGGCACCGCATATAAATCTCAGCCAGGGTTTGTAACCTTCATAAAGGGAGATGGTAAAGTTGAAATTGCGCTCTGCAGTCATTCCGAGGGAATGAGAAGTGATAGTGATAGATTTTTAATATCTCCTTAGGGTAGTACTTTTATCGAGCAAGATAATGTTATTGGGTAAGATCACTTAGTTTTATTGGAAACACAGCTATTCTGCCATTACAGAGGAATAGCATGCTCATCACTAATCAGGGAGGAGGAATTCCATCCATCTGCTGCAGTCTAACTGACAGATGTAGATACTATCGTTTAAAGAGAAGTGTATTTTTTTATCACACTTACTCTTAGCGGGCCCCCCTCCTTTTCTTTGGCTTTTTGGTAATGACTTTTTTTGCAACTCTGTACCCACAGATTTTTGTCTCTTTGGTCTGCACAGCCTATTCTGAAAACATGTTGCTAGCACCGTTTCTTCTTGGACAGAAGGAGTGGTTCAAATAATAGCGTCCGGGGTGCTGATTTTTTTTTGTGGGGTCTGGGGGCTGCTAAATAGCTACTAAGTGAAATACTGCAGAGATGAAGTAAATAACTTACGTATGCACTGGGGGCAGACAGTTGAGTACTACTGGGGCACTGCCACTGAGGGGCACAGCTACTATGATTTTATGAGAGGTATTAAGAATGCTGTTAAAGACCAACTCCAGAAAAAAATATCCAAGACAGTGTTTCAAATAAAAAAGCAGCTCTTGCTGTTAAAAAGTAAATGAAAAAAATAAAAATAAGAGGAAAAAATACAGCAATTGGGAGGGGGGTGAGAGCCCTGGAGGGCAGGGGCTGTGCAAACCATGTGACCGGCCTGAATATTCTGGTAAAAGGTAAATGTAAAAAAAACAGCAAGAAATATGGAGGTTGGGGAGGTACTGAAGGGCAGGGGTTGTGCCTGGGCTTGGGCTTTTAAGCTTGGGTAGTAAAATAAATCTGAGGCTAGGTTCACATCGCTGCGGGTGGTAGGGTTGCCACCTTTTCTTCAAGTCAAACACTTTAGCGGCGCACAGCAATTTTTTTTTTTTTTAATAGTATAATCTATACATATATTTTGCTATATTTTGCTATTAAATAACATTTCTAATCATATGAAGTTAATAACAAGGCCCCCCCTTTATATCAATCCACAGAGTTCCCCTTTTACATCTGAATCCACAGAGTTCTCCTTTTACATCTGAATCCACAGAGTTCCCCTTTTACATCTGAATCCACAGAGTTCCCCTTTTACATCTGAATCCACAGAGTTCCCCTTTTACATCTGAACTCGCAGAGTTCCCTTACACTGTAAGAAGTCTGGGTCCTCTGACATAAGGGATGCTCTGGGGACCATGATTTAAGGGGAAACACTGAGAACACTGATGTACGGAGAGAACTCTGATGTAAGGGGAAACATAGTGGCCTCTGGTGTAAAGGGGAACACTGATGTAAGGGGTGCTCTGAGAACCCTGATTTGCCTTAGTGTAATCACTCAGAGGCAGGAGAGAGAAGGGGGAGACTTAAGTTACAGACATGGATGGATGGTGAGCTCACTCACCCCTTGGCAGTCAGCACCTCTCATCCAGATGTATCTAAGGCTGCTGGGTTTTAAATTTCCAGCCCCAACTTTCCTTTTCTGAGGCACAGCGCCGGGGATTGGAGTGTGGGCAGACACAGAGGGGTAGGGGTGGGGGGAAGAGGTTCAGATTGAGCCCTCTCTCCTCTCCCATCTGTGTGTTTGTTTGGGGAGGGGGGTTGTTAGTGCTGGCTTTGGGCAGTGTGAAAGAGTGTAATAGACCCTCTCAGCTTAGAAAACTGCAGCGAGCAACCCTGCTGGGAAGCCATAGTCCAGTCTAAATAATGTGTCCGGGTTTCAGGTAGTCTGAAACCCTGACGCATGATTCCAAACCCAAACTGTCCGGGTGAATCCTGGACAGGTGGCAACCCTAGCGGGTGGAGAACATGCGTGAAATTGCACGAGTTCCTGACCTGCGGAGAAACGAGCTACACTTGCATCATGTTACGTTATAATATGCTAAAAGTGAAAGTCCTTCGCGCTGCCAAGTGAACCAATACTGAAAAGTGAATAAATCTATAAAACTGTGATAATCAAAAATTCAAACTGGCTGCAAAACCTATAGTGTTCACAATACACAGATAATAGAAATAATAAACAAGTGATCTTGTGCAGTAATAAATAATCACAAACAATATAATATAAATGTGCAAAAATTGTGTACTAAATCAAGTCCAAAAACATAAAATCCACATAGTTCTTCAAGCTAGAGGTATCTCTAATATATATTAATTTAGTGTCTGCACACAACTGTTATGTGCTCTCAGAACTCTCACCATAAACCAGTGAATATCCAGCCTCAAAATTTAGGCCTCATGCCCACGGACGTTTTTACAGCCGCGTTTTTGAGCGTTTTTTACAGCTTAAAAATGCCTGTCCATGTTAGTCTATAGCTTCATGCCCACCTAGACGTTTTTGAGCTGCAAATAGCATAGACGTTTTTAAGCTGTAAAAAAAACCCAGGACCAGTGCGTTCCTCAGCGTCAGAATTAGGCAGAAAAAAACGCGAGCGTCAAAAAACGCGCAAAAACGCGCACTAACGCGCAAAAACGCGCACTAACGCGCGGTCACGTTTTTAGCTCCGACGTTTTTTTTTTTTGATTTTTTTTTTAAAAAAAATAAAAATAAATATTTACAATAACATGGACAGGCGTTTTTAAGCTGCAAAGAACGCAGCTGTAAAAACGCCAGTGGGCATGAGGCCTTAAAGGAATATCCAGCCTTCAAATGTATCACTCTGGGTTCCTCTTACTGGTACTGTATATTCATGCCTTCTTGAGACCCATAGAATAAACCAGCCTCCGGACTCCAAAACGCCAGACTTCAAACTGCTACCAAATCTCTATAGACTCCAGTTGTAATAGGAATAAAAAAGAAAAAATGCCCTCCATAGTGTAGTAAATTCTAAGCCTTCTCACGTCACTTCTAGTCCACGTCTCTCTCTGGCCATGCCCTCTCTGCGCGTTACGTCACGACACGTGACTCAATCAGGGAACAGATTTCAGATCCCCTGATGAAGTCACGTGACGTAACGCGTAGGGCGTGGCTGGAGACAGAAGTGGATCGGAAGTGACGTGAGAAGGAGCTGAAATGCTGTGTTTTATTCCAATGCACTTTTAACCTTTATTTTATGTAAGAGTCCATTCGTTTACAATAAATACCCCCTGATTCGAATTTACTACACTATGGAGGTTATAATATGCTGTTGCAGCTTGATATGTTGTGATTTGGTGGCATTATATACTGTGCTGTTGGAGGTTTGATAAATTCTTTCTGCATTATTTCTTCTCAGCATGGTCAGTGTAAATACTTTGGGCGTATTTATGAACCAGCAAGAAATGTACTGGCTGGCGAGGATTTTCAGGGCATCATAACAAGAAACAACTCTTTAATATATAAAAAAATCATAGCAAAACTTTATTACATCAATATTAAAATGCACAAACACAGGCCTTGAAATGTCACATCTCACATCTTTATAGTAATGACAGGAATGATATAGAAATCTCTATACATGTGAACACCAATTAGACACCCATATTGGTGTGTCAATATTGCTTATCTAGAATATATGTGCATTTTGGTCTTTGTGTATACTAGTTTGATTCATGGTGGTCACGGCTTCATAGACCATATCTTATATTGGGTCACATTCACTTGTCCCCATTTTTCACAGGTCACTTTTGCACACTTGGCATGTGTGGACAATTTTTATTTATTTATTTTTAGAATTGGTTCACATATCAATTTTCACGGCGCCGCATTTATTTATTTTCATTTTCTTGTTTACAATATGTCTGATTGTTAACATTAGTTTCATATTTGGTAGCGCAACTTTTTCTTCATATTTTTGCCATTATAGAGATAATGAACAGTACAAATGCAATAAAATATATCAATACATATCATAATGTACACACAATAACTGTACTACAAAATACATACCGTATATACTCGAGTATAAGCCGAATTTTTAAGCACAATTTTTTGTGCTCAAAATGCCCCCCTCGGCTTATACTCGAGTCACCTTTTTGCGCCTGATCTCCCGGAATTTGGGGACCCGGTATCGGCCGGCCGTAGGTCCCCTGGACCCCAAACTCGGCACACATGTAGGCCCACTCTTCCTCTACAAGTGTGCAAAGTTTCTTGCCTGGGGAACCTACAGCCGGGGAGCACCGATTTTCAAAGCCGGGCACCCCTTCCATAGACTCCCATGTTAAACGGTAATTTCTCTGGTGACTTTGAGGACCCGGTACCGGCCGGTCGTAGGTCCTCTGGACCCCAAACTTGGCACACATGTAGCCCCACTCTTCCTCTACAGGTTTGCAAAGTGCCTTGTCCAGGGGACCTACGGCCGAGGAGCACCGATTTTTCAAAGCCGGGCATCCCTTCCATAGACTCCCATGTTAAACGTCAGTCTAGTCATGGACACAGTGAGGCATGGGCACAGTGAGGCAAAGTGAGGCACACCCTAGGCTTATACTCGAGTCAATACGTTTTCCCAGATTTTGTGGTAAAATTAGGTGCCTCGGCTTATATTCGGGTCGGCTTATACTCGAGTATATACGGTAAATCAAAACTGCAAACATATACATACAAAATTAATAAACCATAAATCTACATATAGTTGGTATACAGAGTTCTATAGAAATACTGGCACATCCATGAGTCCCCATCACAGCAGAAACATATCTTACTCCATATTGCTAGATTTTATTTTTTTTACCTTGGAGGAATAACCTTCAAGGAAAGGTTGGAAACTCGTTCAACCCTGGAGCGTCCATTGCTTTTAAGTTAAGGATCCAACATGATTCTCTTTGTATTAAAGCCTTGTCCCATTCTCCTCCCTGTGGATCAGGGTGGATACGGTCAAGAGCAATAAAAAAAGAAGCATGGGAGGTGATAACGGTGGATATGAGCAACATGTCTTCCCAAAGGGAGATATACAGTAAGTTGCCTGTCTTCATGACATGAACATGATCACAAATTCTTTTCCACCTTTGTCATTTTTCTTTCAAACTTCAAAGCTACCACAGCTACTCACTTGTAAACAGATACCTCCTTGTACAGCAATTGACAAACGGCTGTGGTCTATATTTCTCACCCTCAGCAATTTTGTCAGTGTTGACAAACTCACAATAATTACAATTGCCGCACTGATAGGTGCCCAAGATTTTGCATTGGTCCATTCTGTTGGAGCCCCGGTAGTGTTGTTGAAGTTTGATAGATTATGTCTGCATTATTTTATCCCAGCATGGACTGTATAAACACTTTGGGCATATTCATAAAGCACTGAATCTGGCATTCAGCAAACATTCAATCTTCCAGATGGATGTATTTTAAATGACAGTGATTTACCACCTGTGAAAGCTACATTCAGTGCTTCATAAATATGTGTTCTGAAAGTCATTCTATGCATTAGCCCCAATCACAAACATGGAGATGTTATTTCACCTGAGTGCAACGTCTTGTAAATATATAAAGCAAAGTTGTTGTTTCAGATAACATGTCTCTCAAGAGGTGGTTTCTGTACTTCTGCTTACTACAGGCAATTTTTCAGAGCAGCTTGGAGTTAAAATAAAAAAAAAAACTCACAGTATGTACAGTAGTTTTCAAAAATATTATTGTTTTGAAAACTTTTAGACATAACCATGGGGTACTGTTAACCTCCCTGGCGGTATGATTCTTTCTGGAATTATGTACCAAAAGCGGTACAATTATTTTGCATGGAAATTTGGTGTTATGTATTGTAGGCCTGCAATTCTTAGTAATTACTTACTTAAACCTGACCAAACAAGAGTCTAGAAGACATCCTGGGTATGATAAAGTTTGAAACACAAAATCATAAATTATAATATAATAAATAACTACAAATAATTATAACAAATGTAGCGGGGTCCCCAAATTTAACCCTGCTATACCTAAATTCAGGGGTGACCAGAGCAATAGTTGGCTCGGGTCTCTTAATTATTTGGACTCTGCCTTACTGCTGTGTCTGTCACCTGGCATGCAGTTCCCCTTTGGGCGTAAAGGTGGTGCTGTCACCTGTACCCAGGGTTGAACCACAGGTGATGGAGTAGGTATTGGATGTGCTCTCTCGGCTGCCGTTGGTGGGTGGTTCTGGCCTGCTGTGCATGCCGGGAGAGGATATATAAGGGGCAGATGGCATTACACGGAGAGCAATTTCCCAGGGCCCATTCCCGGAGGAAGACAATTCCGGGGCCCACTGCCCAGAGGGAGCTACCCCTCAGAGGGGGGCGCGCCCCATCTTGATCGAGGAGTCTCGGGAACCTTCAGCCCGAGGCTACAGAGTTCCAGGTAGGCCCAGTACCTTTGACTGGGTCTACAACCGAAGAGGAGTCCCAGGGAACCCACCTGAGGGTAACCGCTCTGACACAGAGGAAACCAGGGGAGGATCGATCCCATAACAAGAGGGCGAGTAATAAAGTATTGCTGACTCGATAAAGGCCTGGTGACCTTTCGGAGGGAAGGATTTCTCACTTCGCAGACTGCCTCTGCGGAGTGGTGAAAGTTCAGGAGGAATCTCCTTGACTTGGTCCTTGGAGGGGACTGAGTCATTGTTCCAGCATCACGCCGGCTGCTAGTGCTATTGAGTGACTATCCGGGTGAGCTGTACCCACTCGGGACCGAGTGGCGATGAAGCCAAGAGTGTGCCTGAATCCACTTCTATCTGCTAACCTTTTCCTCACTTCAACTCTCTCTGGTTCCTGAAAGCAAGATAAAATAAACTTGCGTTGGAGTTGATATGTTGTGTGGACATTGACCTAATTTGGGAAAGATAAAGACTTGCCTCTATAAACATAGAGGGGAGAACCAGAAGAAGGAAGCAACTCGCTGCAGGACCCAAGTATGTAACACCGCCTGACCTTTATAATCTATAGGACACGGTCATGTGGCATGGTGTGTCTTATCCCCCTGCTTGAGAAGGTAAGAGGGGGGAAAAGGATCCGTGTGCTACACAAATAATAATATAATAATAATAAAAATTATTCAATAATGTAATCAAATCAAAAACACTGAAATTTGCTCAGTTCAGAAATGTCGCTGTCATTAGATTTAGTGTTTGATGACGAATTTCCCCACAAATCGCTATCGCTCAATTCTGCAAGTGATTCTAATTTATTATCGCTGTTTTCTAGCTCGTCTAAAACCACTTTTGACATAAAGGGACACTTTTTGGTTGCTATGGACAATCTCCAGTTTCCAGGCAGAAAGAACAGTTTTTATAATATAAAACTGCATGCAGGACACTGGACAGACCACTAGGGACAAAGGGGGCGTGTCATTTTTTATACAGTACTGTAATCAGTAAGATTACAGTATACTGTATCTATACTGTCTTTTTCACTTTTTGAATTTGGAGCCGAACTCCGTCCCCGTGCGCGCAACGTCGCAGGGAACGGAGCTCGGCAGTGCGAATCGAGCGAGGAGACAGCTCGCACACACTGCAGGGAGACATTGCAGGATCCAGGGGACAAGGTAAGTAAGTCTCCCTGTATACTGCAATGCAGCCCGAGTCAGGCTCGGGGTTACCGCTTTTGGTATGAAAAACTCACCCCGAGGCTGACTCGGGACTGCCGCTAAGGGGGTTAATAAATGTCCACATATTAAGGGGTACGACCTTTTATACTTAAAAAAATCCCCCAAAAATTGGGGGTCGCCTTATACGCCAGTATAAAATGCCACCTGCTGGATGTCAGCCCGCTGGATGTGCATTAATACTGTATGTAGCTTTGGCTACATACAGTATACCGCACTGAGCCAATCACGGCGAGCAATGTATTCTATTAATGAATACAAAGCCTGCTCGGATTGGCAGAGGTTGTAATATCATCAGCCCGCGCCTCTCTGAATCTCAAAACCAATCCAAGCAGGCTTTGTATTCATTAATACATTGCTCGCTGTGATTGGCTCAGCGCGGTATACTGTATTTATACTGTATACAGTATGTTACCGAATGCGGCTACCCCTCGGCTCCTCTTCCTTCCACGGTCATCTCACCATCCACCAACGGAGCTTTGGTTTGAAGCACCTGACCCACCATCTGGCTCTGCACACATTGGTTCTCCCCCTAGAGTGGATTTTGCCGGGCACATGAAGTATTTACCACTGCAGCATTGCTTCACAAAGCTGGTGATTAAGTTGCACAGACTTATTGCTGTTTCAGTATGTTACCCAAACTACTAGACAGACTAGTCGGAAGGGGGCCGTCTTATACGATGAGTATATCCCAAAACCAACGTTTTATCTGGAAAATTAGGGGGTCGCCTTATACGCCCAGTCGTCTTATACGTCGGCAAATATTGTTATTGAAAATAGAGATGCACCCCCAAGGGGTACTAAGTAAACGCTGGCTTTCAAGTTTAAGTTCACCTTTACAGAAAAAAGAATAAATGCACATGTATTATTTTTTCCTGCAAGAGCCTGGAAAGCATTGCACTCGCAATCAGTAGATCGCCGGTACAATGTGGACTTCTGCAGACATGTCCCACAAATTTTAGACCATACCTGTTTCTGTTTGAAACAGTGTTAATTTTGACAGCAAATTTTGATTTCTTTTTAGTCTTTTGACTAAAATGCCATTTTAGTTTTAGACATATTTTAGTCTTTTGGCTAAAATGCCATTTTAGTTTAAGTCGTATTTTAGTCATCTGAATTGTTTTAGTCTTAGTCATATTTTAGTCTACTAAAATCTCCAGTACATTTTAGTCGACTAAAATCTAATCGGTTTAGGTAAATTGTTATGCATTATTTAATAATTTCTCTAGAATTTACAAACTAATTATATACTCCTGGAGTAAAAATCTAATAATATGTTATTATTTATGGTATGATGGTTTGAACGTGCACTACAGACATAGATTTAGCCATTGTGATATATAACATCTTTATAAATAAAACCAAGTTTCATAAACAAATAAAAATCTTGCTTTTTGACAAACAGAAGTGCAACTTTAAAATACAAAAAAAAAAAGAAGTAAACTCTATTGGCTGTGATGCCATTGCATATATTACCTGAATATAGTACCAACATTAAATAATTAGCAAAAATATAAGAAATGCCTTTTTCTTAATTTTTTCTCTTTCAGCGGCTTAGTAGATGCCCCCCTACTTATCCTTAGGAGGTAATGCAATACATGTTTAAACTTTAATGTGCTATTATTACAGGCTCTGTATGGAATTGTGTTGCCGATTTAGAAATGGCCAGCAGAGTAGTGTTAATTTTGATGTCAATTTTCAAGTTTGTTTTAGTCTTATTCTTTGGACTAAAATACCATTTTAGTTTTAGTCGCATTTTAGTCTTATGACTAAAATGCAGTTTTAGTCGTATTTTAGTCATCTGAATTGTTTTAGTTTTAGTCGTATTTTAGTCTACTAAAATAGTGTTAATTTAGTCAAAGAAAATATTTTTGTCAACAAAATTAACACTGGTTTGAAAGTCAGGGGACATGTCAGTGGACTACAAGAGCACTCAGCACCCCCACAGCCCACTGGAAGTACAAGTCCGTCTGCCACGGTGGAAGACGGTCTTGTAGGTTATTAATTCACAGGAATCTGTGGTGGAGACCCACACAGTGTGCTGTTTTTAATGACTGAGGTTGGGTGCAGGGAGAAGAACCCCTACCTGCTGTCATTGGGGGGGGGATCAGGGGCAGAGGGGGCAGGAGCTGGATCATGTCACATATTCAACCCAAAATACAAGTGGAACATGTAACATATTCCAAAGGTGAACCTTGCCTTTTGATAAAGTAAGGAAACATTGACCTATAGCAGTGATGGCGAACCTTGGTACCCCAGATGTTTTGGAACTACATTTCTCATGATGCTCCACTACACTGCAGAGTGCATGAGCATCATGGGAAATGTAGTTCCAAAACATCTGGAGTGCCAAGGTTCGCCATCACTGACCTATAGTATGTAAAGGCTGGAAGGTTAGTAACTACATTTTCTAAACAACACATCCCACACCTATGCCACATTCATAATTCACTGGGTTGTGCTTTGTGTGCATCTCGTTTTCCTCTTTTTGGAGCTCCAGGGTGCCCTAGTCTGTTAAAATAAGTCTAAGCCCTAAATGGGTGACATCTAGGCGTTGGTTGCTAAAGGCAAATAGACTACTTACATCGCAACTGAATTTTCCCTTAGCTTAGTAAAAATCACTTTGCAAAGTATATCTAATAACATGCAAAGAAAAGGGAAAAAAAATATTTGCGCTTGCACATGATTGGATTATAGAAGTCAGCAAAGTTTCATCTCATTCATAAACTTGGGGAAAATTTCCCCTGCAATCTGAAAAAAACAATTTGCATTTAATAAATTAACCCCTTAGGCCCCTTTCACACGGATCCGTGAAGATCCGCCCTGTGAACCTCCGCTTGCTCAGCGGGGAACGCTCCGCTGATCCCCGCTGAGCTGGCGGATGACAGGGCGGTCCCCGCACACTGTGCAGGGACCGCCCTGTCAGATCTCCGCTCTCCCCTATGGGGGGATCGGATGAACACGGACCGTCTGTCCGTGTTCATCCGATCCGCTCTGCAGACGGATTGAAAAAATAGGATTTTCCTCCGTCTGCAGAATCGGAGGATTGCGGACCCGGATGATATCGGGTGTCAGCGGATGTTCATTTGCTGACACCCGCGATCTCATAGGGACCAATGTATGTCCCTTTTTCATCCGTAAACGGATGGATGAAAAAGCGGACATACGGTCCGCTAGTGTGAAAGGGGCCTTAGTTTCATAAAGCATTGTGCAATTTTTGTTATTACTAAATAATTTTTTGAACCTTTTTGTAACCCCTGTGCTGCTAACCTCCTCCAGCCTCTCAGTCTACATACACTTGCTCCAGTGTTAGCTGCACATTGCTTAGGACCAGTAATACAGGTGGACCATGCTTGCGCACTGTGTGTTGGCTCTTGTCACCCCATAACAGAAATTGCCTGAACAAGGATCTTCATTGCAAGAGCATCAGGTATTAAGCGTATCTAGTAAAACTGTAACATTATACATCCATTTACACATTTTATTTCAAATATTTCTAGCCTACTCCAATTAATCTCAATGATCCTAAAGCTTGTAAACTTACTTTTTGAAGATCTCCACATATTTATTTCCTTATTCTGTGACATGTATGCCCTGTGAGTAGGCACTGCTGTGTCACACATTTCACAGAGTCTGCCTTCTGAGTCTGATCTACAGAGGTGCTGAGGGGATGAGTTTCAGGAGGTGGAATCAATAGAGTAATCACTGCTTGCAGGCAACAAGGTACCATGGGATATGTAGTCCTTAGAAATTGAAAGGAAGTTGTGGAAAGAGACGGCCAGCAGACAGACAGCACTCACCACATTAAAGGAGATTTTTCAAGTAAACTTATATTAAATTGTTTGTATTGCTATTACAAGGATTATGTTGTAAAATTAAAGGGTATTTTTGATCATACAGTAGATTGCCTTTAATAAATGCTGCATATTTAAAACCACTGAAAACAACTTTTAAAATTGCATTAACATGGCCAATGGCTCATGCTGCTTCTCGAATGCTGTGCGAAGAGGAAGTAAAGGGAGAAAATTTGCAGCCGTACAATGGCTCCTGCGGGTGTCAGTCAAACCCCATGATGAGGGAGTGGGGGGTGGGACCAGGCCACGCTGTCTGTGTCTATGGACACAGGCAGCACAGCTTAGGATCAAGCCTGCAGGTGTGCCACCATAGGAAAAAATTTGACTTACAATTTTTCGCAGCAGGTAATATTATAATACCAGGACTAAATGGACAGCCTTGTACAGGCTAGTACAATTAAAGAAGTAAAAAGAAGCTGTACAGAAATAAATGCCACCGTAATTGTTATTTGAAATATCAGCTACAAAAATTTCTCCCTGTGGGGTTGATTTACTAAAGGCACATAGGTTGATAACTTTGCAAGGGAATTTACCCCAGAGCTTAGTGAATGAGGTGAAGTTCTGCTAAATTCCATCACCCAATCATGTGCCAGCAAAACATGCAGATTTTTCTTTTTCTAGCACATGATTGGGTATTCTGTGTAAAATTAAATGTTACATCATTCACTAAGCTCTGTGGCAAATTCCCATGCAAAGTGCAAATTTCCTTGCAAAGTAAACAGCCTATTTGCCTTTAGTAATTCAACCACTGTGTATCGAAAGTTATGGCAATTACATCCACCATCTTCATATAACCATTCAGATTAAATACAGTGCCTGTCCTTTGTTTGCTCATACACATCACCTGGGTTTTCTCTCTCCGTGGCAGTAGAAGTATGACACCCTGTGAATACCTATGAGTGTTTCAATCTGGATGGTGACACCAGGCAGTTGTGAAATGGTGAATAGAGGAGAAGCTGCATAGCTGTGAGCAGCAGTTAATAAAATAGGTATAATGATACGCTGCATCTGTCCAGGTGTGATGGGTTGCTGTGTGTAGGTGGTAAGACACTCAGACCAAAAGATTTTGCAACTGAACTCACCTAGGGGACAAAGCCTGCTGCTTTTGTTTTTCATGCTGGCAGTCATCTGGTTTGGTGTCTGTTTTGCTTGCTAAAAAGCCTTGACTGCTGACATTATTATTTTTAACATGGCCTTGAGGATGTGTATTTCCTGGATCCAAGCACCAATCTGTGCACGATGCAGAATCATTTTACAAAAGGGTCCTTCCCTAAAAGTCCAGCATTTTAGATAGAATAGACTTTTATTTCAATCTGTATCCAGTTATGATTTTTGAAGACTGTCAAAGATTTAAATGTTATTTCCCAATAACCATGGCCGCCACTCCAGCTAAGACTTAGGATTCTACCCTACAATGTTTTCACTTAAGAATCGCACAACTTTCACCCAAGATTGACATCATTTTTCTGCTTGAATCGTATGTGAAAAATGGGTGACACTTGGGTAAAAATATTTACAAATATTTGTATTTCTATCTTTCCTAATATCTGGCTGATCCTGCCTTGTGCTTTCTTCCCCTCTGTAAACAAGTCACATTTATTGTGGCTGCTGATCCATGATACTGTGGTCAGTTTATGTGCCTTTGTCATCCTGCTTTCTGCTGTGAGTCTCTCCCCTCTCCCCCTCCCTCCCTGCCTGTCATCTCAGTGTGAGATCTGATCTCCTCCCTGCCTCTCTTGCTGCTATTGCTATACGCTGTTAAAATCACTGGCATTCCCCATTGTTTACTAATATATAAAGCACCTTGTGGCAATTTTAAAAAAATTACATTCCTAAACACCTTCTTGCACAGCGAAGCTGTTTGGTCACGTGGTCTCCCTCTGCTGGCTGGTCGGGAATCTCAACCCCTCCTACTGCTCTCCTTAGATCTGGGATGGAGATTGGATGGGGATCACGTGACCGCACAGCAGATCTGTGGAAAAAGGTGTTTAGGGTTATAATCTATAAAAAATGGACACACTGTTCTTTATATATGCTTAAGGCAGAGAGGATGCCAGCAATTTCAGCTAGACTTAACAACCTCTTTAATAAAATGCTCCTTTATCTAGTTTTTATATCTTAGTTTTGGCATTGGAAATTCTACTTGGTTGAAGTCAAGAATGAGAAGGCTTAATGGAAAAGGTGTTTGAGATTTATGTAAGAACTGATTATGAATACGTTTATATTGTCTCATGACTAAATTCATGATATAAATCTTACAATAGCTGCAGGAACAAATTATAGATTTCTATATCTCATTGATGAGTCAGATCTGTGAAGCACAACTAAATTCAAGAACAAAAACGCAATATCATACAACTTTCGAGTCCATAGAAGTGATCCTGCCAGTAACATACTTCCTTTCCTAGGGTGACGGTATTCATACCTTAGCAGCATTGTCACTCTAGTTTCTCATGCTGTAAGACATGCATTGCTAATCCTCCATAAAAGCAAAGTTATTGCTGCAAACAAGAAGCTGCCAGCGCATGATTTCAATACTCTGCACAACAATGGCAAACCTTGGCTCCCCAGAAGGTAAAACACCTGGGGTGCCAAGATTTGCCATCACTGCCCTAGACTGTAGTACAAAGCTCAAAGCTGCACTCTGATGATGTCAACTGTTCAGTTTAGTCTAAGCTGCACAGTCCCCTCCCTTGGCCCCTCTGGCGCTTTTTACCCAGATTGGGCCCAATCAAAGACCTGGGACTACAGAGCACTTCACCTTTCCTCATCTCTATAACACACCGCTATTCTGTAGTCAACAGAGAGATCCAGAAACAATGCTAACAGATAACAGAAGCTCACATGATTACTGGCAGTATTGTTTGCATGACGGGAATTGCATGCCCGTCATTAGGTTGTGGCTGTATCTTCCTGCTTCTTACAGCCAACCACTTGATTATGCTCCATGGCACATGCACATCATTAGGGGGTTGGCTGCAAGAAACCAGAATAGACACTAGTCACCCTCCCCCGCCCCTCTCAATGATGTCAGCAAAGAAGATGGAGGCACAAGACCAAGTGGGGATCAGCTTTGGTGCAACACAGAGTTAGGTTGAAGTACTGCCTTACACTACCCAAAAAGGAAACATTTTGCTGAAGTAAAAAGCTGCAGTGAAATTAATGAAGCTGATTAAGGGACTGTGTTGAAGGGCTTTGGGCTTGAATCAATGCATCAGTCTGAAACACTTCTGAGATTATTCACAAATCATTTATGGGTGAACCTTCAGTTCACTTCACTCTGACTGCCATTTGATCTACTTTAAGAGGTATTTGCATTCCCATAGACATTTGTTGGAATGCAAAACTTCTTTGATGTGATCGAATGTCTGTCGACACAGGCCTTACTAATGCAAAGAGACTTTTTTTAAAAACATTTCTTGCCCAGGATTGGTTGAAAACAATGCAACTGAGTTCAGATCCATAATTTAAAAAACACTTGTATATGCATTTTTTATGGCCATCCTAATTAAGCCTTATTCAGATCCATAACACAGAATCCAAAAATCTGCATTTAAAAACATGCGCTTTACACGCTTACACATATATACGCATGTATACACATCTAAGCAAAGCCTTAACAGAGGTAAAAATTAACTCATTGTGTACGCATACGCATCTTTACATGTCTTTACTCGTTTAAACGCATCTATAGGCAAGTATTTTACTGATCATTAGGCAGAAACTTTTCTCCTAGAAAACACATGTAATAACATCAGTAAAATCTTTACGAATGTGTAAATGAAGACTTAACCACCTGACCTCCGGAAGATTTACCCCCCTTGCTTTTGGATGTGGTGAATGTGGGAAAGTTGACATCACAACATTATCTAATAAACTGAGAAAATGCACTTTGTGCGCACAAAATATTCATAGGGTGGGACCTGCTTTTATTTGCTTTTTTTCAATATATTGTTTTACCTATTAAAAAGTATGGCATCAGTTTGTTTAATTGTCGATCACAGTCTGTTTCCTAGGTCCCTATGGGGCTGGGATGTGAACTTCTCAACTGTCAAGCTTTTATTATTACCAATTCTGTTGGCAAGGCTTTTTTTTTCTAGACACCTAGGCAAGTGGCCTTTTATAACCTTCAATGACGGCCCTGCAGTAGTTTTAAGCGTGTGCTTGACTTTTAAAATAAAGTTGAAAAAGGCCTTTTGCTGAGGATTGTTGTCATAACGTGCAAACAATTCAGTCTAAGGGAAGCATCATCCTTCAGCACCATGGACAGCTGCACTGACAAACAGCTACCTTTGCAGCTGGAATATGTTTGTGTGAATTCACTTACCTGCTGAAAACAAAAACAAAAAATTGAATTGTGCCAGTTTTCTAATGAGATAGGATTGCCAGGATCCGACTCTATTTTTTACTGCTGGACTTAAAGTGAGTCCATCATGACAAAAGTATTGGGGGCTGACATTGGTGACCTCTTCTTTGAGAATATTAGTTCTGTGATGGTCAAGTTGGTGCTTTGGCTTCAACACTTTGAATTTCTGACCTGGAATAAGTATAGCGATAAGGAATTCTAAGACTTTTATGACAGTCTTATCAGCATGCATTTTCCAGGTATATGACTTAAAAATATTGAAACTAGAAATAGTCAGGCAACTTACATTTTTTTCCATACTTTTCTCATAACACAGATGCTTTAACATATTATAGGTTTGTCAAGGACCATCTCATCCTTTAACTGGACAGTAAAGGGCATCGACACATAAATAAGGTCAACCTTGCGCTCTCCTGACCTATCTGCCATTGGCCTGTGCAGTCCAAATCCTACCACACAGGAAAGTGCAAAGAGGTCATTGTAATGACAGACTGAGGTACTATTTAACAATACATTTAAAGTGTAATTACACTTATGGAACATTAATGTGCCTCCACAGTCTCACGTCACGTTATATACTGTCCCTGCTCCAACCAGATCTTGGCTGCGCAGCCTCTTCTTTGGAGTATGAACTCTCCATAGGATCGAATGGAGACCAAGGCATGCATGTACAGTTCCCAGCAGTGAAGATTTTCAGAAGAGGCTGCTGGGTTGATTTACTAAAACTGGAAAGTGGAAAATCTAGTGCAGCTCTGCATAGAAACCAATCAGCTTCCAGGTTTATTTGTCAAAGCTTAATTGAGCAAGGTGAAGTTAGAAGCTGATTGACCACTATGTACAGTTGCACCAGATTTTGCACTCTCCGGTTTTAGTTAATCAACCGCAATGTGACATCATCGAAACAATACAGTACTGCATAGACCAATTAGTAAGTCCTACTGCTGAATGGAGTATATTCCATATACAATCCACACTTATTATAACACTAGTCACTTATATGTGTTGTTCTTTATCCATGAGCTGCATGAAAATCTGAAAACAAAAATGTGGTGTGTAAAAAAAGGAATTTACAGTATATTATCATCATTAGCAGTCCCAATGAATAAGTCCGTATGACGAAACTAGTCTGGGCATGGCTGTGCGGCAATCGTGAAGTGAAGTGTAACGTTTGAAGCATCGCCTGTGAACTAACTACAGGATAAGGATAGGAGACGGGCGAGTGGAGGGTGAGATTATCGGCTTGTTTCCTGGGTCCGCCGTGACCGCGATACACCTTAATACAGCGCTGCAGTCCACCTTACTGTGTGAAGTTTTCATTGCTGTATTTTGCTTTGAAGTGCCTTTTTATATTTGAAGTGATGTGAGTACAATGGTTGAAGGTCACGTGTGCCTTTTTAATAAATGATTCACTGGCAATATTTCACTGTTGGAATTTTTATTTTTTGCATATTTATATAGAATTCCCCCGCACTGATTGAGCACCGTTGGAAATACAGGGGGTCCCCGGGTTACAAACAAGATAGGGACTGTAGGTTTGTTCTTAAGTTGAATTTGTTTGTAAGTCGGAACAGGTACATTTTTAGGGGTAGCTTCAGCCAAAAAAATAGTTTTTATACTTTTTGGATAGCATAGGGAAGGGTTATCACCCCTGTAACATTTGTTTTGCTGTCTGTGCCCCAGTTCAGAAGATTTCACCTCACTTTCCGTCCCAATGACAAATGGATTTTGAAAATTTTTGGTTGTTAGGGAAACATGGACTGGTGATAAAGCTCTAGTGGAGGTATCTTTTTCCCATAAAAATGCTTACAGGAGTGACTTTTCCTTCCTAGGGGTAGATTTCCCCTCACTTCCTGTTATCTCCCTCCGTTTGTAAGTAGGAGTCGTTTGTAAGTCGGATGTTTGTAAGTAGGGGACCGCCTGTACTGAAGTTACTGTGTTTGGTGTGTTCAAGCTTGATTGCCTTAGCATGAGAGTGCTGGGCAGATTTATCTGGTGAGTGCAAAACTTATGGGAGAGGAGTCACAGTCACAGTGGTGTTGGTGGAAGAAAATTTGATTCAAGTTAATTAGAAGATTATTTTGTCACTTTGGAGTTTAAACACTTGGAAACGCACAAAAAAATTTTTTTTGGACTTGCTATCTTTATTTTCCTTTTTTTTGGAATTTGTTTAACAAACTATTTTTGATGACCACCTATGAACGTTATACACATTTTATTGTTTATATTTAGTAAGATATATTGTGCACCTTCACGTGGTGTTGCTTTGATATTTTACACATTTAGAGGTGTACATATTCATTGTATATGTTTTAGCGCTACAATTTTTTTAGTTAAAAATACTTTTTTCAGATCATTATATGTATTAACCACATTTCTTTGTAAAAAAACAGAGGTCTCTTAGGCTCGGTTCAAACTGCTGCAACATGGGATCCGACTTGTGTTTGACCCCATGTCAAATTCAATGTTTACCTATGAGAGCCTTCTTATCTGATGCTACGCAAGTCGCTCCAACTTTAGAATAAATTCCTACACTACTTTGGTCCGACTTAGATTTCAGCCCTTGTACACGCTCCTAACTAGCATCCAAGTTGGATCAAGTCAAAAGGAAGTTGCAGGACAAATTCCTAAGCAAGGTCGTACAACTTTGCCTTTGCAGCAGTGTGAACCAAGCCTTACAGTAACACCAAACAATATTCTTCTTTCCCAAAAATATTCTATACACATCCACTACTTAATACCGGTAGCTAATCTATTTTTCACTAAATCTTTTCAGTTTTTTGCTTCCTTGTAATGTCCTCTTGAACCTCTCCTTTTCCCCTTTTGTTTGTGCATTGCTATTATTTAAGCAGTGCATATTAGTTACTGTCAAGAGCAGTGCTCTATGCACACTAAAAATCCCATAGTCCATAATAACTAGTCCACCTTGGGAGCAATAAAGAGAGGGTGCCTTCATTCCTACATACAGTGGGACCACAGAGAATAAATGTAGCCACCCTTTAACAGGTAGTCGGCAGCAAAAAAGAAGGAATTTGGAGATTTGCAGAATACTGAGAGCAATTGAAGTGTCTATTGGAGTTAAAGGAAATGTAGGTCTTAAAAAAAAAAAAAGAAAACATACTGTACATCGTGACTTCCATACAGCATCAGTGTGATGCTGCAGCTATCCCAGGTCAGTTGTAAGCCCGAGAACTGAGCAACCACATGACCACTGTTTGCTCATTTCTTGCTCACCTCTGAGTAGAGAGCAGTGACTGTCAGTCATTTATCTTTGCACTGCCCCTCCAGTGTGCACTTGAGCTCTGGGCAGGGGGTGGGCATGGCTGGCTCCAGTTTTCAGCCACAGAGCCAGCTGTCAATCAGGCAGCGAGGTGGATCCCAACAATATTGTTTTGATCCTTCCAGAACCTGTCATGGCTCTTTCCCAACAGCTGATAGCGTGCAAAAGCCCACTATAAGCTAACTCTGGGTCATAGGAGAACAATAGTAATTGTATTCCTGTGACCCGTGAAAGAAATATGGCCAAAAAAAGCTTTGGCCATACTTCTCTTTTAACAATACATACCTGAACAGATTTTCTTTCTTGTTCAAAAAATGTTTATTTGCAAATAAAAAATGGTTTGAACCAGAGTTTAGTGTCACTTTAAGTATTTTACTCTAATAGCTAATCTAGTAAGACCATGGAACATGCATGTGCAGAAATCCACAGCAAACAATCGATGCACAGATGTTGTACTTTTACCACTAAACACAACTGTAAAGGCGTTTTCTTTTGGTTAAACAATTTTCTTTGTAAAAATATGAGACGTTGTGCAGATTATCCTTCATATCTACTTCCTGCTTGGAGACAGGATTAATAAATCAGCCATGTACACATAATAACAAAAGATGCAGGCCTCACAGTACTGATGATTCAATCCTCCCTTCTTTACTATCATTGCCACATGCTGTATGAAATATGTCTCACAGCTGTAAATGAACTGAGTTCTCGTCACCCATGTGTGACATTCTAAGAGGTGCCAGTACAGTACAATGCAGGGACAGTGTGATTGCTGGGAGGTTTCTGAAAAGATGATGCTGCATCTGGTAAGAACTCTGTTTACCTCTCTCCTGGGTACTTTACTTCTTCCTCTATAGCCATGACCATACAGATGACAAACTAGTTTGCTTTGTGTCTTGGCTGTGTCTTTGCTATAATACAGAACATCTGTTAGTAATAAAAGTGGAGTTCTATTAAAATTTTTTAAGCCTGTGACAATTACAGCAGTTCCTCTAAATGTTGAAGTGTTCCACAACCCAGGATGTGCATGTTTGTGTGTGTGTATATATACAGTATACTGTATATATTTTTCTAAGAAAACAATTTGAAGTGCAGGTACCACAATTATCTATGGCAGTCTTCAAACTGTCCCCATACAGCCATTGGATGGTAGACCTAGGCTGTACGTAGAGTTGCCTTCTGGGTTTCTGGGTGGTATTTTACCAGTAAAAATTAGACTAGTGGTCAACTGCAAAGAGGTCATAAGGCTAGTACATTTTCCTCAGGAAAGACAACCTTATCTGCACAGGTTGCTTGATCTGCCCAAGGCTTGGTTTCCCGCCTTCTTCCATAACTAAGTGCCATCTTTGCTGTTTAATATCAGAGTATGAATGGAACTGGTTGTGGCTAAATTATTAAATAGGTGAGGCTTAACCACAACCTGCGCAGAAGTGAAGGCATCGCATACACCATGTACCAAGGAACCAAGGGTTATCCACAAACACACATTTTGAAAACTAACATACGAACCTCAGTACCTTTTAGAAACATTATAGGTCAAGTTGGATTCACTTTAGAAGGTCAGTGCACTTAAAATTGAATATATTTTCCATGGTATTTTCTATGATATCTTGATAGGTCCACAGAATTCTGTTACATCAACTGTTTCTCTGGATGGTCATTATGACTGGATTTGGATTCATTTATCATAGTGCTCCACCACACAAATGGGTAGGTATTGTACTAACATAGACCTAAGGGATGTTTGGGGCTTGGTGTCTACCCCCATGTTTTCAGATCCTTTGGACACATGGATGGTGAGCTGAATTATTCTATGTGGTATCTATTTGAATATTTTCAATTTGTGTGGTATTACCTTGGCGATGTTATTAAATGTGTTTATTATTGTTCACAGTTTACAAGTTTCTCCCTCATTCTTCCTGAAGAAGTGAGGTTCTCTGGCAAAATGCAGCGAAGTCAATAACCCCCTGTTTGGATATCCCTAGCACATTATTCTACCACTAAGTCAGCATATTGCTGTTTAACTGCTTGCTGATATGCATACCATATATACTCTGTACTTAGTTGGCATGGGATTTTTTTGGGGGGGTCTTCTGAGTATTCAAATTATTTATTATACCTGCAATACACAGGCCATTTACTATTTCAATGTACTGTATCTATTGGCGTATAACACTCACTTTTTACCCTGAAAATAGAGGGTAAACTGTGCCTGCGTGTTATACGCAGGGGGCTGTGGAAAGTTTTTTTCCTGAAACTTCCCTCTTAAAAATAGGGTGCGTGTTATACGCCTGTGCGTGTTATACGCCGATAAATATGGTATTTATTTTCCTAACTTTGTAACATTTCTGCAATAAATTTGTATCTTTTTAACCGTTTGTATTGTGTCTGGACACCTTAAAAATATATTTATATATATAAAAAATGCACTTTACTCAAAATTGAAATTTCAAACAAGACAACAGCTGAAGATCAACTTCAATACATTTATAAAATCACTATAACTGACCTTGTACTTGGAATTTGTCTGTCCACTAACAGAATTTATTTTGTCCTCTAACAGAACTTATTTTTCTGACACAAAAGTCACTGATTTAAAGCTCAATAATTTTCTCTTAGTTACTGGACTGTAATTACCTCATGATATTTATAGGCAGTTTGGTAAAATAAGCAAGGGTATGCAGGGCTGCTGTTATAAGTCACAGGGCCCCATACAGCCTACGTGACAGCCCCCCCCCCCCGACCGAAAGTGACTGAGTACATAGATTTATCAGTCCCTTTCTCTGTAGCCTCAGCTGCACAGACGAATGAATATGAAGCACTCTGAGGCTTCCTGCTCATTCTCAAACTGAAGCATAGTAAACACAGTTTACTATGCTACAGTGAGTGAATGGTACTGATCACTCACTGTGTTCATTCAGGAAAGGAAGGGGCCAGTAAACGACACAGTTATCGGACCCACTCTCCAACTTGAAACATCCAACTATGTGCCTGCTGCAGCTCTGTGGGGGAAAGGGGCACACAGGGGGGCCTAAACAGCAAATGAATAAGGGCGCATGTGGTAGAACCAACCCCCATGCAGTGCAGCCGGGGGAGGAAGAGGAGGAGAAGCTGGAAGCTCTGCAGGGGGAGGCAGTAGAGGATTTGTGTCTGCAATAGGACAGTACAGCCAGTTCTCCTGCTAGGAAGGTGTCTGGGCCCCCCTTTTGAATGGATGGGGCCCGGGCCCAGTACAGGAGGGCTGGCTGTACTGCCTTATCAGCAGCCCTGTGTGTATGTGTGTTTGAATTGTGAAGGGATACAACACTAGGCTACCAAATCAATGCTACATTTGGAATTAATTGGACCTTTAAAAGCACATAGGGAAACATTAGACTGGCTTAGAAATGCTTGAGAAGAAAAGGGAATAGAATGGGATTTTCCACCTTTTGCCATGTGACCATATCACAGATGAACTCATCTAGACCAGATTTCCTTTTTCTTACCACTATAAGGGCCTGTGTTGATGGGCTTTTGTTCACTTCAAGCTTGTTTTGCTTCCCTCTGCAAGTCTGTGGAAATGCGTAACCTTATAGAAGTAGGTCAAAGGGGGTCATCTGCATGTCAAGTGTACCAGTCATTGAATTCTGAATGAGTTTAGAAGCATCTGAAACTAATGTCAAAGACCAAAGCCCATTGACCAGGGCCTAGAATGGTTTGCTTGCTCTTTGCTACATTACATGGACGTTCTCTGTTTGCTTGAGAAAGCTCTGTCTAGTAATATGGAAGAATCCTTATCGTAATAATACCGTATAATCTATTATAATGAGATTGAGGTTGATTGCTTAATGGAGTAGGGAATATTAACTTAGCATACTGAATAAAGAGCTTTGTTCACTTCAGTCACCAATCATGTGCAAGGCAAAATCCTGTTTTAATAACTTTTTCTGCACATGTTTGAGTAATAAAAGTGATCAGGACTCTGTGAGTAGTCACTATGCTAAGTGAAAATCTATTACAAAATCCCACCGTGAACCTACTATTATACTGCAATCATATCTTTCACCCTGCAGATCTTAGAACCCTGAGGAGGTGGAGAGCATCTGTTTTATTAAAAAGTACTTCTGCAAAACAGATTTCCAATTAAATTAAATATCCTCCTAAATATGCTAATTTCAGCAGTTGTTTTGAGAGTGATTGTTTACATTCTAATGCAGTCACAAAACTGTCTCTGCCATGTGTTTGAGGTGTTTAGCTTAACAAGAAGTCTGTATATTCACATTCACATCAAAATGCACACAACACACAACTCATCATGCTTCATCACACATCAACACACAAGTCACATATCACCAACGTATGAAGCATTGCTCAGGAAAACATGCTGGTAGTATGCATCAGTGATCCCCATTTAGTCTGCCTGACTGACTCTGGAATTGTTTTGTGCACGCACTTAGCGGCAGAACATACGTTGAGGATGCTTTGCTTCACCTAACAATGCTGAACAATATTTCAATAGCGAGGACCATACACTATGCAAAAATTCCTTTGTATAAAAGTATAACAGAAACCAAATGTATGAAATTTTAAAGCGGTAGTAAACCCTCCGGTCCTATCCTAACTATTTACAAATTCTTAAAGACATTTTAGTTCTACATTGATTGATCGCTCGCTATATAATAAATCACATTACTAGTCTTACCGTATTAATCGTTTATTTTGTGAAGTGTAATTTCTGTAGTAAGCCCGCGCCATCTCTGTTGTGGTCTTCCGCGTCTTATACAGCGATAATTTCCGCCCACAGTTCCTTCCTGTTTCAGAAATCCCACGCGTGCGCACTCCGGTCACAATATTCAAGCCGCTTCTTCGTTTCCGGTTACTATGGAAACGAAGAAAAGCTATTCACAGCTTACACCAGGAAGCTACTCGCACGCCTTCTGTCTCTTGTACTGTGTGAAGTTTAGTTCACGTGATGACCATCATGTGACCTGGTGAGAAATGTGGCCGAAGCATCGAGGGATATCGGGGCTGACATCTACATGAGGAAATGACGCAGCCCCGACATAAACATAACATTTTTCTGGCAGAGGCTCAGCTTGCCGGATTGAACGGGGATCCGGCGCATGCACGGTAGACGTCGGCACTCGAGAATGCAGCGATATCTTCAGAACTATACAGGTAAAAAAAAAGACTATTTGCAAAATGATTTACAATAGGGACATGGACTAATAAATGTAAAGTGAAATTTTTGAGTATACAACCGCTTTAATTGCTGAGCCTTTTTATGAAAATGATAGTTACCTGGCTGTCTGTGGCTTGAAAGCTTTACATTACAGCCAGGAAAATGGCAATTTTAAAGGAGACCAACAATGACTGCCTACATATTATTTTCCAAATAAATCTATTCCAACTTTCTATTATGTTTCTGAAGTTTAGGTGGAAACTGCAAATACATGCAAAAAAGCAAAGAACATGCACTCTACATTGACATAGACTGGGGCAGACTGGGTCGACGGTGGGGGGGGGGAATTGCCCCCCAGGCTGCTCTGTTGCCCTGTAAAAAGGTTGCACCACTTCCGCCACAGACATGCCTAAAGGCTGGTGAAGAGGAGGAAAAAGTCCCCGCCGGTGTACTACTGAGTTCGGGACAAGGACAGAGCGCAGGCATGGATGGTGTATACCGTGTCTGAGCAGAGGCAGGCTCCGTGCCCAACCAGAGCCTTTCCTCCCCTGGCCAGCCCCGGCTCCCCCCTGCAGCCCCTGGCCTCCCCCTACTGGCAAGTTTGGGAACACGGAGTCGGTGGAGCAGGCGCTGTCAAGCCCATTCAGCCTGGTGAGCAGAGAGTACCTGGAGCAGAGCTTAAGCCTGAAATGGGGGTCAGGAGAAGGCAGGGAAGGAGAGTGGGCAGGGGGCTGATTCACTGCACCATGGGCCCTCTGGGTTGTACTCGCCATCTGGGCCAAAAGTTGCCAGTCAGCCCCTGGACATAGGATACTGAGCTCCTTAGATTCATCATCGCCTCTGGTTCAAAGAAAAGGGTTAGCAATACTCATTCTGCTGGTAAAATTATACTTGCTCATTGACATCTCTACACACGATTGCACTAGGATGAGCAAATATGACACGAGGACAGTATTTGGGACTTGGTTTACATACAATGAGAGCTTCATTAAAAATTGTTTATTTAGGGTTATTTCAAGCAAAAGGCTTTTTTTTTAATAAAAAATAAAATCATGAATATGTTAAAAGTATTTGCACTTATAAATGTGACACTTTTTAAAATAAATCTTACATACCCTATTCTGCAATCAATAAACGATTTAACTAATCAGATATAATACTAGTATGCAGTGGTTTGCTTAATTGAGTGTAATTGTTAGTTGCTAGAAATGACTGAATAAAATAAAATCTGCAAATTTAGTGGAGCAGACCTCATTATTTACTTCAACAAGTGAATATTTGATTCACTGGGTATAATGAGAGAACTGGTAAAAAGTGTTCTAAAGCCCTGTGGCCCAACTGCCACATTGGCAGTCTGTTTTTCTTACCAGGGTGCTTACACAGACCAAAAAAAAAAGACCAGGAAAAATATTATTCAGACTAGGTTCTAGTAGTTTAGTAGTTTATTTCCTTTCACTTTTTCTTTTTCTTCCTATCCTTTCCCTGTTTTCTTATTTAAAGAATACCCGTTTCAAAAAATCTGATACAATGATGTCCCCAGCTGCCCAACGCCTCTTGAGATTCTCACACCATGCATGCCATGCAGAAGGCTTTAGGGCAAACTAGGAGAAAAGAACCCCGGAAGAGACAGCCAGTTTCCGATTATGTAAGCAATGAAGATCGGTGTTGTTCATCTTATGTTAAAAAAGTAATTAGTTACAGTTACAAATTACTTCTTCCAAAAAGTATTGGAGTTACTCAGTTACTACATTGAAAAAGTAATTAGTTACTCAGCAAAGAAACTATATTAGTTATATTATATATACACTGGGGCGGGGCGGTAGAAGGATGATATACATGTAATTTTTTCAGTGTATAAATAAAATAATAGGAGGGATAACAATAAATAATATTGGTTATGTGCCCATGCCTCACTGTGTCCATGCCTCACTGTGCCCATGCTTCACTGTGCCCAATGCCTCACTGTGCCCGTGACTCACTGTGCCCGTGTCTCACTGTGCCCGTGCTTCACTGTGCCCAATGCCTCACTGTGCCCGTGTTTCACTGTGCCCAATGCCTCACTGTGCCCAATGCCTCACTGTGCCCGTGTCTCAATGTGCCCAATGCCTCACTGTGCCCAATGCCTCACTGTGCCCAATGCCTCACTGTGCCCGTGTCTCACTGTGCCCAATGTCTCACTGTGCCCAATGCCTCACTGTGCCCGTGTCTCACTGTGCCCAATGCCTCACTGTGCCCAATGCCTTACTGTGCCCAATGCCTCACTGTGCCCGTGCTTCAATTACTGTGCAGTGTTGTGCCCCTAGCCCCCTTCCTGATCGGCGGCGTCCCGGCGGCCATTCTACAGTATTCAAAAGCTGCGCCTCCCGAGTCCTCGTCGTCTGTGATAGGCGGAACACTCAATTTCCCATCATTCAGTGTTCCGCCTATCACGGACATCCGCTCATCCTCATAACACAGACGAGGATGAGAGGATGTCCGTGATAGGCTGAACACTGCCTGCTGTGAAATTGAGTGTTCCGCCTATCACAGACGACGAGGACTCGGGAGGCGCGGCTTTTGAAAACTGCAATGGCTGCCGTCTGTCTGCATGACACGCTGTTCAGGTAGGCAGACAGCGGCTTGCAGTTAGTTAGTTTTACACATTACATCTACTCGCGGCGGCTGCGGCGAGTAGATGTAATTGGGGTAACGCCGCCCAAGTAATGGGAACGGCGGTGCCACAAGGGTAAGAGTAATCAGTTAGATTACTCGTTACCCCAAAAAGTGGCTACATTACCTAACGCCTGGTACGCGGAGGTCTTTGATGCATTACACCAGAACTAAGATGGATTTACTGAACATGTGAGTATGTGTTTTGAGGATGACCCAGGAAACCAAGTAAGGGGGGAAGGATAAACAATATAACACAGGGGGGTTGATTTACTAAGACTGTAGAGTGCACAATCTGGTGCAAGCTGTGCATGGTAGCCAATCAATTTCTAACTTCAGCTTGTTCAAATAAGCTTTGACAAAAAATCTGGAAGCTAATTGGTTTATATGCAGAGCTGCACCAGATTTTGCACTTTCCAGTCTTAGTAAATTTACCCCAGGGTGTGAAGTTCCTCTTTAATTAACCACAGACAGGGATTCCCAACCCACAACAACCTGCCATTTTAAAAGGGGGATTCCCAGTGTATCCCACAAAGTAATTAGAGGCTGCTCATAGAGAAGGAAGTCCATGTTTTCTGTTTTGGGGAGCTGGAACTGAACCGGTAAGTTGTCCTCTTAGTGAATTGAGATCAATGGCAAAGCATATGACTGACCCGGCTGGAAGTGAAATGGCCGGATTTGATGCAAGTTATGACTTGATTGATTCAGTTATCAATATTAGCTGCTCACTCCGTTGACTTTTAAAGAAGAAAGGCTTTACAAATTGTGCAGGAAATGCCTGCCAGTGAAGGGAATGTGTGTAGGGAGGCATGCACATTCCAGAACAAGGCTGAGCACATGCATGAGCACCGTCTTATGGGACTATCGAAATGCAAATATGTAAGAGACAATCATAAATATTAATAAGTGTTCTGTCTAATATGTTTGTATTGCTTTGCATTATAATTAAAGGCAACATATTAATTAGATTATAAAATGCATTTATTGATCCTTGATCACAAGGTGCAATTTAAACTGTTTAGCAGGATTACCAGCTATCAGACATGTGGGATCACTAATTTGGCATGTTCTAAGCATCATAAAAATCTGCAACAGTTATTATTACAAATCATGTATGAGTGGAGTAATAGCCTGGCTAATTAAGATTAAATATGAAATGCCAATATTTGTTTTCCTAAATCACCATAGTCACACATTTTATTGTTACGTTTATAAACAGGAAAAACTCATCAATTAACTAATTAATGAGGAAAAGTATTCAGTTTTGAAATGATTAAACAGAATGTAAAAAATATTTCATTTATTTCTTATGTCTGGAAGTATGCTTGGAAATAGGTTGTGATGGCCATAGGAATGTGTTCTTAATTTTGATTATGCAAATCCACAGGTGCATAATTCCAAGAAGGGAATGCACATACCATCATGCACACATACGCTCATTAGATTTTCTTTAATGTATAATTAAAGGCAAAACTTTTTTTTGTTATTTTGGGTAGATTGGGAAGGGCATAGGTGTGCGCAGACTATTGGATTAGGGTGTGCACCCCAAAGCTCAAACACACGCTACTGGTCACTCACTGTGTTCACTCAGACATGGAAGGGGCCAGTAAATCACATATTTACCGACCCCTTCCCCACTCATCCTAAAACATCCACCTGTGTGTGCCTGCAGCAGCAGCCGGTGGGAGAGGAGAGGATGAAAGCCAGTAGCACTGTGGGGGGAAGGGGGGGCAGGGCAGTAGGGGAAATCTGTGCTGTACAGGATGATTAGGGTGTGCCCGGGCACACCTGGCACACCCTGTGCACACGCCTATGGGGAAGGGATTAAAACAGCTGTAGGGTTTTTATTGCTGTCTGCGTCAGCGTTAGGGAGATTCAGAATGGAAATAGAGAGGAAATCTTTGAAGGGATCTCCTCTCACTTCCTGTTTTGGCTATGGGTCAGGAAGTGAAGGGAAATCTCCCCAATGGAAGAAAGATGGCAAAAAAAAAAAACTGACAAGGGATTAAGCCCTCCCTTTCCTATAAAAAATGCCTTTAGTTCTACATTAAATAAATAAGCATTAATTATCCCTGTTTCATTGTGTGAAATCAATGTCTCAGTAAGCAAGCTTATGGAATCAGACCATGTGAATATTTTATCTGCATTTTTCAGCACATTTAAAAAGTAAAAAAAAAGGAAGACAGACAGCTGCTAAAAAAACATATTCTTTGTTGAAATGTGCATTGTGCCCATTTGGGAACATTTATTTCTTTTTCGTACATCACGGGACACAGAGCGACATAGTCATTACTAATGGGTTATATAGATACCGTCAGGTGCTGGCACTGGCAACTTCCAAAACCGGAAGTACCCTCCCCTATATAAGCCCCTCCCATCCGGGAGCACCTCAGTTTTTTGCCAGTGTCTAAGGTGTTGGCCAAGAAGAAACATGTGTTTTTCACTGAGCTTGCGTACAGGTTCTTTTGGGCCTCAGTAAGCTATTCCGGATCCGACCAAAAAAGCTTCATAGCTAAACGGTCGGTACCCGGGCCTTGCAGAGAAGAGCAAGGTTTTGCCTGTAATGCTTCTCTTAGGAGAGCTGGACCCTGGGATCCAGAGCTCTGGTCATACCCACGACCAAGATGTTTTCTGTGCAGGGTGCTATACAGGTCCAGGGGAGTGGAATCCTTGGGAACCCGGTCCCTGAAGGTTTGATTACAATGCCTGCCGTGATAGGTGAAGTTTGGGCTTTTGTGGACCAAACAAAGTCCTGCGGCGGGGAACAGGTAAGTGGGGGCCCCCAGGAACTTGGTTCTATTGGGGGACCCCCAAGCCTAATTTGTCTTTCTGTCTGTTACCTAATGGTATTCCCGCAAAATTCTGTGCATGCCTGTAACTACTAAAAAAATGTAATAATTTTTAATGGTGGTCAAGAAAAAAAAAAAAAAAAAATGTTTTTATATATATTTAATATATTAGACTGCGGTACCTGTGTTTGTCCACTAGAGGCCGCTGTGGAATGTTTTCTTGTCATGTGGACTAGCTTCTTCTCAGCAGAGCAAAGTCCAGGCAGATGGTGAGTTCTCTTATAGGAAACTGCTTCCTCTGCCATGTTGCAGTGTTTGTCCATCCCCCGGCCTGCGGCAAAGAGGGGCCCTGGCTCCTGTCCCTTGTTACCATATTTGAAATTAGCGCCGAAGGCGCACGTGCCCGCGCGCGTGCGCGTGCACGCGCCTCTATATATAGAGGTGAGCCGGGAAAGGGGGCGGAGCCTGGGGGATGACGCTCTGTGCGCGCCGCAGCGCTTCTGCGCATGTGCGGGCGTCCCAGCAGTTTTAAAAAAACCACAATATTGTAGTGAGCTGGCTATGAAGTACAGAGACAGAGCTGGCAACATTTAAAGGCATACAGCAAGCGGTTGATACAGGCATCCCCTAGAAAGGCACATTAGTAGACACCAACTGTGATATAGCAGCAATTGTGCTAGACTATTCTCAGTAAAAGTGGTGTATTATGGCTGGAATACCTCAGCTTTAGGCTTAGGAATATGCCGTCCAGAAGCTCCGGAACTGAATCTTCCAGGAAGCGAAGGGGGTCTCATCGGGCTCTGAGGATCTTGGGCATACTTCTGCTGCACCAGTCTCCCCTGAAGTTCAGAGGTAAGTGACCGTAGAGACCCCGCAGGGGTACTTGGTACTGCGGCTGTCCTCAGTCACCTGCTCCTGTGTATGTAACAGAGGAGGTTTTTTTTTTTCCTCAGCTCTGGGAGGATTAGAGAGAGATTGTCAACATTTATCGCTGCCTCCCTGTCAGGGAAAGCACGCCCGATCTCCGTCTCCTCCTTCAGAGTGCCTGTTAGCAGAGCAACAGTCCCATACAGGGATCGACCTGCCTGAAGGGGATCAGGATGAGGTTGATTCTGTTATAGAGGAATCAACAGTGGGGGAACCTTTTCTCAGCATCTCAAGCTGAAAGATTATGGGTTCAGTCTCTGACTAACATGGTCCGATCAGCATTTAAAAATGCACCTTGCGGAACCATCAACCACTACTGTATCCTCGTTGGGGTCGCTAGAAGCCCCCAGACTGTTTGTTCTTTTCCACTTCACCCTTTACTGAAAGGGCTCATTTTCCAGGATTGGGAACGTCCTGAGAAAATATTTATTCCCCCAAGAGATTTCCGGTGGTCTATCCCATGGAGGATAAGTTCATCAAAAAAAATAAAAATTGGAAGGTCCCTACAGTGGACGCAGCCATCTCTTGTATGTATAAATCACTGACATGTCCAGTGGATAATGTCCAAATGTTCAAGAACCCAATAAATAAAAGATTGGAGTCCTTATGAAAATCTGCTTGGTGATACAACCAGCAGTAGCAGCTATTGGGGTCTGCTAAGCAGTGAAGGATCAGTTGAAACAGGTCTTGAGGGACTTGACAGATCAGCAGGCTTTGCCCTAGCTGATCTACCTAGAGCCTTAGGCTTTGCGGTTGACGCCATAGAGGATTCAGTCCATCAGGCCTCCCGCCTTACGCTGTCTATAGTACATACGCGTAGGCTCCTATGGCTCAAAAACTGGTCTGCTGAAGCTCCCTGTAAAGAATGGCTGGTTAGCGTCCCATTTCATGGTGAACGCTTATTCAGGGAAAACCTGGACAAATATATCCAGAAAATTTCCAGCGGTAAAAATACGCTCTTGCCGGTTAAAAGCAGAGTTAGAGGTCCCTCTTTAAGAGGCCTGCTTCTCCAGTCCCTGGGGCATCGGCTGTGTAACAGTTCCGACGGCCTCCTCGGTCAAATCCCGGGGGTAAAAAACAGGGACAGTAGCAGGGTAATGAGAAACCCTGGGTCAGGGGAGGTACAAAACCTCCCCCAAAGTTAAATTCATTGAAGCCCCCACTCAGTCGGGTGGGGGGAGGACTCCAGTTGTTCGCAAGAGACCTGGCGGGACACGATCAAGACAGATAGGTGCTCTCCGCAGTAGGTTTGGGATACAGTTTGGAGTTAAAAGACTCTCCTCCTTCCCATTTTTGAGGTCAAACGTGCCAAGGGATCCCCGGAAGAGAGAGTCCCTCCTGTTGGTACTAGAACAACTATTGCTCCAAGGAGTAATTATGGAGGTTCCCCTGGAAGAATGAGGGTTCGGGTTTTACTCAAACCTCTTTACAGTCCCGAAGCAAACGCGGACGGGAGGCCCATATTAATTCTAAAAGGGCCATACAAATTCCTGTATATCAGGTCTTTCCGATGGAGTCGATCCGATCGGTGGCCACTGCCCTACAAGGGGAGGATTGGTTAGCCACGATCGACATCAAAGATGCTTATTTGCACATTCCCATCTTTCCAGTCCACCAAAAATTTCTACGCTTTGCAGTAGAAGGGCGCCATTTTCAGTTCAGAGCCTTACCCTTCGGTTTGGCCACAGCACCACGAGTGTTTACAAAAATTCTGGCCCTTTATTGGCCAATCTAAGAACACAAGGTGTAATGATAATGGCATATCTGGATGACTTGTTGCTGATAGACCACTCAGTGAAAAAACTAGACGTGGTCGTTCACAAGACAATCAAGTATCTGGAATCTCACGGTTGGATTATCAACCGAGACAAGTCAGCCCTAAAAACCAGTCAAAAGTCTGGAATACTTGGGGCTAAGGTTGGATTCAGGCCAGAGAAAAATATTCTTGCCTCGAGGAAAGGTGTTGTCTTTGAAAGATTTGATCCACTTAGTGGGTACAAAAAAGACAGCCGTCCATACGCCTGTATATGAGGCTGCTGGGAAAAATGGTGGCATCATTCGAAGCAGTACCCTACGGTCAATTCCATTCAAGGAATTTGCAAGGGGCCATACTGTCAGCCTGGAACAAAAAAAAAAATTCAGGCCTAGACTTACAATGTCCTTGTCCCCTTCCGTTCGCAAGAGCCTCCGTTGGTGGTTGGTTTCCCAGAATCTGGAAAAAAGGAAATCCTTCAGTCCGATTTCTTGGGAGGTGGTCACTACAGATGCCAGCCTTATAGGCTGGGGAGCAGTACTGGAGCAATAGTCTCTCCAGGGCAGATGGTCGGATGCAGAAAAGGCCCTGCCCATCAATCTCTTAGAGATACGAGCAGCCCGGTATGCCCTAGTAGCATGGACATCCAAACTCCAAGGGTCCCCTGTCAGAATTCAATCAGACAATGCCACAGCAGTGGCATATATCAATCATCAGGGGGGCACCAGGAGTCGTGCAGCCCAGAGGGAAGTAAATTACATCCTGAAATGGGCAGAAAAAATATGTCCCAGCCATATCTGCGGTATTCATTCCAGGAGTGGAGAATTGGAAGGCGGACTTTCTAAGTCGCCAGCAATTAGGCCCAGAGGAAGGGTCCCTTCACCCCGAGGTTTTCTGGACAATATGTCAGCGGTGGGGAACATCGGATGTAGATCTTCTAGCATCCAGATTCAACGCAAAGGGGGACAGGTTTGTCTCTCGGACAAGGGATCCCCTAGCTTGCGGCTCGGATGCCCTAGTGTTCCCTTGGGATCAGTTCAAGCTGATATATGCATTCACACCGCCACAATGGTTACCTCGATTACTCCGCAGAATCAGGGTAGAAAAGAAACCAGTGATTCTGGTGGCTCCAGCGTGGCCCCGAAGAGCGTGGTACGTGGAGATTGTAAAATGTCAGTGGGGAGTCCTTGAACTCTCCCACATCGTCCGGACCTGCTTTCGCAAGGACCGATATACCACCCTTCCTTACCAGCCCTAGGTTTGACGGCCTGGCTATTGAAGCCCACATTCTAAAAAAGAGAGGGCTCTCTAATTCTGTGGTATCTACCATGATCAATGCCAGGAAGCCGGTATCCAGGCAGATCTACTATAGAATCTGGAAGGCGTACATCGCCTGGTGTGAAGCCAAGAAATGGCATCCACGTAAGTACGTAATAGGTAGGAGTCTGGACTCCCTACAATGGGCTGTAGATAGGAAGCTTGCCTTGAGTACTATCAAGGGTCAGATTTCGGCCTTGTCAATATTTTTTCAAAGGCCCTTGGCTTCGCATTCACTAGTCAAAGCCTTTATACAAGGAGTGATGCGTATTAGTCCTCCGGTTAATATTCCCATATGTCCATGGGATCTAAACTTGGTTCTGTCGGTTCTACAGAAACAACCATTTGAACCATTACAGCATATTTCCTTGGTGCTTCTCACCAGGAAATTGATTTTTCTAGTAGCCATTTGTTCGGCTAAAAGAGTATCGGAATTAGCAGCTATGTCCTGTAAGGAGCCATATCTGGTTATCCATAAGGACAGAGTAGTGTTACGTCCTCATCCAGCCTTTCTTCCTAAGGTGGTATCGAGGTTTCATTTGAACCAAGATGTGGTTCTTCCTTCTTTTTTCCCCAAACCTACTTCGGTAGAGGAAAAGTTATTGCATTCTTTGGATGTAGTAAGAGCAGTTAAAGCTTATCTAAAAGCCACTGCTCAGATTCGCAGAACGGATACTTTGTTTATTCTGCCGGAAGGCCCCAGAAGGGGTCAGGCAGCGTCAAAATCTACTTTAGCCAAGTGGATTCGACAGGTCATAATACAAGCCTATGGCTTGAGAAATAGACCGCCTCCGTTCAAAGTTAGGGCGCACTCCACGAGAGCAGTTGGAACTTCATGGGCAGTGCATCACCAGGCCTCCCTGGCTCAAATCTGTAAGGCCGCAACATGGTCTTCAGTACACACGTTTACTAGGTTCTACCAGGTGGACGTTAGAAGTCAGGAGGATGTCGCCTTTGGGCGCAGTGTGTTGCAGGCCGCAAAAGATCCTCATGTCTGATAGCGCTCAGCTTATATATGGTGTATCCCCCCCCCCTCATTTGGCATTGCTTTAGGACATCCCATTAGTAATGACTATGTCGCTCTGTGTCCCGTGATGTACGAAAAAGAAAATAGGATTTTTATAACAGCTTACCTGTAAAATCCTTTTCTTGGAGTACATCACGGGACACAGAGCTCCCACCCCTCTTTGGGGACACTTATTGCTTTGCTACAAAACTGAGGTGCTCCCGGATGGGAGGGGCTTATATAGGGGAGGGTACTTCCGGTTTTGGAAGTTGCCAGTGCCAGCACCTGACGGTATCTATATAACCCATTAGTAATGACTATGTCGCTCTGTGTCCCGTGATGTACTCCAAGAAAAGGATTTTACAGGTAAGCTGTTATAAAAATCCTATTTTTATTCACTAATAAAGTATCATCAAAATTTGTGCAGCATATATACCACACCATCAATGGTGCATTTACATCTGTACCTACATCTAAGGGAGCTTGCAGCCCCCATGTAATTATCATAACCATACAGACATACACAGGAAGGCCAGTTTGGGTAGAAATTTAGACAATATGGTCAGGTAACGTGCTATTAGTAATTCATGGAAACTGTCTGTGATGAGTTTCCCATTTTTAACAAAGATTGGGAAGAACCCAATTAATATACCTGTAAGTTTTTGAAATAGGGGAGGGCACTAAAGCACCCACAGAAAGCCTGAGGTTGAGGATATAATACATACATTATTCCTACTTATTATTATTAACCTAGAACTTTACCAGTCAGAAATGCTTTCAGTTTAATCTACATTTATACACCGATATGGCATGCCCACATAGTACATGGGTACTTTAGATTAGAGAATGGATGGGGATACAGTGTATTCATTTATAAAACGGTAATACATGGAAGACCACAGGTCAGGGTACAAAACATCCAGAATTATTCAATTTTCCTGTATACAGCTTTATGTAGTATAAAGATAAATGTGCAGACACAAACAAATGTTGATGTGTATTGTATAAATGGTGTGTACATTTCAATGTTGGGATCAAATGTTGTTGCCTACAATCTACTCTGATGTTAATAATGAAATTTTCTGCCATTTTTAATCTCCCCGTACAGAGAAATAACAGACAGAAATCATTATTTAACCACTTCAATACACGGTACTTTACCCCCTTCCAGCACAGGCCAATTTTCATCTTTCAGCACTGTCACATTTTGAATGACAATTGGGCGGTCATGCGACACTGTACCCAAACAACATTTTTACAATTTTTTTCCCAGAATTAGAGCTTTGTTTTGGTGGTATTTGATCACTACTGGGGCTTTTATTTTTTGTGCTACAAATAAAAAAAGGCAGAAAATTTTGAAAAAAAAAATGTTTTCTTCGTTTCTGTTACAAAACTTTGTAAATAAGTAAATTTTCTCTTTCACTGATGAGCACTGATGAGGCTGCAATGAATGGCACTGATGAGGCAGTACTGATTGGCACTGATGAGGTGACACTGATGAGGCACTTTTATGCAGCACTGATGGGCACTAATAGGCGGTACTGATAAACAGCACTGATAGGTGGCACTGATATGCAGCACTAATGGGCACTGATAGGTGTCACTGATGGGCACTCATAGGCGACACTGATGGGCATTGATAGGTGGCACTGATTGGCAATCATAGGTGGCACTGATGGGCAGCACTGATGGGTGGCACTGATAGATGGCACTGATAGGCAGCACTAATCAGCAGGCACTGGCAAGCATCATTGATGGGCATCCTAACGGGCACTGATTGGCACCCCTGGTGGGCTCACCTGGTGGTCTGAAGTGGGCATCCCTGGTGGTCTGAAGTGGGCATCCTCGTTGGGTCTGCACTGATAATCAATGCACTGATTATCAGCGCATACCCCCCCCTGTCAGGAGAGCAGCTGATTGGCTCTCCTCTACTCGCGCCTGTCAGTGCGAGTGGAGGAAAAGCCGATAAACCTCTCTTCCTGTTTACACTGTGATCAGCTGTGATTGGACAAAGCTGATCACATGGTAAAGAGCTTACATCAGAGGCTCTTTAGCTGGATCGGAGATACAGTGGGTAAGACTGACACACCACACTGACACGCCACCCTGCGTGCCCCCGCGGCTTATCCTGCTGGACCTCATATGACGCTCAGTCAGGATAATGAAACCACTTTCCGGCTGTCATTTTGCTGTATGGAGGTCGGCAAGTGGTTAAAGCCCAACTCCAGGAAACCTTATAACCCTCCCTTACAGTGGGGCTGTTCAAAATAAAAAATGAAAACATAATTTCTACAATAGTGTGAAAATAAATAAATAATATCAATAAACTGTTTTAAATTACGGTAGCATACAAATATATATTTGAAATCAAATCTTTATTATTTTGTGTAAATACCATGGTGTGGGTGGATTTCTACCAGTCACACACTGTGTCACACCCCTCCAGCCTGTGTCTTAAAATAAAAGGGAGGTAAAGCCTCCATTAACCACTTGACATCTGGAGGGTTTTACCCCCTTTTTTTGCGAAACGGCACTGCAATATTTTAACTGACAATTGTGCAGTTATGAAATGCTGTACCCAAATAAAAGTTGTATAATTTTTTTCCCCACAAATAGAGCTTTCTTTTGCTGGTATATGATCACCTCCTTTATTTTTTGTGCTATAAACAAAAGAAGACCAACAATGTTGAAAAAAAAATATTTTTTACTTTCTACTATAAAAAATGTAAACAATCAAATTTCTTCATCAATTTAGGCCAATATGTATTCTGCTACATGTTTTTCGTAAAAAAAAATCCCAATAAGCGTATATTGATTGGTTTGTGCAAAAGCTATAGCATCTACAAACTATGGTATATATACTGAAATTTTATTTCTTTTTTCCAGCAATCAGCGACTTATTGCAGGACTGTGAAATTGCGGCAGACAGTCTGACACTAACTGACACTTTGTGGGAACCAGTGACACTAATACAGTGATCAGCGCTAAAAATATGCACTGTCACTGTACTAATGACACTGGCAGGGAAAGGGCTAAACATGTGCCTAGCCAGTGTTTTACTATACTATGTGTGTTGCCTTACTCAGGGAAGTGATGTATTTTATTCCCTGCTTTGCAGGAACACAAAATCTATCACTTTCCCCCTGTCAGAACGGAGATCTGCCTTGCTTACATAGTCAGATCTCCATTCTGTATCTCTGCCTGACTATCGTCAGGTGCCGGTGGACATCCAGATCGACTTCTGAGTAATCACAGCAGAAGTGACCCGCCAGTGGCGCCCCCTAGGCGTAAGTGCAGAATCTCGTATATATACGCGATTCTGCGCAGGAGGGCTGCACCTGTAGCAGTGAATGTGCTATGGAGCGGTTCTTAACCACTTACGGACCACCCGCAGTCAATATACAGCGGCACTTTGAAGTTGAATATCGTTGTTATGGCAGCAGCTAGCTGCCATAACCCTGGTATCCACTTCTTCAGCGGGTGGTCCACTTTCAGATAAAAGTGGTCTCAGCGGCGGATTCACCGCAAGATCACTTTTATCGGTGGCGGGAGAGGGGCTTCCGCCATGATCCGGTGGCCTCTGCCGCTTACCGGAGCCACCGGCAGCGGTGGAAGCGATCAGATCCTGTCCCCTGTTTGGCATGGGGCTGAGTCAGGGGAAGATGCCCCGGCTCCATACCATTGCAGTGCGGAAGCAACGTCAAAATGTCACTTCCGCCCATAGCTCTTAAAGGGACATTTTTTTTTTCAAACTGAATTTTTTTTAATTTATTTTTTTATTGCATTTTAGTGTAAATATGAGATCTGAGGTATTTTTGACCCCAGATCTCATATTTATTAGGTCCTGTCATGCTTTTTTTCTATTACAAGGGATGTTTCCATTCCTTGTAATAGGAATAAAAGTGACACAATTTTTTTTTTAAAAGAAAAGTGTAAAAATAAAAAATAAAAAGTAAAATAAATAAGAAAAAAAAATACATTTTTTAATGTGCCCTGTCCCGACAAGCTCGCGTGCAGAAGCGAACGCATACGTGAGTAGCGCCCGCATATAACTCTGTAACTCAAAACATGCAACCTGTACAATTTACGAGGTGTAACATCATCTTTCACAATATGAAAAAAAATTGGACTAACTTTACTGTTGTCTTATTTTTTAATTTAAAAAAGTGTATTTTTTTCCCAAAAAAGTGTGCTTGTAGGACCGCTGCGCAAATACGGTGTGACAGAAAGTATTGTAACGACCGCCATTTTATTTTCTAGGGTGATAGAAAATTTATATATTTAATGTTTGGGGGTTCTAAGGAATTTTCTAGCAAAAAAATAAATATTTTAACTTGTAAATAACAAGTTTGAAAAATAGGCCCGGTCCTTAAGTGGTTAAGCAGTTAATCTACTTATAATATCCCACCCCCATTGTGTCTAGCTGGTTAGTGGGCATGGAGAAGGGAAGGAGGGAGTGGGCTGTCATTCACCACTGTGTATATGTCACTTTATAATCACATGGGCTCCTCAGATGTGATAGGGAAGAAATACTCAGCATAGAAACTCACTGAAAACCGAGCATGTGCAAAGTTGCCACCATAGCTGCAAAATCCCCAGCTGAATTGGGGACATGAACAGAAGGTGGAGATAGAGAGCAGCAGGATCAACAAGGTTTTTTGCAGAATACAGAAAACAAATCTAATAGTGACTAAGTGAGTATGAACATCATTTAATGCAGCATGTATTAAAAGTTTTTATAATGCGGGTTTAGTTGAGTAATCACAGCAGAAACGGCCCGCCGGCGGCGCCCCCTAGGCGAAAGTGCAGAATCTTATATATATATATATATATATATATATATATATATACGTTATTCTGTGCAGGAGGGCCACACCTGCAGCAGTAAATGTGCTATGGGGTGGTCCTTAAGCAGTTAATCTACATGTATTATCCCACCCATTGTGTTTAGCTGGTTAGTGGGCATGGAGGAAGGAGTGAGCTGTCATTTACCACTGTGTATATGCCCACATGTGTGACTGCTCAGATGTGATAGGGAAGAAATGCTCAGCATAGAAACTCACTGAAAACTGAGCATGTGCAGAGATGCCACCACCACAGCTGCAAAATCCCTAGCTGAATTGGGGACATGAACAGAAGGTGGAGATAGAGAGCAGCAGGATCAACCAGGTTTTGCAAAATACAGAAAACAAATCTGATAGTGACTAAGTGAGTATGAACATCATGTAATGCAGCATGTATTTAAAATTTTTATAATGCAGGTTTTGTGACAATTAAATTCTTACAGTGCGGGTGCAGATGGTGCAGTGTGGGCGCAACGCCACTGCAAGGGAGGATGTTTATGTTTCCTGCAGATCAGCTTTAAACTTCCACACACTGAATTTTGTGTTTTGCATCATTATCTCCTTAAAGAAAACATGCATGGAGAAAGCACGTATGCTGAATCTGCTGCCCTCCCTTTTTAAAAAAAATAATTGTTCCCTGGTTATCATGCCAATCTAATAGCTTCAGTACTGATCCAGAAGAGCGGTAAGCATATTAGGACCTCTGACTTCCCTCTGAATTTACTCATCTAAATCTTTGTTCTGATTCTATGGCTTAGAAAATATTGAAACCATGGAATCAATACGATAGCGAGACAACTGCCATTTGTAAAGTTGCCCAGTTATGGCATTGCCCATATGTGTCTCAGTACAGGTTTCCCCGTTACACATATTTGTATAGACATGCATAAAAATGATGTACAACTTCACTGCGACATACATTTTGTTCACGTCTCTTCTACAATAAGAACAATTTTTCTCCCAGCTGGGAAAAATCATAAATATTTTATACCAGATTTTTAAAGATGACAGCTTCTAAAAGGGCTATAAATTAGCAGCTTAAACCCAACTCCAGAATGGTAAGAAGAAATTCTTGCAGAGTCCCCTTTCCCTGCACTGCAAGTGGAAAATGCTTGTTAACTCTAAAATGTAGAGGAAAAGTGTTAAGCCCCGTACACACGATCGGTTTAACTGATGAAAACCGTCCGATGGATGGTTTTCATCAGACCAACCGATCGTGTATGGTACCCATCGGTCTTTTTTCCATCGGATGGAAAAAATAGAACTTGTTTTAAATTTTTCCGATGGATAAAAAACCGATGGGAATTTCCGATCGTCTATGGGCAAGTCCATCGGTTTAAAAACCCACGCATGCTCAGACTGAATTAGGAGACGGGAGCGCTCGTTCTTGTAAAACTAGCGTTCCTAATGGAGAGAGCACATTCGTCATTCTGCAAGTTATTGCTTCGTTTAATGCAGCGCATGTTTTTTTGCCTTAGAACGGTGTTTAAAATGTCATTTTGGCAGCAGATCTTTCTCCTGAGTTCTGACAAATGTATGTCTTTCTTTTTTCTAGTGATCTTCGGAATAATTATTAAAATTCTTCAAGGCCGACCTCCCAAATTACACCTTTATGTTTTTTGACTCTTAAAATTTGTTGTGCATTTTTTGGTGTGTCAATTTCTCAGAACAACATAATATTAAATTTTAGAAAAATCATGGAGGTTGGTGTCCCTTGTTCTTAATTACACACTGTATTTATGCAATCTTATTGCTACTTCTCAAAAAAACACATCAGGCATGTAGGTTGGCTGTAATCAAATTTCCCTTTATTTTGGAAAAAACAAATCAAAAACCGAAGGGCAACTATTCCCAAATTAGCAGAGAATATAAAGTCATTAGATCCCAAATGCAGACCTGACTATGATCAATAATAAAATCAACAACAGCATGAAATCAGGAGCAGCAGCCAAAGACATACATCATCCCAAGCTGTGGTACTCCATCAACCTTCAATTTCTGGATGAGCAGCTCGAGGCCAGGGAATCACCTCCTGCTCTTTCTTGTAGCCTTCCTTCCACGCCTCTCTGCAGCGTTCTCTCCACGGCCCCGTCCACGCACCCTTGCAGGCTGGGCCACTGTGGGTGGTGATGTGGCAGGAGGAGGAGGAGAAGGAGGAGAGGGATTGGGCTGATGTGAGATATGGGTGTCCTCAGTCAGCAGCCCCCTCGCCCCCATGTATACGGCCATATAGATGAGATGCTCACAGAGGGCCCGTTGTCCCGCCTCCATTCTGAGCAGCTTATCCGCCAGATAGGTGCTAAACCCCTCCGTAGGGTTGAGGGGGGCCCTCATAATGGCAGCAGCCTCCTGAATCATCTTTAGTGACTCCTCCTCCACTTGTGTCATCCGCCGTTGTTTTGGCGGTCTGACGTGGAGGGGAGCCACTTGGGAGACGGTGCTGCCACTAGGCCTGGGGACCTGCTGAGTCCCACTTGGCCCTGCCTCCTCCTGCCTGTCACACTCCTGACCCTCTTCCTCCTGGCTTGCCTCATCCTGTTTATAAAATAAAAAGTAGATTTCTATTATTTGAGGAATCAATCACACACAATTTTGAACTCATTACTGGTTTATTTTGGAGGGGGGGTGGGATCATTTATGGCTAAGCCAAACAGTTCAACTCCATATTACTTAGTGGACAATAATTAGCATCAAAAATACTATACCGGGCTGAAGATGTGAAGATCTGGCTCTTCTAGCTCGGGAGGCTCCTCCTCCGCCTCTGCAGGGGTGGAGGGAAGGGTGGAAGGAACGCTGGAGGGAAGGGTGGAAGGAAGGGTTGAGGGAAGGCTGGAAATAGATTCCCTGGCCTTGATCTGGTCATCCAGAAATTGAAGATGTCTGTAGTACCACAGCTTGGGCTTTACTACATTGTCGGCTGCTGCTCCTGATCCGCACTTCCTTGAATTTTTTTTTATAAGAATTGCGCAGGTTGTTGATTTTATTATTGATCATAGTGTAGTCTGCATCTGGGATCCATGGCTTCATATCGTCGGCTAATTTGGTAATAGTTGCCCGTCGTACATCACTTTTGTGATACGCAGGGTGTTTGAGCTCCCAAAGGTTGCGCTGTTCCTTATACTTTTCAATAAAAACAAGCATCACCTCCGGCTCTCTTAGTTTATGCATCTATTAGGATCAGCAAGTACAAAAAAAAAAGGATCAGAATTGATTCTCCTCAACTTATCACAATATTGCCCTTTACAATCATGACCCATTAATATGCCACTGCAGGCACGAGTTCCCTTCTTACCTTTGTTCACTTTGTGGGTTCACTTCCGGTCGTCCTTACTCCGCGCATCCCTAATAACTTCTTTCCCCTTTTTATACCCTGCGCATGCGTGTAACTCCGCCCTCGTCGCCCGCCCATGACGGACTTTTTCTGCATTTCCCCGCCCCTTAACGATCGGCTCACAGTGTGAGACAGCGACATGTCGCAGACACAGGTGGCTTCTTTCCTTGAAATTACCAACGAGGAAAGCCCGGAGGCGGAAACGTCCCGATCCTGTAAAAAAAGATACAAGGCGACTAATATGTCTTTTTCTGAGATGGCGGAGATGGTGGACATTCTGCGGAGGAAGGATTACGACGGCAAGCATGGCCCATACGACACCCCTAATCTCCGGAAGTCACAAATTATGGATAAAGTTGCAAAGACTCTCTATAAAAAATATGGGGTCAGGAGATCCAAGGAACAACTCCGTAAAAGGTGGTCAGACCTGAAGCTCAGGGAGCCGGAGCAGTATAGGAAGCTTATAAAAAGCATAGAAAAAAGTAAGTATATTTTACTGTGTTCTTTCACATTGTAATATGTATTCTTCCATGTTTTGCACCATGTGCTTGTCTTGACTGGGTTCACATTTTGAAATCTCATCTTTTATGTTAAGTGGAGAGTCCACTTATTTGGCCAATGTTTTGACCAATAACTTGCTGCTCTTCCCCCAAACATGTTTGGCACATATCCACGTAAACTACATGTGGGCATGCCTCATTTTACTTCAACAATGTTTATCTACACATTGTTGGCTAGATGATGTGTTGTAAGGAAATTTAGAATGTGACTGAAAGGATAATCTGTATTCTGGGTAAAGGAGATGACACTCCAGCAGTTGTGTACTCTTTTTTGTTCTTCAGCAAGATACTATACTCTGGGCCACATGACCAAATTTCTTAACGGTGTCACACACAGGTGCTCCAGTGGATACCTTGGTGGTTATCCAAGTGTATTTGTGAGTGTCCTCAAAAATAACATGTTGCTTTGTTGAGTTTGCAAAATCACATATGTTCATGTTGGAACTCAGGGCCAAATATCAATTGTACCCCACTTCAAAACATTGAGGATCCCTTTTCAGGCCTAAAAAAAGTCTGTGTGCTAAAGTATACATTTTGTTGTAAATTCCCATAGGGGAGAGGAGAGTTGGAGGACACCATGCTCATGAGACGAGTAACCCAACACCACAGAAAATCCCCGAAGCTCCCAAAGCAGACCAAGATCAGCAGGTTCAGGAAGCGGAGGTGGAGGAAGCGGAGGTGGAGGAAGGGGAGGTGGAGGAAGGAGAGGTGGAGCTTATCAGCACAACAGGTCAGTGTCTGTCACCACAACTTCAAGGTAAATACAGATGTAGGACTGCCTAGTGTAAAACCTTTTTTTTTGTTTTAGGGACTGAACGTGGGGGTGTGTCAGGAAGTCCAAATCCGCCATTCTCGAGTGCCAGCGCCAAAATAATCATTCAGGAAATCATGGAATGCAGTAGCGAAATGGACATTATGAGAAAGAGAATGATTGTGATTGAGCAAAAATATAAAAACATGATAGATATTTTGGGGAGAATAGTGTGAACCCCCCCCTTTTTGTGTTTTTTGTTCTGCGTCTGACATTATCTCAGGGATTTCCAACATCCCAAATGAGAAGATGCACACACTGAAGACTCAACATGTGCTATCTGCCGTCACAGGATATCTATGTTCCTGTTTTGGGGGTGCAACCTCTTCCTCCCTCCTCAAGTAGGGGAGAGGAAGGGTTTACATCCCCAAAGCACGACCATTGATCCCCCATGATGGCAGATAGCACATGTTTACCCTAGCCATGGGATCTTGTTGAAGATACCCATTTGAGCCCCCAAAGAAAGTGTGTTTGTTAACATTTGGGATGGATCAGGGGTACCATCACCCCATCTCCAGTTGTTATTTTTCACAGTGTTATTTTATTACTTTTTCAAACTAAAAAAAATGGCTTATGACCCATGCATGTTTCTGCCAAAAAAGCTGCACCTAAAAAAAAAGGCTAGTATTTCTAAAAACCAAAACAAAATGCGGTGCAAACAATAAAAACATTTGGGAAGTCTAAAAAAGGTGTGCCTTGTTCTTTCTATGCTCAAGAGCAGTTCTGAAGATGCAAAAAACGTGTTTTTTGCTGTGAGTTTTGAGGCTATTTACTAAGGACAATTACACTTGGCACTACTAGAACCTGGGAGACACATAAACCCAAAATACAAGAATGACAAAACAAGTTTGTATGAATTCAATTTTTTATTTTATTTTAAAAAGGTTTAAGAATTGGTCAGATGTGGTCTGGCATTGCGATGGCCCCCCTACCCGTGAAGTACTCTACGTATTTCTGGCGTACTTCACGGGCACTTTGGGGGGCCAAGCCAGTACGAGCAGTGCTGAGGCCGGTCAGATTAATCAGTTCAGATGGACCGGCCTCAGGCCCAAACGATGAAACATAATTGTTTGCAAATTTGCGTAGAAAATTGTGCAATATGCAGCAGCAGTAGACGATGTGGTTCAGTTTATAATCCGCCAAATATATCGCTGTCTGGAACAGGCGGAACCGGCTGGCCATTATCCCGAAGGCATTCTCCACAACTCTCCGGGCTCTGGCCAGCCGGTAATTAAAAACCCTCCTCTCCGGGGTGAGGGTGCGTTGGGGAAACGGCCGCATCAGGTGTGGTCCTAGTCCAAAAGCCTCATCCGCAATGAAAACGAACGGTAGCCCTTCCACGTTCTCTGCATCTGGAGGCAGTGCAAGACCCCCAGCCTGCAGACGGTGAGCGAACTCCGTCTCCACGAATGATCCGCCATCGGACATCCGGCCGTTCTTCCCCACATCCACATACAGGAACTCGTACCGTGCCGACACCACCGCCATTAACACTATGCTATTAAAACCTTTATAGTTGAAATAGTATGACCCCGAACGGGGGTGGCGGCACTATGTGGACGTGCTTCCCATCAATTGCCCCTCCGCAGTTGGGGAAATCCCACCGCTGGGCAAATTGGGAGGCCACAGTCAGCCATTCCTGTGGTGTGCTAGGGAACTGTGGAGTCAAACAAAAAGAAGACATTAGTACGGTTTATGGTTACAGTGCAAGCAGATGACACACCAAAAAACATTGTTGAGTAACATTATTATTTAAGGGAGTTTTTCAAAACAATAAACAAAGGCCCACTTAGCAGATGCCTCACCCACCGCTGAGTGGACATTCTAAAATAATCTAAGGGGGGGGGCCTAAGGTGATTGTGGGGGATCCCAAAAAAGGATCTACCACTTTGCTGAGCTTGATTGAGAACTACTAATTTTTTAACATCTTTAGGGGGGGGAGGGAAGGTTGTCAAACTACGAGGGCAATGACCCCCCAAAAATGAAAAGGAAAATAGAAGGCTAGCTGGGTTTGCGCCCACGATAGCATGCTGGAGAGGTTAGTGGAGGGAAATAGGCATGTAGGGCCCAAAAAGGGATTTACAGGTAAAAAAAGGCATGTGGAAAATGGGGACATTACCAGGATATTACAAACAGGCATATTTGTGTTAGGAGGAAAAAATTTTAAAAAAAAAGAGAATAAAAACATATAATGTGAGGTTAAAGGAGCATAATTACCTTCATATAGTCCTTCTGCAGGACCTGAATGATGGCCGAACACGTCTCAGTGATAATGATCCCGAGAGCCTGGGGGGAGATGCCTGTTGAGAACTTGAGGTCCTGCAAGCTTCTCCCAGTCGCTAGGTATCTCAACGTGGCAATAAGCCTCTGCTCGGCAGTGATGGCCTGGCGCATCACAGTGTCCTGCCTCGTGATATAGGGGGACAGCAAATCCAACAGACGGTGAAATACGGGGTCCGTCATCCTGAGATAATTCCTGAAATCATCAGGGTTATTCTCATGGATTTCCCGCAGCAGAGGCATATGAGAGAATTGGTCCTGCTGGAGCAACCAATTCTTAGTCCATGAACTCCTCCTCACCCTGTTCACAGACTGAACTCGGGTTACAGTGTTAACTGCAACACCAAGCCCAAAGCCAGCATGAGCTCGAGAACGAGAACGCACTTCAAACATGGTTTTAAACCGGTCGGCTGGTCAGAACGCACTCAAACAGAACGCACCGTGGAACAGCAAGGCCTGAAAAGAACGATCTGAAAAACAGTAAACGAACGGCCAAGTCGGCACTGCAAGGCAGTAACGACCTGACTGCACGCACTGAATCACAAATACAAACCCACAAGCACAAACTGAACAACAGGAAACAATCTGCAAAGCACAGAGACTGAAAAGCGCGAATCGGCTCTCACCAAACTTTTACTAACACGTGGTAACACGAAATCAGAAAAAGCAGCCCAAGGGGTGGCACCATTAGATTTGTTCGGCCCTTTTATAGCGCGTCGTACGTTTTGTACGTGCCGTCGTTTTGTTGCCGTCGGTTTTTAAACTGATGGTGTGTGGCCAAGACTGATGAAAAACAGTTTCATCGGATTTCCGATGGTCAAATCCATCGGACGAAAATCCATAGGTTATCCGATCGTGTGTACAGGGCTTGACTTATTGTATTCCTTGCTCCAGCACTCTTATTTTCTACCTGATGTGGAAGGGCTCTTGGCGTCTCCATGTATAATGGTGTGGAAGGGCTCTTGGCGTCTCCATGTATAATGGTGTGGAAGGGCTCTTGGCGTCTCCATGTATAATGGTGTGGAAGGGCTCTTGGCGTCTCCATGTATAATGGTGTGGAAGGGCTCTTGGTGTCTCCATGTATAATGGTGTGGAAGGGCTCTTGGCGTCTCCATGTATAATGGTGTGGAAGGGCTCTTGGCGTCTCCATGTATAATGGTGTGGAAGGGCTCTTGGCGTCTCCATGTATAATGGTGTGGAAGGGCTCTTGGCGTCTCCATGTATAATGGTGTGGAAGGGCTCTTGGCGTCTCCATGTATAATGGTGTGGAAGAGCTCTTGGCGTCTCCATGTATAATGGTGTGGAAGGGCTCTTGGCGTCTCCATGTATACAGGTCCTTCTCAAAAAATTAGCATATTGTGATAAAGTTCATTATTTTCTGTAATGTACTGATAAACATTAGACTTTCATATATTTTAGATTCATTACACACAACTGAAGTAGTTCAAGCCTTTTCTTGTTTTAATATTGATGATTTTGGCATACAGCTCATGACAACCCAAAATTCCTATCTCAAAAAATTAGCATATCATGAAAAGGTTCTCTAAACGAGCTATTAACCTAATCATCTGAATCAACTAATTAACTCTAAACACCTGCAAAAGATTCCTGAGGCTTTTAAAAACTCCCAGCCTGGTTCATTACTCAAAACCGCAATCATGGGTAAGACTGCCGACCTGACTGCTGTCCAGAAGGCCATCATTGACACCCTCAAGCAAGAGGGTAAGACACAGAAAGAAATTTCTGAACGAATAGGCTGTTCCCAGAGTGCTGTATCAAGGCACCTCAGTGGGAAGTCTGTGGGAAGGAAAAAGTGTGGCAGAAAACGCTGCACAACGAGAAGAGGTGACCGGACCCTGAAGAAGATTGTGGAGAAGGACCGATTCCAGACCTTGGAGGACCTGCGGAAGCAGTGGACTGAGTCTGGAGTAGAAACATCCAGAGCCACCATGAACAGGCGTGTGCAGGAAATGGGCTACAGGTGCCGCATTCCCCAGGTCAAGCCACTTTTGAACCAGAAACAGCGGCAGAAGCGCCTGACCTGGGCTACAGAGAAGCAGCACTGGACTGTTGCTCAGTGGTCCAAAGTACTTTTTTCGGATGAAAGCAAATTTTGCATGTCATTCGGAAATCAAGGTGCCAGAGTCTGGAGGAAGACTGGGGAGAGGGAAATGCCAAAATGCCTGAAGTCCAGTGTCAAGTACCCACAGTCAGTGATGGTCTGGGGTGCCATGTCAGCTGCTGGTGTTGGTCCACTGTGTTTTATCAAGGGCAGGGTCAATGCAGCTAGCTATCAGGAGATTTTGGAGCACTTCATGCTTCCATCTGCTGAAAAGCTTTATGGAGATGAAGATTTCATTTTTCAGCACGACCTGGCACCTGCTCACAGTGCCAAAACCACTTGTAAATGGTTTACTGACCATGGTATTACTGTGCTCAATTGGCCTGCCAACTCTCCTGACCTGAACCCCATAGAGAATCTGTGGGATATTGGGAAGAGAAAGTTGAGAGACGCAAGACCCAACACTCTGGATGAGCTTAAGGCCGCTATCGAAGCATCCTGGGCCTCCATAACACCTCAGCAGTGCCACAGGCTGGTTGCCTCCATGCCACGCCGCATTGAAGCAGTCATTTCTGCAAAAGGATTCCCGACCAAGTATTGAGTGCATAACTGAACATAATTATTTGAAGGTTGACTTGTTTTGTATTAAAAACACTTTTCTTTTATTGGTCGGATGAAATATGCTAATTTTTTGAGATAGGAATTTTGGGTTGTCATGAGCTGTATGCCAAAATCATCAATATTAAAACAAGAAAAGGCTTGAACTACTTCAGTTGTGTGTAATGAATCTAAAATATATGAAAGTCTAATGTTTATCAGTACATTACAGAAAATAATGAACTTTATCACAATATGCTAATTTTTTGAGAAGGACCTGTAATGGTGTGGAAGGGCTCTTGGCGTCTCCATGTATAATGGTGTGGAAGGGCTCTTGGCGTCTCCATGTATAATGGTGTGGAAGGGCTCTTGGCGTCTCCATGTATAATGGTGTGGAAGGGTTCTTGGCATCTCCATGTATAATGGTGTGAAAGGGCTCTTGGCGTCTCCATGTATAATGGTGTGGAAGGGCTCTTGGCGTCTCCATGTATAATGATGTGGAAGGGCTCTTGGCGTCTCCATGTATAATGGTGTGGACGGGCTCTTGGCGTCTCCATATATAATGGTCCTACATTGCATGTGAGAAGGTAAGCATGGGACTGCCGGCCAGAATGCCTTAGAGAGGAGGCTGCAGGAGACTGGATATATAGATGGAACGATCCTGCTGGAATGATGAATTAGACAAATTTTATATCTTATTTCCCTACCCTTAGGAAAAAAATTGCATTTAACCCTTGCACTGTGGGTGTCAGGACTTGGGCTTTAATTGGCTAAAATTATGTTCATTATATCAAATGCTTTTGTAGAAAGAAAGCTGATGTTCACAGAATCAGTTAACACTTATTAAGGTGTAAATGGGGCCCATTCACTAAACATTACAGAAAACAACTAATTTATTTTTACATCCACAATCCTGATTGTAAAATGTAAACTGGTAAAAGGTTCTTCTGCCAGCATGTTGTAGAGAAAGACTCTTGTTCTCTGTGTGCAAGCAGTGGTCTCTCTGCAGAGGTCCAACAGATGCCCTGCTGAGTCAGAGTATTTAGCTGATCAGCTCATTTAAACAGAAACTTATCTGGGCTTTATTATATCCTAATGACTGACAGTAAAAGTTGAGGCCAGGAGCCTGTGTGTGCTAATATAACAAAGAAGCAAAGTGTAGGGGGAAAACTGGCCATAGCTGTCTCAGCCTGTGGACTGATCAAAAAAAACTGAACAAATTCCCTCATCCACAAAGGCAAAGTGGATGGGGGAATCCACCCCCTTGCGCTATTGTATTCTGACAGTGGGAACTCTGCCACTTTAAGAATACACTGATCAGTGCTGCAGCCAATTGGCTGCAGGCGCTGATTAAATTAACATTTACTGAGAGACCTGTTCAAGATTTGCTGATCATTCGATTGACTCCTCTTGAACAGGAACGGCCATTAGTGGATTAAAATTTGACCGCTACCTGCTGAACCGGCCAAAATTTGATTAATCTATGGTCAGCTTTAGTTGACACTGGCAGCAGAGGTATGGTAAAAATTGGCGGGTGATCTGCGTTCCTACTGCTCTTTGACCGCCCACCTAAATGTTTACATAGCAGCTAGAGCTGAGAATTCACATTGCCACAGCCATGATGGTTCACTTTGTGGTTCAGTCGTTTTAGAATGGCATGTTGAGTTTGATGTTGAGTTCAAATTCTCCCCAATTAAGTAAATGGGATCATACTGCAAGCCTGCACAAAACACGGCTGTGGCGGTTGCGCATGCGCAGTAGCATATTAGGCTATGTCAGGCTCACAGCTTATTCAGCTGAGTCCTGACGTGATAGGGAGGCGGTTTTGGCACGAATTCCACCCTATGTAAGGGCGTTATGATTGTGAGCACTTGTGGGTCTTTATTCGGAGGTACTTTCTCTGTAATGGCAGTGGTATCAGCACGAACTAGGCAAACAGTGTGGACAGTTTGGTCTTGACTTTCTCCCTGTTACAACAAGGCATTTTGAATTGTTTTGGAATTGGATTAGATGGTATGAGATGCATAGCTTTCTGGATACACACACAAGTATTGTTTTTTTTCTATGTTATTCCAGATTTTTTCTGTATATCCCGGCTATTGGAATCTGCCTACCTTTTGTGTATGGACTCTAACAGAGGAGTTTTCTCCTAGGTATGTCCTATAGCACTGGTTAGCTAATGCTTGAAGTGGTGGTAGTGGTGTATTATCTATCATCTTTCCCTGTTTCAGTACCTTATGGCCAAACATGTGACCAATCAGCCATAACTGCCAGCCCCTATGTATTGAACCCTGTCTTTGGATTTTGGGACGAACCTCTCTATCTGACTTCAGATTCATTGGATATAGACAGGCGCTTGGTCCATCCTATAGTGCACTGGCAGGAATGTGTAATGCCCTTAGAGGGCCTTCCAAAGTCAATATTTACTAAATGTAAGTCTTTGTAATTACTATATATAAGCAAAATTACATTGATATGCATCAATCTTGTATTTGCAATTATATATTATTTGCATTTATTTTGTTCTTTCTACAGAAACTCTACTAAATGAATTCCCCTCCAAAGAGAACCCTGAAGAAGCCAACAGATGAAACGCGTTGGGTTAGGCATCTTCTCACACATGTGTAACGGTGTATGCCATGGTTATCCATGATTGTGTGCATATATGATTACAGAAGAATCAGTGTACTTTGGTACAAGGGAAGTTTGTTCCATATAGAGTTTGCTGCAAAACAATCTTGTACTTAATGTCTATTTGGTTTTGACATAATTTTAACCATTTGTAATCTTAATAAAATTGAATTTTAAATATCACGTTGTAAGATCCAGGAGGAGGTTTTCTGCACCTTTCTTGTTTCTTGTTGTATAACATCTCCACTGAGATAGTAAAAAATACCCCCAGGGGGTTAAAAAACATATGCTCAGGAGATGGCAGTATGGCCTCTGGAATGCCTATCAACCGTCCGTCAACAGTGGTCTCAAAAGTGATTCACTGCAGATTGCTTTTCAGAGGAAATCATTTCAGGGATGGAACACTATTCTCACATAACCGGATTCCCTCGAAGATACCTGATCTAGGTCAACTCTCAGTCTGAACCAAATGACTCATCTTTTCCTTTAGGCAAGCTATTCCCTAAAATATAAACTTCTACTTTTAATACATAGCACTGACTCTTTTTTACAAAGTTAAGAAGCAGTGGCTCTGCTGTTGCTAAGCTACAACTGCCAGAACACTTAATACAAGAGGCAGACTGGAGTTTTCAAATTGTTACCAAGTAATTTTCAATTCTATTAAACAATTGAAAAAGGTATTTCCAGTTAATTCCCAACTGTCACTGATGACCTTCCTTTACTTTCTTCGGATTTGTTCAAGAATGGCAACATCTTCAATACCTAGACCAGGGCTTTGCCAACCGTGGCCCTGCAGATAATGAGGGTCTGCGTTTCCCAGGATGCCTTGCGGTAGTAGTTGAAAGGAACTGTTCGCCTCTCTTCATTTATGACAATGTGCTTTTGGAAATTTCCTAAATGTCAATCGCTCCGGATGAACCGGAAAATAGGCAAGTGTGTTTAAAGGGTCTATCCAACCTAAGGTGATATTTGGATATGCTACATATACCATCGGGGACATTGATGGATGTAAGTGGAAAAGTGTTCTCACCTCTAACTGCCTCGGCCACCCCAATGTGGTTGCGCTCTGCCGTCTGGATTCTTTTTTCATTAGTTTCACCTTATGGAAATTGCAGCAGGAGGATTAGGACTCCTTTTTTTTATATACAAAAGACTCTATGGGGTAGATTTACTAAAACTGGAGAGTGCAAAATCTGGTGCAGCTCTGTATATAAACCAATCAGCTTCCAGTTGTTTTTTTTGTCAAAGCTTAATAGAATAAGTTGAAGTTAGAAGCTGATTGGCTACCATCTACAGCTGCACCAGATATTGCACTCTCCAGTTTTAGTAAATTGATCACTATGACTGTCTGGAACTTCCAGTGCCAAGATCTGCCGAGATCTATATGCTATCAGTTGATGATCCAACCCATCAAAATATATATGAAACCGAAATATCAGTACTGACTGCTTGGGGCCATGTTGTAGCTGATATCAGTACTGACTAGAATCAGCTGCCAAACAGTTTGAAACCACTGAATAATGTATCCAACCTGCAATGAATATTTGAACTATACAAATCAATGGCATTCCTATGTATCCTGACAATCTCCTCGAAAAAAGAAGCATTCTCATTGTTTTCATTGAAGCAGTGCATTGGGCAGTCAAGTCATACAAAGTGCAGTAACCCATTCGTAGCAATCAATAACATTATAGAGATTGTGATCAGATTGATGACAGTTGGTTTCAGATTGGTTGCTCTGTACTGCACTTTACACATCACCGCACTTAACACTTCCTTGGTAAAGACCCAGCCAAGTATCTGTCCTCAGCATGCTTTCATAGAGAAAGTTAAAGAACACAGGGGGGAACTTATAAAAAGCTGCATACTTTGCAATTTCTATATCTAATGAAAACACAAATTTAATAACCAATCACACTGCAAAAGAGTAAACAGTATTGTATACAAAAAATAATAACCATTTGAGAAAGAACACATATTTCAGCTGTAGATCTGCAAAGCATATACTCAACATACAGGATTTTAATAGATGTCCCCTATGTATTCATATAATAATAATAATAATAATAATAACAACAACAGAAATAATAATAGTATTAACAAGTATTGTTCTTATTATTATTAATATTATTATGAGTAGTAGTAGTAGTAGGAGAAATAATATTATTATTGATAACAATAATATACCAGTAGTAATGATAACTACCTATATTAATACCATCTTTACTATTAATACTATGGCAATACTATACTAGTAATAGTAGTAGTAACAATAATAATACCAATAATAACTATATAAAATAATTACCACTAACACTAGCTATTACTACTAATAGTAAAAAATTTGGCTAAAGATCTTCAAAGGACAAAAATTACATGACCTTCAGCTTGCAGGATTTCAAAAGGTCCCTATTGTATTCATATAACAACATCAATATTATTAACAATAATAATATAGTAATAATAACAATAACTACCTAAAACACAACCAACTCTACTATTAATATTAATAATGAGTACTACTGATAGTAAAAGCAATAATTGTAATAACAACAAGAATCATCATCATAATAATATTAATAGGAAAAAATAATAACTGCATAAAATTCCTACCATTTTTACTATTAATAATATCTAATACTACTAATAGCACATACTTTGGGAAAGATCTTTAAGGCACATACATCGCAAGATCTTCAGCCTGAAAGATATAATTGGTCCATATTATATTCATATATAACTATAAAACTAATATTAACAACCAAAATATTCTACCACCTCTACTATTACTTTTACTACTACTACTAATCATAATTAAATGATAATTATAATAACGACTGAAAATTTCTACCACCTCCACTACTTCCAATAGTAATAATGATAATAATAATAATTACAACCACAAATTCTACCACCTCTACTATTACTACTACCACTACCACTACCACTAACAAAATTATTAATAAGATGAAATACCCAATATAAATTCTACCGCCTCTGCTATTACTACTACCACTACCACTGACAAAATTATTAATAAGAATAAATACCCAATATAAATTCTACCGCCTCTACTATTAATACTAATTACTACTACTAATAATAATATTAATATTAACAACAACCCCTAAAAATTCTACGGACTCTACTATTAATACTAATTACTACTACTACTGCTACTAATAAAAATAATAATAATGCTAGATTATAAGCTCTAACGAGCAGGGCCCTCTGATTCCACCAGTATTAAATTGTATTGTAACTGTACTGTCTGCCCTCATGTTGTAAAGCGCTGCGCAAACTGTTGGCGCTATATAAATCCTGTATATCAATAATAATAATACAAATTCTATCACCTCTACTATTATTACTAATTACTACTACTTCTGCTAATGATAATAATAATTATAATAACCTATAAATTCTACCGCCTCAACTATTAATATGAATTACTACTACTACTACTAATAATAATAATAATAATAAAGTGTCATAAGTAATAATAATAAAGTATTATCTCCATTAATTTATAAACACCTTTTACTAATTTTAATATTAGATGCATACTGTAAAGTAGTGGAAGGACATTGAGTATATGGCACCATGACAGATCTGTAGTGCCCCCTACATATTGCACCCCATGTCCCCTGCAGTGCCTCTGTTTTGTATTGTCGGGCATCAGACAAAGTTTGGCAGTGCCAGCAGCCCTGATCCTCCAATTATGGATGTACAGTCCCCACCACTGGCATTCATACAATGAGGGTATGTGCTAAGTTTGTACTGGAAGTGACTGGTGGGACTGGATGTGTATACTGGGATCCCCCCATCCATTGGGCTCACCTTAGTTGGTGTTGCTTGCAGTCCTCCTGGCAGTGCTCGCCCTGTGGGTGATGATGGCACGGGATGTACCTATCCTGGAGGCGTCACCTTCCATTCACAGACAAAGGAGACCCTGGAGGAGGCTGGTGGTGCTGATGTTGGTGCTGATGGTGATGATGATGCCAGTGAGATGCTCTCCAGCAGCACCGACCCTACTGAGTGCCAGTACAGGGAGGCTGCACCATCAGAGCACTCTGTGCTGATCTCCGATCCGCCCAGAGATAGATGCACACTGATAGAGAGGGAGAGAGAGAGGGAGCTGTCAGATGATGATTCTCATCCCTGGAATCGTGCTCCAGCCACTGTCTGCATCATCCCAGCGCACAGCTCACAGCTCGGCTTTCATGTATCGGAGCGCCCTCTGCTGGAGATGTGGCAGCGCAGCAGTCAGCACTTTTCCCATAGGTGGTGAAGTGTGAGAACAAGTCAGATCAGATCATTACTTGCTAGGAAAAGGATCCATGTCATCCCGTCTGCTCATTTGTGCTTCATTTAATTGGAACATCTTACTCAGACTCCGCTTCTATCTATAGCTCCAGTGTTTTCTTCCAAACCATGCAATCCTTTAAATAACTGTTTCCCTTGCTGTTTTATTATGGCTGTATAATATCAAACCTGGAGTACTACTAACCACTTCCCTACTGGGCACTTTCACCCCCTTCCTGCCCAGGCCAATTATCAGCTTGCAGCCCTCTCACACTTTGAATGACAATTGCACGGTCATGCAACACTGTACCTATATGATATTTTTATCATTTTTTTCACACAAATAGAGCTTTCTTTTGGCGGTATTTAATCACCGCTGTTTTTTTTTCTTCTTGGTAAAAAAACGAATAAAGACTGAAAAAACGAACAAAAAAAACACTTTTTCATAATGTGTTATAAAATTTTGGAAACAGGTCATTTTTCTCCTTCGCTGATGTGCGCTGATGAGGCTGCAGTGGTGGGCACTGATGAGGCTTCACTGATAGGTGGCACTGATGGACATCGCTGATGGGTGGCACTGATGGACACTGATAGGCAGCACTGATAAGTGACATTGATGAGGAGACACTGATTGTCAGCACTGATTGTCAGCACTGGTGGGCACACATCGGCAGCATTGGTGGGCACTATTGGGACTACACTGATAATCAGGACACTAATAATCAGTGCCCTGATTATCAGTGTAGCTGTCCCTTTTAGAGAAGCCAGTAACTTTCTCTCTTTTCCAGACCTCATGCTGTCAGTATGAGGAAAGGAGTGCCGATCACCGGCTTCTATTTACATCCATGATCAGCTGTGATTCGACACAGCTGATCACGTGGTAAAGAGCAGCTGATTGGCTCTTTATCTCAATCTGTGATCAGTAGTGTCCTCTGGACACTGTGATCACAGAGTGCGGCACCTGCGCCCCACAGCAGCGGCACGGCAGGCGCAATAGCAGGAAGTCATCATATGACAGCCTTCCAGAACTAGCCATCTGCGCTCATTCGGCTATAGCGCAGTCAGCAAGTGGTTAAATCGGAACTAAACTCTCTCAATCAATATGAACTCATTTTAACTCTCACATCACCAAAACTGTTTGTGCGGTTTTTGCAAACATGTTTAAAAAAAATCTTTTTAGATCTAAAGATTACATAAAACCCCCAAAACATATATTTTCTGAAAGCAGACACCCTAGAGAATAAAATAGTGGTAGTTCCGGTTGTTAATGTCACACAATATTAGCACAATGGTTTATAAAATGCAAAACATCAGTAAAAGATACAGAAAAGTTAATTTTAGGGCACACAAACACAATAAATTACCATATATACTCGAATATAAGCCGAATTTTACCACAAAAAACGAGGAAACCGTATTGACTCGAGTATAAGCCTAGGGTGGGAAATGCAGCAGCTACTGTAAGTGGAAAATAGGGTCAACAATGCCCATCTGCATCCTCACTGTGCCCATCTGCAGCCTCACTGTGCCCATCTGCAGCCTCACTGCCCATTTACAGCCTCACTGTGCCCATCTGCAGCCTTGCTGTGCCCATCTGCAGCCTCACTGTGCCCATTTGCAGCCTCACTGTGCCCATCTGCAGCCTCACTATTAAGCCTAGGGTGGGAAATGCAGCAGCTACTGTAAGTGGAAAAGAGGGTCAACAATGCCCATCTGCAGCCTCACTGTGCCCATTTGCAGCCTCACTGTGTCCATCTGCAGCCTCACTGTGCCCTTTTGCAGCCTCACTGTGCACATATGCAGCCTCACTGTGCCCATTTGCAGCCTCACTGTGCCCACCTGCAGCCTCACTGCCCATTTGCAGCCTCACTGTGCCCATCTGCAGTCTCACTGCCCATTTGGAGCCTCACTGTGCCCATCTGCAGCCTCACTGTGCCCATTTAAAGCCTCACTGTGCCCTCACTGCCCATATGCAGCCTCACAGTGCCCATCTGCAGCCTCACTGTGCCCATTTGCAGCCTCACTGTGCCCATTTGCAGCCTCATGTACCTTTGATCCGCTGTGTCAGTCTTAAATGTTCCCCGTCATCCACTGTAACAAAGCCCTGCCTCTTCCTCGTCCGTGATAGGTGGTGTTCTGTCAAAAATTCAAACTTATCAAAATCTCCAACCGCGCGTGCTGCGCATGCGCGAGCGCATTCACGAGAACGTCTTTCTGCTTCACGTCGTCTTCCTATCAAAAACACCAACTGCACTCGCCGCCTGCGCGGCCTTTCTTTAGCTCACTCGAGTATAAGCAGAGGGACGGCTTTTTCAGCATAAAAAATTTGCTGAAAAATCGGCTTATACTCGAGTATATACGGTACCCAATTTTTTGGGAAAGTATACTGTATAAAAACATGAAGTTGTGCTGAGTAAAGAGATACCCAACATGTCAAGCCTTTAAATTGCACGTGCCCATGAAATGACCACAAACTTTGGTACCCTATATTTTCCATAGGCAACACTTTAAAAGCCCCTAAAGGTCATAAGTTTAGAGTTAGCCATGAATAATTGGCCTAGAATTATTATTTCACTCCGGCATGTGCGGCAATATATACTGTAACGTGTAGTGAACTTGGTATTTTTGTGTGTTGGTGTTCCTAACATGTGTACTTACATTCATACGTATGTGCATGTCGGGATGGAGGGGGCCTCAAAAATTTTGGGGGGGGGGGGGGGGATTTTAAGTGCTTGTGTGTAACTTTAATTTTTTTTTCACTTTTTTCCATTTCTTTTTTTTTGGGGGGGAAAAAACTCCCATTTTTTTTTTTTTTTTTGGTGACAGTTTTTTTATTTAGACATCAGGGTTCTAAAAGACCCCTGATGTCTCACCTGTCCTCCAATTAAGTTACTGGAGAGCAAAAAATGGGGAAAATGACACCAGAATTGAGAAGTGATGTTTTACATGTTGTTTCCGGGTCATTAACAGTAAGGGGAGATCAGTAAATGACTGGCCAATGGGCATGTGGAGCCTGAAACGCATGGAAAGGGCTCCAACACATATAGGGGTGTGTGGAAGCGATCCAGCAGCTGCACAGTCAGCTTGTCAGATTTACACGCACTCCCAGCCATCAGTAATGTGTATGGAACCACCCCAGGGTGGTAAAAAGGTTAAATAACTATTTCCTGTTAATATGGCTGTATTTCATTACACATGCACTACTCTTTAAAACAGAACTAAACTATTTACTATTTTTAATCCTTATGCTGCTACAATTAGAAAAAAGATAGTAAGGTAAACTATTTTTACTTCAAGGATGTCACTATTTGAATCAAAAAGCAATATAATAAAAAGTCATATGTGTATGTAGCGGCCTCACTCCCTCTTCGACTTTATCGGTTACACTCCAGCTCATGTCTAGGGGTTCCTGGGTTGTGAGAGTGAGATGCGCCACGGCCCATGTCCTCCCCATTGTAGTAGGGAGGTGAAGGCCACTTCCTGATGTTTCCTCGGGCCGGTGTGTTCTGTGAATGCACTGAGTCTGTAATTGCAAGCTCACCAGCCTCCCCTTTGCTTCCAGTAACTGGAGTTCGCACACCGAAGAAAGGTCCAACACTTGTTTATTTGACACTCCAATACGCAAAGCACAATAAACAGTTCTTTTGCAGCAAACTGGTTGGGACCTATAACCTTGCCAACGGTGGGGCGAGCAGATCGAGGCACTTCCTAAAGTTTAAGTTCTATGCCACTGTACTATGACCAGCGGCGCCTAAGCCAATCCGGCTGTTACAGAACAGGAAGATGGGGTCTCTTCCAGCAACCCCTATGAACAGCAATGGAGCCCTCTTCGATACGCTGTGGCCCCTATCAGGGGGATGTGTCCTCCCAAGAGAGTTCCCAGAGGCCCACTGTCACCGGGTTGGTGCTGCTCCGGGTCTTCAGTGGGTAACCTCCCCGGCCTCCTCACCTCAGGTACGAGTCCCTCCGCTCAGGGACCCTCGGACAGTCCACCCTAGCGGGACCCAGTCGAAGGTACTGGGCCCCAGGCCTCCTCGATAGTACCTCACCCCAGGCTAAAGGTGCCTGGGATGGACGCCAACATGACTCCGGACCAGGCCATGGGCACCTGGACCAGACTCCTGGATCTCCCGCACCCAGGCCTAAGGGCCCTGGGTGCGGACCGCAACCCTCCTCCTCCGAGGACCTCCTTCTCCGCAAGACCTCGTGGTAACCGCGTCTCCCCCTTTTATCTCCTCCCATCAACGGCCCGGCGGGTTCCCCGCCCCAGCCATACCATCTCCGGGAAGGGACAAAACAGGGAGCACTGCAGGAGATGATTCTACCTGAAGCCTGTGGGTACCTCGCCACCCACAGGCAAAGGAGAATATTACATCCTCCAATCCTCCACGAAACAAAAAGGGGTCTGAATCCTAACACAATTATACACCTGGGTCACACTATTGCCCAGGTGTATCCCATCAATTTGAGGACCCCGCTACACACTCCCCCCTGTAATTTGACGCTGGTCCCCAGCGTCAGGTGCACACCCATGCCTCCCATAAAGTGGTGACATGGAGTGAAACCCCTGAGGCAGTTCCTCTAAATTTCCCAAGTGCCAAGACCTGCTCAGGGAATGGGGAACATATAAAACAACTTATGTCATAAAACACTTTAAACATCTGCATAGTCACAGCCCCTCTCCCACACTGTCTAAGAGCCACCCACTCTCAATGATCTTGACCGACGATTCTCCTGCAGGGGAAAGAAAAACAACATCCTAACATAATTTCGTGTCATTTGGGATGAGTGGGCCCATCAGCCGAGAGACCCACTCACTCCAACAAGCAAGGTGATGTGTGGGTGAAATATTTTCAAACATTTGTTGCGCAACACTGCCACCTGGTGACAACGCCGCGGTCATGACACTCAACGAATCTTCGTTCTTCCAGCTTTTCCCTACTCTGCCACTATTCCCAAATGTCCTTGCCTTTGGCACATGAAGAAAAGGGGAAACACGAAAACACAACAGTCCCCAAGTCTCCAACGAGAAAAAGAAAAGCCCAAACAAAAACAAAAGCAGGGCACAGTCCTGCGTGTCTGGGAATGGCTCTTCCAGAAAGTTCAAGTGCACAAAAGAAATAAACAGGAGTTCTTTTCTCCTATAAGTAAAACTTTGGATCCGGCAGGTACAGGGGTTTCAGGTGTTTGTCAAATGCCTCTATCGAATACTCGACATCTTCTCCTTCTCTTCTGCAAATGACTATCTTGTCAGCATGGATATGGCGCCCCAATTTCCATTCAGCTTTGCAGTCCTCAAACCTCTTAGACACTGCCGGCACACATTCCAGGTACCTGCGAGCATGGGGCACCTTCAACTTGTCCCACACAAACTCGTCATACCATCTTGTTCTCCAGACTTCCACCTCATACAGCAAGTCCCGGGGTAGATACGGGTACTCCCACCCATATTCCCGAGCTACTTTATGGCAAAACAGTCTCTGCAAGCGGGCCAAAGGTGGCATAGTGGCTTTCTCTCCAGTTCCAGGCAGCACAATAGCTTCCGGATGCCGAGGTACCTTTACCAGCTCCCTGGAAATGACTTTCGGCGCTCTCAGAGAAGCGCGGGGTGTCCCCACAACCAAAGTAGGTGAGGTAACAGTAGATGAGGACACAGGTGGAGGGGTAGGTTCCCTCGTAAGCTGCGGGTCTTCCACCCGAGGCGTGCTGTCTCCTGTGTACATAGGTGAATCCCGTACCGCACGGGAAGCAAGAAGTGGCACTCTATCCCAGCCCTTGCGGCTGAACAGTTCGTCTATCTCGCCATCATCTCCGCAATCAGACAGCGACTCTAGGTCGGAGGTGTCATACATCTCCGCAGGCAGATATCTTCCGGTGGACACAGAATCAACCTCCCTGGGGGGCTCCACCTCCAATGGGCCCCCGACACCTCCAACCACCACCACAGTCCCAGCCCCTGGCTCACCTGACCCTTGTAGAGGACTGGGATGTCCGGGACTTCCTTCTCGACCGGCGCCATCCAGGCCAGGCAAGCAGCGGGGTGAAGCTCGACCACGTCCATAGGATGCCTGTACTAGGCCAACTTTCCTCTTCGGTGGTGGGAGCAGAGAACTTGTGGCGACCGAGGCAGCATCCTCGGATTTTTCTCTGTTGGGCAGTCCATCGCCCTGGTCAGCGCGCACGGGAACCTCGACAGAGGCCTTGACCTCCCCTTCCGGAGTAGCAGTACCCGTGAGGTGGTTGAGGCGAAGGGCCCGGGGCCTTGCTGTGGACGACTCGACCTCAAAAAGGAATTCTCTGCACTCCTCACATCGCCCGAATGGCTTCAGGGTGACCACCAGTCCCGAGCAGCCGGGACAGATCACACCGAGGGCCTCCGTGTCTCTGCAAGTGTACAGAGCCAACCGCCCTCGGGGCCTAAGTCTTATCCCCGTGTCTGTGATGGGGGCAGCAAAGGAAGTCATTCTCGTGGGGTGAGGAACCATAATCCACGGGGCACTTGAGGTCATCCCGACTATCTGCTGCTCCATCATGCACTGACCCCGCGCCGGAGTCTCCACGTGTATCCCCACACTTGGCCAGACTCCTCCCATGAGCTGTACATTTTCGCGGGCTTCCTCTTGACTCCACCCACGAACGATGTCGCCATGGGGTGCCTCGTGGCGCAGTGCGTTAACAGTCCCCACGTGCAGTACGTCACACGGCTGGACCTCTCCCTTTTTCCGCTCCTCCGCATGGGCCTTTCCCGTGTTAGGGTCATTTCCACAACTCCGAGCAGGGACGCACTTTGGCCAGTAATATGGCCGATCTGCTCGGAACTCCTCTGGGCAGCAAAGTTCAAATGTAGACATTCTCAAGTCCATCTCTAGAACACACTCTATCCCGGACTCACGAGCCCCCACGTGTAGCGGCCTCACTCCCTCTTCGACTTTATCGGTTACACTCCAGCTCATGTCTAGGGGTTCCTGGGTTGTGAGAGTGAGATGCGCCACGGCCCATGTCCTCCCCATTGTAGTAGGGAGGTGAAGGCCACTTCCTGATGTTTCCTCGGGCCGGTGTGTTCTGTGAATGCACTGAGTCTGTAATTGCAAGCTCACCAGCCTCCCCTTTGCTTCCAGTAACTGGAGTTCGCACACCGAAGAAAGGTCCAACACTTGTTTATTTGACACTCCAATACGCAAAGCACAATAAACAGTTCTTTTGCAGCAAACTGGTTGGGACCTATAACCTTGCCAACGGTGGGGCGAGCAGATCGAGGCACTTCCTAAAGTTTAAGTTCTATGCCACTGTACTATGACCAGCGGCGCCTAAGCCAATCCGGCTGTTACAGAACAGGAAGATGGGGTCTCTTCCAGCAACCCCTATGAACAGCAATGGAGCCCTCTTCGATACGCTGTGGCCCCTATCAGGGGGATGTGTCCTCCCAAGAGAGTTCCCAGAGGCCCACTGTCACCGGGTTGGTGCTGCTCCGGGTCTTCAGTGGGTAACCTCCCCGGCCTCCTCACCTCAGGTACGAGTCCCTCCGCTCAGGGACCCTCGGACAGTCCACCCTAGCGGGACCCAGTCGAAGGTACTGGGCCCCAGGCCTCCTCGATAGTACCTCACCCCAGGCTAAAGGTGCCTGGGATGGACGCCAACATGACTCCGGACCAGGCCATGGGCACCTGGACCAGACTCCTGGATCTCCCGCACCCAGGCCTAAGGGCCCTGGGTGCGGACCGCAACCCTCCTCCTCCGAGGACCTCCTTCTCCGCAAGACCTCGTGGTAACCGCGTCTCCCCCTTTTATCTCCTCCCATCAACGGCCCGGCGGGTTCCCCGCCCCAGCCATACCATCTCCGGGAAGGGACAAAACAGGGAGCACTGCAGGAGATGATTCTACCTGAAGCCTGTGGGTACCTCGCCACCCACAGGCAAAGGAGAATATTACATCCTCCAATCCTCCACGAAACAAAAAGGGGTCTGAATCCTAACACAATTATACACCTGGGTCACACTATTGCCCAGGTGTATCCCATCAATTTGAGGACCCCCGCTACATGTATATAGATATGTACCGCACCCAAATATAAATAATAAACAGTAAGTTATACATAACTATTAAATATAAAATGAACTATAAATGGGACAAATATTAAGACCCCTTTCACACGGGACGGATCCATGAAGGTCCGCCCCGTGAACCTCAGCTTGCTCAGCGGGGAACGCTCCGCTGATTCCCGCTGAGCCGGCGGATGACAGGGCGGTCCCTGCACACTGTGCAGGGACCGCCCTGTCAGATATCCGCTCTCCCCTATGGAGGGATCGGATGCACACGGACCGTCTGTCCATGTTCATCTGATCCGCTCTGCAGACGGATAGAAAAATAGGATTTTCCTCCGTCTGCAGAATCGGAGGATTGCGGACCCGGATGAGATCGGGTGTCAGTGGATGTTCATCCGCTAACACCCGCGATCTCATAGGGACCGATGTATGTCCCTTTTTCATCTGTAAACGGATGGATGAAAAAGCGAACATACGGTCCGCTGGTGTGAAAGGGGCCTTAACACCCACCTGATACATATATTCATACACATAACATATCTAATGTACCTATTCAACATGAAGACACATCCTGATTGTCAGTAAAAGCGACGGATATGGAGAATCTCAATGTGTTACAGAGGTCATGCATACAAATAATTCAGATGCAAAAGACAAAAGTTAGTGCAACAAAAATGCATACACTGTATTTCATTTGGGGAACACAAAGGACCCCTTTCTCAAGGTGACAGACAAGAGATGTGCATATATATATATATATATATATATATATATATATATATATATATATATATATACACACACACTGCTCAAAAAATTAAAGGAACACTTTTCAATCAGAGTATAGCTTCAAGTGAATTAAACTCCTGGAATATTGATCTGGTCAGTTAAGTAGCAGCGGGGGGGTTGTTAATCAGTTTACACTGTTAACAACAGGTGCACTAGATGGGCAACAATGAGACCACATCCAAAACAGGAATGGTTTTACAGGTGGAGGCCACTGACATTTTTTTTTTACCTACTCATCTTTTCTGATTGTTTTCACTAGTTTTGTATTTGGCTAGGGTTAGTGTCACTACTAGTAGCACGAGGTGATACTTGGACCCCATAAAGGTTGCACAGGCAGTCCAACTCCTCCAGGATGGCACATCAATACGTGTCATTGCCAGAAGGTTTGCTGTGTCTCCCAGCACAGTCTCAAGAGCATTGAGGAGATTCCAGGAGACTGGCAGTTACTCTAGGAGAGCTGGACAGGGACATAGGAGGTCCTTAACCCATCAGCAGGACTGATATCTGCTCCTTTGTGAAAGAAGGAACAGGATGAGCACTGCCAGAGCCGTACAAAATGACCTCCAACAGGCCACTGGTGTGAATGTCTCTGACCAAACAATCAATAACAGACTTCATGAGGGTGGCCTGGGAGCCCGACGTCCTCTAATGGACCCTGTGCTCGCTGCCCGACACTGTTGCGCTGGATTGGCATTTGCCATTGAACACCAGAATTGGCAGGTCCACCACTGGCACCCTGTGCTTTTCGCAGGTTCAACCTGAGCACATGTGACAGAAGTGAAAGGGTCTGAAGAAGCTGTAGAGAACGTTATGCAGCCTGTAACATCGTTCAGCATGACTGGTTTGGTGGTCATGATCTGGGGAGGCATATCCATGGAAGGACGCACTAACCTCTACAGGCTAGACAATGGCACCCTGACTGCCATTAGGTATAGGGATGAAATCCTTGGACCCATTGTCAGACCCTACGCTGGTGCAGTGGGTCATGGGTTCCTCCTGGTGCACGACAATGCCCGGCCTCATGTGGCGAGAGTATGCAGCCAGTTCCTGGAGGATGAAGGAATTGATACCAAATGAATGGCCCCCACGCTCACCTGACCTAAATCCAATAGAACACCTCTGGGACATTATGTTTCAGTCCATCCGACGCCACCAGATTGCATCTCAGTCTGTTCAGGAGCTCAATGATGCCCTGGTCCAGATCCTGGACATTATCCCTTGTCTCATTAGGAGCATTCCCTGATGTTGTCAGGCATACATACAAGCATGTGGGAAACAATGTCAGGTTAATCTGACTTTCTCAGGATGGCGAGCAGTATATAGGAAAGCTCCATATTTCTCATCAGGTTTTTGTTGCTGTGTGTGTTCCCAATAGGAAGATTTACCCTTCGTGCCCTGGTGACCATTGTAACTAGGACTGAAAGTAAGGGAAAATCCGACATCAGAACACAATAGAGAAGTATGTGTAGCGCACCCACCTCTCCCCAACCTGCATTTAATTAGGCTCCTCGCAGGCAGAGAGAGGCACACCGCACCACAAGCCCGTACCCTCCTGAGTAAAGAGGTTGATCGGTGTTAGTTTTGGGCCTTGTCTGCGGCCAGAGTCAAAGTCCTCCCAAGAATGATCTCACCTCTACTTTAGATAGATGCAAGTCCTCGTTTTCCCCAGGAATGTGAATGTCCACACTAGCTGAAAGTCCAACTCAACATTTATTTCACACAGGATAATAAACAGCCTCTTTGAGAGCAGACAGGTTGGAGCGAAGATACAGGACAGCTTAGATGTGGAGAAGGTCCAGGCACAAATGTAGCCTAACTCTGTAGACTGTTTAGGTTTCTCAAACAGCTTTGGCGCACAATCTCTGCCACAGACCGTGAGGTTGGTCTCTGCCACAGACCGGGTGAATAAAGTCACTGCCACTGACTTGGAGAACATGGTCACTGCCACTGACCGGGTGAATAGGGCCTTGCCCTATGAAGTCACTGCCACTGACTTGAAGCGAGTAGGGTCACTGCCACTGACCTGAACGAGTAGGGTCACTGCCACTGACCTGAAGAACTTCCTTCTTAAAGTATTTGGCCCATGTCAAGGAGAAAACCAACCCTCCGGAGAGTTACCAGAGGCCCTCACCGTCACCACTACTCTGCGCTGGGTCTTCGGAAAGGGTTACCTCCCTGGCCTCCTCATCTGAGAAATGGGTCCCCTCGCAAGGCGGCACCCTGGGAGTCCTCGATCCCTGGCGGACCCCAGCCAATTGTTGCTGTGCCCCGGGCCTTCAAAATAGTACCTCACCCCAGACTGAAGGTGTCTGGGATGGAACAGGACGAACCTCAATGGAAGATGTCCGCCCCCTTTTATACCCTCTCCCGACAGGCACAGCAGGTTCCCCGCCCTGCCGTACTACTGCTGAGAGGGGAAACAAAAGGTGCAGCCCTGGATTGGTGGTTCAACCCTGGCCCATGGCGACAGCGCCACCCGTAGGCCACAGGGAACTGTGCACCAACACTATCCCCCATTAACAGAAATGGTCCATTAACCCTAACAATCAATGTGTCTGAGCCTAATTACCACTCAGACACTACCCTTAAATTGAACACCCCGCTACACATGCATAAGACAGCCATACATTGATTGAAATTCAGCTGGTTCAGCAGGGACCGGTCAAATTTCAAACCATGTATGGCCAGGAAGGTTGAACAGAAGTCAGTTCACCAATTGACTTCCGTACAACTGCCCTGACAGATTTTCCCTGCTTGATCAGCAAGCTATTGTCTTCTATGGTGATCGGTGTATTCTGATGCCAGGGAAGTCTCCCCACTGTCAGAATACATTAGCACAGCAGGGAGGATTCCCCCATCCACATTGATTGCTTGGAGGGGGAAATCAAGTCAGTTTTTTTTTTCAACTTGCTGGTTATATGAAAAAAACTGACTCATGCCTGGGCTGCTTTACAATGAGGATTTTTTTTTTCTGCTGATAACTGTCTAGGAAGGCTTTATTTTTAGGATGTGTGTTGATGGGCTTTTGTTTTCTTCAAGCAACTTTTGCATTCCCATTCAAGTCAACCCACTTGAAACAGTTCAAATACATTTCATCTCACGCAAGCGCAGTATCACAGACATTTTTAAAATGGTGGTGCAGAAACAGGGACCCAGGAAGCACAGAGGCAGGACAAAAATAGGTAAGTATGAAGAAAGGCACAGGAATATACAGTTAGGTCTATATATATTTGGTTGCCGACACAATTTTAGTATTTTTCAGGTATTTACCAAAACATATTCAAGCTATAGTTATATAATGTATATGGGATGAAAGTGCACACTCTTGGGTTTAATTTGAGAGTATGTACATCCAAATCGGAAGAGGGGTTTAGAAATTACAGCTCTTAAGAATAGTCACCCCCCCCCCCCCGTTTTTCAAGGGACCAAAGGTAATTGGACAATTGAATAGAAATCTGTTTCATGGCCAGGTGTGGGCTACTCCTTCGTTACTTCTTCATCAATTAGGCCGGGTTCACACTAGTGCGACACGACATCCGTCCTACTTTGGATCCGACTTTGCCCTGCGACATGAAGCCGACATATGTCCGACTTTCAATGAACGGGGATCCGACTTGGATCCCCGCCAATATCAGGCACTGTGTTTGGTATGAATCTTGAGGGGGAACTCCAGGCCAAATTTTAAATTAAAAAAACCGGCGTGGGTTCCCCTCCAGAGGCATACCAGGCCCTTGGGTCTGGTCTGGATTTGAACGGGCGCCCCAACGCCGAAAAAACTGCGTGGGGGTCCCCCCAAAATCCAAACCAGACCCTTATCCGAGCACACAACCTGGCAGGCCGCAGGGGAAGAGGGGGGGACGAGAGAGCGGCCCCCCCTCCCTCCTGAACCGTACCAGGCCGCATGCCCTCAACATGGGGGGTTTGGTGCTCTGGGGCAGGGGGGCGACCTGCGGCCCCCCACCCCAGAGCACCCTGCCCCCATGTTGATGAGGACAGGGCCTCTTCCCGACAACCCTGGCCTTTGGTTGTCGGGGTCTGCGGGCGGGGGGCTTATCGGAATCTGGGAGCCCCCTTCAATAAGGGGCCCCCGGATCCCGGCCCCCCCACCCTATGTGAATGAGTATGGGGTACATCGTACCCCTACCCATTCACCTGGTGGAAAAAAATTGCAATAAAAAAAACACTACACAGGTTTTTAAAGTAATTTATTACACAGCTCCGGGGGTCTTCTTCCGACTCCGGCGCTCTTCTTCCGACTTCCGGGGGTCTTTTCCGACTTCGGGGGTCTCCGGTGTCGTCTCCCGCTCTCCGGTTCTTTCTTCCGCCGGGCCTCCGCTAACTTTTTTTTAGCTCTCTTGCTAACGGAGGCCCGGTCTTCCCGTTGTCTCGTCCGGCTCTCCGTTGTCCTTCTGCCGGCCCCTCCACTAACTTCTTGGTAGCTCTTTCGCTAGTGGAGGGGCGCGGTCTTCCCGTCGTCGCCGTCGGCTTCTTCTTCCCTCTTCTCCTTCTCGATGTTGACGCGTCGCTTCTTCCCGCTGCAATACTGGCTCTCCGCTCCGCTCCGCATTAATATAGGCTTCTCATGACGTCACAGTCACATGTTCCGGGGCACATGGCCCCGGAGCATGTGACTGTGACGTCATGGGAACATGTGACTGTGACGTCATGGGAAGCCTATATTAATGCGGAGCGGAGCGGAGAGCCAGTATTACAGCGGGAGGAAGCGACGCGTCAACATCGAGAAGGAGAAGAGAGAAGAAGACGCCGACGGCGACGACGGGAAGACCGCGCCCCTCCACTAGCGAAAGAGCTAAAAAGAAGTTAGTGGAGGGGCCGGCAGAAGGACAACGGAGAGCCGGACGAGACAACGGGAAGACCGGGCCTCTGTTACCAAGAGAGCTAAAAAGAAGTTAGCGGAGGCCCCGCGGAAGAAAGAACCGGAGAGCGCGGCGACGACACCGGAGACCCCCGAAGTCAGAAAGGACCCCCGGAAGTCGGAAGAAGAGCGCCGGAGTCGGAAGAAGACCCCCGGAGCTGTGTAATAAATTACTTTAAAAACCTGTGTAGTGTTTTTTTATTGCAATTTTTTTCCACCAGGTGAATGGGTAGGGGTACGATGTACCCCATACTCATCCACATAGGGTGGGGGGCCGGGATCCGGGGGCTCCCTTATTGAAGGGGGCTCCCGGATTCCGATAAGCCCCCCGCCCGCAGACCCCGACAACCAACGGCCAGGGTTGTCGGGAAGAGGCCCTGTCCTCATCAACATGGGGGCAGGGTGCTCTGGGGTGGGGGGCCGCAGGTCGCCCCCCTGCCCCAGAGCACCAAACCCCCCATGTTGAGGGCATGCGGCCTGGTACGGTTCAGGAGGGAGGGGGGGCCGCTCTCTCGTCCCCCCCTCTTCCCCTGCGGCCTGCCAGGTTGTGTGCTCGGATAAGGGTCTGGTTTGGATTTTGGGGGGACCCCCACGCCGTTTTTTCGGCGTTGGGGCGCCCGTTCAAATCCAGACCAGACCCAAGGGCCTGGTATGCCTCTGGAGGGGAACCCACGCCGGTTTTTTTAATTTAAAATTTGGCCTGGAGTTCCCCCTCAAGATTCATACCAAACACAGTGCCTGATATTGGCGGGGATCCAAGTCGGATCCCCGTTCATTGAAAGTCGGACATATGTCGGCTTCATGTCGCAGGGCAAAGTCGGATCCAAAGTAGGACGGATGTCGTGTCGCACTAGTGTGAACCCGGCCTTAGGCAGGTAAAAGGTCTGGAGTTGATTCTAAAGCCTCGTACACATGATCGGATTTTCCGCAAAAAAAGCCTCGGACTTTTGTCCGAAGGGCATTGGCCAAAAACTTGTCTTGCATACAAACGTCATACAATTGTCGGCCAACAAACACGAACGTAGTTACGTACTACGTAATTTTTCAGCTCTTTAGCGCCACCCTTTGGTCACCTTCTGCTAATCTTGTGTTTGGTGAGCATTGCTTCTGAGCATGCGTGTTTGTACTTTGGACTTTTGTCCGACGGTCTTGTGTACACACGCTCTGAAAATCCTACAACAGTCCGTTGTTCGCGGAAAATTTTAAAGCCTGCTATCCAACATTTGTCCGCGGAAAATCCGACAACAATTGTCCGATGGAGCATACAAACGGTCGGATTTACCGCCAACAACCTCATCACACAATTCCCGTCGGAAAATCCGATCGCGTATACCAGGCTTAAGTGTGGTATTTGCATTTGGAATCTATAGCTGTGAACCTACATCATGCGTTCAAAGGAGCTGTCCATGCAAGTGAAAAAGGCCATTGTAAGGCTTCAAAAACGAAACAAATCCATTAGAGAGAGAACAGCAACATTAGGAGTGGCCAAATCAACAGTTTGGTACATTCTGAGGGAAGGAGAACGCACTGGTGAGCTCAGCAACATAAAAAGGCCTGGAAATCTACGGAACACAACAGTGGTGGATGATCGCAGGATCCTCTCTATGGAAGAGAGAAACACATTCACATCATCCAGACAAGTGAAGGACACTCTCCAGGAGTTGGGCGTATCATTGTCAAAGTTTACAATCAAGAGAAGACTTCACGAGAGCAAATACAGAGGGTTCACCACAAGGTGCAAACCATTCATAAGCCTAATATATATGGACCTAACTATAGGTAAGCCCAGGGCATTTATTCAGGTGGAATGCAGGGAAACGCAGTTCCGGCACCTCCAGCACTGAGAGTATCTAACGGAAAGAGGTGCTGGGGTGTGCTGGAGGGTCTGTTAATGCTGGCTGCTAGAGTATCTATTTTTGCTTGGTGGATTTATTGTTGATGGAAAGCTTTATTGTTGCTGGGGGGGGGGGGGTCTTATGTTTGTGGGGTGGTCTAATGTTACTAGAGGGATCAATTGTTGTTGGCAGGAATCTACTGTTGAGTCAAGGGTCTATTGTTGCTGGCTGCTGGAGGGTCTATAAATGCTGACGGTTGGGAGATCTATTGTTGCTGATGGGGGCCTATTGTATTTGGGGTAGATCTGTTGTTGTTAGTGGGTATTTTGTTGCAGGAGGTCTATTGTTGCTGGAGGGATCTACTGTTGATTGGGGGAGTTATTGTTGTTGGCTGCATGGGATCTATTTTACTGCTTTTTATATTATCCTGAACAAATTCCATACAAAATACTTAGCATCACAAAATTATACTTGGTTCTGTTTTTTTCTAAAAGGGGTGGTATTGGGAGGTTGGTAGGGGGTGGAACTGAGGGACGGTGCTCAGAGGTGGGTAGGGGGCAGAAACAAGTGCTGACTTGGAAGAGGGAAGTACCTGGACCTATTATCTGAGAAGAAAAGCCCTGGGTAAGCATGATTGTTTATTTCCTCCTTATTCAGGTATACAGGTTTATAGAGTATGGAGGGGGGGGGTGTGGCAGTGAGGGAGGTCTTCTTTAACAAGTTAGGCGCCCATCAAACTCCTTCTGAGAATATCTTATGTTTAGACCCCAATTAAAAGGAGGCCTCAGCATTCCAAACCTTTGGCTTTATTATTTGTCGGCCAGATTTACCCAATTAGCCCAATGATATGCCCCTTCATTCCAAATCCCTTGGCTCCTGTTCGAAGAAGAATCTATCCTACCCTACAATTTACAAGGACTTCTATGGTCCAAAACCATCCCACCACAAAAGATAAGGCCCTTAAACCTCATCGTCACTCACACTCTTCAACTATGGAACAGACAAATCTCTAAATTTAAGTTATCCTCTGATACCCCCCCCCCCGGCTTCCTTTATAGGTGACCCACGTTTTTCCCCCCCAGATAGAGCTCAAGATGAAAATTTACTAACGTATTGGAAGTCACTTAATCTAACACATTTAAAATCGCTCTCCCACGACAATTCATTCCTCACGTTCACCAGACTACAAACAAAATACGATATCTCTCCTACTGAACTAGAGAACTATACAAAAATAAGACAATTCTATCAGAAATATTACTCACTTACACTCCACCCCCCCCCCCACCCCCCCATTACACAATTTGAGCAAATTTGTATCTCCTCCCCCCGTGACAGGGGTTTAATCTCTAGAATATATAAAAGTTTAAATGAGACCAACATGCCTGATAAATCACTTCCCATGCTACAATGGGAATCAGATTTAAATACCTCATTTACTCTTGATCAATGGGATACTATTTTTACAAATCTCCATAAATGTACCAAAACAATCTCGATCAGAGAATCGGCCATCAAATTACTCTATAGATGGTATCTTACCCCAGCTAAACTCAGTTCATTTTATCCCTCACTATCTCCACTCTGCTTTAGGGGTTGCCCCACCCAGGGAACACTTTTGCATATTTTTGGAGATTGTCCCCACATAAAAAACACTTGGCATAAGGCTAGTATTATAATAGAAAAAATATCCAGTAGAAAGATCTCTCTTACACCCCAAATATGTATTTTATTCTCCCCTATACAGGATATTCCAATAACTAGCACAAGGCTAATCCATACATAGCTCAGCTCCATCCATTGGGCCATAGCATTTAAATGGCGCTCCACTACGGTACCCTGGACACAAATTCTCAACCGCATGTTGAACATTAAACTTTCTGTAAGAATTCACCACATGTTATATGATTCTATGCCCCTTTACCAAAAAAAAATGGACTCTCTGGGATACCACCTCTCTGGTTTAGAACTTTTTTTTACCTCCTATTCTTAACATATATGTAATTGTCATTTAGTCTTCTTTCCACCACAGTACTCTTGGTTGACCTGATTTGAACTATACGCATTTTTACACCAGACTTAAAGTGGTTGTAAACCCACTTTTTCAACTTGCACCTAGAGGTAAGCCTAGATTAAGGCTTACCTGTAGGTGCAAGAAATATCTCCTAAACCTACACGGTTTAGGAGATATTTACTAAGAATGACAGGCGCCGCTGTCTACGGCGCATGCGCGCCGTAGACAACGGCGCATTCATGGGGTTAATCCCATTCACAAAATCGGCTACTTCCCAGCAATCGCTGGGCGTAGCCGATTGTGGCGGCTCTCGCGCGCATGCGCAGAGTGACGTCTCCGCCGCTCCGGCCAATCACAGCGCCGGAGCGGCGCTGTGATTGGCTGGTGCGGCGATACCCGGAAGTAACCTTCCGGCTATCGCCGCAGCGATGGATGCGGCTGAAGAGGGAGACGAGGACGGCTTTGGGGGCCCCGATCTAAGGTAAGTGATGCATAATGAGCTAGTATGCTAGTCATATTAGCTCATTATGCCTTTCTCTTACAGGTATTTTAAAAAATAAATAAAAATTCTAAGGGTTTACAACCACTTTAACAAAACCCTTTTTTTTTTCTCTCTGTACAATGTTCAATATGAATGATATTTGTATACTGTACATACCTGTACCATCATTGTAATTTTTTTTATACCTTGACCTTTTCCATAATAAAAATCGTTTGTAAACAAAAAAAAGAATTGCAACTACCCTGTACAGATGATAAAAGTCTATAGGTAATTCTGACTTCTGAAAGTTACTACTTTTGCATGTACTAATAATGATAATAATTTAGGTTTTGTATGCAAATGGCTGTATTATGGATTCATTATGGTGCTTGTCTTGAATGAATGAATGAGTGAATGTATGAATGAATACAGTATTCCCTTCATCCCTGAATGGAACAATGCAAGATATGTCAATGTGGCACAATGCGAAGCTCAGACATTAAAGGCTGTAAATTGCTTTATGTTTTCCAGGCTGCTTAAAATTCAGAAGTGCGGGATATAAAAGAAACCTGCTGTGAGACTAATATGCTTGTCACTTTCTGATCTCTCCACTTATATGTGTTTTGTTCAGAAACAGCTTCTTCACCGGTTCATCAAACTGAAGTTGTAAATAACATCACACAACTCACTTGGTTAACATTCCAGGACCATCTCTTTCAGTATCACTCGCTGTTTGTTTGGGATTCTTGATTATGACTATTCAACTTAATTGCCTGTGACCAAGTTAAAGGGGAACTCTACCAATGTGCATTAGGTGAGATGGTATGCTGGGGGTCATTTGTGTAAATCTTTTGGTAAGATATTTGGGCTTCAGGGGTCCTCCAGATTTGGTGCCCATGCGCCAGAAGATAAAGTTATCCATTTCATCCTTATTATTACAGGTACTTATATAGCATCTGCAATCTACACAGCGCTTTACATATATATTGTACATTAACATCAGTTCCTGCCTTCAAGGAGCTAAGGTCCCTAACTCACATTTATATATACACATACTGGGGCCAAGTTAGACAGGAGCCAAATAACCTACCAGCATGTCTTTTGAGTGTGGGAGTATACAGAGGAAACCCACACAGGCACAGGAAGAACATGCAAACTCTTTGCAGGTATTGTCATTGTTGGGATTCAAACCGATGACCCTAGTGCTGCTAGGTGGAAGTACTGACCACTTAGCCACCATGCTGCCTTCTTCCTATTTTCTACTTACTGGCATAACTTGCCTTATTTAGGTATGATGTGAAGATGTATGCTGAAAATACAAATTAAAACAAAGCAGCACATTCCCTAGTCATTAGCATAAATAATTAATATGGTAATAAATTGAAGGACTGAGAAAATTAAAATAAGGGAATTAAAGTGGGAGTAAACTGGTTGATTCTTACCTGTAGGTAAGCCTATAATAAGGCTTACCTATATGTAGCGCCCTCCTCACTCCCCTCTTTCTCTTCAGCTCATCTGTCTCTTGTCTAGGGGTATCTTTCAGAGGGGAGGGAGCGGGGACACCACGCCTGGCCTTCACCACAGGTGTCAGTGTGATACAAGCAAAGTTCTTTTACCTTCGGGTCAGTGTTGTGCACCTGGAGCCTCCACCGAGAGTTACCTTGAACAATGTCTGTCAGGAAATGAGCCCCACACCATTAAAGTTCGACACTCCTTTATTCTTCTCGAATGAACACAATCAGTTGAACTCCCTTGGTAGAAACAGAACAGAAAAGGAGGTGTGGATGCGAGTAGGCCCAGACACAATGTGTTCTCCACTTTCCTCCCTGAAAGTGGGCTGCGGTCTCCGAGCGAGGGGGAATTTCCTTCCAGGCGGTCTCCGATGAGAGACTCACCCGTCACTGGCAATCTGCTGCACCAGGTCTTCGAGTGAGGAGCTCCCCCCGGTCCATTACGCCTTCCGGATTCGGGTACCCACTCCCGGGGTTCCCTAGGATCTCCTTCCCTCGCGGAACTCAGTGTTGGGCACTGAGCTCCAGACCTCCATCCGAGTACCTCACCCCAGGCCGAAGGTGCCTGGAATGGAACACGACCTCCGGCTGTCCTCTAGGCCTAGGCCCGCCTAGAGAACCGACACAAACCACCGTCCACAGGCTGAAGGTGCCTGGGACTCGACCCTGTGACAAAGATGGCCGGCCCCTTTATACCCTCTCCCAGCAAGCACGGCGGGTTCCCCGCCCCACCATACCGCTGCCGAGGGAGGACAAAAAGGAAGTACGACACACAGCAATGATTCAACCCCAGCCCAGAGCGATAGCACCACCTGCTGGGCTGCAGGGAATTACACATCACTAATGTCTCTGCCAAGTTCAAATTTACACCCGGGAAAGTACATACCTGCTACACTCTCCCCCTGGTGGTTTGACACTGGTCCCCAGTGTCTGGAGTAAATCATGCCCTCAACATCTGACATAATCCAATCCAGAGACCGACTAACAATTGTACAAAAATAAAACTTTTAGAAAAAACTACCCAACTAAAACATTGTGTCTGAGCCCTGTAATAAAAAGGGAATACAGAAAGAATAAAAACAACAGCATTAAACCATACTTCGAATCACATATTCACATTTTACTTTTCCCACCCATCCTGACTAAGAACCACTCCATACTCAGTGGTCTTGATGGGATGCTCTCCTGCAGAGGGAAAAGAAAAGGGATTAACACATATAACCCTGACACATGTGTTCGTGTGAGAGAAAATAAACTTCTCCTGGAAGAAATCCCTTTTCTCCAAAGAGTGAGTGCGTGAAAAGTGTTTAACGTTGCGCAACACTGCCACCTGGTGACAGCACCGCGGTAACTGCACTCGTGGAACTTTCCTCTTCTCTTTGGCCCTATCTACCCAGAGTCCATGATCTCTTGCAGGAAAGTGAAGAACAACAGGAACAGTCCTTCATTCCTCTGGGCACAAAAGCAACGGGCCCCAGAAAGTTCAGCAGCATAACAAGAACGGAGTCTCTTCTCTCCTAAAGGTAAAAACGGGGATGCGGCAGAACAAGTGGCTTCAAGTGTTGATCCATGGTCTCCAGATGATACTCCACATCTTCTCCTTCCTTGCGCCGGATCAACACCTTGTCTGCATGGATGTGCCGTCCCAACATCCACTCTGCCTTGCAGTCTTTAAAACGTTGAGAGGCCTTTGGAGAGCATGCCAGGTACCTGCGGGCGTGGGGAACCTGAAGGTGGGTCCACACAAAGTCATTGTACCAGCACTCCCGGCACACTTCCACCTCATAGAGCAGTTCCTTCGACAAGTATGGATACTCACAACCGTACTCTGCAGCAACCTTCTGGCCAAATAGGCACTGTAGTCTCGCCAAAGGAGGCATGGTAGCTTTGTCCCCTTCGCCAGACACAAATATTGAGTCCGGGTGGCGAGGGACCTTGATCACATCTGATCTGGGCATTGGTGCCCGCAGTAACAGTCTATTTTCTCCGGTCTTCGGTACAGATGGCACCGGAGATGTAGAGGAAGGCTGGGGATGGGACCTCTCTTCAGGCGCTGGTGCCTCCACCCGGGGTGTACTTTCCCCTGTAGACATGGGTGGATCCCTGGTCTTTCAGAATGAAGCGAGAGGTACTTTGTCCCAGCCCTTTTCTGCAAACAGTTCATCTATTGCAACATCGTCTCCCATGTCCGAGAGCGACTCTAGGTCAGAGGTGTCACACTCCTCCGCAGGCAGGTACCCTGTAGTGGAGACCGAGCTCTCACCTCTTCCCACACACCAAATCTCTCCGCCTGGCTTACCTCGGCCTTTACTTGAAACGGGACGTCCGGAACTCTTGTCGACGGATCCATCCGGGCCGGGCGTAAGCGGGCGAGACGGTCCACCACAACCGCTGGTCGGGGCTACCATGCCGGACTTTCTCTTCGGTGGTGGACGCTGCGAGATCGTGGTGACCGAGTCAGCATCCTCGGATTTCTCCCGTTGAGTTTTTACGACCTCCTCCACGGTCGCTGCAGTGTGTGCAGGGATGGCTGTCACAATAGTGATTCCTCCTCTCTGAGTGGTGTTGCCTGTAGCACGGCCGGGGTAGATGGTTCTCGGCTTCTCAACCGCCGGATCCACTTCGAACAGGAACTCCTCACAGGCCTCACATCGCCCGAATGGCTTCAGTTGGCACACCAGTCCCGAACAGCCGGGACAAATCACACCCAGGGCCTCAACGTCCATGCACGAATACAGAGCGAATCGACCCCTTGGCTTTAGCCGGATCCCTGTATCTGTTACCGGAGCAGCAGCAGTCAATGTCGTGGTGGAAGGGTGAACTGGAATCCACAATGTAGGTCCGAACATGGCGACCTGTTGCTGATCCATCGCACACTGCAAAGTTTTTGCGCCAACGTCCCACGTGTAGTCCTTCACACGTATTGGACTCCTCCCCTTTGCTCCAGTTCGCGGGCTTTTCTTCTTTTCTGTTTCTGAGTCACGCTCACGAACTAAGCGATGGGGGTGTGCCTGGTGGCGCAGTGCAATAGAAGCCCCCACGTGTAGTACTTCACACGGCTGAACTTTCCCCTTTTTCCACTCTTCTGCGCGGGCCTTTCCTTTCATTGGGTCATGTCCACGACTTCGAGCAGGGATGCACTTTGGCCAATGAAGGCCTGCCTACTTGTAACTCTTCCAGCAGACACGTTCAATTTCTGTGGTGCACAAACACTATACCCGACCCGAGCCCCCACGTGTAGCGCCCTCCTCACTCCCTTCTTTCTCTTCAGCTCGTCTGTCTCTTGTCTAGGGGTATCTTTCAGAGGGGAAGGGAGCGGGGACACCACGCCTGGCCTTCACCACAGGTGTCAGTGTGATACAAGCAAAGTTCTTTTACCTTCGGGTCAGTGTTGTGCACCTGGAGCCTCCACCGAGAGTTACCTTGAACAATGTCTGTCAGGAAATGAGCCCCACACCATTAAAGTTCAACACTCCTTTATTCTTCTCGAATGAACACAATCAGTTGAACTCCCTTGGTAGAAACAGAACAGAAAAGGAGGTGTGGATGCGAGTAGGCCCAGACACAATGTGTTCTCCAGTTTCCTCCCTGAAAGTGGGCTCCGGTCTCCGAGCGAGGGGGAATTTCCTTCCAGGCGGTCTCTGATGAGAGACTCACCCGTCGCTGGCAATCTGCTGCACCAGGTCTTCGAGTGAGGAGCTCCCCCCGGTCCATTACGCCTTCCGGATTCGGGTACCCACTCCCGAGGTTTCCTAGGATCTCCTTCCCTCGCGGAACTCAGTGTTGGGCACTGAGCTCCAGACCTCCATCCGAGTACCTCACCCCAGGCCGAAGGTGCCTGGAATGGAACACGACCTCCGGCTGTCCTCTAGGCCTAGGCCCGCCTCGAGAACCGAAATGTTTCCGCGCTGCTTACTAACACACCAAATAGTGAAAACTAAATACACATAAAAATGATCATAAAGTATCACTAATATCTATAAAAAGTGCATATGAACATGTAAAAGAAATAATAAAGTGCCTGTGCAATACACAACACGTGAAAATGTGAATATGCACGTGAACATAAATCAATCAAGTAATTCAAAATAAGATCAATAATCCAGTGAAAAAATATTCGTGGATAAATAAAATAAATAGTGGATGAACAATATTGTTTGGTGAAAATATAGTCTCTCAACCAGATATCCTTGCTGGAATGCAATGGGTGGATATGTAAATGTCCTAGTTTATAGAAGAAAATAATTCCATGTCTCCAAACTAAAGTCTCACAGGACTCTTACCTTCAGATATACAAGTGTAGGCAAAATCTGTATACTCTCTCTCCTCTGCATTGATCCCTCCAACGTTTCTGTATGTTTCTTTCTCCTTCTCACCTCCACCGATACTATCCCTGTAGTGATCCTAAAGGGGAGGGGGGAAGCGGGGGATCGGTTCCAATGGGGTATTGGCTCCGGATTAGGGACAGAGAGAGAGTCTCCAATAGTGTAGTAATGTTAAAAGTAAGGGAATTTATTTAAAATAAGTAGTGCTCGTACATGTTAAAAGAACAAAGCCAGCATAGAACGCTTAAACGGCGCAATCGCCGTCTTACTATTCGTCCGGGTACTTCCGGTCTGCGGTACCTCTCAATCTCCCTACGGCGTTACGTCACGTACCTCGTGACTTAGTCACGAGGTACGTGACGTAACGCCGTACGGAGATTGAGAGGTACCGCAGACCGGAAGTACCCGGACGAATAGTAAGACGGCGATTGCGCCGTTTAAGCGTTCTATGCTGGCTTTGTTCTTTTAACATGTACGAGCACTACTTATTTTAAATAAATTCCCTTACTTTTAACATTACTACACTATTGGAGACTCTCTCTCTGTCCCTAATCCGGAGCCAATACCCCATTGGAACCGATCCCCCGCTTCCCCCCTCCCCTTTAGGATCACTACAGGGATAGTATCGGTGGAGGTGAGAAGGAGAAATAAACATACAGAAACGTTGGAGGGATCAATGCAGAGGAGAGAGAGTATACAGATTTTGCCTACACTTGTATATCTGAAGGTAAGAGTCCTGTGAGACTTTAGTTTGGAGACATGGAATTATTTTCTTCTATATACTAGGACATTTACATATCCATCCATTGCATTCCAGCAAGGATATCTGGTTGAGAGACTATATTTTCACCAAACAATATTGTTCATCCACTATTTATTTTATTTTTCCACGAATATTTTTTCACTGGATTATTGATCTTATTTTGAATTATTGATTGATTCATGTTCACGTGCATATTCACATTTTCACGTGTTGTGTATTGCACAGGCACTTTATTATTTCTTTTACATGTTCATTTGCACTTTTTATAGATATTAGTGATACTTTATGATCATTTTTATGTGTATTTCGTTTTCACTATTTGGTGTGTTAGTAAGCAGCGCGGAAACATTTCTTTTATTTTTATTCACATTGTGTAAGGTGAACACGTTTAGATACTGCAGCTTTTTGCACATTAGTACTTTTTAAACATTTTATTACTCACTATTAGCGCGAAAGATCATATTTTATCCGCCTAGAGAACCGACACGAACCGCCGTCCACAGGCTGAAGGTGCCTGGGACTCGACCCCGTGACAAAGATGGCCGGCCCCTTTATACCCTCTCCCAGCAAGCACGGCGGGTTCCCCGCCCCACCATACCGCTGCCGAGGGAGGACAAAAAGGAAGCGCGACACACAGCAATGATTCAACCCCAACCCAGAGCGACAGCGCCACCTGCTGGGCTGTAGGGAATTACACATCACTAATGTCTCTGCCAAGTTCAAATTTACACCCGGGAAAGTACATACCCGCTACATATAGGTACTGTAAAAATATAAATGGAAGTTTGGGACTTTGGGTGAGACTGTAGACATGGTGTAGGTAAAAAAGGTACATGTTTATTCAAAATAATACGCATGAACATCTTCAAACAGAAATCACATAGAAGGAAAAACATTCTGGTTGATGTGATTCCCTAGCGTTACTCACACATAAGTATGGGTATGTACAATATAAGCAACAAGGTACATCAGTGTGTGACCAGGTGCCACACAGTGATCCGTATGGATAATGGAATACATTTTGTGAATTACATATGTACAGATATCACATGGCAACAAGCGCTAAAAACATGAAAAAATTAGCATATAAAACCAGTAAGAGCATAAGTAAATGATTGTGTTGTCAACTGAGTTGATGCGTTTTCTGATTGCCCGACGCGTTTCGTGTATAAGTTACACTCTTCAGGGGCTAATGCTCAGGACATATGGAATCTGGTACAATAGGTGTGGTACATATGGAGCCCTGACCAAAGATAAGTCTGTCAGGGGAGCTGAGGTGATATATAGCCGCACTTAGGCAGGGTGTACTATCACAGCCCTCCCAAGAACACCGGAACATGCAGTGTTGATGTTAATAATAAAAATTGAACCAGAGGTGGCTGCCAAGGGCAATCTGATGCTCAAATCCCAGGAGTCCCAAAAATGCAGGGACCGATCCATGAACCATGCAGTATGGCGTCTCAGGATAATTTGTATTGTATTTGTTTTATTTTGAATAAACATGTACCTTTTTTACCTACACCATGTCTACAGTCTCACTCAAAGTCCCAAACTTCCATTTATATTTTTTCGAATCAGGGATGGAGGTGCACCACATATGCGCCTCATTTAAAGTCCCAAACTTTACCCCCCCCACCCCACCCTTGCGTTCTTTCTATAGGTACTGTAAATGTCTCCTAAACGTGCACCGTTTAGGAGATATTTATTTACTTAAGAAGCAGCTGGTGATGTCACCGGCGCATGCAGGAACGGCAAACCCGTGCCGTTGCTTCAGAGCCCTGTGCTGTAAACTGCACGTGCAGAAGAGACGTCACTGTGTCTCGCCCATTCATACTGCTGAAGCCCATGAACCTGGAAGGAAAACAGGGTGAAGATGAAAGTGCCTACAGCGGTGACAGCGTGCCGCTGGAGGGTTTCGTTTTCAGGTAAGTCTGTCATAATGTGTTAGTATGCAGTGCACATTATGACTTAAAGGAGTTGTAAAGTCAGAAGGTTTTTTATCTTAATGCATTCTATGCATTAAGATAAAAAGCCTTCTGTGTGCAGCAGCCGCCCTAATAAACGAGACTGTACAATCACTTTAAACTGCCCGGGGCCTAATGTTTATTTTTTGCTGCAGTTTACTACCGCTGTAATAAGTACAATCTACAGTAAATCTATTAATATTGATCTATATCCAGACACGCAAGCATGCATGGCTAAAAAATTTAGCCACTATACACTACCAAGGCACTAGCCAACTACAACTGACTCCTGAAAAGGTCATTTTTTAATTAAAGGGTCGATCAGCTTACTTTGCCCTTTGCTACAGCTGAGTGTCAGACTGTTCTGAATAGGCAAAGCTTTGATACTCAGATTCTACTCAGATTCTTGTAGTGATGGAGCATTCTTCTCCAGCCTTACACACATTGTTTTTGGCCAACAAAGCAGCCAACTATGGTGATGGGCTGATGGGAAGTAGTAGCCAAGCTCTGTCACGTGAATACACTGTATTATTGCAAGTAGCCCTTTCTTTAAAGACTAACTCCACTTTTGTTGAAAAAATATAGCGAAAGAAAAAATACTGTATATATTTATATATATATATGTAGCGGGGTGCTAAATTTAGGGGAAGTGTTTGAGTGGTATTATACTCAAACACCCTAATTTGTCAGGGTTCTTGCAACAATTTTGTCCGCAGGTAGAGTATCGGTGTACAGTTCCCTGTGGCTTACAGGTGGCGCTGCCATAGTAGGCTAGGGTTGAACCACTGATACAGTGCTGTGCCTTGTGTGTCCCCTCTCAGCAGCCGTACGGTGGGTGTGGTCTACCTGCTGTGCATGCTGGGAAAGGATATAAAAGGGGCAGACGCTGCCTGTTTGGGGTTTGGTTGTTGGGGGTCCTACCCCAGGGAGTGTGTTCCAGTCCGCCCTGGGCACCTTAGGCCCAGGGGCGGAGGTCAGTGAATCAGTTCCAGGCACCTTTAGCCCTGGAACTGCAGCAAAGGCCTGGGCCCAGCACCTTCGGCTGGAGCCCACCAAGGATCGAGGAATCTTAGGGTGCCGCTTTGCGAGGGGACCCGTATCTTAGATGAGGAGGCCGGGGGAGAAACCATTCCGAAGACTGATGCGGAAGTCACAGTGAAGGAAGGGTCCCGGTAACTCTCTGGAGGGATGTCTTCTCCTTAACCAAGGGCCAAGTTCGGCAGGTCTGTGGCAGAGACCAAGTCACCAAGTCTGTGGCAGAGACTTTGGGTTAGGTTAGAGCACTATTCTGGCTGCTAGTCCCAAGCAAGGGAGACTATCCAGAAAAGGCTGAGTCTGCTTGAGAATCGGAGCAGTGAAGTGAATTGCAACGTTTGTGCCTGGACCTCCTCCACACCTTAAGCTGTTCTGTTTCTTACTCCAACCTTTTCCTATCAGAGACTGTGTTTAATGAAAATAAACTCTACGTTGGAGTTGCAGCTGGTGTGGACCTTGAAGTTACTGGGGGATATAAGGACTTGCCTTTACTTAAACTAGAGGTGAGAACCATTCTCTGGATCTGGCGGCACAAGACCCAAAAACAACACCGCTCAACCTCTTATTACAGGAGGGTACGGGCTGTAAGTGCGGTGTGCCTCTCTCTTCCTGCGAGGAGCCAATGTTAATGCAGGTAAAGAAAGGGGTCTGTGCGCTTTATATATATATATATATATATATATATATATATATATATATTAAACAATTGCTACACAAGCCATATTGTAATTTTAACGTTAATAAAAAATACCTTTCCAATTCAATCTGCAGCTGCTGTCATTTTCTGTAAAGTTCAATGCAATATGGCAACATTGAGTCCTTCTGTACACCCTTGGTGTACAAAATGCCTCCAGAAACTAAATGTTCTGCTTGTGTGATTGGCTTACTGATTTTCCCAGAAGCCCGCACTAAGATACAATTCAGCTTTTAGGCACCCGCTGCAACAGAAATGTCAGTTTTCATTAGATACTCCCTACTGGTTAATTACTTCTAAAGGGATGCAGATACTACAACATTTATCATTAGAAAACAGAGTGCACCAGGTGATTATAATGATCCAGATACGCTCATTCAGAATTAGACTGCACAGAACATGGTCAAACAAACAGCTGATTTTTCAGAACAGAAACAGGTAGGACTCTGCAGCAAAGTTTGTTAGACTCCCTGCAATGTACATTTATTTACCTTTTTGAAGGTTAAAGCTTAGCAAAATGGACGTATTTTATACAAAAATGGCTACTGTAGACATATAGCTGGAATTCAGACAATTTAATGCACGTCTTAAATTTAAAAACTGACAGCATCAGAGTAAACACCTAAAGGTGGGATCTTCCAGTAAGCTTCATCCTTTAAAGTCAAGTAATAAAATACTACTGCTATCCTGAAATTAATGCAAATGCACTATCCAGTGCAGATGGATCCATCAGGCTTTTCATGCTTACTGAGAGAACTGCAGGTTCTTTCACATGACTCTGAGCTGTGCAGCCTCTCTCACAACCCACAATGCAAGACACAGACTGAGTGAAGTAATATAAATAAATAAAAGTAATAAAAAAGGTTAAAGAAAATACGTTAAAATCCAAAAATACTTAAGGGACCTATTACTTGCCCACTGCATTGTGATAGAAAGTGAAGAAAAAAATGGAGAAAAGTAATAAAAAAAACGCAAGAGAAATATATAAGAACCACAGCCCTGTCCCCTTGCACATATGTAAACATGTTACCCAAGGACTCACATGTGTAACACGTATTGGGTATTGATGCGTATGCTGGAATGAAAGAGATAATTCCAGGTCCATAATTTAGAGTTGACTATAAACTGATGAGCTGTAAAAGTTTTTTTAAATGCTGGTGTCTTACATGTAATTTTAAGACTTGACATACCGTATATACTCGAGTATAAGCCGAGTTTTTCAGCACTCTTTTTGTGCTGAAAATGCCCCCCTCGGCTTATATTCGAGTCACCTTTTTGCGCCTGATCTCCTGGACTTTGGGGACCTGGTACCGACCGGCCGTAGATCCTCTGGACCCCAAACTTGGCACACATGTAGCCCAACTCGTCCTTTACAAGTTTGTTGTCCGGAGGACCTACGGCCGGGGAGCACCGATTTTTCAAAGCCGGGCACCCCTTCCATTGACTCCAATGTTAAACGGTAATTTCTCCAGTGAATTTGGGGACCCAGTATCAGCCAGTCGTAGGTCCCCTGGACCCGAAACTTTGCACACATGTAGCTCCATTTCTCCTCTACAAGTGTGCAAAGTTTTTTGTCTGGGGGACCTATGGCCGGGGAGCACCGATTTTTCAAAGCCGGGCACCCCTTCCATAGACTCCCACGTTAAACGTCAGTCTAGTCATGGACAAGGAGAGGCATGGGCACAGTGAGGCATGGACACAGTAAGGCATGGACACAGTGAGGCATGGACACAGTGAGGCATGGGCACAGTGAGGAATGGGCACAGTGAGGCAAAGTGAGGCACAGTGAGGCATGCAGATGGACACCCTAGGCTTATACTCGAGTCAGTAAGTTTTCCCAGTTTTTTGTGGTAAAATTAGGTGCCTCGGCTTATATTCGGGTCGGCTTATACTCGAGTATATACCGTATTTGGTATTTATTTACTTGACACAGTCTCGTCTTTTACAAAAAGTGAAATATATTGTGATTGTGTATAAATAAATTAGTTTTGGTGTATATATAGTTTTACTGAAAACATAAGTTTTAAAAACAGTTGCAATAAAAAATATATCCCCATAGACAGTGATAGAACATAATGGGTAACACTGGATGCATTTATTAGTTTATATGGTTAAAAAACGTTTGCAAAAAAAAAATGCGACATAAAAATTTTCAGCTAACAATTTTTGTTCTACAGGTTCTCTGTTTTCAGAAGACACATCATATTGTGGGGTTTTAAGTACTTTTCAGGCCTACAATTTCATTTTTAACATGTGTGTTAAAAAGAAAACTTTTTGAATATTTTTTAGGGGAAACATAAGGCTAATGCCGCGTACACACGACCGTTTTTAATGTCATTGAAAAAAACAACGTTTTTCTCGACGTGATTCTTCTCAAGCCTGCCTTGCCTACACACTATCGTGTAAAAAAATGCTTGAGTAAAGCGCGGTGACGTACAACACGTACGACGGCACTATAAAGGGGAAGTTCCATTCGGATGGCGCCACCCTTTGGGCTGCTTTTGCTGATTTTGTGTTACTGCGTGTTAGTAAAAGTTTGGTGAGAGCCGATTCGCGCTTTTCAGTCTCCGTGCTTTTCAGTCCGTTACAGCATGAAGAATGTGCTATCTCCATTACGAATGCTATTTTTACCAGAACGAGCGCTCCCGTCTCATCACTTGCTTCTGAGCATGCACGTTTTTTTCACGTCGTTAAAGCCTACACACGGCCGTTTTTCACGACGTGAAAAACAACGAGAAAAATTAGAGCATGTTCCAAATTTTTAATGCCCATTTCTTGTTCATACATCACGGGACACAGAGCAGCATAGTCATTACTATGTGGGTTATATAGAATTACCTTCAGGTGCTGGCACTGGCAACTTCCAAAACAGGAAGTACCCTCCCCTATATAAGCCCCTCCCATCCGGGAGTACCTCAGTTTTTTGCCAGTGTCTAAGGTGTTGGCCAAGGTTAACATGTATTCATCTGGGCTTGTGTACAGGTTCTCTGGGCCTTAGCAAGCTATTCCGGATCCGACCAAAAAAGCTTCATAGCTAAACGGTCGGTACCCGGGCCTTGCAGAGAAGAGCAGGGTTTTGCCTGTAATGCCTCTCTTAGGAGGGCTGGACCCTGGGATCCAGAGCTCTGGTCATACCCAAAACCAAGAGGCTATCTGTGCAGGGTGCTATACAGGTCCAGGGGAGTGGAATCCTTGGGAACCCGGTCCCTGAAGGTCTAGTACAATGCCTACCGTGAGAGGTGAAGTTTGGGCTTCTGTGGACCAAACAAAGTCCTGCGGCGGGGAAAAGGTAAGTGGGGGCCCCTCAGGAACTTGGTTCTATTGAGGGGACCCCCAAGCCTAATATGTCTTTCTGCCTGTTACCTAAAGGGTATTCCCGCTAATAGCTGTATATGCCTAAGAAATCCTAGAAATGTTTTTTCATAAGGGAAGTTTTAAAAAAACTGTAAACCTGGAAATGTTTTTCATAAAGGAGGTTTTAAAAAAAAAAAAAAAAAGACAAAAGTGCGGTACCTGTGTTTGTCCACTAGAGGCCGCTGTGGAACGTCTTTTTTCTTGGGACTATTCCTTCCATGGTGAAAGTCCAGGCAGATGAGTGAGCTCTCTATCAGGGAAGCTGCATTCCTCTGTCATGCTGCCAAGTAGTTTCCTTCCATCCCCGAGTCCTGGTGAAACAGGGACCCTGGCTCCTCTCCCTACATGGCGCCAAGAGCGCACACGTGCACGCGCGCGCACACATGCTTTCTTTTTATAAGGTTTAGCTTCAAAAAAGGGGGCGGAGCCTGGCGGATGACGCGCTCTGTGCGCCCAGCGCTTCTGCGCATGTGCGGGCGTCCCAGCAAGATAAAAGGACTCAGTCCACGCTGCTTGCTATGGACACAGAGCATGAAAAGGTGCTGGTAGCATGGTATAGGGGCTTACAGCGGGCGGTTGATACAGGCATCCCCAGAAAGACGCATTAGTAGACACCCACTGATGTACATAGCAGCAAATTGCATTAGACTATTTCAGTAAGGGGTGTATTGCGGCTGGAATACCTCAGCTTTGAACTAAGGAATATGCCGCCTAAAAAACTCTGAGATATACCTCTCAGGAAGTGTAGGGGGTCTCCATCGGGCTCTGAGGATCTGGAGCAGTCATCTGCACCCTCCTCCCCTGAGAAATCAGAGGTTAATACCCATAAGGAACCCCCGGGAGTGCCAGGTACTACGGCTGTCCTCAGTCCACCTGCTCCTGCATATATAACAGAGGAGGTTTTTTCCTCAACTCTGGAGGGATTGGAGCAGAGATTGGCTGCATTGATCGCTTCTTCTCTACAGGAAAGAAAGCGCGCCAGATCTCCATCACCTCCATTAGAGTGCCTGTTGGCAGAGCAACAGTCCCAGGAAGGGACCGATCTACCTGAAGGGGATCAGGAGGAGGTTAGCTCTGTTTTTGAGGAATCGACAGTAGATGAACCATTTTCAGCATCACAGACTGAAAGATTGTGGGTCCAGACCCTAACTGACATGGTTCGATCTGCATTTAAAATGCCTCTTGTTGAACCATCAACTACTGCTGTCTCCTCATTGGGGTCGCTAAAAGCTCCCCAGGTTAATTGCTCCTTTCCAATACATCCATTATTGGAAGGACTTATATACCAGGACTGGGAACATCCTGATAAACTATTTGTTCCGCCTAAAAGGTTTCCGGTGATCTATCCCATGGAGGAAAAGTTCACCCAGAGATGGAATGTTCCTACGGTGGACGCAGCCATTTCTTCTGTGAACAAATCACTGACATGTCCAGTAGATAATGTTCAAATGTTCAAAGATCCAGTGGATAAAAAATTGGAATCTTTATTAAAATCTGCTTTTTCCACAGCAGGGGCTGTTACACAGCCAGCAGTGGCAGCTATTGGAGTCTGCCAAGCTTTAAAGGATCAAATGAAAATGGTCCTGAGGGATTTGCCAGACCAACAGGCCCAGGCTCTGGCTGATCTGCCTAGAGCATTATGCTTTGCGGTTGACGCCATCAAGGATTCTATCCATCAGGCCTCCCGCCTCACGCTGTCTTTGGTACATATGCGTAGGCTTCTGTGGCTCAAAAACTGGTCTGCTGAAGCTCCCTGTAAGAAGCTCTTAGTTAGCTTCCCATTTCATGGGGAACGCCTTTTTGGCGAAGACCTGGATAAGTATATCCAGAAGATTTCCAGTGGTAAAAGTACTCTCTTACCGAGTAAGAAGAGGTCTAGGGGTCCATCTTTTAAGAGGACTACCTCTCCTATCCCTGCGACGTCTGCTACTAAGCAGTTCCGACGGCCTCCTCGGTCAAACTCAGGAGGTAAAAATCAGGGACAGCCACAGGGTAATAAAAAGCCCTGGATCCGAAGAGGTACTAAACCAGCCTCCAAGTCAAGCCTATGAAGGGCTGCCCCCACTCAAACGGGTGGGGGGAAGACTTCAGTTGTTCGCAGAGACCTGGCGGGAGACGATCAAAGACAGATGGGTGCTCTCCGCAGTAACTCTGGGATACAAGTTGGAGTTAAAAGAGTCTCCTCCGTCCCATTTTATGTGGTCAGGCATGCCAAGAGACCCTCTGAAAAGACGGTCTCTCCTATTGGCGTTAGAACAACTATTGCTCCAAGGAGTAATTATGGAGGTTCCTATGGAAGAGTGGGGGTTGGGTTTCTACTCAAACCTTTTCACAGTCCCGAAGCCAAACGGGGACATAAGACCCATATTGGACCTAAAGAGTCTAAACAAATTTCTAAACGTCCGGTCTTTCCGGATGGAGTCGATCCGATCGGTCACCGCTGCCCTACAAGGGGAGGAATGGTTAGCCTCGATCGACATCAAAGATGCTTACTTGCATGTTCCCATCTTTCCAGGTCATCAAAAATTCCTACGCTTTGCAGTAGAAGGGCGCCATTTTCAGTTCAGAGCCTTACCATTCGGTCTGGCCACAGCACCACGAGTGTTCACAAAAATTCTGGCCCCACTGTTGGCCGATCTAAGAACACGGGGTGTAACGATAATGGCATACCTAGACGACCTGTTGTTGATGGACCACTCAGTTGCCAAGCTAGAAGTGGTAATTGTCATAGTTACATAGTTACATAGTTAGTCAGGTTGAAAAAAGACACAAGTCCATCCAGTTCAACCGTAAAAAATAAAAATAAAAAAATAAAAATAAACATATATCGTACAATCCCATATACCCAATTCTATACCCACAGTTGATCCAGAGGAAGGCAAAAAAACCCAGAAGAGCATTATCCAATTTGCTACAGCAGGGGAAAAAATTCCTTCCTGATCCCCCGAGAGGCAATCGGATATTCCCTGGATCAACTTTACCTATAAATGTCAGTACCCAGTTATATTATGTACATTTAAGAAAGAATCCAGGCCCTTCTTAAAGCAATCTACTGAGCTGGCCAGAACCACCTCTGCAGGGAGTCTATTCCACATTTTCACAGCTCTTACTGTGAAAAAACCTTTCCGTATTTGGAGGTGAAATCTCTTTTCCTCTAGACGCAAAGAGTGCCCCCTTGTCCTTTGTGTTGACCGTAAAGTGAATAACTGAACACCAAGTTCACTATATGGACCCCTTATATATTTGTACATGTTGATCATATCCCCCCTTAATCTCCTCTTCTCAAGAGAGAATAAATTCAGTTCCTCTAATCTCTCCTCATAGCTGAGCTCCTCCATGCCTCTTATCAGTTTGGTTGCCCTTCTCTGCACTTTCTCCAGTTCCCCAATATCCTTTTTGAGAACTGGGGCCCAAAACTGAACTGCATATTCCAGATGAGGTCTTACTAATGATTTGAACAGGGGCAAAATGATATCTCTCTCTCTGGAGACCATACCTCTCTTAATACAAGAAAGGACTTTGCTCGCTTTGGAAACCGCAGCTTGGCATTGCATGCCATTATTGAGCTTATGATCTACCAAAACCCCCAGATCCTTCTCCACTACGGATCCCCCCAGTTGTACTCCCCCTAGTATGTATGATGCATTCATATTATTAGCCCCCAAGTGCATAACTTTACATTTATCAACATTAAACCTCATCTGCCACATAGTCGCCCAATTAGACAGAGCATTGAGGTCGGCTTGTAAATTGGCGACATCCTGTAAGGACGTTATTCCACTGCATAGCTTGGTGTCATCTGCAAAGACAGAAATGTTACTTTTGATCTCAGACCCAATATCATTTATAAACATATTAAAAAGTAAGGGTCCCAGCACTGAACCTTGGGGTACACCACTGATAACCTTGGACCATTCAGAGTAAGAATCATTAACCACTACTCTCTGAATTCTGTCTTTTAGCCAGTTTTCTATCCATTTACAAACTGATATTTCCAATCCTGTAGACTTTACCTTACACATGAGCCGTGTGTGGGGAACTGTATCGAACGCTTTTGCAAAATCCAAGTATACCACGTCCACTGCCACCCCTCTGTCCAAGGTCTTACTTACCTCTTCATAAAAAGAAATCAGGTTTGTTTGACAACTTCTGTCTTTCATGAATCCATGCTGTCTGTTGCTTAAATAGTTTTTTTCCAGCAAGAACTCATCTATGTGGTCTTTTATTAATCTCTCCAGTATTTTCCCAACTATAGAAGTTAAACTAACAGGTCTATAGTTACTTGGTAAACACTTAATTCCCTTTTTAAATATAGGCACCACATTGGCCCTGCGCCAATCCAGTGGTACTATTCCTGTCATTAATGAGTCCCTAAAAATTAAATACAATGGCTTTGAAATTACAGAGCTCAATTCTTTTAGGATCCGTGGGTGTATGCCATCTGGTCCAGGTGCTTTATCCACCTTTATTCCATCTAAATATTTCTGGACCATATCACTTTTGAGCCATTGTGGATTTGGGGCTGTGTCACTACCACCCCCATTTTGGACATGAGCTCCCCCATGCTCCTTTGTATACACAGAACTGAAGAAAGTATTTAATAAATTAGCCTTCTCTTTGTCCCCAGTCACCCACTCTAGATTATTTTGTAAAGGGCCTACATGCTCAGACTTGACCTTTTTACTATTAATATATTTGAAGAATTTTTTGGGGTTTGTCCTACTGTCTTTTGCAATCTGTCGTTCATTTTGAATTTTTGCATCCTTGATTTCCTTTTTACATATCCTGTTATATTCTTTGTAACATTTAAATGACACTAGTGTTCCCTCATTTTTATATTTTTTAAAAGCTCTTTTCTTATAGTTTATAGCTTTTTTAACTTTGTCAGTGAGCCACATAGGTTTTATTTTTAGCCTTTTAAACTTATTGCCCATGGGAATATACTTTGCAGTGAGTTCCCAAACAGTCTTTTTGAAGAATTCCCATTTCTGTTCTGTGCCCATGGATGCCAATATTCCTTCCCAGTCTAAGTCCTGGAGAGCAGCACTCATCCTTGGAAAATTTGCTCTCTTGAAATTAAGTGTTTTTATCTTTCCTGTATGTGATTTTTGCTTACAACTAACATCAAATGAAATCATGTTATGGTCACTGCTACCCAGGTGTTCCTTTATCTGAACATTAGTAATACGCTCTGCATGGTTTGAGATTACCAGGTCCAACAGAGCATCATTCCTAGTTGGGGCCTCAATAAACTGGACCATAAAATTGTCCTGCAATAGGTTTATAAATTTTTGCCCTTTAACTGTCCCAGCAGTTCCATTACTCCAGTCAATTTCTGGGTAGTTAAAATCCCCCATTATTATCACCGTCCCAGCCCTTGCAGCCCTTTCCATCTGTGCAAGGAGCTGAGTCTCTAACTCCTCATTAACATTGGGTGGTCTATAACAAACTCCAATGATTAGCTTTGAACTACGCACATCTGTATGCAGTCCTACCCATAATGCTTCAGACTCATCACACTCTCCATCCACCAGGTCCTCTTTCACACTCGCTTTGAGATCACTTCTCACATAGAGACAGACCCCTCCACCCTTCCTTTTTACCCTGTCTTTCCGAAAGAGTGCATAGCCAGGAATATTAATAGCCCAGTCGTGTGAGGAATGAAGCCAAGTTTCAGCAATACCGATTACATCATAGCTCTCCTCATGCACCAGAGCTTCCAACTCACCTATTTTGCTTGGCAGACTTCTGGCGTTGGTGAACAGACACTTTAATGCATTAATATTATTTGACCGGTCACATACTATCCTCTTGGGTGTTCCCAGATTGCAACTAGGACTTGCTACTATACTTACCTTGGGTTTATGTTCTTTGGTTACCCTACCACTAATGCCCCTAATACTACCCTTTAGAATATGTTCCCCGCTGACTCTCACTATCTCTGGACCCTCCCCCCTGTCACCTTGTCGATACAATCAAGTATCTAGAATCTCACGGTTGGGTCATCAACCTGGACAAGTCAGCCCTACAGCCAGTGAAAAACCTGGTATATCTAGGGCTACGGCTGGATTCAGACCAGAGGAAGATTTTCTTACCTCTAGACAAGGTATCCTCTTTGAGGGGCTTGGTCCGTCTGCTTTGTGCAAAAAGACAGCCGTCCATACGCCTGTGCATGAGGCTGCTAGGAAAGATGGTAGCATCATTCGAAGCTGTGCCATACGCCCAATTCCACTCAAGGAATTTACAAAGGGCCATATTGTCAGCCTGGAACGGAAAAGTTCAGGCTTTAGACTTCCCGATGGCTTTGTCCCCTTCCGTTCGGAAGAGTCTCTGCTGGTGGTTGATCCCCCAGAATCTCCAGAAGGGAAAACCCTTCAGCCCAATATCTTGGAAGGTGGTCACTACAGATGCCAGCCTTACAGGCTGGGGGGCAGTACTGGAGCAATGGTCTCTCCAGGGCAGATGGTCAAATGTAGTAAAAACCCTGCCCATCAATCTCTTAGAGATACGAGCAGCCCGGTACGCCCTAGTAGCCTGGACATCCAGACTCCAAGGGTCCCCTGTCAGAATTCAATCAGACAATGCCACAGCAGTGGCATATATCAATCATCAGGGAGGCACCAGGAGTCGTGCAGCCCAGAGGGAAGTAAGTCACATCCTGGAATGGGCAGAAAAGCATGTCCCATGTATATCAGCTGTCTTCATTCCAGGGGTGGAGAATTGGAAGGCGGACTTTCTGAGTCGCCAACAGTTATGCCCAGGGGAATGGTCCCTTCATCCCGAGGTCTTCCGAGCAATATGTCAGCGGTGGGGAACAGCGGATGTAGATCTGCTAGCATCCAGATTCAACGCAAAGGTGGACAGATTTGTCTCCCGGACAAGGGATCCCCTCGCTTGCGGCTCGGATGCTCTGGTGTTCCCTTGGGATCAGTTCAGACTGATATATGCATTCCCTCCGCTACAATTGTTGCCTCGACTCCTTCGCAGAGTCAGGTTGGAGAAGAAGCCAGTGATCCTGGTGGCTCCAGCGTGGCCCCGAAGGGCCTGGTACGCGGAGATCATCAAAATGTCTGTGGGGAGTCCTTGGACCCTTCCACGTCGTCCGGACCTGCTTTCGCAAGGACCGATATACCACCCTTCCTTACTAACTCTAAGTTTAACGGCCTGGCTATTGAGTCCCACATCCTAAAGAAGAGAGGTCTCTCTAACTCTGTGGTATCAACTATAATCAATGCCAGGAAGCCTGTATCCAGGCAGATCTACTATAGAGTTTGGAAGGCGTACATCACTTGGTGCGAGGCCAGAAAATGGCATCCACGTAAGTACGTTATAGGCAGAATTCTGGACTTCCTGCAGTGGGCTGTAGACAGGAAGTTTGCCTTAAGTACTATCAAGGGCCAGGTTTCGGCCTTGTCAATACTATTTCAAAGGCCCCTGGCTATGCATTCACTTGTCAAATCCTTTATGCAAGGTGTGACTCGTATTATTCCACCGATTAAGGCTCCCATATGCCCATGGGATCTAAATTTGGTTCTGTCGGTTCTGCAGAAGCAGCCATTTGAACCTTTGCGGCACATTTCCTTGGTTCTACTCACCAGGAAATTGATATTTTTAGTAGCCATATGCTCGGCTAGAAGAGTGTCGGAATTAGCCGCCATGTCCTGTAAAGAGCCATATCTGGTTATCCATAAGGACAGAGTAGTATTACGTCCTCACCCAGCCTTTCTTCCTAAGGTGGTATCGAGGTTTCACTTGAACCAGGATGTGGTTCTTCCTTCTTTTTTCCCCAAACCAAGCTCGGTAGAGGAAAAGTTATTGCATTCTTTGGATGTAGTAAGAGCAGTTAAAGCTTATCTAAAAGCCACTGCTCAGATTCGTAGAACGGATTCTCTGTTTGTTCTGCCGGAAGGCCCCAGAAAGGGTCAGGCAGCATCAAAATCTACTTTAGCCAAGTGGATTCGACAGGTCATAATACAAGCCTATGGCTTGAAAAGTAGACCGCCTCCGTTCAAAGTTAGGGCGCACTCCACGAGAGCAGTTGGAACTTCATGGGCAGTGCATCACCAGGCCTCCCTGGCGCAAATTTGTAAGGCCGCAACATGGTCTTCAGTACACACGTTTACTAGGTTCTACCAGGTGGACGTGAGAAGTCAGGAGGATGTCGCCTTTGGGCGCAGTGTGTTGCAGGCCGCAAAAGATCCTCATGCCTGATGGCGCCCAGCTTATGTATGGTGTACCCCCCCCCCTCATGTGGCATTGCTTTGGGACGTCCCACATAGTAATGACTATGCTGCTCTGTGTCCCGTGATGTATGAACAAGAAAGTAGGATTTTTAGAACAGCTTACCTGTAAAATCCTTTTCTTGGAGTACATCACGGGACACAGAGCTCCCACCCCTCTTTTGGGGACACGTATTGCTTTGCTACAAAACTGAGGTACTCCCGGATGGGAGGGGCTTATATAGGGGAGGGTACTTCCTGTTTTGGAAGTTGCCAGTGCCAGCACCTGAAGGTAATTCTATATAACCCACATACTAATGACTATGCTGCTCTGTGTCCCGTGATGTACTCCAAGAAAAGTATTTTACAGGTAAGCTGTTCTAAAAATCCTACTTTTTCACGTCGTGAAAAATGCTCTGGAGCCCACACACGATCGTTTTTAATGACCAAATTAAAAAACTGAATTTTTCTCATCATGAAAAACGGTCGTGTGTACGCGGCATAAGGGGATTATAATAAAGTTGAGATTAGGGCAATGTACAGGCAACTTAAGTTCCTCCACACCAAACTGCTCATAAAGGGTCTTCCCCAATCTGTTGTCAGGAAGTTGGAAGCACACAATTGTCTAAAATGTTTTTGTATGCTGTAAGATGTACGGTACCCTTCACTGGAAACTCCTGTACTCAATAATCTGAAGTGGTGTCAACATACTTTTGGCTATACAATGTGTTTTTTCTTTTAAGTAATGTTGGGAACTGCAGCACATTCCATAATGTAATACAGGAGCCAGGGCTCTTCTAAATAAATTGGTGGAACTCAATATTGATTGTGGGCTGGGGGTATTTCTAAGTGCTGACTTTTCCACAGGTGGTCTTTGCATACTGTAAGTTTGGGGGCTCCCTGTCACATGTCAAGGGCAGATTCTCAGTTTGGATCAGCAACCTGTGTTGAGTCTTTATTGGTAAGGGTATTCCAGCGTTTTTTATGTAGTGACTGGCAATCTTTAATATATACGTTTTTTGTTTTTTTTTTGTAAATTTTTTTTAAAATTTTTGTAAAATTACACACACACACTCTTAAAGCTGCCACAGACTCCTAAATGACAATAGCTACATACTGGCTGATGGATTCAACCAGGCCCGGACTGGCCATAGGGCATACCGGGCATATGCCGCATGTCACGTCTCCCCCCCAGTCAGGGCCATCTTTAGTGCAGGGAAAAAGGGCAGTTGCCCTGGGCCCAATCATTGTTGGGGGCCCAAAGCAGCTGCACTGAAATGTCTTTTTTACAGCCGGAGTTTCGCAGCCTGTGCTAGTCACTTGCTGGCTGCTCTGTTTGACTAGCGGCCGTTCAAAACCCTTGCTGCTCTACACATCTCTACATGTGTGTGGGCGGGATCGGCATTGCGTGGGCGGGATTGGCATCAGGGGGAGGGGCCGGGGCAATGATGTCATTCTAACTGCACCTGCACGAGCTTGGGAGAAAATAAATTCCACATGCTTTTAGGTATGTAAATATGAATGGGGGAGTGATTGTGCACACTGTGACTGATTGTGGCTGTGCATACTGTGACAGGCTGATCTGGATGGGTGTTGAATTATTTCTGTGCACACTGACTGACTGCTTGATTTGGGGGCGGGGGGGGTTATGCACACTGTGGCAGGCTCATCTGGGTGGGGGGTTAGATTGCTTTTGTGCACACTGTGACAGTCCAGTCTGTATCCCAGTACAGTCCTCCCATTTCCCAGGTTAGTCTGACTGACCTGGGGGAATTATACTAGGGGACAGACTGATCTCTGGGCAGTGGAGTCACAAAGGTCGCACTTGCAATCCCCCTTGTGTTTCCGCCACTGTAGGGGTGGCCCCAGCGGGGATGCTGACCGCAGGGCTATGAGCTGAGAGCTTCTCTCTCATAGAGCCCACAGCTTGCACTGACAGTTCCTCCCTCCTCACTTGCACGGATGGGAGAGGAGAGAGACAATCTGCTCCTTCCCCTCCTGCCCCTCTCATCATGTGTGCACACAAGAAGTGTGAAGCCCAGCAGCTGAATTGGATCAATCACACTTCCTGCAGTGCACACACAGGGGAGAGGGGTAGGAGGAGAAGAAGCAGAGTGGGGAGGGAGGGGGAACTGTCACTGCAGGCTCTGGGTTGTAGGAGAGAGACGCTCCCAGCTCAGAGTCCTGCAGAGGAGGCACTGATAGGTGGCATTGATGAGCACCGAAAGGTGACACTGATGGGTGGCACTGATAGGCAGCATTGATGAGCATTGATAGGCAGCACTGATTCATGGTTTCTTGCACCAGTGCCCCGAAGGTTCTAGTTATGCCTCTGCCCTCAACCCTGCACTCTGCCCATAGAGGACCCCTCAACCCTGCACTCTGCCCATAGAGGACCCCTCAACCCTGTACATAGAGGACCCCTCAACCCTGCACTCTGCAACATAGAGGACCCCTCAATCCTGCACTCTGCAACATAGAGGACCCCTCAAACCTGCATTCTGCAACATAGAGGACCCCTCAACCCTGCACTCTGCAACATAGAGGACCCCTTAACCCTGCACTCTTCCCATAGAGGACCCCACAACCCTGCACTCTCCCCATAGAGGACCCCACAACCCTGCGCTCTGTATGTAGTGCACTCCTCAACCCTGCACATAGAGCAAACTCCAGAACCCTGCAGTCTGTATATAGTGCTCTCCTAAAATACTGGTATATAACAATGCCTCACTGTTTAGTGCAGTTTAACTCCACCCACAATTTGATGCAGAGATAATGATGTGCAGTAACCTCTAGCAACCAATCAGTGACCAATAATGTCTGCTGTAATCTCTAGCAACCCATCAGTGAGCAATAATGATGTGCAATAACCTCTAGCAACCAGTTAGTGAGTGGCAATGATATGCTGCAACCTCTGGCAACCAATCGCAGTCGCTACCTGATCTCCTGCAGTAAACCGATTTTGAGTCTGGCTGCTATCTATTGTATTTCTCAGGGAGGGGGGCCCCAAGAAAATGTTTGCCCAGGGTCCAATCAATATTAGAGATGGCCCTGCCCCCAGTGCACTCTCAGATGCGAGTCGGAGCCGCACTCGAGTGACAGTGACACAAGTCGGCACATCAGGGGGCCGGGACCCGCAACGATTCCCTTCTCTCTGGCAAGGTGGCCGGGGCACTGATGATCTGATCAGTCTCGGCTCGGCTGTCTCACACAGCCGAGCAGAGTGAAGCCGCCTCCCCCTCCTCCTTTACGTCCACACAGGGGGATGGGACGCGACATGCAGTCCCGTGCTGATCTGAGGTACATTATGGGTCTGAAGGGGGGTCTGTATTGTAGGGGGTTCTGTATTGGAGGTGGAGTTCTGTATTTTAGGGGTGGTCTGAAATGTAGGGGGGGTTCTGTATTGTAGGGGGGTCTGTAATGTAGGAGGGTTCTGTATTGTAGGGGGGTCTTAAATGTAGAGGGGTTCTGTATTGTTGGGGGGATTCTGTATTGTAGGGGGGTTCTGTATTGTAGGGGGGTTTTTATTGTAGGGGGTCTGAAATGTAGGGGGGTTCTGTATTGTAGGGGGGTCTGAAATGTAGGGGGGATTCTGTATTGTAGGGGGGTCTGTAATGTAGGGGGGGTTCTGTATTGTAGGGGGGTCTGTAATGTAGGGGGGTTCTGTATTGTAGGGGGTCTGTATTGTAGGGGGGTCTGTAATGTAGGGGGTTCTGTATTGTAGGGGGTCTGTAATGTAGGGGGGTTCTGTATTGTAGGGGGGTCTTAAATGTGGGGGGTTCTGTATTGTAGGGGGGTCTGAAATGTAGGGGGGTTCAGTATTGTAGGGGGGTTCTGTATTGTAGGGAGGTCTGAAATGTAGGGGGGTTCTGTATTGTAGGGGGGGCTGTAATGTAGAGGGGGTTCTGTATTGTAGGGGGGTCTGAAATGTAAGGGGGTTCTGTTTTTTAGGGGGGTCTTAAATGTAGGGGGGTCTGTATTGTAGGGGGGTCTGTATTGTAGGGGGGTCTATATTGTAGGGGGGTTCTGTATTGAAGGGGGTTCTGTATTGTAGGGGGGTCTGTAATGTAGGAGGGGGTCTGTACTGTAGGGAGGGGGTCTGTATTGTAGAGGGGGTCTGTAATGTAGGGGGGTCTGTATGGTAGAGGGGGCTGTATTGTAGGGGGGGCTGTAATGTAGGGGGGTCTGTATTGTAGAGGGGTTCTGTAATGTAGGGGGGTCTGTACTGTAGGGAGGGGGTCTGTACTGTAGGGAGGGGGTCTGCACTGTAGGGAGGGGGTCCGTACTGTAGGGAGGGGGTCTGTACTGTAGGAAGGTCTGTGTAACATACAGGGGGTCCAGAACTGTTAGGGGGTGTCTGTGTAACAAACTGTGGGGAGCTGTGTAATGTAAAGGGGTCCAGAGGTGCGGTGCTATGTAATGTAAAGGGGTCCAGAGGTGCAGGGTGCTGTGTAATGTAAAAGGGTCCAGAGGTGCAAGGTGCTGTGTGATGTAAAGGGGTCCAGAGGTGCAGGCTGCTGTGTAATGTAAAGGGGCCCAGAGGTCCAGGGTGCTTTGTAATGTAAAAGGGTCCAGAGGTGCGGTGCTATGTAATGTAAAGGGGTCCAGGGTGCTGTGTAATGTAAAGGGGTTCAGAGGTGCAAGGTGCTGTGTAATGTACAGGGGTCCAGAGGTGCAGGGTGCTGTGTAATGTAAAGGGGTCCAGAGTAACAAGATGGTGGAACCCCACATCCCATCATTAACCGCCGCCCGGGCCTATTTTTTGTCCCAGTCCGGGCCTGGATTCAACCAACTGTTATGATCGACAAACTGACATTCTTAATTGTTCAATGTATACCCATACAAAGATTCTCATAAGCTACACTCATATTGTTAAATCAAGCAACAAATTACTACCTGTATCCCAGAATAAATTTTGAATGTGAATATACTGAGTCTGATTTTCTCAGAGCCTCAAATGGCTTTAGCAATCTACAATTTAACAGAGGATTTGTACATTATTACGGACAAATCAGTAAGCATTCATCACATATCTCAGCATAATGAAACAATAGCTTCATTAAGTGCACTATTAAAAACATATTTTACAGAGTCACCAGGGTAGAATTAATATATGAATATAGTATTAATAATATAGAGGGTTGCTCTCAGCGTTTTGGCTTGCTGCCCAAATTATGGTCAGGAAAAAAAGTTAAACTAAACTCTCACAAAAGAATACATGATTTTGTAAAATGCATTCAAGTGCATCTGTTTTTAGATTATAGACTTTAAAGTTTCAAATATTCTTAACAATCAGAAAAAGAAAATTAACTCCAGCCCTAACTTATCTTTAGGACATGCATTCACATTCTCCTCCTGTGTTGATGCTTAATATTCCTCTTTGGTTGCATATTGTTCAATTACCACTAGATGTCAAATAGGGATGAGCTTCGTGTTCGAGTCGAACATACGTTCGACTCGAACATCGGCTGTTCGATCGTTCGACGAAGATCGAACGATTTGGGCCGTTCGCGCCAAATTCGAGTGACGCGAACGGCCCACAATGCACTACGCCATCGCAGTGTCATCCAGGCGCTGTGATTGGCCAAGCATGCACTGTGACCCCGCATGCTTGGCCAATCACAGCGCCGGCAGCGAGGAGAGCAATGATTGGCCACAGGCAGGATGCCTGTGGCCAATTATTGCTGAGGGTGTTTAGTACACGCCCCACACTATAAAAGGCCGCCAGCACGGCGGCCTAGTGTAGTGTGCTCCGGAGCAGGGAAAGAGAAGCATAGGCAGGGACAGTGACATTTATTTCTTTCTTGCTTAACCTGGATTCCTTTAGTTTAGGGAAAGAGAAGGATAGGTAGGGAGAGTGTCAGTGTGTTTTACTGTGCGAATCCTTGTTTCTAGGGACAAAGAAGGAAAGTGAGGGGAATTCTCCTTGTGCTATAGTGTGCTTTAAAAAAACATTTTTTCTAGGGACAGAAAACTCTAGGTAGGGAGAGTGTCAGTTTCTTTCACTGTGCGAATCCTTGTTTCTAGGGACAAAGAAGGAAAGTGAGGGGAATTCTCCTTGTGCTATAGTGTGCTTTAAAAAAACATTTTTTCTAGGGACAGAAAACTCTAGGTAGGGAGAGTGTCAGTTTCTTTCACTGTGCGAATCCTTGTTTCTAGGGACAGGGAAGGACAGTGAGTGAATTCTCCTTGTGCTATAGTGTGCTTTAAAAAAACATTTTTTCTAGGGACAGAAAACTCTAGGTAGGGAGAGTGTCAGTTTCTTTCACTGTGCGAATCCTTGTTTCTAGGGACAAAGAAGGAAAGTGAGGGGAATTCTCCCTGTGCTATAGTGTGCTTTAAAAAAACATTTTTTCTAGGGACAGAAAACTCTAGGTAGGGAGAGTGTCAGTTTCTTTCACTGTGCGATTCCTTGTTTCTAGGGACAGGGAAGGACAGTGAGTGAATTCTCCTTGTGCTATAGTGTGCTTTAAAAAAACATTTTTTCTAGGGACAGAAAACTCTAGGTAGGGAGAGTGTCAGTTTCTTTCACTGTGCGAATCCTTGTTTCTAGGGACAAAGAAGGAAAGTGAGGGGAATTCTCCTTGTGCTATAGTGTGCTTTAAAAAAACATTTTTTCTAGGGACAGAAAACTCTAGGTAGGGAGAGTGTCAGTTTCTTTCACTGTGCAAATCCTTGTTTCTAGGGACAAAGAAGGAAAGTGAGGGGAATTCTCCTTGTGCTATAGTGTGCTTTAAAAAAACATTTTTTCTAGGGACAGAAAACTCTAGGTAGGGAGAGTGTCAGTTTCTTTCACTGTGCGAATCCTTGTTTCTAGGGACAGGGAAGGACAGTGAGTGAATTCTCCTTGTGCTATAGTGTGCTTTAAAAAAACATTTTTTCTAGGGACAGAAAACTCTAGGTAGGGAGAGTGTCAGTTTCTTTCACTGTGCGAATCCTTGTTTCTAGGGACAAAGAAGGAAAGTGAGGGGAATTCTCCTTGTGCTATAGTGTGCTTTAAAAAAACATTTTTTCTAGGGACAGAAAACTCTAGGTAGGGAGAGTGTCAGTTTCTTTCACTGTGCGAATCCTTGTTTCTAGGGACAAAGAAGGAAAGTGAGGGGAATTCTCCTTGTGCTATAGTGTGCTTTAAAAAAACATTTTTTCTAGGGACAGAAAACTCTAGGTAGGGAGAGTGTCAGTTTCTTTCACTGTGCGAATCCTTGTTTCTAGGGACAAAGAAGGAAAGTGAGGGGAATTCTCCTTGTGCTATAGTGTGCTTTAAAAAAACATTTTTTCTAGGGACAGAAAACTCTAGGTAGGGAGAGTGTCAGTTTCTTTCACTGTGCGAATCCTTGTTTCTAGGGACAAAGAAGGAAAGTGAGGGGAATTCTCCTTGTGCTATAGTGTGCTTTAAAAAAACATTTTTTCTAGGGACAGAAAACTCTAGGTAGGGAGAGTGTCAGTTTCTTTCACTGTGCAAATCCTTGTTTCTAGGGACAAAGAAGGAAAGTGAGGGGAATTCTCCTTGTGCTATAGTGTGCTTTAAAAAAACATTTTTTCTAGGGACAGAAAACTCTAGGTAGGGAGAGTGTCAGTTTCTTTCACTGTGCGAATCCTTGTTTCTAGGGACAGGGAAGGACAGTGAGTGAATTCTCCTTGTGCTATAGTGTGCTTTAAAAAAACATTTTTTCTAGGGACAGAAAACTCTAGGTAGGGAGAGTGTCAGTTTCTTTCACTGTGCGAATCCTTGTTTCTAGGGACAAAGAAGGAAAGTGAGGGGAATTCTCCTTGTGCTATAGTGTGCTTTAAAAAAACATTTTTTCTAGGGACAGAAAACTCTAGGTAGGGAGAGTGTCAGTTTCTTTCACTGTGCGAATCCTTGTTTCTAGGGACAGGGAAGGACAGTGAGTGAATTCTCCTTGTGCTATAGTGTGCTTTAAAAAAACATTTTTTCTAGGGACAGAAAACTCTAGGTAGGGAGAGTGTCAGTTTCTTTCACTGTGCGAATCCTTGTTTCTAGGGACAGGGAAGGACAGTGAGTGAATTCTCCTTGTGCTATAGTGTGCTTTAAAAAAACATTTTTTCTAGGGACAGAAAACTCTAGGTAGGGAGAGTGTCAGTTTCTTTCACTGTGCAAATCCTTGTTTCTAGGGACAAAGAAGGAAAGTGAGGGGAATTCTCCTTGTGCTATAGTGTGCTTTAAAAAAACATTTTTTCTAGGGACAGAAAACTCTAGGTAGGGAGAGTGTCAGTTTCTTTCACTGTGCGAATCCTTGTTTCTAGGGACAGGGAAGGACAGTGAGTGAATTCTCCTTGTGCTATAGTGTGCTTTAAAAAAACATTTTTTCTAGGGACAGAAAACTCTAGGTAGGGAGAGTGTCAGTTTCTTTCACTGTGCGAATCCTTGTTTCTAGGGACAAAGAAGGAAAGTGAGGGGAATTCTCCTTGTGCTATAGTGTGCTTTAAAAAAACATTTTTTCTAGGGACAGAAAACTCTAGGTAGGGAGAGTGTCAGTTTCTTTCACTGTGCGAATCCTTGTTTCTAGGGACAAAGAAGGAAAGTGAGGGGAATTCTCCTTGTGCTATAGTGTGCTTTAAAAAAACATTTTTTCTAGGGACAGAAAACTCTAGGTAGGGAGAGTGTCAGTTTCTTTCACTGTGCGAATCCTTGTTTCTAGGGACAAAGAAGGAAAGTGAGGGGAATTCTCCTTGTGCTATAGTGTGCTTTAAAAAAACATTTTTTCTAGGGACAGAAAACTCTAGGTAGGGAGAGTGTCAGTTTCTTTCACTGTGCGAATCCTTGTTTCTAGGGACAAAGAAGGAAAGTGAGGGGAATTCTCCTTGTGCTATAGTGTGCTTTAAAAAAACATTTTTTCTAGGGACAGAAAACTCTAGGTAGGGAGAGTGTCAGTTTCTTTCACTGTGCAAATCCTTGTTTCTAGGGACAAAGAAGGAAAGTGAGGGGAATTCTCCTTGTGCTATAGTGTGCTTTAAAAAAACATTTTTTCTAGGGACAGAAAACTCTAGGTAGGGAGAGTGTCAGTTTCTTTCACTGTGCGAATCCTTGTTTCTAGGGACAGGGAAGGACAGTGAGTGAATTCTCCTTGTGCTATAGTGTGCTTTAAAAAAACATTTTTTCTAGGGACAGAAAACTCTAGGTAGGGAGAGTGTCAGTTTCTTTCACTGTGCGAATCCTTGTTTCTAGGGACAAAGAAGGAAAGTGAGGGGAATTCTCCTTGTGCTATAGTGTGCTTTAAAAAAACATTTTTTCTAGGGACAGAAAACTCTAGGTAGGGAGAGTGTCAGTTTCTTTCACTGTGCGAATCCTTGTTTCTAGGGACAGGGAAGGACAGTGAGTGAATTCTCCTTGTGCTATAGTGTGCTTTAAAAAAACATTTTTTCTAGGGACAGAAAACTCTAGGTAGGGAGAGTGTCAGTTTCTTTCACTGTGTGAATCCTTGTTTCTAGGGACAAAGAAGGAAAGTGAGGGGAATTCTCCTTGTGCTATAGTGTGCTTTAAAAAAACATTTTTTCTAGGGACAGAAAACTCTAGGTAGGGAGAGTGTCAGTTTCTTTCACTGTGCGATTCCTTGTTTTTAGGGACAGGGAAGGACAGTGAGTGAATTCTCCTTGTGCTATAGTGTGCTTTAAAAAAACATTTTTTCTAGGGACAGAAAACTCTAGGTAGGGAGAGTGTCAGTTTCTTTCACTGTGCGAATCCTTGTTTCTAGGGACAAAGAAGGAAAGTGAGGGGAATTCTCCTTGTGCTATAGTGTGCTTTAAAAAAACATTTTTTCTAGGGACAGAAAACTCTAGGTAGGGAGAGTGTCAGTTTCTTTCACTGTGCGAATCCTTGTTTCTAGGGACAGGGAAGGACAGTGAGTGAATTCTCCTTGTGCTATAGTGTGCTTTAAAAAAACATTTTTTCTAGGGACAGAAAACTCTAGGTAGGGAGAGTGTCAGTGTCTTTTACTGTGCGAATCCTTGTTTCTAGGGACAAAGAAGGAAAGTGAGGGGAATTCTCCTTGTGCTATAGTGTGCTTTAAAAAAACATTTTTTCTAGGGACAGAAAACTCTAGGTAGGGAGAGTGTCAGTTTCTTTCACTGTGCGAATCCTTGTTTCTAGGGACAAAGAAGGAAAGTGAGGGGAATTCTCCTTGTGCTATAGTGTGCTTTAAAAAAACATTTTTTCTAGGGACAGAAAACTCTAGGTAGGGAGAGTGTCAGTTTCTTTCACTGTGCGAATCCTTGTTTCTAGGGACAAAGAAGGAAAGTGAGGGGAATTCTCCTTGTGCTATAGTGTGCTTTAAAAAAACATTTTTTCTAGGGACAGAAAACTCTAGGTAGGGAGAGTGTCAGTTTCTTTCACTGTGCGAATCCTTGTTTCTAGGGACAGGGAAGGACAGTGAGTGAATTCTCCTTGTGCTATAGTGTGCTTTAAAAAAACATTTTTTCTAGGGACAGAAAACTCTAGGTAGGGAGAGTGTCAGTTTCTTTCACTGTGCGAATCCTTGTTTCTAGGGACAAAGAAGGAAAGTGAGGGGAATTCTCCTTGTGCTATAGTGTGCTTTAAAAAAACATTTTTTCTAGGGACAGAAAACTCTAGGTAGGGAGAGTGTCAGTTTCTTTCACTGTGCGAATCCTTGTTTCTAGGGACAGGGAAGGACAGTGAGTGAATTCTCCTTGTGCTATAGTGTGCTTTAAAAAAACATTTTTTCTAGGGACAGAAAACTCTAGGTAGGGAGAGTGTCAGTTTCTTTCACTGTGCGAATCCTTGTTTCTAGGGACAAAGAAGGAAAGTGAGGGGAATTCTCCTTGTGCTATAGTGTGCTTTAAAAAAACATTTTTTCTAGGGACAGAAAACTCTAGGTAGGGAGAGTGTCAGTTTCTTTCACTGTGCGATTCCTTGTTTCTAGGGACAGGGAAGGACAGTGAGTGAATTCTCCTTGTGCTATAGTGTGCTTTAAAAAAACATTTTTTCTAGGGACAGAAAACTCTAGGTAGGGAGAGTGTCAGTTTCTTTCACTGTGCGAATCCTTGTTTCTAGGGACAAAGAAGGAAAGTGAGGGGAATTCTCCTTGTGCTATAGTGTGCTTTAAAAAAACATTTTTTCTAGGGACAGAAAACTCTAGGTAGGGAGAGTGTCAGTTTCTTTCACTGTGCGAATCCTTGTTTCTAGGGACAGGGAAGGACAGTGAGTGAATTCTCCTTGTGCTATAGTGTGCTTTAAAAAAACATTTTTTCTAGGGACAGAAAACTCTAGGTAGGGAGAGTGTCAGTGTCTTTTACTGTGCGAATCCTTGTTTCTAGGGACAAAGAAGGAAAGTGAGGGGAATTCTCCTTGTGCTATAGTGTGCCTTAAAAAAACATTTTTTCTAGGGACAGAAAACTCTAGGTAGGGAGAGTGTCAGTTTCTTTCACTGTGCGAATCCTTGTTTCTAGGGACAAAGAAGGAAAGTGAGGGGAATTCTCCTTGTGCTATAGTGTGCTTTAAAAAAACATTTTTTCTAGGGACAGAAAACTCTAGGTAGGGAGAGTGTCAGTTTCTTTCACTGTGCGAATCCTTGTTTCTAGGGACAGGGAAGGACAGTGAGTGAATTCTCCTTGTGCTATAGTGTGCTTTAAAAAAACATTTTTTCTAGGGACAGAAAACTCTAGGTAGGGAGAGTGTCAGTTTCTTTCACTGTGCGAATCCTTGTTTCTAGGGACAAAGAAGGAAAGTGAGGGGAATTCTCCTTGTGCTATAGTGTGCTTTAAAAAAACATTTTTTCTAGGGACAGAAAACTCTAGGTAGGGAGAGTGTCAGTTTCTTTCACTGTGCGAATCCTTGTTTCTAGGGACAGGGAAGGACAGTGAGTGAATTCTCCTTGTGCTATAGTGTGCTTTAAAAAAACATTTTTTCTAGGGACAGAAAACTCTAGGTAGGGAGAGTGTCAGTTTCTTTCACTGTGCGAATCCTTGTTTCTAGGGACAAAGAAGGAAAGTGAGGGGAATTCTCCTTGTGCTATAGTGTGCTTTAAAAAAACATTTTTTCTAGGGACAGAAAACTCTAGGTAGGGAGAGTGTCAGTGTCTTTTACTGTGCGAATCCTTGTTTCTAGGGACAAAGAAGGAAAGTGAGGGGAATTCTCCTTGTGCTATAGTGTGCTTTAAAAAAACATTTTTTCTAGGGACAGAAAACTCTAGGTAGGGAGAGTGTCAGTTTCTTTCACTGTGCGAATCCTTGTTTCTAGGGACAGGGAAGGACAGTGAGGGAAATTCTCCTTGTGCTATAGTGTGCTAAAGCATTCCTCATCAACCATCTTTGAAATCCTTGTTTTTTTGACAGTCAGGGAAATTGTCGTTGTGCTATTCTGTGCAAAAGCAATCATCCTCAACCATATTTAGAAATCCTTAAGTAAAGGGACAGAGAAGGACACCTGAAGGTAGCCCTTATTGCTTTTTTCCCATCTCCCTGCAGGCCATCTATTAGAATGTCTGGAAGGCAAACAAGGAGAGGCAGACAGTCAGGAGGCAATAAAAGAGGGCAAGCAGGCTCTGTGTCTGGGGGCAACAGTGCTGGTCGTGGACGCGGTGCATTGTCATCAGCACATGGCCATGGGACACGCTTGTCCTTCTTTTCGGCAGCTGGACATGTTGAGCCACATCATGCCGAAGACTTGGTAGAGTGGATGACCAAGCCCTCCTCCTCCTCCTCATCCTCTCTCACCCAGGCTCAGGGTACTGGCAAAGCAGCTGCCAAAGCGTCCTCTTCCCTGGTATCAATGTCAGACTCATCATCAGTCACTCCTTCCCTAGACCCACCATGTCCTCCTCCTGAGGAGTCCCCCGAACTGTTTGAGCACAGTGTTGGGTACATGCTCCAGGAGGATGCCCAGCGTTTCGAAGGGTCTGATGATGAAACCCAGCTACAGGAAGGCAGTAGCGTGAGAGCAGACAGAGGGGATGCTCAAGAAGGACACCAATCTGGCAGTCATGTTCCAGCAGCTGCAGCATACTGCCAGATTGGCTCCAGTGATGAGGAGGGAGGGGATGATGAGGTCACTGACTCCACGTGGGTGCCTAATAGTAGAGAGGAGGAGGAGGAGGATGAGGAGGAGGCACATCTCCAACGAGGCAGGATGCCCTTTGGTGGCCAGCATAAGGGCAGTACACCGACGGAATCACACCGCAGAGCTCCGCCTGTGCAGGGCGCTGCCTCTGCCCGTCATTCAAAAAGTTCCTTGGTGTGGGCCTTTTTTGAGGCTAGTGCATCAGATCGCACAGCTGCTGTTTGCAACATATGTCTCAAGCGTATATCGCGTGGCCAAAACATCAGCCGCTTGGGTACCACATGCCTGACCAGACATATGTTGACCTGCCATGCAGCTCGTTGGCAAGCCTACCTCAAAGACCCACACCAAAGAACAAAGCGGACCTCTCCTTGCACCGCATCAGCTGGGATCTCCAACCCCACTATAACTTCAGTCCTCTCTGAAACATGCACTGAGAGGAATGAAGGTGTAGAATTAGGTGTGTCACAGCCAAGTACTTGCGGCCACTCTGCTAGCAGTACACCGACGTCCGATTCTAGCAGGCAAATTTCCCTGCCCCAGCTGCTGGACCGTCGAAAGAAGTTCACTCCCAGCCATCCACATGCCCAGCGGTTGAATGCTAGCTTGGCTAAATTGCTAGCGCTTCAACTGCTGCCTTTTCAGTTGGTAGACTCGGCCCCCTACCGTGAGTTTGTGCAATGTGCGGTTCCTCAGTGGCAGGTTCCCAAACGCCACTTTTTCTCACGGAAGGCTATTCCGGCTCTCTACCGGCATGTGGAAGGCAATGTCTTGGCCTCGCTGGACAGGGCGGTCAGCGGTAAGGTGCATATTACCGCTGACTCATGGTCCAGCAGGCATGGACAGGGACGTTACCTTTCTTTCACGGCCCATTGGGTCACTCTTTTGGCAGCTGGGAAGGATGCAGGACAAGGTGCAGTAGTGTTGGAGGTTGTTCCACCGCCACGCCTCCAAAATGCTACTACTGGTTGTGACACACCTCTCTCCTCCACCCCCTCCTCTTCTTCTTCCTCCATGGCCTCTTCCTGTGGTTTGTCCTATGAACCAGCGGTGCTCCGTAGCCGTTCACGGGGCTACGCAAGTACGCAGGCAAAAAGATGCCATGCCGTGCTTGCGCTGGTGTGTTTGGGGGACAGAAGCCACACTGGGGCAGAGGTCCTGTCTGCTCTGCAGGGCCAGGCCGAGAGGTGGTTGACGCCACGCCAGCTTAAGCCAGGAATGGTGGTTTGCGACAATGGCACCAACCTCCTCTCCGCCCTCCGACAGGGACAACTGACCCATGTGCCCTGTGTGGCTCACGTCCTTAACCTGGTGGTGCAGCGGTTCTTGGGCAGGTACCCGGGCTTACAGGATGTCCTGAGGCAGGCCAGGAAAGTCTGTGTGCATTTCCGCAGATCTTATAATGCCAGTGCTCGCCTGGCTGAGCTGCAAAAGGAGTTGAACCTGCCCAAGAACCGCCTTATATGTGACATGCCCACCAGGTGGAACTCAACGTTGGCCATGCTGCAGCGGCTGCACACGCAGCAGAGGGCCATCAATGAGTACCTGTGCGACTACGGCACCAGGACAGGGTCAGGGGACCTTGTTTTTTTTTCTCCACGCCAGTGGGGCATGATCAGGGATGCATGCACTGTCCTGGCACCATTTGAGGAGGCCACGAGGATGGTGAGCAGTGACAGTGCATGCATCAGTGACACTGTACCTCTTGTCCACCTGTTGGAGCACACGCTGCGTGGAATAATGGACAGGGCACTTGAGGCAGAACAGAGGCAGGAAGAGGAGGACTTCCTTGCCTCTCAAGGCCCCCTTTACCCAGACAGTGTTCCTTCTGTCCCACCCATCGCACAGGAAGAGGAGGAGGAGGAGGAGGAGGAGGAGGAGGGTTGTGTCAGCATGGAGGTGGAGGCTGGCACTCAGCATCACCAGCAGCAGTCTTTTAGGGATGATTTACAGTCCCAAGAAACCAGTGGACTTGTACGTGGCTGGGAGGAGGTGGCTGCGGATCATGTCGTCCTTAGTGACCCAGAGGACTCTGGAGCGAATGCCTCAGCAAACCTACGCTGCATGGCCTCCCTGATCCTGCAAAGTCTGCGGAAGGATCCTCGTATTCTTCGGATCAAGGAGAGGGACCATTACTGGCTGGCCACTCTCCTTGATCCACGGTACAAGGGTAAGGTTGCGGACCTTATGTTACCGTCGCAGAGGGAGCAGAGGATGAGTCAACTCCGGGAGGCCTTGCAGAAAGGTCTGTGCAACGCGTTCCCAGAGACTGGGAGGTTACAAACTCCTGGTCCTGGACAACGAGTTGCTGAGGCTTCGGCCAGTCAAAGAAGGAGCGGTGGGGAAGGTGGCCGTCTGACCGATGCGTTCAGACAATTCTTTAGTCCGCAGCCCCAAAGTATGATCGGTTCCAGCAACCATCGCCAGCGTCTGATAAACATGGTGCAGGAATATCTAGGGGCAAGGTCAGACTTGGACACCTTCCCCACCGAAAATCCTCTGGCTTACTGGGTCTTGAGGATGGATCACTGGCCAGAGCTTGCACAGTATGCAATTGAGCTACTGGCCTGTCCTGCATCCAGCGTTCTTTCGGAACGCACATTCAGTGCTGCTGGAGGATTTGTCACGGATCACAGGGTGCGCCTGTCCACCGACTCGGTTGATCGACTGACTTTCATCAAGATGAACCAGTCTTGGATCACCACCAGCTACCACACACCTGATGCTGATATAACAGACTAATTGATTTTAACATGTCACATCCCTTCAAGACTGATGCTGATGCTGAGTGCCTGTGCTGTTATGTTGACTGGCTATCCTCCTCCTCCGAGTCCTCAATGATACGATTGATGATGATAGCTTGGAAGATCATTTTTGTTTATGGGTGCCGCCACCAGTGGCTAAGGCCCAATTTTTCAGCCCCTGTTTTACAGGGGCGTGTAATTACAATTTTTTTAGCAATAATTTGCCATAGGGCTCATTGCTGTGCTCCAAGTACAGTATCTGTGAGGGGTTGGAGTGTTGTGGCACCAGTGCCTAAGGCCCAATTTTTCAGCCCCTGTTTAACAGGGGCGTGTCATTACAATTTTTGAAGCAATACTTTGCAACAGGGCTCATTGCTGTGCTCCAAGTACAGTATCTGTGAGGGGTTGTAGTGTTGTGCCACCAGTGCCTAAGGCCCAATTTTTCAGCCCCTGTTCAACAGGGGCATGCAATTACAATTCTTGATCTAATAATTCACAGCAGGGCCCATTGCTGCACCCACCAAGAGTAACTCTGAGGGCTTACAGTGTTGTGGCAACGCCACCACCACCACCACCACGAAAGGCCCAATTTTTCAGCCCCTGTTCAAAAGGGGCATGTAATTACAATTCTTGATCTAATAATTCACAGCAGGGCCCATTCCTGCACCCACCAAGAGTAACTCTGAGGGCTTACAGTGTTGTGGCAACGCCACCACCACCACGAAAGGCCCAATTTTTCAGCCCCTGTTCAAAAGGGGCATGTAATTATAATTCTTGATCTAATAATTCACAGCAGGGCCCATTGCTGCACCCACCAAGAGTAACTCTGAGGGCTTACAGTGTTGTGGCAACGCCACCACCACCACCACCACGAAAGGCCCAATTTTTCAGCCCCTGTTCAAAAGGGGCATGTAATTACAATTCTTGATCTAATAATTCACAGCAGGGCCCATTGCTGCACCCACCAAGAGTAACTCTGAGGGCTTACAGTGTTGTGGCAACGCCACCACCACCACCACCACGAAAGGCCCAATTTTTCAGCCCCTGTTCAAAAGGGGCATGTAATTACAATTCTTGATCTAATAATTCACAGCAGGGCCCATTCCTGCACCCACCAAGAGTAACTCTGAGGGCTTACAGTGTTGTGGCAACACCACCACCACCACCACCACCACGAAAGGCCCAATTTTTCAGCCCCTGTTCAACAGGGGCATGCAATTACAATTCTTGATCTAATAATTCACAGCAGGGCCCATTGCTGCACCCACCAAGAGTAACTGTCAGGGCTTACAGTGTTGTGGCACCAGCACCACCATCAAAGGCCCAATTTTTACTACCACTGTTCAACAATTATATGTAATTAAAATTCCTGATATAATAGTTGACAGCAGGGCGTTCCAGCACCAACCAAGAGTAACTGTGAGTGCTTACAGTGTTGTGCCAACACCAACAACTAAGGGGCCTATTTCTGCAGAGTATATACGGCAGGTCCCTACTTTCAAACATCCAACTTACAAACGACTCCTACTTGCAAACGCAAGAAGACAACAGGAAGTGAGAGGAAATCTACCACTAGGAAGGAAAATTCTCTCCTGTAAGAATAAATATGGGAGAAAGGTGTCTCCTCTGTACTGATGCTTTATCAGCAATCCTTGTTTCAAGAAAAACACCACATTTCAAAAACAGTTGTCATTGGGACGGAAAGTGAGGTGAAATGTTCTGAACAGGGGCACAGACAGCAAAACAAATGTTACAGGGGTGATAACCCTTACCTATGTTTTCCAAAAAGTTTAAAAATAGATTTTTGGGCTGGAGCTACACTTCAACAATGTACCTGTTCAAAATTACAAACAGATTCTACATAAGAACAAACCTACAGTCCCTGTCTTGTATGCACCGCCTGTATACGGCTGTTCAGAGTATATAGGGCCTTTTTTATTTTATGTGCGGGGTTCCCCTTAATATCCATACAAGACCCAAAGGGGCTGGTAATGGGCTGGGCTAGGGGGGGGGGTCATGGGGTAGCTATGCCATTTTTCTTAAAGAATTTCATCCATATTACCGGGACCAGACATTACATTAAAGCCGCAAGCAGTTTTAAATGGCTTTTTTTTCCTTTAGAAGTGTCATTTTGTGCAGGGACAGTTCTAAACACGGGAAACACGTGGCACTTCACAGGCATACTTTAGACGATATTTAAAGGAATATTTGACTTTTTTTTTTTCACTTTATGCATCATTAAAATGACTGCTCCCGAAAAACGACCGTTTTTAAAACTTCTTTTTGCATTGATACATGTCCCCTGGTGCAGAACCCGGGTTCCCAAACCCTTTTTAGGACAATAACATGCATAATAGTTGTTATAATTAGCACTTTAGAATTCGAACGTTCGCATCCATTGTATTTAATAGGGTTCTATTGTTCGTACAAACTTTCGGTCCGTTCGCGGGTTCTGGTGCGAACCGAACCCGGGGGTGTTCGGCTCATCACTAATGTCAAAGAAGATGCAGGACCCAGACTTAGACCTGCCCAACTTCTGGTTATGCGACTCACAATTTAAAAGCAGCTTTCTCCTACACCAGTGGTCTTTAAACTGCAAGCTTTGCTTGCCTTTATCCGGGCCCTTGGGGCACTATCCCTCCCTCTGATACAAGACACTAGTCTGCCATGTGACATTGATAATAGAGAACCATTTCTCTCACTGACACCACTAATGGGGCTCTATTCCTCCCTATGATACCAACAATGAGGGGGGTTATCCTTCCCCTAATACCAGATGTTTACTCCCACTGATACCAGGAAAATTTCCACATCTGCTGGCCAAAGTCTGGCCCTCCTAGTGTCTGAAGGACAATAAATCGGCCCTTTGTTTAGAATGTTCGGAGATCCCTGTCCTACACTAAGTTACTGACAATGGCCTGCCTCTTACACCCATTGGATCCAGCTCTACATCGAACTTCCTTGGGTTCTCTTATGGCCCCTCCCACACAGCACAGGCTTGATAAGAGGAGAACAGCGAGGAGCCAGCAATGGCATCATGATTTCCACAAACAGTAAGTTATTATAACACAGTGATCAGGGAGGTAAAGGGGGTTGATGTAAAGCATTTTTTTTTTTTAAATCAAATCACACTTCATCTTTAAAATAAGAACCAACTGACCTTGGTGGCTGCATGTACTGTGAATTCATTCATTATCAAAATCCCAACAGAGAATCTGAAGTAAGTTTTAGTCAATTCATAACAGTTCAAAGTTCTTGCTGTATGTTTAGAAAGCTGGTAAGCTGACAAGTATCTGCTGCATAGGTGTGCGCAGCCTATTGCATTAGGGTGTGCACCCCAAATGTATTAAAAAATGGACGGTGTCAGTAGAGCAGTGGACTTGTCAGTAGAGCAGAGGTTGGTGTCAGTAGGGCCGTGGACAGTGTCAGTAGCTTTTTATTTTTATTATTTTAATCTTTTTATTTTTTACAATTTTTTTCGGGAGCATTGGTGCAATATCAGCAGGGGAAATCTGCACCTCAAGCGGTTATTAGGGTGTGCCCAGGCACACCCGGCACACCCCCTGCGCACACCTATGATCTGCTGCCATAGAAAACAATAATAATAACAATAATAATAATAATAATATTAAAAAAATTGAGCACAGGCCTCTGGGGTTTCACCCCCCCTTTTGCCCCCCCCCCATTTTTTTTATGTCCCTTCCCTCTTCTATTCCTGAGTTTACTCCCTCTCATCGGGAGCAGCGATCAGTGACGTGTCACAGTTTGGAATCGCAAAAAGTGGCCCGGTCATTTGGCAGCCAAATGGCCCGGGGCTGAAGTGGTTAAGACCTGAGAGGACAGAAATTATCATCTACTGTATCTCAACAATCACCCAACCGTAGGAGGTACAAGATGGAGTTCACAAGCAAACTAAACTGGAGCCTATTTCCTGCAGTGTCCCCTAGTGGCAGAGAACGGCATTGAGAAGTACAGTGTTAATTGAATTATATTCCAGGATTTGCTTGTCTTCAGCTGAGAGAACTTGCAATAATTTAAGACTTTACATAAAGTCTGAGAAATCTTTCATTAGGACTTCATTAGAACTTCATGTTATATAGTTTGAACACCATGTCATAGATATATTATTTATCAGTGTAAAAGAACATGTTCCACACTTCTTTCTTTTTTTCCAATTTTTCCATAAAAAACAAGAAATGGCTTTAAAAAAATGGGGAAAAAAAATGTTCCCATTTTTTTTTTCTTTTTTTTTCTCTAGGCCTTCCCATTTCTACTTAGGATGGCTGTAATTCTGTTGGATTTCATTACCCAATGGGTTTTTTATTCAAAGTTGCCTGCTTTACAAGCTCCTGCCAGCTCCGCCGGTGAGTAGAGTATATAAAAAATAGTAAAGAATGGAAACAGTCATCTGCATCAATCAATACTACAAACAGCGCTAATGTTGAATTATAACAGTGGTCAACACCACATATAAAGTCTTTAGATAGATGACAGCTAATTTCAGTGCTTCATAAAAGTGTCCATAGGTGATCCTAAAGAGATTGTAGAGTGCACCTTCCACCGACCCTTCAGATCCACCACGTGAATACACCACACTAAAAAACTGCATCGATCAGGGAGATGTCAGAGTGTAGTGGGCTGTCGATCCTAAAGGCTGCATCGAAGCCTCTTCGAATATGAGCCTGAAGTCCAACTCGCCAGAACCACAATGTGCGGCACTCATCAATGCCTGTGAGCAGCACACTACTTCCCGACCCCTTCACCCCTCTTTCCTGCTTATTATACCGGTTAGTCGATCTCCTCTCTAACTTCACACCAACTTTCTCGATGTCGAGCGATCTTCTTTGGCTCATATTCGAAGAGGCTTCGACGCAGCCTTTAGGATCGACAGCCCACTACACTCTGACATCCCCCTGATCGATGCAGTTTTTTAGTGTTTGGTTTGGATGCAGTACTATCCGTTCAATGCCTTTATTCATATCGTTCTGGTGAGTGTTAACCCCTAAGGGGTGTGTGTATTCACGTGGTGGTTCTGAAGGGTCGGTGGAAGGTGCACTCTACAATCTCTTTAGGATCACCTATGGACACTTTTATGAAGCACTGAAATTAGCTGTCATCTATCTAAAGACTTTATATGTGGTGTTGACCACTGTTATAATTCAACATTACTACTGTTTGTAGTATTGATTGATGCAGATGACTGTTTCCATTCTTTACTATTTTTTATATACTTTGCCATGTTTTAAATAGCTGCTTAATTATCTCTTTATGTTCTGAGAGATTATTTTTCTGACAAAACTACTGCCCATTTGTGGACGATCACTGAGTGTTGTCCCAATTTTTTTTATATTTGCTAAAACTTGTGTTCCACAGGCGCCGAGTGGTGTATTATAGGCTTTTTTATACACCCTTATTTCAGGTGAGTAGAGTATGTTATGTTTTGGTGCCTATGCTATTTTGTTTGTACAATGATCATCTACATTAGCTTTAGTTTATACAAATACTTAATGTATACAGATTGTATGTACACTTTTTCTTCTTTCAATAGAAGTTAAAGTAGAGGTCCACTATAAAAAAAAAAAAAATAGCCAAAAAGGCTAAAAAAAAAAAATTATACTTACCAGAAATGGCTGTTACTAGGCAGATCGTCCTAATCTGCCTCTTCCTCTTCCGCGGTGAGGTTCTGTGTTCTCCTCCTCATGTTGCCTCCTGGGAAATGGAGGCACGCTGCCTTCTGGGACACACAGGACGGTGTGCCCATTCACAAAGAGCCGCGTGACTCGTGCATGCGCAGTAGGAAAGGGGCAGTGAAGCTGCAAGTCTTCACTGCCTGTTTCCCTTAGTAAGGATGGCAGCGCCGGGACCCGGTCCGAGGGACAGATCGGCCTCGGGCGGGCAACATCGCGGGCAACCTGGACAGGTAAGTGTGCATATTAAAAGTCAGCAGCTACAGTGTTTGTAGCTGCTGGGTTTTATTTTTTTATTTTTTTACCGCCAGACCTCCGCTTTAAGTAAAATAATATAGAAGGAAAGGAACTGTGATGGTAGTGTCTTTGTTGTGAACCTAGAAGATGAATTTCTCCACAATGTCTATGGCTACAGTGATTAATGAAATGCAGGCTTGTTTTAAATTGCTTTTAGATGGGCTTTAGGTGGGCTTCAAACATATGCCTTGCATTTACGTGTGTGCTTTTTAACATACACAACGTGCATGCCAACAACAGTGTGTACCATGGTGCAGTACCGATCAAAATCAATAGCACCACAAAAGTAATAAATCAATGCAACTTTATTGCATGTGTGTTGCAGCATAACCACAATACATGGTAAAGCACTTGTGTTGCATGAGGTCCAATTGTTGGTACACTGGAAGCCCAATTTTATTGTACTGGGTTTTGGCACAGATTCACTTTCAATTAAATCAAGATCATACATTGTAGTTACAAAAAAATAAAGTTTTCACCTTTTATTGTACTGGGTTTTGGCACAGATTCACTTTCAATTAAATCAAGATCATACATTGTAGTTACAAAAAAATAAAGTTTTCACCTTTAGGCCCTGCTATACCAATATGATTTAAGGCACAAAACCATGCATAGCAATGTATAACAAAAAAATCACATTATTTCAAATAATATTCATTCAGGTGTATGCCTTGCGCAGACATAGGTTACAGAGAGAGGTGCATTTGCTTTTTCTGTGCTATGATGTGTGTAACAGGGCCCATAGAAATTAATGGAAGTACAGGCAAAAGTGATGTCAATGTAGGTTAATGCGCAATATACCGTAATGCACATCAGTACTTGTAAACAAGCACAGCAATATGCATCAATGCATAGCTACATTTGAGAATGCACACTAGCATGCAGGTATAAGTGTTAATATGCCCTTAATGTACAACTAAAAGCTCCTCATAACAGTCTAAACAAGTACCAAATCCAGTTACTATGTAATGCACAAGCCGCATAAAGTAAACAAAAAAAATTCTTTACCATCCCTGACTAAGTCAGACCCCCTTCATTAGTGGGTTACACACTCCCACTTCCCAGACAGTGCAGGTCACAGTGGGAGGGTTTCAGCAACAGATGAAGTGCTGTCAATCCAAAAAAGAGGGGCCATGACTGGGTGTGGCCTGGTGGTGACTGACATGCTACAAGCTTGTGAATCAGCAGTGACATAACTGATGCCACGCCCCCTGCAACATATTTTTTTTTTCAAATGTGGAGCAAGCAGGCATAGCCTATATGAGAGTGGCAACTCTGCTTTGAATTCAGGAACAGTGCAGCATTGTTGCCACCTAATCGCAAGTAGTTGCATTAGATGGATTTCATTGGCAGGCTTATTAGGTATTTATGGAGCTTTGCAGGAGGACTAAGTGAACACTGTAAGTGCAGATACACTTATAATTAACTGCTGCAGCGCATATTTGTTTAATAGGAAGCCATAGTTCTACTTTAAGTGCTAATACATTGCCAAAATTCCCTTGTAAAACAAACATTTTACTGTAGGATTAATACATGGTATGAATGTACCATGGTGAGTTGCAAAAGATATTTATTTAATGTAGCGCTAACCACACGAGGACCGCTCAAAGATTCTGTAACCCACTGGTTGCCTTGACCTTGCAAGTCCTCCGACAGCTCTGACACTCTTAACATGCAATAGATAAGACATGGTCAGTAAACTTGGTGGCAATGCCAATTAAGAAACAGGCAATTATAACACTAATAATGTAGCCATAAACAGCAGAATTTACCTCTGCATAGAGTTTATGGCTACAGGCCAAAAAGGGTAGAGGAGTGATTAGGTCAAACCTCTTCCTTTTATCCTCTGACACCACAGTCCCAGTAGTGTGAAAACCCCAAATTCACACTAAGCAAACATGCTAAAGTTCTTACACCTATTCTCTAACAAATAGTCCTTGATTACTGTATGGGCATGGGCAGGCACCAAATGTTCTTATCCCTTGGGGGGTATTCTGTAGTCCTTTGAAGAGGAAGGCTTGGAGGAAAGCTTGAGTCTTCAGCTAGCTCTTTAAAATGTGCACAATGGGTCCCAGCATACAAGATGTACATAAGATTCTCTTAGAGTGGATTAAAGTGTAACAAGGGTCCCCTTGCAAGCTTGGTGGAATGAATAAGGGAACTGTGTCTGCATGCAGTGTCCTTTGGTGTACAAAGAATGGGAAAGTGCTATGTGACCTTCTGTGTTGAAGTGTGGCATGAGGGCTCCACAGCAGGCCTCTGCAGAATCAGGCTCAAGGGACAGCGCTTGACTCTGTGTTGCACCGCGCTACCGTCCAGCTGGATCTAGCGTGGATGTGATGAGGGTGGCATACAGGCTGCGGCCGAATGATCAGATGTGGCTGGCAGCGGACGCACCTGCACCCACTCGTGATGATTCTCTCTCCCTGTAGCACAGGCCACAACCCGGCTGCAGCACAGTCTAGCACCGAGTCACTGCTCACAGAGCCAGGCCGTGGTCCCAAGAGGACGATTCTGTCCCCACCCAGGCTTTATATTACCTCTCCTAGCATTCTCTTCTCCAGCAGGCTGGTACTTGTAGTCCATAGCAGGCCAACTTGAGTGCAATACCTGGCTCTTTGGACTACATGTCCCAAGATGCTTCGCTCCACTCTTAAGTCTCAGTCACTCTGCTTCCAGGATGTGAGGACATAGAGTCCAGGCTGAGCACTAGGAGATGACAGTATCACTGTACAAGTGCTGCAAACTGTCTCTTGAGATAGCAGGCAATATTAGCCAGCTCCTGGCTACATTTAAATGGCATCCCAACACAATAAAAAAGAAGCAGGCTCTGCATTAAAAAAATAAGGGTCATGTCTGCTTTAGGTTGGTTTGTATTACATTGGCAGCCCACCGCAATGCAATGCTAACATGAACCCCAAATGCCAGCTGCTTTTGAGAAAGGTTGGATGAGGGCATGTTAGAGGTCTGGGAACAGTGTTCTGCAAATTTACTTCCTTGGGACCAGTAAGACTGCCACCTTTTCTGAGAAAAATACAAGCTTTATGATTTCTTTCCTTTTTATAGCATTAGCAAGTCCTATTTTTACTGACCAGGTGGCTACCATAGGGACCATTAAGAGAGCACATTTTTCAAATTCTGACAGAGCCATGCGGGAAATAACTTACTGCAATAGCTGTGGTGGACACTTGCAAGCAGTCAGCAAGTGATCAAGATCCAAGGTAAAGCAGCTCTCCTCTCTGCATGTATTTGCAAGCAGAGTTACTTCGGGGGCTGTACTGTAGATATTTTCTACCCATAATGATTTCAGGACCAGTAAACACTACAGTGTCTAAAGAACACTGAAAAAAACATGGAGGCTGCTATTGCTTACCTCTGTTTCTGGCTGTCTTGCTGATCCAGTGACTTCTTTTTGACTCATTAAAGTGATTGTAAAATCACTAATTAATAATTAAAATAATGAACATATTATACTAACATGCTCTGTGAAATAATATTGCACAGAGCTGCCCGAACCACTTCCTCTTGGGTCCTTGGCGGGCTTTCTAGGCTCCTCCACTTCTTGGTGCACCACCATAGGAAGCAACAGGTGCATCTGCAGGCTCACTCCCAAGCCGGGCTGTGTGGGTATATTGGCACACGCACTGAGGCTCGGACCTGTCCCCTGTTCACTCCTCACAAGATTTGATTGACAGCAGCAGGAGGCAATGGCTTCACTGAGTCCTGTGAGGAGAGGAAGAGAAAGCAGCACTGCTTCATTAAAGGGGAGTTCCAGCCTTTTTTGTTTATTAAATGTCAGCAGCTACAAAAAGTGTAGCTGCTGGCTTTTAATAAACAGACACTTACCTGTTCCACTGTCCAGCGACGCGGCCGCCCGAAGCGTTGCTCCTTTCCCCCCCTCTCCGCCGGCACCTCCATTCAAACTGTGGGCACCCGGCCGTGACAACTTTCGGCTTCACGGCCGGGCACTCACTGCGCATGCGCGAGTCGCGCTGCGCCCTAGGAGTGGACAGGCGATCGCCTGGGACCTGTCACGTGTCCCAGGTGATCGCCTACAGGGAGGGGCCGCCTTAGGCGATAAGACGTGTGACAGGAAGTCCCACTCCTACCGAACCCCCCAAAAAAAATTACATGTCAAATGTGGCATGTAAGGGGGCGAGGAGTGGTTAAAGCGGAAGTTCCATTTTTGGGTGGAACTCCGCTTTAAGGCACACTGCTGGATCCAGCTTAAAAAGTATTAAGGGAGATGATGGGGCTATATAACCAATGGGACATTGCAGGGAATGCATTAAGGTAAAAAATGTCCTGCCTTCCTGCCTTAAAGTTATACTATAGTCAAAACGTTTTTTCCCTTTAAAATAAAAAAGAGGTCATACTTACCTATTTCTGTTCCAGAGTATTGCACAGATCAGTTCCATACCTTTTCTTTGGGGGTCCCCTGTCAGAGCTCTCTACTACTTCTTCTTCCAAGTGCCTCCTTAGCAAACTGCCAATCCAGGCTGTGTGAGTCCATAGAAACGCACAGCACCGGTAAGCCCTGCCCCCACTCCCTGCTCACAGGAGTTTGACTCCTGCTGCTGCCTGGGTCTCCTGCGAGATCAGGGAGTGGAGGAGACCTGCTTCAGCCTGGGATAGCACTGGAGTGATGAGACAAGCCAGGTATTGTATGTGTTTAGGGACAAAAGAAAAGACAGTGAGACATGTTTTATCTTAATGCATGCAGTGTATTAAGGTAAAAAATGTTTTGACTTTAGAACCACTTTTACAAACAAGGAATCCCACTCTGATTTTTATTGCACAGAACTATGTTCCTGGAACATATTCTATCATTCCATGTATGACCAGCATTAGACAAATTAGTGGGCACCTGATACCTAGTAACCATTAAGGCTCATTTATACTTACACTATTTTGTCAAAAGTATTGGGACACCTGCTTTTACATGCACATAAACTTTAATGGCATCCCAGTCTTAGTCCATGGATTCAATAATGAGTTGGCCTGCCCACTATTTGCAGCTATAACAGCTTCAACTCTTTTGGGAAGGCTGTCCACAAGGTTTAGGAGTGTGTCTGTGGGAATGTTTGACCATTCTTGCAAAAGTGCATTTGTGAGGTATCAGGAACCATGAATCAGATGGAGACAGAAAATGCAGTAAAATCACACCTTTTAATATAATGGTAAAAATTGTACAAATAGTAAAGGTAGTCAAAACATAGCCAGGGTACGGTAGCCAAAGCGGGTAGTCAGAACAAGGCAGTAATCAGGAAGCCTGAGATCAATGTAGTCGGAGGCAGCAGACAGGATCAGAAACCAGAAGGGACATCAGCCAGGTAAGTCTTCAACAGGAACATAGCAGAGAGTCTCCAGATATGTTTGACCAAGGCGAAGGCATGGAAGAAATGAACCAGGCAGTTTAAATAGCCAGAAGGGGCTGGCTGTAGGCTGGACTGACGAAATGATCACTAGGTGAGCAACTGCGGAATGATGAGTGCTGGCAATTAACCAACAGCTGAGCAACCTGAGCACTGAGAAGGGAGGGCTGAGAGCCCAGCCCTGTCATGAGGTCAGGCACTGATGTTGGACGAGAAGGCCTGGCTTGCAGTCTCCGATCTAATTCATCCCAAAGGTGTTCTATCAGGTTGAGGTCAGGACTCTGTGCAGGCCAGTCAAGTTCCTCCACCCCAAACATGTCTTTATGGACTAGATAGAAATACAAGGGTAACGGGACTTTTAAGGTGCATAAACCACACAATAATTAATATAAAAAAGAAATTTATTACAAAAATTTGAAAAAAATCATATATACAAATATACATGAACCATCAAATGTACGTGATAACGTTTCCAAAATGCATACAGACAAATTTCTCTACATGTTTTGCCATATATTTGGCTTCCTCAGGAGTTTGTCATGCAAATACTGGAAACAAAGAAAAGAAAATAAGTACATAATATTTACACAGAATTCATACTCCAAATTACAACAAACATAATATTTTTATAGATGACTGAAAACCATATCAAACCAAAGAGTGCTCCAACATCAATAAACTCATCTCAATATTGGATCTATTTATTCAAGATTATACATGACCCTATGAATATCAATTATATGTACATTACCTGTAACAATTTGATGGTGCAGTCTAAAAAGAATGACCTGATAGCCAATGAGCCAACCCGCATGGGAGCGCCCAAAAGGAGTGTATCATAGAGGGGGGGATACTGGCAAAAATAGCCACCCGGATATTGCTAGCACAGAAGCAGAGGGCCATCTGAGAGAAATTATAAAGAAAAAGTTTAATGGTATATATATATAAAAAGTATAAATTGACATAGGCATCTCTATCCAACTACACGGCACATTCCCCATCGGCATTTACCTGTTTGTAGCTTATTGAAAGTCAAGCATTAGAATAGGGGAAAAGAGGTAATATCTCCAAAAAAAAACAAATAGTGTCCACTCTAGAAGGAAAATAAATAGTGGAAAGCACTATAAATATTTGATCCAATCTAATTGGTGATCAATCAAAAAGTTCACCATAGGATTGTTAGCTGGTCCATACCTGGTTAATCCAAATAGATAAAGTATATCCACATTAAGGCAAGACTGCCAAAAGACTTGTCTTACAAAACCGATCAATCAATGTTCTGAAAAATATATATATGTAGACTATTTTAAGTTAAGGACCAAGTGAACCAAACAACAGGATAAAGGCCAATAATGCCCATGGAAGAGTCTAATGCCTAAGTATTTACCTTTGACTGTTATTAGAGATGTCTTCTCCCCAGGATGTTGGTCATGCTAATGGATTACAAGACTGCAATCCGGACTATATACCCCCCTCCCTCATCCCATTGGACGCACAATGGCGCCAAATCAATGGGCGGAGCGGGCACGTCAGTTCCTGCGTCCGCCCACCGTAATATCCGACCCGGAAGTGACGAAACCACCACAGGAGACGGGAGACGTCCGCCGGAAACGCCACCCCGCTCATCGGGAGAAAACATCCAGGCACGCAGGACGCACCATAAGACGGATCCGGAAGGGGATTTGTGCCTGAAGTATAGAATAAGGGCAAACTTCCTTTAGAGCCAAGGCAGAGACGGCACAATAGGATGGTACAGAAAAGGGGCCCGGAGATCCGGTAGGCTTGGCCAGATGGCGCTCACATCATCTCCTAAAAGGAGAATAAAGAAAGACGCCCTGGGCGCCCATATGATCACCTAATCCCCCCCTAAAAAAGGGAGACCACTCCAAAACTGGTAGACTCTATTGGAATCAATAGAATATGGTTAATCAAATAATCTATTAATAACTAATATTGAAAGGAGCCCCTAAAGAATATAGAGATGTGGCAAATTCAGTCACCTGTACATAAAAAACAAGTTTAATAAACAAAAAATGTATAACAAAAATTTTTTTTATTTGTTTTGAACAGAATCAACTCAAAAAGCATGACTAATTTTACCCTACAAAAAGGGTTTGAAACTAATGGACTCATTTAACCCGGGATACATGGTAGCTCTCAAGGTATGTATCCATCTGGTTTCCCGTTGTAGGAGATTTTTATCCACATCACCACCTCTTTCGTTGAGAGGTATATGCTCAAGAGCAAAGAATTTAATCTTTGACAAATCAAAAGAGTGAAACAGACCACTGTGTCTGCTGATGGGAGTCTCCATTTTTTTCTTTTGAATGAGAGATACATGGTCTCTCATTCTGTGGAAGAAAGGCCTCTTTGTTTTACCAACATAGAAGGCCTTGCAGTCACAGATCATCAGATAGATGATGCCAATCGACTGGCAATTACTAAAGAAATTTGGTCTGTAAGTGGCTCCATTGGGGAGAACTATTTCAGTAGAATCATAAATAAACCTACAGAATTCACAGTGACCACACGGGGCCGAACCTCTCCTACTTTCAACCCCCTTGGTTTGAAGGTGGCTGTGAACTAATTGATATTTTAAGGATCTAGATTTTCTATATGTAATTTGAGGAAGTGGCTTGATGTATTTAGAAATAATCTCATCTGTTGCTAGCAACGGCCAGAATTTTTGAATAATCTTTCTTACTTTCTGATGTTCACCTGAAAACCTGGTAATTAGTCGTACCTGCTGGTCAGTGGTATGGGATTTCTTAGTATGTATTAAATCTTTCCTATTTTTATTTTTAGCTCGTTTATAGGCTTTTTTAAGGATTGAACGACTATACCCTCTAGCAATTAATCGAGATTGGAGAGCAGAAGCCTCCATCTCAAAATCAACATCCTTGCTACAGTTTCTTCTGATTCTTAAATACTGACTGTAGGGGATACTTTGTACCAGAGTCTTGGGGTGAGAACTTGTGGCATGCAAGATGGTATTGCCTGAAGAGGGCTTTCTATATAATGAAGAGCCCAAAGTACCATCAGAATTCAAATAGATGGAAATATCCAAGAAATTTATCACATTCTGGTCACAAGTCATTGTAAATTTGAGATTAAAAGAATTTACAGCTAATGAGGACATGAAAGAAATTAATTCCTCTGAGGAGCCGGTCCAAACAACAAAAATGTCATCGATAAAGCGTCGCCATATCAAGACCTTATCAAAGAACTTTTCAAATAATTCTAATGAAAAAATCTCCCGTTCCCACCCCCCCAGGTACAGATTGGCGTACGATGGGGCACACTTGGTCCCCATCGCAACACCCTGCACCTGGAGGTAGTGGGAACGGTCAAAAACAAAAATGTTGTTGGTAAGTATAAACAGCAACAATTCCAAAATAAACTTGTTGTAGGGCCTAGCTCCAGGTCCTCTCTCAGAAAGGAAGCCCTCTACAACTTGAACGCCCCTGGTATGGGGAATAGAGTTATAGAGGGCTTCCACATCAATAGCCACTAGCCACGATCCAGGTGGTACACACAGACCGCCTAAAGATCTCAGTAGATCTGCAGTATCTTGAATGTAGGAACTTAAGGAACCTACATGAGGCCTCAGGTAATCATCTACCAGCTTACTAGCTGGCTCTGTAAGGCAGCCAATGCCTGACACAATTGGACGGCCGGGAGGACTTTCCAAATTTTTGTGCACCTTTGGTAGAGCATAAAACGTGGGAAGTCTAGGCTTTTCTATAACCAAGAATTCACACGTTTTCTTGTCTATAAGGTTATCACGATAGGCCCGGTTGATAAGGATGCGGTATTTAGTCTCCGCATATTTCACCTGTGCAAAACGAATAGAGCGATACCAACTTTTGTTTAAGAGGAGGTTCATAACCATCAGCTTATATTTAGTCAAATCCATTACTACTACAGGTCCTTCTCAAAAAATTAGCATATTGTGATAAAGTTCATTATTTTCTGTAATGTACTGATAAACATTAGACTTTCATATATTTTAGATTCATTACACACAACTGAAGTAGTTCAAGCCTTTTCTTGTTTTAATATTGATGATTTTGGCATACAGCTCATGAAAACCCAAAAATCCTATCTCAAAAAATTAGCATATTTCATCCTACCAATAAAAGAAAAGTGTTTTTAATACAAAAAAAGTCAACCTTCAAATAATTATGTTCAGTTATGCACTCAATACTTGGTAGGGAATCCTTTTGCAGAAATGACTGCTTCAATGCGGCGTGGCATGGAGGCAACCAGCCTGTGGCACTGCTGAGGTGTTATGGAGGCCCAGGATGCTTCGATAGCGGCCTTAAGCTCATCCAGAGTGTTGGGTCTTGCGTCTCTCAACTTTCTCTTCCCAATATCCCACAGATTCTCTATGGGGTTCAGGTCAGGAGAGTTGGCAGGCCAATTGAGCACAGTAATACCATGGTCAGTAAACCATTTACCAGTGGTTTTGGCACTGTGAGCAGGTGCCAGGTCGTGCTGAAAAATGAAATCTTCATCTCCATAAAGCTTTTCAGCAGATGGAAGCATGAAGTGCTCCAAAATCTCCTGATAGCTAGCTGCATTGACCCTGCCCTTGATAAAACACAGTGGACCAACACCAGCAGCTGACATGGCACCCCAGACCATCACTGACTGTGGGTACTTGACACTGGACTTCAGGCATTTTGGCATTTCCCTCTCCCCAGTCTTCCTCCAGACTCTGGCACCTTGATTTCCGAATGTACTTTGGACCACTGAGCAACAGTCCAGTGCTGCTTCTCTGTAGCCCAGGTCAGGCGCTTCTGCCGCTGTTTCTGGTTCAAAAGTGGCTTGACCTGGGGAATGCGGCACCTGTAGCCCATTTCCTGCACATGCCTGTTCACAGTGGCTCTGGATGTTTCTACTCCAGACTCAGTCCACTGCTTCCGCAGGTCCTCCAAGGTCTGGAATCGGTCCTTCTCCACAATCTTCTTCAGGGTCCGGTCACCTCTTCTCATTGTGCAGCGTTTTCTGCCACACTTTTTCCTTCCCACAGACTTCCCACTGAGGTGCCTTGATACAGCACTCTGGGAACAGCCTATTCGTTCAGAAATTTATTTCTGTGTCTTACCCTCTTGCTTGAGGGTGTCAATGATGGCCTTCTGGACAGCAGTCAGGTCGGCAGTCTTACCCATGATTGTGGTTTTGAGTAATGAACCAGGCTGGGAGTTTTTAAAAGCCTCAGGAATCTTTTGCAGGTGTTTAGAGTTAATTAGTTGATTCAGATGATTAGGTTAATGGCTCGTTTAGAGAACCTTTTCATGATATGCTAATTTTTTGAGATAGGAATTTTGGGTTGTCATGAGCTGTATGCCAAAATCATCAATATTAAAACAAGAAAAGGCTTGAACTACTTCAAGTTGTGTTTAACGAATCTAAAATATATGAAAGTCTAATGTTTATCAGTACATTACAGAAAATAATGAACTTTATCACAATATGCTAATTTTTTGAGAAGGACCTGTATATTACCTCCTTTATCCGAGGGTTTTATCACTAAATGTTCATTCTGTTTTAAAGATAACAATGCTTTTCGTTGGGACGGTTTGAGATTGGTATTTCCTCTAAACTTTTTCCAATTCGTGCTCTGTAGTTCCTTTGTAACTTGTTGGGTGAAAGCCCAAATATTGGGGTTCCCTTGGAGAGTGGGAAAAGTCCTGGATTTGGGTTTATATAGATTAGGTGGGGAAAAAATTCTCTCCGTATAGATCTCTTCAACGGGGTCAGACTGGGGTTCCTCAAGGGGGTCATCTAGTGGATTACCTTCTTCCCATAATTCCATTAAGTCATTTATTGCCTGAATTTCCTTAGGGCTCTTTCACACGGGGCGGATCAGTCATGATCCGCCCCGTGAAGCTCCGCTTGCTCAGCGGGGATCATTCAGTTGATCCCCGCTGAGCCGGCGGATGACTGGGCGGTCCCCGCACACTGTGCAGGGACCGCCCTGTCAGAGCGCCGCTCTCCCCTATGGGGAGATCGGATGAACATGGACAGTCTGTCCGTGTTCATCCGATCCGCTCCGCCGACGGAAGGAAAACTAGGGTTTTCCTCCGTCACACTTTGGCGGAGCGGATGTCAGCGGACATGTCACCGCTGACATCCGTGGCTCCATAGGGCTACATGGAGCGTCCGTCCAGGTCCACCTAAAAAACTGACAGGCGGACCTGAACGGACCCACCGTGTGAAAGGGGCCTTAATTGTTTTATTTTGCCAGAGATCTACCCCCATGGAATCTATGGGAGAACGTTTGTAGTCTTTGTCAAACATAATCTTAAAAGTAAGTTTTCTCGCAAAGAGATTGACGTCCTTTATGATTTCAAAGGCATCAACCTCCTGGTCAGGGCAGAACGTCAGACCAAGGATCAAAACCTCAGTCTGATCCGGCGTGAGTGAATGTGAGGATAAATTAATTACTTGGAAATTGCTTTGGAAATCACTTTGGGTGTCTGTAAAGGAGGGGGTGCCTTTTTGTTGTCCACACTTAGGGGAGGTGAGAAAATTGGTGCAGTACGAAGATCCCCAACATTGGGGATTTGAAAGTCCCCCGAGGGGGTGCCTGTTGATTGACTTAACTTTGGTGCATTAAGGGTATTGGAAAGACTGGGTGTAGACGAACTAAGGTGACCATCACCTATAGAATTATGTCTTTATGGACCTTATGAAAAAACTCACCGCTCCAGGTGTAACTGATATGCCCACTGGAACACACACCTGCTAGCCCCGGCTCGCCTCCATGGTATATTGTCAAAATAAGAAACGGCTGCACCTCACGTGGGCTCCAAGTAAAGTTTATTGGAATTAGAAAATATCCAAAATGACACCAGCAGTGGTCAAAGTAGACGTGTTTCTCACAGGGATGGTTTGCTGTCGTCCTCTAGCAAACCATCCCTGCATCCTCTCCCTCGGCTTGCGCTTCATCTACCCCTTTGTGTACCAAGCCTCGTTTTTGATCATTGTCCCCCCGAGCGGATGACGTCTCTCTCGGTTGCTTCCACCTGCCTATCCACATAGCTGTCGGTCAGGTCTTCTCCTCCCAGCAGCTGTGTTGTCGCTTATCATCGGTGTCTCCCAGTCCGATGGTTGGTTCCATCTACCCAGCTCGACACCCATCACCCCCACAGTGGGTTCTGCTCATTGCAGATGAGGTGCTCAGCTTGATCACCACAGCAGCGTCCCAGAGGGCTGGACTACACCCTATCGCTTGCCAGGGTACTCATACAGTGTTTCCCACGCTGTTTAGCATTTCCATCTGTTTGAGGAAAGTTTTACACATTTTGGCTTTCACCATTTTACATCATTGTTTTGTAAAACTTTTTTGTGCTTTCAACCATATTGGCATTATCAGATAAGTGATATAGTGATCATTCGCTCTCTTTCTATAGGAGTTCCCATTCAGCGCTATTGGTTGTGGCTGTTTTTTTTGGAGTGTTGTTCTTGGAGTTATTCGTAGTTGTGGAATCCCCTTAAAGACGCCTGACTATAATATTGAGTTATATTGCTCTTGATTTCAGTTATTACTCTTCAGTTGATTTACTTGATATATATATTGGTACTGCCTGTTACTATTCCACAGAATTCTTACAGTAAAGACAATTTCTGTGTTTTATCATAACATGTGTGTTTTTCATTGGTCCTTGCACTTACACTATTGCCAGGTGTGCTAGAGGGGCTAAGACTGTTCTTGTGCCAGTGGGGCTGAGACTGTTCTGTGCCAGAGGGGCTGAGACTGTTCTTGTGCCAGAGGGGCTGAGACTGTTCTTGTGCCAGAGGGGCTGAGACTGTTCTTGTCACAGAGGGGCTGAGACTGTTCTTGTCACAGAGGGGCTGAGACTGTTCTTGTCCCAGAGGGGCTGAGACTGTTCTTGTGGCAGAGGGGCTGAGACTGTTCTTGTGCCAGAGGGGTGAGACTGTTCTTGTGCCAGAGGGGTGAGACTGTTCTTGTGCCAGAGGGGCTGAGACTGTTCTTGTGGCAGAGTGGCTGAGACTGTTCTTGTGCCAGAGGGCTGAGACTGTTCTTGTGCCAGAGGGGCTGAGACTGTTCTTGTGCCAGAGGGGCTGAGACTGTTCTTGTGGCAGAGGGGCTGAGACTGTTCTTGTGCCAGAGGGGCTGGGACTGTTCTTGTGCCAGAGGGGCTGAGACTGTTCTTGTGGCAGAGGGGCTGAGACTGTTCTTGTGGCAGAGGGGCTGAGACTGTTCTTGTGCCAGAGGGGCTGGGACTGTTCTTGTGCCAGAGGGGCTGAGACTGTTCTTGTGGCAGAGGGGCTGAGACTGTTCTTGTGGCAGAGGGGTGAGACTGTTCTTGTGCTAGAGGGGTGAGACCAGGGCCGGCCCTACCATGGGACCCGGTGAGACCATGGTCCCAGGCGGCACTTTAAGAGGGGCGGCAACAGGGGCACACTGCCTGAGGACCTGGGTTTCCCTCCATCTAGTGTGCAGTGTCAGAGGGGCTGAGACTGTTCTTGTGCCAGAAGGGCTGAGACTGTTCTTGTGCCAGAGGGGCCGAGACTGTTCTTGTGCCAGAGGGGCTGAGACTGTTCTTGTGCCAGAGGGGCTGAGACTGTTCTTGTGCCAGAGGGGCTGAGACTGTTCTTGTGCCAGAGGGGCTGAGACTGTTCTTGTGCCAGAGGGGCTGAGACTGTTCTTGTGCCAGAGGGGCTGAGACTGTTCTTGAGGTTGAGAGGCAGAGTACGGAACCAAACACACTCAAGCGGCTCCTTCGGGGGTAGCGCTCGACCTATTACTGTTATAAATATTCCCCACCCAGCCAGGTGTGTCAATGTGCGTAGTGCTGATTTCAAAGTCGTGGGCACAAGAACAGGGGACCGAATGCATCCAGTGGCTCTGTCAGGGGTAAGCACTACAATGTATTTTCTGCTTAAATTAAATTTGCTTGAGAAAAAAAAAAACTTCCCATGTTGTTTTGTAAGGTGCTTTATCCTTATTTTGCTGTACAATTTGTTATTTAATGTTTTTATTTTTTTCAATTGAAAAAATGGAAGAAAATCACATAAAAATTTCAAAGCAGCAGTGCACAAAAATGTATTTGTGTTTTTTTACTTTGTCTGTGTATTTTACTGTTATTTGATTAACTAAAGTAAATGGCTATAAAATACAAAATTAAAAAAATGCAAAATAAGGAGAAAAAAAAACACAAACACTGCAAAGCATCATGGGAAGGTATATTTATTTTGAAGTAAACAAAAATCAGTTTTGCCAAAATCCCTAGTCATTAAAGAGACCCCTACAGTCACCTACAGAAAGCAGGCAACTTCCATTTGCATACACAATCACAGACTAGCAGTTCTTGAACTGCATTATGCTTGCCAGTCTGTACACAAACAGCCTTTGAAGTTACCAATTCCGCGGAAAAGCAAGAAATTGAGAAATCAGTTTTGGATGGACCTTTAAAAAACAAACATTTTAAATTATGGCAAATATATTGAATATGTCAGCTATCGATATTTCTACATAACGTTAAGTAGAACGTTTTCCATTCTGATCCTTCATTAAATCCTGCCTTGATTAAACATTTAAGAAATTGCCCTGGCATATCTGAAGTCCCATGACAGATGCCAGTTCTAACATGTCTTTTCAAAGCAGCCGCCTGGAAAGTATTAACAGTGTCAGGAGGTATTTGGGGAAAAGGACACTTAAAAACTACATGAGAGCTCATCCAAGCAAAAGTATTGTTTGAGCATTGAGATTATTGTGGCTTTGAAGAAAAAGATCAATGGATTCCTTGCATTCTTTCAAGGAAACTGTGACATTGGAAATGTTATGTGGCAATTCTATGAAGGGCAAATAAGAGTGCAGTAAGTCACACGCAGAGCGCTGATGGAGAGAAATGTCACAATTCTGATCTGTTGCTTTAAACAAATTTCTATGTAATAGAATTGGCTGCAGTCATCACCTCTAAGGGGCTATATGTGAGATAGGAAAACATTTGCTTTTAAATAATTCAGCAATTTTTGAAACACCTGAATGGCTCCTAAAAATAACAACCACACAGTATATACTGGATGTTGCCTGGTTACACATAAGGCTGAGAGAAATTGAGGATTTTCTTTTCACTCAAATTAAATTGAAGAGCTCCTCAAATTTCCCCAATTTGGTAAACTGATTTGAGTGAAAAGAAAATCCTCAATTTGCAAAAAATTTAAGTTTCTGTACACACTAGTGCGATTTCAGATGCTACTTGAGTAACACAGAATCGCATGACAAGGGAAGTCGCATTGCTTTCAGTGGTGTCCATTCACATCAATGCAATTCAGCACGACTTGGTTTTGGAAAAGGTTCTGTACTACTTTGGTGCGATTCCAGCACAACTTTGGCCCCATAGAATCGACAAACCACATCCGAAGTTGCACTACATAATCGCACTGGAAATCAGATCAAATCATTTTTCAACAGTGTGAACCTAGCCTAAATGGCTCTTTAGGGTTATAGAAGATTCTTATAATTATTCTCAGTCAATGTACTGTAGCGGTGTGTTGCTACGAGTTATTAACATCCACGCATATTCACCCTGCTACCAGACATCCATACGTCACACTTGTAGACAATGAAAAGTCTTTTGCTTTGTTTTGTTGTTTTATTTGGGGGATTGAACTTGGTTGGGGAAAGGGATATGGGATGCCCATAGAATAAATTGGTATTTGCAATGTTGGAGCGCTTCCAGCTTCCCATTGACAAATGATTTACTCATTATCTTTGTATTATCTTGAATAGAACAAAAATGGTGGACTCTAATCTGGATAGACTTTTCACCTCAGAACTTCTCCCACCTCTGCACTCTCCCTGCAGACTTTTACCTCCAGGATGCTTCTCCTCCTGCACAACACTTTCCTGTCAGAGCATTAGACATCCTGTCCCACCATCTTGAGCTGACTAGGCTCCACTCTGAATAAGTCCTAGGAATTGTTTCACTTGATTCTTAATAGGCCAGGGGCCTGCAGTACCCCTTCTTGCTGGCCCTGAACATTTAGTTGTAAAAGATATCTGACGATGGACTACTGATCCCAGCAAGTCCGACTTGCAAACCCTGCGCCCTCAGGCCGCAACAATTTGGCACAAAACCCCACAGTCTCTCTAGGCTCTGCACCCAGCTCCCCTGGCATGCCTCTTCCATATCTCCACTGTGCTTCACTCACCGACTCCTGCCCTGGTCTGTCCTGAAGGATTTACCTGGACCGTGCGGACCAACTGCTCCTCCAGCTCCTGTTCCAGGACACCTCTCCATGAACGGTTAAGGAGAGGCTTCCTTTCCAGCTCCAGAGCTCCTCCGCCGGATCGACACCCCCACCCCAGATAGGGGTGTTCCTCCTACATGCAGTCTAGCACTTCATCCTTCAGTTCACCCAGCCAACAACTCCCCTCTAGCAGGCTGACCGTGAGTAAATGTAGGAGTCCTGCCCCCTGCCAATCCTAGTTGGGGATTGGTCAGGGCTCCTTACATGTACTCCATGCCACTCCAACTCCCAGCCCCGCCCCTCTTCCAGAACATTCTCACTGGAAGCAGGGGAGGCATCCAAATGCTGGTGTACATGTCAGTCACACCCACTGCTACTAACCACTCCCTGCCTCAGATCAAAAACAAACAGGCCTAGCTTGCAGTATAAGCCTGCTTAAATTTACCTGCACTGACAGAACTTACAAACACTACACCTCTAGCACCTACCTATGGTAGAGGGTGCTACATCACCTATGCAAAAATATCCTAAATATCTTAGATTTAAACTTTAGCTCAAGGCTGCAAAGGAGACTGTGTTGTACACATGCCGAAGTCGCAATATTTTGCAGCACGGCAAAAATATTCGCCCTGCTGCATTTGGCAGGCAGTACCTCTGTCAAATGCAAATCATTCAATTGAATAGGGCTGCACTGCAATTGAACAGGGCTGCACTTGCGGTTGCAGCATTGCATTCCCAAAGCTAAATCACATTCATCTGTCAAAAAAAGACATTCAGGAGGTGTCAGCCACTCCTATACTGCCCTTTAAAAAGCAATCCACCACAAATCAGTCTTCACAGTGTGACCCAGGTGTGAACAGGCCCTACAATTTGAATTCATTTCTTTAGTAGCAGGACATGATGGTAGAGACTGAGAAAAATGACTCCAATGTACAAAAGATGGTCAGAAATGGCTCATGTGTTACAAGACTGTCAGGAATTTCTTGCTTGTTCAAAAAGACTATCAGGAAGTGATCACCTGTTACAATAGACTGTAAAAGATTGTGAAAAGCGATACTCTTATATGTATATGCATATGTGTGTAGGACCCTCGTCCTAGAATGTAAATTTAGTTATGCTGGGTGGTAGCCAACCTGGCTGATTTGTAGCGTTTAGTGGTCAAATGACTTCTGTCCTAATCCTGTTTAGCTGTGGTTTTCCCTTTTGTCAGTAGGTGGTGCTGTTGCATTTGACATTAGTGTAATGAGCTACAGTGAGTTCAGGTTATGGATAAACATATCTTTCTCAGCCAATCATATTTGCTGCTATATATGCTGGGAAAAGGAAGGCGTCAGGTGATCAAGGTCTTCCCGCCCAGGGCTGTGGCCTGGGTGGATGTGTGGGGAACAGTTCCTGGCCACTAGGCCTGAAGCCTGAGGCCTATCCGGGTATTTCCTGGCTAATAGGCCTATTTGAGGCCTATCCGGGTGTTCCAGATTCTGCTGAGAAAAGCCTGCCAAAGATCCGGAAACGATTCTGAGGGATGGAGTTCTAAGAAAGCACCAGAGGTGACTCTTAATAAGCTGGAGGCTATGAAGTGGCTGGGGTCACTTCAAGAGAGAACTCATCCAAGGGAATCTGTGTATGAAGCTATGAGTAAAGTTCAGTTACTAGAGGAGACAACCTATCCTACAGTAAGTACAGATGTGCTGGTTCAGCTTAAAGGCTCTTTTTCCTGTACTGCTGTCTACCTTCTCTCACCTATTTTTGTCTGGATGGTTTTTCCGACGGAATTCCGCTCAAGCTTGGTTTGCATACACACGGTCACACAAAAGTTCTCTGAACTTTCGAGCGTTAAGAACGCGGTGACGTACAACACTACGACAAGGCGAGAATAAGAGGTTCAATGCTTCCGAGCATGCGCCAAATTGTTTCCGAGCATGCATATTTTTTTACCCGTCGGAATTGCATACAGACGAACGGATTTTCCGATCGGAATTTTTTCCGTTGGAAAAATTGAGAACCTGCTCTCAAACTTTTGCTGGGGGAAATTCCACCAGCAAAAGTCCGATGGAGCATACACAAGGTCGGAATTTACGATGAAAAGCTCACATTGGACTTTTGCTGGCGGAAATTCCGACCGTGTGTACGGGGCATAAGTGTCTACCAATCCGCCTGTTGCTGATCGATCTTAGGGTGTCCTGTGCCATACCCCCTCTTTCCGACCATGTCCATCACCCACCATGCCTAGTACCCTGCACCCTGAGGATTTATGTCAGCCCTCCCTACCTCTGGTAGTCACCATCAGGCTCCTGGAAAATCGGGGTAGGCACTACATATGTGTCTATACACTACTGGTCAAAAGTGTTAGAACACCACATTTTTCCAGTTTTTGGTGAAATGTATCCAGTTTCATGTCTCGATGTACTCAATATACTATATACAATATTGTTTGAAAAGTTCTTCCCAAAACATTTGCAGAAGTTCCCACATATATGTTAGTCTTGTAGGTTGCTTTGTTTGCACCTTTCTGTCCAGTTCATCCCAGTCCAGCTCAATTGGGTTTAAGGCTGAAGACGTGTAATGTAATATGCCCTCCAAAGTACAACAAATGAACGTGACTTATAGGCAACATCATAGAAGAAGACATTTTTCTAAGAAATGTATTCTCCAAATGGATGCCTCCAGTGAAAGTTTAGGAGTCATTCTGTCTCAGGAGGTCAATGGGAAGCACATCCCATAGTCTTTCTCAGCAGGAAGTAGTGGAGCAAAAATTCTAGCCATCAAGTGGGTTTTGGATTTTCTGTACTATTTTCTACTTGGCAAGAAGTTCTGTTTGGTGTTGGACAATGTCCCACTAATCTGGATGAAACAGAACAAACACTCAAATGCTGTAGTAACCAGGTGGTTCCTGACCCTACAAAGGTTTACTTTTGTAATGTAACACAGACATGAAAAGCAACATCAAAATGATGCCCTCTCTAGGGTACACTGCAGAATGTCCCAAATTGCCTCGAACACCTATGCATCAAGGTGGGGGGTATATGTACAGGATGCCAGGGATAGGTCCTAGATTGGAGACATGTATCCCTATTGTTTGGCTTGTGGTCCCTTTAGTTGGGACAACAAGAGACAGTTGGAGTACTCAAGGATTCTCCCCCATGCAGGGTGAGGAGTTCCGGGTTGATCCAGCAGAGAGGGAAATCTGATTTACAGTTTTACGAGGATTAAGTTCTGATATGAGTCCTGGAATTCGCTGGCTCAAAAAGATTTTGGGTGGGACAGAGCCTCCAACCCTGACTATGGGTAGCTTGTTTCGGTAAGGGTTAACCTGCCTGTGAGAGAGGGTTGAAAAGGGTAGGAAGCCGTCAGCAGGTGTCCATAAGGTGTTGTATGGAGAAGGACACACTTGTGGGAAGGAACTGTGTGGTGTTTGTTGGTTACTGAGACACTGCTGAGCTGTAGTGACCTTTTCTTTGTACCCCTGGAGCAGGTGAGGACTTTAAAATGGTTCTAAAGTCAAAATGTTTTTTACCTTAATGCATTCCCTGCATAAAGGTAAAAAATGTGCCAGTACTTGTTGAGTCCATTCCTCCATAAACACTTACCTGACTCCTTTAGTAATCTAATGCTATCCCATCTCCAGCACCGCTACTTCCTCTTCCTGGTCTCACTGGAGACTCTGAGAACAGCAGGAACCATAAGCTCCTGCTACTCTCAGTCAAATCCTATGTGGAAGGAGCGGAAGGCGTGCACCCATGTGGCTCAGAAATGTGGCCACATGGGTGCACCATCAGACCACTCAGTTTCCTCCTCCAGCAATCCAGTTCTGTCCCATCTGTAGTGCCACTGCTCCCTCTCCCTGGTCTTACAGGAGACTCTGAGAGCAGCTGGAGCCATAGGCGCCTGCTGCTGTTAGTCAAATACTGTGTGGAGGGAGCAAGGGGTGTGGCCGTGGCTTGCGCAAAAGAAGAAATAGAAAGTGCTGGTGGGGAACTCCAGGAGAGGAGATAATGGACCACTCTGTGCAATACCATTGCACAGGGCAGGTAAATATAAAATATTGTTTGTTTAATTTAAGTAAAATAAATTAGCATTTAATATCACTTTAAATCTTGTGATGGGACAAGTTTACACTGGTGGTGACCTGTAGTTTTGTTTTTATGTTTGCTTTTCCAAAGTTGGCTGGCTGGTGATCCAGAGCCCCAAAATAAAGGGATTTTTATAACAGCTTACCTGTAAAATCCTTTTCTTGGAGTACATCACGGGACACAGAGCGACTTAGTCATTACTAATGGGTTATATAGTTTACCTTCAGGTGCTGGCACTGGCAACTTCCAAACCGGAAGTACCCTCCCCTATATAAGCCCCTCCCATCCGGGAGCACCTCAGTTTTGTAGCAAAGCAATAAGTGTCCCAAAAAGAGGGGTGGGAGCTCTGTGTCCCGTGATGTACTCCAAGAAAAGGATTTTACAGGTAAGCTGTTATAAAAATCCCTTTTTCTTTTTCGTACATCACGGGACACAGAGCGACTTAGTCATTACTAATGGGACGTCCCAAAGCAATGCCAAATGAGGGGAGGGATACATAAGCTGGGCGCCATCAGGCATGAGGATCTTTTGCGGCCTGCAACACACTGCGCCCAAAGGCGACATCCTCCTGACTTCTAACGTCTACCTGTAGAATCTAGTAAACGTGTGTACTGAAGACCATGTTGCGGCCTTACAGACTTGAGCCAGGGAGGCCTGGTGATGCACTGCCCATGAAGTTCCAACTGCTCTTGTGGAGTGCGCCCTAACTTTGAATGGAGGCGGTCTCTTTCTCAAGCCATAGGCTTGTATTATGACCTGTCGAATCCACTTGGCTAAAGTAGATTTTGATGCTGCCTGACCCTTTCTGGGGCCTTCCAGCAGAATAAACAAAGTATCCGTTCTGCGAATCTGAGCAGTGGCTTTTAGATAAGCTTTAACTGCTCTTACTACATCCAAAGAATGCAATAACTTTTCCTCTACCGAGCTAGGTTTGGGGAAAAAAGAAGGAAGAACCACATCTTGGTTCAAATGAAACCTCGATACCACCTTAGGAAGAAAGGCTGGATGAGGACGTAATACTACTCTGTCCTTATGGACAACCAGATATGGCTCCTTACAGGACAAGGCGGCTAATTCCGATACTCTTTTAGCCGAACAAATGGCTACTAAGAAAATCAATTTCCTGGTGAGAAGAACCAAGGAAATGTGTTGCAATGGTTCAAACGGTTGTTTCTGTAGAACCGACAGAACCAGGTTTAAGTCCCATGGACATATGGGAATACTAACCGGAGGGCTAATACGCATCACTCCTTGTATGAAAGCTTTGACTAGTGAATGCGAAGCCAAGGGCCTTTGAAAAAATATTGACAAGGCCGAAATCTGACTCTTGATAGTACTCAAGGCCAGCTTCCTATCTACAGCCCACTGTAGGAAGTCCAAAATCCTACCTATTACGTACTTACGTGGATGCCATTTCTTGGCCTCACACCATGTAATGTACGCCTTCCAGATCCTATAATAGATCTGCCTGGATACCGGCTTCCTGGCATTGATCATGGTAGATTCCACAGGATTAGAGAGCCCTCTCTTTTTCAGAATGTGGGCTTCAATAGCCAGGCCGTCAAACCTAGGGCTGGTAAGGAAGGGTGGTATATCGGTCCTTGCGACAGCAGGTCCGGACGATGTGGGAGGGTCCAAGGACTCCTCTCTGACATTTTTACAATCTCCGCGTACCATGCCCTTCGGGGCCACGCTGGAGCCACCAGAATCACTGGTTTCTTTTCTACCCTGATTCTGCGGATTAATCGCGGTAACAATTGTGGCGGTGGGAATGCATATATCAGCTTGAACTGATCCCAAGGGAACACTAGGGCATCCAAGCCGCAAGCTAGGGGATCCCTTGTGCGAGACACAAATCTGTCCACCTTTGCGTTGAATCTGGATGCTAGCAGATCTACATCCGGTGTTCCCCACCGCTGGCATATTGCCTGGAAAACCTCGGGGTGAAGAGACCATTCCCCCGGGCATAATTGCTGGCGACTTAAAAAGTCCGCTTTCCAATTTTCCACTCCTGGGATGAAAACCGCGGATATGGCTGGGACATATCTTTCTGCCCATTCCAGGATGCAATTCGCTTCCCTCTGGGCTGCACGACTCCTGGTGCCACCCTGGTGATTGATATATGCCACTGCTGTGGCATTGTCTGATTGAATTCTGACAGGGGACCCTTGGAGTTTGGATGTCCATGCTACTAGGGCATACCGGGCTGCTCGTATCTCTAAGAGATTGATGGGCAGGGCCTTCTCTGCTTCTGACCACTTGCCCTGGAGAGACCATTGCTCCAGTACTGCCCCCCAGCCTATGAGGCTGGCATCTGTAGTGACCACCTTCCAAGAAACCGGACTGAAGGGTTTCCCTTTTTCCAGATTCTGGGGCACCAACCACCAATGGAGGCTCTTGCGAACGGAAGGGGACAGGGACATTGGTAAGTCTAAAGCCTGAACTTTTTTGTTCCAGGCTGACAGTATGGCCCTTTGCAAATTCCTTGAATGGAATTGACCGTAGGGTACTGCTTCGAATGAAGCCACCATTTTTCCCAGCAGCCTCATGCACAGGCGTATGGATGGTTTTCTTTTTGTACCCACTAAGTGGGTCAAATCTTTTAAAGACGACACCTTCTCTGGAGGTAAGAAAATCTTTCTCTGATTTGAATCCAGCCTTAGCCCTAAGTATTCCAGACTTTTGACTGGTCTTAGAGCTGACTTGTCCCGGTTGATAATCCAACCATGATATTCCAGATACTTGATTGTCTTGTGAATAGCTACTTCCAGCTTTTCCACTGAGTGGTCTATTAGTAGCAGGTCGTCTAGATATGCCATTATCGTTACACCTTGTGTTCTTAGATTGGCCAATAGTGGGGCCAGAATTTTTGTGAACACTCGTGGTGCTGTGGCCAGACCGAAAGGTAAGGCTCTGAACTGAAAATGGCGCCCTTCTACTGCAAAGCGTAGAAATTTCTGGTGGGCCGGAAAGATGGGAATATGCAGATAAGCATCCCTTATGTCGATCGAGGCTAACCATTCCTGCCCTTGTAGGGCGGTGGCCACCGATCGGATCGACTCCATCCGAAAAGTCCTGATATTTAGGAACTTGTTTAGCCCTTTTAGATTTAATATGGGCCTCACGTCCCCATTTGGTTTGGGGACTGTGAAAAGGTTCGAGTAAAACCCGAATCCGCTTTCTTCCAGGGGAACCTTCATGATTACACCTTGGAGCAATAGTTGTTCTAGTGCCAGAAGGAGGGATCCTCTCTTCTGGGGATCTCTTGGCACGTTTGACCTCATAAATTGGGCAGGAGGAGTGTCTTTTAACTCCAGCTTGTATCCCAGACTTACTGCGGAGAGCACCCATCTGTCTCTGATGGTGTCCCGCCAGGTCTCTGTGAACAACTGAAGTCTTCCCCCCACCCGATTGAGTGGGGGCAACGCTTCATGACTTGGGGGGAGGTTTTGTACCTCTCTTGATCCAGGGTTTCTTGTTACCCTGTGATTGTCCCTGATTTCTGCCCCCTGAATTTGACCGCGGAGGCCGTCGGAACTGTTTCACAGCCGATGTGCCAGGGACTGGAGAAGTAGGCCTCTTAAAAGAAGGACTTCTACTTTTGTTCTTAACCGGTAAGAGTGAACTTTTACCGGCAGAAATTTTCTGGATATATTTGTCCAGATCTTCTCCAAATAAGCGTTCTCCATGAAATGGGAAGCTAACCAGCAATTTCTTACAGGGAGCTTCAGCAGACCAGTTTTTGAGCCATAGAAGCCTACGCATATGTACTACAGACAGCGTAAAGCGGGAGGCCTGTTGGATTGTATCCTTCATGGCGTCCACCGCAAAACACAAGGCTCTAGGCAGGTCAGCTAGGGCAAGAGCCTGCTGATCTGGTAAGTCCCTTAAGACTTGTTTCAACTGATCTTTCACCGCTTGGCAGACTCCAGTCGCTGCTACCGCAGGTTGTGTCACCATGCTTGCTGTAGAGAAAGCAGATTTTAGTAAAGACTCCAATTTTTTATCTATTGGGTCTTTGAACATTGGAACATTATCTACTGGACATGTCAGTGATTTGTTCACAGAAGAGATGGCTGCGTCCACTGTAGGGACCCTCCATTTTTTTATGAACTTATCCTCCATGGGATAGATCACCGGAAATCTCTTGGGGGGAGCAAATATTTTATCAGGATGCTCCCAATCCTGGTAAATAAGCCCTTCTAATAAAGGGTGGATTGGGAAGGAACAGACAGCCTGGGGAGCTTTTAGCGACCCCAGCGAGGAAACCGTAGTGGTTGATGGTTCCGCCAGAGGCATTTTAAATGCTGATCGGACCATGTTAGTCAGAGACTGAACCCATAATCTTTCAGCCTGAGATGCTGAGAAAGGTTCTTCCACTGTTGATTCCTCCATAACTGAATCAACCTCATCCTGATCCCCTTCAGGTAGGTCGATCTCTGTGTGGGGCTGTTCCTCCACTAACAGGCACTCTGAAGGAGGAGACGGAGATCAGACGCGCTTTCCCTGTGACAGGGAAGCAGCGATCAATGCTGTTAATCTCTCTTCCAATCCTCCCAGAGTTGAGGATAAAACCTCCTCTGTTATATATACAGGAGCAGGTGGACTGGGGACAGCCGCAGCACCAGGGACTCCTGCGGGGTTCCTACGGCTACTGACCTCTGAATTCTCAGGGGAGATTGGTGCAGTACAAGCATGCCCAATATCCTCAGAGCCCGATGGAGACCCCTTTGGCTTCCCGGAAGACTTATTTCCGGAGCGTCTGGACGACATATCCTTTAAGCACAAAGCTGAGGTATTCCCGTCGTCATACACCAATTTTGCTGGTAATAGTCTAACACAGTTGCTGCTATATACCAGCTGGTGTCCACTAAAGTGCCTTTCTATGGGGATGCCTGCATCAACCGCCTCTGTGTGCCACTGTTTGTTGCTAGCTCTGTTTGCATCCAGCTGACACTTGTACTGTGTCTTTTATACAAGCTGGGACGCCTGCACATGCGCAGAAGCGCCGCGTAGCGCATCGAGTGTCATCCACCCGCCCCGCCCCTTTTTTTTCATAGGAGGCGCGTGCACGCGCCCGCGCGCGCGCCCGTGCGCCATTGGCGCTCTTTTCGAAAACCAAACAGGGACTAGGAGCCAGGGCCCTTTTTGCCGGAGGGCCTGTGCGGTGGATGAGCGCAGCAACAGGGCAGAGGAAGTGGATTCCCACAGAGAACTTACCAACTGCCTGGATCTTTTGACTTGAGAAAACCAAAGATCCACATGACAAGAAAAAATGGACCACAGCGGCCTCTAGTGGTTTAACACAGGTACCGCGGTCCTCTTTTTTTTTTTTTTTTTCTTGACTACTATTAAAATTTTACATTTTTCAGTAGTTACAGGCATACACAGATATTAGCGGGAATACCGTTAGGTAACAGACAGAAAGACAAATTAGGCTTGGGGGTCCCCCAATAGAACCAAGTTCCTGGGGGCCCCCACTTACCTGTTCCCCGCCGCAGGACTCTGTTTGGTCCACAGAAGCCCAAACTTCACCTATCACGGCAGGCATTGTAATTAAACCTTCAGGGACCGGGTTCCCAAGGATTCCACTCCCCTGGACCTGTATAGCACCCTGCACAGAAAACATCTTGGTCGTGGGTATGACCAGAGCTCTGGATCCCAGGGTCCAGCCCTCCTAAGAGAGGCATTACAGGCAAAACCTTGCTCTTCTGTTGCAAGGCCCGGGTACCGACCGTTTAGCTATGAAGCTTTTTTGGTGGGATCCGGAACAGCTTACTAAGGCCCGTAAAAGAACCTGTACGCAAGCCCAGGAAAACACATGTTACTCTTTGGCCAACACCTTAGACACTGGCAAAAAAACTGAGGTGCTCCCGGATGGGAGGGGCTTATATAGGGGAGGGTACTTCCGGTTTGGAAGTTGCCAGTGCCAGCACCTGAAGGTAAACTATATAACCCATTAGTAATGACTAAGTCGCTCTGTGTCCCGTGATGTACGAAAAAGAAATCACTATGTATATATCTATCTATCTATATATATACATAGTTGCCAACATTGCAAAAAAAACATCTGGGACACTTTTTTTGCATAGAGGCGGAGCCTTGCTATAATTAGGGGGCGGAGCATTCGTTTGTAGTGTCACACATTAATGAAAAATGCGGCCACGCGAAGCGGCGAAAATGGGCGTGGGTTTCGTGCGATGGTGGGTGTGGCTTAAATGGGCGTGGCCCGGAAGGGGTGTGGTTAGAGTCCGAGATTAAGGAAAGAAGGAAAGGAGAGAGAAAGAGAAAGAGAGAGAGAGATAGAGAAAAAGAGAGAGAGAGAAAAAGAGAGAGAGAGAAAAAGAGAGAGAGAGAGAAAAAGAGAGAGAGAGAGAAAAAGAGAGAGAGAGAAAAAGAGAGGGAGAGAAAAAGAGAGAGAGCGAGAGAAAGAAGCCAGATCCTACACCACAATAGAAATGTGTAACAAAATTGGCAGATAAAGATACTCCAAAACACCTGTTGGCGCATCAATCATCCCGACACCATGGTTGTTATGGTGTCAGGGTGATTGAAGCGCATTATTTCTATTATTACATAGTAATATAAAATGAAATCATTCAACTCACCATAATGCTGAATCAGTGGAAGCGTGTCGCCTGCCACCAGATGGCCTCCCCAGCAGTCCATCCTTGCATCAGGTGCCTCCCCAGCAGTCCGTCCTTGCATCAGGTGCTTCCCCAGCAGAGTCCGTCCTTGCATCAGGTGCTTCCCCAGCAGAGTTCATCCTTGCATCAGGTGCTTCCCCAGCAGAGTCCGTCCTTGCATCAGGTGCCTCCCCAGCAGAGTCCGTCCTTGCATCAGGTGCCTCCCCAGCAGAGTCCGTCCTTGCATCAGGTGCCTCCCCAGCAGAGTCCGTCCTTGCATCAGGTGCCTCCCCAGCAGTCCGTCCTTGCATCAGGTGCCTCCCCAGCAGTCCGTCCTTGCATCAGGTGCCTCCCCAGCAGAGCCCCCTCCACACTTGTGGACAAGGGTCCAAAAATCATGATTGTCCTGGGAAATTCGGGACTGTTTGGCACCTATGCACTACATTGATTACCCCGCCACCCACTACACTGATTACCCCGCCACGCACTACACTGATTACCCCGCCACCTACTACACTGATTACCCCGCCACCCACTACACTGATTACCCCACCACCCACTACACAGATTACCCCGCCACCCACTACACAGATTACCCCGCCACCCACTACACTACACAGATTACCCCGCCACACACTACACTACACTACACTGATTACCCCGCCACCCACTACACTACACTGATTACCCCGCCACCCACTACACTACACAGATTACCCCGCCACCCACTACACTACACTACACAGATTACCCCGCCACCCACTACTCTACACAAATTACCCTGCCACCCACTACACTACACTGATTACCCCGCCACCCACTACATTACACTGATTACCCCGCCACCCACTACACCGATTACCCCATCACCCACTACACTACACAGATTACCCCACCACCCACTACACTGATTACCCCGCCACCCACTACACTACACTGATTACCCCGCCACCCACTACACTACACTGATTACCCCACCACCCACTACACTGATTACCCCGCCACCCACTACACCGATTACCCCACCACCCACTACACTACACAGATTACCCCGCCACCCACTACACTACACAGATTACCCCGCCACCCACTACACTACACTGATTACCCCGCCACCCTCTACACAACACTGATTACCCCGCCACCCACTACTCTACAAAGATTACCCCGCCACCCACTACTCTACAAAGATTACCCCGCCACCCACTACACCGATTACCCCACCACCCACTACACAGATTACCCCACCACCCACTACACTAATTACCCCGCCACCCACTACACTACACTGATTACCCCACCACCCACTACACTACACTGATTACCCCACCACCCACTACACTACACAGATTACCCCGCCACCCACTACACTACACAGATTACCCCGCCACCCACTACTCTACACAAATTACCCTGCCACCCACTACACTACACTGATTACCCCGCCACCCACTACACTACACTGATTACCCCGCCACCCACTACACTACACTGATTACCCCGCCACCCACTACACCGATTACCCCATCACCCACTACACTACACAGATTACCCCACCACCCACTACACTGATTACCCCGCCACCCACTACACTACACTGATTACCCCGCCACCCACTACACTGATTACCCCGCCACTCACTACACTGATTACCCCGCCACCCACTACACTACACAGCTTACCCCGCCACCCACTACACTACACTACACAGATTACCCCGCCACCCACTACACTACACAGATTACCCCGCCACCCACTACACTACACAGATTACCCCGCCACCCACTACACAGATTACCCCGCCACCCACTACACAGATTACCCCGCCACCCACTACACAGATTACCCCGCCACCCACTACACTACACTGATTACCCCGACACCCACTACACTACACTGATTACCCCGACACCCACTACACTGATTACCCCGCCACCCACTACACTACACCGATTACCCCGCCACCCACTACACTACACTGATTACCCCACCACCCACTACACCGATTACCCCGCAACCCACTACACTACACAGATTACCCCACCACCCACTACACTACACAGATTACCCCACCACCCACTACACTGATTACCCCACCACCCACTACACTACACTGATTACCCCACCACCCACTACACTACACTGATTACCCCGCCACCCACTACACTACACAGATTACCCCACCACCCACTAACACTACACTACACTACACTACACTGATTACCCCACCACACTAATTTCTACACTACACAGCATTCCAGGCAACATACATTGCAGGACTATTGAGTGAGCGATCTGCAGCCAGATGTGCGATGAACTGCTGCTGGACTTACTTTGTGCTGTGGTGGTGTGCTTGTGTGGGATCCTCCTCTCCTAACCTGAGCTCATTCCACTCTGAGGACATCCGACACAGGCGGCAAGGTACAGGCGGCAAGGTAAAGGCAGCCATGGCGAGCGGGTGCAGCGCAGGCATTGCTAGCTAGTTATGTTTAGAGTAAGAGGGAGGGGAAGAAGAGCCAGAAACAACCTGATCGGTCACCTCCCAGCAATCGGCGGCAGCGGCAGGATAAGGATCACTCTGTGTGAAGGGAGGGGCCACCGAAAGAGAGAGAGCCGCGATTGGCTGCCCCTCTCCTCACACTAGAGGTCAGTGAAGATAACACTTGTGGCGGCGACGGCGGCCATTTTGGTGTAGCTGCCGCCGTTTTAAGCCCTAAACATTCCCGAATTTACCGGGACAAAACGGGACAAAAAGAATTGGGCTTGTCCCGAATCGGGACAAGCCCAATTCGGGACAAGGGTCCAAAAATCGTGCTTGTCCCGGGAAATTCGGGACTGTTGGCAACTATGTATATATACAGTGGGTACGGAAAGTATTCAGACCCCCTTAAATTTTTCACTCGTTGTTATATTGCAGCCATTTGCTAAAATCATTTAAGTAATTTTTTTTCTTTATTAATGTACACACAGCACACCATATTGACAGAAAAACACAGAATTGTTGACATTTTTTCAGATTTATTAAAAAAGAAAAACTGAAATATCACATGGTCCTAAGTATTCAGACCCTTTACTGTGACACTCATATATTTAACTCAGGTGCTGTCCATTTCTTCCGATCATCCTTGAGATGGTTCTACGCCTTCATTTGAGTCCAGCTGTGTTTGATTATACTGATTGGACTTGATTAGGAAAGCCACACACCTGTCTATATAAGACCTTACAGCTCACAGTGCATGTCAGAGCAAATGAGAATCATGAGGTCAAAGGAACTGCCTGAAGAGCTCAGAGGCAGAATTGTGGCAAGGCACAGATCTGGCCAAGGTTACAAAAAAATTTCTGCTGCACTTAATGTTCCTAAGAGCACAGTGGCCTCCATAATCCTTAAATGGAAGACGTTCGGGACGACCAGAACCCTTCCTAGAACTGGCCGCCCGGCCAAACTGAGCTATCAGGGGAGAAGAGCCTTGGTGAGAGAGGTAAAGAAGAACCCAAAGATCACTGTGGCTGAGCAGAGATGCAGTCGGGAGATGGGAGAAAGTTGTAGAAAGTCAACCATCACTGCAGCCCTCCACCAGTCGGGGCTTTATGGCAGAGTGGCCCGAAGGAAGCCTCTCCTCAGTGCAAGACACATGAAAGCCCACATGGAGTTTGCTAAAAAAACACCTGAAGGACTCCAAGATGGTGAGAAATAAGATTCTCTGGTCTGATGAGACCAAGATAGAACTTTTTGGCCTTAATTCTAAGCGTTATGTGTGGAGAAAAACAGGCACTGCTCATGGTGGTGGCAGCATTATGCTGTGGGGGTGTTTTTCAACTGCAGGGACAGGACGCCTGGTTGCAATCGAGGGAAAGATGAATGCGGCCAAGTACAGGGATATCCTGGACGAAAACCTTCTCCAGAGTGCTCAGGACCTCAGACTGGGCCAAAGGTTTACCTTCCAACAAGACAATGACCCTAAGCACACAGCTAAAATAACGAAGGAGTGGCTTCACAACAACTCCGTGACTGTTTTTGAATGGCCCAGCCAGAGCCCTGACTTAAACCCAATTGAGCATCTCTGGAGAGACCTAAAGATGGCTGTCCATCAATGTTTACCATCCAACCTGACAGAACTGGACAGGATCTGCAAGGAGGAATGGCAGAAGATCCCCAAATCCAGGTGTGAAAAACTTGTTGCATCTTTCCCAAAAAGACTCATGGCTGTATTAGATGAAAAGGGTGCTTCTACTAAATACTGAGCAAAGGGTCTGAATACCTCGGACCATGTGATATGTCAGATTTTCTTTTTTAATAAATCTGCAAAAATAGGATTTTTATAACAGCTTACCTGTAAAATCCTTTTCTTGGAGTACATCACGGGACACAGAGCGACATAGTCATTACTAATGGGTTATATAGATACCTTCAGGTGCTGGCACTGGCAACTTCCAAAACCGGAAGTACCCTCCCCTATATAAGCCCCTCCCATCCGGGAGCACCTCAGTTTTGTAGCAAAGCAATAAGTGTCCCCAAAGAGGGGTGGGAGCTCTGTGTCCCGTGATGTACTCCAAGAAAAGGATTTTACAGGTAAGCTGTTATAAAAATCCTATTTTCTTTCTCGTACATCACGGGACACAGAGCGACATAGTCATTACTAATGGGATGTCCTAAAGCAATGCCCAACGAGGGGTGGGGATACACCATATATAAGCTGAGCGCTATCAGACATGAGGATCTTTTGCGGCCTGCAACACACTGCGCCCAAAGGCGACATCCTCCTGACTTCTAACGTCCACCTGGTAGAACCTAGTAAACGTGTGTACTGAAGACCATGTTGCGGCCTTACAGATTTGAGCCAGGGAGGCCTGGTGATGCACTGCCCATGAAGTTCCAACTGCTCTCGTGGAGTGCGCCCTAACTTTGAACGGAGGCGGTCTCCTTCTCAAGCCATAGGCTTGCATTATGACCTGTCGAATCCACTTGGCTAAAGTAGATTTTGACGCTGCCTGACCCCTTCTGGGGCCTTCCGGCAGAATAAACAAAGTATCCGTTCTGCGAATCTGAGCAGTGGCTTTTAGATAAGCTTTAACTGCTCTTACTACATCCAAAGAATGCAATAACTTTTCCTCTACCGAAGTAGGTTTGGGGAAAAAAGAAGGAAGAACCACATCTTGGTTCAAATGAAACCTCGATACCACCTTAGGAAGAAAGGCTGGATGAGGACGTAACACTACTCTGTCCTTATGGATAACCAGATATGGCTCCCTACAGGACATAGCTGCTAATTCCGACACTCTTTTAGCCGAACAAATGGCTACTAGAAAAATCAATTTCCTGGTGAGAAGAACCAGGGAAATATGCTGTAATGGTTCAAATGGTTGTTTCTGTAGAACCGACAGAACCAAGTTTAGATCCCATGGACATATGGGAATATTAACCGGAGGACTAATACGCATCACTCCTTGTATAAAGGCTTTGACTAGTGAATGCGAAGCCAAGGGCCTTTGAAAAAATATTGACAAGGCCGAAATCTGACCCTTGATAGTACTCAAGGCAAGCTTCCTATCTACAGCCCATTGTAGGAAGTCCAGAATCCTACCTATTACGTATTTACGTGGATGCCATTTCTTGGCCTCACACCAGGCGATGTACGCCTTCCAGATTCTATAGTAGATCTGCCTGGATACCGGCTTCCTGGCATTGATCATGGTAGATACCACAGCATTAGAGAGCCCTCTCTTTTTTGGAATGTGGGCTTCAATAGCCAGGCCGTCAAACCTAGGGCTGGTAAGGAAGGGTGGTATATCGGTCCTTGCGAAAGCAGGTCCGGACGATGTGGGAGGGTCCAAGGACTCCCCACAGACATCTTTACAATCTCCGCGTACCATGCTCTTCGGGGCCACGCTGGAGCCACCAGAATCACTGGTTTCTTTTCTACCCTGATTCTGCGGAGTAATCGAGGTAACAATTGTGGCGGTGGGAATGCATATATCAGCTTGAACTGATCCCAAGGGAACACTAGGGCATCCGAGCCACAAGCTAGGGGATCCCTTGTCCAAGAGACAAACCTGTCCACTTTTGCGTTGAATCTGGATGCTAGCAGATCTACATCCGGTGTTCCCCACCGCTGACATATTGTCCGGAAAACCTCGGGATGAAGGGACCATTCCCCTGGGCATAATTGTTGGCGACTTAGAAAGTCCGCCTTCCAATTCTCCACTCCTGGAATGAATACCGCAGATATGGCTGGGACATATCTTTCTGCCCATCTCAGGATGTAATTTACTTCCCTCTGGGCTGCACGACTCCTGGTGCCCCCCTGATGATTGATATATGCCACTGCTGTGGCATTGTCTGATTGAATTCTGACAGGGGACCCTTGAAGTTTGGATGTCCATGCTACTAGGGCATACCGGGCTGCTCGTATCTCTAAGAGATTGATGGGCAGGGCCTTTTCCGCATCCGACCATCTGCCCTGGAGAGACCATTGCTCCAGTACTGCTCCCCAGCCTATAAGGCTGGCATCTGTAGTGACCACCTTCCAAGAAATCGGACTGAAGGTTTTCCCTCTTTCCAGATTCTGGGGAACCAACCACCAGCGGAGGCTCTTGCGAACGGAAGGGGACAAGGACATTGGTAAGTCCAGAGCCTGAACTTTTTTGTTCCAGGCTGACAGTATGGCCCTTTGCAAATTCCTTGAATGGAATTGACCGTAGGGTACGGCTTCGAATGATGCCACCATTTTTCCCAGCAGCCTCATGCACAGGCGTATGGATGGCTGTCTTTTTGAACCCACTAAGTGGATCAAATCTCTCAAAGACGACCCCTTTTCTTGAGGCAAGAAAATTTTTCTCTGGTCTGAATCCAGCCTTAGCCCCAAGTATTCCAGACTTTTGACTGGTTTTAGGGCTGACTTGTCTCGTTTGATAATCCAACCGTGATATTCCAGATACTTGATTGTCTCGTGAACAACCACTTCTAGTTTTTCCACTGAGTGGTCTATCAGCAACAAGTCGTCTAGATATGCCATTATCGTTACACCTCGTGTTCTTAGATTTGCCAATAATGGGGCCAGAATTTTTGTGAACACTCGTGGTGCTGTGGCCAGACCGAAGGGTAAGGCTCTGAACTGAAAATGGCGCCCTTCTACCGCAAAGCGTAGAAATTTTTGGTGGGCTGGAAAGATGGGAATATGCAAATAAGCATCTTTGATGTCGATCGAGGCTAACCATTCCTCCCCTTGTAGGGCAGTGGCCACCGACCGGATCGACTCCATCCGGAAAGTCCTGATATGTAGGAATTTGTTTAGCCCTTTTAGATTTAATATGGGCCTCACGTCCCCGTTTGGCTTCGGGACTGTAAAGAGGTTTGAGTAAAACCCGAACCCCCATTCTTCCAGGGGAACCTCTACAATTACTGCTTGGAGCAATAATTGTTCTAGTGCCAACAGGAGGGATCCTCTCTTCTGGGGATCCCTTGGCACGTTTGACCTTATAAAGTGGGAAGGAGGGGAGTCTTTTAACTCCAATTTGTATCCCAGATTTACTGCGGAGAGCACCCATCTGTCTCTGATCGTGTCCCGCCAGGTCTCTGCGAACAACTGAAGTCTTCCCCCCACCCGATTGAGTGGGGGCAACCCTTCATGCATTTGACTTTGGGGAAGGTTTTGTACCTCTCCTGCTCCAGGGCTTCTTGTTACCCTGCAATTGTCCCTGATTTTTACCTCCGGGATTTGACCGAGGAGGCCGTCGGAACTGTTTCACAGCCGATGTCCTAGGGACTGGAGAAGCAGGCCTCTTAAAAGAGGGACCTCTAACTCTGTTTTTAACCGGCAAAAGTGTACTTTTACCGCTGGAAATTCTCTGGATATATTTGTCCAGGTCTTCCCCGAATAAGCGTTCACCATGAAATGGGAAGCTGACCAGCAATTTTTTACAGGGAGCTTCAGCAGACCAGTTTTTGAGCCATAAAAGCCTGCGCATATGTACTACAGACAGCGTAAGGCGGGAGGCCTGATGGATTGAATCCTTTATAGCGTCCACCGCAAAGCATAAGGCTCTAGGTAGATCAGCTAGGGCAAGAGCCTGCTGATCTGGCAAGTCCCTTAAGACCTGTTTCAACTGATCCTTCACTGCTTGGCAGACCCCAATAGCTGCCACTGCTGGTTGTGTCACCAATCCTGCTGTAGAAAAAGAAGATTTTAATAAGGACTCTAATTTTTTATCTATTGGGTCCTTGAACATTTGGACATTATCCACTGGACATGTCAGTGATTTATTCACACAAGAGATGGCTGCGTCCACTGTAGGGACCCTCCATTTTTTGATGAACTTATCCTCCATGGGATAGACCACTTGAAATCTCTTGGGAGGAGTAAATATTTTATCAGGATGCTCCCAATCCTGGTAAATGAGCCCTTCCAGTAAAGGATGGATCGGAAAGGAACAAACAGTCTGGGGAGCTTTTAGCGACCCCAACGAGGAGACAGAAGTGGATGATGGCTCCGCAAGGGGCATTTTAAATGCTGATCGGACCATATTAGTCAGGGACTGAACCCATAACCTTTCAGCATGTGATGCTGAGAATGGCTCTTCCACTGTTGATTCCTCTACAACAGAATGGACCTCATCCTGATCCCCTTCAGGCAGGTCGATCCCTGTATGGGACTGTTGCTCTGCTAACAGGCACTCTGAGGGAGGAGACGGAGATCGAGCGCTTTTTTCCTGTGACAGGGAAGCAGCGATCAATACTGACAATCTCTCTTCCAGCCCTCCCAGAGCTGAGGAAAAAACCTCCTCTGTTACATACACAGGAGCAGGTGAACTGAGGACAGCCACAGTACCAGGTACTCCTGAGGGTGCTCTACGGTCACTAACCTCTGATTCTTCAGGGGAGACTGGTGCAGCCGAAGCATGCCCAAGATCCTCAGAGCCCGATGGAGACCCCCTATGCTTCCTGGAATTTTTAGTCCCGGAGTTTTTTGACGGCATTATTCCTAAGCCCAAAGCTGAGGTATTCCAGCCGAAATACACCACTTACTGACAATAGTCTAGCACAAATGCTGCTATAAAACCAGTTGGTGTCTACTAATGTGCCTTTCTATGGGGATGCCTGCATCAACCGCTTGCTGTATGCCTTTTTTTTTTTAAATGTTGCCAGCTCTGTCTCTGCACTCCATAGCCAGCTCACAACACATAATTGTGTTTTTTTAACATGCTGGGACGCCCGCACATGCGCAGAAGCGCTGCGGCGCGCACAGAGCGTCATCCCCCAAGCTCCGCCCCCTTTTCCGGCTCACCTCTATATATAGAGGCGCGTGCACGCGCACGCGCGCGGCCACGTGCGCCTTCGGCGCTAATTTTGAAAAGGAAACCAGGGACAAGAGCCAGGGCCCCTTTTGCCGCAGGCCGGGGGGTGGACGAGCATTGCAACATGGCAGAGGAAGCAGTTTCCCACGAGAGAACTCACCATCTGCCTGGACTTGCTCTGATAAAAAGAAACTAGTCCACATGACAAGAAACGTTCCACAGCGGCCTCTAGTGGATTAACACAGGTACCGCAGTCTAATATATTAAATATATATATATATTTTTTATTTATTTTTTTCTTGACCACTATTAAAATTATTACATTTTTTAGTAGTTACAGGCATGCACAGATATTAGCGGGAATACCGTTAGGTAACAGACAGAAAGACAAATTAGGCTTGGGGGTCCCCCAATAGAACCAAGTTCCTGGGGGCCCCCACTTACCTGTTCCCCGCCGCAGGACTTTGTTTGGTCCACAGAAGCCCAAACTTCACCTATCACGGCAGGCATTGTAAATAAACCTTCAGGGACCGGGTTCCCAAGGATTCCACTCCCCTGGACCTGTATAGCACCCTGCGCAGAAAACATCTTGGTCATGGGTATGACCAGAGCTCTGGATCCCAGGGTCCAGCTCTCCTAAGAGAAGCATTACAGGCAAAACCTTGCTCTTCTCTGCAAGGCCCGGGTACCCACCGTTTAGCTATGAAGCTTTTTTGGTCAGATCCGGAATAGCTTACTGAGGCCCAAAAGAACCTGTACGCAAGCTCAGTGAAAAACACATGTTTCTTCTTGGCCAACACCTTAGACACTGGCAAAAAACTGAGGTGCTCCCGGATGGGAGGGGCTTATATAGGGGAGGGTACTTCCGGTTTTGGAAGTTGCCAGTGCCAGCACCTGAAGGTATCTATATAACCCATTAGTAATGACTATGTCGCTCTGTGTCCCGTGATGTACGAGAAAGAAAATGTCAACAATTCAGTTTTTTTCTGTCAATATGGGTTGCTATGTGTACATTAATGAGGAAAAAAATGAACTTAAATGATTTTAACAAATGGCTGCAATATAAAAAAGAGTGAAAAATGTAAGGGGGTCTGAATACTTTCCGTACCCACTGTGTATATATATATATATATATATATATATCTTCTGGTGACAAGTGACAGTTTATCTCTCCCAGTGACTCACACAGATCCCTCCCTGCACTGCATTCAAGGGCAGGGACAAGGGAGGTACCGGTGTCCCAGGTACAGTGTGGTCAAGGGCAGGAGGGAAGCATTTCCTGGTAGGCTGCACCCTTTGTGATGTTCAGAGGTAAAAAACCCTGGAAGGGAACTCTGTATGCATAGTGCACCCCTGAACCCAGCATTCTGTACTTAGTGCACCCCTGAACCTTGCACTCTGTGCATAATGCACTTCTGAGTCCTGCACTCTGTATGTGGGACAATCCTAAACTCTGCACTCTGTGCGTAGCGCACCCCTGAACCCTGAACTTTGTGTTTAGCACACCCCTGAACCCTGCATAATGCCCTCTTGAACTCTGCACTTTGAATGTAGTGCAATCTGACTTTGCACTCTGTACATAGCACACTCTTGAACTCTGCACTCTGTATGTAGCACCCTCCTGAACTCTGTACTCTGTATTTAATATATTCTCTGGAGCGCTCCATAGTATGTATTACACAGCAAGACTCAGGAGTGGGTAACACAGGCAAGTGTATAACAAAATATTTTGCAGCCAACTACTCCTTTAGCAAAAATAAACCCCGCTGTATTATATATGAACTGCCTATGCTATTTTAACTCACCATTCTGTACTAATTTATCACAAATAGATCCAAAAAACGTGTCGTTATGCTTCTTATTTCACAAAATATGTGCATGGAAATTTGAAATTTATCTCTTGTGTGTGGCCCCTCACTTTCCATTAGTGATTTGCGAATAATTTGTCCATTCCAACTTTTTAATCACCCTGAATACTGTCAAATTATAATCCCTTAGATCCCAGTTCTTTTTCCCACTGGAGCCTAGAACCATCTGATCTGTGCTAATTATTAAGTCATTTTGATGTTGTGTCCTGCAGTAATATTAAGTATGCTTTACTTCCGATTCCAAATGTAACATACTTGTTTTAGAAGACTATCTGCATATGCCTTGTATATTACTGTATGATTGTATGTGCCATTAAATCAAATGCAATTCACATGATGAACAAAGGGACAATACATTGTTATGACATTTGTAATTGATAATGAATGTCCAGTCTTTTAAAAGATGATCTCCATGCAGATATAAAAGACACAAAATCATTCAGCCCTGTATGATTAATACATCATAATATATATTTTTTAATTGTAAGCAGTGTAAGTACCTGAAGAGCTTAGCTGTATTATGTCTTATTTTACTTTTCTTGCAGGGCATTGCACTCATGGATCTGTACCATCTCACCTGCCAGTCTCACTGTTCAGAAGGCTCATGCCCCATACACATGAGCGGTTTTCCCATTGGAAAAAATCCCATGAGAGCTTTTGGTCGGGAATCCCAACCATGTATATGCTCCATCAGACTTTTTTCAACTGAAAAACTGCTGGATTCAGATAGAGAGCAGGTTCTCTATTTTCCCGTCAGGAAAAAATCCGATCGGAATTTTCTATCGTGTGTACAAATTCCGACTAGCAAAATTCTGACGCATGCTCGGAAACAAACCGACGCATGCTCAGAAGCATAGAACGTAATTTTCTTGGCTCATCGTAGTCTTTTACATCACCGCGTTCTTGGCAGTCAAAAGTTCACCGAACTTTTGTGTGACCGTGTGTATGCAAGGCAGGCTTGAGCGGAATTCCATCGGAAAAACCATCCAACTTTTTCGCTCCTGTGTTTCAGGGCATCAGGATTCCTGAGTCAGGTGTGGATGCTGAGAGTCTTCTGTCAGTCTGTTCTGTCAGCTGGTCAACACCTGATAAGCATGTCATCATTAGGTTGAACCTAGCTTTGCCAAAATAGGAAGGTAGTGTTCTGGAATGGTCCAATGTTAAAAGGCTGTTTGCTCAGGCTGAAAGAGTGTTTGCCCTCTGTGTGAGCAAGCTGTATGTCTATATGCCATGTGGGTCTAAGAAATCTACTAGAATCACGAGTAGTGAAACTGAATGTAGAAACAGCAATGAGGCTAATGCCCTTTGAAAGAAGTTGTTGGATGCACCTGGATGCAGAGATCCACCCAGTAACTTAGGAGTTCTAGGAACCCCTGTAGGAATTTTGGGCATTTTACCTCCTTTGTCCATCTGTCCTACAAAGTTTAAAGAAATGACTTTCAAGTGTGGACCTACTTTCCTTTGAGGTGTTAACTCCTGAGGGCTAGGAATTTCCTAATTGGGATGTCCCTCTTGTACCCGCAAGGACCTAAAAAAATATTAATATTGATAAACGTACATTACATTGTACTTAAAGAATTTATGTACTGGGTAAAAAATGGAGGACTCCAAATCTTGCCTATTCCTGCCAACACCGCAGAGATGTACTACAGGATAATGCCTTCCATAGATGCGCTTAGGTACCCACTACCCAGCAGCCAGGGCTAGACTGGCCATCTGGAGGTTGGTATGCTGAGCTTTACCATGTATTTCTTTAAGGCAGCCCCTTTATCTTGAATGCCCTGTCAATGCACCAAAACAGCAAAAGCTCATTTTCTTTACGTATTGCACCATTTCTATTTGTATGGTGCAGTGTGCTTCAATGTATGTGCGTTTGGATGCTTTTGACAAGTTGTGTTGGAATGTCATTGTGTGTTAGTCTGTGGTATGTTCCTAAGTCATATTTGTGTGTTTACATATACAGTATATATTTTTTTGAAAGTGCACATTTTATGTCCCTTTTTTTGTTTAACAAATTTTATTGAGTATTCACCAAAAAGGGAAGTACACAAAAGAAAGTGGTACCAAGATAATATTCACACAACAAAAAACAAGATTGCCCATGGGACTTTTAGACCCCATTCACACAGGGGCGACTCGTCAGGCGACTCAGCCGCCTGACAAGTCGCGTCCCGTTCTGTACAATGTAACCGTTCTAATAGGAGCGACTCAAGTCGCTCCGACTTAGAAAAAGGTTCCTGTACTACTTCAAGACGACTTCAGGGCGATTTCCATTGACTTCAATACAGAAGTCATTTTTGAAGTCACCTTTGAAGTCGTCTTCAGATCGCCCGGCACAGTCGCGGGACAAGTCGTGCCGCCCCTGTGTGAATGGGCTCTTAAAAAGCACACCTCAAGAAAAATGTATAAATGATTTACTGTATTTAACACACATTTAAAAACATATAATACAGAAAAAAGAAAACATATTAAATATCAACATATTGGTTCATTTTGCATTCATATAATAGACTTTTCCATATGTCATACAGATGACATATGTCAATAGTCTGGGATGGCTGTGCTAGGTTACTGGCCACCGTCAGCCAAGTCTGTTTCCCTCTCAGGGTGTGGGTACTTTCGGTGTGGTATTTACATCTTCCCACTGGTTTCCATCTCCCCGCAATCGCTTGGTGGCATGGTTGGCATTTTATGTATTTACCCATCTATTTTTATGGACATTCCATTTTAAAGTTTCTTTTATAAAGTCAGGGTAGCATACCCACAGCACACATCATTCAGATATTATGCTTGGGTATATGTGCAGGCTTGTGTACCTATTCGCATCAAACCAAAGAGTCAGAGGAAGAAAGAAAGGGGAAGGGGGAGAAAAAGACAAGAAAAGGCATGAGGGGTCTTGAGCAGAAGAGAGAGAGGAGGAAAAGGCGGGGGGATAAAGCTTGTCTTACAATAGCTTCCTGTATGTCCTAGAGCAGTAATGGCAAACCTTGGCACCCCAGATGTTTTGGAACTACATTTCCCATGATGTGCATGCATTCTGCAGTGTAGTTCCAAAACATCTGGGGTGCCAAGGTTGGCCATCACTGTCCTAGAGCAACCTTTTTCAATAGAACTTGCGGGATCCCTTATGGGTTCTTCAGAAGTGGCTTAGGAAAATGCCTAAAATCGCCCCAACATACCCCAAAATTGTCTGTAGCGCACATACCTCTCCCCAGCCTGCATTAAATTAGGCTCCTCACAGGAAGAGAGAGGCACACCGCACCACAAGCCCATACCCTCCTGTGTAAAGAGGTTGAGCGGTGTTAGTTTTGGGCCTTGTCTGCGGTCAGAGTCAAAGTCCTCCTGAGAATGATCTCACCTCTACCTTAGACAGATGCAAGTCCTTGTTTTCTCCAGGAATGTGAATGTCCACACTAGCTGAAAGTCCAACTCAACATTTATTTCACACAGGATAATAAACAGCCTCTTTGAGAGCAGACAGGTTGGAGCGAAGATACAGGACAGCTTAGATGTGGAGAAGGTCCAGGCACAAATGTAGCTTAACTCTTTAGACTGTTTAGGTTTCTCAAACAGCTTTGGCGCATGATCTCTGCCACAGACCGTGAGGTTGGTCTCTGCCACAGACCGGGTGAATAAAGTCACTGCCACTGACTTGGAGAACAGGGTCACTGCCACTGACCGGGTGAATAGGGCCTTGCCCTATGAAGTCACTGCCACTGACTTGGAGAGTAGGGTCACTGCCACTGACCTGAACGTGAACTTCCTTCTTGAAGTATTTGGCCCATGTCAAGGAGAAAACATCCCTCCGGAGAGTTACCAAAGGCCCCCACCGTCACCACAACTCTGTGCTGGGTCTTCGGAAAGGGTTACCTCCTTGGCCTCCTCGTCCCAGATACGGGTCCCCTCGCAAGGTGGCCCCCTGGGAGTCCTCGATCCCTAGCGGACCCCAGCCGAAGGTTACTGGGCCCCAGGCCTTCAAAATAGTACCTCACCCCAGACTGAAGGTGTCTGGGATGGAACAGGAACTCCACCTCCGGGCCTAAGGCACCCGGAGACGACCCTCCTCACCCCCAGGCCGAAGGTGCCTAGGCGCGGATGAACCACACACACCCAGGCTGAAGTTGACTGGGCGTGGACCTCGAACGGAAGATGTCCGCCCCTTTTATACCCTCTCCCGACAGGCACAGCAGGTTCCCCGCCCCGCCGTAATACTGCCGAGAGGGGACACAAAAGGCACAGCCCTCTATTGGTGGTTCAAGCCTGGCCCATGGCGACAGCACCACCTGTAGGCCACAGGGAACTGTACACCAATACTGTCTCCCATGAACAGAAATGGTCCATTAACCCTTACAATCAGTGTGTCTGAGCCTAATTACCACTCAGACACTCCCCTTAAATTGAACACCCCGCTACACATTCCCCCCACTAAATAGACACTGGTCCCCAGTGTCTGGAGCAAACCTATGCCTCTCAAACCTGAGCCAGCATAGGCCCAATCCAGAGACTAAACACAAAAAACTGCCTGTTTGTGCTGGAACATAAACAAGGTTTAGGTTCCGGCATCACCTTCTTACTATCACACTATACAGTACTTCTATTATTACTTCTTGCAATCCATACTTCCTCAAAAACCTTTCAATCCTTACACAAAACCATGGCACTAAAAAACATACCGGTTTTCGCAAATCAATCGCACATAGCTTATACTTCCTCATCACACTTCCACTCGCATATCTTAATATACACCCCACTAAGCTCTCCTTTTTACAAATTTTCACGCACATACTTATGTAGCGATACCCCCAAACTAAGGGAGCCGCTGGTTTGCTTTTGGGCCCTGTACACAGCACAGCCAACCCCAGTTAGCAATATGGCGCCCAACAGTACTATCAACTCCCAGTCAGGCCTGACTTAACTAAAACTCAGTCTCTAGAGAAGGAATCTTCGCATGCCAGGTGATCGGTGGTGCACATACAGGAACAATATTTGTAATCCAACAAGGTCTAAGGTAACGGAACAACTCCCCGGAGACTATGTGACTCAGTCCTCCAACTAGTCTCCTGACGGGAAAAGGGAAATATCACCCGATGGGCCAAGGCAGTCTATAGGCCTAGTAAAGTACTCGAGTATAGTTGTGAGCAGGTCGAAGGCTCTCTGGAAGTGCGCAAGGCCCAGGCCTCAGGCCTTGCACTCGCAGCAGGTCCGCACAGGAAGTACTCTTGTCAGCCGCGCGGTGTCCAAAGAGGCCGGGCTAAGCCTCGCCCTCCCCTTTTATACCCCACCCATGAGTCTCTGCGGCAGCCCAATGCACCCTGGGTGCCAAACGGGGTTCTGGGTAACGTAGTCCATGGGGCCTCAACGGAGACCCCGCTACACACTCCCCCCACCCTAACTCTTTGGCGCCAAAGATATTTGTCAACAAACACTACGCACAACATTAGACAAAGTTGTGTATGATGTCGGCAGAGGAAGTTCCCACCAAAAATGAGAGGGTGGACTTCCCCGCCCACAGGTCACACTATCATAAGTGGCCTGCCTAACTGTACCAGGGGGTAAGTTGGGGTTTCCCTCCACCAAATGAACAGTGGAGGGATCAGGGCTTTCTGCACTCCTCCTGGCAGTTGCCACCGTATCCTCCGAGCTCCTCCCCATAGAACCGACTCCTGACAAGTCCTTTTAGCTCCTAAATGACCATGATGGTCGTGTAAGGCGGTCAAGACAGTCCCTCGGTGCTTCTTAGGCAAGAACATTTGCCATTTGTCTTCCAGGTCATCAGAGGAGCCCCTTCGGTAGACCACCCCTTGATGCACCTGCAACCTGTCCCACTCCTTCCGCAGCAGACGAGCTTCCTTTGAAGGGTGATGCAAGAGCCTATCTGGATCCTGACTCTCCAGAGCCTCGAGGGCCAATTTCCCCAAAGGGTCTTCCAACTGATCACACCTCAATTCTTTCTTTGACAGCTTGGGTAAATCATCTTCCTCTATCTGAGTGACCCCACAGTATTGCTTGGGGACTCCCACTACTGTGACCCCTATCTCTTCCGCTCTGGACCCCCCACTGGCTTGGAGTTCAGCCCCTTGACAGAGGGCCCGCACCCCGTCCGGTGCCACCTGGGTCCAGTCTTCTGTGCGGCTAGTGGGAGCATGAGACCTTCTGGACAGGGCATCCGCATCTCGATTTCCGGCCCCAGGTCTGTATTTCAGGCTAAAGTTGAATCCAGACAGTGCAGCCAGCCATCGATGGCCCGTGGCATCCAGTTTTGCTGTGGTGAAAAGATAAGTAAGGGGATTGTTGTCAGTTTTCACTGTGAATTCTGCCCCATACAGATAGTCCTTAAGCTTATTAACTACAGCCCACTTGAAAGCCAGGAACTCCAACTTGTGAGTGGGTTAGTTTTTTTCAGATGGGGTCAAACTTCTGCTCACATATGCGACAGGTCGCAGTTGCCCTTCATGCCCCTGGTAGAGCACTCCTCCCAGACCGTCATGACTGGCATCTACATGGAGCTCATAAGGTTTCCTTGGGTCTGCATAGGCCAAGACAGGGGCAGTGGTTAAGCTCTTCTTCAGCATGTGGAAGGCCTCTTCGCACTTTCCGTTCCATTGGTCTTCGACTGACTCTCCCGGCTTCCTGGGACCCGAGTCATCCTCTTCCCCTTCTGTCTTCAAGAGTTCATTCAGGGGTCTGCCAATCCGTGCAAACCCCTCTACGAATCTCCTATAGTAGGAGCAGAACCCCAAAAAGGACCTGAGTTCTGTCACCGTGGTGGGCCGGGACCAGGAGGTAACTGCCTCCAGCTTCCCGGGGTCTGTGGCAACCCCTTCTTCAGACACTATGTGCCCCAGATAGTTGACTGATGACTGGTAGAACTGACATTTCTCTGGCGAAAGCTTGAGTCCCTCTTCGCTAAGCCTTCTTAAGACTTTTTCCAGTCTTTCCTCGTGTTCTTCTAGAGTCTTCCCAAAGACATTGATGTCATCTGTGACAGGGGGGTCACTTTGGACACAGGGTGAGCCAGGAAATAATGGACATTAAGAAATATATCTTGGACTACCTAAAATGGGTCTGTAATATTTATCCACCATATTCCCAAGGATATCTGTAAAGGACTATTTACTGATTCTGAACTCAACAGGTTAATTGAGAGATACGGGTGTGTTCAGCCTCAATCACCTGTCTGCCTAGTGTAATGCTAATGAATCGCAGCTTCTAAAAGACCTGTTCATTGTTTGTGGTGATGTGGATTGTGATAATTAAGTCTGTCCTTGTGTGTATTGTAAAGTAACAGACAGTCTGGTGAATATAAAGGTCATGCATAGTTATTTAAACAAAAAGGGATTAGCTGTTGCCTTCTAAGAGATGGGTATTGGGAGACAAAAGCTAGCCTACTGTCAAATGTGTATTGGGTCTTGTTATGTTGTGGGTGGAGCTGGACCATTGTTCATTTTAGATTAATGCAGTATTGGATGTGTATAAAAGTGACAATGTTTTTGGCAATAAAGTCAGTCTATCCCTGAAAGATACAGAGTGTGTCTCGTTCTTTCAGAAGGATTAATTCCTATGGGAAGTGGTCGTCTGGCTGTGGAGGATCGGCAGTGAATTTGTGTCTAGGAGAGGGAAGAGATCTAAACGGCGTTCCCCCCATTTCGTATTTGGGGTGCCGTTACATTGGTTGGCAGCAGCGGGATTTTCCCTCCAGTTCCTGGGACACTCCAAACCACCACAGTGAATGACCAGCTATGCAGCCTGCAGGAAAGCCACGCTGAAAGACCTACTTGAGAGCCGAGATGGACCAGAGGGATGGTGATGCAAGACCCCGGTCAATTTGTTTCAGCAACGAGTTCGAGAGCAGTTGGCATTATATGGTGCTAACCCATCAGAGACCGCCATACAGGAAGCCATTAGAGGCATCCAGCTGCAGGATGAGCGACAAGAGAAAAACTATAGCGACAAAAGAGAGAACTAGAGCGACAAGAGAGAGAACGAGAGCGACAAAAGAGAGAACTAGAGCGACAACATGAGCGGAGAATGACGGAAATACGGTGTAACGACACCCCAAATATCAAAGGGGGTAAACGCCGTTTAGATCTCTTCCCTCTCCTGGACACAAATTCACTGTTGATCCTCCACAGCCAGACAACCACTTCCCATAGGAATTAATCCTTCTGAAAGAACGAGACACACTCTGTATCTTTCAGGGATAGACTGACTTTATTGCCAAAAACATTGTCACTTTTATACACATCCAATACTGCATTAATCTAAAATGAACAATGGTCCAGCTCCACCCACAACATAACAAGACCCAATACACATTTGACAGTAGGCTAGCTTTTGTCTCCCAATACCCATCTCTTAGAAGGCAACAGCTAATCCCTTTTTGTTTAAATAACTATGCATGACCTTTATATTCACCAGACTGTCTGTTACTTTACAATACACACAAGGACAGACTTTCAGAAGGATTAATTCCTATGGGAAGTGGTTGTCTGGCTGTGGAGGATCAACAGTGAATTTGTGTCCAGGAGAGGGAAGAGATCTAAACGGCGTTTACCCCCTTTGATATTTGGGGTGTCGTTACACCGTATTTCCGTCATTCTCCGCTTATGTTGTCGCTCTAGTTCTCTCTTTTGTCACTCTCGTTCTCTCTCTTGTCGCTCTAGTTCTCTCTTTTGTCGCTGTAGTTTTTTCTCTTGTCGCTCATCCTGCAGCTGGATGCCTCTAATGGCTTCCTGTATGGCGGTCTCTGATGGGTTAGCACCATATAATGCCAACTGCTCTCGAACTCGTTGCCGAAACAAATTGACCGGGGTCTTGCATCACCATCCCTCTGGTCCATCTCGGCTCTCAAGTAGGTCTTTCAGCGTGGCTTTCCTGCAGGCTGCATAGCTGGTCATTCACTGTGGTGGTTTGGAGTGTCCCAGGAACTGGAGGGAAAATCCCGCTGCTGCCAACCAATGTAACGGCACCCCAAATACGAAATGGGGGGAACGCCGTTTAGATCTCTTCCCTCTCCTGGACACACATTCACTGTTGATCCTCCACAGCCAGACAACCACTTCCCATAGGAATTAATCCTTCTGAAAGAACGAGACACACTCTGTATCTTTCTCTGGAATAGACTGACTTTATTGAAAAAACACTGTACTTTTTATACATATCCAATACTGCATTAATCTAAAATGAACAATGGTCCAGCTCCACCCACAACATAACCAGACCCAATACACATTATTTTGACACCTGTTAGGAGACAACAGGTTCTAATCCCCTTTTAGTTTAAATGACTAAATGACTTGTTAGGCTAGCTTTTGTCTCCCAATCTCACAATGAAAGGATTTGTAGCCTGTCTGTCTGAGTACAATCCACACAAGTATAGAATAAATTATCCCTATTTACACTAAAAGGGTCTTCAGACGCCCTTTTAGATTCATTTACATCACAACTGGCAGGTAACACATCTCTCAATTAACCTGTTGAGTTCAGAATAAAATAATCAGTACATATTGTGGACTAATATTACTATTTCAATTTCAAGCAATCCAGGCCATATTCTTAATGTCCATGGTTTCCTGGCTCACCCTGTGTCCAAAGTGACCCCCCTGTCACACATCTCCCCTTTCGGCAGGAGACTAACACAGGAGGTGACCCCAGACGGGTTGACTCCGAAGTTAGTCCATAGGTCCATTCTTCTAATGCCGGTATCCACACAGTACCCCCAATAAATTGCTCCAAACAGAGCATTACTTACCCAGCCAATCTCTGCCTCTCTCAGAGAACATACCCGCCGCTGGGGAGAAGACAGGGTGACTGGGCTCAGTCCGTCATGCTGTTGGGGATCTGGGCCGACTGCCCAGCATCCCTGGGGTATACAAGTGGAGACTGAAGTCCCATCCACTTGTGGTAGGTGAAAATCCCCCAGTGCTTGCAAAGCAAGGCTGACATCCTCCTGTCTCAGTGTCACACCATTTTCTGGGGTTGGGTCAGTGAAGACCGAAGTCCCATCCAGTACCACAGGAACTCCCTCTTCTGTTAGTTGAGAGCAGAGGCCCGCGGCACTCTGTTCTGTTGCCAGCTCTTCTGCTGGGTTGCTGTGAGTGGAGACCGCAGTCCCATCCACCGATATCAGCTCAAGTTGCAGTTGCGTGCAGAGGCCAGTAGCATTCTGCCCTGCTGCCAGTGATTCAGCTGGGGGTAAAAGCTTTACCACCTCAGCTTGTTGCTGGAGAGAGGGGCCAACTGCCCCGGCTCCCTGAAACTCCACAGTTGTTTCCGGTGCTGGGCAGAGGTTGCTATCACTCTGCCCTGTTGCCAGCACTTCTGCTGGGGACTCCACACCATCTGCTCTGGCTAACTGTTGGGGAGGGGAAAGGGCTGCTTCTCCTCCCTGCATCTCTGAAATCCCCTGGGAAAGAGGAACCATCAACTTCTCACCTCGGGCCTCCAAAACTGCCACGGGTGTAGAGCAGGGGTCTGCAGTACTTTGTCCTGCTGCCAGTACTTGAGCAGGCGATGCATAATCCATAACATCCGCTGAACAGTCCCTTAAGTCCATACCTTCTGTAATCTGTGGCTGGGGAGATGAGCCAACTGCCCTAGCTCCCTGAAACTCCATATCATCCACTTCGGCTTTAGGGATGGCAATCTTTAGATTTTCCACTGCAACTTCTTCAGCCAGGCTAGCTCCCTGGAACTCCATATCATCCACTTCGGCTTTAGGGATGGCAATCTTCAGATTTTCCACTGCCGATTCTTCAGCCAGGATTTCAGAGTTGTCCACTGGTATTTCCTGATAGTCCCAGGCAAAGGTAGCACCACCCTGCTGCTGAGCAGATTCTAGCAGCTGTCTGTAGGCGATCTCCGATTGCCGTATCGCCGCCGTTCTCCACTCATGTTGCCGCTCTAGTTCTCTCTTTTGTCGCTCTAGTTTATTCTTTTGTCGCTCTCGTTCTCTCTCTTGTCGCTCTAGTTCTCTCTTTTGTCGCTGTCGTTTTTTCTCTTGTCGCTCATCCTGCAGCTGGATGCCTCTAATGGCTTCCTGTATGGCGGTCTCTGATGGGTTAGCACCATATAATGCCAACCGCTCTCGAACTCGTTGCTGAAACAAATCTTCAATTGACCGGGGTCTTGCATCACCATCCCTCTGGTCCATCTCGGCTCTCAAGTAGGTCTTTCAGCGTGGCTTTCCTGCAGGCTGTGTAACGACACCCCAAATATCAAAGGGGGTAAACGCCGTTTAGATCTCTTCCCTCTCCTGGACACAAATTCACTGTCGATCCTCCACAGCCAGACGACCACTTCCCATAGGAATTAATCCTTCTGAAAGAAAGAGACGCACTCTGTATCTTTCTCTGGGATAGACTGACTTTATTGAAAAAACATTGTACTTTTTATACACATCCAATACTGCATTAATCTAAAATGAACAATGGTCCAGCTCCACCCACAACATAACCAGACCCAATACACATTATTTTGATACCTGTTAGGAGACAACAGGTTCTAATCCCCTTTTAGTTTAAATGACTAAATGACTTGTTGGGCTAGCTTTTGTCTCCCAATCAAAAGACTTTACACAATAGAAACCTAACGACCTTCAATACACATCTCACAATGAAAGGATTTGTAGCCTGTCTGTCTGAGTACAATCCACACAAGTATAGAATTAATTATCCCTATTCACACTAAAAAGGTCTTCAGACGCCCTTTTAGATTCATTTACATCACAACTGGCAGGTAACACATCTCTCAATTAACCTGTTGAGTTCAGAATAAAATAATCAGTACATATTGTGGACTAATATTACTATTTCAATTTCAAGCAATCCAAGCCATATTCCTAATGTCCATGGTTTCCTGGCTCACCCTGTGTCCAAAGTGACCCCCCTGTCACATACGGCAATCAGAGATCGCCTACAGACAACTGCTAGAATCTGCTCAGCAGCAGGGTGGTGCTACCTTTGCCTTGGACTATCAGGAAATACCAGTGGACAACTCTGGAATCCTGGCTGAAGAATCGGCAGTGGAAAATCTGAAGATTGCCATCTCTAAAGGGGTCACCTCCTGTGTTTGTCTCCTGCCGAAAGGGGAGATGTGTGACAGGGGGGTCACTTTGGACACAGGGTGAGCCAGGAAATAATGGACATTAAGAAATATATCTTGGACTACCTAAAATGGTTCTGTAATATTTATCCACCATATTCCCAAGGATATCTGTAAAGGACTATTTACTGATTCTGAACTCAACAGGTTAATTGAGAGATACGGATGTGTTCAGCCTCAATCACCTGTCTGCCTAGTGTAATGCTAATGAATCGCAGCTTCTAAAAGACCTGTTCATTGTTTGTGGTGATGTGGATTGTGATAATTAAGTCTGTCCTTGTGTGTATTGTAAAGTAACAAACAGTCTGGTGAATATAAAGGTCATGCATAGTTATTTAAACATAAAGGGATTAGCTGTTGCCTTCTAAGAGATGGGTATTGGGAGACAAAAGCTAGCCTTCTGTCAAATGTGTATTGGGTCTTGTTATGTTGTGGGTGGAGCTGGACCGTTGTTCATTTTAGATTAATGCAGTATTGGATGTGTATAAAAGTGACAATGTTTTTGGCAATAAAGTCAGTCTATCCCTGAAAGATACAGAGTGCATCTCGTTCTTTCAGATGGATTAATTCCTATGGGAAGTGGTCATCTGGCTGTGGAGGATCGGCAGTGAATTTGTGTCTAGGAGAGGGAAGAGATCTAAACGGCGTTCCCCCTTTCGTATTTGGGGTGCCGTTACATCATCCAAGTACACGAGAACTTCGATGAGGTTCATGTCTCCTACGATTTTCTCCATGAGGTGTTGAAAAGTGACAGGGGCTCCAGACAGGCCTTGGGGCATCCGGTCAAATTCAGAGAATCCCAGAGGGGTTATGAAGGCTGTCTTTTCCTTATCTTCCGGATGCATAGGGATCTGATAGTATCCACTCTTCAGGTCCATAACATTGAATCACCTGGCTCCAGACAAACTCTGTAGGGCATCCTCTATCCTCGGGGTGGTATACTGGTCGGGTATCGTCCTCCGGTTGAGAGTCCTGTAGTCTATACACAACCTCAATGACCCATTCTTCTTCCGGACCACCACTATTGGAGAGGCATAGGGGCTCCTAGATTCCCGGATAACACCGGTTCGCTTGAGCTCGGCGAGCTGTTCTCTCAGGCCTTCAAGGTTGGCTAGAGGGACTCGCCTGACCCTCTCCCTGACAGGCTTGTCTTCCTGGAGGCGGATTCGATGGGTGGCACTCTTTGCACACCCTACGTCGAACTCATCTTTAGAGAAGATCTTCCTCCATCTGGTCAACTGGGCCTTTGCCCTCTCTTTCCAGGCCTTTAACAGGTTCGGGTTCTCCATGCAGAGCTTCTCCCAAACAGTTCTGTCTCCCTCTGTCTTCTCCACATCTGATAAGACAATTGGGGCAGCAGGGCTCACCTGACCCAGCAGCATCCTGGCGGGGATCTCCATGGGAACACCCGTGGTATTCCTGATGCTCACCGGCACCTTACAGTGTGCCTTCTTCAGAGCTCTCAGCGGAACCATCTCTGGGATCACTTCTAAGCCTGTGTATTCTTCCCGAGGGTCTGGTTCCAACATGACAAAGGGGCCGGGTTGCTCCCAAGTAAGCTTCACAGTGGCCCTGAGACAGGTTACTTCACCGGGCTGCAACACTATTCCCTTCTTCTCCAGTCTCCAGACTTTACCCACCCCCTCTTCTGGGGCCTTGTGTTCTAAGACCAGTCGCTGATAGGCTGTCTTCAACATTGGGTGTATTCTGGCGACTGTTGGGTTCTTTCCTCCTGCCAGAGGGGCCAGAAGCCTCTGAACCAGGTCCGTATTTGTCCCTATTATTAAGGAGTTCTTGCTAGCTCCAGGCGGTCGGGGGCACACCACTGCCAGGGTATCAAACACTTCAGCCTTCCCGGCTACTGAGGGGTCGAAGGTCAGTTTAATGGGCAAGTAACCATCGTAGGGGAAACTCTGTGTTCCGATTCCCCATATTTCCAGATCTTCAATTCTCTGGATGGGCAGGTGATGTCTATCATAAAAGTCCCGGTATAACAGAGTCACCTGTGCTCCAGTGTCTAGGATGGCTCTCGTGTAGACTCCCTCCACTTGAATAGGCACTACAGGGGAAGGGCCTATCAGTTCTTCTGGATAAGACTTCAAAGGGGTCTCTTTCTGTTGATCCCTACATTTTCCTTTGGTCCTCTCCTTGTGTTTGGCTGTTGGCTTTAGTCCCTCTTGGGCTCGGTATGCATTGATCTCCTTCCTCTGTTTATGTGTATATTCCCGCTGAGGGACATTATTTCTCTTTTTAGGTGTGTATTCTCGCTGAGGAACACTGTTCTTCTTCTGAGGGGGTCTACTCCTTTTTCTTCTGGGCTTCTCATTCAGTTTGGGTACAGTGGAGCTCACTGGAGATGATGGGCACCCGGTTGACTCCTTCACCGGGGCCCTCTGAAGTTTTCCGCCGGCTTGCGATTATTCATCTTCTTTTTCTTGGGACTTGAACATACTTTCGCAATATGGCCAACTCCTCCACAGTTAAAACAGACCACATCCCCCCAATCTTGTAGGGAAGTGGGTGCTGAGGTATCTGGGAACAACTCCTTCCTCGGTCCATTATTCTCTACGACCCTTGGATCCTTTGCCATCAAAGAGGTCAGCATCTCCAACACCTGAGACATTTGTGACTTCAGGGTATCTACTTCTGGGTCTCTTTCAGGGGTCATGGCTGATCTGACCATTACCGGTACAACAGGGGTATGTGCCTTGATTGCTTGCTGATCCTTCTGCAGGGCCTCCTCATCTCTAATGATCTTTACCAGATCAGGATAATTCAGCGACATGCCTCCTCCAGAGGTTTTCAAGTGGAGCCAGACTGGATCCGAGCGTAGCGCTCCCTTTAATATCTGCTTCATCCTCGCCGCATCTATGGCTTGGGGTACCATCCCTTTTTTTAGCACGATTTGACAAAGCATTTTGTTCAGTCTTCTTACATACTCTGACAGCTTTTCTCCTGGCTGCTGAAAGGTGTGTTCGAACTGATACACCAGTTCCGTTACTTTTTCTAACTGACCGAACTCCTCCTGTAGCATGGCTAAACAGTCATAAGCCGTGCAGGCATCATTCCCAAACTGGAGACTTTTTACAGCTTCCGCAGCCGCGCCTTTCAGACTTTCCATCACGCGCTGCTTCTTCTGCGCTTCAGGCACCTCCCATGCCTCCACTGCTGACAAGGCCTGTTCGATCCAGGTATCGAAGTCTTCCTCCCCTACAGGGACGGGCAGCTTCCCTGAAAATGTTCTCAGCTTCCGGTAGCTGGCCTCTATGTGTACCGTACTTGTTTGCTGACACTTTGTGAGCAGATCTCCCTGATGAAGTCACGTGACCGTGACGCCACGCGTAGGGACGGAGAGGCAATCAGACAGACGGAGGCACACGAGCTCGCCGCTCGTCCAGGAGATAAGTTCTTCACAATTGTTTTTTATGTGAGTTTATGTAAGCAATATATGTACAACCTTATGCATCATTAAACACATACCATTTGGTTTTTAAAAACGTACTTCACGATCGAGACCCCATTTTTTCTTTCTAACCCTGCCATTATTGGGAGATGTGAGCAACCCCTAGGATCCAACATAGGTTTATTCCACATGTGAGGAACAACAGCGGTTTGATACAAAGGCTTCCCCATTGGACGCCAGGATCGCGACAGAGGATTCACTGACCCCTATTAAACAAAAGCGGTTACCTCATTACCGCAAGGTAAGAGGCCACCTATTACCCTAGTGTGTGACACCAGAAGTCAAGATTCACACATCCCTTCACCACAGCACCACTTATATATGTGAAGTTGCAGGATTGTCACCTAGAAGAAATTGTTAAAAACAATCAGCACGGGCACCACTTGCCAATTTCATTGTTTTCTTCTTATGAACTTTTGGAGTTCAATATCCCATTTGTGTTCCATTGCTTATTGGACATTTTTTCACCTATATATTATTTTTTTCACTTTTACTTTTCACTGTAGCACTTTACTGCACTCTGCCCATTAGCAGTCACATCTGTGCACTTATTACTACACTGCAATTTGCAGGTCTTTTTCGTTTATGCACTGTCATAGCATATTTGCACAGCAACGTTTACTTTGGTATTTATTCACAGGTTTATTTATATTTATTTATTTATTTACTTTACGGATTATATATATATTCATATTTTAATTATTGGTTTTATGGTTCTAGTATTTATACATTACTGTAATTCATCATTTCAATTTATTTATCTTATAAAACCTGTATATTGGTATAAGTTAGCCATTGTGCACTACTATTGTACCAATATATGTAACATTAGAAACAGCGCAGCACCACCCCCCCCCCCTTTTTTCAGATCTCCCAAAGCATTTAAAAGTTCTGGCCCTATGGCTGTAATGGGTGTCACCGGAGGTGTCATCCTTCTCTGCCTCTCTGATGTATGGGGTATCCCTGGTGGTGATCCCGTTGGGGATGGCGGAGGTGACTCAGTTTTCACAGTTATTGCGTGCGCCAGACCATAAGTTTTAATATCCAGCGACTGCACACTTTGTCCTTTAAGGTTCCCCGGTACTCCATCCATCCACTCTATAAGTGCATACTGAAACAAGGTGTCTGGGGCTGATTTCAGATCTATCACCCTTGGTATATTATTTGGGGATAGCGACACTGCAAGTTGCTCTGCTGCGTTCACTGACTATTCTTCTCCCGGGAGACTAATGACCACTGACGTGTCTGGGTTTGTCCTGGCTGCTTGGCACCACGCTTTCACTTCTAGCGGGTCCATGCCGGTACTTTTGGCGGATCTGCTTGCCATATACAGGATCACGGAAACGATGCCCCCACGTGTAGCGATACCCCCAAACTAAGGAAGCCGCTGGTTTGTTTTTGGGCCCTGTACACAGCACAGCCAACCCCCGTTAGCAATATGGCGCCCAACAGTACTATTAACTCCCAGTCAGGCCTGACTTAACTAAAACTCAGTCTCTAGAGAAGGAATCTTCGCATGCCAGATGATCGGTGGTGCACATACAGGAACAAGGTCTAAGGTAACGGAACAACTCCCCGGAGACTATGTGACTCAGTCCTCCAACTAGTCTCATGACAGGAAAAGGGAAATATCACCCGATGGGCCAAGGCAGTCTATAGGCCTAGTAAAGTACTCGAGTATAGTTGTGAGCAGGTGCTCTCTCACCCCTCCGGACTCTATCCCAGTCCGGGACTCCCACCGCTGTGTTCACACACACAGGATCTGCCACCGCCTGATCTCCGGTTCACTGACGTTCCTAAAGCAGGTAGATGTCTGTCGCCGGACAGGCTCTGCAGCGAGGTGGAAGTCTCTCTGGAAGTGCGCAAGGCTCAGGCCTCAGACCTTGCACTCGCAGCAGGTCCGCACAGTAAGTCCTCTTGCCAGCCGCGTGGTGTCCAAAGAGGCCGGGCTAAGCCTCGCCCTCCCCTTTTATACCCCACCCATGAGTCTCTGCGGCAGCCCAATGCACCCTGGGTGCCAAACGGGGTTCTGGGTAATGTAGTCCATGGGGCCTCAACAGAGACCCCGCTACACTTACATACTTTATCACCAAGAAACACTGCATATTTACCACACCTTGCCGTCCCTTTCGCTTTTCCTTTAATAACTTTCACTCTTCTCAGCTTCTCCATCTCTGACGACCACAAAAAGGTAAAACGCATTCAAATCACTCTCATCAAAACTCGATCAGGTGCTGGAAAAACAAAATATACATACAACATTAAAGGCAGTTAAATTATCAAAGCCTTTCTCTCCAGAGTTAAAGTGGAGTTCCACCTAAAAGTGGAACTTCCGCTCATCGGATTCCTCCCCCCCTCCGGTGCCACAATTGGCACCTTTCGGGGGAGGGGGGACAGGATACCTGTCAAAGACAGGTATCCTTTCCCACTTCCTGGAGTCCAACCGCGGCCGTGACGTCACCGCGGGGCTCCCTCCTCCTCCTCCCCTGGCCGCTGGGCTAATTGGAGAGAGGAGCGGGCCTTGCGCATGGGCAGTAGGGTTCCCGGCGTGAAGCACCCAACAGCTGATGGGAAACATCAGCTGCGGTGCCGACATTGAGGGACTGCAGGACAGGTAAGTCTCCATTTATTAAAAGCCAGCAGCTGCAGTATGTGTAGCTGCTGGCTTTTAATAAAAAAAAAATCCCGTCACAGGCCGGAACACCACTTTAAAGTCCGCAAGGACCAGAAATTCATATTTTTTTGTATTTTAACACAAACATCCTCCCAACTTTCTCTATCATACAACTCATCATTAAACTTTATTCCCAATATTTTAATATACCCTCTGCGCAGCAGTACAACCAGCTGCCGATGTGCTACAGCCAATGACATCACTGATTTGTAAGGAGTGCGTTGGATGTTCCTTGTTTACCTTTCCCCTGGCCCTCTGAGTTAACTAACTGAGGGAGAGATACTGAGGGAGAGATACTGAGGGAGAAGAAAATTTTTGGAATACTAATCAGTATCAATGTACAAAGGTATATTTGCTTTGTAAGAATAAATCACCTTGGCAGTTCTACGTGTTGTGGATGTTGCTGCCTTATATAAAACTATTAGTTTAGTTTTTTTACATTTTAAAATGGGGTGCAGTATTTTAAAGGGTGCTGGGACTAAAAATAGGTTGAGAAACGGTGTCTTAGAGAATAACTCCAAAGGTAGCTAATTCAATAATATACTACGTTCTCCATTCCTTCAGTTTAACTTCTTTATAAAATTCCGACTGTTGGTACATTCTTCAAGTATAGTTAAAATATGCAAGTCTATCCTGTTTAAAGTGGGGGATTTCCTGCATATAGTCTATGTAATCTATTCATACATTTAGAATTGGGACTGTTGCGGATCTCCGGTGTATAGGAATTACAGTGTGAGCTGCATTACTAAAGGTGACATAGAGGGTCTTTATGGACTATTGTAATGATCCAGTACCAATATGTAAAATGTTTATGACCCATTTTAGATGCTAGTACAGTATTGCACAGTAGAGATTTTCTACTAATAGGTAGTAACCAGCAGGTGGCAGCTCTCCAGTGAGACAGATACTACTTGCATAGTGAATACTGTCTGTGGCTTGACAATATTAAATATTATAATGTTTTTTTCTACAGCAAGTGATGGGAGTCAGAATTCCCAGATCATTTCCCTATTACAGAATAGTATGTTATTATGTTTCATAATAAAGATAATGATGTTGTAGTATTGTAAATATAAGGCAGAAAGAACATTGGTTGCTGGGTTTAATAACAAGATAAAGTCGTTTTTGTGCTTGGCTGATCCCAGGCAGGGGTGAATGTTTCGCACTCCAGTAGTCAGACTAATTTGCAGAAGTCTCATCACAATACTAAGCAAAACTATCTGGTGGTAAATGCTACATGCAGTACACCTATACACTTCCAACTGCCTACAGTGGAGTATGGAGGACATTCACTTCCTGGAACAACCATCTTTTTGTGTGCATATGGATAATAAAGGAACCGCGCTCTTATATCATAAATTACATCTCATAAATCACCATAGTGAATAAAAAAATAAATCTTCACTTAAATGATAAAAAATACATAAAAATTGTGAAGGCTATGTATGGATCCCACAAGTGAATAACATCCTCAGTGAATATAGTAAAGGTTCCTCTCCACCCGCATGCAGAAACACAATGCACTCACCAGACTTAATTGACCCCTATTACAGTGAGTCAAATTACGCATATGGGAAAATCCAAGAAGTCATACATGAGGTCACAGGAATGAATCCAAACTGCTGCTGTCATCATTCTATATATCTATCTATATATATATATTGTGACAGCAGGAAGGTAAAGTCACCTGGTTGCATCCAGGGGGGTAGATATATTTCGCCCAGATTCAGGCTTTACGCCGACTTATACAACTAGGTGGAGAGTTGTATAAGGCTAGTGGGCTCATGGATGACTCATACCTCTAGGGAGAGTGTGGGGCGTCGTGCAGACAGAGATGAGGAGACCAGCTGAACCTTGTCAGCTCATTTAGGCCTCTATAAGAACTCCCAGCTTCATTAGATGTTAGCTCATGCCTGGAACCAGACCTGTGTGGACTGTCTAGGGAGAGTGAACCCCTGTGCGGTGAGGCAAAGCCTGTGTGGCTATTTGTTTGGACTTTTACTAAACCAGGGACTTAGGGACTAGGACAGCACTAGGCTGATCCCAGTTGTTAGTTAGGAAACCTGTATGTTTAGTCAGAGGTCAACTTGACCAGGATTTATTTTGGTTATGTTTCTTTTGCTTTGCTGTGTTTTGTCACTGTAAATAGAAAATAAACCGCACCTTTTTTTGATTTTGAAAACCACAACCTCCGTTTGCTGGGCCTGTTTTGTGTGGGGAGCCCATCCCGGGGGTCACACACACCCGCTGCCGAGCTAACCCCCTCACAGTTGGTGGAGAACCAGTGGCAGTTTTTTTTAAGCCAGCATGGAGGAGATACTGAAGCAGCTGGCTCTAGCAAATGCCAATCAACAGCAGACAAATGCAGGTTTGCAAAGGAGCCTTGCAGCCCAGCAGCAGACAAACGCAACTTTGCAACAGAGTCTGGAGGCTCAGCAACGAGCCCAGCAGCAATCTGAGGCCCGCTTCATAGACCTGTTGCAGAAGCAAGAGCAGAGACTACAACAACAGATGGAAGCAGTAATGCAGCAACGTCCGCAGACCAGTGAGGAAAGCCGTCCCACTAATACCGCGTCCTTTGGGGTGAGTCGTTTATTGACAAAAATGACTGGAGAGGATGATCCAGAGGTATTTTTGACCACATTTGAAAGGACCGCTGAAAGAGAAAAGTGGCCTGAGGAGCAGTGGGCTGGACTGGTGGCTCCTCTGTTAACTGGTGAATCGCAGAAAGCTTACTATGACCTAGAGCCTAACCAAGCAAAAGACTATGTGATGCTAAAAGCTGAAATATTGGCAAGGCTGGGTGCCACCCAGGCTGTCCGGGCTCAGCGTGTGCATAACTGGACTTTCCAGCTTGGAAAACCCCCCAGGTCTCAAATGTATGATCTCATTCACCTGAGCAGAAAGTGGCTACAGCCAGAGACTTTGTCCGCACCAAAGATTGTGGAACGTGTTGTAATGGATCGGTTTTTGAGAGCTCTTCCTACTGCCATCCAAAAGTGGGTAAGCCATGGAGACCCAGAGACGGCCGATGGTCTTGTGGATCGTGTGGAGAAATACTTGGCTACAGAGAACCTGACGGCCTCTTCCAGAGACACTCGGACTTTCCACCCTAAGACCAGACCATCCCCAGGGGCGGATAAGAGGATTCCAAGGGGTGAGGGTGGAGAGAGTGAGAGGGTGGGAGCTCTACCCCAAGTTTGGCGAGAACAGCCTGGGAAATCAGCGGCTCAAGAGGCGGCAAGAAGGATCGTTTGCTACCGCTGCCGGCAAGCGGGACATATTGCAGCCAATTGCCCGGTTGTGGAGGAACCCATGCAGTGTGACTTTCTGACGGGCAGACGTCAGTCGCTGTGTGCGACAGTCGCATGCACTGCCATTCGAGGAACTGAGAAACATTTATGCAAAATGTGTGTTAATGGTAGAAATGTTGTGGTATTGCTGGATTCAGGTAGCCTTGTGACCCTGATAAAGGCTGAGTTAGTTAAAACAGAGGTCTCTGGGAATAGCAAGGTAGCTGTTATTTGTGTGCATGGGGACACCCGAGAGTATCCAGTGACTACAGTGTGTTTCGAGACCCCCAAAGGTACCCTCTCTCATCCAGTGGGCTTAGTATCTCAGTTACCGCATGACGCCATTGTGGGAAGGGATTTTCCGAAGTTCTGGGAACTGTGGGATGATCCTGAGCCCCTCACTGGTGCCCCTATGTACCAGGAATGTGATAGCCAGAACTCCCCTGAGAGTGGTGAGGACTCTCCGGAATTTCCCTTATCAGTATTGGCAGGGGAGACTCAAGAAACTGGAGAGGAGCCCACCTCCTCAGACGAAAACCTACCGTCTGTGGAGTTTTCTGATCTTGAGGTTCACAGGGAAAACTTTGCCACAGAACAGTTGAAAGACCCCGCCCTAATAAAGGCACGGGAAAACGTAGTGAAAATAGATGGCGAGTTAGTGAACCCAGATAATACCTGCACTTACCCATACTTCAGCGTAGAGAAGGACCTACTGTATCGGGTGGCAAAAAGGGCAGAAGAAACCGTTGAGCAGCTTGTGGTGCCCAAACCTTACAGGAAGTTGGTGTTGGAGTTGGCCCATGGGCACATTCTTGGAGGTCATCTGGGGACAGAGAAAACCCGAGAGAGGGTATTACAGAGATTCTATTGGCCGGGGGTGATGAAGGACGTAGAAAATTATTGTTCCTCCTGCCCTGTGTGTCAGAGGTTGGCCCCGATGCCACATTTCCGTAGCCCGCTGGTCCCTCTACCCATCATTGAGGTCCCGTTTGAGAGGATCGCCATGGATTTGGTAGGTCCTATAATCAAGTCCGCTAGGGGGCACCAGTACATATTAGTTATAATGGACTATGCCACCCGTTATCCAGAAGCGATCCCTCTCCGAAATACCTCGGCCAAAACCATAGCCAAAGAGCTATCTCTTGTTTTTAGCCGGGTGGGTATTTGTAAAGAACTGCTTACGGACCAAGGTACACCCTTTATGTCCCGGGTTATGAAAGAGCTGTGTAAATTGTTCAAAGTGACGCAATTGCGTACGTCTGTGTATCACCCCCAAACCGATGGGCTGGTTGAAAGATTCAACAAAACCCTAAAACAAATGTTGAAGAAAGTGGTGGATAGAGATGGAAAGGATTGGGACTGTTTACTTCCTTATTTGATGTTTGCTATTAGGGAGGTGCCCCAATCCTCTACGGGATTCTCCCCCTTTGAGTTACTGTATGGGAGACACCCAAGAGGGCTGTTGGATATTGCCAAGGAAACTTGGGAAAGTGAGAGTTCTCCCCACAGGAGTGTGATTGAGCATGTCGCCCTGATGCAAGATCGAATTGCACAGGTAATGCCCATCGTGAAGGAACATTTGGCCCAAGCGCAGTTGGCACAGCAGAGAGTGTACAACCGTGGAGCCAAGACCCGTACCTTTTCCCCGGGGGATAGGATATTGGTACTTGTCCCTACGGTTGAAAGTAAATTCCTTGCCAAATGGCAAGGCCCCTACGAGATAATGGAAAAAGTGAGCGAAGTGAATTACAAGGTCAGACAACCAGGAAGGCGAAAGCCCGAACAGATCTATCACGTTAATCTGTTGAAAGCCTGGAGGGATAGAGAGTCCCTAGTCGCAGACACTTGGTCACCAGCTCAAACTGGTTGCGTGATTCCTGAGGTTGGAATAGCAGCCACCTTGTCACAACCCCAACAACAGGAGGTTAAGGAGTTTGTGCTTCGCAACAAGGAGGTATTCTCTGAGCTGCCGGGACAAACATCTGGGGTAGAGCATGACATCATTACCCCGCCCGGTGAAAGGGTGAAGTTAAAACCCTATCGGATCCCAGAGGCTCGACGGGAGGCAATACGGGAGGAAGTACAGAAAATGCTGAACTTAGGGGTGATAGAGGAGTCCCAAAGTGATTGGTCTAGTCCCATCGTGTTGGTGCCTAAACCGGATGGGAGCTGGCGATTTTGTAACGATTTTCGTCAGTTGAACAAAGTTACAAAATTTGACACCTACCCCATGCCACGTATAGATGAGTTGATCGACCGGCTGGGAACAGCCCGATACATGACGACTCTTGACCTCACAAAAGGGTATTGGCAAATCCCCCTGGCCAAGTCGGACAAAGAGAAAACCGCATTTGTAACCCCAGACGGGGCGTTCCAATATAAAAGAATGCCGTTCGGGTTACAGAATGCGCCGGCCACATTCCAGCGGAAAATGGACCAGATGCTGAGGCCCCATCGGAAGTATGCTGCGGCTTACCTGGATGACGTAATTGTCCATAGCACAGATTGGGCCTCACATCTGCCAAAAGTGCAAGCAGTCCTGGACTCTGTTCGGGAAGCGGGGTTTACGGCTAACCCCAAGAAGTGTACCATTGGGCAGGAGGAGGCCAAATATCTTGGGTACACCATTGGGAGGGGAGTAATAAAACCCCAACTCAACAAAGTCGAGGCCATCCAGAGTTGGCCACGTCCCAACAGCAAGAAGCAGGTACGAGCCTTTCTGGGAATCGCTGGGTATTATCGGCGATTCATTCCCCACTTTGCTTCTAAGGCTGTGCCCCTAACCAACCTGACGAAGGGGAAAGGGTCGGTCATGATTAAATGGACCCCCGAGGCTGAGGCAGCATTCCAGTTCTTGAAACAAGCCTTATGTAGCCAGCCAGTGTTGTACTCACCCGACTTCTCTAAAGACTTTGTCGTACAAAGTGATGCGTCAGATGTGGGGTTAGGAGCAGTATTGTCCCAGGTCTGGAACGGGGAAGAGCACCCAGTCATTTACCTCAGCAGGAAGTTGAAGTCCCATGAGGTAAATTACGCCACCGTTGAAAAGGAGTGCTTAGCGGTGAAGTGGGCTCTAGATTCCCTTCGGTACTACCTGCTAGGTAGGCACTTTGACATGGTTACGGATCACGCTCCGTTAAAGTGGATGGCTCAAAACAAGGAAACAAATAGAAGAGTGAATAGGTGGTTCCTGGCCCTCCAGGAATTCAACTTCACAGTAAAGCATCGCCCTGGCGTTCAAATGGGGAATGTGGATGCTTTGTCTCGAGTACATGAATGCCTGATTGCTGGTGTTCCAACCCAGAGGTTAAAACAAGAGGGGGGGGTATGTGACAGCAGGAAGGTAAAGTCACCTGGTTGCATCCAGGGGGGTAGATATATTTCGCCCAGATTCAGGCTTTACGCCGACTTATACAACTAGGTGGAGAGTTGTATAAGGCTAGTGGGCTCATGGATGACTCATACCTCTAGGGAGAGTGTGGGGCGTCGTGCAGACAGAGATGAGGAGACCAGCTGAACCTTGTCAGCTCATTTAGGCCTCTATAAGAACTCCCAGCTTCATTAGATGTTAGCTCATGCCTGGAACCAGACCTGTGTGGACTGTCTAGGGAGAGTGAACCCCTGTGCGGTGAGGCAAAGCCTGTGTGGCTATTTGTTTGGACTTTTACTAAACCAGGGACTTAGGGACTAGGACAGCACTAGGCTGATCCCAGTTGTTAGTTAGGAAACCTGTATGTTTAGTCAGAGGTCAACTTGACCAGGATTTATTTTGGTTATGTTTCATTTGCTTTGCTGTGTTTTGTCACTGTAAATAGAAAATAAACCGCACCTTTTTTTGATTTTGAAAACCACAACCTCCGTTTGCTGGGCCTGTTTTGTGTGGGGAGCCCATCCCGGGGGTCACACACACCCGCTGCCGAGCTAACCCCCTCACAATATATATATATATATATATATACCTGTATATATAAAGCGGAATCCAGTGGCGGTGCGTCCATAGTGGGCGCAGGAGTGCCGCCCCCTCTCTCCCCTGCCCGTCACTCAAGTGCATTGCATGAATCTATGTATTGTCGCCGGCGCCGCTGCCGCCCACTATTCAGATGGCCGGCCCTTCTGGTGAGCGCTGGCCATCTGAATAACAGCGGCTGGTTGGTTTTGGAAGTGTCTATCAGAGCCAGCGGCTCTGATAGGCTTCCCGATTACAGCCTGTGGGCTCTAATTGGCTTCCAAATAGTTAACCAAGGGACGCACAGTGTGTGCGTTCCCTGGTTAACACTGACACGCGTCTCAGACAATCAGGTTCACCGGGTCTGGTTACCGGTAACCTGATTGGCTGAAGCGACATCAATGGCGGGGGAAAACATCGAGGGAACGTGGAGGAGAATTGTTGACCCGAGAAAGGTAAGTGCTGGGCGGGGGGGCAAACTGGCGGCATTTGATGGGGCAATCTGGCAGCATTTGAGGGGGCAATCTGGCGGTATTTGAGGGGGCAAACTGGCGGCATTTTACGGGGCAAACTGGCGGTATTTGAGGGGGCAAACTGGCGGCAATTGATGGGCACAGTGGCGACAATTGAAGGCATGGCACAGTGGCGACAATTGATGGGCACAGTGGCGACAATTGATGGCACAGTGGCTGCGTTTGATGGCATGGCACAGTAGCGACAATTGATGGGCACAGTGGCTGCGTTTGATGGCATGGCACAGTGGCGACAATTGATGGTCACAGTGGTGACAATTGATGGGCACAGTGGCTGCGTTTAATGGCACAGTGGCGACAATTGATGGCACAGTGGCGACAATTGATGGGCACAGTGGCTGCGTTTGATGGGCACAGTGGCAGCAATTGATGGGCACAGTAGCTGCGTATGATGGGCACAGTGAGGCTGCAATTGATGTTTTGTTTTTTGTTTTTTCATTTGTTTGCGCCCCCCCAAAAATTTTGAGCACCAGCCGCCACTGGCAGATTCAAAGCACCAGTATTGCTATATAGAGAGGGAGAGAAAAGGATACTCTCATGGTGCAGAAATTCAAATAATTTTATTAAAAAGGAAGGTTGCATTGCACTGACGTAGACTGACAAAACGACGTTGGGTGGTGTTTGAGATACGTCATTTCCAGTCAGCAGGAATGCAGGTGGCGCGCTAACCTACAATCCCTTTACAATAAATGTTGATCCCTGTCTTCTTTGATGTAAGGAAAACTGGCCAAAATAGTAAAATATATATATATATATATATATTTTTTTTTAATTAGCTGTACATTTCTTGCTATTATCATAATTTACCACCAAAGAGCAACCCAAAATAAATTCCACTGCTCCTGAAAATTGCAGCAATACCATATATAGTATGTGTATGTTAGTTGTTTTTTTTACAATTTTATTTTGTACTATTTATTGCATTTTTTTATTTATTTTTAATCAACCCTGTTGGGGGGGCTTTGGTGAGATATCAGGGGTCTAAACAGACCTCTGACATCTCCCCTTTGAGACAAAGAAAGGGACTGAGGACAGAGTTTCTCTACAGCCTCAGCATTGAAGATAATTGAACAGGGGACAGAGGCTCCTGTCTATATATAAACTGAAGCAGAGTAAACACATTTACTCTGCTCAGTTATCAGAGGTCACAGGAGCGATCAGTAGCGATTGCTCTCTATGTCCAATTTAAAAAAGGAAGGGGCCGGTAAATATGTAATTTCCTCCACTCTCCATCCTGACACATTCCCTTACAGCAGCCGGCGGGAGAGGAGAGGAGAGGAGAGGAGGGAGGACGGATGCAGGGGGATGAGAGGGAGGGGGGCGAAGGAGGAGCACACAGGGGGAAGGGGAGCGGCTGGAGCACATGGGGGGGGGCGGAGCACATAGAGGGCCAGAGGAGGAGGACAGGGGGCAGAGGAGAACATGGGCATGGAGGAGGACAAATGGGACAGTGGGGGTGATTGGTGCGGTGGGGGGGACAGTTGTAAGCACCAATCTCTTGGTAAAGCTTTTCAGCTAGAGGGAGAGGAGGAGAAGCAGCTGTCAGCTGAAAAGCTATACAGGGAGATCGGTGCTTACAACTGTCCCCCCCGCCGCACCAATCATCCCTGATTGTGAAGGGACAATCATCCATGGGTGCAGGGTAGGTCACAGTGGGCCCACTCCCCTCGGAGCCCCTGTTTAGTGAACACCCTGCACACATGGATGATACGCCACTGCTGTAACTGCTTAAAAAATAATAAACATGTTATACTTACCTGCTCTGTTGCAGTGGATTTGCACAGAGCAGCCCGGATCCAATTCTTCTCAGGTCTCTCTTCTGTGCTCCTGGCCCCTCCCTCCTGTTCAATGCCCCCACAGCAAGCAGCTTGCTATGGGGGGAACCCAAGCTGAGTCACAGCTCCCTGTGTCTATTCAGACACTGAGCCCTGTCCCGGCCCCGCCCCTATTTCCCCTGATTGGCTAGCTGACTTTGACAGCAGCAGGAGCCAATGGCGCCCCTGCTGTGTCTCAGCCAATCAAGAGGGAGAATCTTGGATGGCTGAAACACTCATGGACATCGCTGGACAGAGAGGGACCTCAGGTAAGTGTTAGGTGGGCTGGGGGGGATGCACACAGAAGGCTTTTTACCTTAATGCATAGAATGCATTAAGATAAAAAAACTTCTGACTTTACAACCCCTTTAAGTGTTAGCTGAAGTTGGGCTTTAATTTGTTTGTTATGTAAAGTATGCTTATGTACAGTGCCTTGAAAAAGTAATTCATACCTCTTGAAATTTTCCACATTTTGTCATGTTACAACCAAAAACGTAGATGTATTTTATTGGGATTTTATGTGATAGACCAACACAAAGTGGCACATACCGTATTTTTCGCACCATAAGACGCACCTGACCATAAGACGCACCTAGGTTTTAGAGGAGTAAAACAAGAAAAAAAATATTCTGAACCAAATGGTGTACTAAAATATTTTCCAGTGCCCATGAAATGCAGCCTGACCATTGCCATAGTAAACACAGAGTGACCATGCCATCAGTGGTGGGACACCCTGGGAAGAGGACAGAGGGGACGCCGTGGGAAGAGGACAGAGGGGACGCCGTGGGAAGAGGACAGAGGGGACGCCGTGGGAAGAGGACAGAGGGGACGCCGTGGGAAGAGGAGAGAGGGGACGCCGTGGGAAGAGGAGAGAGGGGACGCCGTGGGAAGAGGAGAGAGGGGACGCCGTGGGAAGAGGAGAGAGGGGACGCCGTGGGAAGAGGACAGAGGGGACGCTGTGGGAAGAGGAGAGAGGGGACGCTGTGGGAAGAGGAGAGAGGGGACGCCGTGGGAAGAGGACAGAGGGGACGCCGTGGGAAGAGGACAGAGAGGGACGTTGTGGGAAGAGGACAGAGAGGGACATTGTGGCAGTCGATAAGGCCTAGAGGATATCAGGTTAGGCACTTCCTAATGGCTCAGACCCTGGGAATAGTAATGGATAATGGCCAACAGGCCCTCTACCAGACCCAGCGAAATCGCAACAGTGATCCCTCTGGCTGGACGTTCGCTCACTCTGGGTTACCCGGGGTGACTCTAGTCAGTAGTGTAGCATGTCTGTATCCTGGCAGCGGCTCGGTCTTTCTCCCTCTCTGGTGATGCGGGTACAGTGTGGCTCCCTCTCTGGTGGTGCAGGAACAGTGTGGCTCCCTCTCTGGTGGTGCGGGTACAGCGTGGCTCTCTGGCGGTGCGGGGTACAGCGTGGCTCTCTGGCGGTGCGGGGTACAGCGTGGCTCTCTGGCGGTGCGGGGTACAGCGTGGCTCTCTGGCGGTGCGGGGTACAGCGTGGCTCTCTGGCGGTGCGGGGTACAGCGTGGCTCTCTGGTGGTGCGGGGTACAGCGTGGCTCTCTGGTGGTGCGGGGTACAGCGTGTCCCCCAGCAGAGTATACTCTTTTGCTCCTCTTCTAACACCCCCCCCCCCTCTCCAGCAGAGTGTTTGCATGCTGGAGGAACTGGTGCCAGAACTCTGCAGGGACTTTATTTCCCATGATGCCCCCAGTGTCTTCTGATTGGCCCTCTGCTGTGGCCAATCATGGGGAGGGAAACAGTGGGCAGTAAGCTGGGTGGCGGCCAGCAAATCCAATTAGAGCGGCTCTCTCTTTCTCTTCGGCTTACAGAAAGGGAAGGGGGGCGGCGGGGGATGTACAGACAGCCCGCAGCTCTCCTCTCCCTGTCACAGCGAGGCTGCTCTATTTGCCAGAGAACTTGGCAGCGGCGCTGTGACAGGGAGAGGAGAGCTGCGGGCTGTCTGTACAGCCCCCGCCGCCCCCCTTCCCCTTCTGTAACCCGAAGGGAGAAAAGAAAGAGAGAGCGGCTCTAATTGGATTCGCCGCAATGCAAGCAATGTGTAAGGGGCGGTGCCACCGGCGGCGGGGGGGCGGAGCCAGTGGCGGTGGTCAGGGGATTCCAGCGGCTACGGGAGCAATGAGAGCGGATGACGGGCGGTGCCAGCGGCGGCGGGGGGGGGGGGCGGAGCCAGTGGCGGTGGTCAGGGGATTCCAGCGGCTACGGGAGCAATGAGAGCAGATGACGGGCGGTGCCAGCGGCGGCGGGGGGGGGGGCGGAGCCAGTGGCGGTGGTCAGGGGATTCCAGCGGCTACAGGAGCAATGAGAGCAGATGGCAGGGGTGGTGCCAGCGACGGCGGGGGGTGGGGCCTGTCATGTATTCGGACTATAAGACGCAGGGACATTTTCCCCCATATTTCTGGGGGAAAAAAGTGCGTCTTAGGCCCCTTTCACACGGGGCGGATCCGTGAAGATCCGCCCCGTGAAGCTCCGCTTGCTCAGCGGGGATCGCTCCGTTGATCCCCGCTGAGCCGACGGATGACTGGGCGGTCCCCGCACACTGTGCAGGGACCGCCCTGTCAGAGCGCCGCTCTCCCCTATGGGGAATCGGATGATGACGGACCGTAGAGTCCGTTGTCATCCGATCCGCTCCGCCGACGGAAGGAAAAATATGGTAATTGTGAAGTGGAAGGAAAATGATAAATGGTTTTCAATTTTTTTTTACAAATAAATATCTGAAATGTGTGGCGTGCATTTGTATTCAGCCCCCTTTACTCTGATACCCCTAACTAAGATCTAGTGGAACCATAAGTCACCTAATTAGTAAATAGAGTCCACCTGTGTGTAATTTAATCTCAGTATAAATACAGCTGTTCTGTGAAGCCCTCAGAGTTTTTTAGAGAACCTTAGTGAACAAACAGCATCATGAAGGCCAAGGAACAAACCAGACAGGTCAGGGATAAAGTTGTGGAGAAGTTTAAAGCAGGGTTAGGTTATAAAAAAATATCTCAAGCTTTGAACATCTCACAGAGCACTGTTCAATCCATCATAAAGCAATAACAGCTCGAAAAAAAGAAAACAAATGTAGCCACCACATCTAATGATTGGTAAACTACAAAAGCTACAATACATTTACTTCATACAATACATTGAATGTTTGTTTTTGGGTTTAGTTACACTTTACATTTTCATTTAAATCTATATCTCCCCTACTTTCTGAAAATAAGTAATTGGAAATCATACCTCAGACTGCAACAAAATGCTTGTTTTTCCAGTAAAATGTGGAAGGATTTGATGCACTGTCAGATAATTATTACTTGTAAAAAAAAAAAAAAAAGGAGAGAGAAGCACCAATACATCAGTGTAGCATTTAAAAACTTGCTATTTGGAAAATTTACCCCCCTTCATGACCAGGCCATTTTTTGTGATACGGCACTGTGTTACTTTAACTGACAATTGCACGGTCATACGACACTGCAGCCAAATAAAATTGATGTTTTTTTTCTCCACAAATAGAGCTTTCTGTTGGTGGTATTTGATCAGCTCTTCGGTTTTTATTTTTTGCGCTATAAACAAAACAAGACCGACAATTTTGAAAAAAACAAAACTAATATTTTTTACTTTCTGCTATAAAACCCATCCAATACAAAAATGAAGAATTTTTTTTGAATTTCTTCATTATTTAGGCCAATATGTATTCTAATACATGTTTTTGGTAAAAAAAAAAAAAAAAACAACCCAATAACCATATATTGATTGGTCTGCGCAAAAGTTATAGTGTCTACAGACTATGGGATATTTTTATGGAATTTTTATTTATTTTAAATTTTTTACTAGTAATGTCGGCGATCTGCAACTTTTAGCGGGACTGCGACATTGCGGCTGATAAATCGAACACTAATGCCCCATACACACGATCGTTTTTCATGCCGTTAAAAATGCCATTTTTACAATCGTGTGTATGATCCAGAGCATTTTTAACGACGTGAAAAACGGCCATTAAAAATTTCGAACATGCTCTATTTTTTCACGTCGTTTTCATGTCGTTTTTATTAACGACGTGAAAAACGATAGTGTGTATGCTTTTACGAGGTGAAAAAAACGCGCATGCTCAGAATCAAGTATGAGACGGGAGCGCTCGTTCTGGTAAAACTAGCGTTCGTAATGGAGATAGCACATTCGTCACGCTGTAACGGACTGAAAAGCACGAGGCTGAAAAGCGCGAATCGTCGCTCAACAAACTTTACTAACATGAAGGGTGGCGCCATCCGAACGGAACTTCCCCTTTATAGTGCCGTCGTACGTATTGTACGTCACCGCGCTTTGCTTGAACGTTTTTTTAAATGATCGTGTGTATGCAAGACAGGCTTGAGAGGAAACATGGAAAAAAACTATGAGAAAAACGTTGGTTTAAAAAATGGCATGAAAAACGATCGTGTGTACGCCGCATAAGTGACAATTTTTTGGGGACCATTGACCAGGGCCGGCCCAAGACATTGTGCTGCCTGGGACCAAGAATGAAATGCTGCCCCCCCCCCCAAAAAAAAATCACGCCCACCAAAAGGCCTCCACATTCATTATTTTATATCATGATAACTAAAGGGGACCCGTCATGGCTCTATACATGTATAGGAGTAAAAAGAGGACCTGTCGTGGCTCTATACATGTATAAAGAGGACCTGTCATGGCTCTATACATGTATAAAGGATAATAAAGAGGACCTGTCGTGGCTCTATACATGTATAAAGAGGACCTGTCATGGCTCTATACATGTATAAATGAGTATAAAGAGGACCTGTCATGGCTATATACATGTATAAAGAGGACCTGTCATGGCTCTATACATGTATAAATGAGTATAAAGAGGACCTGTCATGGCTCTATACATGTATAAATGAGTATAAAGAGGACCTGTCATGGCTCTATACAAGGATAATAAAGAGGACCTGTCATGGCTCTATACATGTATAAAGGAGTATAAAGAGGACCTGTCATGGCTCTATACGTGCATATAGGCGTATAAAAGGACCTGTCAGGGCTCTATACATGTATATAGGAGTATAAAGGGACCTGTGCATGGCGGGCGGCCGCAATGTCTTTTGCGCAAACTAATCAATGTACGCAAATTGTGTTTTTTTGGTACCAAAAATATGTAGAAGAATACATATTGGCTTAAACTGATGAAGAAATTATTATTTTTTTATACATTTTTTGGATATTTATTATAGCAATAAGTAAAAAATATTGTTTGTTTGTTTTTTTAATTGTTGCTCTTTTGTTGTTTATAGTGCAAAAAATTAAAACCGCAGAGGTGATCAAATATCACCAAAAGAAAGCTCTATTTGTGGGAAAAAAAGGACATCAATTTTATTTGGGTACAGTGTCGAATTACCGCGCAATTGTCAGTTAAAGCGACACAGTGCCGTAACGCAAAAAATGGCCTGGTCATTAAAGGGTTTGTAAAGGTTTGTGTTTTTTCACCTTAAGGCATCCTATGCATTAAGGTGAAAAAACACCTGGCAATGACTGCCCCCCAGCCCCCCTGTTTTACTTACCTGAGCCCGTTCACTTGCTGTGCGCGTCCCCCGGCGTCCTCTTCTCCACGGAGTCTGGCCGTTAATTGGCTAGATTGATAGCAGTGCAGCCATTGGCTCGTGCTGCTGTCAATCACATCCAATGACCCGGGCCCTGGGGGCGGCGGGAACGAGTCATACACACTGTGTCTATGGACGCAGCGTGTATAACAGGGAGCGCGCCCGCAAGCTAACCCCCTTGGGAGAGTGCTTCCCAGAAGGGGGTTAGCTGATGCAGGGAGGAGCCAAGACAGCCGCCGAGGGGCCCGAGAACCAGAGAATCGGGGCCACTCTTTTCCAAACGAACTGCACAGTGGAGGTAAGTATAACATGTTTGTTATTTAAAAAAACAAAAAAAACAAAGCCATACAACTGCTTTAAGTGGGCAAATCCTTCCGGTCCTTAAGTGGTTAATCAGGGCTGGGCAAGGCAAGTCCCTCTCAGAGGCTCTCATGTCTCATACAACTTGTGATGTGTGTTTGTACTTACAGTTTTGCTTCGGACTCCACCACCAGATGCGGATTGTCACCTGCCACACGTTGCGGGTTGTCAACTGCCACACGTTGCGGATTGTCGGCTGCCACATGTTGCGCATGGTCACTTACATCACCTGCCACACGTTGCGGGTTGTCACTTGCCACACGTTGCGGATTGTCACTTGCCACGTCACCTGCCACACGTTGAGGATTGTCATCTGCCACACGTTGCGAGTTGTCACTTGCCACGTCACATGCCACAACGTCACCTGCCACACGTTGCACATTGTCACTTGCCACAACGTCACCTGCCACGCGTTGCGGATTGTCACTTGCCACAACGTCACCTGCCACACGTTGCGGATAGTCCCGTGCCACACTTTGCGGATTGTCACTTGCCACAGCGTCACCTGCCACACATTGCGTATTGTCACTTGCCACAACGTCACTTGCCACACGTTGCGGATAGTCCCGTGCCACACGTTGCGGATTGTCACTTGCCAAGCGTCACCTGCCACACGTTGCGTATTGTCACTTGCCACACGTTGCGGATTGTCACGACGTCACCTGTCACACGTTGCGGGTTGTCACTTGCTGTGTCCCAGAGTGAAGGCAGGCAGCAAAGAGATGATATAATCTCTCTGCTGCCCATGGCTGCACAGTGAGGGTGAAACTGTGGTGATGCAGGGCGGCGGGGAGAGATGACATCATCTCTCTGCTCCGCTGCCCGCTCACTCGCTGACTGCTCCCAACCCAACCCCCCCATGCTGCGCGTGCTCTGCCCGCCCCTGTCACCAACAGCAGCGACGCCGGGCTCCTCACAGGGAGCGGTGCCTGCTCACTCGCTGACTCCCCCCCCCCTGCCTGTGAGTGTCCTCAGCGCCCCTGGGCTCCTCACAGGCAGCGGAGCGAGCTGGCTGGCGGGCGTCAGTTTGCCGCCCCCCCTAACAGTGCCGCCTGGTACCATGGTACCACCCGGTCCCATCATAGGGCTGGCCCTGCCATTGACACTATTACAGTGATTAGTGCAAAGAATATCAAAAAAGTCACTGTATTAGAGGAACACTAAAGATTATTATTATTTTTTTTAAATTAACAAACATGTTATACTTATCTCCACTGTGCAGCTCGTTTTGCACAGAGTGGCCCCAAACCTGGTCTTCTGGGGTCCCTTGGCGGCTGTCTCGGCTCCTCCCCGCAATGGCTGCGCTGCTTTCAATCAGCCAATGGATGAGCCGAGAAGCCGGCCAAGATGCCTGCGCATTCACGACGCGGGACTTTCAAGGGGTCAGGTAAGTAAACGGGGGGCTCGGGGGGGCGCTAATCCAGAGAAGTTTTTTCACCTTAATGCATAGAATGCAACCCCTTTAATGACACTGGCAGAGAAGAGGTTAACATCAGGGGCGATCAAAGGGTTAAATGTGTCCCTAGGGAGTGCGTGCTAACTGTGTGAGGGTTGCTTGTACTATGGGAAGACAGAGATCAATGTTCCTGCTTAGCAGAAACATGGGATCTCTATCTTCCACACTAACAGAACGACAATCTGCCTTATTTACATAGTCAGACCACCATTCTGCCTCTCTCGGAAACGATCGGCGGCTCCTGGTGTCTAATCACAGCGGGAGCGGGACCCCGGCAGTGCGCGTGCACGCCCCAGACCCAGAAGTGCAGAATCACGTACCTGTATGTAATCCTGCGCAGAGAGGCCGCCTTGCCATATCTATGGTATACGGTCAACAAGCGGTTAATAAACCATATTTATGAAATGAAAAATAATAAGTATGCACTCACATTTACAAGATATTAAACGCGTATTGATAACTTTCCAGCAGGTGGCAATCATCTAAGCGGTCAACAGTGAGCAAGCTCCTCCGGGTGGACATGATGTAAGGTGCTTGTAACCAGGAAGTTAATCAGGGAAACACCAGGAAGAGTCAATAGAAGCAGCAGCCTGTCTGTGTATATCACATGGATGAGAACCACTGTGAACAGCAAGGAAGTGTTGTAGGCCCACAAGATGGCCGTGATGATGTCATGTGACATAAGTGAGAGTGGTTATATATTTCAAGGCGTGGCTCCTTTGTCAAACCTTTTTTTCTTTTCATAAATAAGTTTTAATAAATGCTACACTTAGGTTTTGGTTCTTTGCTCTCCTTCTTTTTGTTTTTACATAGTTTGCTGGTAGGAGTCTCCCCTAATCCTGCTTGAAAGAGACTGCTGGCGCTGCTTTAATGTGAACTTCATGCCACAGTGTTTTTTATGGACTTTTCTTAAGGACTATAAGACTCCCTCTTTTTATGTTGTTTATCATTCCATGCCTATTGTTATTCTTGGCAGTTGCACTAGTGCCCCCCGTTTCTTGCGCCTGGGTAAGTTTAGGGTGTTAATGCCCTTTTATAAATCATTTTTTAGAATATTATTACTGTCTATGTCTTTCTGTTCCAGTGACAACAACCCCATTGTTTTTGTTCTGCTTATCACATGGATAAGAAGTAAAGGGAAATCGCCCTGACAGGGTCACAGACAGCACTAATAATTGGGAGAAGTGTTCTAAGTGTGGTATAGAAGCAGAGGCATTGCTAGGGCGGTGCGGGGGGTGCGGTCTGCACCTGGGTGACACCCATTAGAGGGGTGACACCATCCCGACTCTCCCGAGGTTGAGGAAAGCCCTGTTATTCCTGGCGCCCCTAGCAGTGAATACGGGGGGGGGAGAGAGAGAGGGGTGCTGGACACAACTAAATTTATATTATATTATACATAGGTATAGTAGCTCACTGAGCCACCCACCCTGAGCTGGTCTGACGGGGGGGATGCTGGACACAGCTATATTATATATATACACACACAGTATATAATATAGTTGTCTCCAGCACCCCCCCCCCTCCATCAAACCAGCTCAGGGTGGGCGGCTCAGTGAGCTACTATACCTATGTACATAGGTGTGCACACCCTATTGCATTAAGGTGTGCACTAATATTTATATATATATATATATATATATATATATATATATATATATATATATATATTAGCAGTAGAGCATTGGATAGTGTCAGTAGGGCAGAGGTTGGTGTTAGTAGTTTATTTTTATTATTTTGTTATTATTACTTTTTTGCAATTTTTTTTTTTAATTGCTATAATATTTATTTTTTTGGGAGCTTTGGTAAAATATCAGGGTCTAAACAGACCCCTGATGTCTCACTTTTGGGACAGACAAAGGGACTGAGGACAGATTCCACAGTCCTTTTCTCTGCAGCCAAGCAGCAGGGGAAATCTGAGCAGCACAGCGTGATTAGGGTGTGCCCAGGCACACCTGGCACACCCCGTGCGCACGCCTATGCCTATGTATAATATAATATAAATCTAGCTGTGTCCAGCACCCCCCCCACCCCTGGTAATTAGACACAGCTATATTATATATAGGCATAGTAGCCACCCACCCAAAGCTGGTCTGATAAGGGGGGTGTAAACAGACAGTGACCCATACCCACATCAGATCCGTCCAGCTAGCAGAAGTTCACAGCAGCATCTTGCCATCTTCCCTGGCTGCAGCCATCAGATACCGTCCACCACGGTCCAGCAAGCAACAAGCCTTGTCGGCAGGTCACAACATCTTGCCATCTTCCCTGCGGCCATCAGATCTGGTCCAACAAGCAACACACCGTGTAAGCAGGTCAGTTCCAAAATCTGAACCAAATCATCAATGCCAATAATGCCATTATCTGCTGTCCCTAGGGACAGATCCAATCCAGAGATCGCCATACAGTGGGATCTCTGGATCAGATCTGTACCTGAGCACAGCAGATAATGCAAAGTATGGGCAGAGATGCGATGACGTCACTCCTGCTCATGTGCGCGGGAGCCCTCAGTTACAGCACAGTGCTCGGAAGATCCGGCACAGTATGCCAGACCTTCAGAGTGCATGTGTCAGTGACGTTGCTGGATGGGGGGGTGACACCATGTTCAGTGGCGGAATTATAGGGGTCGCTGAGGTCGCCATGGCGACCGGGCCCCTTGCTGCAGGGGGCCCTCGAGGGCCCCCTGTATACAGTACTTCGGTCGGAGGAGCGAAGACGAGCTCCCCGATCCTAAGCCGAACTGTAATCAGCAATTTGGCTCTGTGTGCGGGGAGCTCGTCACATTGATTACAAAAAGCACAGTGTGTGCTGTGCTCTTTGTCTCCCTCTACAGTGCAGTACCCGGCAGGAAGGTAAAGCACTGACGTTTTTTAATCTACTGTATGTGTGTTTATATGTGTGTTTGCATGTGTGTGTGTGTTCATGTGTGTGTGCTCATGTGCATGTGTGTGCGCATGTGCATATGTATGTATGTGTGTATGTATGTGTGTGCATGTATGTGTTTATATCAGTGGTGGTGCGTCCATAAGTGGGCACGGGCGCCGCCCCCTTTCTCCAGCCAACCCCTCTATCACCAATAGTTGGTTCATGCATAGCATGAATCTATCTATGGCCACCGCCACCACCCCCTATTCAGGCGCCCAGCCCCTTTCGGACGCCGGGCGCCTGAATTACAGCGGCAGGGGTTTAAGCACTAATAGCACTAATAGGCATCAAAATAGGTGAACTGCAAGCGCCATGCTGGGCGCTCGCAGTCCACCCAGGTGTGATAGAAAAGCAAATGAATATTCGCTTTTCTAACACTGAACCGCCTCTCCGCCAATCAGGTGCTCGGGTCTGTTACCTGTCACCTTATTGGCTGAAATGACAGGCGCCGCTATTGGAGGCCTATCAGGAGGACAGAATTGGAGGAGACGCATGGAGGACACTGCTCGTCGCCGTCACCCGCTGCCCCACCGAGACAGGGTAAGTGCCGGGCAGACTGCGCGTGGGCGGGGTCACAGTGGCTGCGTTTGATGGGCACAGTGGCTGCGTTTCAGGGCACAATGGCTGCATTTGATGGGCACAGTGGCTGGGTTTGATGGGCACAGTGGCTGCGTTTGATGGCACAGTGGCTGCGTTTGATGGACACAGTGGCTGCGGTTGATGGCACAGTGGCTGAGTTTGATGGCACAGTGGCTGCTTTTGATTGGCACAGTGAGGCTGCAATTGTTTTTTTAAATAATTTTTCAGTTTGCTTGTGCCCCCCCAAAAATTTTGAGCACCAGCCGCCACTGGTTTATATGTGTGTGTGTGTGTGTGTATATATATATATATATATATATATATGTGTGTGTGTATATATTATATATATGTGTGTGTGTGCATGTATATATACAGTGTATGTATGTGTGTTTACATGACCCCCTGTATGTGTACAATCAGAACCGATTTTTATTTTTTTTTTGCTTGTTCATAGTACCAGCAAAAAAATGCTGTTCCACTGAAAAGCGATCCATGCTCAGATCGCTTTTCAGAGGCATTTGACAGCCGGTAAAGAGGCAATATGTTGCCTCCTGACCACCTGTTTTAACCCCTTAAATGCATCATCACTATGCTGCAACTGCATGCAATGCACACAGTTGCAGGGTGGTTGCACTGCAGCCCTATTCACCTAAGGGTATACTTCAAGGGTGCCTTGGCTGGAAAAATATTGAAAAACACCGACATAGAGGAACCAATCTCTCCATTTTTCTCCTGCAGCCGCTGAATGCCTGCGGGAGGGAGAGGGAGAGGAGGAGAAGCAGGGGGAAATGGAGAAATCGGTTCCTTTATATGCAGCCACTCACTTGAGACCGGGTCCTGTTATTCCGCCACCGGGCTCGGAGAAAAAAAGCCCTGTCCGGGGGGTCCCTCATGGTTTCTTGCATCAGGGACCTGAAGGTTCTAGTTACGCCACTGACCATGTTTTACCGCACCAGGTGACACCAATCCTAGTGACGCCACTGTATAGAAGTAGGAACCTTTCATGTTTTCTGGACATGTCCTAAATGACAGGATTACCGGAGTGAAGTGGTTAAAGTTATCAACACTGTGGGGAGCCTTACTTTGACTGAAGATCCTCTTATTTTTCTTCTTGGCATTACTGACAATATTGAGACTTCCCGCTATCATAAACTGTTCATTTTTTATACTGTCTTTTATGCACAGAGGGAGATCCTGTTGATATGGAAATCCCAAACTCCTTCTGTGCATGGGTGGAAGACTGTAATTAATGAGTTGCTGCCTTTGTATAAAATTCTTATTCCTATTCCTGATCAGTGCATTTTTTTTAGCACTGATCACTGTATTAGTGTCACTGGTCCTCAAATAAGGTGTCATTTAGTATCCAATTTGTCCACCGCAATGTCGCGGTACCGCTAAAAATCGCTGATCACCACCATTACCAGTAAAAGAAAAAAAAATGGCAAAAAATATCCCATAGTTTGTAGACGCAATAACTTTTGCGCAAACCAATCAATATACGCAATATACAACAAATCAACATTTAGATGAGGGAGGGTTAGAACTCCTTTCAGTTTTTTTGTCATCTTTGTCCCATTGGGGAGATTTCCCTTCGCTTCCTGTCCCATAACCAAAACAGGTTTCCCCAGAAGATTTCCCCTCTATTACTGTTCTGGATACAACCCAAAATTTGGGATTTTCTTATGCTTTTGATGGTAACCATAAACATGCCAAATAGAGAGGGTCTATTGGGGGCTCAGGCAGCAATAAAAATCGGTGTTCCAATCCCTCTCCACTGTATGAAAAAGAAAAACAAAAAAGTTTTGCCTTCAGTAATACTTTAGGATCACAATATAAGTTTGAGTACAACATCCAATATTTGAAGGGACAGTGCTTTGCACTCTTAAGGCCCGTACACACGGTCGGACTTTTTGCCAACAAACTTCAAAATGAGCACGTTTTCCAAAAAATCCGAGTGTGTGCGCTCCATCGGACAAACTTTTTCGGCTTTCATCGGACAAAAGTTCGCTCTGCAAACGGACAAACTTTTCGGGAACAAAAGTCTGATGGTGCAAAGTCCGACCGTGTGTACAGAAATCCATCGGACTTTTGTCCAAAGTACAAATACGCATGCCCAGAACCAATGTTAAAATCAACCAACAATAGCAGAAGTTGACCAAAGAGTGGCGGTAAAGAGCAGAAAAACCATGTGATGTTGGGAAAGTTTGGGGAAAGTTTGCAGAAAAGTCCTGCCGTGTGTATGCTATGGGTGTGCCCGGCCAACTCCCTTCGGACAAAAATCCACGGAAAAGTTTATTTGAAGTCCGACCGTGTGTACGAGGCTTTAGGTATGGTATAATGCTTTTGGCAAAATTCAAATGCAGCATATGAAGGGGGATTCCATACTTCAACCTTGCATTGCTGTGTGACAAACTGTAATCTGAAAAGCCATAATTTACACTTGAATGCTACCGGACAGTTGTGTAGTCAATTGTACAGACACTGCCATGAGGTGTTGCTTTTGTTATATGAGCTCAGATGCTGCAGTGCCATGCTATATAGAAGATTGTTTTTTTATGTCCTGTGGCTGTATTTTTTACAGGTGTGAAAAGCAAAAGTGGTGGAAATGTATAGTTCACCTTCAATGTTTCCTTTATAAAATGTATAGAGAAGTACTTAACTGTAATAGTATGTAAAGGGTTGAACTTTTTAGTAGTGTGTGAAAAGAGGAGACACAGAAAAAATAGAAATAGATTTATTAAATGAGTTAGAAGTGTTACATAAGCAGTTAGACCCCTTTCACACTGAGGCGCTTTGCAGGCGCTATAACTCTAAAAATAGCGCCTGCAAAGCTCCCTGAAAGAGCCGCTTCTCACACTCCAGTGTGAAAGCCCGAAGGCTTTCAACAATTTCAAGAAATAAAAATAATCATATCAAAAATCCAAAAAAAAAGGAAATACCTGGTCTACAAAGATAAAGAAGTTGTGGTCTTATCAACAAAGTAAATGTAGTCATGTTGAATAGCCTTTTTTGTCTATCTTTGGGAAAGAAAAGGGGGGGGGATATAATAGGTAAGGGAATGTGGTTATTTCCCCTCCCTCTCTGTAAATGGATTGGTTAGCAAAGCAGCAAGGAAAATGGAGGATCTCTTATGCCTTGTACACACGATCGGATTTTCCGTCAGGATAAACTCAGACGGATTTTTCAGACGGAATTCCGTTCAAGCTGTCTTGCATACACACTGTCACACCAAATTCTGACCGTCCAAAACACGGTGACGTACAACACTACGACGAGCCGAGAAAAATGAAGTTCAATGCTTGCAAGCATGTGTCAACTTGATTCTGAGCATGCATGTTTTTTTCTCCGTCGGAATTCCACACAGACGAACGGATCTTCCGATAGGAATTTTTTCCATCGTAAAAAAAGCGAACATCTTCTCTTTCTAAATTCCCACGGAAAAAAGTCTGATGGAGCACACACACACGGTCGGAATATCCGATTAAAAAATTCCGTCTGACTTTTTCCATCGGAATTTCCGATCATATGTACAAGGCATTAGTAGTGCACTGGGAACATTTCTGTTAAATTACTACCCATTGTTAGGGAAAAAGAGAAATAGGAGGCAGAATACCTGAGAGATAAAGTGTCTAAGGCTGGGTTCACACCTATGCGTGGCGTTTTTGAGCTTGGAGTCTTTGCCAAGTTCGCAATCAGTCGTTCAGCAGTTCCATTGCGTTTTTAGCTGCGGACTTGCCGACCTGGGAAGTCTCGCCGCTGTTATCATGAGGGGGAACTCCACGCCAAATTTAAAAAAAAAAAACGGCATGGGTTCCCCTCCAGGAGCATATCAGGCCCTTAGGTCTGGTATGGACTTTAACGGGAACCACTACGCCGAAAAAACCGGCGTGGGGGTCCCCCCCAAAGTCCATAGCAGACCCTTATCCGAGCACGCAACCTGGCAGGCCGCAGGAAGAGAGGGGGGGGGACGAGAGAGCGGCCCCCTCCCTCCTGAACCATACTAGGCCGCATGCCCTCAACATGAGGGGGGTGGGTGCTTTGGGGCAGGGGGCGCACTGCAAAGCACCCTGCCCTCATGTTGATGAGGACAGGGCCTCTTCCCTACAACCCTGGCCGTTGGTTGTCGCAGTATGCGGGCGGGGGGCTTATCGGAATCCAGGAGCCCCCTTTAAGAAGGGAGCCCCCAGATCCGGGCCCCCCACCCTATGTGAATGAGTATGGGGTACATCGTACCCCTACCCATTCACCTGGTGGGAAAAAAATGGCAATAAAAACACTACACACGTTTTTTAAGTAATTTATTAGTCAGCTCCGGGGGTCTTATTCCAACTTCGGGGGTCTTCTTCCGACTTCGGGGGGGGGTCTCCGGTTTCGTCTCCACGTTCTCTGGTTCTTCTCTCGCTCTCCGGTTCTTTCTTCCTTCTGCCGGGCCTCCGCTATCTTCTTCCAGCTCTTTTGCTAGCGGGGGCCCGGTCTTCTTCGTCGCCTTCTTCCCTCTTCTCTCCTGGAGATGTTGACTCGTCGCTGTCTCCGGCTGTAATGCCGTATGAGCAGAGCGCATTCACTTTTATAGGCATGGGCGTGGTCACCGGGTGATGCCACCCAGTCACCCCGCCCCCATATGACGTCACAGTCCCATCATTCCCCAGGACTGTGACGTCATATGGGGGCGTTGTCACTGGGTGGCATCACCAGGTGACCACGCCCATGCCTATAAAAGTGAATGCGCTCCGCTCATACGGCATTACAGCCGGAGACAGCGACGAGTCAACATCTCCAGGAGAGAAGAGGGAAGAAGGCGACGAAGAAGACCGGGCCTCCGCTAGCAAAAGAGCTGGAAGAAGACAGCGGAGGGCCGGCAGAAGGAAGAAAGAACCGGAGAGCGAGAGAAGAACCGGAGAGCGCGGAGACGACACCGGAGACCCCCGAAGTCAGAAGAAGACCCCCAAAGTTGGAAGAAGACCCCAAAGTCGGAATAAGACCCCCGGAGCTGACTAATAAATTACTTAAAAAACGTGTGTAGTGTTTTTATTGCCATTTTTTTTCCACCAGGTGAATGGGTAGGGGTACGATGTACCCCATACTCATTCACATAGGGTGGGGGGCCGGGATCTGGGGGCCCCCTTCTTAAAGGGGGCTCCTGGATTCCGATAAGCCCCCCACCCGCATACCGCGACAACCAACGGCCAGGGTTGTAGGGAAGAGGCCTTTCCTCATCAACATGGGGGCAGGGTGCTTTGGGGTGGGGGGGCCGCAGTGCGCCCCCTGCCCCAAAGCACCCACCCCCCTCATGTTGAGGGCATGCGGCCTGGTACGGTTCAGGAGGGAGGGGGGCCGCTCTCTCGTCCCCCCCTCTCTTCCTGCGGCCTGCCAGGTTGCGTGCTTGGATAAGGGTCTGCTATGGACTTTGGGGGGGACCCCCACGCTGTTTTTTTCGGCGTAGGGGTTCCCGTTAAAGTCCATACCAGACCTAAGGGCCTGGTATGCTCTTGGAGGGGAACCCATGCCGTTTTTTGTTTTTAAATGTGGAGTTCCTCCTCCAGATCCCTGTTCAGAACGCAACACATGTGCGAATCAGATTTGTGCCCATAGAACATAATGGGCCTGAATTCGCACCTGAGCCGCACCGCAATGCCTAGAGAACGCGCGCGTTTTTTCGGCAATGCGCAGTGCGAATGTATCGCACATATGTGAACCAGCCTCATTGGAATCAATGTATTTTATAATGTTATGCGAATTGGATGCGGTGTAAGTCGGAAGAGACCCCCCGAAGTTGGAAGAAGACCCCCAAAGTCGGAAGAAGACCCCCGGAGCTGACTAATAAATTACTTAAAAAACCTGTGTAGTGTTTTTATTAGGGTTGTCCCGATACCGATACTAGTATCAGTATTGGTACCGATACCAGGCATTTCCCCGAGTACTTGTACTCGGGGAAAATGCTCCGATGCTTCACCCGATACTTGGGCAGTCAGGGATGATCGGTGCGACGGGGGAGTTACAAGAACCGACCACCGCTGTATAGATTTCAATACAGCCTGACAGCTTCTCCCCCGACCCCCCCCCCCCTCTTTTCAGCTGTTTTAGTGAAATCTATACAGCAGTGATCGGTGCTTGTAACTCCCCCCAAAGCCGCACCCATCACCGCTGACTGTCCCTGTATCCTTCTCCAGTTCCCCCATCTGTGCTGCTCTCCCCGCCCCGCGTGCGCTCCGTGTCCCCCCTCCTTGCTGCTGCTGTCCTCCGTTATTCTGCTCTCCCCCCTCCGCGCTGCTGCTGTCCTCAGCTCTGTGTCACCCTCCATGTCCCCCTCTGCGCTCCGTGCCACCCTCCATATCCTCCTCCGCTCCCCTCTGTCAGGATGGAGAGCGGAGGTAGGAGCCGCTAAACCCGGCTCCTACCTTTTCTGAATGAACAGAGTCAGTGACTGACTCTGTCCATTCATATAACTGAAACATTGTAACCTGTGTGTTTACGATGCTTTAGTTTATGAATGGAGAGGAGCCGTTGTCTCCTCTCCATTCGTTTTCAGTGCAACTGAGAAAGGAACTGGGGAATCTGTGTCCTTTAGTACCTTTCTCTGTCTCAAAGGGGAGATGTCAGAGGTCTGTTAAGACCCCTGATATCTCACCAAAGCCCCCCAACAGGGCTAGAAATAAAAAAAATAACAAAAATAATTGTAAAAAATAATAAAAAAATACACTGACACCATCCACCCCCCCCCCCCCCAAGAAAGCATTGTAAACAAACATAACAAAAAATAGTAAAAAAAAAAAATAGTGAAAAAAAAAAAAATACTGACACATGTGCCACTGGCACATGACATAAAAAAAAGTATCGGTATTCGGTATCGGCGAGTACTTGAAAAAAAAGTATCGGTACTTGTACTCGGTCTTAAAAAAGTGGTATCGGGACAACCCTAGTTTTTATTGCCATTTTTTTTCCACCAGGTGAATGGGTATGGGGTACGATGTACCCCATACTCATTCACATAGGGTGGGGGGCCGGGATCTGGGGGCCCCCTTCTTAAAGGGGGCTCCTGGATTCTGATAAGCCCCCCGCCCGCATACCCCGACAACCAACGGCCAGGGTTGTCGGGAAGAGGCCCTGTCCTCATCAACATGGAGGCAGGGTGCTTTGGGGTGGGGGGGGCCGTAGTGCTCCTCCCTGCCCCAAAGCACCCACCCCCCCATGTTGAGGGCATGCGGGCTGGTACGGTTCAGGAGGGAGGGGGGCCGGTCTCTCGTCCCCCCTCTTTTCCTGCGGCCTGCCAGGTTGCGTGCTCGGATAAGGGTCTGCTATGGACTTTGGGGGGGACCCCCACGCTGTTTTTTTCGGCGTAGGGGTTCCCGTTAAAGTCCATACCAGACCTAAGGGCCTGGTATGCTCTTGGAGGGGAACCCATGCCGTTTTTTTTTTTTTATTTGGCGTGGAGTTCCTCCTCAAGATCCCTGTTCAGAACGCAACACATGTGCAAATCAGATGCGTGCCCATAGAACATAATGGGCCTGAATTCGCACCTGAGCCGCACCGCAATGCCTAGAGAACGCACACGTTTTTTCGGCAATGCGCAGTGCGAATGCATCGCACATATGTGAACCAGCCTCATTGGAATCAATGTATTTTATAATGTTATGCGAATTGGATGCGGTGTAAGCCGCAACCAATTCGCATAGGTGTGAACGGGGCCTTAGTCTTAGGACTAAAATGGCATTTTAGTTTTAGTCCCATTTTAGTCTTCTGAAAGTTTTAGTTTTAGTCTTAGTCTTTGACTAAAATGCCATTTTCGTTTTAGTGCCATTTTAGTCATTGTATTTTAGTTGACTAAAATCTCCAGTACATTTTAGTCTAATATAATCATTTTAGTCAACTAAAATTGAATGTTCACAATACACAGCCCCCCACAGCACAAAGCCCCCCAGAGTACACAGCACAGCCCCAGCCCCCACCCTCTGCACAATACAAACCCCCCCACAGTTCACAGCCACCCACCCTCTGCACAATACAAACCCCCCCCCCCCCACAGTTCACAGCCACCCACCCTCTGTGTATTGTGGGGGGGTTTGTATTGTGCAGAGGGTGGGTGGCTGTGAACTGTGGGGGGGGGGGTTGTGTATTGTGGAGGGGTTTGTATTGCGCAGAGGGTGGGTGGCTGTGTATTGTGGGGGGGTTTGTATTGTGCAGAGGGTGGGTGGCTGTGTATTGTGGGGGGGTTTGTATTGTGCAGCCACCCACCCTCTGCACAATACAAACCCCCCCACAATACACAGCCACCCACCCTCTGCGCAATACAAACCCCTCCACAATACACAACCCCCCCCCCCACAGTTCACAGCCACCCACCCTCTGCACAATACAAACCCCCCCACAATACACAGCACAGCCCTCCTGCATTCCCAGGAGACCCCCAGTCTCCTGGGACAGCACTGCCAGCGTACTCTAAAGTTAATAAATCACTGCCAGCCCTTTCTCATACAGAGCTCCTCCTGTCACTCTCATTGTAAATCAAAGTCTCTAAACTTACCTCATAGCTCCGTTCTTGCATGAACCCGGTCACATGGCTGCTCTCCTCTGAAGATTCATGGATGGTCATGTAACGGCTCTCCTCCTCCAATCTAAAGCAGCACTCTGAGGAGGAGGAGCAGGAGGTGGAGAGCGGCCAACAAGAATGAAGCTATTGAGGTTAGAAGCTTAATTTTACAATGAGTGACACAGGAGGAGGGGTGGTTTAGGAGGAGGGGCTGGCAATGTTTTTTTTCCTAATGATAGATTTGCTGGCAGTGCTGTCCAAGGGCCAGGAGAGGCGGAGCGGCTGGCTTGACCACCCCCCCAATGTGTGTCACCCAGGGGCGGACCGCCCGATCCCCGCCCCCTATTAGTAAAAAAACAAATATCGGCGTATAACACGCAAACACGGTGTTATACACCGATATATACAATAAATTCATGAGGGTAAACATCCCTCCTTGCCATTAACGTCCTGTTTTCATTCCTTAACGAAAACTGATTTTATTTTCGTCATAGTTTTCGTCAGTTGACGAAAATGTGCTGTACTTTTAGTTTCGTTTTCGTCACTGTAAAAAAGCCTCTGATGAAAATTATGACGAAAACGTTTTCGTTGACGAAATTAACACTGGTATGGAAGTGTACCAGAATTTCTGTGTACTGATAGAATACTGATTAATGTAAACAACCCCAAAACAATCACCACCACACATTTAACAGATTGGAATTATCTTTTAATACACTCTTATATGTATAATAAAACTATAAAACTTTAGTTACAAAATTTCAAAAATATATCTGGTATTAAGTACTTAATACGTGGCAATGGCAAGAATTTCCCTTTAATTTGTGCTGTTACAAAGAAAGCATACTGATCTTTTTCATACTGTAATTACTAGAATTCAAAAATCTGATCAGTAAATTCTGAAATCAAGTGCCATAGTACAACATTCATAGAATACTATAAAAGTCTTTATCAACTCTTTTTTTATAAAGTGCACACCCTAATTAGTCAATTTCATGGACATGTTGCTATAAATAAACCTTTAACAGGCCAGTCCAGCATTAAAGTCATCCTTGTAGTTTCAAATATGTAAACTATCAACAAGACTTGAAGGGCTGGCATCCTTATACTGCAGAATGGCCTGAAATTTGTGAAGCTCTATTATGCAAATTGTAAATTCAGGCACTAAGTCAACCTTGGACCCACTCGTTCCCATATCCCAGATTTTACTACTGGCCAAGTAGCTGCGATGGGCATCCTTACTGGGCAATAGTGAAATATAGGATCTGAAGCTGCTTTTTACCAGAGAGTACCTTGGGTTCTTGGACCATGCTGTAAGCTGAGTTTATGCAAACTTAGTTACCTACTCTTTAGTCAAGCTGTTGGATTACCAACTTTAACCTGAACCTTTTAGGCTTGCAGAACTCCTAGTAGGACATATTCATGCAGAGTATTATTTGGACTTTTAGAAGCATTTAGCCTAACTTAAAGGACATGAAGGTGCTCCATAGTCATATGTTTGGACAAAGTAACAAAATGTGATCTCTAACAGCTAAGTGTACAGGGCATCATAGACCGCTCTAAAAAGCCCTATTTCACACGGACGTTCCTATCCAGTCCACCTGTCCATTTTTCAGGGAGACCTGATTGGAACCTCCATTCCTCTCTGTGGAGTGGTGGGTGTAAACGGACATACAGTATATCCGTTTACACCCGCCTACATCCAATCCATTCCACCAAAAAGACAGACGGGGATCTGTTACCCCTCCGTCCAGCAGATCGGATCAGATGTAGGGTGTAAACAGACAGGCAGTCCATTTAAATCCGGCCGCCCATAGAGGAGAGCAGTCTGTGTCCGTGTCTGCTCTGCATGAGTGGAGCGGACACAGACCTATCCGCCTGCTCAGCGGGGATCAGCTGAGAGATCCCCTGCTGAGCTAGCGGATCGCAGCTGCAGACTGCCCCACGTGAAAGGGGCTTAAAACCAGACTCCATGAAAATTAAAAAAATCCACCCTTGCAGTGGGGTTCCCCTGCACTGTAATTAGGAAGAAATAATTACCGGTACCTTACCCCTTGCTCCAGCAAATTTACAAAATGTCAAAAATATAGTATCTGATATTAGGTACTTAATACATGGCATTGCAAATAATTTCCCCTTATTTGTATTGGAAGTGATGATGCCTAGGTTCTGCCCACAGACCAGAGCTTTGGGTTGAGAAGGAGAGCGCTGGAGCCAGCCAGAGTAGCATGTAAGGGAATTAAAGCTGCTTGTATTGTAACCCCTAGGCATAATTAGCATTTAAACCTTGCAGTGTGAAGGATGAATGTTTTCATTTTTATGAAGTTGGGCTTTAGGTCTCAAGTCCTTTCAATATATTTGCTATGATTGCTATCACAGCTAGCCAAATAAAATATTATCAATTTACTTTTGTTATTTTGACCAAACAAATGTTTCTGCCACTATTATGATCCGACCTTGCCTTAAAAAAAAACAAAAGGAAAAAAAAAAAAAAAAAAACAGTTCTTACTGTTGTAGGTAATGTTATGTAATAAAGCAGTCTGATGGGTTTTAAAAAGCTCATGCTTTCATCCTTGAGTTAGCCAATAAATGGCATCATTCCAACCTCAAACTTCTGCTTTCATTAATGACTAACATGGTACAATGCTCTGCTGCTTCCATAAAGTGCAGAGTACAATTTAACCAATGAAAAAAGAAAACATCCTTTAACACATAGATTTTTAAATAGTAACATGTAACTCAAACATGTACTCAGACGAGTAATTCCAAAAATGTTAGGGGGTACTTCTGGCTCCTAAATTAAATGTATATATTGGACTGATCTGAGAAATTACAGTTTGGAAAATAAATATACATGGTTAGAGAGTACAGGTAATAAATTATATATGTCCTGAGGTACTAGGAAAAAAAGGCGGAATACCACCAGGGGTTACTCATTAAAGCGGAATTCCACCCACCTTTACTACTTGGTCTTAAACGAAAGACCACCCCTCCACCCCTCGTTTTTGGATATACATTTTTTTCCCTTAGTAGTAAAAAGGTGAACTTCCGTCCTAGCCTCGCCGTGGCGAGGTACGTAATTTCCTCTTCCGGTTCTGCCCCTCCCCCCGGCTGTCTTCTGGGACCTGTGTGTGTCCCAAAAGACGGCGGGGCCATTCAGAAAGCGCAGCGCGACTCGTGCATGCACAGTAGAAAAACGTCTGTGAAGCCTGAAGGCTCCACTGCCGGTTTCCCTTAGTTACAATGGTGGGGCCTGCACCCCATCCGATGGACCAATCAGCCTCAGGAGAACAACATTGTGGGCTCCCTGGGCAGGTAAGTGTCCTAATTAAAAGTCAGCAGCTACAGTGTTTGTAGCTGCAGACTTTAAAGCAAACTTTTTTGAGGGTGGAACTTCGCTTTAAGCACTGCCTTTCATAAAGGGGTGCATACTTTATGAAGATAACCTTATTGCAAGAGTGCTACGGGTTACATCAATTTGTGCATCTTCTTTACTCACTGCATTTCCTAAGTGGGTGAGCACAAAGTACACCCGTATACTGCAGCTTCTTAAAAATAAAGTGCAGGAAGATTAAGTCAAATGCTTTGCAGGAGGCAAATGTGTAAGTTACAAAATATAGCAAAAAGCAGGCACTGGTTTATCACTATAAAAAGCCAACTACCACATCTATATTAATAAAGGATCCGCTTAATATGCCAAATCATTAAAAGTAGTCCCAATCCACTGTGCTCGCATGAAAACGTGCATGGTGACTATTTCTTCTCAATGGGTGAATAAGTGGCTGACAAAGCAGCCTATGTGTTTCTTAGAAAGATCTCTGTGTCCTCTTGTTCTTAACAACTTTTCTCCATAAAAGATCCTAATATGCCCCAGCATGGAAATCCTTCTGGTGATAACTCTCATTCAATCATGGATTATATAAGAGACCCAAGAGATAGATCATAGTGTAGTGTGTTTATTAAAACAAGGTGCAGACAAAGTTGTCCACCGAGCCAGTGTGTGTTCTAAAGGACGAATGGGTGACAGGCAATACTGTTGCGGCTCGCACTAAATGCATAGAGGCTGAGCCACAATGTCATATCGGTGGGCATGAGCGGTGGTGCAACTGTTGGTGTCTTACAGGCACCCGAACCATGTGAGTAGCTTATTTTCCCAACTTTGTCTGCACCTTGTTTTATTAAACACACTACACTATGATCTACCTCTTGGGTCTCTTATATACAGTAATCCACGATTGAATGAGTTATCACCAGAAGGATTTCCATTCTGGGGCATAATAGGATCTTTTATGGAGAAGAGTTGTTAAAGTGGTTGTAAACCCACTTAGACAACTTGCACCTACAGGTAAGCCTAGATTAAGGCTTACCTGTAGGTGCAAGAAATATCTCCTTAACCTACATGGTTAAGGAGATATTTACTATAAATCGATGCGCCGATGACGTCACGCGCATGTGCACTAACGGGCCGGCTTTATTGCCGGTTTTCTGAATGGGCTCTTGCCGGCCCGAGTGCGCATACGTGTGACGTCATCGCCGCTCCGGCCAATCACAGCACCGAAGCCGCGATACATTGACATCCGTGACGGGACATCGAGGCAAGGTGGCGGCGGCAGCAGAGGTGACCGAGGACCGCTGCGGGGGCTTCCATCTCAGGTAAGTCATTCATAATGAGCTAGTATGCTATGCATACTAGCTCATTATGGCTTTCTTTTGCAGGGTTTTTTTTTTCAGGGTTTACTTCCTCTTTAAGAACATGATTGAATGAGACTTGTCATCAGAAGGATTTCCATGCTGGGCCATATCAGGATCTTTTATGGGAAATGTTGTTAAGAACAAGGAGGACACAGAGCTCTGTCTTAGAAGCACATAGGCTGCTTTGTCAGTCACTTATATCTGGTGAGTGCACACTTCACCTGGGCACGTGGAGAAAGCACTTATTCACCCATTGAGAAGAAATAGTCACCATACACGTTTTCACATGAGCACGGTGGATTGGGACTACTTTTAATGATTTGGCATATTAAGCAATATGAACTTGTATGATTGTATATTATTATATTATTAATGTAAAGTTGATCCTTTATTAATATAGATGTGTTAATTGGCTTTTTATAGTGAGAAACTAGCACCTGCGTTTTGCAATATTTTGCGACACTGGTGTTTATACACTTTAAGGGGCAGCTGATTCTATTAAAAACTGTATATTTAAATATTTGCAGCATCCAAGGAAGCGCCTTCAGTGTTGGTTAAATGTGTAAGTTGCACTTCTCTACATAGTGTCCTTTACAAGAAGTGATGCTTTAAAACTCTACTGCTGCCTGCAGGCTTCCTCCCCTATGCTCTTGTTACAGCTCTGTTCAGGCATTGCTCATTTCCAGCCTTGTTCTAGCTCTCTCTAATGCTACAGGTTAGCATTTCCTTGTGACTCGTCTTACAGTTCAGTCATGGCTTTCCAACAGGAATCAGCACATGCTAATGACACTGGGAGCAGCCAGGAGGGTATTTAAGCAAGATTCTTTGAACAGGCTGGTGCAGTGTTTTTTTATGAGCTACCTGAACACTATAAATAATGAAGCCTGCTATTGCCTGATTGCTGCTGACCCAACTTCTGCCCTGTCTACTGCCTAGTCTTTGCAAACCCAGACTGCTTGATTACCCTCTGCCTTCACCCCTGCTTCAACCTGACTACGGTTTTCCTTACAGCCATGTCTATTGCCTACTCATTGCTGACCTGGACTGGCAAGACCCCTGCTTGTATCTGACTGCTTTCTGTTAGCTGTTTGTCTTGAACCCTGCTACGATCAGACCAATCTTTAGTTTTCTGCCTTGCTCTCTCTCTGCACAGTAGTAGGGCTTCCACTGGGGGCCTTGACCTGAGGCCAGTTTTCAGAAAACAAATTCAGGGGCCACTAGGGTTCATGGCCATTATCCACTGCAGGGTTCTCTGGTGAAGACTGAATGGTATTCAAATTCCATGCTCTGGGGGAACCTGTATCACCTACAAGGAGGCACCATGATAGCTCTACTCATAGCATTCCTAGGGGCCGACCACTCCAAAGAACATAACAGAGATCACAAATGTGTGGGCATCAAGTGCTTAAGGAGAGAGCTGCATTTTAAAGCAGTGTACAGTATATAGTAAAGGATGCCACGAGACATACAGAACATACATAATACACTAAGAGCCGGTTCACACAGGGGCAACACGACTCTTTAAAGGCGACCAGGAAGCGACCTGAGCCTGCACCACAGCCCGACATGGGGCGACTTACAAGTCGCCTTCAGGACAGGAGGCATTCCAGTGGCCAATCAACCTTGAATCAGCTCTGGGGGAGGGAGGGGTTTGCCCCAAAAACTATTTTCACTTCCTGAAAAGTCGCTGCAGTAAAGATAGTGATCCGACTTCTGAGGCAACTTCCATTGAAATCAATGGGTACAAGTCGCCTAGAAGTCGGATTGAAGTCGTACAGGAACCTTTTTTTGAAGTCGGAGCGACTGCAGTCGTGTACATTAAGACGGCTCCATTCACTTCCATTCGTTTTAAAAATAGCGCGACTTGGGGCGACTTGAAGTCGGATCCCGAGTCGCCCCTGTGTGAACCGGCTCTTACCCTCACTAAATGTATCACATTATTTTTATGAGCTTCTCCCTTAAGTTCATTTGTAAATTAGAAAACCAAAATCTACTACATTAACAAACCTGGTGAATGCTATATAGATCATGGGTCCTTATTTTAAGGAAAAAAAAAGACTAGTTCGACCAGCTACAGATGCTATATTATAGGGAAGTATTTAGAGGAAGTGAAAATGGCAAGTGCTCTCAGGCTTAAAGTGCTTGTGAGTCATGATTTCTGTCATTCAAGATTCCTCTTCAGTGCTGCATTCTTCATTAACAAGAAGAATATGGTCCCTTTCTTGATAGCCAAAACACAGCAAGAACCTGCAATGAAATGAACATTAAAAACATTAATGACGCTAGTAATGTTCTCTACTTAAAGGGTACATGCACTTAAAAGTGAATTATCCTATCTGCTGCTGCCCCCCCCCCCCCCGCTATTGAACATAAATATGGGTTATACTTCTGTAGCTCTGCATGTATTTTCATTGTGTGGCCTACCGAGCACTACACAGCCCCTCTTTATAGGGATGCACTGATTCCTGTTTTTTAAGAGCGAGTACCGATACTTGTGCTCAAGTACTGTACTTGCCGATACCAATTATTGATAGTGTGGTGCGATTTGAGCCCATACAAAATTAATGGGCTCAAATCGCACTTCAAAGAATTGCATGTGATTTGAACAGGAATGCTGTGCGATTCCTGTCTGAATCGCATACGGTTTCCCGCACTGCAAGAGAGGAGAGACGGAGAGAGAGGCGCCAAGCCACCAATAGTGTAGCAATGTTTATTCAATAAAAGGGTTCAAATTAAACAGTATTGCACTCACAGACATCCCTTGTGACAGGCATAAAACAAGCTCAGTGTAGAGCCCCCAGTCCAAAGTTCAGTTCCCGCTAGAACCGCTGGAGAAAGTGCTGTGAAGCCGAAGCAGGAATCCAGGCAAGTCACGGGGATCTGCAAATGAACTCAATCTGTCCAAGCAGCTGTCAGATGTCCAGGATGCTGTGGCCAATCAGAACGCGTTTCAGAGGCAAAACCATGCCTCCTTCCTCAGCCTTCTGATTGGCCACAGCATCCTGGACATCTGACAGCTCCTTTGACAGATTGAGTCTCACGTGGCAGCTCCCCATGGCTTTCCTGGATTCCTGCTTCAGATTCACAGCACTTTCTCCAGCGGTTCTAGCGGGGACTGAACTTTGGACTGGGGGCTCCACACTGAGCTTGTGGTATGCCGGTCACAAGGGATGTCTGTGAGTGCAATACTGTTTCATTTTAACCCTTTTACTGAATAAACATTGCTACACTATTGGCTCTCCCCCTCCCTCTTCTCTCCTGCAGTGAGGGAAACTGCATGGGATTTGAACAGGAATCGCACCGCATTCCTGGTCAAATCACATGCAATTCTTTACAGTGCGATCAAGCCCAATCATTTTGTATGGCCTCAAAATTGCACCACACAATATCTGTAATTCCACATCAGCTTCTATCACTGCCCAAGGTAAGGTGACAATTAACATCCACTTTCCAAACACAATAAAGTAAAAAATCATGAAGGCTACACTCCCTTGCTCTTCAGAGCAACAATTTTTTTAAAACAGTTCATAAAAGCAGCTCAATGGTACAAAAGTAAACACGGGGGAGAGAGAGACAGGGCAGTGCAGCCATGCAGATTTTTTACTTGTGTTGTGTAGATGACCGATTAAGGGGCTTCCCAAACACCCCATTAGGCTTCACTTAGTAGAAACAAAGCAATTTAATTACTGTTTATGGGAATCATTGGCCCTATAAGCAGTAGTCACACAATGGGGTTGATTTACTAAAGGAAAATCCACTTTGCACTTGAAAGTGCACATGGAAGTGCAGTCGCTGTAGATCGCTGTAAATCTGAGGGGAAGCTCTGAAATTAGGGGAAGCTCTGCTGATTTTATCATCCAATCATGTGCAAGTTAAAATGCTGTTTTTTATTTTCCTTGCATGTCCCCCTCAGATGTACAGCATCTGCACTTCCATGTGCACTTTCAAGTGCAAAGTGGATTTTCCTTTAGTAAATCAACCCCAATGTGTGTGAGCATTTGGCTGCTCCACCTAACACAGTGCGAAACATCCTAATAGAATATACAAAACATCTCAGAGGGAACGTGTCCTACTGGAATGCTCTTCACTGCTTTTGGCAGTACAGCAGCAGATGTGTAACTATTAAAAAGGCCATCTACCATAAGGCCCCATGCACACGAGACGCAGGTGCAAACTCTGCTGAACACACGTTTTTAAACGCTGAAACCGGCGTTTATAAACGCGCGTTTTGCCACGTTTGCGGCCGCGTTTAGCGGCGTTTAACCGCGTTTGCGTTTATAAGCGTTTCATCATAGACCCTCCCTAAGCTCAAAAAACAGTAAATTTTAACCATTTCAGCCAGTTTGTGAGACCAGAGTGAGTAGCAGCAGCTGAGAGAGCAGCAGTGTACTTGTATTTAGCGTATCACTTGCCACATCATCTGCCACAAGTTGTGGATTGTCCACTTGCCACGTCACCTGCCACGTCACCTGGCCACATCACCTGGCCACGTCACCTGGCCACGTCACCTGCCACAAGTTGTGGATTGTCCACTTGCCACGTCACCTTGCCACATCACGTGCCACGTCACCTGCCACAAGTTGTGGATTGTCCACTTGCCACGTTACCTGGCCACGTCACCTGGCCATGTTACCTGCCACGTCACCTGGCCACGTTACCTGCCACGTCAGCTGGCCACGTCACCTGCCACAAGTTGTGGATTGTCCACTTGCCACGTCACCTGCCACGTCACCTGGCCACGTCACCTGCCACAAGTTGTGGATTGTCCACTTGCCATGTCACCTGGCCACATCACGTGCCACGTCACCTGGCCACTTCACCTGCCACAAGTTGTGAATTGTCCACTTGCCACGTCACCTGGCCACATCACCTGGCCACGTCACCTGCCACGTCACCTGGCCACGTCACCTGCCACAAGTTGTGGATTGTCCACTTGCCACGTCACCTGGCCACGTCACCTGGCCACGTTACCTGCCACGTCACCTGCCACGTCACCTGGCCACGTCACCTGCCACAAGCTGTGGATTGTCCACTTGCCACGTCACCTGGCCACGTCACCTGGCCACATCACCTGACACAAGTTGTTGATTGTCCACTTGCCACTTTACCTGCCACAAGTTGTGGATTGTCCACAATGCGATGCAAGCAATTACAGTTTTCTTTTATATTTTTTAATAGTTTTTCATCATTTGCCATCATTTTTGAGATTTCTAATGTTAAAAAATAGGTCACCTTTAAAAACGCTTATAAACGCAAACGCGGCAAAACGCCGGTACCGCGTTTAGCCGCGTTTAGCAGCGTTTAGCGTCTGAAACGTGAAAACTTTTGCGTCTGAACCCATTTTTTTGCTTCTGGAAAAACGAGGTTAAACGCAACTGCTTGTAAACGCCAAAAAACGAGAGTGTGTGCATGGACACATAGGATAACATTGAATGGGTTCAGGAGCAGTTGAAAAAAGCGTCCAACTGCCTCTGAACGCGCGTTCAACAGCAAATAACAGCGTCTCGTGTGCATGGGGCCTAAGGCAGTAACAGAAAAAGCTTGGTTACTCCAATACTCCTGATACAATTGTTCTCTGTTCTTGCTTCATTAAGGGAACAATTGTACCAAAATTAGACAAATTACGTCAGTATTTGTCCATGTATTACAATCTTTACCGTAAGCACATAAAAATCTATCCTCAACGAGCAATAAATTCATAACCATAGAGGAAGAAAAAAAAGTATCCTCCCCTAATCTAATCATTAACCAAATGCACAGCTTGTGTCCATCACAAGCTTATCCTGTTTGACAAAGAGGCCTTTAGAATCGGAATTACATAAAGTCTAATTTTTACAAAAAAATTAATTAGTTGATGAGGTATGTACTGTATATAAAATACTTTAACTAGAAAATTAGATTTCTGTGTAAATATCACAAACAAAGCTTCTTACCACACTACTCCTATCGGAATTAAGCAAAGCGCGGCTGACAACAGGAAACAAAAGCCAGGAAACCACAAGACAGTGGCTGCGTAGATGCTGTTGTAAAAAGCGACGGTCAGGCTTCCAGTTAAAGTCTCCAGACAGGCGATGCATGCAAACAGAGCTCCTGAAACAGAGGAAAAAAGAAAGCTGTGTTAGAAAAGACTGGGGGTCAAATGTATCAAGTGAAAGTGAAGTCTAACATTGATCAGGATAGCAACTAGTAAGCAGGTTTTGCATACAAGGCTTGATTTGCATCTTGTACCTTGTAGACCAGGAGTCTCCAAACTGCTGCCCGAGGGCCAAATGTGGCCCTTTGCTAGCCTTTATCCGGCCCCGCACTGACACTAACAATGGGGCACTATTTATTCCACCAATGATGGGATACTATTCCTCCTACTAATAGGAACACTACTCCCACTGACCACTAACCCTGAGGCCATATTTATTCTCACTCATGCTGAGCCAGTGACATTTTCTGCCCCTGCTGGCCAAAAACCGGCCCTCCTAAAGTCTGTAGGACAATAAACTGGCCCTTTGTTTGAAATGTTTGGAGACCCCTGTTGTAGACGAATAATAAGTGATAGAAGCCTTGTGTCAATATATAGTTATGGAACTTGGGTATTGCTATGTCATTCCCAGAGGTCCCAGCATGAAAGAGTCCTCATTCCATGATCAATGTAATCACTAAATAAAAGGACCTATCCACCCAAATCTATGGGATCCATAGGGAGCAGCTTAATGATCTGACCGAGGGCATACTGCTGCTTTAAGGAAAAAACAGTGCCACATTTATAAAGTACAGCGATATACCGTATATACTTGAGTATAAGCTGCGTTTTTCAGCAAATTTTTTGGTGCTGAAAATGTCCCCCTCGGCTTATACTCGAGTCGCCTATTTGCGCCTGATCTCCCGGACTTTGAGGACCCGGTACCGACCTTGGCACACATATAGCCCCACTCTTCCTCTACAAGTGTGCAAAGGTTGTTGTCCGGGGGACCTATGGCCGGGGAGCACCGATTTTTCAAAGCCGGGCACCCCTTCCATAGACTCCCATGGTAAACGGTAATTTCTCTGGAAAATTTGGGGACCTGGTACTGGCCGGCCGTAGGTCCCCTGGACCCAAAACATGTAGCTCCAGTGCTTCTCTACAAGTGTGCAAAGTTTTCTGTCTGGGGGACCTACGGCCCGGGGAGCACCGATTTTTCAAAGCCGGGCACCCCTTCTATATACTCCCATGTTAAAACGTAAGTCTAGTCATGGACACAGTGAGGCATGCACATGGACACAGTGAGGCAAAGTGAGGCACAGTGAGGCATGCAGATGGACACCCTAGGCTTATACTCAAGTCAATAAGTTTTCCCAGTTTTTTGTGGTAAAATTAGGTGCCTCGGCTTATATTTGGGTCGGCTTATACTCGAGTATATACGGTAATTTTATTACTAGATTTGCATTGTCTTTAATGATACCAGCTCCAAATCTAATGTAAATGCCACTTTTTTCTTGAGTGGCCTGCCGATGGGATTTTGCCTAAATTAACAACTGCCTTTAAGCCAATGCTCACTTTCACATATTTTTTTTAATGGTTTTAATCATTTGTATTTCTAATAAAATGTATTATAACTTTATTTCACACATTGCTATTTGTAACAGACTCAAGGTTTTGCCCAGCTTTTGGGTGGGAGCTGGGCTCAAAGGTGCAATTTGGAAATATTAATGCGGAGCTCCACCCAAAAGTGGAAGCTCTGCTTATCTGCTTCCACCCCCCCCCCTCCGGTGCTACATTTGACACCTTTCAGGTTGAGTGGGTACCTGATTTTGACAGGTACCAGCTCCCACTTCTGGGTGATCTCGCCGTGGCAAAATCACCCAGAAGTTCGGCCCCCCTCCTCCTTCCCCCGCCGGGCCATTCAGAAAGCGCATAGCGCTTTGTGCATGCGCAGTAGGGAACCGGCTGTACAGCCACAAGGCTTCACTGCCTGTTTCTCTTACAAGCAATGGCGGCGGCGGCTGCAGCACACGAAAGCCGAAAAAAAAAATTGGATGGGAATGCTGGATTCCTGGACAGGTAAGTGTCTTAAGGGCCTATTTTAAGGAGTTAACATGGTATCAAACCAACCAGAATCAACTGATTTTTTTTAAATGTATGTATGGGTAGACTTATTCTTTCATTTCACTTTGCATATATTCTGGTTGTGCTCACAGTGTGTATAACATTTTACCTTGTTCATTATCCAAAACTATTTTGGACATCATTGATCTCATCACTGGAAGAGGCATGGCAGAAAATAGAAGAGGGACTCTCACTGTAAAAAAAAAAAAGTTTAACATATCAGACATTAATTATTAAAACACCTATAGGGAATAAAAACATTACACATTTCATCTGCTATGGTTATTAACGCCGTTTTAAATATTCTCCTGTGACATATTATAAGAAAATATGGATTGTCAATAAAGCTGACTATACACCAGAAGCATTGGCCAAATGCCTGACCATATATCAGTTTTAAATGATAAGTTCACCTTTTCACCAAAAAATATAAATAAAACGCACATTTTTTTGCAGATTAAAAAATGTGCATTTATTATTTTTTGTTGCAGGAGCCTGTAAAGTATTGGACCAGTTATCAGCAGATTGCTAGTGCCATGCAGGTCTCCTGCAGATCTGTCACTGTATCGGCTTCCTCATACCTTACACGAGGAAGCCAACACATGCTGACAGGAAGAATGAATGAACTATCACAACGCTCACAGCACTACAGTAGTTCATGGAAAACCTTGTTGTTTTCTATTCACAGAGAGCTGTGCATGAGTGACATGGCCAGGTGGGCAGTGCCCCGCACGGCTTTCCTTTTTTCTTTTGACAGCTACCGGGGAGGAGAAGATTTTTTGCTAGCCGTCATAGCATCATAGCAGGGGATGCAGGAGGTGCAGGGGCATTCATAAACAGGTTACACCCCAATTATGTGTAGAACATGTTATGAAAGGTGAACTTATCCTTTAACTTTGTTGGTAAAAAAGCCTTTATTAGTGGTACCCAACGCAGTCATAGAACACAATTAAGCCACTATGGTTTAAACTCTCAAAAGGTGGCCATAGGCTCTACCCCTGGTGTCCAACTTGGACCAGAAGACCATATGTGGCTCTTTGCAGACCCTAGCTGTCAGTCATGGGGCTTTATCTGACTTACTGCAGCTTCCAATTCACAGTGTAAGAAGCTCACGGTGTGCAGGGAAATCACAGTAAGCAATTTCGGTACAGGAGAGAGGTCTGTACAACTGTGGAAGACTGATGGATGGAGTTCAGCTTTACCTCTTCGAAGGTAATACCATTATGGCTGAGATAGAAGCTGTGGAATGTTAACTTGCTAGTTTCCTGTGTAGATGGTATGCTTCTGAATTAAACTAGTGACCCTTATAAGGCAATAAGTGTTCAACAACATATAGAGAAAGGCTGAAGATTATAGTACTGCCGTATAGCTAAGTAGCTGTAATATACAGGTGAAACTTGAAAAATTTGAATATCGTGCAAAAGTTCATTTATTTCACTAATGCAACTTAAAAGGTGAAACTAATATATGAGATAGACTCATTACACGCAAAGCAAGATAGTTCAAGCCATGATTTGTAATAATTGTGATGATTATGGCTTACAGCTCATGAAAACCCCAAATCCACAATCTCATAAAATTTGAATATTGTGAAAAGGTGCAATATTCTAGGCTCAAAGTATCCCACTCTAATCAGATAATTAAGCCAAAACACCTGCAAAGGGTTCCTGAGCTTTTAAATGGTCTCTCAGTCTGGTTCAGTAGGAATCACAATCATGGGAAAGACTGCTGACCTGACAGTTGTGCAGAAAACCATCATTGACACCCTCCATAAGTAGGGAAAGCTTCAAAAAGGTAATTTCAAAAGAAGCTGGATGTTCCCAAAGTGCTGTATCAAAGCACATTAATAGAAAGTTATGTGGAAGGGAAAAGTGTGGAAGAAAAACGTGCACAAGCAGCAGGGATGACTGCAGCCTGGAGAGGATTGTCAGTAAAAGGCCATTCAAAAGTGTTGGGGACTTTCACAAGGAGTGGACTGAGGCTGGAGTCAGTGCATCAAGAGCCACCACACACAGACGGATCCTGGACATGGGCTTCAAATGTCGTATTCCTCTTGTCAAGCCACTCCTGAACAACATGCAGCGCTATGTGTATGACAATGTGAAAAACCAAGTGCTCCAAAATTAACTGAATCACAGAAAAAAATAAATAAAAATCCAAATATATTAATGAATAAAAAGTCCAATTATATATAGAACTCCAAATAGATGTGATGAAACATATATTCAAAATCAATTCCAAAAGGTGCAAGTGAATCTTCCAAAGTAAATATGTGACTTGTAACATAACCACCACCACGTGAAGGGGAGGCTTACCGGATGTAGTGGACCCAATACACATACGTGTATGGGGTCAAACAGGCTGAATATGTATACGTCCGTGCATATGGAACCAGATAAACACTGCGCACCCTTATATCCAAGGTCCAAGCTCAGGAGGGGATACCAGAAATTCAAGCCAATAGGAAATTTGACTCACATAAAGTTCATGTGGAAAAAGAAGGGAGATGGCACATAGCGTAATAACGCAAAGGATTTTAATGAATATAGGCAAGTACACTTACATTCAATCCATAGATTTGATGCTTTGCAAAGACACTCAGTAGCAGCAGTAGAGTCTCCCGACGCGTTTCGCAAAATGTTGCATCGTCTGGGGCATGACTCCACTGTTGCCTGTATGCTATTTATTTGTGACAGAGACCTCCCCCTGATCTGCCCACCAGAACAGCACTTCCTGTGAAATCAAAGATGGCGCCAAAGCGTGCATCCCAAGCCTCTCTATGGAACCCCTCCATACGTGACTGGTTCATTTGTGGGAAGCTGTATCGGCCAGAAGGGGAGCTATTAATAGTATAAATGTCAACATATATAGCCGCTTACCTATGCATGGTAAGGGCTAAATCCTCTGATTCCGCATGTGTGTGAGATCCTCGTGATAGGAGCCATGACACCTTTAACGCTGTCTAATGACAGCCTGGCGTGCCCGTCCCACAGTCCCGCGTCACTCCGCCTGCATATGCAAACGAGACGCCGGCCGACGTGCGGACGTACACGCCATACGTGGGCGGCGCAGCGGCGCCGTCCAACGCCACATGACCGTCACATGATTATCCAGGGTATAACACAACAGCGTCATCTATCTCGAGATGACAGTCACGTGACATCACATGTCCATCACGGAGCCCCTGCTACACAGGGAACACCCATAACAAGCAGAAATGACGCTGTGCGTCATCAACAGCAGGCTCAATTATAAACCGAGCGCTGCGTTCCAACGCCATGCATAACACAGAGCGTGGAACGCAGCCCTGACTGGAATCACATAAACCCCTAGCGGTCTCCATAGATATAATATGTCTACTAATGCGGCCAGAAAAGGGTATTGCATGCAACCAAAAGAAAATGGGTGCGATGGTGACTGCCTTTAATATTATAAAAAAGGTCATAGAACAATTAAAAAAAGAATAAATAGATGACCAAAAAGGAGGTATTAAACCTATTGATCATCTTACTGTGTGTGGAATAAGAAATCTTGACATGAAAAGTTAGTCTCCTGTAAGAGACAAAACTAAGAGGCCATTATCCTAAATCCTCACAAAATGAATTTGTGATTAAGACAACAATTGCTGTCTAATGGGCAAACCAGGAGCGGCCTCAATCCAACTACACAGTAACTCATAAAAATCACATAATATATGACGTAGATAAAATATAACAAAAATAAAAAAGGAAATAGTCATGGGGGATAATAATCCTCCTGAAATTTCTTTAAGAAAAAGTGTGATTGGTCCATGGTCTAATGGAAACTGCCATTCTTAAGATTGGTCGATAAAGGAATTAATATCCCATTCGACGTTTAAACCAGACGGCCTGTGCGTTTGTAATTCATATATCCAGTAGGTCTCCAACTGAGACACACCCCTAATTTTAGGGGCACCCCTCCAATGGGGGATGAAGTGATCAATGATCAAAAATTGTGTGCCAGCTGGATTCCTACCGTGATGCAATCTGTAGTGTCTGGGCACCGTATGATTAACATCACCCCCCAAAATAAGAGAAACATGTTCACCTACTCTCACGGAAAACGGCCTAATTGTACGGCCAACATATTGTTTCCCGCAAGGGCAGGTGATAAGATATACTATGTGTGTGGTGGAGCATGTGCAAAATTGTTTGTTAGACAGCAATTGTTGTCTTAATCACGAATTCATTTTGTGAGGATTTAGGATAATGGCCTCTTAGTTTGTCTCTTACAGGAGACTAACTTTTCATGTCAATATTTCTTATTCCACACACAGTAAGATGATCAATAGGTTTAATACCTCCTTTTTGGTCATCTATTTATTCTTTTTTAATTGTTCTATGACCTTTTTTATAATATTAAAGGCAGTCACCATCGCACCCATTTTCTTTTGGTTGCATGCAATACCCTTTTCTGGCCGCATTAGTAGACATATTATATCTATGGAGACCGCTAGGGGTTTATGTGATTCCAGTCAGGGCTGCGTTCCACGCTCTGTGTTATGCATGGCGTTTTCGGAACGCAGCGCTCGGTTTATAATTGAGCCTGCTGTTGATGACGCACAGCGTCATTTCTGCTTGTTATGGGTGTTCCCTGTGTAGCAGGGGCTCCGTGATGGACATGTGATGTCACGTGACTCATCTCGAGATAGATGATGCTGTTGTGTTATACCCTGGATAATCATGTGACGGTCATGTGGCGTTGGACGGCGCCGCTGCGCCGCCCACGTATGGCGTGTACGTCCGCACGTCGGCCGGCGTCTCGTTTGCATATGCAGGCGGAGTGACGCGGGACTGTGGGACGGGCACGCCAGGCTGTCATTAGACAGCGTTAAATGTGTCATGGCTCCTATCACGAGGATCTCACACACACATGCGGAATCAGAGGATTTAGCCCTTACCATGCATAGGTAAGCGGCTATATATGTTGACATTATACTATTAATAGCTCCCCTTCTGGCTGATACAGCTTCCCACAAATGAACCAGTCACGTATGGAGGGGTTCCATAGAGAGGCTTGGGATGCACGCTTTGGCGCCATCTTTGATTTCACAGGAAGTGCTGTTCTGGTGGGCAGATCAGGGGGAGGTCTCTGTCACATATAAATAGCATACAGGCAACAGTGGAGTCATGCCCCAGACGATGCAACATTTTGCGAAACGCGTCGGGAGACTCTACTGCTGCTACTGAGTGTCTTTGCAAAGTATCAAATCTATGGATTGAATGTAAGTGTACTTGCCTATATTCATTAAAATCCTTTGCGTTATTACGCTATGTGCCATCTCCCTTCTTTTTCCACATGAACTTTATGCGAGTCAAATTTCCTATTGGCTTGAATTTCTGGTATCCCCTCCTGAGCTTGGACCTTGGATATAAGGGTGCGCAGTGTTTATCTGGTTCCATATGCACGGACGTATACATATTCAGCCTGTTTGACCCCATACACGTATGTGTATTGGGTCCACTACATCCGGTAAGCCTCCCCTTCACGTGGTGGTGGTTATGTTACAAGTCACATATTTACTTTGGAAGATTCACTTGCACCTTTTGGAATTGATTTGAATATATGTTTCATCACATCTATTTGGAGTTCTATATATAATTGGACTTTTTATTCATTAATATATTTGGATTTTTATTTATTATTTTTTCTGTGATTCAGTTAATTTTGGAGCACTTGGTTTTTCACATTGTCATACACATAGCGCTGCATTTTTTGTATATTGTTTGTTGTTGCCTTTTTTCCACAGGTATTGTAGCTGCTCATATGTGTTAGCAGCGCGAATATTGTTTGTATTTTTGTTCTATTTTGGATTTTTTATATTTGCTGCAGCTACACTTTCTGTTTCAAGTGCACCCAGTGATGGATGTATTTGATTACAGAGCCTCTCGTACAGTTAACACTGAAGGGGTGTTTTCCACCACCAATAGTGACACTGAGATAGGGGGTTTATTTACCAGATTGAAAAATGTAATGTCTTCAGAATTACACCTGCAATGGGACCTGTTTTTTTTGGAACAATACATAATTGATCATATGGTTCCCAGAAGTCTCCGTTGGGAAGTTCAACCCCAACAGGGAGATTCTGAGATTGATTCCTGGTTTAACTATTTTAATGACGCAGGGATTAAGTTCCTAGGCGTCCTGATCTCAAGGAAGAAGGTGAGACTGGTCGAATTGGATAGAGAAATTAAGGACCTTAAAGAGAAGCTTTTTTTATACAAAACATCTCTTGAGTATCTCTCTCTATCGGCTAGTCTACAGAATCATCTTGAAAAAGAGGACAGAGATCAGAAATTAAAAAAACATAAAAAGTATTCCAGGGATGCTGGGGACTATAGAAATAATACTGTATTTGGGTGGCAGAAGTTATTTTCTACATCATTTGGAGCAGAGATGGACTCTGCTCCCTCTGCAGGTAGTTCCACCCAGACTTCTACCAATGTTCTTTCACCGACTCAGTCTGTGATGGCACCCATGGTTCCAGCCCCTGTGTTTGGATCACAAGGGGGTTCTGTTCGTGCACCTCCATCTAGGAACCCCCACACCCCTACTCATCAAAGAGGTAGGGGGAAATCTAGAGGGACAAGAGGTACTAGAGGTTCTTCTCGAGGTCATTCACGACATCATAGTGGTTCACGTCATCTTGGATATGATGATTATTCATATAATGCCTCTCCAGCTCGATCGAGAGCTGTTCCATCGTCCCATTATGATTATCCATCTTATTATGGTCCCCCCCCCCCATCTCTACTCATAATAGATTTGCCTCTTTAGGTGAAGTACGTGATGATAGTCATCATACACGTGCCAGATATCCTCCGGAACCCATGTATTACAGTCCTGGTTATTCCAACTCACAGAGTCATGGTACACGGGATTTTCACGGGGTTTCAGACACCCACAAAAGAGGCTTAGACCAAAGAGAGGGAGTAGAGGGGGGAAGAGTTTACAGGAAAGGAAAAAGAAGGAGAGTTTAAAAGGCCAGGGCGTTTTTAACCTTAGCACTAAGGTATTTACCCCGGAAGAATTATCAGTTTTGGACAAAGGTCTCAAGTTTGCCCCTCCTAAAAAATTAGATAAGTTCGGTACCTTTATTGACATTCAGAGATATGTTCGGAAGGTAAATATTCAAAGGTACCTCATTACCAATCCCATTGTGAGTGAGGCTAGGGCAGCTGCGTTTGGAACGGTACATTCAGGTCTATCCAACCCATCTTTGTTTAACCCCCCCGTTCCAGTAGCACCCTCTGTAAGTATTTTTAGAGACTTAGTATTGAAGGATTTGTCAGAAATCTCTGAGAAACATAGTTCTAGACAAACCGTGTCTAGTATGGGCCTTAAGTCTCTGTGTTCTAACAAGGACCTAATTATTCGTCCCGCCGACAAAGGCGGAGGCATAGTTGTTCTGGACAAATCAGATTATGAACAAGAAATGTTCAGAATCTTGAATGAGCCCAATACATATTCACAGTTGCCTTCTAATCCTACTTCTAGGTTCAAAACTGAACTTCAGGGTTTGGTTGACAGCGGTTTTTCTAGAAACATTTTAAACAAAAAAGAAAAAGTTTTTGGTCCCGGTGGTCCCTAGGATACCCACCATTTATTATCTACCGAAGGTTCACAAGGACCCAGTGCATCCACCCGGTCGTCCAATTGTGAGCGGGATAAATTCCGTCACATCCAGAATTGGCCGCTATATTGACCATTATCTCCAGCCTGTGGTCAGGCGTGTGCCATCTTATCTGGCGGACACGGGGGCTACTATAAGAAAATTACAGGAAGTAAGTATTGATGGGGACTACATTTTGGTGACAGCCGATGTAGCCTCACTCTATACATGTATCCCACATAATATGGGGTTAGGAGCTGTACAATATTTTCTGGAGAAGGAGGAAACTTTAGCTCCCTTTCAAAGGGCGTTCATTATGGAACTATTGGAGTTCGCCACAAGGAGTAGCTACTTCTGGTTCAATGATAATTTTTACCTCCAGTTGAGAGGTGTAGCCATGGGGGCCAAATATGCCCCCAGTTTGGCTAATCTGTTCATGGCCAAGTGGGAGGAGGATGTCGTCTATACCTATGACACCCAGCACCTTGTGTTCTGGGCTAGGTATATTGACGACATCCTCCTCCTATGGAGTGGCAGTGTTACATCATTGAACACCTTCATGGACCATCTAAATGTTAATGATAGGGGGATCTCCCTTTCATACACTGCCAGCCATGAAAAGATACAGTTTCTTGATCTAGAAATTAGCATCCATGACCGTCAGTTCTGTTTTCAAACACACTTTAAGAAGACTGACCGGAATGGATACATTCCACAGGATAGTTGCCACCATCAATCGTGGCTTAAATCTGTCACGCGGAGTCAGTTCCTCAGATTGAGAAGGAACTGCAGTGATGTGAACACCTTCCTCACTCAGGCTGAGATCCTTAAAAAACGTTTTATCGATAAAGGCTATGATCTTGCCAATATAGATAAGGACCTTAGACAGGTATTGGAGACCGATAGGGATTCTCTGTTGATGGTTAAACAGAAAGGCGAACCCAATGATGCTTTTAAATGGGCGATGCTTACCTCCTTCTCCTTACAGCATAAACAAGTGAAAGCTATTATAGTAAAGCACTGGGATATCTTGAAAAACGATAATATCCTTGGTTCAGTTTTACCAGATCAGGCCAAAGTTATTTTCAGAGGGGCACCTACCCTTCGGGGTAGAATAGCACCTAATATCATCAACCCCCCAGTACGCCCCTCCTTTTTTCATCAATTGGTGGGCTACCATCCATGTAAGAGGTGTAGCGTGTGCAGGTATAACACATCTGGTAGGAGCAAAACCCTGGAGTTTAGGTCAACTAAGACAGGGAAGGTGTATCCAATTAAACAATTTTGAACATGCTCCACCACACACATAGTATATCTTATCACCTGCCCTTGCGGGAAACAATATGTTGGCCGTACAATTAGGCCGTTTTCCGTGAGAGTAGGTGAACATGTTTCTCTTATTTTGGGGGGTGATGTTAATCATACGGTGCCCAGACACTACAGATTGCATCACGGTAGGAATCCAGCTGGCACACAATTTTTGATCATTGATCACTTCATCCCCCATTGGAGGGGTGCCCCTAAAATTAGGGGTGTGTCTCAGTTGGAGACCTACTGGATATATGAATTACAAACGCACAGGCCGTCTGGTTTAAACGTCGAATGGGATATTAATTCCTTTATCGACCAATCTTAAGAATGGCAGTTTCCATTAGACCATGGACCAATCACACTTTTTCTTAAAGAAATTTCAGGAGGATTATTATCCCCCATGACTATTTCCTTTTTTATTTTTGTTATATTTTATGTATTTTATCTATGTCATATTATGTGATTTTTATGAGTTACTGTGTAGTTGGATTGAGGCCGCTCCTGGTTTGCCCATTAGACAGCAATTGTTGTCTTAATCACAAATTCATTTTGTGAGGATTTAGGATAATGGCCTCTTAGTTTGTCTCTTACAGGAGACTAACTTTTCATGTCAAGATTTCTTATTCCACACACAGTAAGATGATCAATAGGTTTAATACCTCCTTTTTGGGCATCTATTTATTCTTTTTTAATTGTTCTATGACCTTTTTTATAATATTAAAGGCAGTCACCATCGCACCCATTTTCTTTTGGTTGCATGCAATACCCTTTTCTGGCCGCATTAGTAGACATATTATATCTATGGAGACCGCTAGGGGTTTATGTGATTCCAGTCAGGGCTGCGTTCCACGCTCTGTGTTATGCATGGCGTTGGAACGCAGCGCTCGGTTTATAATTGAGCCTGCTGTTGATGACACACAGCGTCATTTCTGCTTGTTATGGGTGTTCCCTGTGTAGCAGGGGCTCCGTGATGGACATGTGATGTCACGTGACTGTCATCTCGAGATAGATGACGCTGTTGTGTTATACCCTGGATAATCATGTGACGTGATGTCACGTGACGGTCATGTGGCGTTGGACGGCGCCGCTGCACCGCCCACGTATGGCGTGTACGTCCGCACGTCGGCCGGCGTCTCGTTTGCATATGCAGTCGGAGTGACGCGGGACTGTGGGACGGGCACGCCAGGCTGTCATTAGACAGCGTTAAAGGTGTCATGGCTCCTATCACGAGGATCTCACACACACATGCGGAATCAGAGGATTTAGCCCTTATCATGCATAGGTAAGCGGCTATATATGTTGACATTATACTATTAATAGCTCCCCTTCTGGCCGATACAGCTTCCCACAAATGAACCAGGCACGTATGGAGGGGTTCCATAGAGAGGCTTGGGATGCACGCTTTGGCGCCATCTTTGATTTCACAGGAAGTGCTGTTCTGGTGGGCAGATCAGGGGGAGGTCTCTGTCACATATAAATAGCATACAGGCAACAGTGGAGTCATGCCCCAGACGATGCAACATTTTGCGAAAAGCGTCGGGAGACTCTACTGCTGCTACTGAGTGTCTTTGCAAAGCATCAAATCTATGGATTGAATGCAAGTGTACTTGCCTATATTCATTAAAATCCTTTGCGTTATTACACTATGTGCCATCTCCCTTCTTTTTCCACATGAACTTTATGTGAGTCAAATTTCCTATTGGCTTGAATTTCTGGTATCCCCTCCTGAGCTTGGACCTTGGATATAAGGGTGCGCAGTGTTTATCTGGTTCCATATGCACGGACGTATACATATTCAGCCTGTTTGACCCCATACACGTATGTGTATTGGGTCCACTACATCCGGTAAGCCTCCCCTTCACGTGGTGGTGGTTATGTTACAAGTCACATATTTACTTTGGAAGATTCACTTGCACCTTTTGGAATTGATTTGAATATATGTTTCATCACATCTATTTGGAGTTCTATATATAATTGGACTTTTTATTCATTAATATATTTGGATTTTTATTTATTATTTTTTCTGTGATTCAGTTAATTTTGGAGCACTTGGTTTTTCACATTGTCATACACATAGCGCTGCATTTTTTGTATATTGTTTGTTGTTGCCTTTTTTCCACAGGTATTATAGCTGCTCATATGTGTTAGCAGCGCGAATATTGTTTGTATTTTTGTATTTTTATTTTTATTTTCACTCCTGAACAACAAACAACGTCAGAAGCGTCTTACCTGAGCTTAAAAAAAAAAAAAAAAAAATCAGACCTGGTCTGTTGCTCAGTGGTCCAAAGTCCTCTTTTCTGATGAGAGCAAATTTTGCACCTCATTTGGAAACCAAGGACCCAGAGTATGGAGGAAGAATGGAGAAGCACACACTGCAAGATGCTTGAAGTCTAGTGTAAAGTTTCCACAGTCGGTGTTGATTTGGGGAGCCATGTCATCTGCTGGTGTTGGTCCACTGTGCTTCATTAAGTCCAGGGTCAACGCAGCCATCTACCAGGAGATTTTGGAGCACTTCATGCTTCCTTCCACAGACAAGCTCTATGGGGATGCTCGGATTCATTTTCCAGCAGGACTTGGCACCTGCCCACACTGCCAAAAGCTCCAAATCCTGGTTCAATGACCGTGGGATTACTTTGCTTGATTGGCCAGCAAACTCACCTGACCTGAACCCCATAGAGAATCTATGGGGCATTGCCAAGAGAAAGTTGAGAGACATGAGACCGAACAATGCAAAAGAGCTGAAGGCCGCTATTGAAGCATCCTGGTCTTCCATAACACCTCAGCAGTGCCACAGGCTGATGGCTTCCATGCCACGCCGCATTGAGGCAGTAATTGCTGCAAAAGGGGCCCAAACCAAGTACTGAGTACATATGCATGCAAATTATAATTTTCAGAGGTCCGATAAATGCAAGTTAGACTTACCGGTAACTTGTTTTCCAATAGGCTTTCAGGACAGCACCCGAGATCATGGCTCCTCCTCCCACAGGAAACACCTCATCAATTAATTCTTTAATTGGAGGCCTCCACGTTGCTTCCCTCAGTTGTTTGTAGAGAACCTCCAGCCCCAGCTGCAACACATAAGCGACAGTTATTACATAGTATTACAGCCACAGCATAAAAAAAGGGCGGGATCCTGCTGTCCTGAAAGCCTATTGGAAAACAAGTTACCGGTAAGTCTAACTTGAATTTTTCCAAAACGTCTTTCAGGACAGCACCCGAGAGGATAATCGAGACTTACCCCATTTAGGGTGGGACAACAGCCTGTAAGACTTTCCTTCCGAAAGCCTGGTCCCCAGCCGTCATGAGATCTAATCTATAATGACGGGCAAAGGTCGTCAGACTTGTCCATGTAGCTGCCTTACAGATTTGTTCGGGGGTGGCACCAGCTTTTTCTGCCCAACTCACCGCCGAAGCTCTAGTAGAATGAGCCCTGATACTTACTGGACTCTCCTGGCCTGTAAGGGAATAGGCGTCTGAGATAGCCATTCTCAACCATCTGGCAATGGTTCCTCTAGAAGCTTGTCTTCCTTTTTTATTTCCGGAAAATAAAATGAATAGTGCGTCTGAACGCCTAAAGTCTTTAGTAGCTTCCAGGTAACTTAAGACTGCTCTTTTAACATCCAGGGTATGGAATTCTTCTTCCTTCTTACCCGACGGATTAGAACAAAACGTAGGAAGTATTATCTCCTGGGTTCTATTTTGAACTGAGGCAACCTTTGGTAAAAAGTTAGGATCCGTCTTCAGCACAATTCTGTCTGAAAAAATAGAAAAAAAATGGTTCCCTGATAGATAAAGCTTGCAGCTCACTGATCCTTCGAGCTGTTGTAATAGCTACTAGAAAAATTGTTTTTAAAGTAATTAGCTTTAGGGAGGTTAAATTGAGAGGTTCGAAAGGTTCCCTGGTCAGGGCCTGTAGAACGACTGATAAGTCCCATGACGGACAGTTTTTGATCACTATCGGTCTAGCCCGAGTGAGGGCTTTAAAGAATCTGTTTACTAGGGGTTCTGATGAAATAGATTTCTCAAAATATACCCCCAGTGCGGCAACCTGAACTTTTAGGGTACTGATCGCTAGGCCCTTGTCTGCTCCTTCTTGCAGAAATTCCAAGATAGAAGAAATCTGCTTTAATGGTCTGCCGGATGTAGTGCACCAAGAGTTAAAGACTTTCCAGACTTTGTGATATATTGCTCTGGTAACATTCTTTCTGCTAGATAGGAGGGTAGCCACCAACCTATCCGAGAATCCTTTTCTCCTTAAGAGCTGCTCCTCAGAAGCCAGGCTGTGAGTTTTAGCTTTTCTACTTCTTGGTGAAACAGCGGACCTTGTAACAGAAGGTCTTGTCTCACGGGAAGATGCCAGTATGGTTTGATCTGCATCTGTAGAAGAGCCGAAAACCAGGGCCTCTTGGGCCAGAAGGGAGTGATGAGGATTACTGTCGTATCCTCTTTCCGGATTTTTGTTATGACCTGCGGAATCAGCTGAAAAGGAGGGAAGGCGTAGCTGAGGTGAAAATTCCAACTGTGCGCCAGAGCATCTACCCCCAGAGATGACTCGTTCCTGTTCAGGGAAAAAAAGAGAGATATTTGTGTATTTTCCTGAGTCGCAAAGAGATCCACTCTTGGCTGTCCCCATTTCTTCACTATTAGATTGAAGACATCTGGATTCAATTGCCACTCCGCTTCGTACACCTGGTTCCTGCTGAGGAAATCCGCTATCCTGTTTAGGGTCCCTTTTAGATGGACCGCGGACAAGGATTGAGTATGGAGCTCTGCCCAATTTAGAATGCTCTCTGCTAGGCCTTGAAGTATTCTGCTTCTGGTGCCCCCTTGTCGGTTTATGTAAGCCACCGCCGTGGCGTTGTCCGACAGAATTTGTGTATGTCGCCCTTGGATTTCTTCTGCAAAGAACAATAAGGCCATTTCTATCGCCTTTAGTTCCCTCCAGTTTGAAGATCTCATTGCTTCCCTTGTGGACCAAGATCCCTGAGCCCAACGACCACTCATGTGAGCCCCCCAACCCCAGGAGCTGGCATCGGTTGTTAGCCTTACCTGGGTTGGAAAGGACCATAACAGGCCTGCTGAGAGTCTTGCCTGGTTCTTCCACCACCAGAGACTCCTCTTTACTTTGGTGGGGATCTTCACCAGTGAATCTAGTGAATTCTGCTGGCGATCCCAGATTTTTAACAGAAACTTTTGCAGTGGCCTGAAATGGAGCTTTGCCCATTGTACTGCCGGTATGGAAGAGGTCAGGGTTCCTAATGCTGACATGACCCTCCTGATGGACAGAAGCTGACTGGTTTGTAAGAGTGACACAACCTTTAACAGCTTTTCCCGTTTTTCTTCTGGGAGAAAAATCTTTTGCTCCACAGAGTTGATACGGAAACCCAGGAATAACACCTCCTGAGAGGGAATCAGATTGGACTTTTGGAGGTTTAGTATCCATCCGATGGATTCTAGGTGAGCACGTGCTCTGTCCAAGTTTCTCTGAAGTCCATCTCTTGTTTGGGCAAACAGTAGCAGGTCGTCTAGATAAGGAATCACTGAAATTCCCTCTAGACGCAAGGGTGCTAGAGCTTCGGCCATTACCTTCGTGAACACCCTTGGAGAAGATGACAGGCCGAATGGAAGAGCTCTGAATTGCAGGTCTACCACCTTCTTCCCTTCTCTCAGTGCTAACCTCAGATATCTCTGAGATCTGGCAGCAATAGGAATGTGGAGATATGCGTCCTGCAAATCTATTGACGCCATGAAGCATCCTTGACCCAGGAGGCTTCTTACTGAGAAAATGGAATCCATCCGAAATCTTTTGTATTCTACTGACAAATTCAGCATTTTTAGATTTAGGATGAGGCGGTACTTTCCTGAAGGTTTCTGTACAAGGAAAACGTGAGAATAGAACCCCTGGAAGAACTCCCTTGTTGGAACCGGAACAATGACTCTCTGGGATATCAGTTCCTGAATTAGGGACTTCATGGCGAGTGCCTTGACCGGATCCCTCGGGACGTTTGTCACTAGGAATCTCTTTGGGGGTTCTTCCGTGAATTCCACCACATATCCTTGGGAGAGCATGTTTACAATATACTGATTTGTAGTGATGTCTCTCCACTGGGGAATGAACTCCTGGAGTCTTCCCCCTACTTGGGGTGGATTGTCACTGCGGCTTTCCGGGGGTCGCAGGAGGATGGAAGAGCACTCCACTCCTACCTTTTGGTTTCTGGGAAGACCACTGCTTCCTTTTGGTTTGCGTTTTTCCTTCCTGTTGTCCTTTTTGGGGACGAAAAAAACGCTTACGGGTCTGTACCTGTTTTTTGACCGGAAACGCCTTCTTTTTGTCAGCCGTACGGTCAAGAATGGACTCCAGCTCAGAACCAAATAGCAAATCCCCTGCAAAGGGAATGCTACACAGTCTATTTTTAGATGCAGCATCTCCTGGCCAAGTTTTAAGCCACAATGCTCTCCTAGCAGAATTGGTCAAAGCCGCTGACCTGGCTGACATACGAATGGATTCTGCTGAAGCATCCGCAATATATGATACTGCTGCAGAAAGCGTTGTAAATGAGTCCAGAATCTCCTGTTTTGGAGAATCCGCCGTAACATGGGCCTTCATCTGGTTAATCCAGTGTTCTAAATTCCTAGCGACACAGGTTGTTGCCATTGCTGGTTTTAGATTGTTCATCACAGACTGCCAAGCCCTTTTAAGAAGCAAATCCATTCTTTTGTCCATGGGCTCCTTTAACATGCCCATGTCCTCAAAGGCAAGGTCAGTTGATTTTGAGACCTGTGAAAAAGCAGAGTCCAGTTTTGGAACCTTGTTCCAGATGGAATCCGGGTTGTCCTCAAATGGAAATCTTCTCTTATGAGACCGGGAAAAAAAATGGCTCTCTCAGGTTCCAACCACTCTTTTTTAATCATGTCCGAGATTATTGAATGGACTGGAAAAACACGGCTTTTTGGATCACCCAAACCTGCATACATGCGGTCATGTAGGGAGAGCTCCTTCTTTTCCTCTTCAATCCCCAAAGTCGCATGGATTACTTTTAAAAGTCCTGCGACTTCTTCAAGCGACATTTTGCACTTAGAAGCGCTCTCTGCTTCATTTTCTTCCTCCTCAGAGTCTGTTCCATCTGGAGCAAGGGAAGCAGATTCTTGGGAAACGTCTATCGGACCTCCCAATAATATTTGAGAGCCGTCTTGGGGTTCTGAAGAAGGCTGCGGAGCCCTAGGTTCCCTTGAAGGGCCTGGTTCTTCTCTTAGGTTTGACCTAAAAGCTTGAAAGGTGGCACGGAGTTCATCCTTAATTGTAGATACTAGATCGCCACAAAAGGATGGAGACTCTTCCCTGACTACATTTGCAGTGCAATCTGCACAAAGCGACTTGGTCCAAGCCTCGCTTAACTTTTCCTTGCAGACAGGGCACCTTCTCTTCACTGGTTGAGCAGAACTTTTGGCCTGCACAAACAGAAAAGAAAAAAACCAGGGACCACGCTAAGAAAAAACTGTTACACAGTACAAATCAATAAACCCAGGTGCACATAGGAAAAAACACTTTCACTTCCTTGTGCCCCGCAAGCCATGCACCACCACCACCAACTTTTACAAAAAGACCCCTAGATATTATGCAGACATGCTAAATCACCAGCCACTGCACCACCAGGGAGATGGGGGGTGGGGGAGATGGAGGGGGGAGAAGGGTGAATACCCCCCCCCTCTACAGGAGAAAGCGGCCCAGTGTAAAATAGGACACAGTCCCTTACCTTAGCCTTGCTGGTGCCTTGGCTTGCCCCCTTATCCGCTGCATCGCTATCCATAGCTGTCTGCGGATGCGTGGTGAAGAGAAAACGCCGGTTCCAGATTCAAAAACGCCGCCGCGCTGACCTGGAACCGGAACTTTAAGGCACCAGGTGACCCTGCCCTCTCCCTCTGCGCTTTGCGGCCGGAAATGACGCGTACGCCGACCCGGAAGTGCTGCCTCTTCCCATACAGGACGTGGCCGAGGCTCTCCTCGGCCACCAGAACAATGGCGGCCGCCGCAGAGCTCCACGCCGCTTTCGCCAGCGGTCGGTGAGAGTACAGCAACCACCGCTCTGAAGAAAAAGGAGGCAGCCCTCCCGGGCTGTACAAGCTCTCCCCGAGCACGGAAGAGGGAGAGGGAGCCCACGGGACCGTCCATGCTAGGAGGTAAGTGGGAGGATCACTCTCCTAGAAAAAAAAAAAACTGATTTGAGAACCTTGTCTCCCAGGAAAGCCCTGAGAGATCGTGGCTCTCACCAGAGGTGTTCCTCCAGCTGGAGGAAACACAAAAAAACTGAGAGAAGCAACGTGGAGGCCTCCAATTAAAGAATTAATTGATGAGGTGTTTCCTGTGGGAGGAGGAGCCATGATCTCGGGTGCTGTCCTGAAAGACGTTTTGGAAAATGTTCTATGTACAATCCTTGATTTATTGATTGCATGTAATATTCTAATTTTTGGAGATTGTGGATTTGGGGTTTTCATGAGCTGTAAGCCATAATCATTACAATTATGACAAATCACGGCTTGGACTATCTTGCTTTGCATGTAATGAGTCTATCTCATATATTAGTTTCACCTTTTAAGTTGCATTAGTCAAATAATAAATTAACTTTTGCACGATATTCACATTTTTTGAGTTTCACCTCTATATCACTGTGATAAGAGGGAAGAAGAGTCAGCACTTATCAAATTATTAAACGTTTGCTAATGAAACAGACTTCTGGTTTTACGGTATCATTTCATACCTTTCCTTTGCTACAGGCTTTTAAAGTGGATTTCCAAACAAAAGATGTTTTTTTTTGCATAATTATTTTATTGAACATGTTTTTAAAGGCATATGGTACCCACAGTATAGATTACAAAATACAAAGGTAGATTCTGAGTTAAAGTGTTACTAAACCCAGGAGCCTGAATTCACTATAGCTGGTCTCCCACAGTACACAGAACATGGAAATGCAATAGTTTTAGTAAATATAAACTGCTAAATACATTTTTTCATCAGCAGTTAGAGCAGTCTTGTGACTTCTATCAGTGTCTGGTTAAAGATTGTAGGAGGAGTTTTCATGTTGCACTGACTGTCTCATCAGGATCCAGGACCCCTGAGACTCTGGACAGTGCCAATTTGCCCTGTGCTGATCACATGCACTCTCCCATGGAAAAAAAACTCTAGCAATACACACCAAACTGAGCATGTGCAGCCTTACTCCGGGAACTCTGTCTTATCCAGACCTGTTCTGGAGTCAGAGGGAGGAGGAGGATCTCTGCATACAGCATCCCACAGCCTTTTTACACAATGCGGATGATTAACCCCTTAGGTACCACAATGAGTATAACAAGCATGCTTTACTGCATATACAGACTGACTTTATAGGAGTGAAATCCAGCAGTTGGGTTAGCCAACAATTATACTACAAACAGTATAACCTGAAAAAGGAAAAAAAAAAAAAAGGGGGGGGGGGTGGAGAGGAAGGGGTAGTAGGTAATAGGTAAAGGATCCCTTAGTTAAGTACTACGTTGTTAAGAAGTCCACCAAACACAGCTCTAGAGCAGCTTATCTGAAGTGGACAGTTGTACCTAGCAAGGGTAGGGGTATAAAAGGATTTATGAAGGTAGTGTTAAGGGGACAACGTGGCAGGAAAGAAAGAAAGCCAGGAAAGATAAAAAAAAAAAAAAGGGGGGGGGGGAGATGAGAGGAAGGGTGGATGAAGGGCTTCAGGGGGCCTGGATAACTTGTCTGTTTGTCCCTTTCCCTGCCAGCCTGAGTAAGACCAGGGTCAAGAGTGGATCTTCCATATGTAATCATTCCAATTATTTAATGTTTGTGTACTTTGTTGAGTACTTTTATTTTAGGATAAGGTTAGTTTACATTTTTACACCTGTAATGTTTAACTTAGAAATCTGCTGAAAATACAAAAACCATCCTACTGTTTAGAGGAATTGAAGTAAGTGACAAAGTTCAGCAGGGTGCTTGGGGACACAGCTGACAATTTAAATAGAAATTGATTAAAACTGAAAAAATATGGGAGAGTGTCAGGTAGTCAGAAAGAATGATCCTTCTTACATACGAACATGTACAATGAAGAATGATAAGAGTTCTTGTAAAACCAAACATTGGAAAGGATCATTGCTGGGGACTTCTGTCTAGATTTCTTTTTTTGAGGGATGAGATGTGCAAAATGACAAGCAAGAACCGAGCCCTTACCTCTAGTAGGCGTTTTCAACAGAATGCTGAAACCAAAAAAATTGACCCCCCCCCCCCCCCAGACTGCACAAAATCACATATGACATTTTTTTTCCCCCAAAGCTGAACTCTGGACATTAACCCCTACCCTCTCTAATTGCCTCTATCTAATAGGGTTGCACCGATACTAAGCATTTGCACAGGTATTGATACTCGCGCAAATGCTCCGATACCTGAAACTGATACTTTCAGGCTCAGTTCTTTCAGCTGAAATGTAAAAAAAAAAAAAAAGAGCCAATTACTGGTTGTTAAGGAGCGGCTGCCACGTCCTTAACAACCGTTGACTCATTCAGCTGTCAAACTGTGTAAACAAAGTCCCGGCAATTGGAGCTGTCAAAAAAAACCCACAAAAAAACAAACAAACAAACAGCCTGACAATGTTTATCAACAACATTGCTCAGCCGCTAAAGCAGAAAGATAAAAAGAAACATTGTTTCATTTTGTAGCTTTCTGTTTATTCATCTACAGATCAAAGGGATGAACTTTGATCTGTCTATGAAGTCAGTTAAAAGTGGGGGTCAGAAACCTGTAGATCATGAACTAACAGTAGATCCCGGCCAGGTGACTGGTAGATCGCAGTCTGGGCTTGCTGACCCCGCCATTCCAGAGCAACAAACAGCGTGCGATGCAGAGGGACAACTTGTAAAGTTGGAGCTGTAGTAAGGAACAAGAGCTGCATAAGCCGATGCCTCCTCTCTAGTGCTGGCTACTGTCCCATCCGGAGTGATACCAACTGCGCTCCACCTCTTATCCTGGTTAGCGGTCTCCAGAGTGGTGCCAGCAGCAGGAAAGAGAAGATCTTCAGGTCAGTGTAAAGCAATACACCGGGAATAATAGTATAGGGCTGCTTTCACACTGATCTGCTGCAGTCTACCCACACCATGGTCGCAGTTCACTGTACCTACAGCTTCCCTGCAGGTTTGCTGTGCTTAGCCATAGACTTCTATTATATCCTGCGGGTTTGATGCACTTTCTGAAAGTGCTCCAAAACTCCTGAATGCATAACAGAAGTCTATGGCAAAGGGCAGCTAACCCCGAAAAGTTTGCACCCGCGGTGCAGGTAAACCACAGAACATCAGTGTGAAAGCAACCTTATGGGGGGCTCAGAAAATAATGGTTAATTTACATTTGCAGTCTGAGGGGGGGGTGAACCCTCATAGTTAAGTTAAGACGTGTTTTTACCAGCTCTTCTCCCACCGCACCCCCTTTAGCTGCAGTAGCCAGGGGTGTACACATGTCGCAGCCGCAGCAAGAGTTACCTGTCACGGTTGGTGGATGTAGCACCTGTTAAGCATGACTCTTTCAAGTGAATGAGGCCACTCTGCAACCATGTGCAGTACAGAAAACAAGGGAAACACGTTGCCCATTGATCTTTGACTTCTGCCATATTGTTCAGGTAGATCTCCACCTCTTTAAGGTTGCCTACCCCTGAAAAGCAACCTGTCAAGTATAATTTTTTTTTTTTTCAATTAAATGTTCCTCTGTTTAAAGTGGTTGTAAACCCTTTACAACCTCTTTTTGTTACAGGTAAGCCTATAATAAGACTTACCTTTAGCTACCCCGGATATCTCCTAAACCTGCATGGTTTAGGACATATCCCCTGTATCAGCATGTGCCGACGTAATTGGCACATGCGCACTGAAGCAACGGCACCTACGTACTGTTGCTTCAGCTAGTGTGCCATTACTGGCGGCTCCTGCACACATCCACTCACCTGCTGCCACCACATCCCTCACCTTGTTGTGTCACTGCCGCATCACCAGCCATCCCATTAAAGTGAATGGGACTGTCGGTGAGTCAATAGCAGGTCAGAGGAGGAGTTGGTGCGGGACAGAGATGACAGTTGCTGTTTACAAATTATGATTTAAATTAAGCCTTTTTACTAGAAATTTAAATTGTGATTTAAATCGACTTGATTTAAATCAAATCCACCCTGCCACACACCGATTGAAATTTGGCAGGTCCCTGCTGGGCTGGCCGAATTTTGATCAGTGCATCGCCCACAATGTACATTTATAGAAATAACAAGGTAAGAGGCTACAGCTGAGGCTGATCTGTATCAGACATTTGTAAACAAAGCTTTGAACAGCACAGGTACGAGGATTACATGTCACCTCCATCCAGGAAGTAGATGGTAATTTTGGATTATGCCAGGGCAAAGGTAATGCCGCCTGTGAAGGACCGCCTGGCACCCAGCTTGGGTGCCTCCGTCAAGATACAGCTTCCTCCACTCTGGAATCAGGAATTATAGCTGAATATTGCACTCAAGAACTAGACAACTAGACAATCCAATGGTCCCCCAGGCACACACCTCCCAAAGAATAGAGCCCCGTCAAAAGCCAGGCCCATAGTCAGTAGTAGGGGGTCGATCGATACTGATTTTTCGGCTGCCTTTCAGACCGATAGCGGATATCAGGTGCCGATATTTTGTAGATTTAAACTTTTTATTTTTACACGGTTCTTTTAAAAAAAAATTTCATCACTTTTATTGCTGTCACAAGGAATGTAAACATTCTTTGTGACAGTAATAGGCAGTGACAGGTACTCTTTATGGAGGGATCGGGGGTCTATAAGTCCGAAAACCCCTCCACTGCACTTGAAAGTATTCAAAACGTCAAGATCAGCGTTTTTGAAAACTTTATTTTTTAAAACTGGCCAGTTTTAGGATGCCAGTAATCCGGAAGTGATGTCATGACATCGCTTCTGAGTTACTAAATCCTCGGCTTTGTTTGGGTCTTCGACCAGCCAGGGGACGTGACGGCTGGTCGCTCGGGCCTCACAGTGGCACGGGCGACCCAGGCGGAGAGTCGGGAGGGGGTCGCCCCTTCCCGTTGATTGTAATAATGGCCAAGCGGCTGCTGAGCCGCATTAGTTGTCATTACAAGAAAGCTGACCGTCTGCTCTAAAGAACAGCATCACCCCGATACAACACCTTGGAGCAATATCGGTAACAGTTTGTGACTGATACCGATGCTTAAAAAAAAAAAAAAAAAAGTGAATATAGGCTGCCGATAATTGGCCGCACGATAATCGGCCAACCCCTAGTCAGTAGGCAAGAGGCTACCCTCCAGTCCCCTCCAAAATCCCCTGTCCTGCTTGGGTCTGTCACACTGCCAATCTGGATAGATAAGAAGATCAAGACAATGGGGACAATTTACAAAAACTGGTGCACGCAGAATCTGGCACAGCTGTGCATAGTAACCAATCAACTTCTAGGTTTTATTATTGAAGTTTAATAGGACAAGCTGAAGTAAGAAGCTGATTGGTGCAGCTGCCATTGTAACTATTTTCTATGTGCACCAGTTTTAGTAAATCTCCCCCAATGTCATAAGTAGTATTGTGATCTGTGTGAGCGGCCACGTGGTTGTTCCAGGCTAGTGACTCACTAGGTAGTAAAGCCAGCATTGGGATGACCACCTGGGAGCTTGCACTTTTATAAAATAAACTCAGGAATGGCAGCCTACATTTTTCTTTCAACACAGGTTACTTTTAACATAGTTTGGCCAAGCTGCCCTGAGCAAGCCAAAGAGGCTTTGTTAGAAACTCACAACCTATACGCTAAAAAGATCTGCATAAACCACATGCACCTCTAAGGCCTTGTGCATACTGTCCGTTTACCCCGATCAGTGGCAGCCCATCCATACAGGGCGCAGGGGTGCTGCCCCCCTAATCCATGCACCTCCTGGTCCCTAATTCACATGCAGGACGTCAGACGGATTTCAATGTTTTTTTTTTTTGTTTTTTTTAGAAGCACATGATTAGAGCCTGAGGCTCTAATTGGCTTAAAAAAAAGGGTGGACTCGGGGTGCTGAGCAAAGCAAAGTCCATACATGGACAAGCCCTTTGTTAAAAGGGGCCTAAGGTGCATTTTTGCTCATTAATACGTATATAGATGAAAACTAGTCAGTCAATCAGAAGATTTTCTGTCAGGCTAACAGTTTAATTTTTTGACCGTATTGCTGGGTACTAGCTCTGATGAGTGTATTATAACTACATTCAGAGGCCTACTTACTGCTGTCTGTAGTTCACATGGGAGGGTGGCAAGAATACACTAGCAAAGTTCCATAGATGATGTAAACCGTGACAGGTATACATTAGGTTCCCCCATCATACTGCCCCATACAGTATATCAGCTGCCCCATCAGAATATGCCCCCTTACATATGGTGTCCCCATCAGAATGGTCCCAAACATCAGGTTCCCCCATAATTGTGCCCAGCCCGGATCTAGACCACGGTCCGCCATTTAGTGAAGGGTGATGTAGCATTAGGCTGGGTTCACACTATAACACGCAGCGGCTCACAGCAGGAGTCTAGTGCGTCTCCATTCACAGTTTCAGGTCGGATTTGAACCTACATTTTTGGCTGAATTCGGACCTGAAATGGACCAAAAGACGCACAGGACTCCTGTGCAAATAACACCGGAGCCGCTGCGGAGATGTGTGAACCGGCTCCATAGAGAGCTGGTCACAATCTCCTGTTATGAGAAATGGATGCAGAGAAACCCTCATCCAATTCGCACTAGTGTGAACCCAGCCTAAAGTGGTAGAAGATGAAAGCTTTTTATCTATCACACCAATTACACTACTGTTTAAATCAATATTTTTAATTAAAAAAATACACTTGAATTAAATAAATTTATTTTAAAATATAAAAGCTGAGGTTGCACTCAGTAACAAGATACCAAATATCATAAGCTTCAAAATTGTCCAATGGCAACATATGTAAAGCCTTTACAGTTCATCAGTTCAGAGTGAACAGTATATAAAGGCCCTAAAATTATTGCCATTAAAGTGATTGTTATTTTAAATAAAAGAAAAAAAAAAAAAAAAATGAAGGTTTACAAACATGTCATACTTACCTTCAATGTGCAGCTCGTTTTGCACAGAGTGGCCCCCTCTTTTGGGGTCCCTTGGCGGCTCTCGCGGCTCCTCCTCGCATCAGATAACCCCCTAGGATAAGCGCTCTCCTGGGGGGGTTACCTTGCAGGCGAATGCCCCCCGGTGCCCGCGTCATTGGATTTGATTGACAGCAGTGGGAGCGAATGGCTGCGCTGCTATCAATCTATCCAATCAAGAGCTGGGACAGCGCATCTATGCCGAGCGAAATACGGGGGCCCAGGTAAGTAAAAACGGGGGGGACCGGTGACTGCCAGAAGTTTTTTCACCTTGATTCATAGGATGCATTAAGGTGAAAAAACACAAGGGGTTTACAACCCCTTTAATCAAATGTGCACAGCAATGCCTAATGGGTGTCATTTTCATATGCATGTGTCCCTGACTCACACATTTTAATTTGTATGTATTAGGGTTGTCCCGATACCACTTTTTTAAGACCGAGTACAAGTACCGATACTTTTTTCCAAGTACTCGCCGATACCGAATACCGATACTTTTTTTTTTATCTCTTTTAAAAAAAAAAAAAAAAAAATATTTTTTTTTTACAATTTTTTTAATTTATTTATTGATTGATTTTTTATAATGTTTTCTTTTTTTAAGGGGTGGGGGGTGGACAGTGTCAGTGTGTTTTTTCTTCTATTTTATTTTATTTATTTTTTACAATTCATTTCTTTATTATTTATTTTTTTATTAAATTTTTTATTTTTTTATCAGCCCTGTTGGGGGGCTTTGGTGAGATATCAGGGGTCTTAACAGACCTCTGACATCTCCCCTTTGAGACAGAGAAAGGGACTAGGGACAGATTCCCCAGTCCCTTTCTCAGCAGCCTCTGCTGCGCTGAAAATGAATGGAGAGAAGACCGTGGCTTCTCTTCATTCATAAACTAAAACATTGTAAACACAGTTTACGATGTTTCAGTTATGTGAATGGACAGAGTCAGTGATCACTGACTCTGTACATTCCGAACAGTAAGGAGCCAGATTTACCGGCTCCTACCTCCGCTCTCCATCCTGACAGATGGAGGAGGAGAACAGAGGGGGATGGCAGCACGGAGGGGGACACGGATTGGGACGGCAGCACGGAGGGGGACACGGATTGGGACGGCGGCACGGAGGGGGACACGGATTGGGACGGCGGCACGGAGGGGGACACGGATTGGGACGGCGGCACGGAGGGGGACACGGATTGGGACGGCGGCACGGAGGGGGACACGGATTGGGACGGCGGCACGGAGGGGGACGGCGGCACGGAGGGGGACACGGATTGGGACGGCGGCACGGAGGGGGACACGGATTGGGACGGCGGCACGGAGGGGGACACACTGATTGGGACAGCAGCAAAACGGAGGGGGCTGGAGGAGGATACGGGGACAATCAGCGGTGATCGTGTGTGGGGGAGCTACAAGCACCGATCACCGCTGATTTTAAAGCAGCCGAGAGAGAGAGAGAGAGAGAGAGAGAGAGAGAGAGAGAGAGAGAGAGAGAGAGAGAGAGGTGGACTCGGAGAAACTACTTTTAAATATATACAGCGGTGATCGGTGCTGGTAACTTCCCCCACCGCACTGATCACTGCTGATCACAAGTATCGGGTGAAGCATCGGGAGCATTTGCCCGAGTACAAGTACTCAGGCAAATGCTCGGTATCGGTGCCGATACCGATACTAGTATCGGTATCGGGACATCCCTAGTGTGTATGTGGGGGTGGGGGTAGAATTTGGGGGATTTTTTTATTTAAACTTTAATAATTAAAACTTAAAACTATAAACCCTTTTCAAATTGTTTGCAAATCACAGAAAGCGAGTTCCAGGGTGCACTAGTTTTATAAATGTTATCAATGTTTGCAAAACAAAGTTTGATTTCTCTCCCCACATAAGGCTCAATCCACTACATATTCAATACCTAGTTATAACGATTGTTACTTGCCATAGTTACCATTATTTTCAGCAGTGACACCCAATAAGCTGAGTTCACTGATCTATGACGCATGGAATATTTGCTATAATGATCGCTATGTTATAATCATCTCTTGTTGGTTCTTATCGCTCAAAATGGTTGTTTTGCCTGAAAATAGCAATCATTAATGGAAATTATACTTACATGCATTATAGCTTAAAGCAGAACTAGAGCCTCCAATCCTTTACAGCCAAAGATACTGCCATCTTATGCCTCGTACACACGACCGGTTTTCCCGGCAGGAAAAAAACCAACGCTTTTCCCGATGGGATTCCTCTCAAGCCTGCCTTGCATGCACACGTTCAGGCCAAATACCGCTGAAGTTTTGACTGCCAAGAACGCGGTGACGTCAAAGACTACGACGAGCCGTCAAAATTACGTTCTATGCTTCCACGCATGCGTCAAATTATTTACGAGCATGCGCATTTTTTTTCCCCTCGGGAAAGCATACACATGACAGTTTTCACGACGGGAAAAAGAGAACAAGTTCTGGGGTTTTTTTTCCCCCGCAGTTTTCTCGTCGGGAAAACTGCGATGAAGCATACACATGGCTGGTTTTCCCGGCCAAAAGCTGTCATGTCGTGTGTACGAGGCATGAACCTCAGTTTGGTCTGCAGTTGCCATGGTACTGCACACGTGATCAATTTGTTTTTGAAAGCACTGCTTAGGTAAGCAGTAGAAATCGATGGCTTTAGTTCTGTTTAATAAATGGACCCACTGAGCCTATACAGAAATGTGGTGTATTTAGTCCCTAATTTTTAAATTGAACCCCTTCCCACCAACCATACACATATTTGCACGGAAGTGGGTCCTTATTCATAGGGCCACATAAATGCATATCTGTCGTTGTGCTAGGAGCGCACCACACAGCACGCTCCCAGCATAGAGCCCGGGCTCCTTCCAGGAGCCCCAAATCCCGTACTGATGATCGGGACACAGGACTCCCGCTTCCCGGTCACCTGATTGATGTGATAGCCTCTGATTTGCCATCTCAGTGATCAATGACTGTGCCCCCGCCAACGTGTTTTCTTTCTCTCACATTGTATCTTGCTCTACTTGTAAGGAGAAAGATGTAAAACTAAAGTGCGTAAAAAATAAATAAATAAATAAAAACTTTAAAATAAAGAAAAAAACAAACTAGATCAAAATTTGATCTAGGTCAGTGCCAGTGCAAGTGTAAGGGTCGAGGTAAGGACCAAAGATCAAAGCCAGGGTCAAAGGTCGGGCTCAGTATATTTTGAGTAGGATTTATTTATTTATTTTAAGCATTTTTTAAATTAGTATCAGTGTCAGTGTGTTTTAGGTAGGATAAAAAAAAAAAAAAAAAAAAACGCAAGATGCACTCCATTGTTTTTGGCCTGTGCTACAGATACAAATCAACAGCTAATATACACATATGTTGTACATCTGTGATTGTCAGGAGCCTTAATTTTTGGCTGTTCTTTGGTGGTAAATTATTGTATTAGCAGAAAATATACAGCTAAAAACGTAAAAAAAAAAAAAACCAAAAAAACTTTTTTTTAATATTTGTAGACATGTGCAATTCATTTCGTTCTGAATTTGTTTTTCTACGAAATTCGACAAATTCGTTTATTCAGGAATATTCAAATTAACGAAAACCCGTTTCACATATTTTCCCTAAAACCCAAATCAAAAATTCGGAAATTCAAAAATCCGAAAAAAGAACGAAAATTCAAAAGAACGAAAAGAAGAATTAAAAAACCTGGAAATTCAAAAGAACGACAAACCAAAAATAAGAATTAAAACCTGAAAATCTGAAATAGTAATAGTTACTGTTAGTTACGGTAGTTATTAACTATTAAATTATAGGTATTGGAATTTCCTTTCAAATTTGGCTGTTAGTGAACATAACGAATACAAATTTATCTGAAGTTAAGAATTATCCGAAATAATGAATGCTACATCTAAACGAATAAGGAATTAATAATAATAATAATAAATACATATTATTTTTATTATTAATTTGTTACATTCAATTCATTTAGATGCGACATTCGTTATTTCGCATAATTCGTAACTTTGGATAAATTCGTATTTGTTACGTTCACTAACAGCCAAATTTGAATGGAAATTCCAGTACCTATAATTTAATAGTTAGTAATAGTTATTATTAGTTAGTTATTATTTTGGATATTAAAATTTTAGGGTTTTTGCATTTTCAAATTTTCGTTCTTTCGAATATTCAGTTTCTCATTTTTAGTTTATTTTCGGATTTCCTGAATTTTCGGATTTTCCAAATTCTAATTTTTCCAAAGTTACAAATGTATTCTAAAAAACAAATTTCGATCATAACGAATAAGCAGGAAAAAAAAAAAAAATTCCTTTGCTAATTAAAAAAAAAAATAATAATTCCTTTGCTAATAAAATAAATAAATAAAATCAGGAGATATCTGTTACCATTTACCACCAAAAGCCCAATCAGTCCTGAAGAAAACAAGGTATAATTTACCTGGATAAACAAAGCAGTTGCAATGATATGTACAGTTTTACTAATACATGTCAAAGCTGCAAAATTGTGTTCAGGCATGAAGGGGTTAAATTTCTGAATTTCAAAATGTCATCACAGTCGTTTGTGTTCAGGCATGAAGGAGTTACATTTTTGAATTCTGTCAGTTGGTGATGTCATCACAGTTGTTCTTGTGTTCAGGCATGAAGGAGATAAAGTTTTTGAATTTTGACAGTTGGTGATGTCATCACAGCAACTTTTTATCTGGCTGCAGGAGGCTTCCTGGTCAGTCCTTGTGTGACAGTGGAGGAGAGTAGACACACAAGCAGCCAGCTCGTGAGCGTAGTCCAGATTTCTGCTCGAATTTTGGATTTCTGCATAGCTTAGCTGTATTTTTGAATTTTTCTGTATTTCCCTCAATATTTAACATCGTTTAAACAGCACAGGAGGGAAATGCCTGGGTTTAAGGGTGAAACCCAGCCTTCAGGGGTTGTAGACCAGATGTCACAGCCCCCTTATACACTATTAACACCAGTGTTATCTAACCACCCAGACATGGACATGGTCATGCAATGGTCTTCTGATTTTGACATTGATATCCATGAATTTCCATGGGAAGAGTATGACCCAGTGAACAACAGCAACTGGGACATGCTATCTGAGCTCGTGAATTTCCATGAGTCTCAGTTTGCCCAGGCTAATCAAGAAACACCTGATTGGTTTGAGAGCAACATCTGTAACTTGGTAGGAGATCAGGACATCCCAGATGTGGAAGATAATACCAACATCCAATCTCCACAGCCTAGCCCAGCAACAACAGCGCTGGAGCTACCTCCTACCCAATATGATTGTTCATTGGCACAGTTTGTCCCAGTGAACAATGAAGAGCTCTGGGGTGTCATTTCTGAGCCTGTGAATGGCTATGAGACAACTAGCCAGCCATGTAGCTCAGAAAAGGAGCAGGTCTCAGCTGATTGGTTTCAAAAAATCCTCTCTGACCTGCTAGGAGATCAGTACATCAGCAATGTGGAAAATGGACCCAACAACCCATCTCCACAGCCCAGTCCAGCAAACCCAATGCTGGAGCCACTTTCTACTGGACGTCAGAATCTACCAGCAGATACCAACAACAACGTCCAACACATACCTCTGAGTATTCCTCCATCACAAGCAGGTACAAATCAGGATTTATTATGACAGTCCTTTAGCTTTACATTTAGCAAGTGACATGCAACGTTTCCTAGGTAACTGCAGGCCAACTCCAGGACCAGCCAGTTCCTACTGCCATTCACCATCATTCACAACATAAGACCTAAGTCTAGCCAAGACTGCCCAGGCTAGATAGGAAATTATATGGAATTATTATTTGTTTTTCCTGTTTTGTTGCTGGGTGCTTACATTTATTAATATTAATAGTGTCACATTAAAAAAAAGGTGAAATGGTAGGTTCATAGGGAAAACCAATGTTTTTTTTTTTGTTTTTGTTTTTTACAAAAACACCCATAACATTTAAATAAAAATTAAAATAAACATGAAAATAAAAGTAAAAATTCAATGTCAATGAGGCATTAGGGCCTGTTCACACATATGCATTGTAAAACTTGATATGCATTTTTTTCAAAACACATATTGCATTTTTAGCATGTTTTTGATGCACTGGCATTTTTTTAGTGCAGTGCATTTTTGGTGCGCTCCCATAGACTTCATTGGAAGGTGTGTTTTTCAAACTGTACACTAAAGATGCTGCAAGCAGGACATTTCAAAAGTGAAGCCCACTGGGCCACAAAACACAGATGTAAACACTTAGGGCCCTTTCACACCCACAGATCGTGAGGATCCGTTCATTAAACATCCGCTTGATCAGCGGGGATCCCCGCTGAGCTGGCAGATGACAGGGCGGTCCCTGCACACTGTGCAGGGACCGCCCTGTCAGATCTCCGCTCTCCTCTATGGGGGGATCGGATGAACACGGACCGTCTGTCCGTGTTCATCCGATCCGCTCTGCAGACGGATGGAAAAATAGGATTTTCCTCCGTCTGCAGAAACGGAGCAGAGCGGACACCGATGAGATCGCTGACATCCGCAATCCCATAGGGATACATGTATGTCCGTATTTCATCTGAAAACGGATGGATGAAAAACAGACATACGGTCCGCAGGTGTGAAAGGGGCCTTAGATAGGATTTAAAGGGGACTTTTTTTTTAATATTAACAATCTTCTATTATTGTAGCCATACCCCCGTAGGGGTTGCTGAATGTAATGGTTTACCTGTTACCCTGCCCAGCCTGGTATCCATCTCTCAGACATTTAGGCCTAATGTACACGGGATGTTTTACAACCTCTCCTAAACGATTTAACTTGGCAGATAGTAACTGATTTTATAAAAACTTCCGTTTTGCCGCGTTTACATGGTGCGTTTAGCCACGTTAGCGTTTAGAAGCTTTTTTTTCTAATAGTCAAAAATTAAAAACGCCTGTAAACCAAACACAGCTAAAAGTGAGTTACCGTGTGTACATGCGTCTACAAGCTGTTACAGGCGTGTGGCGTTTCAAATGCCTCTGAACATCCGTTCTGAATGCATTTTTTTGCTTTCCAAAAAATGCTTCTAAACTGCCTAGAAATGACTGTAAACGACCCTGTGTACGACCCTGTGTACGACCCTGTGTACATGGACTGATAAGATAACAGAGGAGAGTTCAGGAGCAGCTAAAAAAAAAACGCCCAACTGTTCCTAAACGTCTGTTTACCAGCAGCAGTGTACATGAAGCCTTAGAGACATAGAACAGTGCATAAGCTTTGTTTGGGTTTTTTTTATTGAGGGGATTGAACTTGGATGGGAAATGGGAAATTATGGGATGCCCAGGAACATTCAGTGCAACTTGTTTGGGACTTCTATATACACTCCAGTCTTCTCTCCAGCACAAACTCTTGCTTAAAGTGGAGGTCCACACAAAAATGGAACCCTCCCCCCCTCGGTGTCACATTTGGCACCTTTCAGGGGGGAGGGGGGTGCATATACCTGTATAATACAGGTATTTGCACCCACTTCCGGGCATAGACTTCCGCCTCTTCCCGCCCCCCCCCCCCATTGCTGTCTTCTGGGAAACACACAGGTCCCAAAACACAGCGGGGTCAGTTAGGACACGCAGCGCGACTCGCACATGCGCAGTAGAAAACCGAGAAGTGAATCCACAATGCTTCACTTCCTGATTCCCTCACCAAGGATGGCGGCGGGGGCAGCCGAGAGCCGAGCGATTGATCGGCTTCGGCTGCCGACATCATGGGCGCCCAGGTCAGCTGAGTGTCCATTTATTAAAAGTCCGCAGCTGCAGTATTTGTAGCTGCTGGCCTTTAAAATTTAGTTTTTTAGGCGGACCTCCGCTTTAAGATCTCTTATCCTTCACTCCTCCAGCACTTCACTTGCTGCAGACTGTTACTCCTCCAGATTAGCTAGCACCGCATGGTTAGGTCTGATACTAGTTCAGCCAGGTCTGAGTGAACTGCTTTTTGCGGGCAAGGACCTCGGGCCCCTTTGGTGTAGAAATAGTTCTGGCCTCTATTCAGCTACCAATCCCAAAAAGCTCTCTTCAGGCCCTGCCAGCCAGCCTGGCTGCAATGACATCTTTCCACTGCCCTTCCCACAGTCCTCTCTTCTGGTTCTGCACCCATCTTAACTCTCCTTCTAGTACCTTCTAGAAAGAAGAGGGAGGTGACAGTGATGCTACCTGTGTGAGTCACCCAGCCCTGCCGGAGCCACTTCCAGCCCAGAATGAAAACAAAACAGGCCTAGCCACCATCTAGGCCTGCCTAAAGTTTTACTCTGCTAGAAAAATCCTCACTCTAGCACCTACCTGACAAGAAATGAGAAAGAAAGAGCATTTCATAGGGCATTCGCCATGAGTAATATAAGACTCGGGTATAGCAACGGATCATTATAATCATAATAAAAAGCACAGGTCTTCCCAGCTATGGATACAGTAACAAACATATCAGTCTATACCTAGCCCCCAGGACAGGGACAAGATGGCATAAATTTCTTTAGAGATGAAGCATCTCCTTCTGGAATGAAGGGGACTATTTTTATGGGCTTTTGATGCACTGGGAGGTGCATTTTAGAGCAGCAAAAGTGCACAGGTGTAAACAGGGCCTTAGTTTTTGCTTCTCAGGCACAGTACATTTTTATCAACAGAACGGTACCTGCTGATCTTGTCAGCAATGTAGTGTCCTGTGCAATAGAGATGAAGAGGGGGGGGGGGGGTGGGGGGGGGGAGTCGGTAGGAGAGAAGGCAGAAGCCTAGGGTGGAAATCCTGCTACCTCCATATATACAGGAGGAGTGTTGTCACCCCCCAGGACAGAAACTTACTGGTGGGATCAGGAGGTGAAAATAAAAAACAAGGCCAGAGAAAAGGAACTAATGCAGTCACTACATCTAAAGACTTATATGATGCAAAATATATATTTTTTTTATTTTTAGCTTTAGATAGACTAAGTATTAATACCTTAATAAGTCTGTAAGTTGACTGCCCCAGGTATAACCTCATTCTTCTTTTTTCTAGGACTACCTGATGTGGCTTTCTCCAAGAACAAGAAAGGACACGTGAAACCCCCAATGAATGCCTACATGATCTGGGCCCGAATTCACCGTCCAGTTCTGACCAGAGCCAATCCTGACACCAAATTTGCCGTCATAAGTTCCATGCTTGGTGAGGAATGGAGCAAAATGTCCGAGGAGCAGAAACAGCCCTATTATGATGAGGCGCAGCGGATTAAAAGACAACACAACGAAGAGTTTCCAAGTAAGTAGTCCAGACACAATTCTCAGTCCTCAGGGCCCTAAGCCCCTCATTACAGGATTCTGTAGGGTGTGCCGATAGTGTCTGACTGATAGAGGATTCTGCTTTTCCACACCAGTTTTTTCTCCATCTGTATTATACACGATAATAATCTTTTGTCTCTTTGTTTAGACTGGGAATATCGACCTGATATCAAGAAAAGGAAGATATCCTATTCTGCACATGACACCATGCCAGGCTCTTCCAGGGATCCACCAGCCTATTCAATGCCACAAAATTGGACATCACATACAGGAATGGTTCTTCAACCCAACCCACCAACAGGTAAGTCATAAGTGTGTACTGAGTGAATGGAGCCTGACACTACACAATTGTATCATACTATGTCAGCAATTAAAGAGAACCTATCCTAGTTCAAAAGTGCCTAGGATAACAAGGCTGAAGTGCAGACAATCTGTGATAGCTGCAGGCAGTTGTGTTGTGATCTTTGAATCCAATGTTTCGATATACAGTGGAACCTCGAATTGCGAGTAACGCGGTTAACGAGCGTTTCACAATACGAGCACTGTATTTAAAAAAAAAAAATCGTAACTCGGTTTGCGAGTGTTGTCTCGCAAAACTAAAATGATTCAGGCCAAAGCGGTGTGCAGTACCGCGTTTGGCCTGAGGTGGGGGGGCGCCGGACCCGAGTTGAGCCGAACATCGCCGATTGGCACCGTTCGGAGATGCACGGAAAGGCCCGAGGACAGCTCGGCTGACCTCGGCAAATCTAGGGAACAAAGTCTTTCCGAGGTTTGCCGAGGTCAGCCGAGGTGTCCTCTGGCTTTTTCGGACGTTTCCGAGGCTCTCCGGCGCACCCCTGCCTCTGGCCGCATTCGGTATTGCATGCCATTGAAGTCAATGCGGAACAAATTATTTTCGTTTCCATTGACTTCAATGGGAAAACTCGCTTTGATTTGCGAGTACTTTGGATTACGAGCATTCTCCTGGAACGGATTATGCTCGTAATCCGAGGTTCCACTGTAGTTTTATGTGCTCTGCACCCTCTAGATATATATGGAGACGTCTGTTTTGCTGGTGACACAAAAGGCTTAGCTGAAAGGCAGGGTTGAATAAAATACCTACACTGGAGTTTCACTGAGCAGAGACGACCCAATGTGGAATCCAAACGTGCTTCATTTCACACAAAACAGAAAATAAAGTGTTTTCTAAGTATGTCTCCTTAAAGTGGTTGTAAAGACTCAAGGTATTTCACCTTAATGCATTCTAAGCAGGAGGGTAAAAACCTTCTCTGTGCAGCAGCCCCCCTAATACTTACCTGAGCCCGATCTTCCTCCAGCGCTTTGCACGAGAGCATTGGCTCTTCGGGGACTATCCCTCCTCATTGGCTGAGATAGAAGCAGGAGCCATTCGCTCCCGCTGCTGTCAATCATAACCAGTGAGCCAATAAGGAGAAAGAGAGACAGAGCCGAGCCGTGGCTGTGTTAATAGACACACAGAGCGGGAGTGAGCCTGCCTGGGTGCCCCATGGCAAGCCGTTTGCTCTAGGTGCACTCGGCAGGAGGGAGGGGCCAGGAGCACCAGTGGGGCACCCGAGAAGAAGAGGATCGGGACTACTCTGTGCAAAACCACTACACAGAGCAGGTAAGTATAACATGTTTATTATTTTAATGTAAAAAAAAAAAAAATCGAAAGCTTTAATACTGTATCACTTTAAATGTGTCCATACATGCAGCAAGTAAAGCTGTAGATGGAGCCATTTTACTACCAATCTGCAGATTGCTTCCTACATGTACGTTCCAATGTGCATTGTACAATATAACCCAATCTGTAGGGTGTGCTGATTGTATCTGACTGAGAATAGATTATTGTGCTTTTCCACACCAGTTTTTTCTCCATCTGTATTATACATGATAATAACTTTTTGCCTCTGTTTAGATTGGGAATATGGACCTGATATCAAGAAAAGGAAGATATCCTCTTTGGCACATGACACCATGCCAGGCTCTTCCAGGGATCCACCAGCGTTCTATTTAATGCCACAAAATTGCACATCACATACAGGAATGGTTCCTCAACCCAACCCACCAACAGGTAAGTCATAAGTCCTGATTCACACCTATGCAGGTTGCAGTTTGCATATTCCAAGTGCATTTTGCATTTTTTTAATACACATTTTTTGATCCATTGAAGTCTATGGAACCAAAAACCAGAAAAAAAAGCCACTGGCCCTTTTCATAAAATGCACAAATGTGAACTACATCCATAGGAAACCATGTTAAATGGACTGTAGTGTGTTTCTGCAAAACTGAAAACGCACTAAAAAATGCATGGGTGTGAACCAGGCCTAAGTGTGTACTCAGTGAATGGAGCCTGACACTACACAATTGTATCATACTATGCCAGCAATGAAAGAGAACCTATCCTAGTTCAAATGTTCCTAGGATAACAATGCTGAAGTGCAGACAATCTGTGATAGCTGCAGGCAGTTGTGTTGATCTTTAAATTGGTTCCTTAACCACTTCCCTACTGGCCACTGTATATATACGTCCTGGTAGGGAGGTGGTTATTCCGGGATCACATTTTAGCGCGACAAAAGTGCACAGATGTGAACAGGGCCTTCGTTTTTGCTTTCAGGCACAGTACATTTTTATCAACAGAACAGTACCTGCTGATCTTGTCAGCAATGTAGTGACCTTGTAATGTCCTGTGCAATGAATGAATGAATATATAAAAAACAATGGTGTCAGCCTCCCCAGCTATCTTCTATGGACTGCATAGGAATGCCTCCCTATGTAATGGAGATGAGGAGGAGGGGGGAGTCTGTAGGAGAGCAGCCTAGGGTGGCAATCCTGCTCCCTCCATATATACAGGAGGAGTGTTGTCACCCCCAGGACAGGAAGTGTGTTACTGGTGGGATCAGAAGGTGAAAATAAAAGAAACAAGGCCAGAGAAAAAAGGAACTAATGCAGTCTAAAAAGACTGCTAAGCTGCAAAATATGCATTGTTTTATTTTTAGCTTTAGATAGACTTTAAAGCAGTAGTAAATCGCTGAAAAAAAAAAAAAAAGGCAAAAAAAAAAAACCCCCTGCAAGTATGCATCGCATACTAGCACATTATGAAATACTTACCTTAGAACAAAGCCCCTGCAGCGGCGCCCAGTCACCGCTGAGAGGGCTGACATGTTCCCCTGGCGTTTCTTCCGGGTTCCCGGGGCTCCGGCGCTGTGAGTGGCCAGGGCCCCGATGACGTCACTCCCACGCATGCGTGTGGGAGCGCTCCATTCCGGCAAGGAGCACTGAAGTTTCGGCACGATATGCCAGACCTTCAAAGCGCATGCGCCGCTGATGTCAGCAGCTGCATGCAGGGTGAATATCTCCTAAACTGTGCAGGTTTAGGAGATATAAATTTTACCTACAGGTAAGCCTTATTATAGGCTTACCTGTAGGTAAAATAAAAATCCCCAAGCGGGGTATACAACAGCTTTAAGTATTAATACCTTTATAAGACAGTCTGTAAGTTGTGACTGCCCCAGGTATAACCTCATTCTTCTTTCTAGGACTACCTGATGTGGCTTTCTCCAAGAACAAGAAAGGACACGTGAAACGCCCAATGAATGCCTACATGATCTGGGCCCGAATTCACCGTCCAGTTCTGACCAGAGCCAATCCTGACACCAAATTTGCCGTCATAAGTTCCATGCTTGGTGAGGAATGGAGCAAAATGTCCGAGGAGCAGAAACAGCCCTATTATGATGAGGCGCAGCGGATTAAAAGACAACACGCCGAAGAGTTTCCAAGTAAGTAGTCCAGACGAAAATTCTCAGTCCTCAGGGCCCTAAGCCCCTCATTACAGGATTCATATTCCTATGGATTAAATCTACTTTTACTATTAGTACAGAAAAGTCAGTTCATTTATCTGATGGATTGGCCCATGCATAACATATTACATATGTAAACCCCAGAATGGAATGTGTCTTCGTTATAATAGCACAGTACTGTACAGTGTTGCCATGTTTGTCCAATCATTTTTATGGCTCACTATGAAATTTGTACATTTCCCTCTGTGATTACCTAACAAGAAAAGGCATCTTAACCCCTTCCTGATCAGCTGCCGCAGTTATACTGTGGCAGGATGGCTCTCCTGGGCGAGCCGTCGTAGCTGTACGTCGGCTCTTTAAGACGCCGTAGCAGGCGCGCGGGCCCGCAGCGTGTCCCCGGAGCCAATGCGCGTGCCCGGCGGGCGCGATGACTGCCGGGCACCAGCGATCGCTCGTGACAGAGCGAGAACCGGGATCTGTGTGTGTAAACACACATATCTCGGTTCTCTCATGGGAGAGGAAACAGATCGTTGTTCCTACCAAGTAGGAACAACGATCTGTCTTCACCTCTAGTCAGCCACATTCCCCCCACAGTTAGAACACACCCAGGAAACACATTTATCCCCTTGATCGCCCCCTAGTGTTAACCCCTTCCCTGACAGTGACATTTATAGAGCAATCAGTGCCTATTTTTAGCCCTGATCACTGTATAAATGTCAGCGGTCTCAAAAAAACTGTCAAAAGTGTCCGATCTGTCCATCACAATGTCGCAGTCCCGATAAAAATCGCACCATTACTAGTAAAAAAACATAATAATAAAAATGCCATAAACCTATCCCCTATTTTGTAGACACTATAGCTTTTGCACAAACCAATCAATATACGCCTATTGCGATTTTTTTTACCAAAAATATGTAGAAGAATACATATCGGCCTAAACTGAAGGGGGTAAATTCTTCTGAGGCTGAAGTGGATAAAGCAAATCTTCATCTAAAACACATTTTACTACTTTTAGCATAGCGGTACCAGGCCTGTTCACCTGAGGGGTGTTTAGGGGTTCCATGTGGGGTAATCACCCCCTTCACTGGCAGAGCTATAAGGCTGCTTACACTGGTGGCTGGTGTCAGTAAAAACACCCAGCTGAGCTGCGTTTTTACTGCCCCTACAACCGCCTTCCCCCCTCCCCCACCAAAGCTGCAAAAGCATCAGCTATGGGTGAACACATGATGGTGGTGCCGGTTTTTAGTGGCTAAAACAGTTGGTGGGGAAGCAACAAAATGCCTCACCTCCTGTCAAACAGACCCCTGAAAAGTGATCCACTGTGAATCACCTTTCAGGAGGGCAAAACTCATGTAAACGAGCCACAACAGTTGCTACTAGCGTAAATGAGCTTTAGGTGGTTGTAAAGGCTCAAGATTTTTCACCTTCATGCATTTTAAGCATGAAGGTAAAAACCTAGTCTGTGCAGCAGCCCCCCTAATACTTGCCTGAGCCCGATCTTCCTCCAGTGCTTTGCACAAGAGCCTTGGCTCTCTGGGGACTATCTCTCCTCATTGGCTGAGATATCAGCAGGAGCCATTGGCTCCCGTTTCTGTCAATCATAACCAGCGAGCCAATGAGGAGAGAGAGAGAGAGAGGTGAGGCCGAGCCATGGCTGTGTATGTGTGAATAGACACGCAGAGCAGTGGCTCGGGAGCGAGCCTGCCTGGGTGCCCCCTAGCAAGCTGCTTGCTGTGGGGGCACTCAGCATGAGGGAGGGGCCAGGAGTGCCAGCGGGGGACCCGAGAAGGAGAGGTTCGGGGCTACTCTGTGCACAACCACTACACAGAACAGGTAAGTATAACATGTTTATTATTTTAATGTAAAAAATCCAAAGCTTTAATATCACGTTAAATGTGTCCATACATGCAGCAAGTAAAGCTGTAGATGGAGCCATTTTACTACCAATCTGCAGATTGCTTCCTACATGTACGTTCCAATGTGCATTGTACAATAATGCCAAATCTTTAGATCTGCAGATATAGGTATTATCCGAGAGCATTCATAATTATAAGTATTGGATAATCCCAATTTCTCTATGCAAAGTACAATGCCAACCCAATCTTTGGGGTGTGCTGATTGTGTCTGACTGATAATACAGTAGATGATTCTGCTTTTCCACGCCAGTTTTTTCTCCATCTGTATTATACACGATAATAATCTTTTGCCTCTTTGTTTAGATTGGGAATATCGACCTGATATCAAGAAAAGGAAGATATCCTATTCTGCACATGAAACCATGCCAGGTTCTTCCAGGGATCCACCAGTGGCCTATTCAATGCCACAGAATTGGACATCACATACAGGAATGGTTCCTCAACCCACCAACAGGTAAGTCATAAGTCCTGATTCACACCTATGCAGGTTGCAGTTTGCATATTCCAGGTGCATTTTGCATTTTTCAATACCCATTTTTTGATCCATTGAAGTCTATGGAACCAAAAACCAGAAAAAAGCCCCTGGCCCTTTCCATAAAATAATGTGCTTTTCCACACCAGTTTTTTCTCCATCTGTATTATACAACATGATAATAATCATTTGCCTCTTTGTTAAGATTGGGAATATGGACCTGAAACTAAGAAAGGAAGACCTCCTCTTCGGCATATGACACCATCCCAGGCTCTTCTAGGAATCCACCACGGGCCTAATTCTAATCAATGTCTCAAAATTTGTCATTATATTCATGGATGGGTCCCCAACCCAGCCAACCAACAGGTAAGTCATAAGTGTTAATACCTTTATAAGACAGTCTGTAAATTGTGACTGCCCCAGGTATAACCTCATTCTTTTTTCTAGGACTACCTGATGTGGCTTTCTCCAAGAACAAGAAAGGACACGTGAAACCCCCAATGAATGCCTACATGATCTGGGCCCGAATTCACCGTCCAGTTCTGACTAAAGCCAATCCTGACACCAAATTTGGCGTCATAAGTTCCATGCTTGGTGAGGAATGGAGCAAAATGTCCGAGGAGCAGAAACAGCCCTATTATGATGAGGCGCAGCGGATTAAAAGACAACACAACGAAGAGTTTCCAAGTAAGTAGTCCAGACACAATTCTCAGTTCTCAGGGCCCTAAGCCCCTCATTACAGGATTCTGTAGGGTGTGCCGATAGTGTCTGACTGATAATAGAGGATTCTGCTTTTCCACACCAGTTTTTTCTCCATCTGTATTATACACGATAATAATCTTTTGTCTCTTTGTTTAGATTGGGAATATCGACCTGATATCAAGAAAAGGAAGATATCCTATTCTGCACATGACACCATGCCAGGCTCTTCCAGGGATCCACCAGCCTATTCAATGCCACAAAATTGGCCATCACATTCAGGAATGGTTCTTCAACCCAACCCACCAACAGGTAAGTCATAAGTATGTACTGAGTGAATGGAGCCTGACACTACACAATTGTATCATATTATGTCAGCAATTAAAGAGAACCTATCCTAGTTCAAAAGTGCCTAGGATAACAATGCTGAAGTGCAGACAGACAATCTGTGATAGCTGCAGGCAGTTGTGTTGTGATCTTTGAATCCAATGTTTCGATATACAGTGGAAGCTCGGATTGCGGTTAGGAGCGTTTCACAATACGAGCACTGTATTTTTAAAAATCGTAACTCGGTTTGCGAGTGCAGTCTCACAAAACGAGTACGATTCAGGCCAAAGCGGTGTACAGTACCGCGTTTGGCCTGAGGTGTGGGGGGGGGGCGCTGGTGCCGAGCGAAGCCGAACATCGCTGATCGCAGCCGATCGGCACCGTTCGGAAATGAACGGAAAGGCCAGAGGACAACGGGAACGAAGTCTTGCCGAGGTCAGCCGAGGTGTCCTCGGGTTTTTTCGTCCGTTTCCATGGCTCTCTGGCGCCCCCACGCCTCTGGCCGCATGTGGTATTGCATGCCATTGAAGTCCATGCGGAAAAAAATATTTTTGTTTCCATTGACTTCAATGGGGAAACTCGCTTTGGATTACGAGTACTTTGGATTACGAGCATTCTCCTGGAACGGATTATGCGAGTAATCAGAGGTTCCACTGTAGTTTTATGTGCTCTGCACCCTCTAGATATATATGGAGACGTCTCTTCTGCTGGTGACACAAAAGGCTTAGCTGAAAGGCAGGGTTGAATAAAATACCTACACTGGAGTTTCACTGAGCCGAGACGACCCAATGTGGAATCCAAACCTGCTTCATTTCACACAAAACAGAAAATAAAGTGTTTTCTAAGTATGTCTCATTTAAAGTGGTTGTAAAGACTCAAGGTATTTCACCTTAATGCATTCTAAGCATGAGGGTAAAAACCTCTGTGCAGCAGCCCCCCTAATACTTACCTTAGCCCGATCTTCCTCCAGCTCTTTGCACAAGCCTTGGCTCTTAGGGGACTATCCCTCCTCATTGGCTGAGATAGAAGCAGGAGCCATTGGCTCCCGCTGCTGTCAATCATAACCAGTGAGCCAATGAGGAGTAAGAAGCGGGGCCGAGCCGTGGCTGTGTTAATAGACACACAGAGCAGCGGCTCAGGAGTGAGCCTGCCTGGGTGCCCCATGGCAAGCCATTTGCTCTAGGTGCACTTGGCAGGAGGGAGGGGCCAGTAGCACCAGTGGGGCACCCGAGAAGAAGAGGATCGGGACTACTCTGTACAAAACCACTACACAGAGCAGGTAAGTATAACATTTTTATTTTTTTACATTAAAATAAAAATCGAAAGCTTTAATACTGTATCACTTTAAATGTGTCCATACATGCAGCAAGTAAAGCTGTAGATGGAGCCATTTTACTACCAATCTGCAGATTGCTTCCTACATGTACGTTCCAATGTGCATTGTACAATATAACCCAATCTGTAGGGTGTGCTGATTGTGTCTGACTGAGAATAGATTATTGTGCTTTTCCACACCAGTTTTCTCCATCTGTATTATACATGATAATAACTTCCACAGCCACTTCTGCAGCAGCTAGAGCCTATAACACTCCCCTCTGTAGTCTTTTAGACTCTGCAAATTATGTAACATCCTTCACAGCTCTGATGGCGGGTGGGATTGAAAACATCCTAATTAGCATAACTAACTGCACAGAAAACGCATAGGTGTTCAAATACAAAGTGATTCCAGTGCGATGTCTAGCAGGCTGTAGTGTTTTTTTAGAGGTGATTTCTAGAGAGAGAATCGCAGCTGTATCCAAATCACATTGGAATTATACCTGAACCCGCATGAAGTGGCACTGGACATTATCCTTGAAATCGCACTAAAAACCTCAGTCAAATCGCACCGCATAAGTGTGAACCTAGGCTAAGGGTTTGTTCACACAAGCAATGTTGAACAACATTGTTTAAATACAAGCACAAGGATAGCCTTGTTTCCTATCGTTTCAGTTCACACCAATGCTTCTGTTTGCGCTGAAAAAAGAATAGGACATGGATTTTTTTTTTCTCAATGTATAGTAATAGCATACAATACAAAAATGAGAAAGGTGTAACAAAATGCACTGGAACACCTGAAAACAATGCATTTCAGGGCATCTTAAAAACACATGCCAGCATGCACAGTAACAACCATAACTTACACAGTTTTTTTATATTTTGCAGGCACACCGGAACATCCCAGCAGATGCCGTCATTCCTTAGCTCCATAGGAGCAAGAAGCATTCAAGTTTTGTACCCTGTTATGCAGAGACTTATGATAGAAACCGCCAACGTCAAGCCTGTTACCCTGCTCCGCAGAGACTTTTTATAGAGACCGCCAACATCAAGCCTGTTACCCTGCTCCGCAGAGACTTTTTATAGAGACCGCCAACATCAAGCCTGTTACCCTGCTCCGCAGAGACTTTTTATAGAGACCGCCAACATCAAGCCTGTTACCCTGCTCCGCAGAGACTTTTTATAGAGACCGCCAACATCAAGCCTGTTACCCTGCTCCACAGAGACTTTTTATAGAGACCGCCAACATCAAGCCTGTTACCCTGCTCCGCAGAGACTTTTTATAGAGACCGCCAACATCAAGCCTGTTACCCTGCTCCGCAGAGACTTTTTATAGAGACCGTCAACATCAAGCCTGTTACCCTGCTCCGCAGAGACTTTTTATAGAGACCGCCAACATCAAGCCTGTTACCCTGCTCCGCAGAGACTTTTTATAGAGACCGTCAACATCAAGCCTGTTACCCTGCTCCGCAGAGACTTTTTATAGAGACCGCCAACATCAAGCCTGTTACCCTGCTCCGCAGAGACTTTTTATAGAGACCGCCAACATCAAGCCTGTTACCCTGCTCCGCAGAGACTTTTTATAGAGACCGTCAACATAGGGTTGCCACCTCTCCCTTTAAACCCGAACACATTAATTACACAGGTTCTGAGGCTGATTAAAGTGGTAATTAAACTCACTTGGTGCCTTACCTGCATTTAATTTATTTGCCCATTTTTATTAAAAGAAGTTCAAACAAAATCAAAAGGTTTCCCTCGCATGGGGTTTCAACACTCCTTTTTATCAATAACATGACATTCAGCCTTCTGGCTTATACATACAGCAGTGTTGCTCAGGCCTTCCACTTCAGGCTCTTGTCTGTCTCCTACAGACTATTCCCTTGGCAACACCGTCCATTTAGATAGCAGCCCCTCACTGCTCTGATCCTTAGACTTGGGTCCACTGCTCTGATCCTTAGACTTGGGTCCACTGCTCTGATCCTTAGACTTGGGTCCACTGCTCTGATCCTTAGACTTGGGTCCACTGCTCTGATCCTTAGACTTGGGTCCACTGCTCTGATCCTTAGACTTGGGTCCACTGCTCTGACCCTCAGACCTGGGTCTCTGGCTTCCAGTGTGCAGATACCCACTCTATGGCTTCCCCAGTGCAGACAAGCACTCTCTGGCTTCCAGTGTGCAGATACCCACTCTATGGCTTCTCCAGTGCACACCTGCACTCGTCGGGAGGGTGGAGCCCAGAATGCTGGTCCTGACTCTACTATCAGGCCCACACACACCTGAACAATCAGTGTGCCGGTGAGTCTCAAAACCCGGATCCAGGACTGGGGATTTCATCCCACCCGGATCTCTAAGAAATCCCCAGGCTCCAGGTCCCAAAGTGGACTTTAGTAAATCATGAGGAAACTGAAAAGCCAGTTTCCTCCAAAATAAGCAAATACCCTGGAGCCCCTCAACCTGCCTGGTTGAGAATCCTGTATTCATACACTGGTGGGGTATCACACTATCACACAAGCTATAAAACAGTAATGGATGATCTCAACGTAATATAAAGCATAAATAACTGTAGTATGAGAGTAGATGGGTCTATCTAATGCTGTCACAGGTCCTGCCAGAACAAACTGTATAATGGTGTTGAGTAAATCTCCATGTTTTGCAGAGCATGTGCAACTGCAATGTTGCAGAGCAATCCTACTATGCTGTGGGCGTAGTGAGAGGGGAATGTGCTCTTAATAACAACAATGCTTGAATGTGGCAAGAAAAAACCCCAAAAAGTCAACCAAAATTTCAACAACAAAAAATTTAAAAAATATATATATATTGCCAATGCAGAGCCGAAAGCAAGCATTGCCTGGGTGCAAAATGTGAGCATGTGCGTGAGAATGTCCCGAACAGAAGGGATATGTGTTGCTTACCAGTAAGTGTGTCCTCCATATGTGGATAAAGTGGCAGAGTGAGGAGAGGGAAACCACCATGTCTGTCCTCCCACCTAAATCCCCCCGTAGGTGCCGCCGGCTCCACCCTTAACACCATGTGAGGTGGCTGATTGTGCGAGCGCGAACAACGCCCACCACCTGCAAGAGGAGTGCGCGTTTGCATTGCCTGGGATGGACAGTACACATCCCATCGTGATGACGTCCGCTAGAACGCGGAAGTCATACGAGGTGTTCAATCACGGCTATGAAACAAGGAAGATCGCCGTTCTGACAGGGAAGGACATAGATATCTTCTGTCCCTACGAGGAGCAAGCACCTCCTAGTTACACTTAATGAGGAAGTAAACCCTGATGGGTTTTACTTCCTCTTTTGCTACCTGAAAAGCCTGCAAATTAAAAGCATAATAGGCTAGTATGCATCGCAGGACAGGTAAATGTCCTAATATTAACCACTTAACGACCGCCCACCGCCGATTTACGTCGGCAGAATGGCACGGACAGGCAGAATCACGTAGATCTACGTGATCGCCTTTGTGCAGTTGGGGGGTCCATCCGGACCCCCCTTCACTGCAGTGAGCGGCCGTTAAGTGTTCGGGAGCGATCAGGCATGAGGGGGCGGCTGCTCGATTCCGCCCCCCCCCTCGCGATCGCTCCCGGCCAATGAAAATGCTTCCTCCGCCATGTGATGTAAACAAGGCTGGAGGAAGTGATGTCATCTCCCTCGCCGCGGTCTTTCCGTTCCCGGCGCCGAGCAGAGAAGAAGCAGGTTAGTGCACCAACAGTCCACTGACACGTAGGTACACATAGGCACACAAATCACCCCCCAGTCACCCCCAGATCACCCCCCAGGTCACCCCAAAGCCCCCAATCACAGTGTCACTGATTGCAGTGATCATTTATTTTACTGATCACTGCATTTAGTGTCATCTGTGATTGTAAAAAGTTGCAGGGCAGTTAGGATTAGGCCCCTTTAGGTCCAGGGTAGCCCCCTAACCCCCCCCTAATAAAGGTTTAACCCCTTGATCGCCCCCCAGGTAACCCTTTCACCCCCTAACGCCAGCGTCACTAAGCGATTGTTTTTCCGATCGCTGTATTCGTGTCGCTGGTGTTTTAGATAGGCAGTTATTTTTTTTTAGGTTCGCCGCAGGTTTTTATTAGTGTCAGGTACCCCCATATATTATTTTAACCCCCTGATTGCCCCTAGAGTTAACCCGTTCACCAGTGATCGCCGTATAAGCGTCACTGGTGTCACTGGTTAGCCAGTAAGTTATTTAGTTATTTAGGTTACCCGTCAGGTTTTTATATAGTGTCAGGTACCCCCATATTTAACCTAATAAAGGTTTTAACCCCCTGATTGCCCCTAGTTAACCCTTTCACCAGTGATCACCATATAAAGGTTACGGGTGACGCTGGTTGATTAGTTTGCTTTTTATAGCATCAGGGCACCCGCCGTATATAACCCAATAAAGGTTTAACCCCCCTGATCGCCCAGCGGGTGAGATCAATTAGGTTTTAGCGCCAGAGAGGGTCTGCGTCGCCCCAGGCAGTGTTAGGTTAGTGACAGTAACGCTAACACCCACGCGCAAAGCATACACCCCCCTTAGTGGTATAGTATCTGATCAGATCTGATCAGATCTATACTAGCATCCCCAGCGGTTTAGGGTTCCCAAAAACGCAGTGTTAGCGGGATCAGCCCAGATACCTGCTAGTGCCTGCGTTTAGCCCCTCCGCCCAGCCCAGCCCAGCCCACCCAAGTGCAGTATCGATCGATCACTGTCACTTACCAAACACAACACACATAACTGCAGCATTCGCAGTGCTTGGTTTTTGGGGCCCTGTACGCGGCTAGGCTCCCAAAAAGTCCCACACATGTGGTATCCCCGTACTCAGGAAAAGCAGCAGAATGTATTTTGGGGTGCAATTCCACATATAACCATGGCATGTGTGAGCAATATATCATTTAGTGACAACTTTTTGTACATTTTTTTTTTCTTTTTGTCATTATTCAATCATTTGGGACAAAAAAAAAAAATATTCAATGGGGTCAACATGCCTCTCAGCAAATAGCTTGGGGTGTCTACTTTCCAAAATGGGGTCATTTGGGGGGGTTTGTGCCATCTTGGCATTTTATGGCCTTCAAAACTGTGATAGGTAGTGAGGAGTGAAATCAAAAATTTATGCCCTTAGAAACCTTGAAGGCGGTGCTTGGTTTTTGGGGTCCCGTACGCGGCTAGGCTCCCAAAAAGTCCCACACATGTGGTATCCCCGTACTCAGGAGAAGCAGCAGAATGTATTTTGGGGTGTAATTTCACATATGCCCATGGCATGTGTGAGCAATATATCATTTAGTGACAACTTTGTGCAAAAAAAAAAAAGTTTGTCATATTCCCGCAACTTGTGGCAAAATATAAAATATTCAATGGGCTCAACAGGCCTCTCAGCAATTTCCTTGGGGTGTCTACTTTCTAAAATGGGGTCATTTGGGGGGGTTTTGTGCTATTTTGGCATTTTATGGCCTTCGAAACTGTGATAGGTAGTGAGGAGTGAAATCAAAAATTTGCGCCCTTAGAAATCCTGAAGGCGGTGCTTGGTTTCCGGGGTCCCGTACGTGGCTAGGCTCCTAAAAAGTCCCACACATGTGGTATCCCCGTACTCAGGAGAAGCAGCAGAATGTATTTTGGGGTGCAATTCCACATATAACCATGGCATGTGTGAGCAATATATCATTTAGTGACAACTTTTTGTAATTTTTTTTTTTTTTTTTGTCATTATTCAATCACTTGGGACAAAAAAAAAAAATATTCAATGGGCTCAACATGCCTCTCAGCAATTTCCTTGGGGTGTCTACTTTCCAAAATGGGGTCATTTGGGGGGGTTTTGTACTGCCCTGCCATTTTAGCACCTCAAGAAATGAGATAGGCAGTCATAAATTTAAAGCTGTGTAAATTTCAGAAAATGTACCCTAGTTTGTAAACGCTATAACTTTTGCGCAAACCAATAAATATACGCTTATTGACATTTTTTTTACTAAAGACATGTGGCTGAATACATTTTGGCCTAAATGTATGACTAAAATTGAGTTTATTCGATTTTTCTTATAACAAAAAGTAGAAAATATCTTTTTTTTTCAAAATTTTCGTTCTTTTCCCATTTATATCGCAAAAAATAAAAATCGCAGAGGCAATCAAATACCATTAAAAGAAAGCTCTATTTGTGGGAAGAAAAGGACGCAAATTTCATTTGGGTACAACATTGCATGTCCGCACAATTTACAGTTAAAGCAGCACAGTGCCGAATCCCAAAAACAGGCTTGGTCCTAATGGTCCGAAATGGTCCGGGGCTTAAGTGGTTAAAAGCAGCCACAGTATGTGTATGTGTAGCTGCTGACTTTACATTTTCTAGTACAGTCACAGTGCATATATTTAGCACTGATCACTGTAATAATGTCACTGGTTCTCCAAAAAAATTCAAAAGTGTATTTTAGGTGTCCGATTTGTCGCAGTCCTGCTAAAAATCGCTGATCTAAAAAATAATAATAAACATGCCATAAAAATATCCCATATTTTGTAGACGCTATAATCTTTGCGCAAACCAATCAATATACGTTTATTGGGATTTTTTTTTTACCAAAAATAAGTAGCAGAATACATATTGGCCTAAATTGATAAAGAAATTAGAATATTTAAAAAAAAAATTATTGGGTATGTTTTGTGGCAGAAAGTAAAAAATATTGTTTATTTTTTTTAATTGTCGCTTTTTTTGTTTATAGTGCAAATAATAAAAACCGCAAAGGTAAGCAAATACCGTACCACCAAAAGAAAGCGCTCGTTGTGGGAAAAAAAGGACATCAATTTTGTTTGGGTACAACGTTGCACGACCACGCAATTGTCATTTAAAGCGATGCATTGTCGTATCGCAAAAAATGGCCTGGTCATTAAGGGGGTAAAACCTTCCGGGGCGAAGTGGTTAGAGTAGAACTGTCAGACATTTTTTAAAATAAAATGTCTTGTCTGATGCCGTGTACACACGACTGTTTTTAATGTCATTGAAAAAAACTAAGTTTTTCTCGACGTGATTCTTCTCAAGCCTGCCTTGCCTACACACTATCGTGAAAAAAAATGCTTGAGCAAAGCGCGGTGACGTACAACATGTACGACGGCACTATAAAGGGGAAGTTCCATTCGGATGGCGCCACCCTTTGGACGACGAGAAAAACGACGACGTGAAAAACGACGAAAAAAATAGAGCATGTTCCAAATTTTTAAATGCCCATTTTTCACGTCGCAAAAAATGCTCTGGAGCCTACACACGATCGTTTTTTTTTTTTGTAAAATCTTTTTATTGAAGTTTTATAAAACACACACACATTTTGCCCACATGTAGGCACAACATCTGCCCACGTAGGGGCCGTCACTCTGTTTCGGCAGCATACCGCCACAGGGCAACAAATAACACATACACTTAACTTAACTTATACTATAACCCCAAACTTGGGGAGAGGGTCCATTCAAGATAAGTCATGCTCAAAGTGATATCAATAGAGGAGGGCAACCTGAAAAAAGTATTTGGGTTAATAAAGTGATATTCCAACGATACATTAGGAGTCTAGGCAGTGGTCACTGTATCACTTGCCGTGCTTTTGTCATCCAGCCAACAACTCCACACCTTTTCAAATTTGTGCGGCCAACCTCTGGACAAGTACGTGGCTCTATACAGGGGCAAACTGGCATTAACTAAGCTTTTCCAGAATTTAACAGAGGGGGGAGACGTTTGTTTCCAGTTCATTGTAATGGCTTTGCGCGCATAGTACAATAGCAGGGATATGAGTGTTTTTCTGGCTCTGATCATTGGCAGTTGGTCAACCAGTCCTAGCAAACAGTATATGGGCTCATATGGGACGCAAGTCCCAGTGGCCTTAGTGATCACCCGTAGCACTTCACTCCAGTACTGCACAATTCCTGGGCAAGCCCAGAAAATGTGGAAGAAACCCCCTGGTCGGTAGGAGCAGCGCCAGCACTCCGGAGAATGCTCCGGTGACATCTGGTGCAGCCTATGAGGTGTGTAGTGAGCTCTGTGCACAATTTTATATTGGACTAATTTATCCCTCGCTGAGATCAGGGGGGCGAAGGGAAAGTCCCAAACCTCCCTCCAGTCGTCCGCGTCCAGCCCCGGTATGTCCTCCACCCATTTCCTGCGGAGGGAAGACAGCTCGGGGACAGCAGCAACCAGCAGGGATCCATAGATTTGAGACGTGGGTTTCTCCAGGTCCTTCACCCGGATGGTAGATTCTGACTCTGAGTATGCCAGTTCAACTGGCCTGCCCAAAAATTGGCACCTGTAGGCATGTGCAATTTGGAGATATCTAAAGTGGGCTCGGTCAGGTACGTTAAATTTAGCGCATAAAGTGTGAAAGGGGGTGAGATCTCCGTTGGTGATGATATGTTTGAGGGTCAGTATTTTATACTTGGCCCAGGCCTGCGGATCGGGGATAGTGTGGAATTGCGATAGGTTGGGATTCAGCCACAGGCGGGTGTGAGGAGACCAAGAGTTTGGCTGGGGTGCCCTTAGTGCCTCACCCGCCTTCCATGCCTGCATAGTGGTACGCATGGAAGGGGTGAGATTGTGAGGCGTTTTAGGCCCCCTGAATAGCAGCCCCTCAAGTGCCTCCAGGGACCCCACTATGGCTGCCTCCGGCACCGTCGCGGAGTTGGTCAGGTCCGGTCGCAGCCACCAATGGGCGGTCACAAGCTGAGTGGCCAAATAATACTTGTAACAATCAGGGAGAGCCAGGCCTCCACTGTCCACAGGCCTGGTCAAGGTGGAATATTTGAATCTAGGTGGCCTGCTCCCCCAAATAAAGGAAAGGAAGAGTTGCCTGAGGGAATTAAAGAAGACTTTAGTCAGCCAGTGAGGGGAGTTCCGAAAAATGTACGTGAGTTTAGGGAGGACTTTCATTTTTATCAAGTTAATACGCCCGATGAGAGAAAGGGGGAGATTACTCCACGCCTTAAGTTTGGCTTTAATGGTCACCAGGACAGGGTCGAGATTGAGCCGCACAAAATCCCCAGTCTCTCTTGAGATAACAATTCCCAAGTAGGTGAACTGCTCAACCCATTGAAGCGGGAGAGAGGAAGGTGAGGAGGACCTGGCCCCCGCATCCACTGGAAACAATTGCGACTTGTGCCAGTTCACCCTCAGCCCCGTGAAGGCGGCGAAGGCATCCATGATACCAAGTGCGCCCCACAGAGAGTCACCAGCGTCATTCAGGAACAGGAGCATATCGTCCGCGTAGAGAGCCACTCTCTCCTCCAGCCAGCCCACCCCAAGACCACGGACCTCGGCCGAGCTCCTAAGGGCCTCAGCAATAGGCTCCACGGCCAGGGCGAAGAGAGCCGGGGAGAGAGGGCATCCCTGTCTGGTGCCCCTCTGCAGGGGGAACGGAGGAGACAGGGAGCCATTCAGCTTAATGCGTGCCGTAGGACCAGTGTAAAGTGTGCGTATCCAACCTATAAATTTTAACGGGAACCCCATTCGTCTAAGCACCTCCCACAGATAGACCCATTCCACTGTGTCGAATGCCTTCTCTATATCCAAGGTGGCAATGGTTCTAGTACCTTGATTAGTATGGGGGGCATGAATATTAGTGAATAATCTGCGTATGTTAATGTCTGTAGATCTACCGGGCATAAAGCCCGTTTGGTCGGAGTCAATCAGAGATTTTATTACTACGTTAAGTCTAGTGGCCAATAACTTGGTCAAGATTTTAAGGTCACAGTTGAGAAGTGCAATTGGCCTGTAGGAGGCGCATAACTTAGGGTCTCTATTAGGCTTTGGAATGAGAACTACGTGGGCTTCTCTCATAGAGGGCGGCAAGGAGTCTTGATTCAAGCAAGCTTGAAACATCTGAGCTAGTTTGGGGGCGAGCAACTCTGCGTGGGCCCTATAGTACTCAATGGGCAGGCCGTCCGGCCCTGGGGTTTTACCTGCCGGAAAAGATTTAATGGCCAGTGTGACCTCTTCTGGGGTGATCTCCGAGACAAGGAGCTGCCTCTCCGTGTCAGAGAGCCATCCCAGGGCCAACGTGTCCAGTAGGGAGATCATAGGCGTAGGATCAAACCCGTCAGGAAGTGAAGAGACATAAAGAGAAGTGTAAAAAGTGTTGAACGCAGACAGAATATCCTCCTGAGAGGTGGCTAAAGCGCCATCTGCCGTGAGGATCTCCGATATAACCGCTGAGGGCCTGTCCTGCTGCACTAGCAGCGCTAGCAGTTTGCTATTTTTGTCTCCATGTTCAAAGTATGCCTGTCTGCTACCCTGTATACCAAGCCTAGTGGTATCTGAAACATGGAGATGTAGTTCTCGCCTAAGCGATGACAGGTGCTCAAAATTGGAAACCGTTGGAGAGGCCGAATACTGATTCAGTGCCTCGTCCACCCTACGCTGCAGGTCAGATACCCCGTCTCCCAGTTTCGCCTTTACCGCCGCCACAGCCGAGATATACTGACCCCTGCTGTGAGCCTTGGAGGCGTCCCAGGTCGTCTCCAGAGAAGCCGACCCCGCATTGTGCGCCCAATATTCCCCCAGGGGGGAGAGAACTCTGTCGTGGACAGCATCGTTGTTGATCCAATGGGGTTGTAACCTCCAAAGGGCATTGTTCCGCGACCTGGTGGTCCTAATGGTCAATTTAAGGGGGTGATGGTCAGAGAGGCCAGAGGGGAGGTAACACGCCTCTTGAACATTAGCCATCATGGTGGAATTAGCAAAAGCCAGATCAATGCGAGAGGAGGTTCGAAATGTGGTCGAAAAGCATGAGTACGTTCTATCTTGGGGATGAAGCCACCTCCATGCCTCCTGGAACTCCGTGGCCTGAGCCCACGTTCCGAGATCAGAGTTAAAATTGGATTGGGGGGAAGGCCTGTCCAGGTCACGGGACAGCGTAGCATTAAAATCTCCCATGAACAGAACCTGCGCTGGGCAATGCGGAGCCAACCTCTCATAGAGAGTGTACAGAGTCTGTATCTGACTGGGGGAAGGCAGATAGACACTCACTATGACATACTTTTGGGTATATACACTCAGAACTACCATAACGAATTTTCCCTGGGGGTCCAGATGAACATCATAAATCACACACGGTACACGTTTGCTAATCAGGATAGATACCCCACGAGAATATGAAGAGTAGGTCGCATGAATCGCCCTCTGCACCCAGGGCTTCTTCAGAGCCAGAACCTTGCTGCCGGTTAAATGTGTCTCCTGCAGTAGCACTATGTGGGGATTATGCAGTTTCAGATATTGGAATAATAGTGACCTCTTAAACTTCGAGTTGAGCCCCCGAACATTCCATGACAGAATGGTCAGGAGCTCAGCATCCGGAGGAGCCATCAAGGAACACCAGGGGGAAATAGAAGCAGGATGAGACCATTAACCCGACATATATAAGTAAACACAGCATTGGCACACCTATTCAATAGGGTCAGAGACCCATAAGGTAATTGAGCAACACAGTAATTATCTGGACCTTCATAACATTGAAACCCTCCTACACACGATCGTTTTTAATGACCAAATTAAAAAATTGCATTTTTCTCGTTATGAAAAACGGTCGTGTGTACGCAGCATAAGGGCTGGGATCTAAAGATGTCTGCTATTCCCTTTGTTAGCAAAAAAAAAAAAAAAGCCATTTACGTTTAGAGGTTTAAAATAGCTGACAGCTTCACTTTAAACATTTTAGTGCAAAATAGGTATAGCGCTTACCACCCTCTCCTCCTTGTCTTTTGGCTCCTCGCAGGAGGAAAGGGGCACACCCAGCTCTATATGCCCGTACCCTCCTGTGTGAGGAGGTTGAGCGGTGTTGTGATAAGTCTCCACAGCCAGATTCTCCCACAGAATGGTTCTTATCTCTATAGCCAATAAAGACAAGTCTCTATTTCCCCCAATGACTTCAATGTCCACACCAGCTGTAACTCCAACGTAGAGTTTATTTCTCTTAAAGCGGTTGTATACCCGCATTTTTTTTTTTTTTTACACCTGTAAAGGAAAAGGCATAATGAGCTTGTATGCACAGCATACAAGCTCATTATGAAATACTTACCTTAGAACGAGGCGTCGGTGTCCTTCCGGGTATCGCGGCTCCAGTGCTGTGAGTGGCTGGAGCCGCGATTCGTCACTCCCGTGCATGCGCGCAGGAAACTTCTTTCCGGGAAGGTCCGGCGTCCGCCGGGCCCTCAGCCGAGAATCCCCTGTGCGCATGCGCCGCTGCAGTCAGCGGCGCAGTGCAAGGGGAATATCTCCTAAACCGTAAAGGTTTAGGAGATATTTCTTTTACCTACAGGTAAGCCTTAGTATAGGCTTACCTGTAGGTAAAAGTAAAAAAAAAGACTTTACAACCACTTTAAACGACAGTCTCTGATAGGAAAGGTTGGAGAGGGAACAGGACAGCATAAGGTGTGGGAGAGTCCAGGCACAAACGTAATACACTTCACTGCTTGGCTTCTCAAGCAGACTCAGCCCATTTGGATAGTCTCCCTAGATAGGGACTAGCAGCCAAAATGGTACTCGAACTAACCGCACAATCACTACACAAACTGGTACACTTGGTCTCTGCCACAGACCTGGTGAACTTGGTCTCTGCCACAGACCTGGTGAACTTGGTTTTCAAAGCTTGGCCTCTTTGTAAGGAAAAGACATCCCTCCAGAGAGTTACCGGGCCCCTTACTTCACTGTGACTTCTCACCAGTCCCTCGGAACGGTCTTTCCCCGGCCTCCTCGTCTAAGATGCGGGTCACCTCACAAGGCGGCACCCTGAGATTCCTCGATCCTTGACAGGCCCCAGCCGAAGGTGCTGGACCCAAGGCCTTTAGTTGCAGCCCCAGGGCTAAAGGTGCCTGGGACTGATTCAGAGCCCCAGCCGAAGGTGCTGGGCCCAAGGCCTTTAGTTGCAGCCCCAGGGCTAAAGGTGCCTGGGACTGATTCACTGACCTCTGCCCCTGGACCAAAGGTGCCCAGGGCGGACAGGAACACACACTCCCTGGGAGTAGGACTCCCGACGATCACGAACCCTGAACAGGCAGCGTCTGCCCCTTTTATATCCTCTCCCAGCATACACAGCAGGCCGACCACTCCCACTGTATGGTTGCCGAGAGGGGACACACAAGGCACAGCACTGTATCAGCAGTTCAACCCTGGCCCACTATGGCAGCGCCACCTGCAGACCACAGGGAACGGTACACCGATACTCTTCCTGCAGACAAAAATGGTTGATAATGTCCTAACAATTTAGGTGTTTGAGCATAACTACCACTCAAACACTACCCCTAAATTGAGGACCCCGCTACATATGGTTCTTCTTATCAACAGTAATAAAAAATATGACAATGACGTTTCTTTAAAAGATTTGTCTGAAGACAATACTGATGCAAATCTCCCTACTGTGAGTAATTACAAATACCGGCAATATATAGAATTAAAAGTGCCAAAGCATAAATACCATTATGCCCTGGTTGTGCGGAAAGTGATTTCCTTCTGTATTTTTCATTTATTCTCAGTGTTAATGGAAAGACACCTGCAGTCTCTGATGTTTTCTCAATTCATTAGCCCACCGGTAATGACATGGCATCAGCTAATTTTCCATATCTTAAATACACCGTGTAACAAAAGCTGAAACCCACTGGTTTGAAATGTATGACAAATTGATTATAAAAACATATTTGGAGGCAACATATTTATGAAGAGGAAAAAAAAAAAAAGCTAACTTTAAGAACTTGTCCTCTCTGGTCTTAAAGGTCGCTGGCAACCAGAACTATGGAAGGGTTAAAAACCTTTTATTTTAATTTTCCATCTGTGTCCCATCAGGGAGATTTCCCTTTAGTTCCTGTCCAGTAGTCACAGCAGGGTGCAAATCTCTGAAGAGCGAGGAAAATGTTCTCTTAAACAACAGTCACCAGGAACAGCTTCCAATTGGAGGACTTCCTCTCTATTCCTGTCCCAGCGACAACTCAAATTTTTTAATTTCCCAGAACTTTCTGTTCTTTTTTTTTTTTCTGTTTCAAATATTTTATTGAATTTTATAATTATCAACAAAATTCCATTATCAGAGCATATACCATAATATAATAGAAATAGATATTCCATTAACAGAACATGTACAATAGTATAGTAGAAAAAGGCATAATCATTCAGGAAAGTAACTCTTATAAATGTAAATGAAAATAGATAACCTAGCGGATTGTAGGATAAGATTATGTAACATGAAATGTCATAATCATAGCTGCATGGCAGCTATTTGACGACAAGTAATTGAGAAATTAAGTTGACTGAAGTAATACAATAGAATTATGTCATTCATGAAGGGAATAGAATTGAATGAACCTACAAAGAAATAAAAAGTTAATGTGTTGTAGAATAGCTGGTGGAATAAATTAGGCTAAACCAGGGCCAAGTTCCTTCTCTTGGCTTGGCTTTATCTGGTGGGAAGGTCAAAAATCCCAACCGTTCAAAGCATCTTCGATTACAGTTGGTATATCAAATAATTAACAAGAATAAACCTAGTAGAGGGGATAGGGTTAAGAGGGGAGAGAGAAAAAATTGTCCAAGGGGACCAATGGTTAGAGAATCAGGTGAAGGTAATCATAGTAGCGGGGTGGATGTTATAATCTCTCAGGGAAAAATTAGTGAACAGTCCGAACTTTCTGTTCTTAGCTCAGTGGTCTCTAGAACAAATATTGATAGAGAATCTCTAGTGGGGACACAGACAGCAACAATACCCAACAGGGGTTTTAGCCTCTCCCTACACCAGTGGTTCTCAACCTGGGGGTCGGGACCCCCTCGGGGGTCGAATGATGATTTGCCAGGGGTCACTTAATCCTGGGCTGTTCCTGAAGCCCGCACTGCTCTCCCAGCCTTTTTGTGGCCGCCCAGCAGGGCTGTCCCTGGAGCCTGTGGCCGCCCAGCTAGGCTGCTCCTGGAGCCCGTGGCCTCCCACTCAGCCTCTTCACAGCCGCCCATTCAGTTTGCGGCATGGCTGGAGGGCAGAGACTAGAGGTCAGCTCACTGGTGAGGAATGTGAAGTGGGAGGGGCTGTAGGAGACCCTATCTCCTGATTTCGGCATAGGTGTCACTGCTACAAGACACCATAAAGTCAGAGACACAGTGAAGCCAGAGACACAGTGAGTAACACTACCTGTTATTATAGTTGCCATTGGAAGGGAAAGGACTTGGAAGGGAAAGGAAAAGAGGGGGAGGAACAAAGAAAAAGGGAGAGAAAGAATAAGAGAACAAGAAAGACGACTAGAGAGGGGGATGGGGGGAAAAAAAAGAAATTAGGATAGAGAGAGAAAAAAGGGAAAGAAAGGAGAACAAAGAGAAAGAGTGGTACATCCTAAAATTTACCATAATGGGTTTTAATATTGTACGAGTGGAAGGGACTCAGGGAGCGCTAAATGTCCGTGGGTTAGGGGTGAAAATTACTTGTCTTGCCTTGGGTGCCGACAACTCACGCTACGAAAATAATTTTACTGTTAGGGGTCCCCACATCTTGGGAAATTTTATCAAGGAGTCACGGCACTAGAAAGGTTGAGAACCACTGCTCTACACTATTGAAACCTCATACAAATTTTGGCTTTAGGTGCACTTTAAATTACATTTTGGTTTCTTAGATCTGTAAAAAACCCAGTTGTGAGTCCAAACTCCGGCCAACTTCTAAACATAGATAAAGTTGTCAGCCGGGCTTAACAGATCCTCACTTTGCTGCCTTGATACAGCAGGGCTCTTGTAGGCTCTTACATTTCTCCATTGGCAACAGTTTGATGACAAGCAGAGAAGTTGAACGTAATTTCTAATCAGACCTGGACTTTCTTAGCCAGGCACAGCTTCGTGCATTCCTCCATTCGTTGCCAACGGCCCTCGCTGTAGTACGCTCTCCTTCCTCGTTTGAATAAATCTGCTTAATGGGTGAACCGCTGAGGCACTTATCACATTTCTATGCTTTGTTGATTAGACTGGAAGCACCACAAGAACTCACTTTCCTACAATTATGGGAAAAGGGATCTTGGGGTCACCTTTTCTCAAGCTCAGGACAGGATCTTACTTTTTACTCACGGGGCGTCTTTGGCGAGTAGGTATCAAAAGGAGGGTATAAAATCCTTACTAGATGGAACAGAACACCGGCAGTACTGCATCGGATGTTCCCGCAGGTATCAAATGTTTGTTGGCGATGTCTGCAGTCTGAGGGCACCCTTTTACACATATTTTGGGAATATTCAAAGCTGAAAGAATTTTGGACTATGGTAGCCGAATTCGTCAAAACAATTATAGGTGTGTCTCTCGGAGAAAACCTGACAGCTTTTTTATTACATGATATCCCTCTATCCAAAAAATACAAAAATTTACTCCTAAAACATCTCTTAATTGCCGCAAAGGCGCGTATCCATTTCCACGGTATTCCATGGTATTAGACAGGTATCTGCTTCCCCCTCCACCCTGAAAGGTGCCAAATGTGACACCGGAGGGGAGAGGAATCCGGACAACGGAAGTTCCATTTTTGGGTGGAACTCGGCTTTAATTTGATCAGAATATATTTAAAACTAGGGTATCATTCTTGGTTGTGATTTTGCCTAGGGTCTGTTGCAATGCAGCAGCTGGTGTGTGTTGTGGTGAAGACAGTACTGATGTGCCAATCCCAGCCCATCACACTGTTCACTTTTATTTATTTTTTAAACAAAACTTTCAAGTTTGCGAAACACGTAGAGGCTGCTGGGAAAGAAGTGAAAAAAATTGAATTTTTTCATTTCAAGCCTGCTTCACGTGAAGGCATTAATCCAAATAACAACCCAGAGATTTTAAAACCATTTCCACCTGAAAGGAAGGAGGAGATCTTTAGGCTGAAGATGTATGCACAGATGGACAGAGCATGTGATTCCTTCATCCTCAAATCGGTAGCACCGAGATTTTTTGACCGAAGGCAAGATGAACTCCGAATTGCAGATGAGTTTGGCTACGTGCCCAGGTAAAAACAGGACTAACATTTATTTACTGACACGCACTGGTCAACATACAATGACTGGCATGCACTGATCTACACTAACAGAGGACGTCCAGATGTACATAAACTGACTGGTCCATGCTTTAGAGAGATGCACACAGACACACAACCAAATTAGGAGAGAGTAGATCGCACACACAGATTATAGGATGAGGCCTACTACCAACATACATCCAACATTAGAAAAATGATGACTAGCATCCAGTAGGTTAGCTTAGTGTAGTTAGTGTAGGTCCTGCCCTAGAAGAGTCTACCTTGCCGTGGTGGGCGGGCTTGGAATCTCTTGGTCAAAAGTGTGTCAGCGAATTGCCGAGAGGATCACTAGATCTTCACTTATGGCCAATTGATTTTTACCAAAGGACTCTTGGCTTAATCAGAGTATTTATAGCTGGAAAAGGAAAAAATGTGTTTGGGGCCGTAATTATACTTTCATAAACACACAATAAAAATTTGATATATTTACATTTGAATTGCTTCCTCTTGTATTTAATCGCTTCATGATCGGGGGTCATTACCCCTTGGATGCCCAGGCCACATTTGCAAGGCTGGAAGGGGCTCTATGGCTACTTCTTCCACTTCTGGTGTGTAGGGATGTGTAATAGGTGTTTATGTATTAACATGTGTCCTAACCATGTATATATGTATGTACTGACAAGCCCCTTATGTGACAGTAGTGACAAGGTCCTCTCAATGGAGACATCGGGGGTCTTCTAGCTTCACCCCAAGAACATGAGATACGGTCTAAATCGTGGAATGAAACATTCCTCTAAACTAGGAAAAAATATCAAGTTCTCAGGGAATTTTACAGAGAATTCTTGCCTGTTATCCGGGGCTGGAGGATCTGCTCTATTCAGAAGAAGTGTTTTTCTGCCCTCACAATCTATACTTTAGTATTAAAGGGGTTGTAAACCCTCCTGTTTTTTCACCTTAAAGAGGAAGCAAAGCCAGATGAAAAAAAAAAAAACCTGCAAGACAAAGGCATAATGAGCTAGTATGCATAGCATACTAGCTCATTATGTATTACTTACCTCAGATTGAAGCCCCCGCAGCGGTCCTGGTCTCCCCCTCTGGCCGCCGGCATGTCGCCCGGGGTTTGCTTCCGGGTATCATGGCTCTGGCGCTGTGATTGGCCGGAGCTGCGATGACGCAACGGCACACAGAATGAAGCAACTGCACATAGGTGCCATTGCTTCAGTTTGACCCAATGCACGTGTGAAGATTACATCGGCACATGCAGGGGACAGGGGATATCTCCTAAACTGTGCAGGTTTAGGAGATATCCTGGGTAGCTACAGGTAAGCCTTAATATAGGCTTACCTGTAGCTTAAAGTTGTTTTATAGGGTTTACAACCACTTTAATGCATCCTTTGCATTACAGTGAAAAACATCTGACAATTACCGGCCCCCCCAGCCCCCGTTTTACTTACCTGAGCCCTCGAAAGTCCTGCGTCGAGAACGCGCTGGAGCTTTGCCCGGGATACTCGGCTCCTCATTGGATAGATTGATAGCAGCGCAGCCATTGGTTCCCGCTGCTGTCAATAAAATCCAATGACGCGGGCGCCGGGGGCGAGTACTGCATTCGGCGGCTATGGACGCCGAATGCTGGACTCGGGAGTGCGCCTGCAAGGTAACCTCCTTGGGAGAGCGCTTCCCAGAGGGGGTTATCTGATGCGGGGAGGAGCTGAGAGAGCCGCAGAGGGACCCCAGAAAACGGCGTTTGGGGCCACACTGTGCACAGTGGAGGTAAGTATGACATGTTTGTTATTTAAAAAATATATAATTTGAACCTATAGTGTCACTTTAAGCCTTTCTCTAGTCTCCAATATAATTGTAAAATTCTCAGTTTTAAAATCTCTTGCTTCTTAAAGTGACTGTAAAGCTTTAATTTTTTTTCATTAAAATAATAAACATGTTATACTTATCTGCTCTGTGTAATGGTTTTGCACAGAGCAGCCCTGATCCTCCACTTCTCAGGTCCCCCGTCGGCGCTCCTGGCTCCTTCCCTTGCCTGCTATGGGGCACTTGTGCATGCTCGTTCCGGAGCCTCACTGTCTTTGTCGATTGTGTAAAAAAACTTCTGCACTTGGTGACTATTAAATGACTCAGAGAAAGCAACACTCTAAAATGTGTTTAAATACATCAACACCTAAAGAAATGTCACTATTGCTGGTTTGGTGCACTATCTCTTAAATTGTTAGGCCCCTTTCACACTAAGGCGAACGCGGTAAAAACGCAGTAAAATCGCGGTAAAAAAACTCATAATTTTTTTGCGTTTTTTCAACGCCTCAGTGTGAAAGGGGCCTTACATTGATATGAAAAGCTTAATTGACAATGACACAATGACAGTGGGAGTAGGCCCTGCCCCCAGGCTATGCTCACAGCTTTTGACTGACAGCAGCTGGAGCCAATGGCTCCCAATGCTCTAAGCCAAACCTGTGAGAGCAGGGAGAAGAGCTGCTGCGCATGGCGCTGGACCGAAATCGGGCTAAGTTGAGTATTAAATGGGAGTGGGGGGGGGGGGGCACTATTAAAAAGGTTTTTACCTTAATGCCCTTTCATTTAAAAAAACTCATATAGTACAATGGTAACCAATAACATTTTGCTCCTCAGGTTAACAACTCAGGTTATCTAGTTTTGTCTATATCCTGTACAGTATGTCCTCGGTCTCTTTGTCATTCAACTTTTACCAGAGAGGAGTCGAGCATTACAGACAGAAATATTTTTCTATTTTCAATAGTGCCATAGGAATTAAAAGTAAAAAAATTGCCCGGGATGAGCTTTTACTCCTTTCACACGGAAGCATCAGAAATATTTCTGTTGGGTTTGACTTATTCCCAGATCACCTTTCTTTATTATAAGGGACTTCTCCATCCTGGCTAGCATATATGGTGTGACTAAATGGGGTTCTGAACTAAACTTTTCCTTAAAGTGGTTCTAAAGTCTGAAAGTAATTGTGAAGGGTTTTTTTTTTTTTTATTTAATAACAAACATCTCTATACTTACCTGCTCTGTGCAACTGAATTGCACAAAGCGCTGGTGAACCTCCTCTTTTTGGGTCCCTGTTGGTGCTCCTGGCCCCTCCTCTCTGTCTAGTGCCCCCATAGGAAGCTGCTTCCCATGGGAGCACTCGTGCGTGCTCGCACCCGAGCCACGCTGCTGCGTCCATTGATACAGACAGCGGGACCCGGCCCTGCCCCCCGCACTCTTGTCACTGGTATGGATTGACAGCACTGGAAGCCAAGGGCACAGCAAAGCCAGCGAGACCCAGAATTGAGGGGAGAGAAGAGCAGCAGGCATGCACGGCGCTGGATCGAATGAGGGCTCAGGTAAGTAAAAGGAGGGGGGTGGTGAGGGGGGGGGGATGTTGAAACCAAAACATTTTTTACCTTAATGCAAGGAATGCATTAACCACTTCCTATCCGGGCCATCGACAATTGACGGCTACAAGGTGGCTCTACATTGCCGGGAGGCCGTTAATTGACGACCTCTGGCCTCCCGCCGCTGGGGGGCGCGCGCGCGCCCGCCGCGTCACTGAGGTGCCGATGCGCGTGCCTGGCCGCCGCGATGTCCGCCGCGTACCCGCGATCGGCCGTTACACAGACAAGGACGTGGATCTCTGTGTGTAAACACAGAGATCCATGTCCTGTCATGGAAAGGAGACCGATGCTGTGTCCCTTGTACATAGGGACACAGATCGGTCACCTCCCCCAGTCACTCCCCTCCCCCCACACAGTAAGAATCACTAATAGGGAACACATTTAACCCCTTCCTCGCCCCCTAGTGTTAACCCCTTCCCTGCCAGTCACATTTATACAGTAATCAGTGCATATTTATAGCACTGTTCGCTGTGAAAATGTGAATGGTCCCAAAAATGTGTCAAAAGTGTCCGATGTGTCCATCGCAATCCTGACAAAAATCGCAGATCGCCGCCATTAATATAAAAAAAAAAAAAAAAAATCATAATTCTATCCCCTATTTTGTAGGCGCTATAACGTTTGCGCAAACCAATCACTATACGCTTATTGCGATTTTTTTTTACCAAAAATATGTAGAAGAATACATATCGGCCTAAACTGAGGAAAAAAAATAGTTTTTATTTTAAAAAAATTGGATATTTATTATAGCAAAAAGTAAAAAATATTGTGTTTTTTTCAAAATTGTCGCTCTATTTTTGTTTATAGCGCAAAAAATAAAAACCGCAGAGATGATCAAATACCACCAAAAGAAAGCTCTATTTGTGTGAAAAAAAAAACGTCAATTTTCTTTGGGAGCCACGTCGCACGACTGCGCAATTGTCATTCAAAGCGTGACAGCGCTGAAAGCTGAAAATTCGTCTGGGCAGGAAGGGGGTATATGTGCCCAGTAAGCAAGTGGTTAAGGTAAAAAATGTTTAGGCTTTACAACCACTTTAAGGTTTTTTACCTTAATGCATTCTATGCATTCAGGTGAAAAACCTTCTGTGCTGCAGCTCCCCCCCCAGATCCCCCCTTTTCTTATCTGAGCCCATCCGATCCAGTAATGTGCACGAGTGCAGTGGCTCCTGCCGCTGTCTCTCTCCTCATTGGACAGACTGATAGCAGCTCCCACTGCTGTCAATCAAATCCAGTGACATGGGAGGGAGGTCAAGTCCTGCTGTCTGTGTCAATGGACGCAGCAGCAGGGCTCAGGAGTGAGCATGCACAGGTCTACCTGGGGTGCACCAGATGAAAAGGAGGGGCCTGGAGCGCTGGCGGGGACCCCAGAAGAAAAGGATCGGAGTTGCTCTGTGCAAAACCATTGCACAGATGAGGTAAGTACAGGCATGTTTGTTATTTTTATAAAAAAACTCAGCTTTATAACTACTTTAAGAGCAGGATGACTGGCAACAAATGTGGGTAATAATAGGCAACACACCAAGCTTATAAAGGTATACATTTGGATTTAAACTATAAGCTTAACAGTTGAGTTCTGTCCATCATAATTTGCACTAACAATTACATTTTCAGGACAAGCTTTTGAGGGTCTACCATTTACTTTCAAGGCATCTTTTTTCAACCAGGTTGCACCCTGGGGTTTCTTCAGGTGTGCCAAGGCAAAAGCCTAAAAATTGCCCCAAACTTGTATACAAGCAAGTGGGTGGATCAAGCCTGCCTTTTAGTTACACAAAGCCACAGGTTTTCATTGTGCACCATTACAACCTTCCAGCCTCCTAACAACCAATTATGTCATCAGATAAAAAAAGAGGCAGTTAAATACCTGCAGGGCATCCTTGTTTATCCCTCCCCTGCCCGCCTCTGTCAGCAGTGGGGTCACATTAGCTGAGAGATTAAGGAAAACTGAGGGAGAAGAGAAACATCGGGGTACTAGTCAGTACCAATGTGCAAAGGTGTATTTGCTTTGGAAAAATACATCACCTGGAACATTGGGTATCCCATGTGTGTGAATGTTGCTGTGTTATATAAAACTATTGGCTTAGTTTTTCACATTTTAGAATGTGGTGCCTCGAGATTTTGCATAATTTTAAAGTGTGCATTGACCGGAAAAAAAAAAAAAAAAAAAATTGGTCTAAGGTCCAAGCAGTATAGACACACGAGATCTGCAAATGTTGTTTGGAAATCAATGCAAAGTACCCATATAAAATTAAACTTCATAAAGGAGCCCTTTGTTGTGTGCATTATTTCCAGGTTTTATTTCTCTCATCTTCCAATATCACAAACACTTCCATTGTCTTGACCCCTTTCACACTGAGGCGCTTTGCAGGCGATATAATGCTAAAAATAGCGCCTGCAAAGCGCCCTGAAAGAGCCGCTGCAGTCTCTCCAATGTGAAATCACTGAGAGGTTTAACACTGGAGCGGTGCGCTAGCAGGACGGTAAAAAAAGTCCTGCTAGCTGCATCTTTGGAGCGGTGAAGGAGCGGTGTGTATACCGCTCCTGCCCATTGATATGAATGGGCACCGCCGGCTGATCGCAGAATCGAACAAAGACAGGATCGGCTTTGTTCAGCTCTTGGCTTTGGTAAACCATAAGCGATAACCTGACATCACTTCCAGGTTACCTGGATGTAAAGTGCGCCATTTTCAAAAGTCAAAAGCATTCAAACACACAGATCTTGGTGTTTTTAATGCTTTTAAGGGCAGAGGAGGGATCTGGGGTCTATAAGACTCTCTATAAAGAGTGAAGCCCTGTACACACGATCGGATTTCCTATGGTTTTTAAACCGATGGATTTTTCCATCGGAAAACCGATGAAGCTGACTTCCATCAGTTTTGCCCACACACCATCAGTCAAAAATCCGACCGTTCCAAACGAGGTGACGTAAAACACGCCGATGAGCCGAGAAAAATGAAGTTCAATGCTTCTGAGCGACAGGTGTTCATCAGCTGTAGATGGCGCATGCGAAAACAACACACCGCTCACTCCTGATGCACTATCCGATGGGGGAGCCTTCTCGACAGAACACCGGTGTCGGGATCGACAGCACATGCGCTCAGCTACACACACAGCCGGTGTTCCATCAGATATGGCGACCTGTCAGAATTGGTAACGGAAATTAAGTTTCGCCGCCGCCATCTTGCTACACCTCACACTCTACCATAGTAAAGATAAACTGAGAAGGGGCAAGTGGACATCTTGTTACACCCACCGGAGTCTTGCATTTTACACTTTTTTTAACAGTAGACTGAGATGATATAGTGAAATACAGTACTTAGAACTCCATCTGACTGTTTACATGTTGAATTTTAAAAGCAGCGGCAAGCCTGCTGATCTCACAGGCTTGCTAATCGGACAGAAGTTTGCTGCTTTTAAAATTCAACATGTAAACATATACACAGAGTTGTAAGTACTGTATTTCACTATATCAACTCAGTTTACTGTTAAAAAAAAAAGTGTAAACTGCAAAACTCCGATGGGTGTAAAAAGATGTCCGCTTGCCCCCTTCCCAGTGTATCTTTACTGTGGTAAAGATACACGTCACTTCCGTTACCAATTCTTAGGGGTCGCCTAATCTGACGGAACACGGGCACCACTGAGGAGACTGAGGAGGAGAGTGGAGGAAGTGTTTACTCCTGTTGCCAAGGAGACAGCGGAAAGCGGCAGGTGAGAACAGGAGGTGGAGGCTGGCGGCTGCTGCGCGGGCCACATGACAAGGCCTGGCGGGCCGGATTCGGCCTGCGGGCCTTGTGTTTGTCACCTGTGCTGTAAAGGGTCACCTATTCATAATAAATTTACATAGTTTGTCGCCATAGCACATTTATGCGTAACTTTAAAGTGTGAAATGTTTGGTATCTATTTACTCGGCATAACATCATAATTAAACTTTTACCATAAAAATGGGTTATGTATTGTGTTTTTTTTGCATTAAAATGTGTATTTGTTTCCAAAAAAATTGCATGTAAAAACCGCTGCGCAAATACTGTGTGACATAAAACAATTGCAAAACCCACCAATTTATTCTCTAGGGCCTCTGCTAAAATATATAAATAGGACAGCATAGTGGTGCAGTGGTTAGCACTGCCACCTAGCAGCAAAAAGGGTCGCTGATTCGAATCGCGACCACGACACTATCTGCCTGGAGTTTGCTTGTTCTCCCTGTGCCTGTGTGGGTTTCCTCTGGGTACTCCAGTTTCGTCCCACACTCTAAAGACATGCTGGTAGGTTAATCGGATCCTGTGTAAATTGGCCCTAGTATGTGTGTGTTAGAGACCTTAGGTTGAAAGCTCCTTGAGGACATGTGCCTCCACTGTGGGGGACACTCATTAGTTAGCGTTAGGTACCACAGATACCAGGGTGCCGTTACGAGGCTCTGTGGCTAACGCATGCATTTGCAAATGCGTGCGGACTAAACCCCTGTTTTTAAAGTGGTTGTAAACCCACTTTTGCAACTTTGCACCTACAGGTAAGCCTAGATTAAGGCTTACCTGTAGGTGCAAGAAATATCTCCTAAACCTACACGGTTTAGGAGATATTTACTAAAATCACAGGCGCCGCTGTCTACGGCGCATGCGCGCCGTAGACAACGGTGCATTCATGGGGTTAATCCCATTCACAAATTCGGCTAAGTCCCAGCAATGCTTGGGCTTAGCCGAATTTGACGGCTCCCGTGCGCATGCGGGGAGTCACGTCTTCGCCGCTCCGGCCAATCACAGCGCCGGAGCGGCGCTGTGATTGGCTGGAGCGGCGATACCCGGAAGTAACATTCCGGCTATCACCGCAGCGATGGCTGCGGCTGGAGAGAGGGACACGGACGGCTTCGGGGGCCCTGATCTAAGGTAAGTGGTACATAATGAGCTAGTATGCTAGTCATACTAGCTCATTATAGCTTTGTTTTGCAGGTGGGCCTAAAAAAAAAAAAAAAAAGTTTTTGGGTTTACAACCACTTTAACATGTACTGTTAGATAGGTTTAATTGGTTGTCTGTGAGCTGGTCGGCAAGTAAGCTTGGTTTTTTCCCATGTATTCATCCATGGCCCAGTTGATATCCTTGAGGGTAGGGACTGATGTGAATGTACAATGTATATGCTGCGTAAATTGACGACGCTATATAAGTTCCTAAACTAAATAAATATATATAACACCAAAGACAAAATCTTCTAAGCAAAAAATACTGTTTGTTACTGTTTGAAGCCCAAAATACCTAATATGGCATCACTAGGTTCCACCATAGTTTCCAGGAAGCTACTAGTAGTAGAAGAAAGCAGTAACAGGAAATAGTGTGCCCAGCAGGTCCTCTGTTAGGCCCCTTTCACACTGACACGTTTTTCAGGCAGTTTAGCGCTAATAATAGCGCTGCTATACCGCCTGAAAAAATCGTGCCCTGCAGTCTTCAGTGTGAAAGCCCAAAGGCTTTCACACTGAAGCGGTGCGCTAGCAGGACCGCTCCAAAAGTCCTGCTAGCCGCATCTTTACAGCGGTGAAGGAGCGGTGTGTTCACCACTCCTTTACCGCTGCTGCCCATTGAAAGCAATGGGAAACCGCGGTAAAACCGCCCGCAATGCGCCTCTGCAGGGGCGCATTGCGGGCGGTATTAACCCTTTTTCGGCCGCTAGCGGGGTGAATTTAACCGTTAGTGGCCAAATACCGCGGTAAAAAACGAAGGTATAGCGGCACTGTAACGAATCTCAGATACCCCAGATGGGCACATCCGCCAGACTTGTGTCTCCTGTCCTCCAAACGCACCCGCAGCCTGCAGATTCGCCATAACCAGCCCTTAACCCCTCAATCACGAGACAATCCACACAGGTGTTGAGGGTTAAACATGCAGAGCATCAACTCTTTATTAAATCCAAAACATACACTTTTACACACAGTTAGGGACACTCCCCTTAGCCTTGTCATAGAGGGGGGGTAGGGGACAAGGAAGAATCAATGGGAACTGAACACTTGTACATTGAAACAGAGACTACAGATAAACAAAGGGATTATGATAAGCAGGCAACCCCTCAATACACATCCCCTGCGGAGAGATGTCTGCAGTCCAGACCATTGTCTGTGTGCCATGAACCAACACAGCTAAACACAGCAACAAGAGGGGGGGGGATGGGGGAGAAGGGATGTAGCATTACATTACATTATCTCAATGCCAGCTTCTCCCCGAGTCTCCAGTCTCTTCTGGGCCATAATCTGTGGGTAGGAGGCCCGCCCTCAGTCCCTTCCAAAGCACACAGTGACAGTGGGTTCTGTCACAGGCACTAAAAATAGCGCCGCTATACCCACAGCGCACCTTCCCGCCCCAGTGTGAAAGGGGCCTAACATACTCCTCTCTCCTGCCTCCTCCCTCTTCCTTATAACACAATTGCAAAAAAATATGTTTAGTTTTTTTCCCCTAAATTGCAGGTACTTACTTCTCACCTACTGGCAAAGCCTACATTGCTTCTGCGAAAAAGCAGGATCTGCCATGTCTAGGCATGCGATGGATCTCATTTAAAAAAGGCAGTGCCGGAGAGGAGCAGTGTAGGGGGAGACAACGCTGGAAACATAAACTAGTAAGTATGTTTTGGTTTTTTTTGCTTTTATACAGAGGCAAGTTTTAGGAATTAAAATAAATGTGCATATACATACCCTCAGATGAACTATGTCCACTAAAAGGATTAAAAACGGGGATAGGTTATGAAATATTTACTAAAACTAGGAATCGGAGCTTGGAACTGGTTGTTTCTACCATAATTTACTCTGATAAGATCAAAGATAATAAACTTATCTAACTGAGATGAGAAATAATAAACTCAAGGACAAAAAACAGATTATGCAAATGGTACTTAAAGTTGAACTTCACTCCCAAATACCCGTATTTATTACAGTAATCCTCCCTAACCCCAAATTGCCTTTTTTTTCCTTCTAATTCTTGGTCTGGCCTACTCTCTCTCCCCATGCTTGCCAAGGTGTACATTTTATCAGCAATCTCCTGGGATCTCTATGTCAGTTATCTCAGGAGGCATCAGTTACTACTCTGTGGCTTGACCTCGTGCCCCCTCCCCCCCCAACACACACTTTTATTTCTCTGTATTTTTGAATACACCACTAACCACTTAAGCCCCGGACCAATACGCAGCATAAAGACCAGGCCCCTTTTTGCGATTCGGCACTGCGTCGCTTTAACTGACAATTGTGCGGTCGTGCGACGTGGCTCCCAAACAAAATTGACGTCCTTTTTTTCCCACAAATAGAGCTTTCTTTTGGTGGTATTTGATCACCTCTGCGGTTTTTATTTTTTGCGCTATAAACAAAAATAGAGCGACAATTTAGAAAAAAATTCTATATTTTTTACTTTTTGCTATAATTAGTATCCCCAAAAAATATATATAAAAAAAAAATTTTTTCCTCAGTTTAGGCCGATACGTATTCTTCTACATATTTTTGGTAAAAAAAAAATCGCAATCGGCGTTTATTGATTGGTTTGCGCAAAAGCGTTTACAAAATAGGGGGTAGTTTTATGGCATTTTTATTAATATTTTTTTTTTTTACTAGTAATGGCGGCGATCAGCGATTTTTTTGCGTGACTGCGACATTATGGCGGACACATCGGACACTTTTGACACATTTTTGGGACCATTGTCATTTTTACAGCAATCAGTGCAATAAAAATGCACTGATTACTGTAAAAATGACACTGGCAGTGAAGGGGTTAACCACTAGGGGCGCTGAAGGGGTTAAGTGTGCCTAAGGGAGTGATTCTCACTGTTAGCGGGCGTGGCTACGAGTGACACATCACCGATCTCCGCTCTGATTACACAGAGCGGAGATCGGTGACAGTATCAGTAGGCGAGCGGGGAGATGTTAGGAAGAGGAAAAAAGCAGCGCCTTCTAAGCGTAGTTGTATCAGAGATTTATTAAAAAAATATATAATACAGCGGCAAGAGATACACTCACAAACGAGTATAGTAAGAGGCTTATCTTAAAAGTTGTCATCCGCTCGACCCGGGAGCTGCGAATCCTGATGTTCACAAGCTGGAATCCCACGTAGTGGTTAGCGGTGGTAGAAGGAACTTCACTCTCGCGGCCGCAGAGATGGGGAAGAATCCTCACTGGAACACAGCTAGTGGAATCGTCACTTCCGGGTATGATGTCAGCGGGGGATGCGCGCGTTCGAAGCATGCGTGCTTCTTCATCAGGCGGGGAGATGTTGTGTTTACACTAACATCTCCCTGCTCCATCCCTCCATGAGACGATCGTGGGGATCCCCGCGGCGACCGAGTCTGCGGGCACCCGTGGTCCGACTCACGGGGATGACTGCAGGGTCGCGAGCGCGCTGGCGGCGGCGCGCGCGGGACCACACAGGAGGCAGTTAAAGGGGACGTACAGGTACGTGATTGTGCCTGTACGAGCCATTCTGCCGGCGTATATATGCCGTGAGCGGCCGTTAAGCGGTTAAATGTATTTTATTTAGCAAACAGTGAATGTCCCTGAATTTGATTTGATATTTGCTTTGATACAGCTGAGGCGATACTAATTCAAATTGAGGGTTCTATACCCTACCTATGCCATCCAAAACCAACAAAATGTATTCTGGCTGCAAATACATTTTAAAAGGTAGGGTTTTTTTCTTTTTACGGGATGGGACTAGTCATTCAGAAAACAATGATGGAGAATAAACAAATATTTATCCAGCCGCAAGAAAGCGTTGCCTTTTCATGGCCTTGTAATAGTGAACATAGACAGTAATTACTGCCAGGAAATGTTGCCATTGGAATCTCTGAAATTGGTGGATAATCCTGACTACAGATCTAGAAATCTGAATTACTGGTGGAAAAGACTTTCAAGCACTAAAAGGCAATTGATGACAGCTTACACTTCTTGCTTCTTTTCATGTTCCAATAGTTGTAAACTGGCGAACATGCATTTCTAAGAACTGCAGCTTCAAAACACGGTATACCCATATGGAAAAAAATTAACTGGCTTATCACAGTGAACCTTACCTAACATCATGGTTACGGTTGTTGTGGCAAACGCAGCCATAATAATCCCTCCAATCCAAGATGCCATTCCAATGAGGACGATGTAGGAATCTTTCAGACATCGTGTGAAGAGGAAAACACCCAGGAAACTGCCTACAAAGCAAAATGTAGACAGAGCCGATCCCCATCCGATGAGTACCGGGTCCCAGCACAGAGGCGAGTCCAGCTCATATAAGGTGAACAGGTTTACAGCTCCAAAATTGGCAAATAAAAAGAGCATAAAAGCAAACAACAGAAGGCCGATTGTCAGTCGTTTCTTGCAGGATGCATGTTTAAACAATAAAAAGACTCCGGAGAAGAGTTCCTTAACGCCTTCTTTGCTCAGGACAGGTTGAGAAAATTCTGACCTTTTTATAGTTTCTTCTAGTATAAAAATTATGTAAAAAATATTTAAAATGTGCAAAATTGCTGGTATGAAAAATGACCATTGAAATCCGAGTGCAGTAATGATGTACCCAGATGCGATCCCTGAAATCCCAGTTGACACCCCAAAAACCATATCAATAAAAGCTATGCGAATATTCTTCTTCTGGACTTCCTTTGCAATGTCTGCTATATAAGAAAAACATCCCCCCAAAAATGTAGCAAATCCACCCAGGAATCCGCTGAGTACTGAAGAGACGAACAAGACTTCAAGTGGCCACTCAAAGAAAGACACTGAACAATAAGCAGCGACGGTGATTAAGCCACCTATAGAGGGCAGTAGTAAAGATGCCTTCCTCCCATGATTATCGCCATAGGAAACCAGTATTAGGGTCATTACAAGACTTGGGATAAGGGAAATTAAATCCAATTTTGTAGAGAACATAGAAGCACGCTTCTGGACCTCCTGCAAGTAAAACATAAAAAGTTTAATGATGTAATCACTTTAATGATAACAGAAAATAACTTTATTGGGTAGAAAATTTCAATAAAAAAAAAAATGTGCACCTATATTGTAATTATTCATGTGTGTTGAATATACTGACTTCCTCAGTAAAACGTTTTAAAATGTATCATTTGAAGCATCCTACAAAAATTCTCTTGACTTTTAGGTCCCACACCTTCCAATAGGACATGTTGCAATTACTCTTGGAAGACTCAGCAAGTTTCCCAGCAAGGCAATGGAAGGCTGACAGCGCCCACAGTTACTCGTGGCCATTCGCATGTAATCACTCATGCACCGATTACCTGCAAATGATTGGTTCTAGACAGACTGTCAACTGAGTGATTACACGCAAACTGTCGCAAATATATGCAGGTGCTGTCAGGCTCCCACTGCTTTCCATGGGGCTTCCTGCACACAGCTAATTGCAGGAAACCCCGCTAAGGGGAAATTCAACTGGTCCCATTCGCATGTGTAAATTGGGCCTTACTCTGTGATAAAAAAAAATCTGGCTTTATTCAAAAGAATGCTATGAGCTACACCGACTTCAACATTTGGTGAATGCAGTTCAGAGTAACTGTAACAACCACTTGGTAGCCTAATTTTTAAAGCATATCTAAACCAGGGCTTGACAAATTTGCTTGGAATCTAGGAGCCAGCTAAAAAAGTTAGGAGCCAGGAACGCGCCCTGTCCCGCCGAGCTCGCGCGCAGAAGCGAACGCATACGTGAGTAGCGCCCGCATATGAAAGCGGTGTTCAAACCACACGTGAGGTATCGCCGCGATCGGTAGAGCGAGAGCAATAATTTTAGCCCTAGACCTCCTCTGTAACACCAAACATGCAACCTGTAGAATTTTTTAAACGTCGCCTATGGAGATTTTAAAGGGTAAAAGTTAGTCGCCATTCCACGAGCGGACGCAATTTTGAAGCGTGACATGTTGGGTATCAATTTACTCGGCGTAACATTATCTTTCACAATATAAAAAAAAAATTGGGCTAACTTTACTGTTGTCTTATTTTTTTATTTAAAAAAAGTGTATTTTTTCTCAAAAAAGTGCGCTTGTAAGACCGCTGCGCAAATAAGGTGTGACAGAAAGTATTGCAACGACCGCCATTTTATTCTCTAGGGTGTTAGAATAAAAAATATATATAATGTTTGGGGGTTCTAATTAGAGGGAAAGATATGGCAGGGAAAACAGACAGGGAAACTCCATTAGCATTGCTGGTTGTCATACCAACTGCCACCACAAACTGGCGCTAGTTCACATAAGGAAGCATAGGCCTGCAGAAGGCCGCAAAGCTGCGGCCTCAATTACCGGCCGGCTCGGCCCGACGCGATCCCACGGCGCGGAGGGGGGGGCACGGAGACACAGGATACCCCAGCTGTGCTGCCCCAGGCGCCAGGTCGCTAATTCTAGTCGCAATGGCGACCTGGCGCCCGGGGTTTGTCGAGCCCTGATCTTAACTATAAAAAAAAAAGAAAAAAAAAAAGAAGTAATATACTGAAGCTTAGCTTATTGAGGCTGAAGTTCTTAGATGTAGTGGTTGAATTTGTTTTCTTTTTTGAGGCCTTTCCCTTTATTTTCACCTGGTAATCCTGCAGACAACACTTCCTATGCCTTTATGACTATGCTTTTTTTCTCCAATGTATCAAATGGGGCCTGCCATGGTTGTCATACATGCTGGCCTCCAAACATGTCTGCTTTTGCTCCATTACAGGTTGGATTGATGGGACTAGTAGTTTAAACAATAGCGATAAGGATCTTTGCTACTTCTCACAACAAAGTGACAAGGATAGGATCAATAGGTTTTCTGTACTTGCTGAAAAGTGAAAACGAATCACTACATCAAGGACTGTGTCATGGTCAGGGGTCAGGCTCAGAGACCAGTAGCTATAGCAGTAGAAAGGCTCCCACTGACCAGCAGGAGAAGTATAAAAGCAGGTCACCCTAGAAGATGACCCGGACTCACCCAAGGTGCAGGGTCTAAGCACTAATCGATATTCACCACAGCGCCTGGCGATGGAGATGTGTTTTGCGTGTTAGTACCAGGTCATGGCCCTCAGGATCACGCCACCAGGCAGTGATCAGGCAGTGATCAAGCCAGGGGGGCACCAGCAGCAGATATAGCAATAGGATAGTCAGTAAACAAGCCAAAAGGTCAGTAACAAGTGGTTTCAGGTTGGGATCAAGCAGAAGCGTAGTCAAGGAACAAGACAAAGGTCAGTAACAAATGGTAGCGAAGATACGGATGGCAACAGGAGTGACAAGAGTGAGATATTGGCTGGAGAGAGCACAATAATCTGGCAAACAAGAAATGCCACAGTATGGCCTGAATAGGAAGTTCATGGGAGAAGCAAAAAGTTTACCAGAAACAATACTATTGCACAGAGCAGGTATGTAATGCCCCCTAAATACTTGTCTGAGCCCTGTACCGAACAGCAGCGCTGCTCTTTCTCTCTCCTTACAGGACATGGAGGGGAAGTAAAACTAAAAAACTAAAATATAAATAAATATTTTCCACAAAAAGAGCTTTCTTTTGGTGGTATTTGCATGTGATCAGCAGAGGGCCAATCAGCACATAGGTCAGTCAAAAAACTTCTCCTACAAGCTTTAACCAGTGCTCGGCTAGACACTGATAGAAGTCACATGGCTCTAACTGCTGAAGGGAGAAGATATTTAGCAGTTTATATTTACTAAAATATTGGCATTTCCATGTTCTGTGTACTGTGGGAGACCAGATATTGTAAATGCAGGTTCCTGGGTTCAGGTCTACCTGAAAAACTGACAGGTGGATCTGATCAGGAAAACCGTGTGAAAGGGCACTAAGCCCCGGTTCACACTGCCGCGACATGTCATGCGACTTGAGTTGAAACTCGCACGTCAAGTCGCACCCCATTAACGGCAATGGAACCGTTCTAATCAGTACGAATCAAGTCGCTCCGACTTAGAAAAAGGTTCCTGCGCTACTTTTGGTGTGACTTCAACACGACTTGCATTGACATCTGTTAAAGAAGTCGTATACAAGCCGCGATTAAGTCGTGCAGGGATGCCAGATTCAAAGTCGCGTGACTTTGAAGCTGCAGCAGTGCAAACAAGGGCTTATGCCGCGTACACATGACCGTTTTTCATGATGAGAAATCTGCCATTTTTTAGATTGGTCATGAAAAACGGTCGTGTGTATGCTCCTTAGCAGTTTTCTCGACGAGAAAACTTCCCACAAAAAAATTAGAACCTGCTCTATTTTTTCTCGTAGTTTTTCCTGTCATTCTTTTTCTCGTCGTGAAAAAACGGGCGTGTGTATGCTTTTCCGAGGGGGAAAAAAACGTGCATGCTCAGAATCAAGTATGAGACGGGAGCGCTCGTTCTGGTAAAACTAGCGTTTGTAATGGAGATAGCACATTCATCACACTGTAACGGACTGAAAAGCACGAGGCTGAAAAGCGTGAATCAACTCTCACCAAAATTTACTAACACAAGATCAGCAAAAGCAGCCCGAAGGGTGGCGCCATTCGAATGGAACTTCCCCTTTATAGTGCCGTTGTACGTGTTGGCTTACGTGTTGTACGTCACCGCGCTTTGCTTGAGCGTTTTTTTTCATGAACGTGTGTATGCAAGGCAGACTTGAGAAGAATCACGAGGAATCACGTTGAGAAAAACCTCGGTTTTTTGCATGACAGGAAAAACGATGGTGTGTACGCGGCATTAGGCCTCATGCCCACTGGCGTTTTTACAGCTGCGTTTTTGAGCGTTTTTTACAGCTTAAAAACGCCTGTCCATGTTATTGTAAATATTTTTTTTTTTTTTTTGAAAAAAAAAAAAACAAAAAAAAAAAAAAAAAAACGTCGGAGCTAAAAACGCGACCGCGCGTTAGTGCGCGTTTTTTGCGCGTTAGTGCGCGTTTTTGCGCGTTTTTTGACGCTCGCGTTTTTTCCTGCCTAGTTCTGACGCTGAGGAACGCACTGGCCCTGGGTTTTTTTTACAGCTTACAAACGCCTATGCTCTTTACAGCTCAAAAACGCCTAGGTGGGCATGAAGCTATAGACTAACATGGACAGGCGTTTTTAAGCTGTAAAAAACGCTCAAAAACGCGGCTGAAAAAACGCCCGTGGGAATGAGGCCTTAGACTTGAAATATGAACTGGCAGAAAATGTAAAAGTCCAGTACAGCTCTTAGGAGACAAAAGAAGTAAAAGTTGAACAATTAAATGATACATTTTGTTTGATTTGAACCCAATGGGGTAAACAGGGATTTTACTATCCTGTTTATGTTTTATTTGATCAGTTGTATGACTACTGTCCATTACTTTGATTGAGCTTTGTATGTACATGTTTTACTGCTATACCTGATTGTTATATATCAGAATCAGCTGCCTTTAATTTTTCTGTTATTTGTATTGAAATTTCAATAAAAAAAATGTAATGGGCAAAAAAAATAAAAATTTTTATTTAGTTTGATTTGCCTGAATATATTTAATGAGCAAAGATAATTAAAAAATGGACTTGCTATTTAAAAAAAAAAAAGTCTCTTGTGTCTGATGTAGCCTTGTATGTGTGAAAGCATTATGACTTGAAATAAATTGGCCAGCTTTACTTTAAATGACGTTGTACATATCCAAGTTTACCCAGCTTCACTTCATGGTCTACAAAGCATGAAAGAGTCGCTTGTGATTAGATTTCAGATGGATATGTAAAAACATAATACATCTACCAGAAGCCGAAAACTCCCTACTCAACACCACTTTACAACACCTGAGATAAAAAAAAATTTTTTATTTTTTTGCTTCCTCTTACTATCAGCTTTAGTTATCACTGCTGAAGTAATATTTAAAGATGTATTAGATTTAAACCATTTTTATTATATCTGAAAGAGCATTTATAGAACACCATCATATTTTGCATTCAGGCTCATGCACACAGTTGTTAAATGAGATCTGAAATACATACTTTTTTTTAATGCAGCTTTAATATTATGCATTGGAGCCCACGCTCACATAATCTAAAGCTGTGTTCGACTGCATACAAAGACCATAAAAAATAGAATAATCTGTGTCTGCGATCCTGCTTATGGACTGTATTTAATGTTGTAGGCATGTAATGATTTGTGCTAATATTTCCATGCATACACCATTCATTGTAATTTAGAAAGGTGGCTGGTCTGCGTCCTAGCAACCAAGGATGCTGGTGGGCACAAGCTGCCCACATCCTAGCTGCCTGCTGACTCTTTGTTTGGTAGGACGAAGGTGGCTCCTGACACTTAGCATCCTATGTTGCTAGGACACAGGCAGCTCCCGCTGCTTAGTGCCCCAGGATGGTTTCTGTTGCCTAGCTTCCTTGGTTGCTAGGACGCAGACTACTTCTGCTTCCTATGGTCCTGGTTTGCTAGGACACAGGCTACCTCTGCCAACTAGTGTCCTAGAAAAACAAACAAAGGGAAAACTGCGTGAATGATATTATGGTTAATGAGAAACTAAGGCCCCTTTCACACTGGCACGTTTTTCAGGCGGTTTAGCGCTAATATTAGCGCTGTTATACCACCTGAAAAAATCGTGCCCTGTATTCTTCAATGTGAAAGCCCGAAGGCTTTCACACTGAAGCGGCGCGCTAGCAGGACTGCTCCAAAAGTCCTGCTAGCCGCATCTTTACAGCGGTGAAGGAGCGGTGTGTTCACCGCTCCTTTACCGCGGCTGCCCATGAAATCAATGGGACACCGCGGTAATACCGCCCGCAAACCGCGGGCGGTATTAACCCTTTTACAGCCGCTAGTGGGGGTTAAGTTCACCCTGCTAGCGGCCGCATACCGCGGTGATAACGACGGTATAGCGGCGCTAAAAATCGTGCCGCTATACCGCCACCGCACCTGCCCACCCCAGTATGAAAGGGGCCTTACTGCCGTTTTATTGGACACCCACAATAAATTCCTCCGGGTATGGCAACCCTGGGTGGCTCACAACCACCCTTCACGTTTTGATCCAACGTTACTTTCCCTTTGATGAGCCTCTGTTCCCCCCATCCCGTGGACCCCCTTCCCCTCTTCTCCTATCCCGCTCTTCCTTATTTCTTTCCTTCTTTTCTTTTTTTTCCCTTTCTCTTCAGCATTATTTGCCCACGCTACTCTTCTAGCTGGTTCTCTTTCTCCTTATCCTCTCTCTCTTCTCTCTCTCTGTAGCTCGGGCCCACAGGCTCGGTCCTGTTGGTCTTGGACACATGATGTGCCGCTGTTTATTTTGCAAATTGGAGAATGTTATTCTCCGTTATGTGCCTTTTAAGTTTGTTTTCCTTTTTGTAATGTTGCATATTAAATAGCCACTTCGCTTTTAAGTTCTACATATACTTCGGTGTGATAGCCGGTATGTCATCGAGGCCAGCATAATGTTACTTAAGCAGGACATATGAGGTATGGACATCCTTTTGCTGGTCTTCTTTGCCCGTCCTTGGATTTCTAAGAGCTGGCTCAATCTCAGGACTACGGACTAACTTTTCTGACGCCTCCAGTTTTATACTTGGTAACCCATGATGTGTCCACCACTGTTTTTTGTACTGTTTTTTGTACTGTTGATGTGTTTTCAATAAAACCCTTTGTACAAGAAAAAAAAAAACAAAGAGAAAGAGTGCACCAGCCTAGTGCATGATCTCTAAAATCATTTGTTAAACAAAAACATAAGAGCCCATTCACACAGGGGCGGCACGACTTTGGGGGCGACTCGGCAAGGCGATCTGAAGACAACTTCAGAGGCGGCTTGCAAAATGACTTCTGTATAGAAGTCAATGTAAGTCGCCCTGAGTCGCCCCCAAAGTAGTACAAGAACCTTTTTCTAAGTCGGAGCGACTTGCGTCGCTCCTATTAACCACTTGCTTACTGGGCACATAACCCCCTTCCTGCCCAGGCGAAATTTCAGCTTTCGGCACTGCGTCGCTTTGAATGACAATTGCGCGGTCGTGCGACGTGGCTCCCAAACAAAATTGACGTCCTTTTTTTCCCACAAATAGAGCTTTCTTTTGGTGGTATTTGATCACCTCTGCGGTTTTTATTTTTTGCGCTATAAACAAAAAAAGAGCGACGATTTTGAAAAAAAAACAATATTTATTACTTTTTGCTATAATAAATATCCCAATTTTTTTTTAAAAAAGTTTTTTTTTCTCAGTTTAGTCCGATACGTATTCTTCTACATATTTTTGGTAAAAAAAAAATCGCAATAAGCGTTTATTGATTGGTTTGCGCAAAAGTTATAGCGTCTACAAAATAGGGGATAGTTTTATAGCATTTTTATTAATATTTTTTTTTTACTAGTAATGGCGGCGATCAGCAATTTTTATCGTGACTGCGACATTATGGCGGACACATCGGACACTTTTGACACCATTTTGGGACCATTCACATTTATACAGCGAACAGTGCTATAAAAATGCACTGATTACTGTATAAATGTGACTGGCAGGGAAGGGGTTAACACTAGGGGGCGGGGAAGGGGTTAACTATGTTCCCTATTTGTGATTCTTACTGTGGGGGGAGGGGACTGATTGGGGGAGGAGACCGATCTGTGTCCCTATGTACAAGGGACACAGCATCGGTCTCCTCTCTCCCTGACAGGACATGGATCTCTGTGTTTACACACAGAGATCCACGTCCTGCTTCTGTAACTGCCGATCGAATGTACCTGGCGGACATCGCGGCCGCCAGGCACGCTCCTCGGCATCACGTGATGCGCGCCGCACAGCTGTTCCCCGCCGCGCGCCCTCGGCGGCGCGCGGCGGGATGTAAACAGAGAAGGACGTCCTGGGGACGTCCTCTCGGCACTTGAGAGCCGCGCTGCAGCCGTCTTTCGGCTATAGCGCGGGTCTCAAGTGGTTAAACGGTTCTATTGAACAGAGCAGGACGCGACTTGTCAGGCGGCTGAGTCGCCTGACGAGTCGCCCCTGTGTGAATGGGCTCTTAATACATTTGCTGACAGACGTCCAGACTGCCAAAGCATATCAAAGTATTAAAAGTATTAAAATTCAAGATCCTGATCATAAATGATGTCCTGCCAAGCCTAGGAGCAAGCTGAGTGGATGAACTGATTTTAATACTTTGATGTGCTTTACCAGTCTGGACGTCTGTGAGTAGATTTATTTATGCTTTTGTTTTATAAATGGTTTTAGAGATGATGCACTAGGCCAGGGGTAGGCAACCAGTAGCCCTCCAGCTGTTGTAGAACTACATTTCCCATGAGGCATTGCAAGGCTGGCAGTTACAATTACTCCCAGAAGCATGATGGGACTTGTAGTTCTGCAACAGCTGGAGGGCCCCAGGTTGCCTACCCCTGCACTAGGCTGATGCGCCCTTTCTCTTTGTTTGTTTTTTTAGTTGTCTTTGGGGCATCCCTGGTCCAGAGAAGGTGGCAAGGCATGGTGTGTTTATATTTCCTTTCTTATAATGAATGTGTTATAAGCTCTTGAATCAGATGACCACACTTATGCGCAGTAGGTGATAGGTTTCATTTTGTAACCTAATGTCCTAGGTTGCAGGTAACATCCACCACCTTGCAACCAAGGATGCTATATGGCAGAAGTCCCCCGATTTCATTTGCACTATATGCATGTAGCACATTAGCGCACATTAGCACAAGCGCTACCCAAGTACAGTGTATGGACAAGATACCGTATATACTCGAGTATAAGCCGACCCGAATATAAGCCGAGGCACCTAATTTTACCACAAAAAAATGGGAAAACGTATTGAATCGAGTATAAGCCTAGGGTGTCCATCTGCATACCTCACTGTGCCCATGCCTCACTGTGTCCATGCCTCACTGTGTCCATGACTAGACTGACGTTTAACATGGGAGTCTATGGAAGGGGTGCCCGGCTTTGAAAAATCGGTGCTTCCCAGACGTAGGTCCCCCAGACAACAAACTTTGCACACTTGTAGAGGAGCAATGGGGCTACATGTGTGCAAAGGTTGGGGTCCAGGGGACCTAAGACCGGCCGGTACCGGGTCCCCAAATTCACCAGAGAAATTACAGTTTAACATGGGAGTCTATGGAAGGGGTGCCCGGGTTTGAAAAATCAGTGTTCCCCGGCCCTAGGTCTCCCGGACAATAAACTTTGCACACTTGTAGAGGAAGAGTGGGGCTACATGTGTGCCAGGTTTCGGGTCCAGGGGACCTACAGATAACCAGTACCGGGTCCCCAAAGTCCGGGAGATTAGGCACAAAAAGGTGACTTGAGTATAAGCCGAGGGGGGCATTTTCAGCACAAAAAAATGTGCTGAAAAACTCGGCTTATACTCGAGTATATACGGTATTACATAGAATCATGCTGCCAGCAAGATCCTCTGTAAAAAACTACAGCTATGTGCATGAGCCATTAAAGTGGAACTACATCCACATTCTGGATAGGGTGGGGGAAGGATTAGAACCACTATCAGATTTTTTTCTTTTTTTTTTCCTATGTCCTTGTTTGGGAGAGTTCCCCTCACTTCCTGTCACACACATAAAAAGGAAAGTAAATCTTCCCTACTGGTATACAGAAATAAAATGAAAACCTGATGGAGGTCCCAAACCTTTTTCTTCACTCCTACAAGTGTTTTTTGCTGCCCATGTTCCCACTGGAGAAATTCTATCCACTTCCTGTCCCACTACCAGCAAAGGAAGTCAGAAGAAGAAACGCAGCAAATAAACCTGATTGAAGTTCATATCCTTACCTGTTATCCTAAATTTAAAAATACGTTTGGCTGGAGGTGGACATTACATTTTATACATTACTGTATACATGTAAAAGAACAGCTGAGCTTTAAAGCAGAACTACTTACCTCCTCGCCAATGATCTGGGTCCCTTGCCAGCGCCGGCATGGTCTTCCTGGGTGCCGATCTCAGGGCATCTCCTGCGCATGTGCAGGAGTACATCCTCCTGGCACACAGGGACCATGCTGGCAATGCAAGCTGAGGTATGCGTGTGCAGCTCAGTTTACATGCTACAGAAGACGATGACCAGGTAGGTAGGTGTATTTTATTGCATTTCTCTTCTGCGATAATAGCCTCCCTGCTGCAGTCTTTTGTAAAACGCATTCAGTTCCATTTTAAGCTGGCCATAGACTGTTGAAACTGAAACTTTGCTTATTGGGTGGCCCCGTTGGCCCCCTCCCACCCAACATCCTTTGTTTAAAAAAATCAAAGGAGCTGGGCAGAAAATGGTCAGCCAAACAGCGGCTGAATCCAACCAGATGCAGACACTGTTCAGATATTTTTCTTTCTTTATTTATATTTAACAAACAATACAGTAGGTTACACAGCCATGTAAGGCAGAGTAATCATACAAGTAGACCGAACCCTCAGACCAAACCGAGGGAAGCGGTATACAGTTTGACATAAATAATATAGAGAAATCATTAGAGTTTGTGACAAGACTGTATGGACAAATCAAGAGGCATATTGGTGTTGATGTGGTTTGGGTATTCCGACAGCTGCTGTAGTATGTAGGCATAGGACACACCCCCTGCCACACCCCTTAACCAGTTCCTGACCGTCTGCCGCATATATACTGCAGCAAGGAGGCTCTTTTGTGCAAAATCATGTACCTGTACGTGATTTTGTTCAATAGCCAATAGAGGGGGGCACACACGCGCTGCCGGAGGCGCAATCGCGCGCTGATTGGCCACAGGGGGAGCCAATCAGTGGACCCGGCGGACACGATGTCCACTGGCCACCCGCAATCGCTTCCCACAGAGATAGAACGATGGTCTGCTGATGTAAACAAGCAGACCGCTGTGCTGTCAGGCATGGACACTGTTGCAAAAAAGGGGTCCACTACCCCCACCTATGACTGGCCATAACAGTAAGCAGCATGAGAGGGCAAATAGATATAAACAAGGCCAAGGATAAATCCAAGAAATAATTCCAAGCCTACTTACCAACCAGCTTGCGGACAACCGAATCAACCTGTTTAACATTATGCGTTAAAAACAGGGGTTTAGTCTGCACACATTTGCAAATACATGCGTAACGCATACAGGTTGATTCGGTTGTCCGCAAGCTGGTGGGTAAGTAGGCTTGGAATTTTTCCTTGGCCTTGTTTATAGGCAATTAGGCATGGACACTGATCTAGTGTCTAGTGTTCCTGCTAATCAGGAACACAGATCACAGTGTCCATGCAGTGAGCCCCCCCCCCCCCCCCAGTAAGAAAGCACAATTAGGGAATGCACTAAACCATTTGTTCGCCCCTGTTAACCCCTTCCCTGCCAGTATCATTTATACAGTGTCAGTGCATACTTTTAACACTGATCACTGCAATAATGTCACTGGTTCCCAAAAAAAGTGTCAAAAGTGTCAGCTAGGTGTCCAATCTGTCTCCTGCAATGTCGCAGTCCCGCTAAAAATCGCTGATCACCGCCATTACAAGTAAAAAATAAATAAATAAAAATGCCATATATATATATCTCTTATTTTGTAGACGCTATAACTTTTTTGCAAATCAATTAGGGCCGAAACAACGAATCCATTAATCGACAACTAATCGATTATGAAATTAATCGATTACAATTTTCATAATCGATTAATCAACCAGTAACATAATGGGGTTAAAAAAAACAAAAATTAGCCCTTTATGCCGAGTACACACGACCGCTTTTCTCGACGAGAAAAACTGCATTTTTTCTTTTCGCCGAGAAAAACGATCGTCTGTGGGCTTTATGTCGTTTTTCTCGTCGAGAAAAACGGCATTAAAAACGACGAGAAAAATTAGAACATGTTCTAAATTTTCTCGTCGTTTTTTCCAGCATTTTTTTCCGCGGCAGTTTTCCCATAGGGAAACACTGCCGCGGAGCCCACAGACGGTCGTTTTTCTCGTCAAGAGAAAAAATGACGGGAAAAACGACCGTGTGTAGGGAACCAAACGGTTCCCTCGTTTTTCCTGTCATTATTCACGGCGGTTTTTTAACCGCCGTGAATAATGATCGTGTGTACGCGGCATTATAGTACAAAAAGAGCAAATCGCTACTGTAAATATTACTTTCACTGTCCCACAGTAAAAAATTAACCCCTTACAGTAGCGATTATTTGCTCTTTTTGTACTAATTTTAGTTTTTTTAACCCCATTCTGTTACTAAACATCTCAGGCCTGGGTCACTCCTCTGTTTTTTTTGGTGCTTTTTGCATAAACACACTACAATTCATTTACATGGTTTCCTATGGGACACGTTCACATCCATGATTTTTTCAGCTGCTGTGTATTTGGAAAGGGCAAGGACTTTTCCTGTCGCATCATGGCAGCATACACCTTTGGGTTGTGGCTCCGCCCCTCACAACCTGATAGGACCGTTTAACTATTAAGCCCATAGCGGGCCCCCGCCCAGGTATTCTCTTTTTTTTCCTCACCTAAGACCTGACAAGGACAGCAAAGATGAAGAACCCCCCCTTACCGCTTCGCCCCAGCCAGGTTTAGCCTCTCCTGGGTGGAAGTCCTATCCTGTACAGCAGGGATATGCAATTAGCGGACCTCCAGCTGTTGCAAAACTACAAGTCCCATCATGCCTCTGCCTCTGGGTGTCATGCTTGCTGCTGTCAGAGTCTCGCTATGCCTCATGGGACTTGTAGTTTGGCAACAGCTGGAGGTCCGCTAATTGCATATCCCTGCTGTACAGCCTCTAAATGAGCTAGATGGAAGGAACCCCACTCTGATGGTCTCAGGGGTATGTACCAGCTTTATATTACAAACCTTAAATAGGTTTTCTCTTGGCAGCGACCTCCAAGCTCTTCTGTGCACTCTGTCACTAACCTGAGACTTGTAGTTCCTCAGCATCCCAGTCTGATGAGCGCCAGCTTCCCACAGACCTTAATTGGGTCTCTATTGCGGCCTCTAGCTCTCCTGATAACCTGCATAAAAAACGGGCCTACAGCGATCTGTAGTCCCACACATGCATAGCGCTGAGCGACAGCTACTTCCGCAGACAGAGAGAGGCATTCACATCGATAATTCCTATGCATGCCAGCTTCCAAGATGGCGCCGGCTCGCTCACGACGCTACGGCGCATGCGCGGTCATGACGTCATCACCGGGCGACGGCAGTTTTAAAAACCAAATCCTTTTCTGCTGTTTTCCTCTTGAACACTGCACCTGTCAACAGCGCTTTTCAGTGGGATAGATTGCACTACTGTCTCTTCCTTAAGGTAAGCCTCTAAAATCTATTTTCCTACTGGGTCTCACCTACCACTGCCTGCATGCTCATTCCCCACTATCTGTTGTAGGGGACTCAAGACTATATCTCTCCTCATGGAGGTCGCTGCCCCGGTAGACCATCACCAGCCTAATAGGTAAGGGGGGGGGGAAGATTGGTAAGTAGTGAAGATTGAAAAAGAGAGCCTGCCACTAATGCTGTCTAAATTGGACAGCCCTATCAGGTCGGCCAAATCGTCGGACTCAAGATGACAAGAGCCATCTAGAAGGAGCCCAAGCCATAGACAAAGCCGCTCAGATCGCGGTAGAAGTCGCTCACGCACAAGACGAAGTCGCTCAAGTCGCAGAAGGAGCCGTTCAAAATCCTATTCACGGCACAGACACTCCTACCGGAGGTCTCCTTCACGCAGACGCTCTCCTCCCCCTCAGCATTCCCGTCCATCAGGGAACTCATGCTGGGTGTGCGGTGCCATTGCACTTCCGGACAAGCTAGCCTGTCGCACATGCTTGGACGAAGCAACCAGAGAGAGAGAGCCAAGTAGAGAACTGGCCATATTTACACCCCTGCAAATCGCAGAGTCAGAAACAAGCAGATCAGTGCAAGGCACTTCACCTGCGACTCCCTCCACATCTAAAAAGTCAGACCCCCTATCTGACAATGAGGACTTGGAGGTATCCACTGGCTTTGACTTCGCACTTATAGAACCCTTCATAAAGTCAGTGAAGGAAGCTATAGAATGGGAAGAGGAAAAAGAAACTCCGCAAAAAGCGAAGAAATATTTTCCGAATCTCAAAAAAGAACCAGAAACCTTCCCATTTATAGAAGAACTGGAGGAATTGATTAAAGACAAATGGCAAAAACCTGAGAAAAAGACCAGTCTCAGCAATAGACTTGCCAAACTGTACCCATTAAAGGAATCCAGTGCCAATCCACTAGTAACTCCCCCAGTGGTGGACTCCTCCCTGATGGGCCTAGCCCGGCACGTAACTCTTCCAATAGAAGATGCGACCACATTCAAGGATGTATTGGACAGAAAGATCGATCTGGATCTCAAGAGAGCCTACTTATCCGCAGGTGGTGCCTGCAGACCCGCAATAACACTAGCAGCAGTGGGAAGGGCTATATCAAGTTGGTCCTCCAACGCTGAGAAGTTGGTAGCAGAAGGAAGAGAACAAGAGCGAGTAATCACAGCTCTCCAGGAATTCAGCCTTGCAGGCGACTTTGTCGCAGAAGCCTCTGTAGTAGGGCTGGGCGATTTTCCCCCAAAAAAAAATCTGCGATTTTTTTATAAAAAACTCGATTTACGATTCGATTTTTTTTTTTTTATTATATTAATTAAAGTGCATCAACAAACAAAATTGCAAAGGCAAACCCTTTCTCTAACTGCAAAGTCAGTGTGCAACAAACACACAATATAATCCAGCGCTCATGAAACATACATTATTAACTATTGAAAACTCTTGAAACTCTGTGTGTGATTCCTTCTGTCCCAGCCTTGCTGCGATCCTGGCTCTGCATCCTTTTGGGTTGGAGGGCCCTCCACACGCTGGTCTGCCTGTTGTCCATCATTCAAGGTACTGTGCTCACATGGAGATCATGCCACAGGCTTTGTTTTGACTTTTTTAACCCCTCCTTGCTCCACGGATGTCACTGCAAGTTTAACAAGTTTGTCACCACTGGCAACTGGAGAGTTAAGATTCATTTGCCCTCTGCACATTTGGGATTGGATCCCTCTCTTTATTGTGATAAATGGACTAAGCTTTTTTTATCAATTCTTCAAGAGTTTTCAATAGTTAATAATGTATGTTCCATGAGCGCTGGATTATATTGTGTGCATGTTGTGTATTTTGTACTTCTGGGTACGGATTTTTTCTTGCTGCGCTGGATCCTGTTTTTTCCCCCTTTTGGATACTTTGTACTTCCCAAAATATTTGGGATTTTTTTCTTATTATTATTATTATCATCCATTATTTTTTTTTCTTTATCCACCAATTTAGCGCTTGTGACCTTTTGTTGTTTTTTGCAGTGTGCAACAAAGATTGTTAAACATCCAAATTATTAATACTGTATTTGGATTTAGCTAATAAAACAACAAAAAATCCTGAGGTTACTCTTAGTTGAATTGAACTGTGTCCATGCCTCACTGTACCCTTGTCTCACTGTGCCCGTGTCTCACTGTGCCCGTGCTTCAATCACTGTGCCCGTACCTGATGCAGATTTTCATGGTATACGGATTTTACTGCTACACCGGTGGCCATCCCAGTATTCAAAAGCCGCGCCTCCTCCTCGTCTGTGATAGGCGGAACACTCAATTTCCCAGCATTCAGTGTTCCGCCTATCATGGTCATCCTCATAACACAGACGAGGATGAGAGGATGTCCGTGATAGGCTGAATACTGCCTGCTGTGAAATTGAGTGTTCCGCCTATCACAGACGACGAGGACTCGGGAGGCGCGGCTTTTGAACACTGCAATGGCCGCCGTCTGTCTGCATGACACGCTGATCAGGTAGGCAGACGGCGGCTGCAGCGAGTAGATGTAATTGGGGTAACGCTGCCCAGTGCCATTCCGGATACGCCCCCTGCAGTCCTGCTCCGGAAACTTTGAAGGAAAAAAAAAAAAATTTTTATTTTTTTTTTCAAATTCAAAAAAAAAAAATCAAAAAAAATCGATTTTCTTCAAAACTGAATCGATTTGAGCTCAAAACTCGATTCAAGATTAAAATCGATTTTTTTCCCAGCCCTACTCTGTAGACATAATTAAGTCAACATCCAGAGCAATGTTAATCTCAGTGATGGCCAGGAGGGCACTCTGGCTAAAGCCATGGTCAGCAGACCCCTCCTCAAAGTCCAACTGGTGTAAAATCCCATTTGATGGCACAAACCTCTTCGGGGAGAAACTGGACTCGGCTATTTCAAAAGTCACAGGCGGGAAGTCTGGACTCATTCCTTCAGATAGAAGGCCTAGACAACAAAGGGCACCCACATTCAGACGGAACCTCCCAGATAAATACAGGGAGGCAAAGTCCTACAAGCCCGGCAGGGAGTACAGAAAAAATTGGAGGAATCCACAATCTTCCTTCCTAAAACTCCAAAAATCTAAGACCCCTACCCCGGGGGACCAGAAGTCTTTTTGAAGTTACGCCCGCCCAACCAGCCATAGTAGGAGCCAGACTAAAGGACTTCAAGCAGGTTTGGGCGGAGATAATAAGAGACCCATGGACAGTGGCTACTATCCAAGACGGACACAAATGGAGGTTCAAGAATCGACCTCCCAGGGACCAATTCATCGGAACCAGAATTCCAACATCCCGAGAAAAGAAACTCATATTGGCAGAATATGTCCAGGATCTAATCCAAAAACAGGCCATAGTGGAAGTCCCACCTCCACAGAGGGGAAAAGGTTTCTACTCCCCCCTGTTCTTGGTAAAGAAAAAGACCGGGGATCTGCGTCCCGTCCTAGACCTAAAAAGTCTCAATCGCTCAATCCTGGTGGAGACTTTCAAGATGGAAAGTCTACAATCAATCCTCCATGCCATAAATGTCGGCGATTGGATGCTCTCTGTGGATTTAAAGGACGCTTACCTGCATGTTCCCATTCACACAGCATTCCAAAAATTTCTCCGCTTTTCGGTAAATCACCAACACTTCCAGTTCCAAAGTCTCCCATTCGGGATCTCTACCGCTCCCAGAACATTCACCAAGGTCCTGCTACCAGTGATAGCTCTACTAAGGGAGCAAGGATTGAGAGTCCACCACTATCTGGACGACATCCTATTGCTGGCAGAAAACCAAGAGTCTCTTCTACTCCACCGAGACACGTTATTAACCACCTTACAAAAGTTTGGGTGGCTGATAAACTGGGAAAAAAGCAATCTCCAACCCACTCAGAGAATGGTCTTCCTGGGGGCAGAACTAGATACAAAACTCAACACCATAGAACTCCCCCGAGAGAAAATTCCCATCATTATCCAGAGGACAAAGAGATTACTCTTATCCAACACACTCCCAGCTAGAGAATGTCTCAGCATCATGGGGTCACTATCAGCAACCATTCCTATGGTCCAATGGGCCCAGTGGAACACAAGACCTCTCCAAATGTCATTTCTAAGACAGTGGAACGGGGTATCGATGTCCCAACGAATAACCATCCAAAACAAGGTCAAACAATCACTATGGTGGTGGACCCGGTTGCACAACCTAAAAAGGTACAAACACATAGTCACCTCCCCTCAGGAGGTGATCACTTCAGACGCCAGCAAGGAAGGCTGGGGAGCACACTACATGCAACTCGCAGTTCAAGGCCGTTGGTCTTTCGAGACACAGGATGTAGTATCGAACATCCTGGAGATGAAAGCAGCTTTCCAAGCTCTTCTAGCCTTCAGTCCCCTCCTGAAAGGGAAAGAAGTCCTACTGAGGATGGACAACAGAGTGGCAGTTGCCTATATCAACAGGCAAGGCGGCACCAAAAGCCGATCTATGATGCAGGAAGTCCGCCCAATCCTCGAATGGGCGCAAGTGAACCTATCGGGGTTAACGGCGTTATATGTTCCAGGAACGCAGAACCAGCTGGCAGACACGCTAAGCAGAAGCTTTGCTTCCAACAACGAATGGGCTCTGAGTCACCAAGCCTTTTCCCTCATAGCAAGAACTTGGGGCATGCCGGATATAGACCTGGCAGCGACGCCAGACAATGCGAAGTGCCAGATGTACCTGACAAGAACCCCCTGCCCATCAGCGGAAGGGACAGACTGTCTTCAACACGAGTGGAACTTCCACCTGGGTTACATCTTTCCCCCGACACCTCTCATACCGAGATTCCTCCTCAGGCTCAAGAGGTCGTCCTCCACAGTGATAGCAATCCTTCCATTTTGGCCGAGACGGCCATGGTTTACCACTCTCCTCCAGCTGAACACAGCAAAACCTTTACCGCTTCCACCAGCAGCGGACCTACTTTCCCAGGGAAAACTCCTTCATCCATCCCCGGAAAGAATGCACCTGACAGCCTGGAGATTGAAAGGGCTAGGTTCTTAAACCAAGGCTGCTCCCAGAAAGTGGTAGAAACCCTTCTTCAAGCCAGAAGATACACCACCAACAATACCTATAAGAGAATCTGGAATAAGTTTCTCTCAATAGCACAGCAACAAAACTGGAATCCATCATCTCCAACAGTTGCTCAAATCCTTGAGTTTCTCCAGCTAGGCCTAGAGAAAGGCCTCGGGTCGAGCACTTTAAAAGTTAACGTGTCAGCATTATCAGCTATGACAGGAGTCAAGTGGGCACAAGAGCCCCTAGTCATTCAGTTCCAGAGGGCATGCCTAAAGTTAAAACCTCCCAGAAAACCTTCCTTCCCGACTTGGGATCTTTCAGTAGTACTAGAAGCTCTATCACAAGAACCATTTTTTCCGTTAGAAAACATCTCCTTGTGGGACTTAACACTCAAAGTCACTTTCTTAATCGCAATAACATCAGCCAAGAGAGTCTCAGAGATGCAAGCTTTACTGGCGAAAGAACCATACTTGATCGTCTACCCGGACAAAGTAGTCCTAAGACCATCTGACCGCTTTATTCCGAAGGTGTCATCCTCCTTCCACTTCAATCAAGAGATTAACCTTCCTGCTCTCTCCACAGAACAAGGGGATCCACATCCGCTGGATGTAAGAACTAACATCCTAGCCTACCTATCAACAACAAACGACCTTAGGAAGTCGGAAAACCTCCTAGTCATCCCGCACGGCGTTAGAAGAGGTCAAGCAGCAACCTCTCGCACCATCGCAGCATGGCTAGTGAAGATCATCAAAAGGACTTATTCTCTAAGTCAAATACAAATACCTGAAGGCTTAAAGGCACACTCGACAAGGGCAATGGCGACCTCCTGGGCGGCCTACTGCAGAGTGTCCTCGGAAACTATCTGCCGAGCAGCGACCTGGTCCTCAAGGAATACCTTTATTTCTCACTACAAGGTGGACTCTGCCAGATTATCCACGGCAGAGTTTGGACGAGCAATCATTCAGTCCAACACCTCCATTCCATGTAAATAAAAAAATTGTCTTTATGCTCAGACCCACCCAGTCTGCGAGTTATTCACCCAAAGGTGTATGCTGCCATGATGCGACAGGAAAATGGAAAATTGTATACTCACCTTTCCGTAATTTTCCTTTTCTGTCGCATCTTCATGGCAGCATACAGATGCCCACCCGTCTGAGGTGAGGTATATATATACTAGAATACCTGGGCGGGGGCCCGCTATGGGTTTAATAGTTAAACGGTCCTATCAGGTTGTGAGGGGCGGAGCCACAACCCAAAGGTGTATGCTGCCATGAAGATGCGACAGGAAAGGAAAATTACGGAAAGGTGAGTATACAATTTTCCATTTTTTTAACGCAAAACGGTGCTATTTTGTTTTTTTGGTTTAATATACCGTACTTCAATGGAGAAGCTGCAGAAAAGCATGTAATGTGTTTTTGCGGCAATTTGTGTTTTGTAATCTGCCCAACAACAAATTGGGCAAAAAAAAATAAAAAATGCAAATCGCAGCAAAATTACCTTTTTTTTACGTTTATTAACAGATTAGTCGATTAATCGAAACAATAATCGGCCAACTAATCGATTATGAAAATAATCGTTAGTTGCAGCCCTAAAATCAATCAATATACGCTTATTGGATTTTTTTTATCAAAAGCAGAATACATATTGGCCTAAATTGATGAAGAAATCTGATTATTTTTTTTTTGATTGGATATGTTTTATAGCAGAAAGTAAAAAATATATATATTTTTTAAAAATTGACGGTCTTTTTTTGTTTCTCGCGCAAAAAGAAAGGTGATTATATACCACCAAAACATAGCTCTATTTTTGGGGAAAAAAAAGGACATCCATTTTAGTTGGGTACAGCATCCCACTGCCGCGCAAATGTCAGTTAAAATAACCCAGTGCCGTATCGCCAAAAAATGGCCTGTTCACACTGGAGCGGCACGACTTTGGGCGCGACTCGGCAAGGCGATCTCAAGATGACTTAAGAGGTGACTTGCAAAGTGACTTCTGTATTGAAGTCAATGCAAGTCGCCCCGAGTCGCCCCCAAAGTCGTACAAGAACCTTTTTCTAAGTCGGAGCGACTTGTGTCGCTCCTATTAGAACGGTTCCATTGAATAGAGCGGAGCGCGACTTGTCAGGCGGCTGAGTCGCCTGATGAGTCGCCCCAGTGTGAACCGGCTCTTAAGGGGTTGTAAACCCTTGTTTTAAAAAAAACAAAAACAAAAAAAAAAACTATCATACTTACCTCTACTGTGCAGTTCGTTTTGCACAGAGTGGCCCCGGTCCCCCTCATCTGGGGTCCCACATCGGCGCTGGTGGATCCTTCCCACATTGAGTGTCCACGTTGGAGAAGCGCTCTCCTTGGTGGACACCCCTGTGGGCACGCTCCAGAGTCCCGCATCTGTGTCCATTCACACAGAATGCAGGACTCGGCCCCGCCCCCCGGCGCCGCATCTTTGGATTTGATTGACAGCAGCGGGAGCCAATGGCTGCGCTGCTATCAATCTATCCAATCAGGACACAAGCTAGAGCTGGTGTGCTCGTTCCCTGCCGGAGAAAGATCGGGGTCAGGTATGTAAAACGTGGGCTCAGTGGGGACTGCAGCACCACAGAAGGTGCATGAAGGTGAAAAACCATGAGGGTTTACAACCCCTTTAAGGGGGTAAAACCTTCTGGGGCTGAAGTGGTTAAAGAAGAATATAAAAATAAAAAATAAAATGATTAGTTAAACCCACAAGTGTTTTTTTTTTTACCACTACTGTTCCTCTATAATGGCTTTCAACATTAACAAAATGCAGCCATTTAAAATTTGGATGAAAGGTTTAGCACTCGGAAAAACTTATTGATAGATAAAAAGTACATTTTATACACAACTATATAGATCTGATCCAAAATGAGGGACAAATAAGGAGGAAAGGGGGACAAGGTTCCAAATCAGGAACAGTTGGGAGCTATGTGTATGGGCAGCTTTAGTTTCTCTCAGGCAACATCTACTTTCATAATTTAACAGACAGTGCATTTAGTTTTATCCCAATATTATAAATAAGGCTGTACACATATATGTGTTAATACAGGTAGCGCACAAAACTGGACATAAACGTCTGTGCACTTGTAAACAGGGAAGATTTCTGGAGGAATGCATTTGCAGCATTAGGCTGGATTCACACCTATGTGAACTGGATGTGGTTTCCCCACATCAAATTCGCATAGCAGGAGAATGTGACGGGCTCTCTATGGAGCCGGTTCACATATGTCCGGGGCGGCTGCAGAGTGCACTGCAAAGAAACGATGTGCGTCTTTGGCTCAGTTTCAGGGCCGAATTCAGGCAAAGATTCATCCCTGAATTGGAGAATGGGGACGCACAGCATTCCTGTGCGATCCGCAGCCGTTTCCAGTGTGAACCGAGCCTTAATGTATGCTGAATATTCTGTGACAGTGCTGTACCCTACCACTGTGCACAAAGGAGTCTATGTCACACAGGGTTATCACTGATGCAGGATGAGGGGCTCCAGAATGTCCATTCTGAATGGAGAAAACTTTTACAGGATTGGTAATGCCCTAATGGGGTTCTGGAGTCCGGAGTCTTTGAAGAGTCTTGGGAGAGCTGACGCCTCTAATCCTGTGTCCACGTTTTTACTGGAGACCAGCATGTGTGTGGAGACAGACACTAGGAGAGTGTCCACCCTGGCCTCAAATAGAGGTGGCCAGACCTGACCAGGCCATCACCTGTGAGGCATTAGGAGATTGTGTATCTTTAGGCTGGGGCCCCATGTGGGCATTTTGCGTCACAAAGCTGACTGAGCCAAAGTGGCGAAACTGTGGTAAAAGAGTGATTTTTTTTAAAAATTCCAGTTAATAATCGAAGAGACTAGGCATTTCAACAAACGGTGAAGAATTTCCTTGACTAATTTTCATAGAAAATGGTGTTATCTACCATGAGCATCCGCTCCATAGGGCAAGGGGGGTCATTTGCCCCCCCCTGGAATCAAGAAGGTGTTGGCCAAATTGGCAGTGTTCTACACCCTCCGCCGCCCTTACACCCACTTCCAGCCCCGTTGGACCTGCTGAAGGTGAGATGGAAGGAGAGCCAGGCTGTGTGTGTGGTATGGAGGGAGGAGGAGATGTCCTACAACACGTGTGTGTGTGTGTGACTGCAGAGACATGGCGTCATAGGACACGTCATACATATGGTCAGTGTGGTCAGTGTGCAGTGTAGTGGTCAGAGTGTAGTGTGTGTAGTGTCCAGAGGTGCAGGGTGCTGCTGTGTAATGTAAAGGGGTGCAGGGTGCTGTGTAATGTAAAGGGGTCCAGTGGTGCAGGGTGCTGTGTAATGTAAAGGGGTCCAGTGATGCAGGATGCTGTGTATTGTAAAGGGGTCCAGTGATGCAGGGTGCTGTGTAATGTAAAGGGGTCCATTGATGCAGGATGCTGTGTATTGTAAAGGGGTCCAGTGATGCAGGATGCTGTGTAATGTAAAGGGGTCCAGTGATGCAAGGTGCTGTGTAATGTAAAGGGGTCCAGTGATGCAGGATGCTGTGTAATGTAAAGGGGTCCAGAGCTGTGGGGTGCTGTGTAATGTAAAGGGGTCCAGTGATGCAGGGTGCTGTGTAGTGTAAAGGGGTCCAGAACTGTGGGGTGCTGTGTAATGTGAAGGGGTCCAGAGGTGCAGTTGGGGGTCCACAGTAGTGACAAAGAGATATTTAAAGATGCAGGGGGCACAGTGGGGTGTTTTTACATTTTAACGTGGGGGGGGGTCTCTTTTAACCCCCGCTAGCGGTCGAAGAAAGGGTAAAATGCGACCGTGTATTGCCGCTGCTGAAGCGCCCCCCTCCCCCTGAAAACATTTCAGCGGATGCCCATGGTATCTACCCCTCTGCAGAAATCTGAGGCCCATTTACAGGCCAAAATAACTCCTTCACCTCAGGCCATGATAATCATCACCCCAATCTTGAGGCAGCATTCAAAGTGACTGACAGGGTGCACTTTAACGATAGGAGTACCAAGCACTGTAATCTCTCTTATCAGCATGCACCAGTGAAGCTTCCAGTCAGAAAGCCCACAGTAACTTTGATGACTTCTACAGTTCATGACTCCCCTGTGCCCTTCACTATGGGCACAGCATATCGCTGGGTGATGTTATCCTACAAAGAATCAGCTTTATTAATGCAATTTACATACATCGGGTGGTTTATGAGAATTGAAGCAATGAAATAACAGGACTGGTTCAGCAACAACTGACAGTAAACAACTGTTCATATTTTACATCTACCACCACTTTACATTTCTCCAGGTCTAAAAATTAATAATTTGGCAAAAAATTGTAAAAAATATATGTTTTTCATATCTAATAGGCATGGTTCAACTTTACCAAAAAACTGCCAATATAGCTAAGGGGCACCTGTACATAAAAACAAACTGTGCAACTTTGACCAAAGTTGAATAATGCTCTTATAATGCTATAAATGCACACTTTGCTCTTACCTTTTGATGGATAAAGCCGGGGTTACTCTGATTGGTTTCACAGTGTGATACATTGTCATTGAAGGTAAGAGTAGTATTAAATTCATCCTGCCACATCCTGTGATAGATGTACTGCCCTATTATTGGAAAACTGACAAAACTTGCAAAGCAGTAGATGGCCATCACTGGCTCCACCAGCTGGAGCTTCTTCATGTTGGCACCTTGTCAGGTCCTCTACTCCATGGACACATCCACGATCCTCTTCACTCCTTTATCCCTGTTAGCAACATAGACAAACTTATTCAAATGTTTAAATAACAGAAATACCAAAGCTTTGGGAAATACTGACACCTTTCTACTGTGTTTCCCTGAAAGTAAGACCTACCCTGATTATAAGACCTACCCTGGTTTTCCAGGAGGGCTGCAATATAAGCCATGCCCTGAAAATAAGCCCTAGTTTGAAGTGGTTGTCTCCTCCATTTCTCCTGCCTGTCAGCGGTGGATCTCGACCCCCCCTCTCTCTGCAATGCTCGGATCGTGGAAGAGCGCTCAGGCAGGCTATGGAAGCCCAGAGCGGCACTCGAATCTCTTCTTCTCCTGCCTGTCAGTGGGGGATCTCGACCCCCCCCCCCCCCCCTCTGCAATGCTCGGATCGTGAAATACCGCTCAGGCGGCTATGGAAGCCCAGAGAAGCACTCAGATTTCTTATTCTCCTGCCTGTCAGTGGTGGATCTCGAACCCCCCCCCCCCCACTCCCTCTGCAATGCTCAGATCGTGGAAGAGCCCTCAAGTGGGCTATGGAAGCCCAGAGCGGCGTTATAATAAGGTACCTGACACAACAGATTACAGAAACACACACCTTTCCCAACATATACTACTGTAATAGAGGAAACTCTAAAAGCCCACTACCACTTTTACTTCACTTCACACAGAAGATTCCTGACAGGCAGGGAGGGAGAGGAAGCTACTGACGTTTTTATAACGTTTATTTAACGTCCAGTGTGCATGAGGCCTTAGCCTATTAATACTTTATCTGCATTGCTGGTGATGTTTGTAGTGTGCAAGACTGAATGCTACAAGGAAATGCTTCATAAAATACCAGGGCGATGCCAGTCTGTGAATCATTGTGTCATACTGGTATATAATCAGTAGTCACATCACACTGCATAGTTTATGTGACAAAGTGCTCCCAACCCAAAGCAAATTATACGATGTAGAGCCAAGGTTAGGCAAACATTTCAGTCAGTTCAGCTGAAATCAATAAGAGATACAAGACTACAGGCATTCCCCAGGTTATGAACAAGATTTCAAGGTTCTGTAGGTTTGTTCTGAAGTTGAATTTGTAATTAAGTTGGAACAGGAACTTTTTTTTAAGTGTTTTGCCAGCCCAAAAAATATTTTTACGTTTCGGATAGCATAGGGAAAGGGTTAACTGGCCATGCGGTGAGCAACAAGATGGCCGCCCTGCAGCCTGAGAGCGGCGTGACGTCACGCTGTTTCCGTTCTTAAAGGGTTTATTACCCCAGTGATTCAAATTCCTGATACAGTATGTGCCTGCTGTACCATGTACTTGTATGAGAAAGTCTCCTGTTCTCTTAGTATTGCTTCCTTTGTGTAAACTTCCTGGTGTTCCTGCCAGCCCCTCTGCTTTCCTATAAAAAACAAAAACAAAAAAACCCTGACCACACTAAGACCCCTTTCACACTGAGGCGATTTTCAGACGTTTTAGCGCTAAAAATAGTCTCTAAATAGTGCCTGAAAAACGCCTCCTATTCATTCACTGGAGCGGTGCACTTGCGGGACGTTAGGAAAAGTCCAGCAAGCAGCATCTTTGGGGCGGTTTTGGAGTGCTGTATACAGCGCTCCCAAAACACCCTGCCCATTAAAATGAATGGCCAGTACTTCCAAAGCGCCTGAAACGCGTTTAGAAGGCGCCACGAGGGCGTTTTTAACCCCTTCTTTGGGTTTAAAAGCGCCACGCTAGCTGCCAAAAACCGCCGCTTAAACAGCGCTAAAGCGCTGCTAAAACGAGCGGCGCTTTAGAGCCAAAACACGACAGAGGCCCCAGTGTGAAAGGGGTCTTAGCAGGAGAACACATCGTGGTCAGTTTTCTCAGTGTGGTGGGAACTCAGTCTGCTCTCCTCCAATGATCAGACTTGCCCTGACATGCCATTCCCTCCACAGCCTGTCACTGGGAAGATCAGTGTACTGTTGCTTCTCCTTCCCCAGGTCTTATGTAGCTGAGAACAGAGGGAAGGTGATCACTTATAAAAAAGGGGGGGAAAAAAAGGAAATAATGTTTTTTTTATATATCTATACACAAATGTTTTGTCTTTCAGGCCAAGATAACATAAATATCCGATAAAGAACCTGAAAGGATAGCTCAACCCTAGGACCAAACAATTACCGTATTTAACGGCGTATAACACGCGCCGGCGTATAACACGCACCCCAAGTTTAGGAGGGAATTTTAAAGGAAAAAAACTTTTAGGAGGGAAATTCAAGGAAAAAAAACTTACATTTAAATGCAGCATGCAGCCTTGCCCAGTGTCCATCTGCAGCCTTGCCCAGTGTCCATCTGTCCATCTGCAGCCTTGCTCAGTGTCCATCTGTCCATCTGCAGCCTTGCCCAGTGTCCATCTGTCCATCTGCAGCCTTGCCCAGTGTCCATCTGTCCATCTGCAGCCTTGCCCAGTGCCTTTGCAATCTTGTCCGTCTCGCCGTTTTTTTAAATTTGGCGCCGATTTCTGTGGAGAGGAGCGAGCGGGGCCGAGTGTACTTCGGCTAGACTCGGCTCCTCTCGCAGTCCCGCCCATCTCCACTGACTGCGCCGCTGACAGAGAAAGCCGAGTGTACTTCGGCTAGACTCGGCTCTGCTCACAGTCAGGGGCAGGACTGCGAGAGGAGCCGAGACTAGGCGAAGTACACTCGGCTTTCTCTATGTCAGCGGCGCAGTCAGAGATGGGCGGGACTGCGAGAGGAGCCGAGTAAAGCCGAGTGTACTTCGGCTTCGGCTCCGCTCGCTCCTCTCGCTCATTTCAGCAGGGGAATTCGACGGAGTATCGGCGTATAACACGCACCCACGATTTTCCCCTGATTTTAAGGGGAAAAAAGTGCGTGTTATACGCCGATAAATACGGTAAGTAGTATTAAACGCTAAAAAAAATTTATGGAATCCATCCATTTCTCGTAACGTGACAATCATTCTGGATTAAGTTTCCATTTTTATTTTTGGTTACCACTTTTTGAAATGATCTTTGCCGCTGGCTCCAGAGTGTTCTGCACCGCTTCCCTGAACTTCTGGGTAAAGGGAGCATGCACTGAGCATGTCAGCATTGAATTATTTGCTTGAACAGCAGAAGCTCCATCAAGCTGCTAGAGAAAAAAAGAGTGTCTTGCTGATGTAGGCTTCTCGTAGTACTGAATGTGTGGACGCATGTATCTGGCTGAACTTGCAGCCAGGAGCACGCACACAGAAGTGGTCTATTGGGAGCTGGCAAGGGGATGGTCATGGAGCCACAGTAAATAGGAAGCTGGGGCAGAGTCAAGATGGGTCGCAAAGCAATTTTCCACCCAGCTTCTTCCACAAAAGCCAATTGAAAAATGGACTTTCTTTAAGCTGGGTGGTTCTGACAGGGCTAAGACCCCTTTCACACTGGGGCCGCGGCCACGTCAGTGCTAAAGCGGAGATTTAGCGCTGTTTAAGCAGCACTTTTCGGCTGATTACGGGGCGCTTTTAACCCCAAAGAAGGGGTTAAAAACTCCCGTGTTGCGGCGTTTATGAAGCGCTGCCAATTCATTTCAAATGTAAAGTCATGCTCCAAAGTAGTACTGGAAATTGTGCGACTTTGGAGTCACACTAGTGCGAATGGAGCCTAATACCGCGTACACACGATCGGAAATTCCGACAAGAAATGTTCGAAGTGAGCTTTTGGTCAGAAATTCTGACCGTGTGTAGGCCCCATCGGACATTTTCTGTCGGAATTTCTGACAACAAAAATTTGAGAGCTGGTTCTCAATTTTTCCGACAAGAAAAGTTCTTGTCGGAAATTGCGATCGTCTGTATGCAATTCCGATGCACAAAAAAACATGCATGCTCAGAATCAAGCAGAAGAGCCAAACTGCCTATTGAACTTCATTGATCTCGGCACGTCGTACATCTTGTACGTCACCGCGTTCTTGACCTTCGGAATTTCAGACAAGATTTGTGTGACCGTGTGTATGCAACACAAGTTTGAGCCAACATCACGTCGGAAAAAAATCCACGGTTTTCTGGTCGGAATTTCCGATCGTGTGTACGCGGCATTAAGCTGGCCATACACAAATTTAATTCTGTCCAATTTTCAATAGACAGGGCATTTTGGGAGCGCTAAATACAGAGCTCCCAAACCACCCCAAAGATGCTGCTTGCAGGACTTTTTAAAGGGTCCCGCAAGCGCACCGCCCCAGTGTGAAAAGTCACATTTGAATGAATGGGAGGCGGTTTTCAGGCACTTAGCAGAGACTATTTCCAGCGCTAAAGCACCTGAAAAGCACCCCAGTTGAAAGGGGTCTAACTGCTAAAAGAATTTGAGCAGATTCAGCAGAAATTAGACAAAAGTCAATTTGTGTATGGCCAGCTTTAGGCTCCATTCACACTAGCGCGACTCCAAAGTCGCACAATTTCCAGTGCGACTTTGGAGCACAACTTTGCTCCAACTTTACATTCAATGGGCCCAGGTAGCACCAAAGTAGTGCAGGCACCCTTTTAAAATTGGTGTGACTGTTGCACTGATCTGAACAGGTGCCATTAAAAAGAATGGGCTGTGACTTGCCATATTCAAAGTCGCATTACAAGTCGCACAAGTCTGAATGGAGCCTTAGGCCCCTTTCACACATGCCGACCGTATGTCCGCTTTTTCCTCCATCTGTTTACGGATGAAAAAGGGACATACATTGGTCCCTATGAGATAGCGGGTGTCAGCGGATGAATATCCGCTGACACTCGATCTCCTCCGTGTCCGCAATCCCCCGATTCTGCAGACGGAGAAAAATCCAATTTTTCAATCCGTCTGCAGAGCGGATCGGGTGAACACGGACAGACGGTCCGTGTGCATCCGATCCCCCCATAGGGGTGAGCGGAGATCTGACAGGGCGGACCCTGCATAGTGTGCGGGGACCGCCCTGTCATCCGCCGGCTCAGCGGGGATCAGCAGAGCGATCCCCGCTGAGCAAGCGGAGGTTCACGGGGCGAATCTTCACAGATCAGTCCCGTGTGAAAGGGGCCTTAGACTGACACTGAAAAGAACAAACTATTTCAACTAGCCTGAATATGCACACATCCAATTATCATGCAAAAAAAAGAAAAGCATACTGAGCACAGCATGGCTAATTAACTGACTTGCTGGCTAACGATTTAAGTACAGCATTATTAGACACTAATCTATATGGAACTCCATTACTTTTAAATATCTTCAATTAAAGTGGTGATAGCATAGGACGCCACGCCAAGCTGGCTCTCCCTCCACATGCCGATATCACTTTCTGCTGGCATGAGAAATGTTATTTACAGTGTATGAAAAGCCAAAACGTTTTTTTTACATTTTGGAAGAAGTAAGGGAGGCTTAAAGGGACACTAAACCCTGGTTTACAAAGTGTTCTATTAAAGTATTTATTCTTATGCCTTGTACACACGATCGGAATTTCCATCGGAATAAACTCCGATGGGTTTTTCCGACGGAATTCCGTTCAAGCTACACACTGTCACACCAAATCCCGACCGTCAAGAACACAGTGACGTACAACACTACGACGAGCCGAGAAAATTGAAGTTCAATGCTTCTGAGCATGCGTCGACTTGATTCTGAGCATGCATGTTATTTTCTCAGTCTGAGTTCCATACAGACGAACGGAATTTCCGATGTTCTCTTTCTAACTCTGTCTGAATTTTCGACGAAAAAAGTCAGATGGGGCATACTCACGGTCGGAATATCTGATAAAAATATCCGTCTGACTTTTTTCCTCGGAAATTCCGACCGTGTGTACGGGGCATAAGTTTTAAAAAGTACCTTCTATTGCTCTCAGCCTCCTCCAAATGTCTTTGTTTTTGGTGCTGAAATTCAACTTCCTGTTAGAGGGTGGCTACATCCATTCTCTGTGGTCCCGCTGTATGTAGGAATGTAGTCACCCTCTCACCCCTGAGATGGACTAGGTACTAGTGTGCAGTGTGCATACAGCAGTGCACATGACCACCACTAACATACATAGGTAATTCCAAAAAATGGAAGTGAGAGAGGAAAAGGAGAGGTTAGGGAGTTCACAGAGTATACTACAAGGAGGCAGAAAACCACAGGAAGAAACTATTCCAAGCAGTATTAACTACTTAAAGCGGTTGTATACTCTGTATTTGAACTTCTACCTACAGGTAAGCCTATAATAAGGCTTACATGTAGGTAAAAAGAATATCTCCTAAACCTGTAGGGTTTAGGAGATATTCTCCTCGCAATGACCCGCTGACTGCAGTGGCGCATGCAGATCGGGGATTCTTGGCTAAAGCCCGGCAGCCGCCGGACCTTGCTGACATGCGGGAGTGACGACATCGCCGTTTCAGCCACTCACAGCGCTGGACCGGCGATCCCCGGAAGACACGCCGAGGCAAGATGACATCTCCCTCGGCGTGGACCAGGTACGTTACCAACGCCTCGTTCTAAGGTAAGTATTTCATAATGAGCTAGTATGCGGTGCATACTAGCTCATTATGCCTTTTGCCTTTCAGGTATGTAAAAAAAAAAAAAAAAAGCAGCAGCGGGTATACAGCCGCTTTAAAGTGGAGTTCCACCCAAAATAACATCCATATATGACCACACTCCTTACACTAAAAACATGTACAGTAGCCACTTTTTTTTTTTTTTTTTTCTGTACATACCGTAATATTGTCATTTCAATTCCGGCTTCCGGGTACTCACTCCCGCGGGAGTAGGCGTTTCTATTCTCCCGCAATGTAATCTGGGAGTTCGCCCAGATGTGACATGTCCTGCAGAAAAAGTTCCCCGGCGGATAAGGTTCCCCCCCCCTGTACTGCGCATGCGCGGCACGAACCTCAGCGGAGTTTCCGAAAGTAGCCGAACATGTAGAGCTGTGAGTCGGCTCTACACGGCGCCTGCGCAGTCAGCTCTACATGGCTCCTAGTCATTGCGCAGGCGCCGTGTAGAGCTAACTCGCAGCTCTACATGTTCGGCTACTTTCGGAAACTCCGTTGAGGTTCGTGCCGCGCATGCGCAGTACAGGGGGGGGGGAACCTTATCCGCCGGGGAACTTTTTCTGCAGAACACCGTCCACCGCTACCAGGAAGTCAGTGCTTGTGGGCTTCACAATGCCCACAAGCAAAATGGAAAATTCTGACGGCTGATTTTAAAAGTGCATTTTTTGCCAGAAAAAAGACAGGGGAGGTTAAAAATCACCAAACACGTGAGTACTAATTGGTGATCTACAAATATTTTGCATGCATGCTAAAAAAATAAAAAAAAAGATTTGCCGCGGAACCTCCGCTTTAAGGACAAAGCCTATTTTTCAAACTCGTTGTGTACAAGTTAAAATCATTTTTTTTGCTAGAAAATTACTTAAAACCCCCAAACATGATTTTTTTTTCAGACACCCTAAAAAAATAAAATGGTGATTGTTGCAATACTTTATGTCACCATATTCTTACAAGCGCAATTTTTGTGGAAAACATACACTTTTTTTAATTAAAAAATAAGACAACAGTAAAGTTAGCCCAATTTTTTTTTATATTGTGAAAGATAATGTTATGCCGAGTAAATTGATACCCAACATGTCACGCTTAAAAATTGCGCCCACTCGTGAAATGGCGACAAACTTTTACCCTTAAAAATCTCCATAGGCGACGTTTAAACATTTCTACAGGTTATACCAGTTTTGAGTTATATAGGGGGTCTTTTGCTAGAATCATTGCTCTCACTCTAATGACTGCGGCGATACCTCACATGTGTGGTTTGAACACCGTTTTTCATATGCGGATGTGACTTGCTTATGCGTTCGCTTCTGTGCGTGAGCTCGGCGGGACGGGGTGCTTTACATTTCTTTTTTATTTATACACTGTCTTTTTTAAAAAAAAAATTGGGCTCACTTTTATTCCTATTACAAGGAATGTAAACATCCCTTGTAATAGAAAAAAAGCATGACGGGAAAAGACCTCAGATCTCATATTTACACTTAAAAGCAATTAAAAAAATTTTTTTATTTATTTTTCAATATTTTTTTTCGCCTTTAAGGCCACTGGACGGAAGTCACGTTTGACGTTGCTCCCGTCATCCAATAGTATGTTTTTTTTTTATATCGCAGCTTAGATGTGATGGCTGCATTTGTTTTATTTTTAGACTTTCTTTCTTCTATTTGCATCTGGCAATCCAGCTAAAAAGTCGGTTGTTGTTCAAAGGAACAAGCTCTCTTCCAGGTGTATCAGTTTACACAGAGAGGACAAACCATTTACCACTGACAGGAGTGATTACAATAATCAGTTTCTAATTATTCATATAAAATCTTTATCCCAAAAGAAGAAAAAATAACTGGTTGCTGTAACAGATTACAAAATTGGAGCAATTTGATAGTATATTTAAATCACCAGGTGAAAACAGAGGGAGAAAAGCCTAAAAAAAGAAAAACGAATGCAGCCACCACATGTAATGATTGGGAAGTCACAATATATTACATTTTTGGTTTTGGGTTTAATACTGCTTCCATTATAGGGCCATTAAGTCGTGGATGTGGATGGATTGTTTTGGAGAATAAGACCCCATACACACTATTAGATTTTCTGCAGATTTTTGTCTTCAGATTTACCAAAACCATGTAGTGCAAGGGGGCCTGCCTGATTGCAAACCAATTTTAACTCTTTGCCGCATACACGTGAACGGATTTTCCGTTGGAAAAAAATCGGATTGGTTTTTCCGATGGAATTCCGCTCAAGCTTGGCTTGCATACACACGGTCACACCAAATTCCGACCGGCAAGAAAGCGGTGACGTACAACACTACAACGAGCTGAGAAAAATGAAGCTCAATGCTTCCAAGCATGCGTCGACTTAATTCTGAGCATGCGTGGTTTTTAGTGTGTCGGATTTGCATACAGACGAACGGATTTTCCGATAGAATTTTTTTCCGGCTGAAAAATAGAGAACCTGCTCTCTATCTAAGTCCGTCGGAAATTCCGACAGAAAAAGTCTGATGGGGCATACACACGGTCGGAATATCCGATGAAAAGCTCCCATCTGACTTTTTCCATCGGAAATTCCGACCGTGTGTACACGGAATTAAGGTTTGGCCTGATATTATATGGGTTTGGTAAATCTGAAGACAAAAATCTGCAGAAAATCTACCGTATATACGCGAGTATAAGCCGACCCGAATATAAACCGAGGCACCTAATTTTACCACAAAAAACTGGGAAAACTTATTGACTCGAGTATAAGCCTAGGGTGTCCATCTGCATGCCTCACTTTGCCTCACTGTGTCCATGCCTCACTGTGTCCATGCCTCACTGTGTCCATGCCTCACTGTGTCCATGCCTCACTGTGTCCATGCCTCACTGTGCCCTTGCCTCACTGTGCCCATGCCTCACTGTGCCCATGCCTCACTGTGTCCATGCCTCACTGTGTCCATGACTAGACTGACGTTTAACATGGGAGTCTATGGAAGGGGTACCCGGGTTTGAAAAATCGGTGCTCCCTGGCCGTAGGCCCCCTGGACAACAAACTTTTCACACTTGTAGAGGAGAAATGGGGCTACATGTGTGCCAAGTGTCGGGTTCAGGAGACCTACGGCCGGTACATGGGTCCCCAAAGTCACCGGGGAAATTACCATTTAACATGGGAGTCTATGGAAGTGGTGCCTGGCTTTGAAAAATCGGTGATCCCTGGCTTTAGGTCCCCCAGACAACAAACTTTGCACACTAAAGCTGTGTACACATGATCGGTTTTACCGATGAAAACAGTCCGATGGACTTTTTTCATCGGACAAACCAATCATGTATGAGCCCCATCGGTCTTTTTTCCATCGGTGTTAAAAAATAGAACATGTTTTAAATTTATCCGATGGAAAAAAAACGATAGCAAATTCCGATCGTCTGTGTGGAACTCCATCGGACAAAAAAACCCACGCATGCTCAGAATCAAGTCGACGCATGCTCAGAAGCATTGAACTTAATTTTTCTTGGCTCGTTGGAGTGTTTTACGTCACGCCGTTTGGGACGATCAGTTTTTTGACTGATGGTGTGTAGGCAAGACTGATGGAAGTCAGCTTCATCGGATTTCCGATGGAAAAATCCATCGGTTTAAAATCCATAGGAAATCCGATCGTGTGTACGGGACTTTATATAGGAAGAGTGGGGCTACATGTGTGCCAAGTTTGGGTTCCAGGGGCCCTACGACCGGCCGGTATCGGGTCCCCAAATTCCGGGAGATCAGGCGCAAAAAGGTGACTCGAGTATAAGCCGAGGGGGGCATTTTCAGCACAAAAAAATGTATATACGGTAATAGTGTGTATGGGGTCTAATGCCCCGTACACACGATCCGAATATCGTACGACAGATCGTACGACTTTTTTCGCTTAATAGTCGCAAGTAAAATTAAATAGGTTACTAAAGTCACGAAAATTCTCGTACGACAGAAAAAAAAATCGGAAGTGATGTCATGTGTTGTAATGTATTTGTGTTGTATTTTCGGACGACAACTGTACTGACTAAACGAAAATCGTACGATTTGTTATCGTGCGAGGAAAATTTTTGTGCATGTCCGATAAAATAATATTGGATGAACTGTCATAATCGGCTCTCGAAGCTCTGTACTAACGATCCGATTATCGTACGATTCTTCCTCGGACAACATTTTTCGTACAATATTCGGATCGTGTGTACAGGGCTTAAGGATATGGTTTAGTATCACTTTAAAAAACCCCATCAGGTTCTATTCTGTAGCCTGTGTCCTGTTCGGCTCCATTTACACCTATACATTTGGCTTTTGAGCATTTCTGCAGTGCTTTTTGCGTTTTTTACCACGATTTACGTTTTTTATGCTTTTTTTGGGCAAATTTGTTGTTGGGCAGATTAAAAAAACGCAAATCACTGCAAAAATTGCGGTAAAAGCGCAGTCCATGCTTTTCTGCAGCTTCACCATTGAAGTCTATTGAACCAAAAAGGCAAAAAAAAAAAAAGCACAGTTTTGCGTTTTACAAAAAGTCCCTGACCCTTTCCAAAAACGCAGAGGCACAAACATGCATTGATGTTAATGTGTTCCATAGGAACCCATGTTAAAAATAATGTCCCACGTTTGTGCAAAAAGCATGAAAAAACACATTGGTGTGAACGGTGAACGGAGCCTTAGCCCTCGTTCACACTGAAGGTGCGTTTGGAATCGTGCGAGTTCAGCTAAACTTGCACGATTTCAAACCCAAATGTCAGTACGAGTTCGGGGGCGATTTGAAAGACATCTTGTGAGGGTTCCTGCACAGATGTCTATTGAAATCGCCCCCGAAGTCGCCAAATGTAGCGCAGGAACTACTTTTGGGAATCGGTGCGGCGCCACAAAGTCAGCGTCGCACCAATTGGGACAGTGCCGTTGCCGGCAATAGGCTGCGATTTGCCATGTCAAATTGCCCCGATGTGAATAGGGGCTCAGGGAAATTTCCCTTCAGTATCTGTCTTAAAGCGGAAGTAAACCCATCGATTTAATGCCAACTGTCACATTGGTCGTGCTCTCAACCAAACTGTCAAACCATCCAATGGCTGGTGTCATAACTGATCACATGTGCAGCATCATGGCAGTTGAAGATTAAACAGAGGCCAAGATGGCAGCTTCCTTGCCTGAAAATGATAGGAGGGTTTACTTCCACTTTAAGGACCCAACAGGTAGTTGAAGGAAACCTGAGAGAACTGAATTCGCACCAGAACATTTCTCTGGACCTCTTGCTCTCGTGGTTGATCACCAGGACAGGTAGAGGGGTGAATCTCACCAATGGGGACACAGACAGCAATAAAAACCTGACAGAGTGTACAACCCTTTCTCACTCTATTTAAAACTGAAAAGTTCAGTCTATACGTACACTTTAAGTCTGAATAATGGTAATATTTCCCTATAACACAAGGGAGGGGGGGAGGGGATTAACAAAGAGAAATCTATCATTTATTTGGCACATACAGGGTTTGCCCGCACTGCAATCCCTGTGCAGTTCTGCATGGGCCTCTCCATGCATTTGTAATGCACACAAAAGCATGCCGGGTGGTGGCAGCGTGGCCTCATTCACGTGAATAGATCACCTTTGCTGGGAGTATTAACCACCAAATGAAGCACAGCATTGTGACTCCAGCATGTGTACAGCCCCCTATTTAGGTGGGCTGTAGGGGGGGCGCCAAAACCACGGCTCAACCTATTATTTTTTCTGCCCCCCTGGCCACTCATGTGAACGAGCCCTTTATTGGCTTAAAAACGAAAAAAATGTGACAGGACCCTTCTTGTTTTAGAGGAAGTGATAGAGCCTGAACAAAAAAAAAGAATACTGTATTTATCGGCGTATAACATGCACTTTTTTCCCCTTAAGATCAGGGGAAAATAGTGGGTGCGTGTTATACGCCGATACTCCGTCAAATTCCCCTGCTGAAAACGAGCGAGAGGAGCGAGCGGAGCCGAAGCCTAAGTACAATCGGCTTTACTCAGCTCCTCTCGCAGTCCCGCCCATCTCTGACTGCGCCGCTGACATAGAGAAAGCCGAGTGTACTTCGGCTAGTCTCGGCTCCTCTCGCAGTCCTGCCCCTGACTGTGAGAAGAGCCGAGTCTAGCCGAAGTACACTCGGCTTTCTCCGTCAGCGGCGCAGTCAGTGGAGATGGGCGGGACTGCGAGAGGAGCCGAGTCTAGCTGAAGTACACTCGGCCCCGCTCGCTCCTCTCCACAGAAATTGGCGCCAAATTTAAAAAAACGCCGACACTGACGAGATCGCAAAGGCACTGGGCACGGCTGCAGATGGACAGATGGACACTGGGCACGGCTGCAGATGGACAGATGGACACTGGGCAAGGCTGCAGATGGACAGATGGACACTGGGCAAGGCTGCAGATGGACAGATGGACACTGGGCAAGGCTGCAGATGGACACTGGGCACGGCTGCAGATGGACAGATGGACAGATGGACACTGGGCAAGGCTGCAGATGGACAGATGGACACTGGGCAAGGCTGCAGATGGACACTGGGCACGGCTGCAGATGGACAGATGGACACTGGGCAAGGCTGCAGATGGACAGATGGACACTGGGCAAGGCTGCAGATGGACACTGGGCACGGCTGCAGATGGACAGATGGACACTGGGCAAGGCTGCAGATGGACAGATGGACACTGGGCAAGGCTGCAGATGGACAGATGGACACTGGGCAAGGCTGCAGATGGACACTGGGCAAGGCTGCATGCTGCATTTAAATGTACGTTTTTTTTCCTTGAATTTCCCTCCTAAAAGTTTTTTTCCTTAAAATTCCCTCCTAAACTTGGGGTGCGTGTTATACGCCGATAAATACGGTATGTCTGCAAACATTCTGTAAACAATACTGAAACTCTGAGAACATTATACCGATGAGACAACCTTTGTCCATTGGAAGTATACAAGGCAATTACACTTGTGTTACTCTGTGAAGAGCAATCCGTGTTTGGTTCGCTCTTCACAAAGCATTTGACAGGTGCTGAGAAGGCGTTGTACCACCTCCTCCCCACCTTTAACGCCTAAATGCCGGATTACCGTGTGGTTGTAGCGTGGGGCCTAGTCACTTGAATAGGTTGCATTTATCATCTAATTCCTGCCGCGGCCATGAAGCAAAACATTGTGACATGTATACACCCCCCAGTTGCAGCCGTTCCATGTAAGGGGAAGCAGTTGAGGGGCACTAAGGCCTGGTTCACACCTATGCAGTTGGCATTTGGTCATTTCTGCAATGCTTTTTGCTGTGCGTTTTTGCACACGTGATTTTTAGTGCGATTTTGCCGTGATTTGCATTTTGCAGTCTTTATGCTTTTTTGGGGGCTTTTGGTCGTTTCTGCAATGCTTTTTGCACACGTGTTTATTGCGATTTTCCTGCAATTTGCGTTTTGCAGTCTTTATGCTTTTTTTGGGGGGGCTTTTGGTCATTTCTGCAATGCTTTTTGCTGTGCGTTTTTGCACACGTGTTTTACCTGCGATTTTGCTGCAATTTGCAGTTTCTATGCTTTTTTTTTGTGGCCAATTTGTTGTTAGGCAGATTAACCACTTAAAGCGGAGTCCCACCCTGAAAAAATAAATACACGAAAATGCAGCAAAAAATGTGAAAAAAAAATATTTTTTTTTTACTCTCCCGAAATACCAGTTGTTATGCAGAAGTCCCTAATCTGCCTCTTCCTTATCCGAGGTGGATCTTCTTCATCCCTCCTACTTGAGGCGTCTTCTGGTGAATGGGCGCGCTGCCTTCTGGGAACTGTGAGTAATCACAAAGAGCAGCCGCCCATTCATAAATCGGCGTGAGACTCACGCATGCGCAGTAGGAAACGGGCAGTTTCCCTTAGTGAGGATGGCGGCGCGGGACCCGTAATCATCGAGGGATCGGCATCGGGGGGGCCATCATCACGGGCGAGTAGAACAGGTAAGTGTCCTTATTGAAAGTCAGCAGCTACAGTGTTTGTAGCTGCTGACTTTAAAAAAATATAAAAAATCGTGGGTGGAGCTCCACTTTAAGGAGAGGAAGGATTTGCCCCCCTTAGGGACCAGGCCATTTTTTGCGAGACGGCACTGCGTCGCTTTAACTGACAATTGCGCGGTCGTGCCACGCTGTACCCAAATAGAATTTATGTTCTTTTTTCCCCACAAATAGAGTTTTCTTTTGGTGGTATTTGTTCACCTCTGCGGTTTTTATTTTTTGAGCTATAAACAAAAAAAAAAAGAGCGACAATTTTGAAAAAAAAAAACAACACAATATTTTTTACTTTTCTCTATAATAAATATCCCAACTTTTTAAAAAATCTCTTCATCAGTTTAGGCCAATATGTATTCTTCTACATATTTTTGGTAAAAGAAAAAAAATCGCAATAAGCGTATATTCATTGTTTTGCGCAAAAGTTATCGCGTCTACAAAATAGGGGATATATTTATGGCATTTTTATTATTCGTTTTTTTTTTGTTTGTTTTTTTTACCGGTAATGGCGGTGATCAGCGATTTTTAGCTGGACTGCGACATTGCGGCAGACAGATCTGACACTTTTGACACTTTTTTGGGACCATTCACACAGCATACATATGCATATAGATGTAGATATATATACACCCACACATATATATATATATATATCTATATACACACACATATATATATATATACACACACACACATATATATATATACACACACATATACAGATATAAAGATCTGTAAATTATAGTGTATTATATATATATATATAGGATAGATGTATAGAGAATAGAAGTTAGTGATTTGCACTGACCTCAGCCATGAGCAGTGTGCGGCGTCCTATGTCCCCCCTTCTCCGGCTGTCACACATGTCACCCCGGGGCCCTCCGCATCTCCCTCCCACTGTCACCCGGCACAACGCTTGTTGTTCTCGGAGACCCCGCCCATCTCCGGTGCTCATTGGTGAGATGGGCATCCCGCCCTTCTGCTCAGGCTGTGTCCAGCGTCCTATGGCGGAGGCGCCTGTCAGTAAGCGGAGCCCCGCCCTCCGTGGTGTGTTGTAATGTATGTTTATACTGTCATCGCTGATCTCGCCGAGAGGAACTCGCATAGAGAGGAAGCGGAGCGGAAATGATGAGGAGGCGGGGTGTAATAATGATCAGTCACGTGGTGTGGTGGGGTGACAGGGGATCAGGTGTTTGGACACATCAATGGTGGGCGCATTGTACAGTTTATGATTAGCAGGGGATCACACCTATGTGTTTTTTTTATTGCAGTTTGCAGAAACACACTACAGTCCATTTAACATGGTTTCCTATGGATACACATTCACATCTGTGCGTTTTGTGGCCAGTGTGTCTTTGGAAAAGGGCGGGGACTTTTTTTTTTTCCTGTGTTTTGCGTGTAATAGACTTTAATGAAATCGCATTGATAACACACGTATTGTGTTTGTGATGCGTTTTTTACTGTATATAGCTGGTTGCTAAGCAGGGGGCCGGGAAGCCAGCCGCCGCGTCCTTAACAAAAAGATGAGTCATCAGCTGTCAGCGGGCTTCCCCGCTGAGAGTTGAATGTACAAAAAAAACATAGTGACTATAACAGCGTGGACCCCCCACGCCCCATACCATGCCCTTCGGGTCTAGTATGGATTCGGAGGGAAATTCCCCTCCCTTTCCTAACCTGCTGGGCTGCATGCTCGGATAAGGGTCTGGTATGGATTTTGGCTCCATATTTAAAAAACATTTTGATGTGGGGGGGGGGGGGGTTCCCCCCGAATCCATACTAGACCCGATGGACCTGGGGGGGGGGCCCTAAGCCGTTTTTCTCATGATGTTTTTTTTGTTTACATTCAGCTTTCAGCGGGGAAGCCCGCGGACAGCTGATGACTTATCGTTTGTTAAGGATGCGGCGAGCGGCTTCCCAGCCCCCTCCTTATCAACATGCAATATACAGTGCGTTTAACCTCCCTGGCGGTATTCCCGAGTCTGCCTCGGGGTGAGTTTTTTATGCTAAAATCGGTAACCCTGAGCCAGACTCGGGCTGCATGGCAGTATACAGGGGAAGTTACTTACCTTGTTCCCTGGATCCTGCGATGTCTCACCGCTGTGTGTGTGAGCTGTCTCCTCGCTCGATTCACACTGCCGAGTGCTGAGCTCCATTCCCTGCAACGTTGCGGCGCACGGGGGCAGAGTTCAGCGCCAAATTCAAAAAGTGAAACACACAATAAATACAGTACACTGTAATCTTACAGATTACAGTACTGTATGTAATAATAACACACCCCCTTTGTCCCTAGTGGTCTGTCCAGTGTCCTGCATGCACTTTTATATTATAAAAACTGTTCTTTCTGCCTGGAAACTGGAGATTGTCCATAGCAACCAAAAAGTGTCCCTTTACGTCAAAAGCGGTTTTAGACCAGCTAGAAAACAGCGATAATAAATTAGAGTCACTCGCAGAATTAAGCGATAGCGATTTGTGGGGAAATTCGTCATCAAACACTAAATCTAATGACAGCGACAATTCTGCAACTGAGCAAATTTCTGTGTTTTTGATTTGATTACATTAGTGAATATTTTTTATTATAATTACATTACTATTTGTTATAATTATTTATAGTTATTTATTATATTATAGGCCTCTAAGATGAACGCATGAGGAGGAAAGCGATACTGCCAACGGAAAATTTGCAGAGAGCTATATCTTTTGGAGGATCATCCTATTATCGCAGTTTGATGTTGTTTGGAGGTGGGATTTGTGATATCCATATTGGAGCATCTACCTTGGAGTTCCCGTCCATGCCTATTTACATCTGATTCACGGTAAGAGTATTCATTACCTACCTGTGTACTGTGGATGTTGGAACGTACCCTCACACCTATCCCTGTTGTTATTAATACAACATATTTACAACGAGAACACTTCCAAACCTTACAGTGGATTCAGCATGTCCATCACGGATTAAGGCTGGGTTCACACTAGTGCGACACGACATCCGTCCTACTTTGGATCCGACTTTGCCCTGCGACATGAAGCCGACATATGTCCGACTTTCAATGAACGGGGATCCGACTTGGATCCCCGCCAATATCAGGCACTGTGTTTGGTATGAATCTTGAGGGGGAACTCCAGGCCAAATTTTAAATTAAAAAAACCCGGTGTGGGTTCCCCCTCCAGAGGCATACCAGGCCCTTGGGTCTGGTCTGGATTTGAACGGGCGCCCCTACGCCGAAAAAACGGCGTGGGGGTCCCCCCAAGGTCCACACCAGACCCTTATCCGAGCACACAACCTGGCAGGCCGCAGGGGAAGAGGGGGGGACGAGAGGGCGGCCCCCCCTCCCTCCTGAACCGTACCAGGCCGCATGCCCTCAACATGGGGGGTTTGGTGCTCTGGGGCAGGGGGGCGACCTGCGGCCCCCCCACCCTAGAGCACCCTGCCCCCATGTTGATGAGGACAGGGCCTCTTCCCGACAACCCTGGCCGTTGGTTGTCGGGGTCTGCGGGCGGGGGGCTTATCGGAATCCGGGAGCCCCCTTCAATAAGGGGGCCCCCAGATCCCAGCCCCCCACCCTATGTGAATGAGTATGGGGTACATCGTACCCCTACCCATTCACCTGGTGGAAAAAAATTGCAATAAAAAAACACTACACAGGTTTTTAAAGTAATTTATTACACAGCTCCGGGGGTCTTCTTCCGACTCCGGCGCTCTTCTTCCGACTTCGGGGGTCTCCGGTGTAGTCTCCGCGCTCTCCGGTTCTTTCTTCAGCCGGGCCTCCGCTAACTTCTTTTTAGCTCTCTTGCTAACAGAGGCCCGGTCTTCCCGTTGTCTCGTCCGGCTCTCCGTTGTCCTTCTCCCGGCCCCTCCACTAACTTCTTGCTAGCTCTTTCGCTAGTGGAGGGGCCGGTCTTCCCGTCGCTGTCGGCTTCTTCTTCCCTCTTCTCCTCCTCGATGTTGACGCGTCGCTTCTTCCCGCTGTAATACTGGCTCTCCGCTCCGCTCCGCATTAATATAGGCTTCTCATGACGTCACAGTCACATGTTCCCATGACGTCACAGTCACATGCTCCGGGGCCATGTGCCCCGGAACATGTGACTGTGACGTCATGAGAAGCCTATATTAATGCGGAGCGGAGCGGAGAGCCAGTATTACAGCAGGAAGAAGCGACGCGTCAACATCGAGGAGGAGAAGAGGGAAGAAGAAGCCGACGGCGACGGGAAGACCGACCCCTCCACTAGCGAAAGAGCTAAAAAGAAATTAGTGGAGGGGCCGGCAGAAGGACAACGGAGAGCCGGACGAGACAACGGGAAGACCGTGCCTCTGTTAGCAAGAAAGCTAAAAAGAAGTTAGCGGAGGCCCGGCGGAAGAAAGAACCGGAGAGCGGGAGACGACACCGGAGACCCTCGAAGTCGGAAAAGACCCCCGGAAGTCGGAAGAAGACCCCCGGAAGTCGGAAGAAGACCGTCGGAAGAAGACCCCCGGAGCTGTGTAATAAATTACTTTGAAAACCTGTGTAGTGTTTTTTTATTGCAATTTTTTTCCACCAGGTGAATGGGTAGGGGTACGATGTACCCCATACTCATTCACATAGGGTGGGGGGGCCGGGATCCGGGGACCCCCTTATTGAAGGGGGCTCCCGGATTCCGATAAGCCCCCCGCCCGCAGACCCCGACAACCAACGGCCAGGGTTGTCGGGAAGAGGCCCTGTCCTCATCAACATGGGGGCAGGGTGCTCTGGGGTGGGGGGGCCGCAGGTCGCCCCCCTGCCCCAGAGCACCAAACCCCCCATGTTGAGGGCATGTGGCCTGGTACGGTTCAGGAGGAAGGGGGGCCGCTCTCTCGTCCCCCCTCTTTCCCTGCGGCCTGCCAGGTTGTGTGCTCGGATAAGGGTCTGGTTTGGATTTTGGGGGGATCCCCACGCCGTTTTTTCGGCGTAGGGTGCCCGTTCAAATCCAGACCAGACCCAAGGGCCTGGTATGCCTCTGGAGGGGAACCCACGCCGGTTTTTATTTAAAATTTGGCCTGGAGTTCCCCCTCAAGAGCAGTACAGCACAAGTCGCATGCCAAAGTCGGACCATGCAAGACTGCGGTCCGACTTTGATCCGACTTCAATGATAGTCAATGGGCTGAAGTCGGATCAAAGTCGGACCAAAGTAGTACAGGGAGCATTTTCAAAGTCGGACCGACATGTGTCGGACCAGTTAGGACGGCTCCCATAGGGAAACATTGATTTTCACACGTCATGCGACATGAGCTCCCAATGTCGGAGCGTTTGTCGCCCCAGTGTGAACCCGGCCTTACACAGACTTTGTTTTGTTTTGATTGTTTACATATGGGACATTTTATTGTATGGTCTATTTGACTAGGTGCACTATTTTTTCACGTTTATATGTATTATGCATGTTTTTTTATTATCACTATTTTGAGTATCTGGGTAGAGTACACTCTAGTACTCATCTTTGAATGTTTATTTTTTCACAATATTGTTCTATTTTTTATGTTAGCAGCTTTTCTTTCACAGGCAGCGCAATTTTTTCCTATATTTTTGTGTATACTGTAATCTTACTGATAACAGTACTGTATGTAATAATTACACACCCCCTTTGTCCCTAGTGGTCTGTCCAGTGTCCTGCATGCACTTTTATATAATAAAAACTGTTCTTTCTGCCTGGAAACTGGAGATTGTCCATAGCAACCAAAAAGTGTCCCTTTATGTCAAAAGTGGTTTTAGACCAGCTAGAAAACAGCGATAATAAATTAGAATCACTCACAGAATTGAGCGATAGTGATTTGTGGGGAAATTCGTCATCAAACACTAAATCTAATGACAGCGACAATTCTGCAACTGAGCAAATTTCTGTGTTTTTGATTTGATTACATTAGTGAATAATTTTTATTATAATTACATTCCTATTTGTTATAATTATTTATATTTATTTATTATATTATAATTTATGATTTTGTGTTTCAAACTTTATCATACCCGGGATGTCTACTAGACTCTTGTTTGGTCAGGTTTAAGTAAGTAATTACTAAGAATTTCAGGCCTATAATACATAACACCAAATTTCCATGCAAAATAATTGTACCGCTTTTGGTACAAAATTCCAGACAGAATCATACCGCCAGGGAGGTTAAAGAGAAAAAAAAGTAATACACAAATTGCACGAAAACTGCATGCAAAAACACATAACAAAACAAGGGTTTCAAAACGCACTGCGAAACGTGCCTAAAAAACGCATCAAGCGCAGCCGCATAGATGTGAACCTAGACTGACTGAGTTCAGGGGTCACTGACCTCCTGGTAACAACTATACAGATGTGATCAGACCTCATCTGCGAGAGTGATTGTGACCAATCTGCTTTGAGCTTAAACTATAACTAAAGGCAAAACTTATTTTTTCGTTTTGGATAGAGTGGATATGGATTAGAGACCATCAGTTTTTATTGCTGTCTGTGTCTAGGGTTGCCACCTTTTCTTCAAGCCAAACCCGAACACTTTAGCCGTGCATGACAATTTTTTTTTTTAAGGGCGAAGGCTTGTGTAAAGGAGAACTCTGATGTAAAGGTGTTTCTGCTCACCAAAGCTCCCACTTACTTTAGAGTTCCCATTATTCCCCCTTAAATCAAGGTTCCCAAAGCCCCCCTTACATCAGAGTCCACAGGGCACCCCTTACATCTGAGTTCCCCTTACCTTAGTACTCACAGACATTGGATGGCATCAACACCTTTAATCCACAATGTATCTTCCGGCTGCTGAGCTTCAAATTTCTAGCCCAACCATCCCTTTCCTGAGGCACAGAACACAGAGATTTGAGTGTTGGTGGGCAGACAGAGGGGTAAGGGTGGTAGGAGGAGAAGCAGATTAAGCCATCTCTCCTCTCCTGTCCATGTATGGGGGTGGGGCCCATGCGCAAATCTTAGTATTTGGCGGTTGTGGTACTCAATTACTTGGGGAACTGCAGTACATTCTGAATAATGTGTCCAGGTTTCAGGAGGTCAATCCTGGACAGGTGGCAACCCTATCTGTGTCCCCGTTAGCAGTGATGGTTTGTGGTATATTTTTCGGTCGTCCACCGGGGCTCAGGGCTGGTCCCAATGAAGGGCGGTAATCATGCAGGATGGTGCTCACGGTTGCAGTGGCAGTGTAGAGTCGCTGGAGAGTGCTGGACCATCCCGGTCGGTTCCCTAAACATGCACTCTGCCAGTTGGTTATATTGTACTGCTCTCCTTGCATGTAGGTCTATCTAAATACATCTACTTTTCAGTCTGGCTTCAGCAGTCAAAATGTTACTGAAACCCGTTGAGTTTTGGGGTTTCCCCTACAACGCTGTACCCAAATAAAATGTGTGTCCTTTTTTTCCCACAAATAGAGCTTTCTGTTGGTGGTATTTGATCACCTCTGCGTTTTTTATTTTTTGCGCTATAAACAAAAAAAGACCGATAATTTTGAAAAAAATTATATATTTTTTTTTACTTTCTGCTATAAAACAAATCCAATAAAAAATTGAACAAATGAAATTTCTTTATACATTTAGGCCAATATGTATTCTGCTACATATTTTTGGTGAACAAAAATCCCCAATAAACGTATATTGATTGGTTTACATGAAATATATAGCACCTACAAACTACGGAATATTTTTATTAATTTTTTTACTAGTAATGGCTGTGATCAGCAACTTATAGCGGGACTGCGATATTACGGCAGACAAATTGTACATTAACTGACACTTTTTGGGGACCAGTGACACTAATACAGTGATCGGTGCTAAAAAATATGCACTGTCACTGTACTAATGACACTGGCTGGGAAGGGGTTAAACAAGGGGGGCGATCAAAGGGTTAACTGTGTGCCTAGCTTGTGCTTTCCTACTGTGTGGGAGGTGCTTTTACTATGGGAAGGTATTCATCAATGTTCCCGCTTTGCAGGAAAACAGGCTCAATACCTTCCCTACTCACAGAACGATAATCTGCCTTTCTGTTCTGTTAAACCGCTGTATGGTCTTGGCCACTGTGCTGCAGCTCAGTTTCAGGGTCTTGGCAATCTTCTCATAGCCTAGGGCCTGGGCCATCTTTATGTAGAGCAGCAATTCTTTTTTTCAGATCCTCAGAGAGTTTTGCCATGAGGTCCCATGTTGGACTTCCAGGGACCAGTATGAGAGAGTGAGAGCGATAACACCAAATTTAACACACCTGCTCTTCATTCACACCTGAGACCTTGTAACACTAACGAGGGACATCGGGGAGGGAAAATGGCTAATTGGGCCCAATTTGGATATTTTCACTTAGGGGTGTACTCACTTTTGTTGCCAGCCAACTTTTGGAAGACATTAATGGTTGTGTTTTGAGTTATTTTTAGGGGACAGCAAATTTACACTGTTATACAAGCTGTACACTCACTACTTTACATTGTAGCAAAGTGTCATTTCTTCAGTGTTGTAACATGAAAAGATATAATAAAATATTTACAAAAATGTGAGGGGTGTACTCACTTTTGTGAGATACTGTATATTTACCCCTGAGTAGTATTTTCATATATTATTAATGGTCCTGCGAGAACCATGTTGTACGGCCCATGGGGAGCCACACAGCCAAAGTACAATTTCTCTAGCTGATCCCACATTTTTTCTGCCCAGATCTTATTTAATCATGTGCACAAGTTGTCCTTTGTTTGGGCGCAGAATAGATGTCTTCCCCATAAGTATACTGTGGAACCTCAGGTTGCAAGTAATGCGGTTAACGAGCGTTTAGCAATACAAGCTTTATTTTTTCTTCTAAATCCTGACTCAGGTTGCAAGTGTTGTCTCGCAAAACGAGCAGGATTCAAGCCTCTGCGGTGTGCAGTACCGCTATTGGCCTGAGGTGCGGGGGGCGCCGGGGACACTTGGAGCCGTTTGGAAATACTCAGAAACACTCGGAAATACTCAGTTCCCGAGTGTTTCCGAGCCTTTCCGAGGGTTTGCGACTGCATCTGAACAGTCTCCAAGTATTTCCGAATCTCTCTTGCGCCCTCCCCACCTCTGGCCACATGCGGTATTGCATGCAATAGAAGTCAATGCGGAACAAATTATCTTTGTTCCATTGACTTCTATCGGGAAACTCTCTTTGATATGCAAGTGGTTTGGATTACAAGATTCTCCTGGAACTGATTATGCTTGTAATCCAAGGGTTCCACTGTAGTGGGTTTTTCTCCACAACTGTACAGGAGAAATTGTTGGAAGGACCAGCCAGAGAGTTTGTAGCAGCAGCTCTATGTTCCCCATGACCTTAGCATGGATTTTGCAGATGCATGGAGAGGCTAGTGTAAAACGTAGGGGGATGTTGGTCACCAACTTAAAAAAACTGCTGGTAAAAGCACAGAAATTCAAGTATTTTAAATACTTACTTGCTGTGTTTTTTCCTTTCCATGGTTTATTTTGTACTCACTTGCATTGTGCCTTTGAACTTGCTAGAACATTTTACTAGGCATAGAATGCATTACGATAAAAAACCTTCTGCCTTTACAATGCCTTTTAACCACTTCCCTACTGTAGGACATCATATGACGTCCTGGACTTTAGGGGGGGATATCTGAATGATTCCTGCAGCTACTGCCATCATTCAGATATCCTCCTTTTCTGCCGGCGATTCTGCGCACCATAAGAATGATCATAGCGGCGATTGATCGTTCTTATAGGCAGCGGGAGGGGACGCCCCCCCTCCCGCCGCCATCCGGTGCTTCTCTGAGCTCTCCCGTGCCATTGGGGGCCCGGAGAACGAATTGGCCGGCGCCGGATGAGGATCATAGAGATTTCCGGTGACCAGATAGTCACCGGTCATCTCTATGACCATCGGATGCCCGGGCGGGACGTTATGACATCACGCCCGGGTACCCGGAAGTAAACAAAGCCCCAATCGCGGCTGTCAGCATGAGATCGTGAATTTTTTTTACCAATCTCATGCTTTCCAGCCTGGAGGAGAGATGTGGGGTCTTATTGACTCCGCATCTCTCCATAAAGAGGACCTGTCACTAACAATTCCTATTACAAGGGATGTTTACATCCTTGAAATAGGAATAAAAGTGATCAAAAAAAAAAAAAATTTAAATAAAGTGTAAAAATAGCAAAAATTAAGTAAAATAAAAAAAAAAATTAAAACGCCCCTGTCCCTGGTAGCTCACGCTCAGAAGCGAACGCACACGTAAATCCCGCCCACATATGTAAACGGTATTCAAACCACACATGTGAGGTATCGCCACGTGCGTTAGAGCGCATGCAACAATTCTAGCACTAGACCTCCTCTGTAACTCTAAATTGGTAACCTGTAAAAAAAAGAAAGCGTTGCCTATGGGAATTTTTAAGTACCGAAGTTTGCCGCCATTCCATGAGTGTGCGCAATTTTAAAGCGTGACAAGTTAGGTATCTATTTACTCAGCGTAACATCATCTTTCACATTATACAAAAAAAATGGGCTAACTTTACTGTTTTGTTATTTTTTATTTCATGAAACCGTTTTTTTTTTTCCAAAAAAATGGCGTTTGAAAAATGATTGCGCAAATACCGTGCGAGATAAAAAGTTGCAATGACTTCCACTTTATTCCCTAGGGTGTCTACTAAAAAAATATATATAATGTTTGGCGGTTCTGAGTAATTTTCTAGCAAAAAAAATATGATTTTTACATGAAGGAGAGAAGTGTCAGCATTGGCCCGGTATGTTAAAGAAAAACTATCACTATAATATTTAAATTGGGGCCACCACATGATAGCACGGATCGCGCTGTGCTGATGTGGTATTTTCATTGATACCTGGTTTGAATTTACTTGTTGCGAGTTTGTATCCATTTTGATTGGTGGGTGCTTTCATGTGATGAGTTAATGTGTAAAATTTTCTCCAAGGACTATAATCAGTATTAAACTCTTTCTTAAAATCTTGCTGACTGGTAGGGTTTTCAAGACAGAAGAGACCCCATCGGTCTCCTCTGAGTTAAATGCACCTCCTGCCTGTCAGCTGTCATGTACACTGAACCGTGCATGTACACTGCAGTGGTGTATACTGAAAAAAGTACAGCGTGCAGTATTTTTTTCCAGTGCAGTGCACAAAATGCACACCAACCAGTAGAACCTTATAAAATGTCACTGTGTGACATTTGAATAAAGTTTTGTTCAAAAACACATAAAAGTGAACAGTGTGATGCGCTGGGATTGGCAAATCAGCACTGTCTTCACTGCAACACTCACCAGCTGCTGCATTGCAACAGACCCTCAGGCAAAATCACAACCAAGAAGGATTCCCTAGTTTTAAATACAGTATTTCACAAAAGTGAGTACACCCCTCACATTTTTGTAAATATTTTATTATATCTTTTCATGTGACAACACTGAAGAAAGGACACTTTGCTACAATGTAAAGTAGTGAGTGTATAGCTTGTATAACAGGGTACATTTTCTGTCCCCTCAAAATAATTCAACACACAGCCATTAATGTCTAAACCGCTGGCAACAAAAGTGAGTACACCCCTAAGTGAAAATGTCCAAATTGGGGCCAAAGTGTCTATTTTGTGTGGCCACCATTATTTTCAAGCACTGCCTTAACCCTCTTGGACATGGAGTTCACCAGAGCTTCACAGGTTGCCACTGGAGTGACATCACAGAACTTGTGGATGTTAGAGACCTTGCAGACCTTGTCAAAAAACACGTATGACATCAAGGTGACTAAGTAAGTCTAGTACTCTACAGCTTCTTCCTGTAATCCCCAAAATCGGACACATTACACAATTTTAATTCCCAGACACCAGGTGAACATTTATATAAGAAAGTGGTATTGGGAAAGAACATTTGATAAAAGCTTTCATAAAAGCCCTTACAAGCTACACCATATGTGGGTTCCACTCAATTTAAAGTGGCACTTGTATCCCATTCTTACTCTCTGTGGTCTATACCATGACTTTGTTCTGCTCTTCAGGCCACTCTATAGAACTGAATTCACTAACTGTCAAGATGAAAAGCTTATAGAATGTTCTTGTGCTTAATTTTATTGCTTATCAAGAGACACTTTTGTAGAAAAGTGTTTAAATTAAAGAATGCGAGAAAGTAATCTGAACTGTGAAAGGCTGACAGGTAATTGCAGTCGTGTATGAGTTATGCAAGGTTCACCTATTTTCTCAGATATCTCTGTTTAAAATGTATGTAATTCATTTAAACTACCAAAAAAGAGTTAGAATAATTGCAGCTAATTTCATCAAAAGATTTAATGTATGCTACCCTCTTCTTCAGGTATTGCACTAAAAACAGAAGTTTTGTATGGCCTGAATGCATACTTCTGTAGAATTATTAACCAAATGAGTATAGAGAATGTGCAAATAGCACCTCAAATGCTAAATTCACTTTTAAAGCATGTTATACATTACACCCGTATGTAGAGTGTAACATGTAACATGCTCCAAACCCATTTGTCTACTGAATAGTTCAGCCCACTCTGGGGACTAAGTTCAATTTACAGAGTAATTACAAATGCTCCCAAATGGGAGAGAGCACCTCAAAAATCTATTAGTCCCCATCTCTGGTAGGACTTTAGCTGTATATTTCACCGGCCAGTGACTCAAACAGAAAATTTGATTCTTAAGCCCTGTACACACGATCGGTTTTACCGATGAAAACAGTCCGATGGACTTTTCTCATCGGACAAACCGATCGTGTATGGGCCCCATCGGTCTTTTTTTCATCGGTGAGAAAAAATAGAACATGTTTTAAATTTATCCGATGGGAAAAAAAACGATAGCAAATTCCGATCGTCTGTGTGGAACTCCATCGGACAAAAAAAACCACGCATGCTCAGAATCAAGTCAACGCATGCTCAGAAGCATTGAGCTTCATTTTTCTCGGCTTGTCGGAGTGTTTGGGACGGTCGGATTTTTGACTGATGGTGTGTAGGCAAGACTGATGGAAGTCAGCTTCATCGGATTTCCGATGGAAAAATCCATTGGTTTAAAATCCATAGGAAATCCGATCGTGTGTACAGGGCTTTAGTCAGGCCATTCTTCTGTATATGGTACAATTATTTTAGATTGATTATGGCCATATTGTATTCGCTGTCTTTGCTACCTTTACCTAACCAAGCTTCCCCTCACAAGGCTTTCCTGTTTAATAAAACATATTGAAAAGTTCCAGGTGTGCTGGTGTCACTCGGGTCCAGGCAGAGGCGTAGCTTGAAGTTTGTGGGCCCCGATGCAAAAGCTGACTTGGGGCCCCCCTACTATTACCTGCCATTTCCACTGCGTGCTTTTCCTGAGCCCTCTGAGTTTACTGATTACCTACGCATGATGACCCGTCAATCGCTTTTCCCCAGCAACACAGTGTAAAGCAGGGGTAGGCAACCTTTGAGAGGTGGAGATCTACCTAAACAACATGAAAAAGATCAAAGATCCCCGGGGTTCAGCACCTTTAAAAAAAAAAAAAGAAACTAACTAGCAGGGCCTAACTAAATAGTAAGGACAACTTAGAAGAATATAATAAAACAAATGTCACTGTAAAAATATAAACTTAGCCTACCTTAAAAGTGGAGAGTGTCAGTCAGTAGAGCAGTGGATGGTGTGTGAACTGTGTCAATAGGGCAGTGGACGGTGTCAGTAGAGCAGTGGATGGTGTCAGTAGGGCAGAGGACGGTGTCAGGAGGGCAGAGGACAGTGTCAGTGGGGCAGAGGACGGTGTCAATGGGGCAGAGGATGGTTTCAGTAGGGCAGAGGTTACTGTCAGTAGAGCAGTGGACGGTGTCAGTAGAGCAGTGGACGGTGTCAGTAGAGCAGTGGATGGTGTCAGTAGGACAGTGGATGGTGTCAGTAGGGTGGAGGTTGGTGTCAGTGTCAGTGGATGGTGTCAGTAGAGCAGTGAATGTGTCACAGACAGATGCAGATTTACCCCCCACAGCTGCTGGGGAGGGAGCTGAGTGGCAGGATCAGTTAACCCTTCAATGGCCAGGCACCTTTGCTATTTAACCAGCAGCCACTAGTTGAAGCTTGCTAGTTATTTTACACCAATAATTTCTCACAGACCCGCAGACCCCGACAACCAACGGCAAAGGGTTGTTGGGAAGAGGCCCTTCTCCTCAACATGGGGACAAGGTGCTTTGGGGTGGGGGGGGCGCAGGGCTCGGATAAGGGTCTGGTATGGATCTTGGAGGGACCCCTTAAGATCGTCTTGGGGGCAACCTCACGTAAAAAAATAATTTACATTTTGGTGGGATTCCCCTTCAAGATTATCAGCACACAAGTCGCACCACAAGTCGGATCATCTTGATCCGACTTGTGGTGCGACTTCTATTCAAATCAATGGGCTCCCATAGGGAACCATTGATTTTGAATAGAGACAGAGAAACGCGGCTAAAAGCTAGTGCGGCTAAACGCGCATTGACGCCAATGTAAAACGCATAATTTTTTTTTTTAATGCCGCTTTTTTTCCTGGCGTCGGCACTAGCTTTACAGCTAGTTTTTTTAAAACGCCTGAATACTCAGCTAATAATGTATGTATATAGAGATTAAGCACGCATCCAATAATGAATAAACTCGAATTAAGTGATTTGTAAATTCCAAAATCAATGAATTATCATTGTATAAAACACTGATAAAATTCATATAAATTGTAACAAAATTGAGATCCAACTGTTCTGGTAAGCAGCGTTGATTAATTTCATTGTAAGCAGGAGCATCGGATGAACACAGTGGGGGTGATTTACTAAGAACACTGCGCTGCGCCGGTTCATACCTTAATTGGTGCGCCGGATAAATCATTGATTGGGCGTGTGAACCGGCGCACGCCGATGCGCCGATACTCAAGGACCATACATACAATTGTCTATAATTAATACCAGTTATGTACTTTTTACATTATAGTTTTTAAATTATAATTTTTTTCTTTGGCGTTTTTTTTCATTTAACAAGGCAAATTTAGACTATTGTAAGCCATATTTGCCATGTGCAGACCCAGATAACTGATCAGGCCCAAAAGTGATAGAGCACATTTTGGTTTTCGAGGGGACATTTTTCATAGCTGGCATTCTGATTCTATGCTGTACTTTGAGGGGCTATGAAGTGCCTGAAGATTTATAAAATCCTAAATGTATTCCAAATAGAAAAATTGATTACCTAAGCTATAAGCCTTAGGTGATTTACTTTTCTAGTTGGAATAATTTTCTGGCTTTTTGAAAGATAAGGTCACAGCCGGGTTTCTGGTTTTGTTACAGGCCAAAGGCGTACGTGTAACACTGTGTTTCCTGCCAAATATCTGAACATAATATGCAGATACAGCTAAATATCTGCTGGCTCTGCTTTTTTTATTATTTCTTTTCATTTTCAGTTTTAGTAAAGTTCACTTCTTAATGTAGAGGCTATTTTTAATATCCTGGATAGGCAAAATTAATGGGATTAAGATGGCTATATTGCCCAAGTTTTGATATATTTTTAGTCTTGTCCATCCCAGTTCCATCTAATTTTTACGGCTTATACAGCACAGAATTATCTCCTTTATATGGGGTAAAACGAAACCTTGAACCTCTAAATCCACTCGCTGTCTCCCACAATGCTGCAAAGGTTTAGGTCTCCCAAATATTTCTGCTTACTATCATGCTGCACACCTTGCACATTTACCAAAATACCATGCAATCAAAGAAATTCCTTTATGGGTAACAATTGCGCAGGAGCTGCCTGTACATTAAGGGTGCACAGGCGCCGCTCCCTCTGTCACGCCACCCCCTCTATGCAGAATGGATATGTAGCGCACACACCCCTCTATTTACCTGCATTAACTTCGGCTCCTCGCAGGAAGGGAGAGGCACACCCGCACCACAAGCCCGTACCCTCCTGTGTAAAGAGGTTGAGCGGTGTTAGTTTTGGGCCTTGTCTGTAGCCAGAGTCAAAGTCCTCCCGAGAATGATCTCACCTCTACCTTGGATAGATGCAAGTCCTTGTTTTCCCCAGGAATGTGAATGTCCACACTAGCTGAAAGTCCAACTCAATTTTTATTTCTCACAGGATAATAAACAGCCTCTTTGATAGCAGACAGGTTGGAGCAAAGATACAGGACAGCTTAGATGTGGAGGAGGTCCAGGCACAAATGTAGCTCAACTCTTTAGACTGTTTAGGTTTCTCAAACAGCTTTGGCGCACGATCTCTGCCACAGACCGTGAGGTTGGTCTCTGCCACAGACCTTGTGAATAAAGTCACTGCCACTGACTTGGAGAACAGGGTCACTGCCACTGACCAGGTGAATAAAGTCACTGCCACTGACTTGGAGAACAGGGTCACTGCCACTGACCGGGTGAATAGGGCATTGCTCTATGAGGCCACTGCCACTGACCTTGAACGTGAAGTTCCTTCGTAGAGTATCTGGCCCATGTCAAGGAGAAAACATCCCTCCGGAGAGTTACCAGAGGCCCCCACCGTCACCACGACTCTGTGCTGGGTCTTCGGAAGGGGTTACCTCCCTGGCCTCCTCGTCCCAAATACGGGTCCCCTCGCAAGGCGGCACCCTGGGAGTCCTCGATCCCTAGCGGACCCCAGCCCAAGGTGGTGGGCCCCGGGCCTTCAAAATAGTACCTCTCCTCAGACTGAAGGTGTCTGGGATGGAACAGGAACTCCACCTCCAGGCCTAGGGCACCCGGAGACAACCCTCACTCACCCCCAGGCCGAAGGTGCCTGGGCGTGGACCTCGAACGGAAGATGTCCGCCCCTTTTATACCCTCTCCCGACAGGCACAGCATGTTCCCCACCCCGCCGTACTACTGCCGAGAGGGGACACAAAAGGCACAGCCCTCTATCGGTGGTTCAACCCTGGCCCACGGCGACAGCGCCACCTGTAGGCCACAGGGAACTGTACACCAATACTATCCCCGTGAACAGAAATGGTCCATAAACCCTAACAATCAGTGTGTCTGAGCCTCATTACCACTCAGACACTCCCCTTAAATTGAACACCCCGCTACAGATAGTTTTAAGCATAGCATGAATTTTCCATGGCCACGGTAGCCACCCCCTATTCAGGCATCCGGCTCCTTTTTGGACGCCGGGTGCCTGAATTACTGCGGCAGGGGTGTTTTTTTGAAGCACCTGATTAGAGCCATAGGCTCTAATAGGCTTCAAAAAAGGTGGACTTGGAGCGCAGAGCATTATTACTGCTCTTACAAAATGAACCAGTCGTCACTAGCTTACTTTTTTTCTTCGGATTGATTTTTCTAATGCCTTCGATGTGATACTTTATTGGTTTATTCGTTGCTCTACTCGTTACATTTTTACATTGTCATGTACTCATCCTGTTCATAAATAGATATGTAGCACTACCCCCATAGGAGCTGCTGGTTTAGATTTGGGTCAATGTTACCCCACCATTCTTTGTCTAGGGGATGAGAGTCTATACACTTCAGGAGAAACTTCAATGTCCACACAAGTTGTAAATCCTTTTTCTTTGCTTTTATTTCACACCAACTTGCAGGGAAAAAGGACGGAGGGTTAGGCAATAGGCACGTGATGCAGACCACTGAGGAACTTTAGGTTTCAAAACGACACTAAACAAAGTACACATACCACTTTCCTTCGAGTGGAAGTTGCTCACCCAGATAGACCTCTCTCACCGGCCTAGCAGCCGGGGTGGAGCACGGACCCAAAGTCTCTGCCACAGACTTGATGAAAGTAGAATAGGTAGACAATCCTCTGCCACAGGATTGGGCGATGTGGACAAACCCGCTGGGTTCTCTCCAGGACGGGTCCTCCCCCGGTTCCTCCATTTAGTGGCTTCTTCCCTCAGGACAGACAGCACAGGATCAACCCCGAGCCGTAGGCCCCAGACAGGACATCTGGGCCTACTTTGCAGGTGCACAGCCTCGGGCCAGCAGGCCCAGAGGCAGGAAAACGAGACAGGCAGCGACACATGCCTTGGGCCAGGAGGGCCACATGGCAAAACGAGCCTCGAACAATGGCGTCTGCCCCTTAAGTACCCTTCCCCAGCATGCTCAGCAGGGAAACCACTGCCACTGAGCTGTTCCCGTGGAAAGATACCCAATCCACTCTGGCTTGGTTGTGTTCCAACACTGGCCTGTGGTGGTAACGCCACCTACCGGCGAACAGCGGGAAATCCTTCCAACACAGCCACAGCCGAAACAGAGGCCAATTTAGCCTTCACAATCAGATCTGAGCCAGTAAGTGGCTCAGATACCCACTAGATTTAAATATAGCGCCTGATCATCAGGAGCAGGGCGCTACATACTCCCCCAACTACAAAAAGACACTGTCTTAAGTGGCTGAGAAAAAAAACTTGCTCTCAATCCTGAGAGCCAGCACCTGAACTCCAAAACTTGGATGGGAAAGGGAAGGGAACGGAATAAAGAAAGTCACAGATGTAAAACATTAACATTGGTTTACAATAAAACTGCAGTAACATACACATTACCACCCTTCCCTAACTGTCTAAACCACCCACTCTCCAGCAGTTCCGACAGAAGATCCGGTATACCTAGGAAAAAGAACACAGACACACAGGCAAACACATATAAAAATAGCATTTAAGTACTCTTTAAACCAAAAAGCAAAGCTGCATCTCCTGAGAGATGGAACTTTCCTTTTTATTATTATTTTTTTTTTTTAGAAGTGCAAACTAAATCCTTCAAGGACTGAACTTGAAAAGTCTCTCCCTATTATAACTGACCAACAAGCCTGTTGGCAGAGATAGCACACAAAAGTCCTTTAAAACCAAACTGACATCCTTGTCGATAAGTAGAGGTTCTTGATCACGGAGAAGTGCAAACTAAATCCTTCAAGGACTGAACTTGAAAAGTCTCTCCCTATTATAACTGACCAACAAGCCTGTTGGCAGAGATAGCACACAAAAGTCCTTTAAAACCAAACTGACATCCTTGTCGATAAGTAGAGGTTCTTGATCACGGAGAAGTGCAAACTAAATCCTTCAAGGACTGAACTTGAAAAGTCTCTCCCTATTATAACTGACCAACAAGCCTGTTGGCAGAGATAGCACACAAAAGTCCTTTAAAACCAAACTGACATCCTTGTCGATAAGTAGAGGTTCTTGATCACGGAGCTCTCAGCCCTAAAACCCTCTAACTAAATACCCCATAGTCTAGTTTAGCACAGTAGCAACTACAAAAAACTCCTCTCACTTGTTTTTTTTTTCTTCTGTATCCCTCAGAGAGAGAAAGGGGGAAAAATTGAAACAAAGACTTATGGTCACTTTGAACGATCACAGGTAAAATCTGGGATCCGGCAGAGTCAGTGGTTTTCCTTGCTTGTCCAGGGTAGTAATAAAATATACAACATCGTCTTTCCCTGGTCTGCAAATAACCACCCTGTCGGCGTGAATGTGCCGACCATAGCTCCAATCAGTGTTCTCTGCAGACTGGCGAGACTGGGCAGTGATCGGGAGTTTCCTGTTCCTGGTAACACACATGAGTCCTTTGATCTCTGGACTATAGGCTTGGCAAGACCAGGCAAAGTCTATGTATCAGGCAAAGTCTGTGTATCAATACCCGGTGTGGTCGTCCCCCTAGGTGTTGTCTCTCCGGAGTCCATAGCTGTCCATTTCGAACAGCTGCGTGCTGCGGTAACATCTTCCACATTATCCCACACTAACTCCTGAGACATATTCTCAAACAAGTAGTCATCTCCAGCATCCGACAGGGAGTCCAGTTCAGAGTCCTCCAACTCCTCTGCCGGCAGATAATTAACCACAGTCCCGGTCACTTTTCCCCCAGATTTCTTACCGGTTCCTGACGTGGACCTCCCAGGGATATCACATCTCTCAGGGTCAGGTTCCGGTGGTCCCAGGGGCAGGCCTCGAACGCGGCCGCAGGAGGCCTTCACATACCCCACTTTCCACTCAGTAAGGGTGACGGGGACGAGTGCCGTAGACGTGGTGTCCGAAGCGATGTCCGCTGGTGGCTCTGTGATAGCAGCGACATTTCTCCCGGAATCACTTACTGTAGCAGGCGTGGTGAGTGCAGGCTGAACCGCAGGGGCGAAGGCAACATCTTCCAACGTGGCGGGGCCTGTATTCCAGTTTACCCGATAGGCGCGGGGCGACATAGTGGGTTGTTCCACCTCGAACAAATACACCCCGCAGGACAGACATCGGGCAAATGGACGTAACTGTAACACCAGTCCCTCACATTTAGGGCACAACATGCCCAGAGCTTCCACATCTCTGCTTGTATAAGGGACGAAGCGCCCGTGTGGCTTCAGTCAGATCCCTGTATCCGTGAACAAGGCTCCGGATGGCGCGTCACCCACAGCGGTGGGCATGGAGAGCATCCTAGGCCCCGACATGGATGGTGGCCACGAATATAACGACATGACTGCTCTCCGATCCTCTGGCTTGATCTAGCAGCTTCCGGTCTTTGGCACCAGACACACACACGCGTCTCACGCAATTGGCAGGGACTCCTCCCCCTTGTTCCTCTTTGCACGTAGATCTGCACACTTAACCCATTGCGAAACACAGTCCAGTGCCCTCCTCAGTGTAGACTCTTGGTTGAAAATAAAATCTCTTAATAAAGTTGTTAGGGGCAACGGCAAATCCTGGACGAGCCCCCACGTGTAGCACTACCCCCGTAGGAGCTGCTGGTTTAGATTTGGGTCAATGCACATTACCCCACCATTCTTTGTCTAGGGAATGAGAGTCTATACACTTCAGGAGAAACTTCAATGTCCACACAAGTTGTAAATCCTTTTTCTTTGCTTTTATTTCACACCAACTTGCAGGGAAAAAGGACGAAGGGTTAGGGGAAGTTCAGGCACGTGATGCAGACCACTGAGGAACTTTAGGTTTCAAAGCGACACTAAACAAAGTACACATACCACTTTCCTTCGAGTGGAAGTTGCTCACCCGGATAGACCTCTCTCACCGGCCTAGCAGCCGGGGTGGAGCACGGACCCAAAGTCTCTGCCACAGACTTGATGAGAGTAGAACAGGTAGACAATCCTCTGCCACAGGATTGGGCGATGTGGACAAATTATAACTTGGTCCTCTTCCAAAGGACTTAGCAAGTGTTCAGCCGAGCAGTATCAGAGCCTTTAAGCCGGACCGGCGATACCTCAGGGTAGCATTCGGCTAGGGTGCATCCTCCAATAGAGTCACCAGGCCTCCTCCCAAGATACCAGCCTTCCGCTGGGTTCTCTCCAGGATGGGTCCTGCCCCAGTTCCTCCATTTAGTCTCTTCTTCCCTCAGGACAAACAGCACAGGATCACCCCCGAGCCGTAGGCCCCAAATCAGGACATCTGGGTCTACTTTGCAGGTGTACAGCCTCGGGCCAGCAGGCCCCGAGGCGGGAAAACGAGACAGGCAGCGACACCTGCCTTGGGCCAGGAGGGCCACATGGCAAAACGAGCCTAGAACAATGGCGTCTGCCCCTTAAAGCGGAGGTCCACCCGATTTTTTTTTAAAAAGCCAGCAGCTACAAATACTGCAGCTGCTGACATTTAAAAAATGGACACTTACCTGTCCAGCGCGCGCGCGATGTCAGCAGACGAGGCTGAGCAATCGCTCGGTCCTCGGATGCTTCCGCCGCCATCCTCGGTGAGGGAATCAGGAAGTGAAGCCTTGCGGCTTCACTGCCCGGTTCCCTACTGCGCATGCGCAAGTATTGCGGCGCGCCGTCACTGTTCCCCGCTCTCTCCTGGGAACAGTATGTTTCCCAGAAGACAGCGGGGGGGGGGGTGACGCGAAGAGGCTGGGACTCCCACAGGAGTCAGAACCCGGAAGTGGTGCAAATACCTGTATTAGACAGGTATCTGCACCCCCTCCCCCCTGAAAGGTGCCAAATGTGACACCGGAGGGGGGGAGGGTTTCAAAAGGCGGAGGTTCACTTTTTGTGTGAACCTCCGCTTTAAGTACCCTTCCCCAGCATGCTCAGCGGGGAAACCATTCCCACTGAGCTGTTCCCAGGGAAAGATACCCAATCCGCTCTGGCTTGGTTGTGTTCTAACACTGGCCTGTGGTGGTAACGCCACCTACCGGCGAACAGCAGGAAATCCTTCCAACACAGCCACAGCCGAAACAGAGGCCAATTTAGCCTTCACAATCAGATCTGAGCCAGTAAGTGGCTCAGATACCCACTAGATTTAAATATAGCGCCTGATCATCAGGAGCAGGGCGCTACAGATATGTTTAGCTTTATTGCCATTTGAATATTGTACCACCATCCTTGTATGCACTCAATTTGTCAATCTGTGTTATATTTAAAAAATCATAAACAAATTTGATGAGGAAATTAAGCACAATATACAGTATCTCACAAAAGTGAGTAGACCTCTCACATTTTTGTAAATATTTTATTATATCTTTTGTTGTGACAACACTGAAGAAATTACACTTTACTACAATGTAAAGTAGTCAGTGTACAGCTTGTATAACAGTGTAAATTTGCTGTCCCCTCAAAATACCTCAATACACAGCCATTAGGCTCCATGTATACAGAAGCTCAAAAACGGTCGTTTTTAAAGCAGCAGAAAAAGCTAGCTTTTATCAGCGGTTTTTTACTAGCTTTTATTAGCGTTTTTCAGTGTAGCTTTTTTTATCTTTTAAAAAAAAAAAAACATTTTCAATGGACCAAAAAACGCTAAAAAACGCTCGCGGCCAGCGTTTTTGAGCGTTTATGAGCGTTTTTCGGCGTTTTGCGGTTTTTTGCGTTTTTTCTGCCGAAAAACGGCACTTTGAACGCAAATTTCTTGCGTTCAGAAAAAAGCCCATTAACTCCACTGCTCATTAAAGCTAAAAAACGTTATGTGTACATGAACACATAGGCTAACATAGAGTGCAGTTAATGGGCTTTTTAAAAAAGCGGCAAAACGCCCATTAACTGCAGTTTATCAGCTTCTGTGTACATGGAGCCTTATGCCGCGTACACACGACCGCTTTTCTCGACGAGAAAAACTGCATTTTTTTTTTCGCCGAGAAAAACGATCGTCTGTGGGCTTTAGGTCCCCAGGGCCCCGGATGGTAACCCCCCTTTTTTATGTATTTTTTATATAAAAAATATATATATATTTTTTTTTATTTAATTTTTTTAAAAAAAATTTGTGTAGCGGGGTCTTCAAAGTTAGTGGGATACACCTGGGGGTAGAGAGACCCAGGTGTGTAATTATGTCAGGGATTAGACCCCTTTTTGTTATTCGTGGAGGATTGGGTGGTGCAATATTCTCCTTGGCCTGTGGGTGGCGACGTACCTACAGGCTCGAGGTAGAATCACTACCACAGTGCTTTAACAGTGTTCAACAGATATGTAGCAGGCTCTATGTACCTGAGAATGTGCTTGTAATTGATAGTAAAGAAAATGGCAAGGAATATATGCCTAATCAATGAGCACCTATCATATTGCACGTCAAGGTATCACATAGAGCTCCTGTAGGGGAAGGTCTGTTGTCGGCAGTCTCTGAAAAGGCACTGTGAATAGACCCCAATGCACGCCAGATATGGTGTAGTTAGATTGCATAGAAGATGGTGACCATATAATGATTGGCTGGCTTACCCATCCATGGCAAAAGACCGGCGATCTTGCTGACTGTAGGGTCTGTGTATGGCCGTGGCTGCTGGGGTGAGAGGAAGTCTCCGAGCAGTGTGGCTAACGTGGTGCTGCTGCTGGAAGCGAGGATCACTTCGGCTTGTGTAGATCTGCTGTGTAGACGGCGTCTCTCCGTCAGGTCACGTGTTGCCGCTATAGCGTGCGTAGCAGTAGACGTTTGCCTGGAGCCGACACACTGTGTTGTCTGGAGCAGTAGAAGCCTGTGTACTTCCCAATTGAGCCTCTGGGGACCAAAACAGACCGTCCCTATCTGTCTTTAGTAGGATAGCAATATAATGGTGCGGAGGTGCTCATTCAGAGGGAAAGGAGAGGAGCAAGCGGGGCTAGTCTAGACTCAAAACAACAGCGTCAGGACATGACGCGTTTCGTGACAAATATGTCACTTCATCTTGATGATACACGTGGAGACTCCGACGCGAGGTCAGCGCGTGATGGAGCAGCAAGTGGTCGGAGTGAACTCAGGCTCCCCGTGGATGCCGGTACCTTATCCTTTCAAGATGACTGCATTTGCTGCGCCCATTACAGACATGGGGATAAGGCTCAGGCCCCGAGGACAGTTGGCTCTGTATTCATGCAGAGACACAGAGGCCCTCGGTGTGATCTGTCCCGGATGCTCGGGACTGGTGGTCCAACTAAAGCCATTCGGGCGATGTGAGGCATGCAAGGAGTTCCTTTTTGAGGTTGAACCACACACGGAAAGGCCCCGGGCCCTACGCCTCAACTGCATCACAGGAACCGCCACTCCGGAGGGAGAGATCAAAGCCTTTGCGGAGTTTCCTGTGCGCGCTGACCAGGGTGAAGTGACTGCCCAACCAGAGACTGAGAGAGAAAAATCCGAGGACACTGCTTCGGTCACTACAGACTCCCTGCTCCCACCTCCGAAGAGGAAAGTCGGCCTGGTACAGGCATCCTATGGTCGTGGTCGAGCTTCACCCCGCCGCTTGCCTGGCCTAGATGGCGGCGGTAGAGAAGAGAGTCCCGGACATCCCAGTTCTTCAGAAGGTCCAGGTGAGCCAGGGGCTGGGACTGTGGTGTTGGTTGGAGGTGTCGGGGGTCCACAGTCGGTGGAGCCCGCAAGGGAGGGTAGCCTTCCGTCTACTAGAGACTACCTTCCCGCCGAGATGTATGACACCTCCGACTTAGAGTCATTGTCAGACTGTGGGGATGACGGAGAGATAGACAAACTGTTTCACCGGAAGGGCTGGGACAGACGCCCACTACCTGTGCTGAGTAAACCGCAGGATTCCCCCATGTCCATAGAAGACAGTACGCTCCGGGTGAAGGCCCCGGAGTTCCCGAGGAAATCTAGTCCTCCGATCAACTTTCCTCATTCAACTACATCACCCGCTCTGATGGTGGGGATGCAGCGTGCTTCGTTGCGGGCACCAAAGACAAAGAAACCCGAGATGGTGAAGGTACCTCGGCACCCAGAGGCCATCGTGCAGCCAGGAGAAGGTGAGCGAGATGTGATGCCGCCTCTAGCCAGGTTGCAGAGACTTTTCTCCCAGAGAGTCGCCCGTGAATATGGGTGGGAGTACCCCTACTTACCTCGGGACTTATTGTATGAAGTCGAGGTCCTGCGACCAAGGTGGTATGACGAGTTTGTATGGGAAAAGCTTAAAGTACCCCATGCCAGGCGATACCTGTCATGTTCGCCGCCTGTGTCTAAAAAGTTCAAGGACTGCAGAGCTGATTGGAGACTTGGGCGCTATATTCATGCTGATAAGGTGCTCATCTGCAGGAAAGAAGGAGAGGATGTCGAGTATTCGGTGGAAGTGTTTGACGAGCACCTGAAGCCCCTGTTTCTGCCGGATCCAAGGTTCTATTTATAGGAGAAGTGAGCTCCTATCTTGTTGCTGTTGAAACTTTCTGGAAGAGACATTCCCAGACGCTTAGAACTGTGCCCTACTTTTGTTTTGATTTGGGCTTTTCTTTTACTCACTAGAGACTTGGGAGCTGTTGTTTTTTTCTCCCTTTTCTTCATGTGTCAAAGGCAGAGACTTTTGGGGTAGAGTTAGAGTAGGAAAGCTGGAAGAATGAAGATCTCACCAAGTGTCATTACCGCAGCGCTGTCACCAGGTGGCAGTGTTGTGCAACGGTTGTTTGAAATGTTACACATGCATTACTTACTTATTGGAGTGAGTTGGTCTCTCGGCTGACGGACCCACTCATGCCAAGTTAACACAGAGTGTTAGGATGTGTTTTTTTTGTTTCCCATCTGCAGGAGATTCGTCGGTCAAGACTACTGAGTATGGGGTGGTTCTTAGACAGTGACGGGAGGGATTGTATATGTGTACATGACAGATGTTTTATACAAAAGTTTTAATGTTTTATAGTTCCCTTCCCCTGGAGCAGGTCTTGGCACACACAGTATCCAAAATTTGAGGGATAGCCTCTGGGGCCCACTTCATGTCACCACTCCTTGGGAGACATGGGTGTGCACCTGACGCTGGGGACCAGCGTCAAATCACAAGGGGAAGTGTGTAGCGGGGTCTTCAAAGTTAGTGGGATACACCTGGGGGTAGAGAGACCCAGGTGTGTAATTATGTCAGGGATTAGACCCCTTTTTGTTATTCGTGGAGGATTGGGTGGTGCAATATTCTCCTTGGCCTGTGGGTGGCGACGTACCTACAGGCTCGAGGTAGAATCACTACCACAGTGCTACCCTTTTTGTCCCTTCCTGGAGATGGTACGGCTGGGGCGGGGAACCCGCCGTGGTGTCGATGGGAGGAGATAAAAGGGGGAGACGCCCTCGCCATGAGGTCTTTTGGGGGATCATCTCTTCACGCACCCAGGCACCTTAGGCCTGGGTGCGGGCGGTTCAAGGTTCCGGCCTAGGCGCCCTAGGCCTGGCCGGAATGAAGATGGAGTCCATCCCAGGCACCTTCAGCCTGGGGTGAGGTACTATTAAGGAGGCCTGGGACCCGGTGACTCCGACTGGGTCCCGCGAGGGTGAAGTTGCTCCAGGGCGCCCCTTGCGAGGGGACCCGCATCTGAGGTGAGGAGGTTGGGGAGGTCACCCGTCCGAAGACCCGGTGCAGTGTCAACCCGGTGACGGATGGGCCTTCGGTAACTCCCTTGGAGGACATCTTCCCCTGATAGGGGCTACAGCGCAGCGGAGGAGCTTTCATCAAGACTCCTGCAACCCCTGGTCATAGCACAGGGAGTGTAGGGACTAGGAACCTGTACAGTGCCTCGACCTGCTTCCCCATCGTATCATGCCGTTGCATTTGACTGTATGTGGAGATACGCAATAAACCTGAGTTTGGACTTTGATGGGTGTATGGACTCTGTTGATGGGAACAAAGGGAGATTCTGGCACGGAAGGACTGACCCTCATAACCAGCACACATTTGGCCCGAGGAAAAGATTGGTACTGGCCTTCACCTCACCTACAGCCATGGGGAGGACATGGGCCGTAGCGCACCTCACTCTGTCGCTCGACATACCCCTAGCTAAAGAGGTCGGGGTGAGGCCGCTACATTTGTAAGGGGCCCAGAGGTCCCCGGAGGTCCCAGGGCCCCGGATGGCAACCCCCCCCCTTTTTTTTTTTTTTTATAAATTTTTTTTTATTATTATTTCTTTTTTTATAAAATATATCTAAAAAAATTTTTTGTAAGGGGCCCAGTGGCCAGGAGGTCCCCAGGGCCCTGGATGGTAACCCCCTTTTTTTTGTATTTTTTATTAAAAAAAATAAATACATTTTATTTATATTTTTTTTATTTATTTTTTGTAAGGGGCCCAGAGGCCTGGAGGTCCCCAGGGCCCCGGATGGCAACCCCCCCCTTTTTTTTTTATAAATTTTATTTTTCTTTATCATAAATTTTTTATTTTTTTGTAAGGGGCCCGGAGGTCCCCAGGGCCCCGGGGTTGGCAAACCCCCCCTTTTTTTTGTTCTTTATTTGTTCGTCAGCACCCAAAGCCCCCCCGACCTCAACAATTTGTGGCGGCAGCACCCCCCCCCCCCCCCGCTTCTCAATTTGTGGCATCCCTCGCTTCTCAATTCGCGGCTTCCCCTCCCCTGCTTCTCAATTTGCGGTGGCAGTACCCCCCGTTTCTCCTCTGCTCCAGGGGGCCCGTGCCTGAAGCTGTGTAAGGGGCCCCAAAATTCCTGATGGCGGCCCTGCCCACAGATGCTGTATAGGGTTTAGGTCTGGAGAAATGCTTGGCCAGTCCATCACCTTTACCCTCAGCTTCTTTAGCAAAGCAGTGGTCGTCTTGGAGGTGTGTTTGGGGTCATTATGTTGGAATTCTGCCCTGCGGCCCAGTCTCCGAAGGAAGGGGATCATGCTCTGCTTCAGTATGTCACAGTACATGTTGGCATTCATGGTTCCCTCAATGAACTGTAGCTCCACAGTGCCAGCAGAACTCATGCAGCCCCAGACCATGACACTCCCACCACCATGCTTGACTGTAGGCAACACACACTTGTCTTTGTACTCCTCACCTGGTTGCCGCCACACAAGCTTCACGCTTGACACCATCTGAATCAAATAAGTTTATCTTGGTCTCATCAGACCACAGGACATGGTTCCAGTAATCCATGTCCTTAAAATAAGCAAAATGTTGCACTGTCATTATTGTGATAATAAAATCAATATGCAAATAAACAAATAGTCATAAACAATGAAAGTCTATTCATGTGATCCACAATAATTGAAGTGAAAAAAAAAGATCCAAAACACCAAAAAGTCCTGGTTGTAAAAGAAAAATAGTGATATCCTTCCAAATCAACTGCAGGTCTTAAACCCTTTGCTCCCCAGGAGGTAATTCAAGTAAAGATATCCTCTTACCAGATATCCTGACCTTTCAAGGCAGATATGTGCATCAATGAGTTGTTACCCCTCACTCCAGGTAAATCTTGCTCAGCTTTTCCACCTGTTATAGGGAACACCAATGTTGTGTCTATCGATCTACCACAGGCCTCAGATTCATTTAAAGCGGAGGTTCACCCACATTTTTAAGTTTGCTGTCAACAGTCCCTCTTAGCATGAATATAAACAGAAGACTAACCTTTTTTTTTTTTCTCTGCAGTTTTCTTTATTCTTATGTAGCGGGTATGTACTTTCCCGGGTGTAATTTTGAATTTGGCAGAGACATCAGTGATGTGTAATTCCCTGCAGCCCAGTGGGTGGCGCTGTCGCCCTGGGCTGGGGTTGAATCATTGCTGTGTGCCGTCCTCCATTTTGTCCTCCCTCAGCAGCGGTATGGTGGGGCGGGGAACCCGCCGTGCTTGCTGGGAGAGGGTATAAAGGGGGCCGGCCATCTTTGTCGCGGTGTGGACGTCCCAGGCACCTTCAGCTTGCGGACGGTGGATCGTGTCGCTCCTCTGGGTGGCTTAGGCCTAGAGGACAGCGGAGGTCGAGTTCCATCCCAGGCACCTTTAGCCTGGGGTGAGGTACTTGGATGGAGGTCCGGAGCTCAGTGCCCAACACTGAGTTCCGCGAGGGAAGGAGATCCTAGGGTGCCCAGGGATTGGGTACCCGAATCCGGAAGGCGCAATGGACCCGGTGCAGCATATTGCCGGTGACAAGTGAGTCTCTCGTCGGAGACGGCCTGGAAGGAAATCTACCCTCGTGCGGAGACCAGGACACACTTCTAGGAAGGGAAGTGGCAGCTTACATTGTGTCTGGGCCTGTTCGCATCCACACCTCCTTTTCTGTTCTGTTCTATCAAGGGAGTTCAACTGTTTGTGTTCAGACAAGAAGAATAAAGGAGTGTTGAACTTTAATGGTGTGGAGCTCATTTTCTGACAGACATGGTCCGCGGTGACTCTTCGAGGGAGGATCCAGGTGCACAACACTGACCCGAAGGTAATACTGAACAGTTGCTTATACCGCACTAACATCTGTGGTGGAAGCTAGGCATAGTGTCCCGCTCCCTCCCCTCTAAGATACCCCTAGACAAGAGAAAGACGAGACCAAGAGGGGAGTGTGAGGAGCCAGCCGCTACACTTATTTCTTTATTCCTACTTTCTGGATTTCCTCCCGCGGGAGTAGGCGTGTCCTTTGCTGGGCTATTATCCTGCAATGTCTCCTGGGAGCAAATTGTCCTGCTTCCCAGGAGTAATATAGTACCGCCTTCCTTTCAAATATCACGATAATTTAATCGTCACGTGACGAGGGCGGATCTAATTCCGCCACTTTAAATAAGGGCATGCAGGTAGTGTTGATGACGCTGCTCGCCGTCAACACTGCGCATGCGCGAGATCCAGCGATGAATGCCGGGAGACAAGCATTCATCGCTACCCGGAAGAATATGCTTGTGGGCTTCAAGATGCCCACAAGCAAAATGGGAAATACAGGAAAAGATTTATAAAGTGTTTTTTATTCGCAAAACGGACGGGGGATGAAGTGAAGCGCGGGAGAAGTGAGTAATTAAAATGCACACGTTGTAGCATAGAATGCATAGAAAAAAAAAAGGTATGGACCGCGGAACCTCCGCTTTAAGCCATATGTCAGGAAGCAGAGGAAACACACCTCATTGCACAACATCCAGTTAAAAGCACAAGAGTTTTAATAAAATTCTACTTACAACAAGGATTAGTATACAGGCATATCGGAATATACATCAGTCCCACACTCTACTCGTGTACTGAGACCGTCACCGCTATTCCTTGCTTCGTCTACATATGTTTCGTTCAACAGAACATTATCAACAGGCAGTAATCCATGTCCTTAGTCTGCTTGTCTTCAGCAAATTGTTTGCGGGCTTTCTTGTGCATCATCTTTAGAAGAGGCTTCCTTCTGGGACGACAGCCATGCAAACCAATTTGATGCAGTGTGCGGCGTATAGTCTGAGCACTGACAGGCTGACTCCCCACCCCTTCAACCTCTGCAGCAATGCTGGCAGCACTCATACGTCTATTTCCCAAAGACAACCTCTGGATATGACGCTGAGCACGTGCACTCAACTTCTTTGGTCGAACATGGCGAGGCCTGTTCTGAGTGGAACTGTCCTGTTAAACCGCTGTATGGTCTTGGCCATCGTGCTTCAGCTCAGTTTCAGGGTCTTGCCATTCTTCTTATAGCCTAGGCCATCTTTATGTGGAGTAACAATTCTTTTTTTCAGATCCTCAGAGAGTTCTTTGCCATGAGGTACCATGTTGGACTTCCAGTGACCAGTATGAGAGCGTGAGAGCGATAACACCAAATTTAACACACCTGCTCTCTATTCACACCTGGGACCTTGTAACACTAATGAGTCACATGACACCGCGGAGGGAAAATGGCTAATTGGGCCCAATTTGGACTTTTTCACTTAGGGGTGTACTCACTTTTGTTGATAGCAGTTTAGACATTAATGCCTGTGTGTTGAGTTATTTTGAGGGGACAGCAAATTTACACAATAAATTATTGTTACACAATTGTTATACAAGCTGTACACTCACTACTTTACATTGTAGAAAAGTGTAATTTCTTGAGTGTTGTCACATGAAAAGATATAATAAAATATGTACAAAAATGTGAGGGGTGTACTCACTGTGCAAAAGCTCAGCGAAGCACAAATAAAAACGAAAGTGTGTTTCTTTAGTGCTTCGTTTGTTTTGTTTTGTGCCGTAAAAATTTACATTTGTACTGCTTTTATTTTTAGGATATTACCAATTGTTTTTTCCAGACTATGACATCATCTAGCCCCCCTACAACAGCCAAATGGCACGAAACTGGTCTCGTTGGTTAGTGCTACGTTTGTGCTGTTTTGTGCTGCTAAAATTTTATTTGTGCGGTTATGGTTTTTAAGTTATAACAGTTTATTTTTATTTTTCAAACCCCACTCACTTTGCCCACCCTACAATCAGCACAAATAAAAACTCAAGTGTGTTTCTTTAGTGCTATCTTTTATTGTTTTTGCATTATTAGTGATTTATTAAAGGTCACCAAAGGTCACTCAGCCCCCCTACAACATCTAAATGACACAAAACTGGTCTCGTTGGTTAGTGCTACGTTTGTGCTGTTTTGTGCTGCTAAAATTTCCGTTCTATCTTTTATCGTTTTTGCATTATTAGTGATTTATTAAAGGTCACCAAAGGTCACACAGCCCCCCTACAACACCCAAATGACACAAAACTGGTCTCTTTGGTTAGTTCTACGTTTGTGCTGTTTTGTGCTGCTAAAATTTCCGTTTTATCTTTTATCGCTTTTGCGTTATTAATGATTTATTAAAGGTCACCAAAGGTCACTCAGCCCCCCTACAACACCCAAATGACACAAAACTTCTTTCCTGCTCCCCCTTCTTAAAGAGGAACCCTGGGGTCTGGAATAAAACCTGATGTACACAGGCCCTTTTTGGTAAGGTTGTAACCCTAGGGGTGAGTACAACAGATTTACCCCGAAAAGAAGAAGGGTATAACATTTAATTAAAAAGTAAAACTGGGGAAACGAATAAGGCCGGCTACTAAAAACAAGATGAGCAGAAACACGTGGGGGACGGCCCCCAAGACTCCTAGGAATAGCACAGCAAATAGTACAATCAAACAGTACATGACCCAGGAGGCAAGCTCAAAGAGCCCAGTAATAGGAGCACAAAAACAGGATAAAGGTGATAAAAAAACAGAAAGGGGGTCAAGGAGTACGGAGAAGAAGGGAGGAGGAACAACAGACCGATCCAAAGGAGATCAAACAACAGAAAGTGAAACAAGTAGAGCAGAAGAGCAATGGGCAGATGCACAAATCCCTACAAAAGGAGAAATGACTGAGATGTTGACGAAACTGGAAAACGCAATAAAAGTAGAAATCAATACTTTAAGAACAGACTTCGGACATCTCTTGTCAAGAGTAGAGGAGACGGAAGAAAGAGCGGATAAACAGGACCAGGAACTAAGTAAATTAAGGGAGCAGAATAAAATACTACAATATAATCAGAGAATGATCCTATATCGATTAGAAGACCAAGAGAACAGAAACAGAAGACAGAATTTAAGAATTCGCTCTTTACCAGAGGAAAAAGGGGAAGATCTGAAGAAAATTATGAACATAATATTCAAGCCCATATTAGATATGGGAGTAGAAGACCCCCTTAAAATAGAGCGAGTGCATCGTATCGGTAAACCAAGAAATGGAGAAAACGACTGGCCAAGAGACATTATTGTAAGGTTCCGGTATTATGAAGAAAAAGCAGAAATCTTAATGAAAACAAGCGGAAAACCCCCTATCCAATTCCAAGGAAAGGAGCTTCAGATCTTCACAGACCTAGCACCCGAGACATTGGCAAGGAGGCGATTATTGAAGCCACTCCTGGAGCAAATGAAGATACAGAATATCAAATATAACTGGGGATTCCCGGCCTGTCTTATAGGCCAGAAAGAAGGAAAATCAGCAAGATTAAGGTTCCCCGAGGAACTTGTGGGATTCTGTCAGGGGAGGGCTGGCAGCCTTAGGCCTGGGGGGAAAGTCCAGTCAAGTGGCCTATAGAACCAGTGGTGACAAAGTGATTGATCGGGGAAAACAGTCTAAGGTTTTCCATGATCACAAACAAGTCCCTGTATGAATCCCTTAGAGCTGAGGACCCCCCCCCCCCCGTAACTAGTGAAGGACTAAGTCCAAGCATTAACCCCTGAGATCCAAGAATGTGACCCCCTAACTAGCGATGTACTACAAGTCCCAGCATGAACCCCTGATATCTAAGGATGTGGCCCCTTAGATCTCACGGGTTTATGCTGTGACCTGTAGTCCTTCAATAGTTGGGGGGGACACATTCTCAGCTCTGAGTGGTTCATGCTGTGACCTGTAGTCCCTCACTAGTTGAAGGGCCAGGGGGACACAGCTCTGAGGGGTTTAAGCTGGGACAGTGGGACCTGTAGTCCTTCACTAGTTGAGGAGGGGGCGCAGGAGTGTGTCACACATCCTGAGCTCTGAGGGGTTCATGCTGGGACCTGTAGTCCTTCACTTTTGGGGTGTCACATCCCAAAAAGTAAAGGACTAAGAGTCCCAGCATTAACCCTGGCTGAGATTTAAGGATGTGATTTCCTCTGAGGCCAGCTCATGCTGCCATGACACACATGTCCACATTACACATATGTTCTAATTCATTCACTGCTTCTGACCTCACCTCAGGCAGCTTGACTCTGGAGAGGTGCTTCTGGCACAGTCAGTCAGTGACAGTTCCATTCCCTTAGGCAGGCTCCGAGGCGCATGCCCCTGCACACGGGACAACGGAGGGAGGAGGTGGGTGGATCAAAACAGTAAAAGGCGTGGATGAGGCAGAAGATCCTCCTCCTCTCTGAATGTGGTGGCCTCAGCCTTGCTTTCCTCTTCGGGACTGTGACATCACTGGTTGCTAGACGCCAGGCGATCCTAGCAACTAGTGCAGACGATTGAGGCCAGCAGTCCAACAAACGTGTCTCTGCCAGCCGGGTCACAGAGAGAGAGAGAGAGAGACCGTTCCACATTTCCCTGCACAGACAGAGAGACCCTGCTCCACATTTCCCTGCACAGAGAGAGAGACCCCTCTTCACATTTCCCTGCACAGAGAGACAGAGAGAGAGACAGAGAGAGAGACAGAGAGAGAGAGAGATGGACCGTTCCACATTTCCCTGCACAGAGAGAGACCCCGCTCCACATTTCCCTGCACAGAGAGAGACCCCGTTCCACATTTCCCTGCACAGAGAGAGTGAGAGACCCCGTTCCACATTTCCCTGCACAGAGAGAGAGAGAGAGACCCCGTTCCACATTTCCCTGCACAGAGAGAGACCCCGCTTCACATTTCCCTGCACAGAGAGAGAGAGAGACAGAGAGAGAGAGACAGAGAGAGAGAGAGACAGAGAGAGAGAGACAGAGAGAGAGAGAGAGAGATGGACTGCTCCACATTTCCCTGCACAGAGAGAGACCGCACCTCAGGAAAAATCGTTTGATTCCTGTATCAACACAGTAAAGCCTTGTACACACCACTATTTAATTTTTTATTTATTTTCGCTCAACCTAGCGATTTGAACAAAAAAAAAACTGACAGGTCCGGTTAGAGCCGCTAAGTACTAGCAAAAGTGACCTGAGCATGGATCACTTTTTAGCAGAGTGACAGTGTCTGCTGCAATTGTGTACAAGCCTTTGCAGGGCTTGTGTGCACAGTTTTTCTTAGCCGCAGTCCCATAGGCTTAGGTTGTGTTTGTGCGTTTTTGCTGCATTATTTTTAAAGGGCACCAAAGATGCAGTATGCAGACGTTTTTGTGCACTTTCAGAAAATGCATCAAAAATTTGCAAACTAATAGAAGTCTATGAGACTGACGGGGGTAACATGCAGAAAGACTGAAATCACCAACACTGCAGCCAGACTGTGACACACCAGTGGGATCCCACTTCATAGTAAATAGGACCAGGTAATGCACAAACTGCTGATGGAAATCTCTTTAGCTGCAGAGAGGGGGGGGGGGAAGGGAGGAAGAGGCCTGTCACAACTCACTCACTTACTTACTTGGAAGGAAGGACCCAGCAGGAGTATTACTGGCTCAGTCATCACATCAGCCTCCATCCAGAGCGTTTCATACAGGACACTGACTGCTCAGTTTAAACGTTCCCGCCCACACATTCTATTCACAGACGCAGCACACGGGCTACAAAGAGTGTGGGCGGGCACAGTGAGAGAGGGGGCTGGAGAGAGGCAGTGCAGATCCACCCTCTTCCATTCGGCTGTGCTCTGAAATTAAAGGACACAGACTCAGGTGCAGACAACAGCACTGTGACAGGAAAGATGTCCGCTCACAGCACAAATGTTTCTGCACACTTCTAGGATGTTATCCAGCCCTGCCAGCCTCGCTTGAGCAGTAACACTCACCACTCAGCCAACTACAGAACTGCACATGCGCAGTTCCTAGCTGGCAGCAGATCGGCCTTTTTATCGAGAATCAGATCGGCCTGGGGGGAAATTGCATGCCTGCCCCCCCTGCCAGCCCGCCCCTGGATTCTGTAATAAATTAGATTTGCAGGTTCCAGACTTACCAGGATGGATAGAGAAAGATAACTAAAATCAGCATTATAGGAGGCTGGGGGCCCGGGGAGGGGGGCATGGGGGGTCCTTTGGAGGGGGCGGGGGGTGGGAGAGGGAGGAGAGGGAGGGGGGAGAGGTGTAGGAGGTGGGAGGGGCAGACCGGCCCACCATGCAGCGTCTCCGGGCCACCTCACCCTCCCTAAATTTAAAGAGAGGAAGAGGGGGGCTGAGCGGCAGGGTCAGAGTTGCACCTCTAAAACGGGAGAACCAGGAGGAAAGATCATTGATGGTTCTAAGGCCAATAATGGGCCAAAAGGGAAAGGGGGGGAGGAGGGAGGGGATTAGTAATGGGGAAGTTGGGAGGAGGAGGGAGGGGGAGAGGGAGGGATCAGGGGGGGTGGGAGAGGGGTTTTGTAATGGGGAGAAAGGAGGGGATTCTACCTTTTTGACTCTACAAAAAAGAAAGGGGAAAGGGGATGAAAAACAGATATGACAGCAATACATTTCCTGTCCTATAATGTGAGAGGGCTTAATATACCTACCAAAAGACATAAGGTCTTAAGAGAGCTTAAATACTATAGAGCAGATGTAGTCTTCCTACAGGAGACCCATCTGACCCTAGAATCAAATATTAAATTACACTCACCCAATTTTCCGAGTTGGTTCTATGGAGACACTATCTCAAAAAGGGCAAGGGGGGTCGCAATAGGGTTTTCAAGGGAACATGAGGTTCACATTGGAGGAAAGAATGACGGATAAAGATGGGAGATACATTTTTCTAAAAGGGAAGTTGGGGGAAATGAAATGTACCCTGGCCAATATATACGCCCCTAATGTGAACCCCATTAATTACCTTATTGAGACTCTGGGGAAACTGAAGGATTTTGGGGAGGGATATATAATATTGATGGGAGATATGAACTTCTGTTTGGATCCGGCCGTGGATAGTACGTCCCGGACACAGGGGACAAATAACGTACAACTAACAAAGAAAAAAATGCATAGCAGTCAGATGGTTGATATATGGAGGATTATGCATCCAAAATCAAAGGATTATACGTTTTTCTCCCCTGTGCATGGGACGTACTCGAGGATAGATCACATAATGATCGAACATAGAATGTTGGATATGGTCATAAAATCAAATATAGGAATTGCCTCACTCTCTGACCATGCCCCAGTAAGCATGAAACTAAAAGTACCCGAATATCATAGACAATCCTATACTTGGCGATTAAACGAGGAATTGCTCCGAGATGAAGGAGGATTAAAGAGGGTGAAAGAGGAATTAGAGCATTACTTCCAGGTAAACGATACGGAAGGGATATCAGGGGCAACTTTATGGGAGGCACATAAAGCCTACATCAGGGGGATTTTGATTTCGGAAGGGGCAAGGAAAAAAAAAGAGAGAAACAGAAAATTTAATTTGTTGATAGAAGAAATATTCAAAATTGAGCAAGAACATAAAAAACAACAGGGGCAACAACAAGAGTTATATCATGATCTAGTGATGAAAAGGGACGAACTTAAAGAACTAATGGAACAAGAGACAAAAATAAAACTACATCGCATAGCAAAAGAAAGATATAAGTGGGGGAATAAGTCTAGTAAACACCTTGCAAGAATGGTACAAAATAAAAAGACTAGAAATTTTATAGAAAAGATAAAAAAAAAGAACGGAGAGGAAGTGTATAGAACTAAGGATATAGCAGATGCATTTAAAAACTACTATGAGGGGCTGTATTCAGTGGAGCAGAACAGATGGGGGATAGGAGAGAAACAACTGAAAATTAAATAATTTTTAAACAAGGCGGGATTGCATAGGATTAATGAAGAGGAAAGAACAGCTTTAGATAAACCCATAACGGAAGAAGAAATAAGTAAGGCACTAAGAGACTCAGCCCTAGGGAAAAGTCCCGGCCCCGACGGGTTTACAGCTTTATACTTCAAAAAATGTAAGGAGATACTGGTACCCAGGATATGCAATTACATGAATGGATTAGGGACGGACTATGAAATGGGAAGGGAAGCCTCAGTGGCCATAATAACGGTCATATCAAAAGAGGGGAAAGATGAAAGGTTATGCTCCGGATATAGACCAATCTCGCTATTAAATGTGGATGTAAAATTATACACGAAAGTCCTGGCAGAAAGAATGAAGGGATGGATGCCCACACTGGTCCATCCGGATCAGGTGGGATTTATCCCAGGTAGGGAGGGGAGGGACAATGGTGTGAGAGCATTGCTCCTCCTCCAGAAAATAAAAGAGAATGGGTCCCCAGGTCTACTCCTGTCAGTAGATGCAGAAAAGGCATTTGACAGGGTAGACTGGGGACTCATGATACAAACCCTGGAAACTATGGGCCTGGGAGCCAGGATGATACAGTGGATTAAAACATTGTACCAACATCCTATGGGCAGGGTTAAAATAAATGGCACACTGTCTCAAGCTTTTGTGATGAAAAATGGGACAAGGCAGGGATGCCCCCTGTCTCCCCTTTTATTTGTGCTGTCCCTAGAACCCTTACTTGCAACGGTACGGAACAATCCAGACATAAAAGGGATTAGATTGGAGGAAGATGAACACAAACTCTCAGCTTTTGCGGACGATGTCTTATTTTTTATTAGTAATCCTAGGACCACATTACCGAATTTACTCAAAACACTTAAACAATACGGCGAAATATCAAACTTTAAAATCAACATAGCTAAAACTGAGATTCTAAATGTCAATATTGGAAAGGTAGAAGAACAGAGCTTAAGAAAAGAGTTCAACTTTCCTTGGCAGAAGGAACTTAAGTACTTGGGGGTAAAACTCGCCAACTCAATAAAAAAAATATATAAAATAAACTATATCCCTCTGTTAAATGAAATAAAAAGTGAAATTAGAAAAATTATAAACCGCCCGATATCATGGATAGGAAGAATTAACATCTTAAAGATGGTTCTGTTGCCGAAAATCTTGTATAAGTTCCAGATGTTACCAGTTGCAATACCTCAACCGTACTTCAGAGTGTTAAAAAAGATGCTAATGAACTTTGTATGGAATAATAAAAAACATAGAAAATCCTTCTCTGTACTAAAACAGGAAAAAAAGCATGGAGGGCTAGCAGTGCCAGACATCCAAAAATATTATAACGCGGTGGTGTTGTCCCGGGTAGTGGAGTGGGCCAAAGATAGGCACGAAAAAAGGTGGGTAAAAATTGAAAAGGTAATGGCAAACACACAATTAGGAGGTGTAATATGGAACCCCCCCCCCCCAGTATAGAGCACTAGGTGAAAACACTCACGATATGACACGAATTGCACTGAAAATATGGGATAGATTACATAAACAAATAGATAGGGACTATAATTCTCCCCTTATAGAATTAAAAGAAAATTAATATTTTGCATCGGGAAAAAAAATAGTAGGAGGAAATTGGATTAAAAAAGAGAGAGCACAGTTAGGAGATATAATAAAAAAAGGGAAAATCATACCATTTCAAGAATTGAGACACAATAGGGAATTAATGATAGTAGATGAATGGAGGTACCATCAGTTGGCCCACTTTGTACAAAGCCTCCCCCAGCCAATTAGGTCTGGGGAGGAGCTTACGACATTGGAACGGCTCTGTACGGCCGATAACCTAACAGGAACTATATCAAAACTTTATAAATTGCTGATGACAGTGGACGAACTGGTGACGCCCCCATTTATAAAGAAATGGGAAAGAGAATTGGGAACATGTAGGGATAAAAGGACTATAGAGAGAATAATAAAATTGGCCCACTCGTCTGCCATGGACAACAGGACCGCAGAGATGAATTATAAATGTATTACAGGCTGGTATGCCACACCAGATAAATTGAGTAAATTTCAAGTAGAACAGAAGGCAGAATGCTGGAGAGAATGTGGGGAGAGGGGAACAATGGCCCACTTATGGTGGCAATGCCCTAAAATTCAAACATATTGGGAAAAGATACTGGAAATGATAAAAATAATTACAGAGAAGGAGATTAAAAAAGATCCATGGATAGTTTTATTCCATGGAGGAGAGGGAGGAATGAAACAGTATAAAGATTCACTGATCCCACATTTATTAAATGCGGCCAAAAGGTTGATCCCAAAAAAATGGCGAAAAGTGGAAAGTCCATCTATATGGGAGTGGGTAGACTCCGTGGAAGAGACATACAGTATGGAGGGACTGAAGTACGGCGTAGAGGAGGAAAAAAGAGGATTTAAAAACAAGTGGGAATGTTGGAAAGATTTTAAGAAAACATGGAGCTATGTAGAGAATCTGAGAAAGTAGTGGAGAAATGGTAGAAAATAAGAGGTAGAAGGGGGGAAGGGGGTACAAAGGGGAAAGGGGGGGGGGTGGGAGGGTGAAATAGAGATTTTAGAAATGTGAGTATAAGGAGAAGAGCCAAGAATCCCTTAGTACTCAGTATTATTTTTGTATGTGCATTATCTTGGCTGGATTAATGGAAATGTATTGATGTAACATAATTGAAATCTTGACAAAATAAAATAAAGAATAAAAAAAAAAAAAATGATTTATTAAAGGTCACCAAAGGTCACTCAGCCCCCCTACAATGCCCAAATGACACAAAACTAGTCTCGTTGGTTAGTGTTACGTTTGTGCTGGTTTGTGCTGCTAAAAATTTTATTTGTGCGGTTATGGTTTTTAAGTTATAACAGTTTATTTATATTTTTCAAACCCCACTCACTGCGCAAATAAAAACTCAAGTGTGTTTCTTTAGTGCTATGTTTGTGCTGTTTTGTGCTGCTAAAAATGTTATTTGTGCAGTTATGGTTTTTAAGTTATAACTGTTTTTCTTTTTAAACCCCACCCACTTTTCCCACCCTACAATCAGCAAAAATAAAAACTCAAGTGTGTTTCTTTAGTGCTACGTTTGTGCTGTTTAAATTATCATTCTAGCTTTTATAATTTTTGCGTTATTAATAATTTATTAAAGGTCACCAAAGGTCACTGAGCCCCCCTACAACACCCAAAAGACACGAAATTGGGCTGGTTGGTTAGTGCCTCATTTGTGCAGTTTTGTGCTGCTAACATTTTTATTTGTGCTGTAAATAAAACTTTGTGCTGCTTTTATTTTTAAGATAATAGCAATTTGTTTTTTCCAGACAATGACATCACCCCGCCCCCCTGTCACGTACCTGTCACGTACCTGGTTAGTGAGCTCCTGGTTAGACAGCAGCCATGGGAGCACAGCAAGGTATGAGTGCCTGTGATCAGTCCAGTAGACTGCGTGGTGGCAGCATTCAGCAGGTGGGTGTGGCAGCAGAACCGGCTGGTGGCAGATGAGCTGGCACTAGCTGTGTGAAGTTGGCACCCCATGTTTGTAAAACCTGAATAAAAATATACTATTCATTTGTGCCACGTTTGTGCTGATTTGTGCCGCAAAAATTAGCGTTTGTGCCGGTTCGGTTTCTGAGATATTAGACATTCAATTTAATGTAAGCCCCGCCCACTTTGCATCCCATGTTGCTGAATTTTAAAAACAAACACGCCATTCGTTTGTGCCGCATTTGTGCTGGTTTGTGCCGCAAAAATAAACGTTTGTGCCGCTTTGGTTTCGGAGATATTGTGCGTTATAGTTGCTGAAACCCCGCCCACTTTGCATCCCATGTTGTTGAATTTTTAAAAACAAACACGCCATTCGTTTGTGCCGGGTTTGTGCTGGTTTGTGCCACAAAAAAAAACTTTTGTGCCGCTTTGGTTTCGGAAATATTGTGGGTTATAGTTGCTTAAACCCCGCACACTTTGCAACCCATGTTGTTGAATTTTAAAAACAAACACGCCATTCCTCAGTGCCGGGTTTGTGCTGGTTTGTGCCACAAAAATAAACTTTTGTGCCGCTTTGGTTTCGGAGATATTGTGCGTTATAGTTGCTGAAACCCCGCCCACTTTGCATCCCATGTTGTTGAATTTTTAAAAACAAACACGCCATTCGTTTGTGCCGGGTTTGTGCTGGTTTGTGCCACAAAAAAAACATTTGTGCCGCTTTGGTTTCGGAAATATTGTGCGTTATAGTTGCTGGAACCCCGCCCACTTTGCACCCCATGTTCTTACATTTTAAAAACAAACACTCCATTCGTTTGAGCGATGTTTGTGCTGGTTTGTGCCATAAAAATAAACGTTTGTGCTGCTTTGGTTTCGGAGATATTGTGCTTTATATGTTGCCAAACCACACTGACTTTACACCTCTTTATTAAATCTTACATACAGAACCTATACTCAGCTTGGGTTTCCTTAATATAATGCTCCTCCCACTGTAAAGGGCACTGCACTTTATACTGTACCCTGGAAAAGGCATGACCATTGTAGAACAGATGTTCCATCCTTAGCAAATAACTGCCAGACCAACCCCATACTCCATTCCACTCCTACCATTAAATCCCATTAATGGAGACCACACCATAAATGGAGTAAAAAATTGGCTGTAGGAGCCTCTTTATTAACAAATAAACATAAATGAACATAAACCGTAAAAAACATTTATTAAACCAAATACCCATCAGTCACTAATCGCGTTGGTCTTTGCAGGAACCCCAAACTATCTTATGTTCAAGAATGCACTGCGGTACCTTTTACTATACTAGGCCTCCAGTCAACATACTGGCTCGGAGATAACCCACTAACTGCAGTGCACCCATTAACCAATTCCAGCTAAACCACCGTTACCTGGAATACACCAGAGGGAACGATACCACCGATGGGTCCCGAATCCTTCCTTATCCGAGGTTTCTTAATTCGTCAGCAAAGACCAACCTCTGCCACAGCGCACAAGGGGAAGACCTTACCCTTGAGTGCCCCTCCACACCCTCAAAGCTCCTGCAACCCCAGGGCCCACAAATCAATTCCCACCACATTGAGGTGTACCCCGTCACCCCAAAGGTATCTCCAAGTATCCGTTTCCAGTTCCAAATGCCAGATAACCAGGCCTTCATTCCTAACTACAAATCTGCCTAACTCCATATTGACCTTCCTGCGGGCCTTATTGAGCAGCTCCTGCCGACCTAGCCAAATGCCAAGTCGTCTGAGCAATGATGTCGGACCACCCGACGAGCATATCCATGAAGTCGATGCGGCGCCACAGGAAATCAAACTTGACATCACGAATGATGTCCAACATGGATCTCAGTCCTAAATCATTGCCGCCGACGTGTAGCACCAGAACGTTCGGCGGTCTATCCAGTCGTGCAAAGCGATGCACTTCCGGAACCATTCTGCTTCACAGCATGCCCGGTACCCCCAACCAGCGGACACAAGCTTCCTGCCTAGAAAGGCCTTGTTGCCTACCATTGGGCCTAACGTCTGCTCGCCTGGTCCCCCAAAACACATAGGAGTAGCCCAGTACCCAGACAAAGCTCATCACACCACCTGAAAGAAAAGAAACACCACAAATAACACCGAACAAGCACGCAAACACAGGCTTACCAACACAGAACACTCACAAAATGACCTACCCCCCCCCCGCCCCTAATCAGACAACAGATGAGGATGAACATATAGCTGGAACCTCCTCTATTCCCACCTACTAATACGGCCGCTTCGTCATCCAACCCACACCTGGCGGCTTTCGTGACCGCCCCAATTCGGAATGAGTGCGAGATGAATTCTTTCTCCTCTAAACCAAATGCCCTTAAACATTTATGGAAAATCAATATGAATTGAAATCTGGACAAGGGGGACCCGTCTGCATGTAACAAAAATAACCCAGCCAAATCCGGGCGCACTGTGAGAAACTCTCTGACAGCACCCACCGGACACAAGGGCAAAGCCGGCACAGCAAAAATCTGAACCCTTCTGCCCCTGCCAGCCTGATCCGTTTTGGACTATCGCAAAAACAGGGATACCCTGTCCTCCCCACAGGTGACCCAATCCAACATACCCCCATGGACCCTCTTGGAAGGGCTGACTAGTTCGCTAATCCAAAAAGCCCCAAAAAAAGCCAGAGAGAAGGCCGTTTTAAACAAAGAGACCTCATAGGCTGAGGAACACAGGGAAAACATTTTGCAGAATATCGAAACAGGGCGCCTGGAATCCCTGTGCTTCTGAGACCTACAATAACCCTTTACAGCCTGTCCGACCAAAAAATCTTTTGTGAAATCACGACAGCCCTGCAATTTGAAGAAAAATGCTAATCCTGCCAATTTCCGCTCCACGACTGACACCAACACCCCCTCCTCAAGGTTCCGTGAAACAAAGTAAAGGACCAGCAACCTCACCTCCGGGCCCTCTTACTCCACCTCAGCCTGCTGCAGCAAAGACAACCACTCTTGCCATAATTTTTTATAGGCTGCCCACGTCATGTCACGCACTGACCGTCTGATCCATCCGGAGACGACCCCAAGGCAATCCTCCACAGCCATTCGGGACAAGGGACCCTGCGTTGCTCCGCTGCCGGTGCCAACTCCCGGAACCTGCCCCACTGACAGCGAGACAATGCGTCAGCTAAGCCGTTCTCAACTCCCAGGAGGTGAACAGCATAAAGAAAAACATTTAACTTTAGACAACGTAACACTAGGTGCTGAAGAAGTCGGACCACGGGTGGCGACGAGGCTGTGACACGGTTGATGACCTGTAACACCCCAAGATTGTCACTGTGAAAATGCACTTTAACCACTTGTCCCCCGCCCACTGTCAATTGACGGCGGGCGGAGGATACTCTTGTTCTGGGAGGACGTCATATGACGTCCTCCCTTTAAAACGAGCTAGGAGGCGCGTGCTTGCCGCCAGCGGCGCGCGCGCGCCCGCCGCGTTCACAAGGCCCCGGTGCGCGTGCCCGGCGGCCGCGATTGCCGCCGGGCACCCGCAATTGCTCGGGAAACGAGCCGGAAAGTGGATCACTGTGTGTAAACACAGAGATCCACGTCCTGTGAGGGAGAGGGGACCGATGGTGTGTCCCTTGTACATAGGGACAACCATCGGTCACCTCCCCCAGTCAGTCCCCTCCCCCCACAGTAAGAACACATTGAGGGAACATATTTAACCCCTTCCCGCCCCCTAGTGGTTAACCCCTTCCCTGCCAATCACATTTATACAGTAATCAATGCATTTTTATAGCAGGGATCGCTGTATAAACGTGAATGGTCCCAAAAATGTGTCAAAAGTGTCCGATGTGTCCGCCGCAATATCGCAGTCACAATAAAAAATCGCAGATCGCCGCTATTACTAATAAAAAAATAAAAAATAAAAATGCTATAAATCTATCCCCTATTTTGTACACGCTATAACTTTTGCGCAAACCAATCAATACGCGCTTATTGCGATTTTTTTTTTTACCAAAAATATGTAGAAGAATACGTATCGGCCTAAACTGAGGAAAATTGTATTTAAAAAAAAAATGGGTATTTATTATAGCAAAAATTAAAAAATAGTGTTTTTTTTTCCAAACTGGACGCTCTTCTTTTGTTTATAGCGCAAAAAATAAAAACCGCAGAGGTGATCAAATACCACCAAAAGAAAGCTCTATTTGTGGGAAAAAAAGGATGCAAATTTAGTTTGGGAGCCACGTCGCATGACCGTGCAATTGTCATTCAAAGTGTGACAACGCTGAAAGCTGAAAAATGGCTTGGGCAGGAAGGAGGTTTTCGTGCACAGTAGAGAAGTGGTTAAGGTCCTTCTTAGGCACGACCCCCAGGGGCGAGATCACCAAATCCGCTAAAGGCTACGAGGGGAAAGGGCCACCCATGTGGCCCAACGCAACTTCCTTCCGCAATTTCTCAGAAATCACTGCAGGATGTTGCAAGGCCAAACACAAGTTCTGGGACACTGGTGGAACAGAGGCCAGGGAACAAGGTATGCGAAAGCCTTCGGAGAAACCCACCCCTAACAACCGAGCAGCCTCTCGATCCGGATATCTATCGAGCAAAGGCCACATCCTTTCCACCCTCACTGGCATCATCCCATTTGGTAACAGTCTCGCCGGCACTGCCCTTCCCCTGCTTGAAGCAGCGGGACAAGGGATGCAAACCTCCGCAGCTAGAGCACTCGTGCTGGTAACGGAAAGCCCCCCCCCCCCCAAACTTGCAGGAGCCCTCACTATACTGCCAGCAGACACCCCTCTCCTTTGCGGATGGTTGTCCGGGGGTAGATGTGCCACCGCCCCCCCCTGGAAAAAACTGATTAGGGGCCCGCACCGAGGTCATAAGTCGCATCCACAAACTAATGTCCTTGTGGTCCCACCGCAAGGACGGGCAGATAGATCTCTGCTGCCGGAACTGCTCGTCGTACCTCAACCATGCAGATTCCCCGTAGACCCTGTAGGCCTCACTGATGCCGTCAAGATAACAGATAACAGAAGAGCGCTGAATGGTGTTCCGGATTCTTCTCCCCAACTACACTTTCCATAATGGCAAAAGCCTGCAGCCAATTAGAGAAAGTCCTTGGGATAAGCCTGTACCGTTGTTTTTCTTCATTCTCCTTTTTGCTCTCCTCTGGCTTGACCCTATCCAGATAAATTTTTTCCAGGGGTAGCAGAGAGTATATCCCCACATTCTAACCTTTCCAAATTTTTCGTGGACTTGCGGCTTCAGGTACGCTCCCAGAGGCTCCTCAAAACAAACGTAAACCTCACATTTCACAGAGTCGGCCAATCTGACTGAATCCTGTTTGGTAACGGCCTCCCCCGACGACTCAGCCTTGTCCCTCAATGCCAACTTGTGCCCTGCCACTGACTGGCCCAGCGCCTCGATTGCCACAGCGGTGGGCAGGGCCGCCGCAGGGGGATCAACCAGGGGTCAAGTCCTGGGGAAAAAAGTGTGGGAACTCCCACCCAAGATCCACTCCCCCACCAAAAAAAAAAAATGATACGCTCATATGCATATATATTTCACAGAAAATACAGTGCAACATTTATTGTAAAGTGCCAGTTTACAAAAACAAAATAACTAAATCAAACTAACAGAATAATCACACACACCTTGGGGTACTCGGTACTGGCCTGGCTGGTCTCGGTGCTGACCTGGCTGGTCTCGGTGCTGGCCTGGCTGGTCTCGGTACTGCCCTCTGTGCTGGCCTGGCTGGTTTCAGGGTGCTGGCTGGCTGGCTGGCCTCAGGGTACTCTGTCCCCAATCCACCTCTGTACCCCCCCATGTCCACCTCTGTTCCACCTGTGTTCACCTCTGTACCCTCCATGTCCACCTCTGTACCCCCTCCACCTCTGTTCCCCCCATGTCCATCTCTGTACCCCCTCCACGTCCACCTCTGTACCCCCTCCACGTCCACCTCTGTACTTCCTCCACCTCTGTACCCCCCCATGTCCACCTCTGTACCCCCCCATGTTCACCTCTGTACATCCCCATGTCCACCTCTGGGTTCATCTCTGTACCCCCCATGCCCACCTCTGTGTTCACCTCTGTACCCCCTCCACCTCTGTTCCCCCGTCCACCTGTGTTCACCTCTGTTCCCCCCATGTCCACCTCTGTACCCCCTCCACCTCTGTTCCCCCCATGTCCATCTCTGTACCCCCCCATGTCCACCTCTGTACCCCCTACACCTCTGTACCCCCCCCCATGTCCACCTCTGTACATCCCCATGTCCACCTCTGGGTTCATCTCTGTAACCCCCCATGTCCACCTCTGTACCCCCTCATGTCCACCTCTGTACCCCCATGTCAACCTCTGTACCCCCGCCCACCTCTGTGTTCACCTTTGTTCCCCCCATCCACCTCTGTTCCCCCCATCCACCTCTGTACCCCCCATGTCCATCTCTGTACCCCCCATGTCCATCTCTGTTCCACCTGTGTTCACCTCTGTACCCTCCATGTCCACCTCTGTTCCCCCCATGTCCATCTCTGTACCCCCTCCATGTCCACCTCTGTACCCCCTCCACGTCCAGCTCTGTACCCCCTCCACGTCCACCTCTGTACCCCCCATGTCCACCTCTGTACCCCCTCCACCTCTGTACATCCCCATGTCCACCTCTGTACATCCCCATGTCCACCTCTGGGTTCATCTCTGTACCCCCCCATGTCCACCTCTGTGTTCACCTCTGTACCCCCTCCATCTCTGTTCCCCCATCCACCTGTGTTCACCTCTGTTCCCCCCATGTCCACCTCTGTACCCCCTCCACCTCTGTTCCCCCCATGTCCATCTCTGTACCCCCCATGTCCACCTCTGTACACCCATGTCCACCTCTGCACCCCCCATGTCCACCTCTGTACATCCCCATGTCCACCTCTGGGTTCATCTCTGTAACCCCCATGTCCACCTCTGTACCCCCATGTCAACCTCCGTACCCCCGCCCACCTCTGTGTTCACCTCTGTTCCCCCCATCCACCTCTGTACCCCCTATGTCCATCTCTGTACCCCCTCATATCCACCTCTGTACCCCCATGTCCATCTCTGTACCCCCCTATGTCCACCTCTTACTTCTGTACCCCCCCATGTCCATCTCTGTATCCCCCCATGTCCACCTCTCACTTCTGTACCCCCCATGTCCATCTCTGTACCCCCCCATGTCCACCTCTCACTTCTGTAGCCCCATGTCCACCTCTGTACAGTCCTCAATTATTAGTACAGACCCCCCCTCCATTGTTAGTACAGACCCCCCTCCATTATTAGTAGAGAGACCCCCCTCCATTATTAGTACAGACCCCCCCCTTCAGGACAACCCCCCCTCAGGACAAACCCCACCCAGGCGGCAGCTGGAGAGGAGAGGTGTGGAGCCGCGCTGCCCGGGGGGAGAAGAAGATCGTGACAGAGAGAACAAATGCATTGCCGGCGTCCTGCACTGCACGCCACGGACCGCCCCGCCCCCATCGATGTCACTGAGCGGGTCTCTCCGAACAGAGACAGCCGCTTCGATCTCCACTGATAGGAGGGGCTTGGGCAGGAAACAGGGCGGCGGTGACCGGCGGAGACAGCGGCTGCGCTGCGGTGACCAGTGGTGTCCAGGGGGATGCCCACAAGGAGAGGAGGAGGAGGGAGGGGAGCACTCTGGCGCTTGAGCGCCCCCACCTCTGTGGAGCCTGGGTGAACTGCACTCGGATCGGCCCGAGCGGCTGCTCTAGTCCTGCAAAGGGAACAGCGTTCCTGCTGTAAAAAAAGTGCAGGGACGCCGTTCCCATGCGTTCCCACAGGACTCGAGCCCTGGGATCAACCCTGGACACCGAAGCCAGCCTCGTCGCCTCTGACTCACCCACCGGTGGGATCCACGCGAACGACGGCATGGCTTGGGCACTCATTTCTGGTTCAAATGGCTGGACCAGCTCCCTCAAACCCAAAAGGAACCCCTGCAACCCCTCATCTGACCTAGATATGGCGTGACCACGGCCTGCACTAGAAGGGGCAGAAAGCGTGGGCAAGTCAGACTGCGGGACAGGGCACTCCCCCCTAGACACACATTATCATGAACAGCAGAAAACGCAGACATGTTAGAACAGGGTTGTCCAAACTTTTTTCAAAGAGGGCCAGATTTGATGAAGTGAACATGCGTGAGGGTCGACCATTTTGCCTGATATTCTTTGAACCATTAAAATTCGGTCTAAGTGTGTTCGTTCAAGCACTAATACACTGCCCAACAAGAATTATCTTGACTTTGTCACACTCGTTCCCAACACACAGACGAATGCTCTGCTCTTTAGGGGTACCGTTAATTCTTAATGGTACCCCACACATTGGAAAACGTGTGGTGCTTTTGAAGCAGTGCAATAATAAAAAAAAAAGGTCGGGGACTTCTTTCCGTGCATTTTTGTGGGTAGGGAAGCCCATTAAAATGAATGGGCTGCCCTACACAAAGCCACGCAGATGTGAACCAAGGGCTTGTTCACATGTCAGGTTGGAGGGGCAGTAAAACATGGTTGAGCTGTTTTTACCACCCCCAACTTCTCCCCCTCCAGAGAGTCCCCCATACAGCAAGGTCCCCAGAGAGCCCCCCCTTACATCAGGGTTCCCAGAGAGCCCCCCATACATCATGGTTCCCAGAGCCCCCCATACATTAGGGTCCCCAGAGAGCCCCCCCCATACATCAGGGTTCCCAGAGCCCCCCCATACATCAGGGTTCCCAAAGCCCCCCCCATACATCAGGGTTCCCCGAGCCCCCTCCCATACATCAGGGTCCCCAGAGAGCCCCCCCATAATACATCAGGGTTCACAGAGAGCCCCCCATACATCAGGGTTCACAGAGAGCCCCCCATACATCGGTTCACAGAGAGCCCCCATACATTAGGGTTCACAGAGAGACCCCCATACATTAGGGTTCACAGAGAGCCCCCCCCCCATACATCAGGGTTCACAGAGAGCCCCCCATACATCAGGGTTCACAGAGAGCCCCCCATACATCAGGGTCCCCAGAGAGCCCCCCCCATACATCAGGGTTCACAGAGAGCCCCCCATTCATCAGGGTTCACAGAGAGCCCCCCATACATCAGGGTTCACAGAAAGCCCCCATACATCAGGGTTCACAGAAAGCCCCCCCATACATTAGGGTTCACAGAGAGCCCCCAATACATAAGGGTTCACAGAGAGCCCCCCATACATCAGGGTTCACAGAGAGCCCCCCCATACATCAGGGTTCACAGAGAGCCCCCCATACATCAGGGTCCCCAGAGAGCCCCCCATACATCAGGGTCCCCAGAGAGCCCCCCATACATCAGGGTTCCCAGAGAGCCCCCCATACATCAGGGTCCCCAGAGAGCCCCCCCCGATACATCAGGGTTCACAGAGAGCCCCCCATACATCAGCGTTCACAGAGAGCCCCCCCATACATCGGGGTTCACAAAGAGCCCCCCCATACATCAGGGTTCACAGAGAGCCCCCCATACATCAGGGTTCACAGAGAGTCCCCCCATACATCAGGGTTCACAGACAGCCCCCCCATACATCAGGGTTCACAGAGAGTCCCCCCATACATCAGGGTTCACAGAGAGCCCCCCATACATCAGGGTTCACAGAGAGCCCCCCCATACATCAGCATCTCCAGAGAGCCCCCATATATCAGGGTTCTCAGAGAGCCCCCCATACATCAGCGTCCCCAGAGAGCCCCCCCATACATCAGGGTCCCCAGAGAGCCCCCCCATACATCAGGGTTCACAGAGAGCCCCCCATACATCAGGGTCCCCAGAGAGCCCCCCCATACATCAGGGTTCACAGAGAGCCCCCCCATACATCAGGGTCCCCAGAGAGCCCCCCCCCATACATCAGGGTTCACAGAGAGCCCCCCATACATCAGGGTCCCCAGACTTAAACATTAGCACAGTACCTCATTCAGCCGGGTACTGCACTATAGGGGGAAGCAGAGAGCACAGCACATTCCCCTGCACAGTTTACTTTCGCTTTTGAGACGGTTCTCACAGTGCCGATGTATATTTCGGCAGGGGGTTGGGCTCATCTGGCAACCCTTCTCTCCCCTGATCCCGCGGCACACTAGTTGAGAAAGGCTGGTTTAGATAACCAGGCCGGCGGGCCGTTCAAAACCGACACGCAGGCAGCCATTGGCCCGCGGGCCGGACTTTGGACATGCCTGTTAGAAGAAGTAGTAGACTTACCAGGCTGTCTAGGAAAGATCCGACCAGCCGCAGGTCCCGACTCCATCGATGCAGGGTGCCCTTGCGACTCCTCCCCTCTGAAGCGGACAACTTGCCCTCCGATCTCTCCTCTATCTCCACGTCTTCCCTCTCCGGCAGCACCCCAGGAGCAGTGGCCCTGGATGCCGAGGATCCGTGCGGCTGATGGCACCACCAGCTTGCACCGGCTCCACCCACCGATTTCTGGGTCACCCTACCGGAGCGCCCAGGGCCCTGGGCGCTTGCCGCTGGTCTCACACCGCTGCTCCTCCGCACCTCCAACATTACCTGGTGCTGGCTGGTCCTGGGAGAGCCACCGGCCACGGAGATAAAGGGCCTGGGGGCCATAGCAGCACGATTCCCCCACCAAGGCTCTGCCCCCGCTGACTCATCTCCGGGGGAGGAGCCCGTCTGTTTCTGATCCTGATGCCGGACGGGCCGGGGAGAGACACAGATACCCCCGTAAGCCCCCCTCTGAGCTCCGACGATGAAAGGGATTCCTTTCAGGAGCACCACCCAAGAGCGCAGCCGATCGCTTTGCAGGTGGTCCTGAAGGGGCCCACATGGGACTCCCAATGTGGCACCGAGCTCTGGGGGAGGAGACCGGAGAGAAGCGATCCAGGGGCCGAGACCTCTGAGCTCGTACGGACTCCTGCCCCCCTGTCCCTGACCCGGAGGCTCGATCTTGCAGGACAGATAAGAGATGCTCCTGCAGCCACTTCGCTCCTCCGCCTCCATCCTGAGCTGGGAAAGCAGCCTGTCCATGTCTTCCATCTCGTCCAGCACCCGCAGGGGATCCAAGTTGCTACCTGCGCTGTGAGATCCTCTGGTTTCAGCATCTAACGCACAATATCTCCGAAACCAAAGCGACACAAATGTTTATTTTTGAGCCACAAACCAGCACAAATGCGGCACAAACGAATGGCGTGTTTGTTTTTAAAGTTAAGCAACATGGGGTGCAAAGTGGGTGGGTCTTACATTAAATTAAATTTCTAATATCTCAGAAACTGAACCGGCACAAACGCTCATTTTTGTGGCACAAATCAGCACAAACGTGGCACAAATGAATAGTATATTTTTATTCAGGTTTTACAAACATGGGGTGGCAACTTCACACAGCTAGTGCCAGCTCATCTGCCACCAGCCGGTTCTGCTACCACATCCACCTGCTGAATGCTGCCACCACGCAGTCTACTGGACTGATCACAGGCACTCATACCTTGCTGTGCTCCCATGGCTGCTGTCTAACCAGGAGCTCACTAACCAGGTACGAGAGAGGTACGTGACAGGGGGGCGGGGTGATGTCATTGTATGGAAAAAACTAATTCCTATTATCTTAAAAATAAAAGCAGCACAAAGTTTTATTTTTATGACACAAAAAAGCACAAACGTAGCACTAACAAATAGTATGTTTGTTTTTAACCACTTAAGCCCCGGACCATTTGGTAGCTAAAGGACCAGAGGTGAATTCAGAATTTTGCACTGCGCTGCTTTAACTGTAAATTGTGCGGACATGCAATGTTGTACCCAAACGAAATTTGCGTCCTTTTCTTCCCACAAATAGAGTTTTCTTTTAATGGTATTTGATTGCCTCTGCGATTTTTATTTTTTGCGATATAAACGGAAAAAGACCGAAAATTTTGAAAAAAAATGATATTTTCTACTTTTTGTTATAAGAAAAATCGAATAAACTCAATTATAGTCATACATTTAGGCCAAAATGTATTCAGCCACATGTCTTTAGTAAAAAAAATGTCACTAAGCGTATATTTATCGGTTTGCGCCAAAGTTATAGCGTTTACAAACTAGGGTACATTTTCTGGAATTTACACAGCTTTTAATTTATGACTGCCTATCTCATTTCTTGAGGTGCTAAAATGACAGGGCAGTACAAAACCCCCCCCAAATGACCCCATTTTAGAAAGTAGACACCCCAAGGAAATTGCTGAGAGGCATGTTGAGCCCATTGAATATTTTTTTTTTGTCCCAAGTGATTGAATAATGACAAAAAAAAAAAAATTACAAAAAGTTGTCACTAAATGATATATTGCTCACACATGCCATGGTTATATGTGGAATTGCACCCCAAAATACATTCTGCTGCTTCTCCTGAGTACGGGGATACCACATGTGTGGGACTTTTTAGGAGCCTAGCCACGTACGGGACCCTGGAAACCAAGCACCGCCTTCAGGATTTCTAAGGGCGCAAATTTTTGATTTCACTCCTCACTACCTATCACAGTTTTGAAGGCCATAAAATGCCAAAATAGCACAACCCCCCCCCCCCCCCAAATGACCCCATTTTAGAAAGTAGACACCCCAAGGAAATTGCTGAGAGGCCTGTTGAGCCCATTGAATATTTTTTTTTTTGTCCCAAGTGATTGAATAATGACAAAAAAAAATAAAAAATTACAAAAAGTTGTCACTAAATGATATATTGCTCACACATGCCATGGTTATATGTGGAATTGCACCCCAAAATACATTCTGCTGCTTCTCCTGAGTACGGGGATACCACATGTGTGGGACTTTTTAGGAGCCTAGCCACGTACGGGACCCCGGAAACCAAGCACCGCCTCCAGGATTTCTAAGGGCGCAAATTTTTGATTTCACTCCTCACTACCTATCACAGTTTTGAAGGCCATAAAATGCCAAAATAGCACAAAACCCCCCCCAATGACCCCATTTTGGAAAGTAGACACCCCAAGCTGTTTTCTGAGAGGTATGGTGAGTATTTTACAGCTCTCATTTGTTTTTGAAAATGAAGAAAGAACATTTTTTTTTTTTTTTTTCAATTTTCAAAACTTTGTGACAAAAAGCGAGATCTGCAAAATACTCACAATACCTCTCAGCAAATAGCTTGGGGTGTCTACTTTCCAAAATGGGGTCATTTGGGGGGGTTTGTGCCATCTGGGCATTCCATGGCCTCCGAAACTGTGATAGGCAGTGAGAAGTGAAATCAAAAATTGACACCCTTAGAAAGCCTGAAGGCGGTGCTTGGTTTTTGGGGTCCCGTACGCGGCTAGGCTCCCAAAAAGTCTTACACATGTGGTATCCCCGTACTCAGGAGAAGCAACAGAATGTATTTTGGGGTGTAATTCCACATATGCCCATGGCATGTTTGAGCAATATATCATTTAGTGACAACTTTGTGCAAAAAAAAAAAAAAAAAATTGAAAATTGTATTTTTTCCGCAACTTGTGTCAACATATAAAATATTCCATGGACTCGACATGCCTCTCAGTATATAGCTTGGGGTGTCTACTTTCCAAAATGGGGTCATTTGGGGGGGTTTTGAACTGTTCTGGCATTTTATACACAACATTAGGAAGCTTACATCCACTCTTCTAACCACTTGAAGACAAAGCCCTTTTTGACACTTTTTGTTTACATGAAAACATATTTTTTTTGCAAGAAAATTATGTTGAACCCCCAAACATTATATATATTTTTAAAGCAAAGGCCCTACAGAATAAAATGGTGGGTGTTGCATTTTTTTTTTCTACATAATATTTGCGCAGCGATTTTTCAAACGCATTTTTTTGGGAAAAAATACACTTTTTTTAATTTTAATGCACTAAAACACACTATATTGCCCAAATGTTTGATGAAATAAAAAAGATGATCTTAGGCCGAGTACATAGATACCAAACACGACATGCTTTAAAATTTCGCACAAACGCGCATTGGCGACAAACTACATACATTTTTAAAAGCCTTTAAAAGCATTTACAGGTTACCCCGTTAGATTTACAGAGGAGGTCTACTGCTAAAATTACTGCCCTTGATCTGACCTTCGCGGTGATACCTCACATGCATGGTGAAATTGCTGTTTACATATGACGCCAGACCGACGCTTGCGTTCGCCATTGGGCAAGAGCAGGGCAGGACAGGGGTGCTTTTTTTTTTTTTTTTTTTTTTTTTTTTTTATTATTAATTTTGCTTTTTTATTTTATTTTTAAACTGTTGCTTCCATATTTATTTATTTTTATCACTTTTATTGTTATCTCAAGGAATGTAAATATCCCCTATGATAGCAATAGGTAATGACAGGTACTCTTTTTTGAAAAAACTTGGGTCTATTGGACCCTAGATCTTTCCTCTGCCCTCAAAGCATCTGACCACACCAAGATCGGTGTGATAAAATGCTTTCCCAATTTCCCAATGGCGCTTTTTATATCCGGGGGGGGACATTCCCTCCCACTGCTTGTAAAAGCAGTCCAGAGGCTAATTAGCCACTAGGATTGCTTTTACATGAAAGCCGGCCGCTGGCTGAAAAGAATGATACCAAGATGATACCTAAACCCGCAGGCATCATTCTGGTATAAACATTCAAAGTCCAGCAACATACCAGTACGTTGCTGGTCCTTGTTGGACATGTATTGTAATCTTTTTTTTCATGCAGCCTGTTGGCTGAACGAAAAAAAAAGATTGATCGGTGGGTATGCCCACCATTAGAATACCGCCCTTCATCCACCCACTTCTAATGATGGGCATACATGCACCATTTATATATGCCGAAGCATGGGGGCATCTTCTCGCAAAAGTTATGCCGCGTACACATGGTCAGACTTTTCCACGGGCAAGCCTCCGTCGGAATTTCGACCGTATGTACGTGGCATTAGGAGCAAAATCGCTCCTCCGCTCCTGCTGCCCCAATGCTTTGGCATATATGCTTTTTTTTTTTAACTGTGGTGGTGAAATTACCTCCTACAGCACTGGAGTCGCAGGGATCAGGCCTGTCTCTGCGAACGCTGCAGTTATGTGTGTTGTGTTTTGCAAGTGACAGTGATCGATCGATACTGCACTTCGGTGGCCTGGGCTGGACGGAGGGGCAAAACGCAGGTGCTAGCAGGTATCTGGGCTGATCCCACTAACAGTGCGTTTTTGGGAACCCTAAACTGCTGGGGACGCTAGTATAGATCTGATCCGATCAGATATTGAGCTGATCAGATACTATACCACTAAGGGGGGTGTATGCTTCACGTGTGGGTGTTAGCGCTACTGGCACTAACCTGACGCTGCCTGGGGTGTGACTCAGACCCTCTCTGACACTAAAACCTAACTGATATCACCCGCCGGGCGATCAGGGGGTTAAACCTTTATTGGGTTATATACGGCGGGTGCCCTGACACTATAAAAAGCAAACTAACTAACCAGCGTCACCCGTAACACTTATATGATGATCACTGGTGAAAGGGTTAACTAGGGGCAATTAGGGGGTTAAAACCTTTATTAGGTAATATATGGGGGTACCTGACGCTATATAAAAACCTGACGGCGAACCTAAAAAAAAATTACTGGCTACCGATCAGCATCGCCGACGCTAAGACATCGATCAGAAAAATTATCGCTTAGTGACAGTGGTGATAGGGGGTGAAAGGGTTACCTGGGGGGGCGATCAAGGGGGTTAAATCTTTATTAGGTAATATATGGGGGTACCCGACGCTATAAAAACCTGCGGCGAACCTAAAAAAAATCACTGGCTACCGATCAGCATCACCGACGCTAAGACATCGATCAGAAAAATTATCGCATAGCCACGGCGGTGCTAGGGGGTGAAAGGGTTACCTGGGGGGTGATCAAGGGGGTTAAACCTTTATTAGGTAATATATGGGGGTACCCGACGCTATAAAAACCTGCGGCGAACCTAAAAAAAATTACTGGCTACCGATCAGCATCGCCGACGCTAAGACATCGATCAGAAAAATTATAACTTAGTGACAGTGGTGATAGGGGGTGAAAGGGGGTGAAAGGGTTACCTGGGGGGCGATCAAGGGGGTTAAACCTTCATTAGGTAATATATGGGGGTACCCGACGCTATAAAAACCTGCGGCGAACCTAAAAAAGATTACTGGCTACCGATCAGCATCACCGACGCTAAGACATCGATCAGAAAAATGATTGCTTAGTGACGGCGGTGCTAGGGGGTGAAAGGGTTATCTGGGGGGTGATCAGGGGGTTAATCCTTTACTAGGGGGGGTTAGGGGGCTACACTGGACCTAAAACTGAATGTACTGACACTTTTACAGTCACAAATGTCACTGATTGCAGTGATCACTAAATAAATGGTCACTGCAATCAGTGACACTGTGACTGGGGGCTGGGGGGTGATCTGGGGGGGCCTGGGGGGGCGATTTATGTGCCTATGTGTCCTGGTGTCAGTGTGCTGTTTTGTGTACTAACCTGCATCTTCTCCTGTACGGCGCTCGGTATATGTGAGCGCCCCAGGAGAGATGACATCACTTCCTCCTTCCTGGCAGGCAGGGGAAGCTCTCTCATTCGCCGGGAGCGATCGAGAGGGGGTGGCCGGAATCGAACGGCCGTCCCCTCATGCCGGATCGCTCCCGAAGGTAAAACGACCGCTCACTGTAAAGAAGGGGGGTCCGATCGGACCCCCCAACTATACAAAGGCAATCACGTACATATACGTGATTCTGCCTGTCGGTGCCATTCTGCTGACGTATATTTACAGTGGGCGGTCGTTAAAGTGGAGCTCCACCCTAAATAGCAACTTTTGCTATTTGGAACCCTCCCCCCCTCCGGTGTCACAATTGACACCTTTCAGGGGGGAGGGGGGTGAAGATACCTGTCTAAGACAGGTATTTTCACCCACATCCGGGAGTCCTCTCTCCGGGAATCTGCGGGAGTTACGTCACTTCCCGCAGACTTCCCTTGGTGTTCTGGGAGACACTCGGCTCCCAGAACACAGGAGCACCAATCAGAACGGCGCAGCGCGACTCGCGCATGCGCCGTAGGGAACCGGGCATGAAGCCGCAGGGCTTCACTTCCTGGTTCCCTCAGCGAGGATGGCGGAGGGAGCAGCAGAGCGACGAGCGGTCGCTCGTCCTCTGCTGCGGACGTCGCTGGACTCCAGGACAGGTAAGTGTCCAAATATTAAAAGCCAGCAGCTGCTGTAGCTGTAGCTGCTGGCTTTTAATATTTTTTTTCAGGCGGAGCTCCGCTTTAAGTGGTTAAGATTTAATAACATGTGGTGCAAATTGGGTGGGGTGTTATGAAATATAAACAAGCTATTATAACTAAAAAAACATAACAGCACAAATAAAAATGTTAGCAGCACAAAACTGCACAAATGAGGTACTAACCATCCAGCCCAATTTTGTGTCTTTTGGGTGTTGTTGGCTCAGTGACCTTTGGTGACCTTTAATAAATTATTAATAACGCAAAAATTATAAAAACTAGAATGATAATTTAAACAGCACAAACGTAGCACTAAAGAAACACACTTGAGTTTTTATTTGTGCTGATTGTAGGGTGGGCAAAGTGGGTGGGGTTTAAAAAGAAAAACAGTTATAACTTAAAAACCATAACCGCACAAATAAATTTTTTAGCAGCACAAACGTAGCACTAACCAACGAGACCAGTTTTGTGCCATTTGCCTGTTGTAGGGGGGCTAGATTATGTCATAGCCTGGAAAAAACAATTGTTAATATCTTAAAAATAAAAAAATAAAAGCAGCACAAATGTAAATTTTTACAGCACAAAACGTAGCACTAAAGAAACACACTTGAGTTTTTATTTTAGCTGATTGTAGGGGGGCCAGCTTCGCTGTATTGCCACTATTAACACTATCCCCTTAGCAGGCCCTACATTGGAGGTTTTCCCTCACACAGCAATGACATATTTTTCAGCCCCTTGGCTTAACCCATTGAATCCGGATTTCATCCCAAGCATAAAAGACAACTTTCTCCCACTGATTTGGCTTCATAAGGATGTCTTAGCTTCCCACTTCTTTTGGAGGGACACACTGTTACCTTTTAATGCAGATCTTGCACCACATATGTCCCGTACTGAATATACTGGACATATATAAAGCATTTTCTAACCAGACGTGAGACATAATACTCATGGATAAGACCTCTTATGCCCTGTACACACGATCGGATTTCCGATGGAATAAAATCCGATGGATTTTTCCATCGGAATTCCGATGAAGCTGACTTTTATCAGTCTTGCCTACACACCATCAGACAAAATTCTGACGGTCCAAAATGCTGTGACGTACAACACGTACAACGGCACTATAAAGGGGAAGTTCAAATCCAACGGCGCCACCCTTTGGGCTGCTTTTGCTGATTTCGTGTTACCGTGTGTTAGTAAAAGTTTGGTGTTAGCCGATTCGCGCTTTTCAGTCTCCGTGCTTTCAGTCCATTACAGCATGACGAATGTGCTATCTCCATTACGAACGTTAGTTTTACCAGAACAAGCGCTCCCGTCTTGTAATTTAGTCTGAGCATGCGTGGATTTTTCTCCGATGGAGTTTCCCCACAGACGATCGGAATTTGCTATTGTTTTTTTTCCATCGGTAAAATTTAAAACATGTTCTATTTTTTAACCCCTTCCTCGCCCCCTAGTGTTAACCCCTTCCCTGCCAGTCACATTTATACAGTAATCAGTGCATATTTATAGCACTGTTCGCTGTATAAATGTGAATGGTCCCAAAACAGTGTCAAAAGTGTCCAATGTGTCCGCCATAATGTCACAGTCACAAAAAAAAAATCACTGATCGCCGCCATTACTAGTAAAAAAAAAAAAAAAATTACAAAAATGCCATAAAACTACCCCCTATTTTGTAAACGCTATAACTTTTGCGCAAACCAATCAATAAACGCCGATTGCGATTTTTTTTACCAAAGATATGTAGAAGAATACGTATCGGCCTAAACTGAGGAAAAAAATATATATTTTTTAAAAAAATTGGGATATTTATTATAGCAAAAATCTAAAAATATTGTGTTTTTTTTCAAAATTGTCGCTCTTTCTTTGTTTATAGCGCAAAAAATTCAAACCGCAGAGGTGATCAAATACCACCAAAGAAAGCTCTATTTGTGGGAAAAAAAGGACGTCAATTTTGTTTGGGAGCCACGTCACACGACCGCGCAATTGTCATTCAAAGCGTGACAGTGCCGAAAGCTGAAATTTTGCCTGGGCAGGAAGGGGGTATATATGCCCAGGAGGAAAGTGGTTAAGACAACCACAGCATATACAGATTGATGCTAGGTATTCTTTTCAAAATGTAACTGGTCTTTAGGCCCCGTTCACACGTATGTGAATTGGTTGCGGCTTACACCGCATCCAATTCGCATAACATTATAAAATTTATTGATTCCAATGAGGCTGGTTCACATATGTGCGATGCATTCGCACTGCGCATTGCCGAAAAAACGCGTGCGTTCTCTAGGCATTGCGGTGCGGCTCAGGTGCGAATTCAGGCCCATTATGTTCTATGGGCACAAATCTGATTCGCACATGTGTTGCGTTCTGAACAGAGATCTGGAGGAGGAACTCCACATTTAAAAAAAAAAACGGCATGGGTTCCCCTCCAAGAGCATACCAGGCCCTTAGGTCTGGTATGGACTTTAACGGGAACCCCTACGCCCAAAAAAACTGCGTGGGGGTCCCCCCAAAGTCCATAGCAGACCCTTATCCGAGCACGCAACCTGGCAGGCTGCAGAAAGAGAGAGAGCGGCCCCCTCCCTCCTGAACCGTACCAGGCCGCATGCCCTCAACATGGGGGGGGTGGGTGCTTTGGGGCAGGGGGGCGCACTGCAGCCCCCCCCCCCACCCCAAAGCACCCTGCCCCCATGTTGATGAGGACAGGGCCTCTTCCCGACAACCCTGGCCGTTGGTTGTCGGGGTATGCGGGCGGGGGGCTTATCGTAAGCCAGGAGCCCCCTTTAAGAAGGGGGCCCACAGATCCCGGCCCCCCCACCCTATGTGAATGAGTATGGGGTACATCGTACCCCTACCCATTCACCTGGTGGAAAAAAATGGCAATAAAAACACTACACACGTTTTTTAAGTAATTTATTAGTCAGCTCCGGGGGTCTTCTTCCGACTTCGGGGGTCTTCTTCCAACTTCGGTGGTCTTCTTCCAACTTCGGGGGGTCTCTTCCGACTTCGGGGGTCTCCGGTGTCGTCTCCGCGCTCTCCGGTTCTTCTTTCGCTCTCCGGTTCTTTCTTCCTTCTGCCGGGCCTCCGCTATCTTCTTCCAGCTCTTTTGCTAGCGGGGGCCCGGTCTTATTCATCGCCTTCTTCCCTCTTCTCTCCTGGAGATGTTGACTCGTCGCTGTCCCCGGCTGTAATGCGCATTCACTTTTATAGGCATGGGCGTAGTCAGTGACAATGCCCCCATATGACATCACAGTCCCGGGGAATGATGGGACTGTGACGTCATATGGGGGCGGGGTCACTGGGTGGCATCAACCGGTGACCACGCCCATGCCTATAAAAGTGAATGCGCTCCGCTCATACGGCATTACAGTCGGAGACAGCGACGAGTCAACATCTCCAGGAGAGAAGAGGGAAGAAGGCGATGAAGAAGACCTGGGCCCCCGCTAGCAAAAGAGCCGGAAGAAGATAGCGGAGGCCCGGCAGAAGGAAGAAAGAACCGGAGAGCGCGGAGACGACACCGGAGACCTCCGAAGTCGGAAGAGACCCCCCGAAGTTGGAAGAAGACCCCTGAAGTTGGTAGAAGACCCCCGAAGTCGGAAGAAGACCCCCAGAGCTGACTAATAAATTACTTAAAAAACCTGTGTAGTGTTTTTATTGCCATTTTTTCCACCAGGTGAATGGGTAGGGGTACGATGTACCCCATACTCATTCACATAGGGTGGCAGGCCGGGATCTGGGGGCCCCCTTCTTAAAGGGGGCTCCTAGATTCCGATAAGACCCCACCCGCATACCCCGACAACCAACGGCCAGGGTTGTCGGGAAGAAGCCCTGTCCTCATCAACATGGGGGTAGGGTGCTTTGGGGTGGGGGGGCCGCAGTGCGTCCCCCTGCCCCAAAGCACCCACCCCCCATGTTGAGGGCATGCGACCTGGTACGGTTCAGGAGGGAGGGGGCCGCTCTCTCGTCCCCCCTCCTTTCCTGCGGCCTGCCAGGTTGCGTGCTCGGATAAGGGTCTGCTATGGACTTTGGGGGGGGGACCCCCACGCTGTTTTTTTCGGCGTAGGGGTTCCCTTTTAAGTCCATACCAGACCTAAGGGCCTGATATGCTCCTGGTTTTTTATTTAAAATTTGGCGTGGAGTTCCCCCTCATGATAACAGCGGCGAGACTTCCCGGGTCGGCAAGTCCGCAGCTAAAAACGCAATGGAACCGCTGAACGACTGATTGCGAACTTGGCAAAGACTCCAAGCTCAAAAACGCAACGCATAGGTGTAAACCCAGCCTAAAACTGAATCGAAATTTGCTGCCAAAATTAACACTGTTCCATACTCTGCTCTGTGCTGCTCTGTAGTTTCCCAGCATACCAAAAGCAGCACTTTGCAGCAAACTGTGTAATAAAATGGAACTATACTGACCTTCATTTCAAAATGCGGTGTACCAGAGCTCCCGTACTGGCTGCTGACCTATTTGGATGGTCAACTTCTGGATACCGATCTTCAGCTGCTTTAATTTGGGCTTTCAGAGAAAGAAAATCACATCCCCACTGACAGAACAGAGCTCTGCATTGTCTACATATGCAGATCTCCATCCAGCCTCTCTCCTTGACGATCAGCTGATCAGCTTTTGCTGTGACAAAGCACAGCAGAAGCGGCGCTCGCCCCCTAGGCGGAAGTGCAGGATTATGTATATATACGTGATTGTGCACAGAACAGCCGCCCTGTAGCAGGAAAATCCATCACATCCCCACTGACAGGATGGAGCTCTGCATTGTCTAAATATGCAGAGCTTCATCCAAGCTCTCTTCTTGACAATCAGCCATTGGCCGGCACCCGCTGATCAGCTTTTGCTGTGATACAGTTAGGTGCATATATATTTGGACACAGGTTTTCAGGTATTTACTAAAACATATTCAAGCTATACTTATATAATGCATATGGGCTGAAAGTGCACATTCTCAGGTTTAATTTTAGAGTAAGTACATTCAAATCGGAGGAAGGGTTTAGGAATTACAGCTCTTAAAAATAGCCATCCCCTTTTTTCATGGGACCAAAAGTAATTGGACAGTTGAATCAAAAGCTGTGTCATGGCCAGGTGTGGGCTACTCCTTCATTATTTCTTCATCAATTAAGCAGGTAAAAGGTCTGGAGCTGATTCTAAGTGTGGTATTTGTATTTGGAATCTATTGCTGTGAATCTACATCATGCGTTCAAATGAGTTGTCCGTGCAAGTGAAACAGGCCATTGAAAGGCTTTAAAAGCTTAACAAATCCATCAGAGAGATGGCGGCAACATTAGGAGTGGCCAACGGGTTGATACATTCTGAGGAAAGAAGAACGCACTGGTGAGCTTAGCAATATAAAAAGGCCTGGACATCCACGGAAGGCAACAGTGGTGGATGATCGTAGGATCCTCTCTATGGTAAAGAAAAACCCATTCACAACATCCAGACAAGTGAAGGACACTCTCCAGGAGGCGGGCGTATCATTGTTACATAGTTAGTCAGGTTGAAAAAAGACACAAGTCCATCCAGTTCAACCACAAAAAAACAAACAAAAATTTAATAAGATCATACAATCCCATATACCCAATCTACACCCACATTTGATCCAGAGGAAGACGAAAAACCCCAGCAGAGCATGATCCATTATGCTACAGCAGGGGAAAAATTCCTTCCTGATCCCCCGAGAGGCAATTGGATTTTCCCTGGATCAACTTTACCTATAAATGTTAGTACTCAGTTATATTATGTACATTTAGGAAAGAATCCAGGCCTTTCTTAAAGCAATCTACTGAGCTGGCCAGAACCACCTCTGCAGGGAGTCTATTCCACATTTTCACAGCTCTTACTGTGAAGAAACCTTTCCGTATTTGGAGATGAAATCTTGTTTCCTCTAGACGTAAAAAGTGCCCCCTTGTCCTCAGTGTTGACCGTAAAGTGAATAACTCAACACCAAGTTCACTATATGGACCCCTTATATATTTGTACATGATGATCATATCCCCCCTTATTCTCCTCTTCTCAAGAGTGAATAAATTCAGTTCCTCTAATCTTTCCTCATAGCTGAGCTCCTCCATGCCTCTTATCAGTTTGGTTGCCCTTCTCTGCACTTTCTCCAGTTCCCCAATATCCTTTTTGAGAACTGGTGCCCAAAACTGAACTGCATTTTCCAGATGAGGTCTTACTAATGATTTGTACAGAGGCAAAATTATATCTCTCTCTCTGGAGTCCATACCTCTCTTAATACAAGAAAGGACTTTGCTCGCTTTGGAAACCGCAGCTTGGCATTGCATGTTATTATTGAGCTTATGATCTACCAAAACCCCCAGATCCTTCTCCACTACGGATTCCCCGAGTTGTACTCCCCCTAGTATGTATGATGCATGCATATTCTTAGCCCCCAAGTGCATAACTTTACATTTATCAACATTAAACCTCATCTGCCACATAGTCGCCCAATTAGACAGAGCATTGAGGTCGGCTTGTAAATTGGCGACATCCTGTAAGGACGTTATTCCACTGCCTAGCTTGGTGTCATCTGCAAAGACAGAAATGTTACTTTTGATCCCAGACCTTATATCATTTATAAAGATATTAAAAAGTAAGGGTCCCAGCACTGAACCTTGGGGTACACCACTGATAGCCTTAGACCATTCAGAGTAAGAATCATTAACCACTACTCTCTGAATTCTGTCTTTTAGCCAGTTTGCTATCCATTTACAAACTGATATTTCCAATCCTGTAGACTTTACATTACACATTAGCCGTGTGTGGGGAACTGTATCGAACGCTTTTGCAAAATCCAAGTATACCACGTCCACAGCCACCCCTCTGTCCAAGGTCTTACTTACCTCTTCATAAAAAGAAATCAGGTTTGTCTGACAACTTCTGTCTTTCATGAATCCATGCTGTCTGTTGCTTAAAATGTTTTTTTCCAGCAAGAACTCGTCTATGTGGTCTTTTATTAATCTCTCCAGTATCTTCCCAACTATAGAAGTTAAATCAACAGGTCTATAGTTACTTGGTAAAGACTTTGTTCCCTTTTTAAATATAGGTACCACATTGACCCTGCGCCAATCCAGTGGTACTATTCCTGTCATTAATGAGTCCCTAAAAATTAGATATAAGGGCTTTGGTCTAAATATTGCTGGACCATATCACTTTTGATCCATTGTGGATTTGGGGCTGTGTCACTACCACTCCCATTATGGACATGAGCTCAACCATGCTCCTTTGTATACACAGAGCTGAAGAAAGTATTTAATAAATTAGCGTTCTCTTTGTCTCCAGTCACCCACTCTAGATTTTTTTTGTAAAGGGCCTACATGCTCAGACTTCACCTTTTTACTATTAATATATTTGAAGAATTTTTGGGGTTTGTCCTACTATCTTTTGCAATCTGTCATTCGTTTTGAATTTTTGCATCCTTGATTTCCCTTTTACATATTCTGTTATATTCTTTGTAACATTTAAATGACACTAGTGTTCCTTAATTTTTATATTTTTTAAAAGCTCTTTTCTTATAGTTTATAGCTTTTTTAACTTTGGCCGTGAGCCACATAGGTTTTAATTTTAGCCTTTTAAACTTATTGCCCATGGGAATATACTTTGCAGTGAATTCACAAACAGTCTTTTTGAAGAATTCCCATTTGATGGTCCGTGCCCATTGATGCCAATATTCTCTCCCAGTCTAAGTCCTGGAGAGCAGCCCTCATCCTTGGAAAATTTGCTCTCTTGAAATTAAGTGTTTTTATCTTTCCCGTATGTGATTTTTGCTTACAGCTAACATCAATTGAAATCATGTTATGGTCACTGCTACCCAGGTGTTCCTTTATCTAAACATTAGTAATAAGCTCTGCATGGTTTGAGATTACCAGGTCCAACAGAGCATCATTCCTATTTGGGGCCTCAATAAACTGGAGCATAAAATTGTCCTGTAATAGGTTTATACATTTTTGCCCTTTAACTGTCTGAGCAGTGCCATTACTCCAGTCAATTTCTGGGTAGTTAAAATCCCCCATTATTATCACTGTCCCAGCCCTTGCAGACCTTTCCATCTGTGCAAGGAGCTGAGTCTCCACCTCCTCATTAACATTGGGTGGTCTATAACAAACTCCAATGATAACTTTGAACTACGCACATCTGTATGCAGTTCCACCCATAATGCTTCAGACTCATCACACTCTTCATCCACCAGGTCCTCATTCACACTTGCTTTGAGATCACTTCTCACATAGAGACAGACCCCTCCACCTTTCCTTTTTACCCTGTCTTTCCGAAAGAATGCATAGCCAGGAATATTAATAGCCCAGTCATGCGAGGAATGAAGCCAAGTTTCAGCAATACCGATTACATCATAGCTCTCCTGATGCACCAGAGCAACTCACCTATTTTGCTTGGCAGACTTCTTGCATTTGTGAACAAACACTTTAATGCATTAATATATTTTGTGAAAGTTTACAATCAAAAGAAGACTTCACAAGAGCAAATACAGAGGGTTCACCACAAGGTGCAACCCAGGAGCCTTTGAAGGAAAAAAAAGTTGAATATTCTGCAATAGCCAAGTCAATCACCTGATCTCAACCCAATTGAAAACGCATTTAACTTGCTGAAAGCAAAACTAAAAGGCAGAAAGACCCACAAACAAAGAACAACTGAAGATAGCTGCATTTAGAGCCTGGCAAAGGATCAGAAAGGAGGAAACCCAGTCTTTGATAATGTCAATGGGTTCCAGACTTCAGGCTGTCATTGCCAGTAAAGGATTCTCAACAAAATATTAACCTGTCTACAGAATCTCTTTCTTCCATTCAAACCCCGCCATCATGGACAAGACCAAAGAGCTGTCAGGGACAAGATTGTAGACTTGCACAAGGCTGGAATGAGCTACAAGACCATAAGCAAGAAGCTTGGTGAGAAGGAGAAAACTGTTGGAGAGATTATTCGCAAATAGAAGAAATATAAAATAACCATCAATCGCCCTTGGTCTGGAGCTCCATGTGCAATTTTGCCTCATGGGGGTAAGGATGATCATGAGAAAAGTGAGGGATCAGCCAAGAAATACACGGGAGGAGCTTGTGAATGATCTCAAGGCAGTTGGGACCACAGTCACCAAACAAACCATTGATTAACACAATACGCTGCCATGGATTGAAATCCTGCAATGCCCGCAGAGGTGGAAACATTATGCTTTGGAGCGGTTTCTCTGCTAATGGTACAGGCCAAATTTGCCACTTTGAGGGGCCAATGGACGGGGCCATGTATTGTAAAATCTTGAATGAGAACCTTCTTCCCTCAGCCAGAACACTGAAGATGAGTTTTGGATGGGTCTTCCAACATGACAATGACCCAAAACATACCGCCAAGGCAACAAAGGAGTGGCTCAAGAAGAAGCACATTAAGGTCATGGAGTGGCCTATCCAGTCTCCAGACCTTAATCCTGTAGAAAATGCATGGAGGAAGCTGAACCTTTAAGTTGCTAAGTGACAGCCAAGAAAACGTAAGTATTTAGATAAGATCTGTAAAGAAGAGTGGACCAAAATCCCTCCTGAGATGTGTGAAAACCTGGTAACCAACTACAAGAAATTGTCTTACCTCTGTGCTTGCCAACAAGGGTTTCTCCACCAAGTACCAAGTCATGTTTTGCTTAGGGATCAAATACTTATTTTACTCACTGAACTGCAACTCAATTTATAACATTTGTATCGTGTGTTTTTTTTCTGGATTTTCGGTTGATATTCTGCATCTATTATTTAAAGTACAACTATGATAAAAAATTATAGACCCTTCATTTCTTTGTAAGTGGGCAAACTTACAAAATCTGCAAGGGACCAAATAATTATTTTACCCACTCCCCATGTCCTTTCACATGTAAAACAGATGCCATGTATTTTCCAATGATTTATTTATTTGCCTCGAGTTCAGCTTTAATTCAGAAGGTATTTATGTCATCACTTTAGTACAAATCCAAAAAATGGGGCAGAACTCTGCAAAACATTCATTTATGCTTTTTAGCAAACTGTTGGGTGTTTTCTATTTAAAAAGAAAAATGTTTTTTTTTTATTGCATAAGATAAACGGACTATGAACAAAAACTGCTGTTTTATTCTAACAGCCTTTTACGCATTAGAAAGGTTTAAAATGTATAATTCGCTTTTCTAAACCCTTGGTTCGTTTTGGCTAGTTCTTCATGTTTTAATACTTTACATTATGCTTTACATTACAACATCAGAACTCCTGTTCTGCTTGGGATCCCAAGAACATCTGCAAGACTTAAATGACAAAAAATATTTCTATGTATTTCTTCATAAAAGATGTGCTGACAAAGCAAATGATGACTTGCACATTTTTTGATTTGTTCTGCTAAAACCCAGTAAAGCTGAAATATCGAGAAACCGAATGCGGGAATCAGATGAGCTGCTGGGAACTTGAACTCAAATGAACAAAAGTGGCAGCAGAATGGTGTAGCTAGGTGGGTAACTTACTTTTGATGCATTTATAAAGAGAACCCTTTCCTTAGAACAATTGTAACCATTATACTCTGATTGAAAAAATATACTAATCTTGCCCTAGGAGCGTATTGAGAGGTTCCCCACTGGCTGCTTGCGTTAGGCTCTATTCACACCATGGCGTTCCGGATCGCGGATTGGAATTGTTGCGATTTTGCCCACGATTCCGAATTGCCGCAAAACGTGGGATGCGCAGGCGGCCCCCGTTATTTTCAATAGCACCCAAATCGCAGTGCGATTTTGCCACGATTGACGCCCAGAAAATTGCTGTAAGATCGCGCAGAGTCATGGAACGCCTATCACCGATCCGGAGCGTCATGGTGTGAATGAAGCCTTAGTGATGACATGTACTTCTCAGTGTTTCTGCACCTCAACCCTGAATATGAAACTGGGGATGAAAGGATTATTAAAGTCTAATTGAACCTTCAGTTTAAACCAGCTAAATACATTCCAGGTGCATCAAAACAAAAAAAAAAAGCCGTCCACTGCCAGCATACTGCAGAGAAGGACCCTTGCTCTTTGTAAAAAAGCATTGGTAGCTCTGCAGAGGTCTGACACTCCCTGCTAATTCAAAGCTATAGCTCTGCAATCAGCAAATCTTATGCTCCATGCTGATTGGAGAGCTCTGCCTCTGACTCAACAGTGGACATTTTGGACTTCTGCAGAGAGTTCACTGCTTCCATACAGAGATGCTGTGCAGCTGTGGGTAGGGGACTGGCTTTTCTCTCCAGGCAGCGGCTACTTTTAAAGAAAACAAACTGTAACGCTTTGCACACCTTTTCCTTTGATGTACCTTGAATGTATTTAGATCATTTAACCACTTGCCTACTGGACATATTTAACCCCTTCCTGCCCAGGCCAATCTTCAGCTTTCAGTGGTGTCGCACTTTGAATGACAATTGTGCAGTCATGCAACACTGTACCCAAACAAAAGTTGTATCATTTTTTTGAGACAGAGCTTTCTTTTGGCGTTAATTAACCACTTAAGGCCTGGAAGATTTGCCCCCTTAATGATCAGGCCAGTTTTTACTTTTTGCGCTATAAACAAAAAAAGACAGACAATTTAAAAAAAAAATTTTTTTTTTACTTTTTGCTATAATAAATATCCCCCCCAAAAATAAAAAATAAACAAATTTCTTCATCAGTTTAGGCCAATACGTATTCTTCTACATATTTTGGTAAAAAAAATCGCAATAAGCGTTATTGATTGGTTTGTGCAAAAGTTATAGCGTCTACAAAATAGGGGATACAATGTATGGGGTTTTGATTATTTATTTATTTTTTTACTTATGGCGGTGATCAGCTATTTCTAGCGAGACTGCAACATTGCGGCAGACAGATCGGACACTTTATTGGGATTATTGACATCTATACAGCGATCAGTGCTATAAAAATGCACTGATTACTGTATAAATGTCACTGGCAGGGAAGGGGTTAACACTAGGGGGCGATCAAGGGGTTAAATGTGTTCCCTGGGAGGTTTTTCTAACTGGGGGGAGGGGACTGACTGGGAGTACAGAGATATCACTGTTCCTAATCACTAGATCTGTTTGTTTACATTGACAAATCCCTGTTCTGGCTCTCTGTGGAGCAATCGCGGGTGGCTGGCGGACATCGCAGCCACGAGCATCGGCACTGCGGGCGTGCGCCCACATGCTGTTACTGTTAAAGGGACAGCCCTACAGCTACGGTGAATCGCAGGAACTAGCTGACCTGCTGCCGTATAATGATGGCAGCTGGTCGGCAAGTGGTTAATCACCACTGGGTTTTTTATTTTTTGCTAAACAAACGAAAAAAGACCGAAAACATTTTTTAGAAATGTTTTCTTCGTTTCTGTTATAACATTTCCTAAATAAGTAATTTTTCTCCTTCACTGATGTGCGCTGATGAGACTGCACTAAAAGACAGCATTTGTGGGCACTGTTGGGGGGGCGCACTGATCATCATAACTAGTCCACAATGCTCTTGATAGAGGGGAAACATCCCCCATTACAGCACAAACCATATCAGTAAGCAAATTAACATTAAAATATGACCCCCTAGAACGAGCTGTGACTCTAAACAAACCCACCCTTGCTTTGATACAACAAACCCAGTCCGGCATTCAGCTTATACCCTGAACAAAAAAACAAAAAAATTGCGGTGACATCCCGCCGCAGCGATCTAAAGTCCGGCAGTTCCGTTGAGAGTCTTTAAACACTTCAGCCTGCTCCAATCAGAAAAACCGTGCAGCAACAGGTGAAACTGAAAGCGAGCTGTACTTATGGTGACCTCATGTACATTACCATAACAGGAAAAAAAGGGAAAATAAAAGGAAAACTGCTAAAAATGAAAAACCAAGAAGTAAGAAAATTGACACATTCTTGTCTCGCAAGAGGGGAGGAAAAAATGAGAGACATATAACTGCACAACCTAGTCGGCTCCAGTCGCAGAACAGCAGGCAGAGCTCGGGGCATTAAAATTCTTTATCCATCCATTCGCAAGCTTCCTCCGGTTGCTCAAAGAATTTCACAGATCCCTTGTATTGGACCCGGAGCTTGCTGGGATAAAGCATGCTGTATTTGACTTCTTTCTCTCTCAGGTGTCTGCGGACCTCAGTAAACGAACATCTCTTCTGCTGTGTAGCCGCTGAGAAGTCTGGAAAAACATAATCCGCGTATTCTCATATCGCAACTACGGAATCTTCCTGGCCTGGGTAAGGATCATGTCACGGTCCCGATAATTCAGGAAACGAACTAGGAAAGGCAGAGGAAAAGCTCCCTGGGGTCTGTTTCCAGTGGGAACCCTGTGAGCTCGCTCAAAGACGTAGGTGGGGGGGTAGATTTGGCAAGGTCAATAGTTGTTTGAAAAGGAGCTCCGCAAACTGCTCAGGCTTATCGCCCTCCGCCCCCTCTGGGAGTCCCACCACCCGGATATTGTTGCGCCTTTGGCGGTCTTCGGCATCTATGGCCCTGTGCTGCAGAGCCCTGACCTGATCTCTCAGCTCAGCAAGTTGGGCACCATGGTCCCGGGAGGTATCCTCAACATCAGATACCCGTGTTTCCACTGTTGTCAGGCGGCCCCGGATTTTGTCCAGATTGTGCCTGATCAGATTGCACTCTGAGGAGAGGTGATCAATACGCCCCATGAGTTCCGCCTTACTTACGCTGATCGCAGCCATAAACGGCCGGGGTTATTGCTTCAGCATCCACCACAGGAGTCTGGTCAAACCCCAGATCAATCTCTTCCGCCTCCTTAGCCTGAGCCATCTTAGATTTCCCTGACTTGGCGCGCTGCTCCTTCAGTGGAGAAGGCAAGATGGCGGGGGCGGAGTCAGCAACAGTGCCGACCCCGGAGCGAGACTGTCTCTGGTCTTTGCTCACCTTGTTGAGCTTCTTGGAAGCCGAGGGAGACATCCCTGACTTCAGGATACACTCTCCCGCTTGATGGTGTGAGTGAGATCCGGCTCCAATACTCCACTACCTCGGATATTGTGCAGGAGGAACGGAGCTGCTGAAGAAAGTGTGCTGCCTTAAACACATCCGGCCGGAAGTCCCTCATTCCAGGATTTAGACCGTATCTCCTGTTCTTGGGGTGAAGCTAGAAGACCCCCGATGTCTCCATTGAGAGGACCTTGTCACTACTGTCACATAAGGGGCTTGTCAGTACATACATATATACATGGTTAGGACACATGTTAATACTGTGAGGGGGTTAGCTCGGCAGCGGGTGTGTGTGACCCCCGGGATGGGCTCCCCACACAAAACAGGCCCAGCAAACGGAGGTTGTGGTTTTCAAAATCAAAAAAGGTGCGGTTTATTTTCTATTTACAGTGACAAAACACAGCAAAGCAAAAGAAACATAACCAAAATAAATCCTGGTCAAGTTGACCTCTGACTAAACATACAGGTTTCCTAACTAACAACTGGGATCAGCCTAGTGCTGTCCTAGTCCCTAAGTCCCTGGTTTTAAATGTCCAAGCAAATAGCCACACAGGCTTTGTCTCACCGCACAGGGGTTCACTCTCCCTAGACAGTCCACACAGGTCTGGTTCCAGGCATGAGCTAACATCTAATGAAGCTGGGAGTTCTTATAGAGGCCTAAATGAGCTGACAAGCTTCAGCTGGTCTCATCAACTCCCTGTCTGCACGACGCCCAGCCCTCTCCCTAGAGGTATGAGTCATCCATGAGCCCACTAGCCTTATACAACTCTCCACCTAGTTGTATAAGTCGGCGTAAAGCCTGAATCTGGGCGAAATATATCTACCCCCCTGGATGCAACCAGGTGACTTTACCTTCCTGCTGTCACATACCCCCCCCTCTTGTTTTAACCTCGGGGTTGGAACACCAGCAATCAGGCATTCATGTACTCGAGACAAAGCATCCACATTCCCCATTTGAACGCCAGGGCGATGCTTTACTGTGAAGTTGAATTCCTGGAGGGCCAGGAACCACCTATTCACTCTTCTATTTGTTTCCTTGTTTTGAGCCATCCACTTTAACGGAGCGTGATCCGTAACCATGTCAAAGTGCCTACCTAGCAGGTAGTACCGAAGGGAATCTAGAGCCCACTTCACCGCTAAACACTCCTTTTCAACGGTGGCGTAATTTACCTCATGGGACTTCAACTTCCTGCTGAGGTAAATGACGGGGTGCTCTTCCCCGTTCCAGACCTGGGACAATACTGCTCCTAACCCCACATCTGACGCATCACTTTGTACGACAAAGTCTTTAGAGAAGTCGGGTGAGTACAACACTGGCTGGCTACATAAGGCTTGTTTCAAGAATTGGAATGCTGCCTCAGCCTCGGGGGTCCATTTAATCATGACCGACCCTTTCCCCTTCGTCAGGTTGGTTAGGGGCACAGCCTTAGAAGCAAAGTGGGGAATGAATCGCCGATAATACCCAGCGATTCCCAGAAAGGCTCGTACCTGCTTCTTGCTGTTGGGACGTGGCCAACTCTGGATGAGCTCGACTTTGTTGAGTTGGGGTTTTATTACTCCCCTCCCAATGGTGTACCCAAGATATTTGGCCTCCTCCTGCCCAATGGTACACTTCTTGGGGTTAGCCGTAAACCCCGCTTCCCGAACAGAGTCCAGGACTGCTTGCACTTTTGGCAGATGTGAGGCCCAATCTGTGCTATGGACAATTACGTCATCCAGGTAAGCCGCAGCATACTTCCGATGGGGCCTCAGCATCTGGTCCATTTTCCGCTGGAATGTGGCCGGCGCATTCTGTAACCCGAACGGCATTCTTTTATATTGGAACGCCCCGTCTGGGGTTACAAATGCGGTTTTCTCTTTGGCCGACTTGGCCAGGGGGATTTGCCAATACCCTTTTGTGAGGTCAAGAGTCGTCATGTATCGGGCTGTTCCCAGCCGGTCGATCAACTCATCTATACGTGGCATGGGGTAGGTGTCAAATTTTGTAACTTTGTTCAACTGACGAAAATCGTTACAAAATCGCCAGCTCCCATCCGGTTTAGGCACCAACACGATGGGACTAGACCAATCACTTTGGGACTCCTCTATCACCCCTAAGTTCAGCATTTTCTGTACTTCCTCCCGTATTGCCTCCCGTCGAGCCTCTGGGATCCGATAGGGTTTTAACTTCACCCTTTCACCGGGCGGGGTAATGATGTCATGCTCTACCCCAGATGTTTGTCCCGGCAGCTCAGAGAATACCTCCTTGTTGCGAAGCACAAACTCCTTAACCTCCTGTTGTTGGGGTTGTGACAAGGTGGCTGCTATTCCAACCTCAGGAATCACGCAACCAGTTTGAGCTGGTGACCAAGTGTCTGCGACTAGGGACTCTCTATCCCTCCAGGCTTTCAACAGATTAACGTGATAGATCTGTTCGGGCTTTCGCCTTCCTGGTTGTCTGACCTTGTAATTCACTTCGCTCACTTTTTCCATTATCTCGTAGGGGCCTTGCCATTTGGCAAGGAATTTACTTTCAACCGTAGGGACAAGTACCAATATCCTATCCCCCGGGGAAAAGGTACGGGTCTTGGCTCCACGGTTGTACACTCTCTGCTGTGCCAACTGCGCTTGGGCCAAATGTTCCTTCACGATGGGCATTACCTGTGCAATTCGATCTTGCATCAGGGCGACATGCTCAATCACACTCCTGTGGGGAGAACTCTCACTTTCCCAAGTTTCCTTGGCAATATCCAACAGCCCTCTTGGGTGTCTCCCATACAGTAACTCAAAGGGGGAGAATCCCGTAGAGGATTGGGGCACCTCCCTAATAGCAAACATCAAATAAGGAAGTAAACAGTCCCAATCCTTTCCATCTCTATCCACCACTTTCTTCAACATTTGTTTTAGGGTTTTGTTGAATCTTTCAACCAGCCCATCGGTTTGGGGGTGATACACAGACGTACGCAATTGCGTCACTTTGAACAATTTACACAGCTCTTTCATAACCCGGGACATAAAGGGTGTACCTTGGTCCGTAAGCAGTTCTTTACAAATACCCACCCGGCTAAAAACAAGAGATAGCTCTTTGGCTATGGTTTTGGCCGAGGTATTTCGGAGAGGGATCGCTTCTGGATAACGGGTGGCATAGTCCATTATAACTAATATGTACTGGTGCCCCCTAGCGGACTTGATTATAGGACCTACCAAATCCATGGCGATCCTCTCAAACGGGACCTCAATGATGGGTAGAGGGACCAGCGGGCTACGGAAATGTGGCATCGGGGCCAACCTCTGACACACAGGGCAGGAGGAACAATAATTTTCTACGTCCTTCATCACCCCCGGCCAATAGAATCTCTGTAATACCCTCTCTCGGGTTTTCTCTGTCCCCAGATGACCTCCAAGAATGTGCCCATGGGCCAACTCCAACACCAACTTCCTGTAAGGTTTGGGCACCACAAGCTGCTCAACGGTTTCTTCTGCCCTTTTTGCCACCCGATACAGTAGGTCCTTCTCTACGCTGAAGTATGGGTAAGTGCAGGTATTATCTGGGTTCACTAACTCGCCATCTATTTTCACTACGTTTTCCCGTGCCTTTATTAGGGCGGGGTCTTTCAACTGTTCTGTGGCAAAGTTTTCCCTGTGAACCTCAAGATCAGAAAACTCCACAGACGGTAGGTTTTCGTCTGAGGAGGTGGGCTCCTCTCCAGTTTCTTGAGTCTCCCCTGCCAATACTGATAAGGGAAATTCCGGAGAGTCCTCACCACTCTCAGGGGAGTTCTGGCTATCACATTCCTGGTACATAGGGGCACCAGTGAGGGGCTCAGGATCATCCCACAGTTCCCAGAACTTCGGAAAATCCCTTCCCACAATGGCGTCATGCGGTAACTGAGATACTAAGCCCACTGGATGAGAGAGGGTACCTTTGGGGGTCTCGAAACACACTGTAGTCACTGGATACTCTCGGGTGTCCCCATGCACACAAATAACAGCTACCTTGCTATTCCCAGAGACCTCTGTTTTAACTAACTCAGCCTTTATCAGGGTCACAAGGCTACCTGAATCCAGCAATACCACAACATTTCTACCATTAACACACATTTTGCATAAATGTTTCTCAGTTCCTCGAATGGCAGTGCATGCGACTGTCGCACACAGCGACTGACGTCTGCCCGTCAGAAAGTCACACTGCATGGGTTCCTCCACAACCGGGCAATTGGCTGCAATATGTCCCGCTTGCCGGCAGCGGTAGCAAACGATCCTTCTTGCCGCCTCTTGAGCCGCTGATTTCCCAGGCTGTTCTCGCCAAACTTGGGGTAGAGCTCCCACCCTCTCACTCTCTCCACCCTCACCCCTTGGAATCCTCTTATCCGCCCCTGGGGATGGTCTGGTCTTAGGGTGGAAAGTCCGAGTGTCTCTGGAAGAGGCCGTCAGGTTCTCTGTAGCCAAGTATTTCTCCACACGATCCACAAGACCATCGGCCGTCTCTGGGTCTCCATGGCTTACCCACTTTTGGATGGCAGTAGGAAGAGCTCTCAAAAACCGATCCATTACAACACGTTCCACAATCTTTGGTGCGGACAAAGTCTCTGGCTGTAGCCACTTTCTGCTCAGGTGAATGAGATCATACATTTGAGACCTGGGGGGTTTTCCAAGCTGGAAAGTCCAGTTATGCACACGCTGAGCCCGGACAGCCTGGGTGACACCCAGCCTTGCCAATATTTCAGCTTTTAGCATCACATAGTCTTTTGCTTGGTTAGGCTCTAGGTCATAGTAAGCTTTCTGCGATTCACCAGTTAACAGAGGAGCCACCAGTCCAGCCCACTGCTCCTCAGGCCACTTTTCTCTTTCAGCGGTCCTTTCAAATGTGGTCAAAAATACCTCTGGATCATCCTCTCCAGTCATTTTTGTCAATAAACGACTCACCCCAAAGGACGCGGTATTAGTGGGACGGCTTTCCTCACTGGTCTGCGGACGTTGCTGCATTACTGCTTCCATCTGTTGTTGTAGTCTCTGCTCTTGCTTCTGCAACAGGTCTATGAAGCGGGCCTCAGATTGCTGCTGGGCTCGTTGCTGAGCCTCCAGACTCTTTTGCAAAGTTGCGTTTGTCTGCTGCTGGGCTGCAAGGCTCCTTTGCAAACCTGCATTTGTCTGCTGTTGATTGGCATTTGCTAGAGCCAGCTGCTTCAGTATCTCCTCCATGCTGGCTTAAAAAAAAACTGCCCGCATTCTCCACCAACTGTGAGGGGGTTAGCTCGGCAGCGGGTGTGTGTGACCCCCGGGATGGGCTCCCCACACAAAACAGGCCCAGCAAACGGAGGTTGTGGTTTTCAAAATCAAAAAAGGTGCGGTTTATTTTCTATTTACAGTGACAAAACACAGCAAAGCAAAAGAAACATAACCAAAATAAATCCTGGTCAAGTTGACCTCTGACTAAACATACAGGTTTCCTAACTAACAACTGGGATCAGCCTAGTGCTGTCCTAGTCCCTAAGTCCCTGGTTTTAAATGTCCAAGCAAATAGCCACACAGGCTTTGTCTCACCGCACAGGGGTTCACTCTCCCTAGACAGTCCACACAGGTCTGGTTCCAGGCATGAGCTAACATCTAATGAAGCTGGGAGTTCTTATAGAGGCCTAAATGAGCTGACAAGCTTCAGCTGGTCTCATCAACTCCCTGTCTGCACGACGCCCAGCCCTCTCCCTAGAGGTATGAGTCATCCATGAGCCCACTAGCCTTATACAACTCTCCACCTAGTTGTATAAGTCGGCGTAAAGCCTGAATCTGGGCGAAATATATCTACCCCCCTGGATGCAACCAGGTGACTTTACCTTCCTGCTGTCACAATACATAAACACCTATTACACATCCCTACACACCAGAAGTGGAAGAAGTAGCCATAGAGCCCCTTCCAGCCTTGCAAATGTGGCCTGGTCATCCAAGGGGTAATGACCCCCGATCATGAAGCGATTAAATACAAGAGGAAGCAATTCAAATGTAAATATATCACATTTTTATTGTGTGTTTATGAAAGTATAATTATGGACCTATACACATTTTTTCCTTTTCCAGCTATAAATACTCTGAATAAGCCAAGAGTCCTTTGGTAAAAATCAATTGGCCATAAGTGAAGATCTAGTGATCCTCTCGCCAATTCGCTGACACACTTTTGACCAAGAGATTCCAAGCCCGCCCACCACGGCAAGGTAGACTCTTCTAGGGCAGGACCTACACTAACTACACTAAGCTAACCTACTGGATGCTAGTCATCATTTTTCTAATGTTGGATGTATGTTGGTAGTAGGCCTCATCCTATAATCTGTGTGTGCGATCTACTCTCTCCTAATTTGGTTGTGTGTCTGTGTGCATCTCTCTAAAGCATGGACCAGTCAGTTTATGTACATCTGGACGTCCTCTGTTAGTGTAGATCAGTGCATGCCAGTCATTGTATGTTGACCAGTGTGTGTCAGTAAATAAATGTTAGTTCTGTTTTTACCTGGGCACGTAGCCAAACTCATCTGCAATTCGGAGTTCATCTTGCCTTCGGGCAAAAAATCTCGGTGCTACCGATTTGAGGATGAAGGAATCGCATGCTCTGTCCATCTGTGCATACATCTTCAGCCTAAAGATCTCCTCCTTCCTTTCAGGTGGAAATGGTTTTAAAATCTCTGGGTTGTTATTTGGATTAATGCCTTCACGTGAAGCAGGCTTGAAATTAAAAAATTCTAATTTTTTCACTTCTTTCCCAGCAGCCTCTACGCGTTTCCCAAACTTGAAAGTTTTGTTTAAAAAATAAATAAAAATAAAAGTGAACAGTGTGATGGGCTGGGATTGGCACATCAGTACTGTCTTCACCACAACACACACCAGCTGCTGCATTACAACAGACCCTAGGCAAAATCACAACCAAGAATGATACCCTAGTTTTAAATATATTCTGATCAAATTAAAGCCGAGTTCCACCCAAAAATTTAACTTTCGCTGTCCGGATTCCTCTCCCCTCCGGTGTCACATTTGGCACCTTTCAGGGTGGAGGGGGGAGCAGATACCTGTCTAATACCGTGGAATACCGTGGAAATGGATACGTGCCTTTGCGGCAATTAAGAGATGTTTTAGGAGTAAATTTTTTTCTTTTTTGGATAGAGGGATATCATGTAATAAAAAAGCTGCCGGGTTTTCTCAGAGAGACACACCTATAATTGTTTTGACGAATTCGGCTACCATAGTCCAAAATTCTTTCAGCTTTGAATATTCCCAAAATATGTGTAAAAGGGTGCCCTTAGACTGCAGACATCGCCAACAAACATTTGATCCGACGCAGTACTGCCGGTGTTCTGTACCATCTAGTAAGGATTTTATACCCTCCTTTTGATACCTACTCACCAAAGACGCCCCGTGAGTAAAAAGTAAGATCCTGTCCTGAGCTTGAGAAAAGGTGACCCCAAGATCCCTTTTCCCATAATTGTAGGAAAGTGAGTTCTTGTGGTGCTTCCAGCCTAATCAACAAAGCATAGAAATGTGATGAGTGCCTCAGCGGTTCACCCATTAAGCAGATTTATTCAAACGAGGAAGGAGAGTGTACTACAGCGAGGGCCGTTGGCAACGAATGGAGGAATGCACGAAGCTGTGCCTGGCTAAGAAAGTCCAGGTCTGATTAGAAATTACGTTCAACTTCTCTGCTTGTCATCAAACTGTTGCCAATGGAGAAATGTAAGAGCCTACAAGAGCCCTGCTGTATCAAGGCAGCAAAGTGAGGATCTGTTAAGCCCGGCTGACAACTTTATCTATGTTTAGAAGTTGGCTGTAGCTTTGACTCACAACTGGGTTTTTTACAGATCTAAGAAACCAAAATGTAATTTAAAGTGCACCTAAAGCCAAAATTTGTATGAGGTTTGGATAGTGTAGAGCAGGGGTCTCAAACTGGTGGCCCTCCAGCTGTTGCGAAACTACAAGTCCCATGATGCATTGCAAGGCATACAGTTACAAGCATGACTTCCACAGTCAGAGGCATGATGGGACTTGTAGTTTCACAACAGCTGGAAGGCTGCCAGTTTGAGACCCCTGGTGTAGAGAGAGGCTAAAACCCCTGTTGGGTATTGTTGCTGTCTGTGTCCCCACTAGAGATTCTCTATCGATATTTGTTCTAGAGACCACTGAGCTAAGAACAGAAAGTTCGGACTGTTCACAAATTTTTCCCTGAGAGATTATAATATCCACCCCGCTACTATGATTACCTTCATCTGATTCTCTAACCATTGGTCCCCTTGGACATTTTTTTCTCTCTCCCCTCTTTGCCCTATCCCCTCTACTAGGTTTATTCTTGTTAATTATCTGATATACCAACTGTAATAGAAGATGCTTTGAACGGTTGGGATTTTTGACCTTCCCACCAGATAAAGCCAAGCCAAGAGAAGGAACTTGGCCCTGGTTTAGCCTAATTTATTCCCCCAGCTATTCTACAACACATTAACTTTTTATTTCTTTATAGGTTCATTCAATTCTATTCCCTTCATAGATGACATAATTCTATTATATTACTTCAGTCAACTTAATTTCCCAATTACTTGTCGTCAAATAGCTGCCATGCAGCTATGATTATGACATTTCATGTTACATAATCTTATCCTACAATCCGCTAGGTTATCTATTTTCATTTACATTTATAAGAGTTAAGCCCCGTACACACGATCGGTTTGACTGATGAAAACCGTCCGATGGATGGTTTTCATCAGACCAACCGATCGTGTATGGTACCCATCGGTCTTTTTTCCATCGGTTGTAAAAAATAGAACTTGTTTTAAAATTTTCCGATGGATAAAAAACCGATGGGAATTTCTGATCGTCTATGGGCAAGTCCATCGGTTAAAAAACCCACGCATGCTCAGAATCAAGTCGACGCATGCTCAGAAGCATTAAACTTCATTTTTCTCGGCTCATCGGAGTGTTTTACGTCACCGCGTTTGGAACGGTCGGTTTTTTGACTGATGGTGTGTGGCCAAGACTGATGAAAAACAGTTTCATCGGATTTCCGATGGACAAATCCATCGGATGAAAATCCATAGGTTATCCGATCGTGTGTACGGGGCTTAACTTTCCTGAATGATTATGCCTTTTTCTACTATACTATTGTACATGTTCTGTTAATGGAATATCTATTTCTATTATATTATGGTATATGCGCTGATAATGGAATTTTGTTGATAATTATAAAATTCAATAAAATATTTGAAACAGAAAAAAAAAAAGAACAGAAAGTTCTGGGAAATTTAAAAATTTGAGTTGTCGCTGGGACAGGAATAGAGAGGAAGTCCTCCAATTGGAAGCTGTTCCTGGTGACTGTTGTTTAAGAGAACATTTTTCTCGCTCTTCAGAGATTTGCACCCTGCTGTGACTACTGGACAGGAACTAAAGGGAAATCTCCCTGATGGGACACAGATGGAAAATTAAAATAAAAGGTTTTTAACCCTTCCATAGTTCTGGTTGCCAGCGACCTTTAAGACCAGAGAGGACAAGTTCTTAAAGTTAGCTTTTTTTTTTTCCTCTTCATAAATATGTTGCCTCCAAATATGTTTTCATAATCAATTTGTCATACATTTCAGACCAGTGGGTTTCAGCGTTTGTTACACGGTGTATTTAAGATATGGAAAACTAGCTGATGCCATGTCATTACCGGTGGGCTAATGAATTGAGAAAACATCAGAGACTGCAGGTGTCTTTCCATTAACACTGAGAATAAATGAAAAATACAGAAGGAAATCACTTTCCGCACAACCAGGGCATAATGGTAGTTATGCTTTGGCACTTTTAATTCTATATATTGCCGGTATTTGTAATTACTCACAGTAGGGAGATTTGCATCAGTATTGTCTTCAGACAAATCTTTTAAAAGAAACGTCATTGTCATATTTTTTATTACTGTTGATAAGAAGAACCATATGTAGCGGGGTCCTCAATTTAGGGGTAGTGTTTGAGTGGTAGTTATGCTCAAACACCTAAATTGTTAGGACATTATCAACCATTTTTGTCTGCAGGAAGAGTATCAGTGTACCGTTCCCTGTGGTCTGCAGGTGGCGCTGCCATAGTGGGCCAGGGTTGAACTGCTGATACAGTGCTGTGCCTTGTGTGTCCCCTCTCGGCAACCATACAGTGGGAGTGGTCGGCCTGCTGTGTATGCTGGGAGAGGGTATAAAAGGGGCAGACGCTGCCTGTTCAGGGTTCGTGATCATCGGGAGTCCTACCCCAGAGAGTGTGTTTTCCTGTCCGCCCTGGGCACCTTTGGCCCAGGGGCAGAGGTCGGTGAATCAGACCCAGGCACCTTTAGCCCTGGGGCTGCAACTAAAGGCCTTGGGCCCAGCACCTTCGGCTGGGGCCCGTCAAGGATCGAGGAATCTCAGGGTGCCGCCTTGTGAGGTGACCCGCATCTTAGACGAGGAGGCCGGGGAAAGACGTTCCGCGGGACTGGTGAGAAGTCACAGTGAAGGAAGGGGCCCGGTAACTCTCTGGAGGGATGTCTTCTCCTTACAAAGAGGCCAAGCTTTGAAAACCAAGTTCACCAGGTCTGTGGCAGAGACCAAGTTCACCAGGTCTGTGGCAGAGACCAAGGTCACCAGTTTGTGTAGTGATTGTGCAGTTAGTTCGAGTACCACTTTGGCTGCTAGTCCCTATCTAGGGAGACTATCCAAATGGTCTAAGTCTGCTTAAGAAGCCAAGCAGTGAAGTGTATTACATTTGTGCCTGGACCTCTCCCACACCTTATGCTGTCCTGTCCTCTCTCCAACCTTTCCTATCAGAGACTGTCGTTTAAGAGAAATAAACTCTACGTTGGAGTTACAGCTGGTGTGGACATTGAAGTCATTGGGGGAAATAGAGACTTGTCTTTATTGGCTATAGAGATAAGAACCATTCTGTGGGAGAATCTGGCTGTGGAGACTTATCACAACACCGCTCAACCTCCTCACACAGGAGGGTACGGGCATATAGAGCTGGGTGTGCCCCTTTCCTCCTGCGAGGAGCCAAAAGACAAGGAGGAGAGGGTGGTAAGCGCTATACATATTTTGCACTAAAATGTGAAGCTGTCAGCTATTTTAAACCTTTAAACGTAAATGGCTTTTTTTTTTTTTTGCTAACAAAGGGAATAGCAGGCATCTTTCGGTCCCGGCCCTTTCATGACGAGAAAAATAAAAAAAATTTATTTGGTCATTAAAAACGATCGTGTGTAGGCTCCAGAGCATTTTTCGCAACGTGAAAAATGGGCATTAAAAATTTGGAACATGCTCTATTTTTTTCGTCGTTTTTAACGTCGTCGTTTTTCGCCCTTAATGACCAGGCCATTTTTTGCGATACAGCAATGCATCGCTTTAAATGACAATTGCGCGGTCGTGCAACGTTGTACCCAAACAAAATTGATGTCCTTTTTTTCCCACAACGAGCGCTTTCTTTTGTTGGTGTTTGATCACCTTTGCGGTATTTATTTTTTGAACTATAAACAAAAAAAGCGACAATTAAAAAAAAATAAACAATATTTTTTACTTTCTGCCGCAAAACATACCCAATAATTTTTTTTTTAAATATTCAAATTTCTTTATCAATTTAGGCCAATATGTATTCTGCTACTTATTTTTGGTAAAAAAAAATCCCAATAAACGTGTATTGATTGGTTTACGCAAAGGTTATAGCGTCTACAAAATATGGGATATTTTTATGGCATGTTTATTATTATTTTTTAGATCAGTGATTTTTAGCAGGACTGCGACAAATCGGACACCTAACTGACACTTTTGAATTTTTTTGGGGAACCAGTGACATTATTACAGTGATCAGTGCTAAATATATGTGACTGTACTAGAAAATGTAAAGTCAGCAGCTACACATACACATACTGTGGCTGCTTTTATTATTAGGACATTTACCTGTCCTGCGATGCATACTAGCCTATTATGCTTTTAATTTGCAGGCTTTTCAAGTAGCAAAAGAGGAAGTAAAACCCATCAGGGTTTACTTCCTCTTTAAGTGTATCTAGGAGGTGCTTGCTCCTCGTACGGACAGAAAATCTCTATGTCCTTCCCTGTCAGAACGGCGATCTTCCTTGTTTCATAGCCGTGATTGAACGCCTCGTATGACTTCCGCGTTCTAGCGGACGTCATCACGATGGGATGTGTACTGTCCATCCCAGGTGGCTGGGAGGCGCACACGCATGCAAGCGGGCACTCCTCTTGCAGGTGGTGGGCGTTGTTCGCGCTCGCACAATCAGCCACCTCACATGGCGTTAAGGGTGGAGCCAGCGGCACCTACGGGGGGATTTAGGTGGGAGGACAGACATGGTGGTTTCCCTCTCCTCACTCTGCCACTTTATCCACATATGGAGGACACACTTACTGGCAAGCAACACATATCCCTTCTGTTCGGGACATTCTCACGCACATGCTCACATTTTGCACCCAGGCAATGCTTGCTTTCGGCTCTGCATTGGCAATATATATTTTTATTTTTATTTTTTTGTTGGTGACATTTTTGGTTGACTTTTTGGTTTTTTTTCTTGCTACATTCAAGCATTGTTGTTATTAAGAGCACATCCCCCTCTCACTACGCCCACAGCATAGTAGGATTGCTCTGCAACATTGCAGTTGCACATGCTCTGCAAAACATGGAGATTTACTCAACACCATTATACAGTTTGTTCTGGCAGGACCTGTGACAGCATTAGATAGACCCATCTACTCTCATACTACAGTTATTTATGCTTTATATTACATTGAGATCATCCATTACTGTTTTATAGCTTGTCATAACAGAATTTTGAGAATATTCAGATATACATATTCATATTTATATTGCAGTGGCGACACAAATGTCACTATTGAGCCATGTCTGTCCCTTGCATGTTCCCGTGGCGGTCCGTTGTCTGCTCCATCCCTTCAGCTCCCAGGCTGAATGCATCCTGTGGCCGCCTCCTGGGGGATCACCTTTTGGAACCTCGGCTTTGCCGTTTTGTAAGTATGGGGCTCCTTTTGGGCCTCTATTTGCAAAAAATATATTTTTTGTGATATGTATTTTCAATGCATACTTTGTCTTTTTAGAGAGACTGCACCTATCGATCTACTCCTGAAGAAGTGAGCAGTGGCTCGTGAAACGCGTCGAGTTATAGATGCTAGTACAACTCTAATATTATATACAATAGCATGTGCATGTTTTCAAGCATTATGCCATCATGACAAACAGCTTGGCTTTTATGTCTCTGTATATACTCAGGTTTTAATAAACCATGTTACTATATTCTACTCTACTTTGTTGGCTCCCATGCTTGCCTCATTTTAAAGTCCCAAAGGCTATTCTCTTTTTCTGTCGCATTATTTAGGGATGGAGGTATGTCATGGGTAGTATCAGACCCGTTTCTCCTTTTCTGTATTGAACCCGGGTGGAAGACACCATATGCCCTTTATTGGTCTGCTGCTACTTTGGGCCACATAGTAAAACATATAGCCTGCTATTTATGTAATTCTTAGTAATTTACTATGTATGTTTCAATCACATTTCTTTATTGTCCCTTTTAATATCTTTGGTTCCGGCTGTGGGTTGTCCTGGGGGTGGCTGCATCTTTCGTTTGTCCCAGGAGCTGCGATGTGCAAAGGGGAGGTCTCCTCCCTTGCTGTCCCCTCCTTTCTGCTTGACGGGCAGGGTCACCTGCACATCGGCGCCATGCCTCACACCCATCGTGGGAATTCCGCGGTCCAGCTGCGTCATTACGTCATGGCGTGATCGCACGCCTCGTATGACTTCCGCGTTCCAGCGACGTCATCACGATGGGAGGTGGCCTGTCCATCCCAGGTGGCTGGGAGGTGTTCGTACGCACGCATGTAAGCGCGCACTCCTCTTGCAGGTGGTGGGCGTTGTTCGTGCTCGCACCATCAGCCACCTCACATGGCGTTAGGGGTGGAGCCGGCGGCACCTACGGGGGGATTTAGGTGGGAGGACAGACATGGTGGTTTCCCTCTCCTCACTCTGCCACTTTATCCACATATGGAGGACACACTTACTGGTAAGCAACACATATCCCTTCTGTTCGGGACATTCTCACGCACATGCTCACATTTTGCACCCAGGCAATGCTTGCTTTCGGCTCTGCATTGGCAATATATATATATATATATATATATATATATCTTTTATTTTTTTATTTTTTTTTGTCGACATTTTTGGTTGACTTTTGTTTTTTTTCTTGCTACATTCAAGCATTGTTGTTATTTAGAGCACATCCCCCTCTCACTACACCCACAGCATAGTAGGATTGCTCTGCACAATATTTTGATTTAAATATCATTATCTCACAGTCTACCATTACAAGATTCATGAAAATACTTTGATATACATTTACATTTACATTGCAGTTGCACATGCTCTGAAAAACATGGAGATTTACTCAACACCATTATACAGTTTGTTCTGGCAGGACCTGTGACAGCTTTAGATAGACCCATCTACTCTCATACTACAGTTATTTATGCTTTATATTACGTTGAGATCATCCATTACTGTTTTATAGCTTGTGTGATAGTGTGATACCCCACCAGTGTATGAATACAGGATTCTCAACCAGGCAGGTTGAGGGGCTCCAGGGTATTTGCTTGTTTTGGAGGAAACTGGCTTTTCAGTTTCCTCATGATTTACTAAAGTCCACTTTGGGACCCGGAGCTTGGGGATTTCTTAGAGATCCGGGTGGGATGAAATCCCCAGTCCTGGATCCGGGTTTTGAGACTCACCGGCACACTGATTGTTCAGGTGTGTGTGGGCCTGATAGTAGAGTCAGGACCAACATTCTAGGCTCCACCCTCCTGACGAGTGCAGGTGTGCACTGGAGAAGCCAGAGAGTGGTTGTCTGCACACTGGAAGCCAGAGAGTGCTTGTCTGCACTGGGGAAGCCATAGAGTGGGTATCTGCACACTGGAAGCCAGAGACCCAGGTCTGAGGGTCAGAGCAGTGGACCCAAGTCTAAGGATCAGAGCAGTGAGGGCTGCTATCTAAATGGACGGTGTTGCCAAGGGAATAGTCTGTAGGAGACAGACAAGAGCCTGAAGTGGAAGGCCTGAGCAACACTGCTGTATGTATAAGCCAGAAGGCTGAATGTCATGTTATTGATAAAAAGGAGTGTTGAAACCCCATGCGAGGGAAACCTTTTGATTTTGTTTGAACTTCTTTTAATAAAAATGGGCAAATAAATTAAATGCAGGTAAGGCACCAAGTGAGTTTAATTACCACTTTAATCAGCCTCAGAACCTGTGTAATTAATATGTGTTCGGGTTTAAAGGGATGAGGTGGCAACCCTATGTTGACGGTCTCTATAAAAAGTCTCTGCGGAGCAGGGTAACAGGCTTGATGTTGGCGGTCTCTATAAAAAGTCTCTGCGGAGCAGGGTAACAGGCTTGATGTTGGCGGTCTCTATAAAAAGTCTCTGCGGAGCAGGGTAACAGGCTTGACGTTGGCGGTTTCTATCATAAGTCTCTGCATAACAGGGTACAAAACTTGAACGCTTCTTGCTCCTATGGAGCTAAGGAATGACGGCATCTGCTGGGATGTTCCGGTGTGCCTGCAAAATATAAAAAAACTGTGTAAGTTATGGTTGTTACTGTGCATGCTGGCATGTGTTTTTAAGATGCCCTGAAATGCATTGTTTTCAGGTATTCCAGTGCATTTTGTTACACCTTTTCTCATTTTTGTATTGTATGCTATTACTATACATTGAGAAAAAAAAAATCCATGTCCTATTCTTTTTTCAGCGCAAACAGAAGCATTGGTGTGAACTGAAACGATAGGAAACAAGGCTATCCTTGTGCTTGTATTTAAACGATGTTGTTCAACATTGCTTGTGTGAACAAACCCTTAGCCTAGGTTCACACTTATGCGGTGCGATTTGACTGAGGTTTTTAGTGCGATTTCAAGGATAATGTCCAGTGCCACTTCATGCGGGTTCAGGTATAATTCCAATGTGATTTGGATACAGCTGCGATTCTCTCTCTAGAAATCACCTCTAAAAAAACACTACAGCCTGCTAGACATCGCACTGGAATCACTTTGTATTTGAACACCTATGCGTTTTCTGTGCAGTTAGTTATGCTAATTAGGATGTTTTCAATCCCACCCGCCATCAGAGCTGTGAAGGATGTTACATAATTTGCAGAGTCTGAAAGACTACAGAGGGGAGTGTTATAGGCTCTAGCTGCTGCAGAAGTGGCTGTGGAAGTTATTATCATGTATAATACAGATGGAGAAAACTGGTGTGGAAAAGCACAATAATCTATTCTCAGTCAGACGCAATCAGCACACCCTACAGATTGGGTTATATTGTACAATGCACATTGGAACGTACATGTAGGAAGCAATCTGCAGATTGGTAGTAAAATGGCTCCATCTACAGCTTTACTTGCTGCATGTATGGACACATTTAAAGTGATACAGTATTAAAGCTTTTGATTTTTTTTAATTTTTTTTTTTTACATTAAAATAATAAACATGTTAAACTTACCTGCTCTGTGTAGTGGTTTTGCACAGAGTAGTCCCGATTTTCTTCTTCTCGGGTGCCCCACTGGTGCTCCTGGCCCCTCCCTCCTGCCAAGTGCCCCTGGAGAAAACGGCTTGCCATGGGGCACCCAGGCAGGCTCACTCCCGAGCCCCTGCTCTGTGTGGCTAGTAACACAGCCAGAGCTCGGCCCCGCCTCTCTTTCTCCTCATTGGCTCACTGGTTATGATTGACAGCAGTGGGAGCCAATGGCTCCTGCTGCTATCTCAGCCAATGAGGAGGGATAGTCCCCGAAGAGCCAAGGCTCTCGTGCAAACAGCTGGAGGAAGATCGGGCTCAGGTAAGTATTAGGGGGGCTGCTGCACAGAGGTTTTTACCCTCATGTTTAGAATGCATTAAGGTGAAATACCTTGAGTCTTTACAACCACTTTAAAGGAGACATACTTAGAAAACACTTTTTTTTTCTGTTTTGTGTGAAATGAAGCACGTTTGGATTCCACATTGGGTCGTCTCGGCTCAGTGAAACTCCAGTGTAGGTATTTTATTCAATCCTGCCTTTCAGCTAAGCCTTTTGTGTCACCAGCAGAAAAGACGTCTCCATATATATCTAGAGGGTGCAGAGCACATAAAACTACAGTGGAACCTCGGATTACTCGCATAATCCATTCCAGGAGAATGCTCGTAATCCAAAGTACTCGCATATCAAAGCGAGTTTCCCCATTGAAGTCAATCGAAACAAAAATAATTTGTTCCGCATTGACTTCAATGGCATGCAATACCGCATGCGGCCAGAGGCGTGGGGGCGCCGGAGAGCCATGGAAACGGCCGAAAAAGCCAGAGGACACCTCGGCTGCGATCAGCGATGTTCGGCTTCGCTCGGCACCGGCGCCCCCCCACCTCAGGCCAAACGCGGTACTGCACACCGCTTTGGCCTGAATCGTGCTCGTTTTGTGAGACAACACTCGCAAACCGAGTTACGATTTTTAAAAGTACAGTGCTCGTATTGTGAAACGCTCATTAACCGCAATACTTGCAATCTGAGGTTCCACTGTATATCGAAACATTGGATTCAAAGATCACAACACAACTGCCTGCAGCTATCACAGATTGTCTGTCTGCACTTCAGCATTGTTATCCTAGGCACTTTTGAACTAGGATAGGTTCTCTTTAATTGCTGACATAGTATGATACAATTGTGTAGTGTCAGGCTCCATTCACTCAGTACATACTTATGACTTACCTGTTGGTGGGTTGGGTTGAAGAACCATTCCTGAATGTGATGGCCAATTTTGTGGCATTGAATAGGCTGGTGGATCCCTGGAAGAGCCTGGCATGGTGTCATGTGCAGAATAGGATATCTTCCTTTTCTTGATATCAGGTCGATATTCCCAATCTAAACAAAGAGACAAAAGATTATTATCGTGTATAATACAGATGGAGAAAAAACTGGTGTGGAAAAGCAGAATCCTCTATTATCAGTCAGACACTATCGGCACACCCTACAGAATCCTGTAATGAGGGGCTTAGGGCCCTGAGAACTGAGAATTGTGTCTGGACTACTTACTTGGAAACTCTTTGTGTTGTCTTTTAATCCGCTGCGCCTCATCATAATAGGGCTGTTTCTGCTCCTCGGACATTTTGCTCCATTCCTCACCAAGCATGGAACTTATGACGCCAAATTTGGTGTCAGGATTGGCTTTGGTCAGAACTGGACGGTGAATTCGGGCCCAGATCATGTAGCCATTCATTGGGGGTTTCACGTGTCCTTTCTTGTTCTTGGAGAAAGCCACATCAGGTAGTCCTAGAAAAAAGAAGAATGAGGTTATACCTGGGGCAGTCACAACTTACAGACTGTCTTATAAAGGTATTAACACTTATGACTTACCTGTTGGTTGGCTGGGTTGGGGACCCATCCATGAATATAATGACAAATTTTGAGACATTGATTAGAATTAGGCCCGTGGTGGATTCCTAGAAGAGCCTGGGATGGTGTCATATGCCGAAGAGGAGGTCTTCCTTTTCTTAGTTTCAGGTCCATATTCCCAATCTTAACAAAGAGGCAAATGATTATTATCATGTTGTATAATACAGATGGAGAAAAAACTGGTGTGGAAAAGCACATTATTTTATGGAAAGGGCCAGGGGCTTTTTTCTGGTTTTTGGTTCCATAGACTTCAATGGATCAAAAAATGGGTATTGAAAAATGCAAAATGCACCTGGAATATGCAAACTGCAACCTGCATAGGTGTGAATCAGGACTTATGACTTACCTGTTGGTGGGTTGAAGAACCATTCCTGTATGTGATGTCCAATTCTGTGGCATTGAATAGGCCACTGGTGGATCCCTGGAAGAACCTGGCATGGTTTCATGTGCAGAATAGGATATCTTCCTTTTCTTGATATCAGGTCGATATTCCCAATCTAAACAAAGAGGCAAAAGATTATTATCGTGTATAATACAGATGGAGAAAAAACTGGCGTGGAAAAGCAGAATCATCTACTGTATTATCAGTCAGACACAATCAGCACACCCCAAAGATTGGGTTGGCATTGTACTTTGCATAGAGAAATTGGGATTATCCAATACTTATAATTATGAATGATCTCGGATAATACCTATATCTGCAGATCTAAAGATTTGGCATTATTGTACAATGCACATTGGAACGTACATGTAGGAAGCAATCTGCAGATTGGTAGTAAAATGGCTCCATCTACAGCTTTACTTGCTGCATGTATGGACACATTTAACGTGATATTAAAGCTTTGGATTTTTTACATTAAAATAATAAACATGTTATACTTGCCTGTTCTGTGTAGTGGTTGTGCACAGAGTAGCCCCGATCCTCTCCTTCTCGGGTCCCCCGCTGGCACTCCTGGCCCCTCCCTCATGCTGAGTGCCCCCACAGCAAGCAGCTTGCTAGGGGGCACCCAGGCAGGCTCGCTCCCGAGCCACTGCTCTGCGTGTCTATTCACACATACACAGTCATGGCTCGGCCTCGCCTCTCTCTCCTCATTGGCTCGCTGGTTATGATTGACAGAAATGGGAGCCAATGGCTCCTGCTAATATCTCAGCCAATGAGGAGGGATAGTCCCCAGAGAGCCAAGGCTCTTGTGCAAAGCACTGGAGGAAGATCGGGCTCAGGCAAGTATTAGGGGGGCTGCTGCACAGACTAGGTTTTTAACTTCATGCTTAAAATGCATGAAGGTGAAAAATCTTGAGCCTTTACAACCACCTAAGGCTCATATACGCTAGTAGCAACTGTTGAGGCTTGTTTACATGAGTTTTGCCCTCTGAAATGTGATTCACAGTGGATCACTTTTCAGGGGATGTTTGACAGGAGGTGAGGCATTTTGTTGCTTCCCCACCACCTGTTTTAGCCACTAAAAACCAGCACCACCATCATGTGTTCACCCATAGCTGATGCTTTTGCAGCTTTGGTGGGGGAGGGGGGAAGGCGGTTGTAGGGGCAGTAAAAACGCAGCTCAGCTGGGTGTTTTTACTGACCCCAGCCACCAGTGTAAGCAGCCTTATAGCTCTGCCAGTGAAGGGGGTGATTACCCCACATGGAACCCCTAAACACCCCTCAGGTGAACAGGCCTGGTACTGCTATGCTAAAAGTAGTAAAATGTGTTTTAGATGAAGATTTGCTTTATCCACTTCAGCCTCAGAAGAATTTACCCCCTTCAGTTTAGGCCGATATGTATTCTTCTACATATTTTTGGTAAAAAAAATCGCAATAGGCGTATATTGATTGGTTTGTGCAAAAGCTATAGTGTCTACAAAATAGGGGATAGGTTTATGGCATTTTTATTATTATTTTTTTTACTAGTAATGGTGCGATTTTTATCGGGACTGCGACATTGTGATGGACAGATCGGACACTTTTGACAGTTTTTTGAGACCGCTGACATTTACACAGCGATCAGGGCTAAAAATAGGCACTGATTGCTCTATAAATGTCACTGTCAGGGAAGGGGTTAACACTAGGGGGCGATCAAGGGGATAAATGTGTTCCCTGGGTGTGTTCTAACTGTGGGGGGAATGTGGCTGACTAGAGGAGAAGACAGATCGTTGTTCCTACTTGGTAGGAACAACGATCTGTTTCCTCTCCCATGAGAGAACCGAAATTTGTGTGTTTACACACACAGATCCTGGTTCTCGCTCTGTCACGAGCGATCGCTGGTGCCCGGCAGTCATCGCGCCCGCCGGGCACGCGCATTGGCTCCGGGGACACTCTGCGGGCCCGCGCGCTTGCTACGGCATTTTAAAGAGCCGACGTACAGCTACGACGGCTCGCCCAGGAGAGCCATCCTGCCACAGTATAACTGCGGCAGCTGATCGGGAAGGGGTTAAGATGCCTTTTCTTGTTAGTTAATCACAGAGGGAAATGTACAAATTTCATAGTGAGCCATAAAAATGATTGGACAAACATGGCAACACTGTACAGTACTGTGCTATTATAACGAAGACACATTCCATTCTGGGGTTTACATATGTAATATGTTATGCATGGGCCAATCCATCAGATAAATGAACTGACTTTTCTGTACTAATAGTAAAAGTAGATTTAATCCATAGGAATATGAATCCTGTAATGAGGGGCTTAGGGCCCTGAGGACTGAGAATTTTCGTCTGGACTACTTACTTGGAAACTCTTCGGCGTGTTGTCTTTTAATCCGCTGCGCCTCATCATAATAGGGCTGTTTCTGCTCCTCGGACATTTTGCTCCATTCCTCACCAAGCATGGAACTTATGACGGCAAATTTGGTGTCAGGATTGGCTCTGGTCAGAACTGGACGGTGAATTCGGGCCCAGATCATGTAGGCATTCATTGGGCGTTTCACGTGTCCTTTCTTGTTCTTGGAGAAAGCCACATCAGGTAGTCCTAGAAAAAAGAAGAATGAGGTTATACCTGGGGCAGTAACAACTTACAGACTGTCTTATAAAGGTATTAATACTTAAAGCTGTTGTATACCCCGCTTGGGGATTTTTATTTTACCTACAGGTAAGCCTATAATAAGGCTTACCTGTAGGTAAAATTTATATCTTCTAAACCTGCACAGTTTAGGAGATATTCACCCTGCATTCAGCTGCTGACATCAGCGGCGCATGCGCTTTGAAGGTCTGCCATATCGTGCTGAAACATCAGTGCTCCTTGCCGAAACGGAGCGCTCCCACACGCATACCTCCCAACCCGCATTCTGCGGATTTTTCCCGCAGGAACACCAGTTTCCTGCGGTCCCGCGACACCCAGTGTATTCCCGCACAGCAGGAGACCAGGAGGCAGAGGAAGGAGGAGGTAAGACCTGATGTCCCTGATGTCAACAACTATGCTGACAGGCAGTAAAATGTCCCGCAGTGGGATTTTTAAATGTTGGGAGGTATGCCCACACGCATGCGTGGGAGTGACGTCATTGGGGCCCTGGCCACTCACAGCGCCGGAGCCCCGCGAACCCGGAAGAAACGCCAGGGGAACATGTCAGCCCTCTCAGCGGTGACTGGGCGCCGCTGCGGGGGCTTTGTTCTAAGGTAAGTATTTCATAATGTGTTAATATGCGATGCATACTTGCAGAGGTTTTTTTTTTTTTTGCCTTTTTTTTTCAGCGATTTACTACTGCTTTAAAGTCTATCTAAAGCTAAAAATAAAACAATGCATATTTTGCAGCTTAGCAGTCTTTTTAGACTGCATTAGTTCCTTTTTTCTCTGGCCTTGTTTCTTTTATTTTCACCTTCTGATCCCACCAGTAACACACTTCCTGTCCTGGGGGTGACAACACTCCTCCTGTATATATGGAGGGAGCAGGATTGCCACCCTAGGCTGCTCTCCTACAGACTCCCCCCTCCTCCTCATCTCCATTACATAGGGAGGCATTCCTATGCAGTCCATAGAAGATAGCTGGGGAGGCTGACACCATTGTTTTTTATATATTCATTCATTGCACAGGACATTACAAGGTCACTACATTGCTGACAAGATCAGCAGGTACTGTTCTGTTGATAAAAATGTACTGTGCCTGAAAGCAAAAACGAAGGCCCTGTTCACATCTGTGCACTTTTGTCGCGCTAAAATGTGATCCCGGAATAACCACCTCCCTACCAGGACGTATATATACAGTGGCCAGTAGGGAAGTGGTTAAGGAACCAATTTAAAGATCAACACAACTGCCTGCAGCTATCACAGATTGTCTGCACTTCAGCATTGTTATCCTAGGCACATTTGAACTAGGATAGGTTCTCTTTCATTGCTGGCATAGTATGATACAATTGTGTAGTGTCAGGCTCCATTCACTGAGTACACACTTAGGCCTGGTTCACACCCATGCATTTTTTAGTGCGTTTTCAGTTTTGCAGAAACACACTACAGTCCATTTAACATGGTTTCCTATGGATGTAGTTCACATTTGTGCATTTTATGGAAAGGGCCAGTGGCTTTTTTTTCTGTTTTTTGGTTCCATAGACTTCAATGGATCAAAAAATGGGTATTGAAAAATGCAAAATGCACTTGGAATATGCAAACTGCAACCTGCATAGGTGTGAATCAGGACTTATGACTTACCTGTTGGTGGGTTGGGTTGAGGAACCATTCCTGTATGTGATGTGCAATTTTGTGGCATTAAATAGAACGCTGGTGGATCCCTGGAAGAGCCTGGCATGGTGTCATGTGCCAAAGAGGATATCTTCCTTTTCTTGATATCAGGTCCATATTCCCAATCTAAACAGAGGCAAAAAGTTATTATGTATAATACAGATGGAGAAAAAACTGGTGTGGAAAAGCACAATAATCCATTCTCAGTCAGACACAATCAGCACACCCTACAGATTGGGTTATATTGTACAATGCACATTGGAACGTACATGTAGGAAGCAATCTGCAGATTGGTAGTAAAATGGCTCCATCTACAGCTTTACTTGCTGCATGTATGGACACATTTAAAGTGATACAGTATTAAAGCTTTCGATTCTTTTTACATTAAAATAATAAACATGTTATACTTACCTGCTCTGTGTAGTGGTTTTGCACAGAGTAGTCCCGATCCTCTTCTTCTCGGGTGCCCCACTGGTGCTCCTGGCCCCTCCCTCCTGCCGAGTGCACCTAGAGCAAACGGCTTGCCATGGGGCACCTAGGCAGGCTCACTCCCGAGCCACTGCTCTGTGTGTCTATTAACACAGCCACGGCTCGGCTCTGTCTCTCTTTCTCCTCATTGGCTCACTGGTTATGATTGACCGCAGCAGGAGCCAATGGCTCCTGCTACTATCTCAGCCAATGAGGAGGGATAGTCCCCGAAGAGCCAAGGCTCTCGTGCAAAGCGCTGGAGGAAGATCGGGCTCAGGTAAGTATTAGGGGGGCTGCTGCACAGAGGTTTTTACCCTCCTGCTTAGAATGCATTAAGGTGAAATACCTTGAGTCTTTACAACCACTTTAAGGAGACATACTTAGAAAACACTTTATTTTCTGTTTTGTGTGAAATGAAGCACGTTTGGATTCCACATTGGGTCGTCTCTGCTCAGTGAAACTCCAGTGTAGGTATTTTATTCAACCCTGCCTTTCAGCTAAGCCTTTTGTGTCACCAGCAAAAGAGACGTCTCCATATATATCTAGAGGGTGCAGAGCACATAAAACTACAGTGGAACCTCGGATTACTCGCATAATCCGTTCCAGGAGAATGCTCGTAATCCAAAGTACTCGTAATCCAAAGCGAGTTTCCCCATTGAAGTCAATGGAAACGAAAATAATTTGTTTCGCATTGACTTCAATGGCATGCAATACTAAATGCGGCCAGAGGCGGGGGTGCGCCGGAGAGCCTCGGAAACGGCCGAAAAAGCCTGAGGACACCTCGGCTGACCTCAGAAAGACTTTGTTCCCTAGATTTGCCGAGGTCAGCCGAGCTGTCCTCGGGCCTTTCCGTGCATCTCCGAACGGTGCCAATCGACTGCGATCGGCGATGTTCGGCTCCACTCGGGTCCGGCACCCCCCCATCTCAGGCCAAACGCGGTACTGCACACCGCTTTGGCCTGAATCATGCTCGTTTTGCGAGACAACACTCGCAAACCGAGTTACGATTTTTTTTTTAAAATACAGTGCTCGTATTGTGAAACGCTTGTTAACCGCGTTACTCGCAATCCAAGGTTCCACTGTATATCGAAACATTGGATTCAAAGATCACAACACAACTGCCTGCAGCTATCACAGATTGTCTGCACTTCAGCCTTGTTATCCTAGGCACTTTTGAACTAGGATAGGTTCGCTTTAATTGCTGACATAGTATGATAAAATTGTGTAGTGTCAGGCTCCATTCACTCAGTACACACTTATGACTTACCTGTTGGTGGGTTGGGTTGAAGAACCATTCCTGTATGTGATGTCCAATTTTGTGGCATTGAATAGGCTGGTGGATCCCTGGAAGAGCCTGGCATGGTGTCATGTGCAGAATAGGATATCTTCCTTTTCTTGATATCAGGTCGATATTCCCAGTCTAAACAAAGAGACAAAAGATTATTATCGTGTATAATACAGATGGAGAAAAAACTGGTGTGGAAAAGCAGAATCCTCTATTATCAGTCAGACACTATCGGCACACCCTACAGAATCCTGTAATGAGGGGCTTAGGGCCCTGAGGACTGAGAATTGTGTCTGGACTACTTACTTGGAAACTCTTCGTTGTGTTGTCTTTTAATCCGCTGCGCCTCATCATAATAGGGCTGTTTCTGCTCCTCGGACATTTTGCTCCATTCCTCACCAAGCATGGAACTTATGACGCCAAATTTGGTGTCTGGATTGGCTCTGGTCAGAACTGGACGGTGAATTCGGGCCCAGATCATGTAGGCATTCATTGGGGGTTTCACGTGTCCTTTCTTGTTCTTGGAGAAAGCCACATCAGGTAGTCCTAGAAAAAAGAAGAATGAGGTTATACCTGGGGCAGTCAACTTACAGACTTATAAAGGTATTAATACTTAAAGTCTATCTAAAGCTAAAAATAAAAAATATATATATTTTGCATCATATAAGTCTTTAGATGTAGTGACTGCATTAGTTCCTTTTCTCTGGCCTTGTTTTTTATTTTCACCTCCTGATCCCACCAGTAAGTTCCTGACCTGGGGGGTGACAACACTCCTCCTGTATATATGGAGGTAGCAGGATTTCCACCCTAGGCTTCTGCCTTCTCTCCTACCGACTCCCCCCCCCACCCCCCCCTCTTCATCTCTATTGCACAGGACACTACATTGCTGACAAGATCAGCAGGTACCGTTCTGTTGATAAAAATGTACTGTGCCTGAGAAGCAAAAACTAAGGCCCTGTTTACACCTGTGCACTTTTGCTGCTCTAAAATGCACCTCCCAGTGCATCAAAAGCCCATAAAAATAGTCCCCTTCATTCCAGAAGGAGATGCTTCATCTCTAAAGAAATTGATGCCATCTTGTCCCTGTTCTGGGGGCTAGGTATAGACTGATATGTTTGTTACTGTATCCATAGCTGGGAAGACCTGTGCTTTTTATTATGATTATAATGATCCGTTGCTATACCCGAGTCTTATATTACTCATGGCGAATGCCCTATGAAATGCTCTTTCTTTCTCATTTCTTGAGAAAAAAATTATGTACACCCTTTCTTGTCAGGTAGGTGCTAGAGTGAGGATTTTTCTAGCAGAGTAAGAAACTTTAGGCAGGCCTAGCTGGTGGCTAGGCCTGTTTGTTTTCATTCTGGGCTGGAAGTGGCTCCGGCAGGGCTGGGTGACTCACACAGGTAGCATCACTGTCACCTCCCTCTTCTTTCTAGAAGGTACTAGAAGGAGAGTTAAGATGGGTGCAGAACCAGAAGAGAGGACTGTGGGAAGGGCAGTGGAAAGAGGTCATTGCAGCCAGGCTGGCTGGCAGGGCCTGAAGAGAGCTTTTTGGGATTGGTAGCTGAATAGAGGCCAGAACTATTTCTACACCAAAGGGGCCCGAGGTCCTTGCCCGCAAAAAGCAGTTCACTCAGACCTGGCTGAACTAGTATCAGACCTAACCATGCGGTGCTAGCTAATCTGGAGGAGTAACAGTCTGCAGCAAGTGAAGTGCTGGAGGAGTGAAGGATAAGAGATCTTAAAGCGGAGGTCCGCCTAAAAAACTAAATTTTAAAGGCCAGCAGCTTCAAATACTGCAGCTGCGGACTTTTAATAAATGGACACTCAGCTGACCTGGGCGCCTGTGATGTCGGCAGCCGAAGCCGATCAATCGCTCGGCTCTCGGCTGCCCCCGCCGCCATCCTTGGTGAGGGAATCAGGAAGTGAAGCATTGCGGATTAACTTCTCGGTTTTCTACTGCGCATGTGCGAGTCGCGCTGCGTGTCCTAACTGACCCCGCTGTGTTTTGGGACCTGTGTGTTTCCCAGAAGACAGCAAGGGGGGGGGGGGCGGGAAGAGGCGGGAGTCTATGCCCGGAAGTGGGTGCAAATACCTGTATTATACAGGTATATGCACCCCCCTCCCCCCTGAAAGGTGCCAAATGTGACACCGAGGGGGGGAGGGTTCCAAAAAGCGGAGGTTCCATTTTTGTGTGGACCTCCACTTTAAGCAAGAGTTTGTGCTGAAGAGAAGACTGGAGTGTATATAGAAGTCCCAAACAAGTTGCACTGAATGTTCCTGGGCATCTCATAATTTCCCATTTCCGATCCAAGTTCAATCCCCTCAATAAAAAAAACGCCAAACAAAACAAAGCTTATGGACTGTTCTATGTCTCTAAGGCTTCATGTACACTGCTGCTGGTAAACAGACGTTTAGGAACAGTTGGGCGTTTTTTTTTAGCTGCTCCTGAACTCTCCTCTGTTATCTTATCAGTCCATGTACACAGGGTCGTACACAGGGTCGTTTACAGTCATTTCTAGGCAGTTTAGAAGCATTTTTTGGAAAGCAAAAAAATGCATTCAGAACGGATGTTCAGAGGCATTTGAAACGCCACACGCCTGTAACAGCTTGTAGACGCGTGTACACACGGTAACTCACTTTTAGCTGTGTTTGGTTTACAGGCGTTTTTAATTTTTGACTATTAGAAAAAAAAGCTTCTAAACGCTAACGTGGCTAAACGCACCATGTAAACGCGGCAAAACGGAAGTTTTTATAAAATCAGTTACTATCTGCCAAGTTAAATCGTTTAGGAGAGGTTGTAAAACATCCCGTGTACATTAGGCCTAAATGTCTGAGAGATGGATACCAGGCTGGGCAGGGTAACAGGTAAACCACTACATTCAGCAACCCCTACGGGGGTATGGCTACAATAATAGAAGATTGTTAATATAAAAAAAAAAGTCCCCTTTAAATCCTATCTAAGGCCCCTTTCACACCTGCGGACCGTATGTCTGTTTTTCATCCATCCGTTTTCAGATGAAATACGGACATACATGTATCCCTATGGGATTGCGGATGTCAGCGATCTCATCGGTGTCCGCTCTGCTCCGTTTCTGCAGACGGAGGAAAATCCTATTTTTCCATCCGTCTGCAGAGCGGATCGGATGAACACGGACAGACGGTCCGTGTTCATCCGATCCCCCCATAGAGGAGAGCGGAGATCTGACAGGGCGGTCCCTGCACAGTGTGCAGGGACCGCCCTGTCATCCGCCGGCTCAGCGGGGATCAATGGAGCGATCCCCGCTGAGCAAGCGGATGTTTAATGAACGGATCCTCACGGGATCTGTGGGTGTGAAAGGGCCCTAAGTTTTTACATCTGTGCTCTGTGTTTTGTGGCCCAGTGGGCTGCACTTTTGAAATGTCCTGCTTGCAGCATCTTTAGTGTACGGTTTGAAAAACACACCTTCCAATGAAGTCTATGGGAGCGCACCAAAAATGCACTGCACTAAAAAAATGCCAGTGCATCAAAAACATGCTAAAAATGCAATATGTGTTTTGAAAAAAATGCATATCAAGTTTTACAATGCATATGTGTGAACAGGCCCTAATGCCTCATTGACATTGAATTTTTACTTTTATTTTCATGTTTATTTTAATTTTTATTTAAATGTTATGGGTGTTTTTGTAAAAAAAAAAACAAAAAAACAAAACATTGGTTTTCCCTATGAACCTACCATTTCACCTTTTTTTTAATGTGACACTATTAATATTAATAAATGTAAGCACCCAGCAACAAAACAGGAAAAACAAATAATAATTCCATATAATTTCCTATCTAGCCTGGGCAGTCTTGGCTAGACTTAGGTCTTATGTTGTGAATGATGGTGAATGGCAGTAGGAACTGGCTGGTCCTGGAGTTGGCCTGCAGTTACCTAGGAAACGTTGCATGTCACTTGCTAAATGTAAAGCTAAAGGACTGTCATAATAAATCCTGATTTGTACCTGCTTGTGATGGAGGAATACTCAGAGGTATGTGTTGGACGTTGTTGTTGGTATCTGCTGGTAGATTCTGACGTCCAGTAGAAAGTGGCTCCAGCATTGGGTTTGCTGGACTGGGCTGTGGAGATGGGTTGTTGGGTCCATTTTCCACATTGCTGATGTACTGATCTCCTAGCAGGTCAGAGAGGATTTTTTGAAACCAATCAGCTGAGACCTGCTCCTTTTCTGAGCTACATGGCTGGCTAGTTGTCTCATAGCCATTCACAGGCTCAGAAATGACACCCCAGAGCTCTTCATTGTTCACTGGGACAAACTGTGCCAATGAACAATCATATTGGGTAGGAGGTAGCTCCAGCGCTGTTGTTGCTGGGCTAGGCTGTGGAGATTGGATGTTGGTATTATCTTCCACATCTGGGATGTCCTGATCTCCTACCAAGTTACAGATGTTGCTCTCAAACCAATCAGGTGTTTCTTGATTAGCCTGGGCAAACTGAGACTCATGGAAATTCACGAGCTCAGATAGCATGTCCCAGTTGCTGTTGTTCACTGGGTCATACTCTTCCCATGGAAATTCATGGATATCAATGTCAAAATCAGAAGACCATTGCATGACCATGTCCATGTCTGGGTGGTTAGATAACACTGGTGTTAATAGTGTATAAGGGGGCTGTGACATCTGGTCTACAACCCCTGAAGGCTGGGTTTCACCCTTAAACCCAGGCATTTCCCTCCTGTGCTGTTTAAACGATGTTAAATATTGAGGGAAATACAGAAAAATTCAAAAATACAGCTAAGCTATGCAGAAATCCAAAATTCGAGCAGAAATCTGGACTACGCTCACGAGCTGGCTGCTTGTGTGTCTACTCTCCTCCACTGTCACACAAGGACTGACCAGGAAGCCTCCTGCAGCCAGATAAAAAGCTGCTGTGATGACATCACCAACTGTCAAAATTCAAAAACTTTATCTCCTTCATGCCTGAACACAAGAACAACTGTGATGACATCACCAACTGACAGAATTCAAAAATTTAACTCCTTCATGCCTGAACACAAACGACTGTGATGACATTTTGAAATTCAGAAATTTAACCCCTTCATGCCTGAACACAATTTTGCAGCTTTGACATGTATTAGTAAAACTGTACATATCATTGCAACTGCTTTGTTTATCCAGGTAAATTATACCTTGTTTTCTTCAGGACTGATTGGGCTTTTGGTGGTAAATGGTAACAGATATCTCCTGATTTTATTTATTTATTTTTTATTAGCAAAGGAAATATTTTTTTTTACTATTTTTTTTTTTATTAGCAAAGGAAAAAAAAAATTTTTTATTAGCAGAGGAATTTTTTTCTTTTTTTTATTAGCAAAGGAAAAAAAAAAATTATTTTATTAGAAAAGGAATTTTTTATTTTTTTTATTAGCAAAGGAAATTTTTTTTTTTCTGGTCATTCGTTATGATCAAAATTTGTTTTTTAGAATACATTTGTAACTTTGGAAAAATTAGAATTTGGAAAATTCGAAAATTCAGGAAATCCGAAAATAAACTAAAAACTGAAAATTCTAAAGAACGCAAATTTGAAAATGCAAAAACCCTAAAATTTTAATATCCAATATAATAACTAACTAATAATAACTATTACTAACTATTAAATTATAGGTACTGGAATTTCGATTCAAATTTGGCTGTTAGGGAACGTAACAAATAAGAATTTATCCAAAGTTACGAATTATGCAAAATAACGAATGTCGCATCTAAATTAATTGAATGTAACAAATTAATAATAAAAATAATATGTTTTAATTATATTTATTATTATTAATTCCTTATTCGTTTAAATGTAGCATTCATTATTTCGGATAATTTTTAACTTCAGATAAATTTGTATTCGTTATGTTCACTAACAGCCAAATTTGAAAGGAAATTCCAATACCTATAATTTAATAGTTAGTAATAGTTACTGTTAGTTACGGTAGTTATTATTTCAGGTTTTAATTCTTATTTTTGGATTGTCGTTCTTTTGAATTTTCAGGTTTTTTAATTATTATTTTCCTTCTTTTGAATTTTCGTTCTTATTTTTGGATTTTTGAATTTCCGAATTTTTGATTTGGGTTTTAGGGAAAATATGTGAAACGGGTTTTCGTTAATTTGAATATCCCTGAATAAACGAATTTGTCGAATTTCGTAGAAAAACAAATTCAGAACGAAATGAATTGCACATGTCTACAAAATATTAAAAAAACGTTTTTTTTTGTAAGTTTAGCTGTATATTTTCTGCTAATACAATAATTTACCACCAAAGAACAGCCAAAAATTAAGTCTCCTGCTCCTGACGATCACAGATGTACAACATATGTGCATATTAGCTGTTGATTTGTATCTGTAGCACAGGCCAAAAACAATGGAGTGCATTTTGCTTTTTTTTTTATCCTACCTAAAACACACTGACACTGATACTAATTTAAAAAATGCTTAAAATAAATAAATAAATCCTACTCAAAATATACTGAGCCCGACCTTTGACCCTGGCTTTGATCTTTGGTCCTTACCTCGACCCTTACACTTGCACTGGCACTGACCTAGATCAAATCTTGATCTAGTTTTTTTTTTTTTTTTCTTTATTTTAAAGTTTTTTATTTTATTTTATTTCTTAGACTCTATTCACACGGGGGCAACACGACTTCCAGCGCAACTTTGGGAGCAACTTGGACACGGCTTGAGTATGAATCACAGTGCGACATGAAGCTACTTACAAGGCAACTTCAAGTTGCCTCCAGGACAATCAAACAAGAATCAGCTCTGTGGGAGGGAGGGGGGAGGGAGGGGTTTGCCTGAGAAATGTATGTTCTCTTCCTGGAAAGTTGCTTCTGTTAAGACAGGGGATCCGACTTCTGAGGCGACTTCCATTGAAATCAATGGGTACAGGTCGCCTAGCAGTCACCTAGAAGTCAGATTGAAGTAGTACAGGAACCTTTTCTGAAGTCGGAGCGACTGCAGTAGTGTGCATTAATTCGGCTCTATTCACTTACATTGATTTTCTCATGCAGCGCGACTTGAGGCGACTAGGGGCGACTTGGGGCGATTTGAAGCTGGATCCAAAGTCGTCCCTGGGTGAATGGGCTCTTACGCACTTTAGTTTTACATCTTTCTCCTTACAAGTAGAGCAAGATACAATGTGAGAGAAAGAAAACACGTTGGCGGGGGCACAGTCATTGATCACTGAGATAGCAAATCAGAGGCTATCACATCAATCAGGTGACCGGGAAGCGGGAGTCCTGTGTCCCGATCATCAGTACGGGATTTGGGGCTCCTGGAGAGAGCCCGGGCCCTATGCTGGGAGCGTGCTGTGTGGTGCGCTCCTAGCACAATGAATAAGGACCCACTTCCGTGAGGCTGCAAATATGTGTATGGTTGGTGGGAAGGCGTTCAATTTAAAAATTAGGGACTAAATACACCACATTTCTGTATAGGCTCAGTGGGTCCATTTATTAAACAGAACTAAAGCCATCGATTTCTACTGCTTACCTAAGCAGTAACATAATTCTTCAATGTTGCGCTTGCTTTCAAAAACAAATTGATCACGTGTGCAGTACCATTGCAACTGCAGACCAAACTGAGGTTATTGCCTCGTACACACGACATGACAGCTTTTGGCCGGGAAAACTGGCCATGTGTATGCTCCATCGCAATTTTCCCGACGAGAAAACTGCGGGAAAAAAACCCCCAGAACTTGTTCTCTTTTTCCCGTCGTGAAAACTGTCGTGTATGCTTTCCCGAGGGGAAAAAAAATGCGCATGCTCGTAAGCAATTCGACGCATGCGTGGAAGCATAGAACGTAATTTTGTCGGCTCGTCGTAGTCTTTGACGTCATCGCGTTCTTGGCAGTCAAAAGTTCAGCGGTATTTGGCCTGAACGTGTGTATGCAAGGCAGGCTTGAGAGGAATCCCATCGGGAAAAGCGTTGTTTTTTTTCCTGCCGGGAAAACCGGTCGTGTGTACGAGGCATAAGATGGCAGTATCTTTGGCTGTAAAGGATTGGAGGCTCTAGTTCTGCTTTAAGCTATAATGCATGTAAGTATAATTTCCATTAATGATTGCTATTTTCAGGCAAAACAACCATTTTGAGCGATAAGAACCAACAAGAGATGATTATAACATAGCGATCATTATAGCAAATATTCCATGCGTCATAGATCAGTGAACTCAGCTTATTGGGTGTCACTGCTGAAAATAATGGTAACTATGGCAAGTAACAATCGTTATAACTAGGTATTGAATATGTAGTGGATTGAGCCTTATGTGGGGAGAGAAATCAAACTTTGTTTTGCAAACATTGATAACATTTATAAAACTAGTGCACCCTGGAACTCGCTTTCTGTGATTTGCAAACAATTTGAAAAGGGTTTATAGTTTTATTACTTAAGTTTTAATTATTAAAGTTTAAATTATTAAAGTTTAAATAATAATAATAAAAAAATCCCCCAAATTCTACCCCCACCCCCACATACACATACATACAAATTAAAATGTGTGAGTCAGGGACACATGCATATGAAAATGACACCCATTAGGCATTGCTGTGCACATTTGATTAAAGGGGTTGTAAACCCCTTGTGTTTTTTCACCTTAATGCATCCTATGAATCAAGGTGAAAACTTCTGGCAGTCACCGGTCCCCCCGTTTTACTTACCTGGGCCCCCGTATTTCGCTCGGCATAGATGCGCTGTCCCTCTCTGCACGGGGTCCCGGCTCTTGATTGGATAGATTGATAGCAGCGCAGCCATTCGCTCCCGCTGCTGTCAATCAAATCCAATGACGCGGGCACCGGGGGGGGGGCATTCGCCCGCAAGGTAACCCCCAGGAGAGCTCTTCTCCTAGGGGGTTATCTGATGCGAGGAGGAGCCGCCGAGGGACCCCAAAAGAGGGGGCCACTCTGTGCAAAACGAGCTGCACATTGAAGGTAAGTATGACATGTTTGTAAACCTTCATTTTTTATTTTTTTTTATTTAAAATAACAATCACTTTAATGGCAATCATTTTAAGGCCTTTATATACTGTTCACTCTGAACTGATGAACTGTAAAGGCTTTACAAATGTTGCCATTGGACAATTTTGAAGCTTGAGATATTTGATATCTCGTTACTGAGTGCAACCTCATCTTTTATATTTTAAAATAAATTTATTTAATTCAAGTGTATTTTTTTAATTAAAAATATTGATTTAAACAGTAGTGTAATTGGTGTGATAGATAAAAAGCTTTCATCTTCTACCACTTTAGGCTGGGTTCACACTAGTGCGAATTGGATGAGGGTTTCTCTGCATCCATTTCTCATAGCAGGAGATTGTGACCAGCTCTCTATGGAGCCGGTTCACACATCTCCGCAGCGGCTCCGGTGTGATTTGTACAGGAGTCCTGTGCGTCTTTTGGTCCATTTCAGGTCCGAATTCAGCCAAAAATGTAGGTTCAAATCCGACCTGAAACTGTGAATGGAGACGCACTAGACTCCTGCTGTGAGCCGCTGCGTGTTATAGTGTGAACCCAGCCTAATGCTACATCACCCTTCACTAAATGGCGGACCGTGGTCTAGATCCGGGCTGGGCACAATTATGGGGGAACCTGATGTTTGGGACCATTCTGATGGGGACACCATATGTAAGGGGGCATATTCTGATGGGGCAGCTGATATACTGTATGGGGCAGTATGATGGGGGAACCTAATGTATACCTGTCACGGTTTACATCATCTATGGAACTTTGCTACTGTATTCTTGCCACCCTCCCATGTGAACTACAGACAGCAGTAAGTAGGCCTCTGAATGTAGTTATAATACACTCATCAGAGCTAGTACCCAGCAATACGGTCAAAAAATTAAACTGTTAGCCTGACAGAAAATCTTCATTAAAGACACCAGTCTGATTGACTAGTTTTCATCTATATACGTATTAATGAGCAAAAATGCACCTTAGGCCCCTTTTAACAAAGGGCTTGTCTGTGTATGGACTCCGCTTTGCTCAGCACCCCGAGTCCACCCTTTTTTTTAAGCCAATTAGAGCCTCAGGCTCTAATCATGTGCTTCTAAAAAAAAATAATTGAAATCCGTCCGACGTCCTGCATGTGAATTAGGGGCTCAGGAGGCGCATGGATTAGGGGGGCAGCACCCCTGCGCCCTGTATGGATGGGCTGCCACTGATCGGGGGTAAACGCCCAGTATGCACAAGGCCTTAGAGGTGCATGTGGTTTATGCAGATCTTTTTAGCATATAGGTTGTGAGTTTCTAACAAAGCCTCTTTGGGTTGCTCAGGGCAGCTTGGCCAAACTATGTTAAAAGTAACCTGTGTTGAAAGAAAAATGTAGGCTACCATTTCTGAGTTTATTTTATAAAAGTGCAAGCTCCCAGGTGGTCATCCCAATGCTGGCTTTACTACCTAGTGAGTCACTAGCCTGGAACAACCACGTGGCCGCTCACACAGATCACAATACTACTTATGACATTGGGGGAGATTTACTAAAACTGGTGCACATAGAAAATAGTTACAATGGCAGCTGCACCAATCAGCTTCTTACTTCAGCTTGTCCTATTAAACTTCAATAATAAAACCTAGAAGTTGATTGGTTACTATGCACAGCTGTGCCAGATTCTGCGTGCACCAGTTTTTGTAAATTGTCCCCATTGTCTTGATCTTCTTATCTATCCAGATTGGCAGTGTGACAGACCCAAGCAGGACAGAGGATTTTGGAGGGCCCTGGAGGGTAGCCTCTTGCCTACTGACTAGGGGTTGGCAGATTATCGGCAGCCAATATTCACTTTTTTTTTTAAGCATCGGTATCGGTCACAAACTTACCGATGTTACCGATATTGCTCCAAGGGGTTGTATCGGAGTGATGCCGTTCTTTAGAGCAGACGGTCAGCTTTCTTGTAATGACAACTAATGTGGCTCAGCAGCCGCTTGGCTGTTATTACAATCAATGGGAAGGGACGCCCCCCCCCTCCCGACTCTCCGCCCGGGTCTCCCGTCCCACCGTGAGGCCCGAGCGACCAGCCGTCACGTCCCCTGGCTGGCCGAAGACCCAAACAAAGCAGAGGATCTAGTAACTCAGAAGCGATTTCATGACATCACTTCTGGATTACTGGCATCCTAAAAACGCTGATCTTGACGTTTTGAATACTTTCAAGTGCAGTGGAGGGGTTTGCGGACTTATAGACCCCCGATCCCTCCAATAAAGAGTACCTGTCACTGCCTATTACTGTCACAAGGAATGTTTACATTCCTTGTGACAGCAATAAAAGTGATGAAAATGTTTTATTTTTTTTTAAAAGAACCGTGTAAAAATAAAAAGTTTAAATCTACAAAATATCGGCACCTGATATCCGCTATCGGTCTGAAAGGCAGCCAAAAAATCAGTACCGGTATCCGCCCTGAAAAATCAATATCGGTCGACCCCTACTACTGACTATGGGCCTGGCTTTTGAGGGGGCTCTATTCTTTGGGAGGTGTGTGCCTGGGGACATTTTGGACTTCTGCAGAGAGTTCACTGCTTCCATACAGAGATGCTGTGCAGCTGTGGGTAGGGGACTGGCTTTTCTCTCCAGGCAGTGGCTACTTTTAAAGAAAACAAACTGTAACGCTTTGCACACCTTTTCCTCCTGCCCAGGCCAATCTTCAGCTTTCAGTGGTGTCGCACTTTGAATGACAATTGTGCAGTCATGCAACACTGTACCCAAACAAAAGTTTTATCATTTTTTTGAGACACAGCTTTCTTTTAGCGTTATTTAACCACTTAAGGACCGGAAGATTTGCCCCCTTAATGACCAGGCCAGTTTTTTTTTGTGCTATAAACAAAAAAAGACAGACAATTTAAAAAATTTTTTTTTTTTTTTTTACTTTTTGCTATAATAAATATACCCCAAAAATGTAAAAAAATTTATTCCTTCATCAGTTTAGGCCGATATGTATTCTTCTACATATTTTGGTAAAAAAAAAATCGCAATAAGCATATATTGATTGGTTTGCGCAAAAGTTATAGCGTCTACAAAATAGGGGATAAATTTATGGGGTTTTTATTATTTATTTATTTTTTGACTTATGGCGGTGATCAGCTATTTTTAGCGGGATTGCGGCAGACAGATTGGACACTTTACTGGGACCATTGACATCTATACAGTGATCAGTGCTATACAAAATGCACTAATTACTGTATAAATGTCACTGGCAGTTAAGGGGTTAACACTAGGGGGCGATCAAGGGGTTAAACGTGTTCCCTGGGATGTTTTTCTAACTGGGGGGAGGGAACTGACTGGGAGTACAGAGAGATCACTGTTCCTAATCCCTAGATCTGTTTGTTTACATTGACAGATCCCCGTTCTGGGGAGCAATCGCGGGTGGCTGGCAGACATCGCGGCCGCCGGCCATGGGTATCGGCGCTGCGGGCGTACACCCACTTGCTGTTACTGTTAAAGGGACCGCCCTACAGGTACGGCGAATCGCAGGAAGGACGTATAATGATGGCAGCTGGTCGGCAAGTGGTTAATCACCACTGGGTTTTTTATTGTAGCAGGGTATCGTTTCACCCGCAAGACTACAGCTCCCAGCACGCTTTGAGGCACCCAGGGTGCATTTCCCCGCGCAAGGACTGCTGGGGTGGACTTTAAAAGGGAGAGGAGGGGCCTCGTTCTTTCTCTTGGAACGCCGCCCTCATTGCAAGAGGATCCCTGCACTCACCTGCTGCGCATGCTAGGCTTGAAGCCTGGGCCTCGCACTTTGTTCCAGAGAGCCTTCCGTTCCGCTGGGGAGCCTGCGAGACATCCAAACCACCTGAGGTGCCACCATCTTTTGGAGGACCGAAGACCTGGTGCATCGTGGGCACTGTGAAGTCACTCACAGTAGCGGAGGAACCGGACAGGAGTTGGTCCGGTCTGGGTGAGAGAGCGCCAGCTCAGAACCACATCTGATGCGGCGTACACACAATCATTTTTCATGCCATTTTTTAAACCAACGTTTTTCTCGTCGTTTTTTTTTCATGTTTCCTCTCAAGCCTGTCTTGCGTACACACAATTATTTAAAAAAACGTTCAAGCAAACCGCAGTGACGTACAACACGTAGGACGGCACTATAAAGGGAAAGTTCCGTTCGGATGGCGCCACCCTTCATGTTAGTAAAGTTTGTTGAGCGACGATTCGCGCTTTTCAGCCTCGTGCTTTTCAGTCCGTTACAGCGTGACGAATGTGCTATCTCCATTACGAACGCTAGTTTTACCAGAACGAGCGCTCCCATCTCATACTTGATTCTGAGCATGCGCGTTTTTTTTCACCTTGTAAAAGCATACACACTATCGTTTTTCACGTCGTTAAAAAAAACGACATGAAAAACTACGTGAAAAAATAGAGCATGTTCGAAATTTTTAATGGCCGTTTTTCACGTTGTTAAAAATGCTCTGGAGCATACACACGATCGGTTTTAATGCCCATTTTTAAAAATGGCATTTTTAACGGCATGAAAAATGATCGTGTGTATGGGGCATAAGTCACTTGTTTGCCTATTAACTTTGCCTAGGCCATCATTGACCACAGTTATACTTTGGAGAGACTGTTTGCTGAACTGAGTTTGTTCAGTCTCTCCAGCTTTGCCAAGTTAGCGATTATCTGCTACCCCTATTGGATTACAGTTTGTTTCTCCATGTGCACCACCGACAGTTGATAGCGAAGATTCTTCAACAAACTATACCCCAAGTTATAGTCAGGCCTGACTGGGTAGTATAGGACATTGCTGGGCGCCATTTTTATGCTCACGAGGGAGGATAGCTGCAGCGGGGTTACAATATGTTCATTGCATTATTGAACGTTCTACCCTTTTAATGTGTACACCTATATTGCAGGGATCTGCATGAGATATTGTATACAAATTACCTTGTTATATTTTTACCTACAGTAAAAAGTTATAGTTAAGTAATTTGGTTGTGAGAGTCAATTATTGTGCTGGTATACAAAGGGGGTTGTACCGTATAATAGTATAGAGATAATACAGTTATACCACTTCTCCCCCCCCCCCCTTTTCCTAACTGTGTCACGAGAGGTTCGAGCCGATTGCCAGGGGTTGATAGCAGTGCATTACAGGGCCCAAAACAAACAAGCAGCCCTCTTAAACTGAGGGTACCGCTACAGGTGGGGGCTCGGTCCGGGACCCTTAAATATTGCACGCTGCGATCAAGGCGGTCTGAAATACCAGCATGGACTCGCAGACAGTGACACAATGGTGCGCAGAGAGACTGTGGATCCACTCCGGGCGGTAGCTATTGAACTCCCGGGAGGGATCCAGGAAAAAGAAGAGGTAAAGCAGCTAATAATGTCAATATCCCCAAACTGGAAGGCATGGGCGGTGGATGTAAGGACAAATACCTCGGGGGCATATGCATTAGTAGAATGGACAAGAGTAATCCCAGAAGAGTTCAAAGGGCGGAGTGTAAAAGACATAGATGACAGAACGTATCGCTTAGTGCATACTGGGGCTGTGAAGAAAGAGTCTCCATGGACCTCCCTGCAGTTATCTCTGTCACTCTTCTCCAAAATGGGAGGCAGTAGTGAAACAAAAGCCCCAAAGTCACCCCTCACCGCCATAGGGCCGGAACTGTTAACTGCGTTGCGAGACTTTGTTGTTAAGTGCCAAAAAAACAACACGCTGCATGTGGAAGCCGGGGTACCGGAAACTCCGGGTGTTTTCAGGAATACAACCTGTGCCACCTGGGGAGGAAGATTTCGATACTTGGATTGAGCAGGCAATGCAGGCAGTAGAAGGTTGGGAAGTCCCAGAAGTGCAGAAGAAGCAGCGCATCAGTGAGAGCTTGAAGGGTCCTGCTGCTGAGGCTGTGAAAAATCTTAGGTGCAGCAATACGGTGTGTACGGCAATGGATTACTTGTCTATGTTGCAGGAGGAATTTGGCCAGCTGGAGAAGGTGTCGGAGCTAGTGTATCCGTTTGAACATACCTTCCAACAGCCGAGGGAGAAGTTGTCCGAGTACAGTATGTCCGGAGACTGAATAGAATGCTGTGCCAGATTGTACTGAGAAAAGGAATGCAGCCACAGGTTATAGATGCTACCAGGATTAAGCAGATCCTAAGGGGAGCCTTACGGTCGGATCCAGTTTGGCTTCACCTGAAGACCTCTGACGGAGGTATGGCTCTGAATTACACAGACCTTGTGCGGATCATAAGGGACGAAGAGGCCTTGATGAAGGATCAAGAGGGGGTTGAGAAAACCACCCCACCTGTTTCGGTAGGAGTCAGAACGACAGTAGTTACAGAACGTGACCCAGAAGTAGAAACCTTGAAGTCTCAAATGGCCCAAGTACTGGACTTATTGACCTCTTTATTGGCCAAAAACTCTGGAAACAAGGAAAAGGAAGAGATCCGGAAGGAACCGGACCGGAATGTCCCTATTCCAACATCCCCAAAAGTAAGGAAAGAGATTGTCTGCTTAAATTGTGGAGGGGTTTGGCCACCCTGATAGAAGGTGCCCCAGTCCAAGGAAGAACCGAGGCACTCAATACCAGCCGGCGGAAAACTTCAGAGGGCCACCGGTAAAGGAGTCAGCCGGGTGCCCGCTACTTACAGAAAGCGTCCACTGTAGCTAAAATCCTCGTCGAGAAATACTTTGTGCATTATGGACTGCCACAGCGCTTGAACTCTGACCAAGGGAGAGACTTTGAGAGTCGATTGATCAAGAAACTATTGGACTCTTTGGGTATCAAGAAAACCCGCACTACCCCTTATTACCCTCAGGGTGACGTTCAGCCGGAGAGGTTCAACAGGACTCTGTTAAATATGTTGGGGACTCTGAGTAGTGAGCAGAAGCAGCACTGGAGCAAGCACATAGCGGCCATCGTGCACGCCTACAACAGTACCACTAGCGATGCCACAGGGTACTCTCCATATCGCCTTATGTTTGGCAGGGACGCAAGACTGCCTGTGGATCTGGCATTCGGCATATCCACGGATCGCACTTCAGCCACCTCGCATAAGGGCTATGTAGACAGACTGAGGAAGAGTTTGAAGCTAGCTTTTGAACAGGCCCAAGTGGACTCAGAGCAAAGAGAAGCCTGGGAGTTCCAGGGAAGCATAAATTGGCAGACAGATGGAGACCTAAACCATATGTGATCTGTAAGAAGGTACCAGACCTGCCGGTGTATCAGCTAAAACCAGAAGGGAAGATAGGGCCGCTGAAGACATGGCACAGAAACCATTTGCTCCCACTTTCAGAAGCGGTTCGGATACCTCCTGTAGAAGATTCCCCTGAACCATCCTCAAGCTTGGAGACACCCAGGCCAAACACTCGGTCTCAGTCTGGAGAAATGGATGTCTCTGATCACAGTGAGGAAGAAGAGCTTGGATGGTTGTGGCCTTCTCAGACCTCAGAACCCATGTCTATAGATCTTTCACCATCTGAAGGTACTGTGGATAGTACATTGAATGTGGAAGCCACGGAGTTTGTTCCGTCTAGTCCTCTGGCTGAAAAGTGGGAAGATGCCACATGGTCACCTTCTGCTGATCGTCAAGATTACTCACAACATTTTCCTGCACCTGAAATGGATGTACCAGAAGTATTGGAGCCCAGTGTACCCACTTTAAAGGAAGATACAGTGAGGGAAGAAACAGCCACCCCAAGAGAACAAAGGGCCAAGAGAACCATTCGTCCTCCTAGGAAGTTGACCTATACCCAGATGGGGGAAATTTCTGAGAATACAGTGACCACTGCTCGAAGGACATTACCAACACCTGATCCTTCTGCTGTGCATTTGGTGGAAGGCAACCCCAGCTCACTCTCTGGCACAGTTAGGCAGGTCAACCCCATTGATGTAACCAGTGGGCAGGACAAACTCCCTTCCCCGTTCTGGTGGGAGTTTCCTCTGCCAACTTCTCTAGCTGCCCTTAATGAATTTGTATCTTCCTACTGTTAATAATGTCTTTGGAGGACCAAAGATTTCAAGTGGGGGGAGTGTGTAGCGGGGTATCGTTTCACCCGCAAGACTACAGTTCCCAGCACGCTTTGAGGCACCCAGGGTGCATTTTGCAAGGACTGCTGGGCTGGACTTTAAAAGGGAGAGAAGGGGCCTCGTTCTTTCTCTTGGAAGACCGCCCTCCTTGCAAGAGGATCCCTGCACTCACCTGCTGCGCGTGCTAGGCCTGAAGCCTGGGCCTCGCACTTTGTTCCAGAGAGCCTTCCGTTCCGCTGGGGAGCCTGCGAGACATCCGATCCACTTGAGGTGCCACCATATATTGTATACAAATTACCTTGTTATATTTTTACCTACAGTAAAAAGTTATAGTTAAGTATTTTGGTTGTGAGAGTCAATTATTGTGCTGGTATACAAAGGGGGTTGTACCGTATAATAGTATAGAGATAATACAGTTATACCACTTCTTCCCCCCCTTTTCCTAACTGTGTCACGAGAGGTTAGAGCCGATTGCCAGGGGTTGATAGCGGTGCATTACAGGGCCCAAAACAAACAAGCAGCCCTCTTAAACTGAGGGTACCGCTACATTATTTTTTAGAAATGTTTTTTTTGTTTCTGTTATAACATTTCCTAAATAAGTAATTTTTCTCCTTCACTGGTGTGCGCTGATGAGACTGCACTGAAAGGCAGCATTTGTGGGCACTGTTGGGGGGGGGGGGGGGGGTGCGCTGATCATCAGGACACTGATCATCAGTGCCTGATTATGAGTGTAGATGTCCCCTGTGTGGATTTTTCGATACCAGGCAAATCCTGTTTACACTGTGATCAGCTGTTATTGGACACAGCTGGTTACATGGTAAAGAGCTGCTGTGATTGGCTCTTAACCCTGATCTGTGATCAGCTGTGTCCCGAGGATCCTGTGATCATGGGAGGATGTCCATAAACGTCCTCCAGGCAATGTGACCCCGTGCTGTAGCCGTTTTCGGATATAGCGCGGGTGGGAAAAGGTTAAAGTGACTGTCCAGTTGGGGCTAAAATAGGTAAAGCGCAGGTTTTCTGTAAGCTAGTCTTGGCGTTGATTTACTAAAACTGAAGAGTGCAAAATCTAGTGCAGCTTTACATAGAAACCAATCAGCTTCCAGGTTTTATTGTCAAAGCTTAATTAAACAAGCTGAAGCTATAAGCTGATTGGCTACCATGCACAGCTGCGCCAGATTTTGCACTCTACAGTTTTAGTAAATCAACTACCATATTAATACATTTATATAAAATAAAAAAAAACAGCCGCTAAAAGGGATGCTGTCAATGCATTCATGAAACCTAAAACTTATCTTCAGTCACATGACATTTACTCTCTGAAGTGAAATAATTGTGCTTACAGACACTTTTATTCTGGTTAGCCTTCTCCATGATTAATCACGGGAAGAAATATGTCTGCCTCCTCACAATTAGCGAAGCTCTCCAGCCATCTTATACAGCAGCTGCATCAGTGACTAAGCACTTCTGAGCCTGAAAATGTACCCGAGTTTGCAGAAATGTGAACTGCTGGATTACAATGAGCTGTGGAGCTGAAAGAAAAACTGCAGAGTAAATGGAACTTGCATCACAAGAGAGCTGAACAGTGACTTGGCAGCAAGCGAACCTGTAATCAGCAGTCTGATATCTCAACTTTATTTAACCCTCAATTATGTATACTAATCTCAAATCAAGTATTACCATAGTTTAATAAGATGTAAACTCAATTACCAAAATCTCATATCTATTGCATGTTATTGTCATTTAAAAAAATATTTTTAAATCTGCAGCTTTTATTAACCACTTGTCAACAACCGCCCACCGTCAAATGACGGCGGGCGGAAGACTCTGTTGTTCTGGGCGGACGTCACATGATGTTGCGCCTTCCAAAGCCACTAAGGGGCGCACCCGCCGCGTCACTGGGGATCCGATGCGCGTGCCCGATGGCCACCGAGCACCCGCGATTGCCCAGTAACCGAGCAGGACCATGGATCTGTGTGTGTAAACTTTCAAAGTACGCTTTTCCTAATGGATATACAGCTGTCACATGACCGGAAACATAAGCAGGAGGAGCTTCTAATCCTCCGCTGCTGGTCACGTTAAAAAAACAAAACAGCCTTTGGAATACAGAGTAAAAATACATAAAAATATCAATAAACTGTATTAAATTGGCATACAAATATATATTTGAAATCAAATCTTTATTATGCCCCTCCAGCCTGTGTCTTAGAATAAGATGGAGGTGAAGCCACCATTTATCTACATGTAATATCCCACCCACATTGTGTTTAGCTAGTTAGTGGGCATGGGGGAGGGCGTGGGCATTTATCACGTTGTATATGCCCACATGTGTGACTCTATAGTCACATGGGCTGCTCAGATGTGATAGAGAGGAAAAAAAACTAGCTGAATTGGGGAAATTAACAGAAAGAAGGTGGAGATAGAGAGCAGCAGGATTAACCAGATTTTTTGCAGAATACAGAAAATGAATCACAGTGAGTATGAACAGCAGTTATTGAGAGTTTTTTTATCTGATGTGGGTTTAGTGACACTTTAAGTCTGGCTTCACAGTTAGGCACTGTGTTAATCCCAACACATGTTAATGCAGGATACAATCTGCATTGTAAAGCAGTGCCATTCATATGAAATTGAAACTCAATGCACATAGAGTATACAGTAGTTTGGCGCCCCTCCAAAATATTGAGCTTGTAGGTTTCTGGTGAAGCGTACTCTATTAGTCATGCAGCATACAAAGACATTTTAGACCATTGTGTGCTTCCAACCTTTTGAGAACAGTTTGGGAAAGGCCCTTTGTGTTCCAGCATGACTGGCCCTGTGCACAAAGCCAGCTCCATAAACACGTTACTCAAAAAAGATGAAGCTGCTCCTAACACCGCTGTAAACCTTATCCCTAGGATCCGTTCCCCCCACACACCAGCAAGGTGCTGGAGCCTCACACCACTTCCAAAGGGTAAAATCCTGGTTTTTGTTCAGCACAAGGCACAGACACTCCACTCCTACCGACCAGGCCATAGCCGAATGACAGATACAGCGCAGTGGGATAACTCTGGGAGGGCATTCAATGATGTCCTCCCAGAATTGCACGCACCCAGGAATGTCCGTGAAGATCGAGTCTTCCAGACCCAGCACGTCACGGATCGGCGTAAAGGGCCAATGACAACTGCTATTTACCACTTGATCGCCCCGTCTGGAGCGATCAGCTCCTCCCCTCTCACCAATCAGTACAGTGTGCAAGGAGAGGAGGAAGCGAGTGCAGCAGCGCTGTGGGCTGGATCTGAAGTTCCCACAGCGCTGATCTGTGCCCATCCATGGCTCATTCATGCTCATCCATGGCTCACCCGTGCCACATCAGTGCTCATCTGTGCCACATCAAGGCTCACCCGTGCCACATCAGTGCTTATCCATGCCACATCAGTTCTCATCCATGCCACTACAGTGCCTCACAAAATTGTAATAGGTAGTCAAATTAGAATTTAAATTTATGTCCCCAGAACACATGATGGTGCTCCCTGCATGTTGGGCCTCTGTATGTGGCCAGGCTGTGTAAAAGTCTCACACATGTGGCATCGCCATACTGATGAGTAGCATAATGTATTTTGGGGTGTAATTTTTGCTATGTACATGCTATGTGTAAGAAATATCTTATAAATGGACAGGTTGTGTAAAAAAAAAAAAAAATTTTTTCATTTTCTTTTCACATTTTCCAAAAACATGTCAAAAGACTCATTATGCCTCATTTGGGCGTTTCCATTGTCCTGGTACTCCAGAACCATCAAAAGTGTAAGGGGTAGTCAAGAAAAATAGATGTTTAATTTATGCTCCTAGAACACCTGATGGTGCTCCCTGCATGTTGGGCCTCTCTATGTGGCCACGCTGTGAAAAAGTCTCAGGCCTCGTACACACGGCCGAGATTCTCGTTGAAAAAAACATGTAGTTTTTTTCGACGAGATTCTTGGACAAGAAACTTGTCCCGGCCAAGTGTACACACGCTCGTTTCAAAGAACCCGCGGTTCTTTGAATGGAGCGTACGCGGTGACGTCATCGACTACGACGAGCATGCGCTCGTCACATTCGATGCCGTCGCCGCCATCTTGGTATGCCTAGGAAGCTACCGCGCATGCGTCGAATTCATTTCGAACATGCGCGGGCTTCCGGGAGGACAGGTAAGTGTACACACACTCACTTTTCTCGTCGAGAAACATGCCGAGGAGAATCTCGACGAGAAAATAGAGAGCAGGTTCTCTATTTTCTCGTCGAGGTTTCTTGTCGGTTTTCTCGACGAGAAACCCGATAGCAGCGTACACACGACCGATTTACTCGGCAAGACCTCTCTGCCAGCAAGTTTCTTGCTGGTTCTTGCCGAGAAAATCGGTCGTGTGTACGAGGCCTCACACATGTGGTATCGCCATCCTCAGGGGAAGTAGCAGAATGTATTTTGGGGTGTAGTTGCAAGTATGCATATGCTGTGTGTGAGAAATAACTTGTTATTATGACAATGTGCCTCTTACTAAATGCCTTGGCATGTCTACTTTCCAAAAAGGGGTCCAAAAATTTGTACTTTCCTGACATTTCAGGGCCTCAAGAAATTAAGCCGTCAGCACATCAGGTGTGATCAATTTTCAGTGATTGGCACCATAGCTTGTAGACTCTATAACTTTCACACAGACCAAATAATATCGACATATTTTTGTGATTTTTTTTACCAAAGATATGTTTTGGCCCAAATTTATGAAGAAAAATTACTAATTTGCAAAATTTTATAACAGAAACAAAGGAAATGTATTTTTCCATTTTTTTTCGTCTTTTTTTCATTTATAGCGTAAAAATAAAAAAAACTCAGTGGTGATTAAATACCACCAAAAGAAAGCCCTATTTGTGTGAAAAAAGACAACACTTTTATATGGGTGCTGTGTTGCATGACTGAGTAATTGTCATTCAAAATGTGAGAGCACTGAAAGTTGAAAATTGGTCTGGTTAGGAAGGGGGTTTAAGTGCCCAGTGGGCAAGTGGTTACCACATTCCAAAATCTTGTGGAAAGCCTTCCTAGAAGAGCGGCAGCTAACCCCAAATTAAAGGGGTTGTAAACCCTCATGGTTTTTTCACCTTCATGCATTCTATGCATGAAGGTGAAAAACCCTTTGTGCTGCAGCAGCCCCACCAGAGCCCCCTTTTACTTGAACCCATTCGTTCTAGCAACGGGGACAGGCACAGCAGCTCCAGCCACTGTCTCGGGTCCTCATTGGATAGATTGATAGAAGCTGGAGCCATTGGCTCTCGCTGCTGTCAATCAAATCCAGTGACATGGAAGCAAGGGTCAGGGTCGAGTACTGCTGTCTGTCTCCATAGATACAGCAGCAGGACTCGGGAGCGCACCCACACGAATGCCCCCATGGAAAGCAGCTCTCCGTGGGGGCACTCGAGAAGAGGAGGAGCCAGGAGCTCCGCGGGAGGGCCCAGAAAAGGAGGATTTGCACAGAGCAGGTAAGTATGACATGTTTGTTATTTTCTTTAAAACAAAAAAAAGGCTTTACAATCACTTTAATGCCCACGGTTTTGGAATGGGATGTCCCAACAAACTTATATAGATGTGATATCAGGTGTCTGCAAACTGTTGGCCATAAAGGTATACCTTCTCAAAATTGAAATGCCACTTTGTGGAGGTGGAAATTGCCTTTACAGAAAAGTGAAATTTGTTGAAACCCCTTTGTAGATGAAAATGTTTGTTTCTCATAAACTGAAACCGGTCATCTTTTTGTGGCATCGCTATATGTGAAAGCAGGAACTGTAACTGCTCAAGGAAGGTATATTTGCAGTCTAGGAATTTATCATGCTGGAAAGTCCATGCAAAACAGGATTAGTGTGCATTTCTATCTCAATTGCTGAGACATACAAATCTTTACAGGAACCTGTCAGGAGAGAAACATGGAGGGTGCCAAAGCTGACCCATTCTTCTGAAACTGATAGTTGCTTGGCTGTCATGCTGACCCCTTGTTCCAATAGTGGCTCAAATAGGTTTGCAGATAAGAACTTCAGGAAAAGATAAGAAACTAGCATTTCCATAGGTTTACTTCTTTGATCAGTACTCCCTCTAGTGCTCATAAACAGCACAACTTCTGGGTAAAATACTTCCAATGGAAGCAGTGGCTGCAAGGAATACACAAACCACTTGAACTACTGTACATCCAGGGAATGAAGGGAAATCGCCTTCAGATTTAATGGAGATAGACAGAGATGTCCTGGTTGAAGTAAAAAGTCCAAATCACCTTACAAAGTAAGCAGACTCTAGCCCTTACAGCGGAAGTAAACCCATCGATTTAACAGTTTCAAAAAGCAGTTACATTCCCGGCATGCCGGGAATGCCAACTGTCACATTGGTTGTGCTCTCAACCAAACTGTCAAACCATCCAATGGCTGGTGTCATAACTGATCACATGTGCAGCATCATGGCAGTTGAAGATTAAACAGAGACCAAGATGGCAGCTTCCTTGCCTGAAAATGATAGGAGGGTTTACTTCCACTTTAATACCACATTGTCCTTTAATTGACAAAGTCTGCAGCTCAGACACATGCCTCACAGAGGTGATGGCAAGAAGGAACACTACCTTGTGGGTGTGGGTAAAAAGAAAAAAAGAATATCCCTGATAGATTTAAAGGAGGATATTGAAGTGCTGAAAGAACCAAATTTAAATACCAAAATGGGCGCAAAAGGGGAGTTACATAAGAAACACCCTGTATAAGGGTCTTATTAAAAGAATGGGAAGGTAGCGGTCTCTGTAACAAGATCACAAGTGCTGAAATCTAGCCCTTATGGCACTCAGGGAAAACGGTTGATCCAGGCCTAATTGCAAAAAAAGTCAGGATATATTCCATGGAATAGTTTCTGGGATAAAAGCTTCTTTCTTTGCACCAAGCAAAGTATGCCTTCCATGTACAATCTGGAAACCTTGTGGGAAGCAGACTTTTTGTCTTTAAAAAAATGTTGGATCACCGAGTCAAAGAGGTCCCTGTCCTTCAAGCCATGCCCAGTTGATCTAAAAGCCCACAAAGCATCTGTCTGGAGTCTGATCAGGTCAAGGTACCACATCCACCTAAACCAGTCCAGAGCTAGGAGTATCATGGGAATGACCTTCATCTTAGTAAAGCAGACAAGGAAGGAGGTTTTTTTGGAGGAAAGACGCAGATCAGGCTGTTCTGATCCAATTGAGCCACCAGAGCATCTTCCTGCCAGAGGATCTGTCTAGTTTGCTGTGGACTCTGGAGGTCCACATTAGGCACCCCCCACCTATGACACAAGTCCTGGAACCAGGTCCAGGAGCTGCCTGCTGAGGTAGTCTACCTGCCAATTGTCTATGCCTCGAATGTGAATGGCAGACAAGTCTGAAATGAGGAGTTCACCCCAGAACAGAATTCTTTTTTACTGCTCTTGCCACAGAAAGACATTGGAAATCCGATGAAGCCGACTTCCATCAGTCTTGCCCACGCACCATCAGTCAAAAATCCGACCGTCCCAAGCGCCGTGACGTAAAACACCCTGAAGAGTTCAATGCTTCTAAACATGCGCTGACTTGATTCTGAGCATGCATGGGTTTTTTTCTCCGATGGAGTTCCCCACAGACGATCGGCATTTGCTATCGTTTTTTTTCCATCGGTATAATTTGTAAATAAAAAAACGATCGTGTGTACGCAGCATTAGTCCTCCACGATAGTTGATGTACGCCACTGCTTTAGCATTGTCCAACTCAAACTAAAGAGAAACATCTGGGGTTATTTATGAAAGCCAAATCCACTTTGCACTACAAGTGCAAACTACTAGTGCAAAGTGCACTTGGAAGTGCAGTCGCTGTAGATCTGATGGGGACATGCAAGGAAAATAAAAAAACAGCATTTTAGCTTGCACATGATTGGATTATAAAATCAGCAGAGCTTCCCCTCATTTCCGATCTACCCCTCAGATTTACAGCAACTGCACTTTCAGTGCAATTTTAAGTGCACTTTGCACTTGTAGGGCAAAGTGGATTTGCCTTTTGTAAATAACCCCCTTAGTCCTTTTAGATCAGATTACCGTATTTATCGGCGTATAACACGCACCGGCGTATAACACGCACCCCAAGTTTAGGAGGGAATTTTAGGGAAAAAAACTTTTAGGAGGGAAGTTTAAGGAAAAAAAAAAAAAAAACTTACATTTAAATGCAGCCTTACCAGTGTCCGTTGCAGCCTTGTCAGCAGTGTCCATTGCAGCCTTTGCCCAGTGTCCAGTGCAGCCTTTGCCCAGTGCAGCTTTGCTCAGTGTCCAGTGCAGCTTTGTCCAGTGCAGCCTTTGCCCAGTGTCCAGTGCAGCTTTGCCCAGTGTCCAGTGCAGCCTTTGCCCAGTGTAGCTTTGTCCAGTGCAGCCTTTGCCCAGTGTAGCTTTGCCCAGTGTCCAGTGCAGCCTTTGCTAAGTGCAGCCTTGCCCCAGTTTTAAAAATTGGCGCCGCAGAGACTAGGCGGAGCGGGGCGAACGCCGCAGAGAACGCAGGGACTAGGCGGAGCCGCCGCCGAGATACACATAGCCGAGTGTACTCGGCTATACTCGGCTTTTCTCGGCTCCGCTCACAGTCACGCTGAGTCCCGCCCTATGATGGACATATCACAGGTCCAATGGCGGGACTGGGCGTGACTGTGAGCAGAGCCGAGAAAAGCCGAGTATAGCCGAGTGTACTCGGCTATGTGTATCTCGGCGGCGATCGCTGCGCTCCGCTCAGTCAGCGGAGATCGCCGGGATCAGTGGGTATCGGCGTATAACACGCACCCACGATTTTCCCCTGATTTTAAAGGGGAAAAAAGTGCGTGTTATACGCCGATAAATACGGTAAATCTTAGTCTGTAAATGAGGTAAGTTTACCACTTAAAAGACTAAACCTTTTTCTGACACTTGTTGCTTACAAGTTAAAACCTGTATTTTTTGCTAAAAAATTACTTAGAACCCCCAAACATATCTTTTTTTTTTAGCAGAGACCCTAGAGCAGGCGTAGGCAACCTTGGCCCTCCAGTGTTTTGAAACTACAAGTCCCATGAGACATTGCAAGACCCTGACAATGACAGGCATGACTCCTGGAGGCAGAGGCATGATGGGATTTGTAGTTTCACCACAGCTGGCAGGCTGAGGTTGCCTACCCCTGCCCTAGAGAATAAAATGGCGGTTTTTGCAATATTTTATTTCACACTGTATTTGCGCAGCGTCTTTCAAACACAATTTGTAAAAAGTACACTTTAATGAATTATTAAAAAACTAAACAGTAAAGTTAGCCCAATTTTTTTTTATAATGTTACACCGTGAGAATCGTGATCTTTATTCTAAGCAAAAAAATTGTGATTCTCCTTTTGGCCAGAATCATGCAGCTCTATGCATCAGTTGGGCAAGTTGCATTGGGGTGCCATTCAGAATGTGGTCTTAGAGTAACACTTTTTTTGTAAATTGGAAGGAACAAATAAAACCAACATAGAAACAGTAGAGCTTGTTTCACATAATGCTTCTAAAACCTATTCATTCCACATTAGTATGGAGGTACACAGGAGTAAAGGAAGCCTTAAACATGACACTCACTTCTATCTTTAACCAATCTTTTCCTTTTCAGCATTTGAGTTCACTGTCACTTCAACATGTACACACTTTGACAGATATAACTGACAAACCCAGGACAGATAAGCAGTACCCTTTAATGCACAAGCAGAGCCCAAGAACCGCGAAATAAGAAAACTTGGCAATCTGGCCTATAGGGAATATCCCTTTAAACTTGGTTTCATTCAAAATAAAGTCCCAAATACAGTATTTCAGAAAATGAGGTTTAGTGTTGATAAATGTAAATTTATGCACTTGAACTAGGAATATGCATGCATCATACATACTAGGGGGGAGTACAGATGGGAAAATTAATGGTGGAGAAGGATCTGGGGGTTTTAGTATATCATAAGCTTAATAATAGCATGCAATATCAAGCTGCGGTTTCCAAAAGCGGGCAAAGTCGAGAGAGAGTTTTGCCCCTGTACAAATCATTAGTAAGACCTCATGTGGAATATGCAGTTCCGTTTGATAAGAGGCATGGAGGAACTCAACTATGAGGAAAGATTAGAGGAACTGAATTTATTCTCTCTTGAGAAGAGAAGATTAAGGGGGATATGATCAACATGTACAAATATATAAGTTGTCTATATAGTGAACTTGGTGTGGAGTTAGTCCAGGGGTTGGGAACCTATGGCTCTTTTGATGGCTACATCTGGCTCTCGCCTCTCAATCCGCGGATCGCGTGGTGTGCCGATCCGTGGATTGAGCCCATAGGAAAGGCCGCGGCTTCGGAGCGGCGGCCATCTTGGTACACCTGTGGGCGCCCTAGGTGAGCGGCGCGCTGACATCATCACCCACCTCAACTGCTCGTGGTCTGCCTGCATGTAGTGGTAAGCAGACAATTGTGGACATTACAGTGGGGGGGATGACGTGGACATTACAGTGGGGGGGGGGGGGTGATGACGTGGACATTACAGTGGGGGGGGGTGACGACGTGGACATTACAGTGGGGGGGGGGGGGGAATGACGACGTGGACATTACAGTGGGGGGGGGATGACGTGGACATTACAGTGGGGGGGGGATGACGTGGACATTACAGTGGGGGGGGGGATGACGTGGACATTACAGTGGGGGGGGGGGTGACGTGGACATTACAGTGGGGGGGGGGTGACGTGGACATTACAGTGGGGGGGGTGACGTGGACATTACAGTGGGGGGGGGGGGGGTGACGTGGACATTACAGTGGGGGGGATGACGTGGACATTACAGTGGGGGGGGGGGGGTGATGACGTGGACATTACAGTGGGGGGGGGGGTGACGACGTGGACATTACAGTGGGGGGGGGGGGTGACGACGTGGACATTACAGTGGGGGGGGGGGGGGATGACGACGTGGACATTACAGTGGGGGGGGGATGACGTGGACATTACAGTGGGGGGGGGGATGACGTGGACATTACAGTGGGGGGGGGGATGACGTGGACATTACAGTGGGGGGGGGATGACGTGGACATTACAGTGGGGGGGGGATGACGTGGACATTACAGTGGGGGGGGGGGGGGTGACGTGGACATTACAGTGGGGGGGGTGACGACGACATTACAGTGGGGGGGGGGTGACGACGACATTACAGTGGGGGGGGTGACGTGGACATTACAGTGGGGGGGATGACGTGGACATTACAGTCTTACATAAAATGCACACATTTACTTGTATTTAGTTTTAAACATATTGTATGGCTCTCACGGCATTACATTTTAAAATATGTGGCGTTCATGGCTCTCTCAGACAAAAAAGGTTCCTGATCCCTGAGTTAGTCACTTTAAAAGGTCATCATAGGAGCACAAAGGGGCACTCTTTACATCTGGAGGAAAATAGATTTTCATCTCCAAATACGGAAAGGTTTCTTCCACATTTTCACAGCTCTTGAATAGACTCCCTCAAGAGCTGGTTCTGGCCAGCTCAGTAGATTACTTTTAAAAAGACCTGAATTATTTTCTAAAATGTACATAATATAACTGGATACTGACATTTATAGGTAAAGTTGATCCAGGGAATGTCCAATTGCCTCTTGGTGGACCAGCAAAGAATATTTTCCACTGCTGGAGAAAATTGGATCATGCTATGCGGTTTTTATTGCCTTCCTTTGGCTCAACTGTGGGTAAAGGATTGTGTATATGAGATTGTATGAATTTTTTTTCAGCTTTTATTGGTTGAACTAAATGAACTTGTGCCTTTTTTCAACCTGACCAACTATGTAACTAAGGCTAAAAAACAAACTTTAGGAAATCATATGGATTTAACCCTACTCAAAACGTAATGCTGTTTAAGTTTGGAAAAAGTCCTCCATGATGCGCTTTGATTACCATGGACCACATATGTCAACTGAATGCGATTCTTCCAAAACCTAGCCAGTGCATGTAAAAACACATGGCAAAGTAGAAGGAATCTGTGTATTCCCCATGAAGAGTTTGATTTGCACAACGTTGTCTATGCTTTTATATAAGTAACATTGTTTTTAATAAATATTGGATAGTGATTTTACAGTGGAAAGTTCTAATTTTTTTGAGCAAATCACTTTTAAGCATTACACAAGTTCTCACTTTGAGGGTCATACCGTTCCGATAAGCCTCTGACCTGGGCACAGTTGTGGGAGCATGGAGTGTGTTAGTATTTTTTTTACCTGAAATTTTTTTTTTACATTATATGAAGATTATGTAATTTACAATTCATGGTGGAGCATGGACGTTGTAACAGAGACACATATGCTAAACTGAGGAGTTTTTTTTTTTTTTTTATACAGGGCACCTTAAGAGGAGGTCCCCCTACCCTGCAAAAATTAAAAGCCAGCAGCTACACATACTGCAGCTGCTGACTTTTAAATAGGACACTTACTTGTCCTGGAGTCCAGCAATGTCAGCGCCGCAGCTGATATTTCCATCAGCTGCAGCCGCCATTGTCATTAAGGAAGCCCGGCAGTGCAGCATTACGGCTTCACGCCAGGTCCCTACTGCGCATGTGCGAAGCACCGCTGCGCTCTCCTACTGGCCGGGGGGGGGGGGGGGGGGGTTTTAGAGAAATGAGCGGAAGATCCACTTTTGGGTGGAACTCTGCTTTAATGCTGAAACAGATAATATATTGCCACAAGTTTGGAAGCACATATGTCTAAAATATCTTTGTATGCTGCAAAATTAACTGCTCTCTTCACTGTTACCATCTGAACGTAATAATTTGGAGGTATGTCTACACACTCTTGGCTGTACAGCAACACCTATGTGATCCCATACCTCCAAATTATTAATGTGGTTGTAAACTCTTACATATACCCAGTGAAGTGACTGGCCTCAGACAATAGAGATGAAACAAATCCTCCTACATAAGTTTGTACCCATTTTATCTGCAGTCTTCTCTTATCAACATCCATTTAAAGTGCTGAATTTTAAAGCTTGTCGGAGTTTAAAAAAATGGGGCGGAGAGCCGAAGTTACACTCTGCAGAGCTCAGTAAGGAGAACTCCGAGAGCTGATTGGAGAGAAGACACACACACCCCCTTTCACACAGCACACAGGAACAGAGATGAGGCTGTCAATCACCTGGAGGACCTTTCCACCACCATTTTTCTCTTGGTGTCAGGAAAACTTGTCAGAATTGATTCCCGCTGATAGCAGAGGAGCGAAGCAGCAGACAAAAATGACACTAATGCCGCGTACACACGGTCGGAATTCCACTCAAGCTTGGCTTGCATACACGGTCACACAAAAGTTCTCTGAACTTTCGATCGTCAAGAACGCAGTGACGTACAACACTACGACGAGCCGAGAAATTTAAGTACAATGCTTTCGAGCTTGCGTCAAATTGTTTCCGAGCATGCGTCAGAATTTTGTGCGTCGGAATTGCTACAGACGATCGGAATTTCCAATTGGATTTTTTTCCGTCGGAAAAATGGAGAACCTGCTCTCAGTCTTTTGATGGCGGAAATTGACAGCAAAAGTCCGATGGAGCATACACACGCTCGGAATTTCCAGCCAAAAGCTCACATCGGACTCCCTCCAGTCATCTGCCCTTCATCTATCCATCAGCATACATGTGCTTCCACTGAGGAGACCTTAAATTTTAGAGTTAGGACTGCAGTACACAGGGAGCCTTGACGGGGCCTGCAGCTTACACATGTATTTGCAAATGCGTGCAACTAAACCCCTGTTTTAAACGCACTGTTAGACAGGTGAATTTGTTTGGTTGCCGATTGGTTGGTAAGTTGAGCTTGGATATTTTGTGTTTTTTGTCTACATGCGTCCGCCCATCCAGTGCTCCTTGCTGTGAAGACCTGTCATAGGTGGGGGCAGTGACAGTATTTTTTGTATCGGACTTTTCTTGTCGGAATTTCCGATCGTGTGTACTAGTGCTCATAATTGAGACAAGTACACACTATAGAGGGATATGCTTGGTTCATATCTCATGTCTGAAGTTTAAAACCACTTTAAGTGTCCACAAACAGCTCTGGAGTCCACAAAGCTTTGCTCATATAGCCTAGATATTCTGAGTGCATTAAAAGACACAAGCGTAAAAATGGAACACTAATGTGGAAGAAGCCGACTGCAAGTATATTTCTTCCAATGGTGGTGAGCGAATGAAACATAGTAAACAATAAAAAAGTAACAGAAAAATAAAGACTATATATATATATATATATATATAAAAAAAAAAAATCTTTATTGTCTCTTATTAAATGTCATGTTTTTTGCAGAACTATTACATTTGTCTGAATCTTGTACTGATTTTTCGTGGTTTTATGTATTATTATAGTGTACAGGAAAAGACCTGCACAGTCTTATTCAATAAGGCAAAAGCACAAAGTGCTAGGTGCAGATAACCACAGTAACCAATCAGAATTTATCTTTGACTGACTCCAGCAGGGTAAAATCTAAGGGTTATGGTTTACTAGACTAAGCACATCACCGCTACACTTTGTTCTGCTTTACTGAAGAAGCCTGACAGGGTTGATATCTTGATGACCAGATCCAACACACATGGCGTTCTGAGACATTTACAAACAATTATTCATAACTGTAATCATATATTACAAGCCCAGCCTGTATTCCATCATCACGTGTGGCTCTCCCATCACCTCACTCAGAGAAGGATCTGAAAAATAAAAAAGATACATGTGTGAGCAGCACATCAGGACTCTTCAACTCCTACAGACTACAACTGCTTTGTCTGGAGGGAAAGTGTGGTGTATTTTTGGAGCAGTGTTTATATCTGAAGATGACCGATTTTCTTTTATGCTTGCTCTTTCCCAATTGTGTTTTTGAATTCAGTAGAGAGAATTTTGGATCAGCCATTAGAGTGTGCTCTGTATTTCACTAGAACCTCCTTGCTTAAAGTGCGGCTAAACCCAGTAATATGAAAAAAGGCCATCCGCCCACAGCTTATAAATCTTCTTTGTACATTAAAATACTGCCACTATATACCTTTTTGGCTGATCTATACACCACAACCATGTGATAAACTGCAGGATCTGCTGAGCGCTCAGGTAGGAGGAGATTTCCACTACAGCCTGTGTCCTCACGCTGTTATAGGAGGTGAATCATCCATGAATCAAGATGGGGCATCCCACCGTGTTCTTTTTTAGTTACTGGGCATGGAGGAGGAGGGAGGGACTAGGCTGTCATTTAGGACCTGTATACACACCCAAATGTGTGATGTCAATATCATGTGACCTGAACAGCTCAACTCAACAAGGAAATGATCTAACCAGAAATAGAGACCAAACTGAGCATGTGCAGGAGGACTAATCTGTGTCTTATGTGGACTTGTCCAGAGTGACCTAGCAGGAGGGGGAGGATCTGTGCATACGGGATCAAACAGCCTTTTTACACAATGCAGAGGATTAACCCCTAAAGTTCCACAGTGAGTATAACAAGCATGCTATTCTGCATATACAGAGATTTTACTGTTGTGGGTTTAGTAACACTTTAACCCCTTATTGACAGAAGGTAAAACCAACCTTAAACATCTGAGCCCAGTTTTGTAACTTTGGTATATGTTAGTAAAACTCAACTTAACTGTGCAACTACTTTGTACATCATGTGAATTATATCATGTTTTGTTCAGGACAAAAATGGGCCTTCGTTTGGTTTTAAATGTTAAAAGGATATCTCTGGACTTTTCCTTACAAAATAAAATAAAAAATCTGGCTCAAAATAGTAAAAAAATAAATAAATATAGGATTTTTGTACTCACCGTAAAAACCGTTTCTCCAACGTCCATGGACTGACACGGCCTCTTAACACTTTACACGTGGGTTATGTCCCTGCTTGCAGGAGAAGACCTAGGCAGAATGTGAAATGTTATACATACATTCTAAAAAGCCAGAGCTGAACAGCCCCGCCCAGGGGGGCGGTCCCTCCGGACATAATTCTCCCACTGCAGTCAGCAGACCTCAGTTCGTAACAAAGCAGTACAAACCTTGAAAAGAAGGGTGGGTGCTGTGTCAGTCCATGGACGTCAGAGAAACTGATTTTACGGTGAGTACAAAAAATCTATTTTCTCTTATCGTCCATGGACTGACACAGCCTCTCTTACACTTTACCCGTGGGATGTCCCAAAGCAGTGTCAAGAGGGATGGGAGCAGTATAAATGGAAAACCAAAAACTTCACTCCAAAACAAGGCAGAGCTCCTTAACGGAGGAGTTGCAACATTAAACAGCGGCCTGCAACACCTTGCGGCCGAAGGAAGCATCTGAAGATGCAGCCACGTCAACCTTATAGAACTTAGAAAAGGTATGAATGGATGACTAGGTCGCCCCCTTGCACACTTGTGCAACCGACGCTTCATGTCGGAAAGCCCAGGAAGCACCAATTGCCCTAGTGGAATGCGCCGTAACCTGAAAGGGAGGCGCCCGCCCCTTGAGGGCATAGGCCTGTATAACGGTCTGTCTGATCCACCTAGAAACGGTAGCAGACGAAACCGCTTGGCCCGGTTTTGGACCCGAGACAGACACAAACAGTGAGTCATACTTCCGAATAGAAGCAGTAGCAGACAGGTACACCCGCAAGGCACGTACCACATCCAATGTGTGAAGCGCAAACTCTCTGGGATGCGATGGGTGAGGACACAAGGACGGGAAGACAATGTCCTCATTTAGGTGAAAGGCCGAGACCACCTTTGGCAAAAAAGAAGGTCGCGGACGCAACACCGCCTTATCCTTATGGATGACCAAATAGGGTGACTTGCAGGACAAGGCCGCCCACTCAGACACTCGTCTAACAGAAGTAATGGCCACTAAAAAGGCCACCTTCTGAGACAAGGTCAAGAGAGGAATATCTCTGATATTTTCAAAGGGAGGTTCCTGGAGAACCGAGAGTACCCAATTCAGATCCCAAGGAGGGAGAGGAGGTTTGACAGGAGGGAGCACATGGCAAACCCCCTGCACAAAGGTTCAAACCAAGGAATGACCCGCTAGCGGTCGCCGAAAGACGATGGCCAAGGCCGAAATCTGACCCTTAAATGGTACTCAAAGCAAGCTTTTGGGTCATGCCACGCTCCAAGAACGGCAGGATTCTGGGGACAGAATACGTCCGTAGACGCCAGTCCAGCTCTTCACACATAGCGACTCAAAAATAGTAGGATTTTTAAAACAGCTTACCTGTAAAATCCTTTTCTTGGAGTACATCACGGGACACAGAGCAGCATACTCATTACTATGTGGGTTATATAGAATTACCTTCAGGTGCTGGCACTGGCAACTTCCAAAACAGGAAGTACCCTCCCCTATATAAGCCCCTCCCATCCGGGAGTACCTCAGTTTTGTAGCAAAGCAATACGTGTCCCCAAAAGAGGGGTGGGAGCTCTGTGCCCCGTGATGTACTCCAAGAAAAGGATTTTACAGGTAAGCTGTTTTAAAAATCCTACTTTCTTGTTCATACATCACGGGACACAGAGCAGCATAGTCATTACTATGTGGGACGTCCCAAAGCAATGCCACATGAGGGGGGGGATACACCATACATAAGCTGGGCGCCATCAGGCATGAGGATCTTTTGCGGCCTGCAACACACTGCGCCCAAAGGCGACATCCTCCTGACTTCTCACGTCCACCTGGTAGAACCTAGTAAACGTGTGTACTGAAGACCATGTTGCGGCCTTACAAATTTGCGCCAGGGAGGCCTGGTGATGCACTGCCCATGAAGTTCCAACTGCTCTCGTGGAGTGCGCCCTAACTTTGAACGGAGGCGGTCTACTTTTCAAGCCATAGGCTTGTATTATGACCTGTCGAATCCACTTGGCTAAAGTAGATTTTGATGCTGCCTGACCCTTTCTGGGGCCTTCCGGCAGAACAAACAGAGAATCCGTTCTACGAATCTGAGCAGTGGCTTTTAGATAAGCTTTAACTGCTCTTACTACATCCAAAGAATGCAATAACTTTTCCTCTACCGAGCTTGGTTTGGGGAAAAAAGAAGGAAGAACCACATCCTGGTTCAAGTGAAACCTCGATACCACCTTAGGAAGAAAGGCTGGGTGAGGACGTAATACTACTCTGTCCTTATGGATAACCAGATATGGCTCTTTACAGGACATGGCGGCTAATTCCGACACTCTTCTAGCCGAGCATATGGCTACTAAAAATATCAATTTCCTGGTGAGTAGAACCAAGGAAATGTGCCGCAAAGGTTCAAATGGCTGCTTCTGCAGAACCGACAGAACCAAATTTAGATCCCATGGGCATATGGGAGCCTTAAATCGGTGGAATAATACGAGTCACACCTTGCATAAAGGATTTGACAAGTGAATGCATAGCCAGGGGCCTTTGAAATAGTATTGACAAGGCCGAAACCTGGCCCTTGATAGTACTTAAGGCAAACTTCCTGTCTACAGCCCACTGCAGGAAGTCCAGAATTCTGCCTATAACGTACTTACGTGGATGCCATTTTCTGGCCTCGCACCAAGTGATGTACGCCTTCCAAACTCTATAGTAGATCTGCCTGGATACAGGCTTCCTAGCATTGATTATAGTTGATACCACAGAGTTAGAGAGACCTCTCTTCTTTAGGATGTGGGACTCAATAGCCAGGCCATTAAACTTAGAGTTAGTAAGGAAGGGTGGTATATCGGTCCTTGCGAAAGCAGGTCCGGACGACGTGGAAGGGTCCAAGGACTCCCCACAGACATTTTGATGATCTCCGCATACCAGGCCCTTCGGGGCCACGCTGGAGCCACCAGGATCACCGGCTTCTTCTCCAACCTGACTCTGCGAAGGAGTCGAGGCAACAATTGTAGCGGAGGGAATGCATATATCAGTCTGAACTGATCCCAAGGGAACACCAGAGCATCCGAGCCGCAAGCGAGGGGATCCCTTGTCCGGGAGACAAACCTGTCCACCTTTGCGTTGAATCTGGATGCTAGCAGATCTACATCCGGTGTTCCCCACCGCTGACATATTGCTCGGAAGACCTCGGGATGAAGGGACCATTCCCCTGGGCATAACTGTTGGCGACTCAGAAACTCCGCCTTCCAATTCTCCACCCCTGGAATGAAGACAGCTGATATACATGGGACATGCTTTTCTGCCCATTCCAGGATGTGACTTACTTCCCTCTGGGCTGCATGACTCCTGGTGCCTCCCTGATGATTGATATATGCCACTGCTGTGGCATTGTCTGATTGAATTCTGACAGGGGACCCTTGGAGTCTGGATGTCCAGGCTACTAGGGCGTACCGGGCTGCTCGTATCTCTAAGAGATTGATGGGCAGGGTTTTTACTACATTTGACCATCTGCCCTGGAGAGACCATTGCTCCAGTACTGCCCCCCAGCCTGTAAGGCTGGCATCTGTAGTGACCACCTTCCAAGATATCGGGCTGAAGGGTTTTCCCTTCTGGAGATTCTGGGGGATCAACCACCAGCAGAGACTCTTCCGAACGGAAGGGGACAAAGCCATCGGGAAGTCTAGAGCCTGAACTTTTCCGTTCCAGGCTGACAATATGGCCCTTTGTAAATTCCTTGAGTGGAATTGGGCGTATGGCACAGCTTCGAATGATGCTACCATCTTTCCTAGCAGCCTCATGCACAGGCGTATGGACGGCTGTCTTTTTGCACAAAGCAGACGGACCAAGCCCCTCAAAGAGGATACCTTGTCTAGAGGTAAGAAAATCTTCCTCTGGTCTGAATCCAGCCGTAGCCCTAGATATACCAGGTTTTTCACTGGCTGTAGGGCTGACTTGTCCAGGTTGATGACCCAACCGTGAGATTCTAGATACTTGATTGTATCGATAATTACCACTTCTAGCTTGGCAACTGAGTGATCCATCAACAACAGGTCGTCTAGGTATGCCATTATCGTTACACCCCGTGTTCTTAGATCGGCCAACAGTGGGGCCAGAATTTTTGTGAACACTCGTGGTGCTGTGGCCAGACCGAATGGTAAGGCTCTGAACTGAAAATGGCGCCCTTCTACTGCAAAGCGTAGGAATTTTTGATGACCTGGAAAGATGGGAACATGCAAGTAAGCATCTTTGATGTCGATCGAGGCTAACCATTCCTCCCCTTGTAGGGCAGCGGTGACCGATCGGATCGACTCCATCCGGAAAGACCGGACGTTTAGAAATTTGTTTAGACTCTTTAGGTCCAATATGGGTCTTATGTCCCCGTTTGGCTTCGGGACTGTGAAAAGGTTTGAGTAGAAACCCAACCCCCACTCTTCCATAGGAACCTCCATAATTACTCCTTGGAGCAATAGTTGTTCTAACGCCAATAGGAGAGACCGTCTTTTCAGAGGGTCTCTTGGCATGCCTGACCACATAAAATGGGACGGAGGAGAGTCTTTTAACTCCAACTTGTATCCCAGAGTTACTGCGGAGAGCACCCATCTGTCTTTGATCGTCTCCCGCCAGGTCTCTGTGAACAACTGAAGTCTTCCCCCCCCCCCCTGATTTCTCAGGGGAGGAGGGTGCAGATGACTGCTCCAGATCCTCAGAGCCCGATGGAGACCCCCTACACTTCCTGAGAGGTATATCTCTGAGTTTTTTAGGCGGCATATTCCTTAGTTCAAAGCTGAGGTATTCCAGCCGCAATACACCCCTTACTGAAATAGTCTAATGCAATTTGCTGCTATGTACATCAGTGGGTGTCTACTAATGCGTCTTTCTGGGGATGCCTGTATCAACCGCCCGCTGTAAGCCCCTATACCATGCTACCAGCTCCTTTTCATGCTCTGTGTCCATAGCAAGCAGCGTGGACTGAGTCCTTTTATCTTGCTGGGACGCCCGCGCATGCGCAGAAGCGCTGGGCGCACAGAGCACGTCATCCGCCAGGCTCCGCCCCCTTTTTTGAAGCTAAACCTTATAAAAAGAAAGCATGTGTGCGCGTGCACGTGTGCGCTCTTGGCGCCATGTAGGGAGAGGAGCCAGGGTCCCTGTTTTACCAGGACTCGGGGATGGAAGGAAACTACTTGGCAGCATGACAGAGGAATGCAGCTTCCCTGATAGAGAGCTCACTCATCTGCCTGGACTTTCACCATGGAAGGAATAGTCCCAAGAAAAAAGACGTTCCACAGTGGCCTCTAGTGGACAAACACAGGTACCGCACTTTTGTCTTTTTTTTTTTTTTTTTTAAAACCTCCTTTATGAAAAACATTTCCAGGTTTACAGTTTTTTTAAAACTTCCCTTATGAAAAAACATTTCTAGGATTTCTTAGGCATATACAGCTATTAGCGGGAATACCCTTTAGGTAACAGGTAGAAAGACATATTAGGCTTGGGGGTCCCCTCAATAGAACCAAGTTCCTGAGGGGCCCCCACTTACCTTTTCCCCGCCGCAGGACTTTGTTTGGTCCACAGAAGCCCAAACTTCACCTCTCACGGCAGGCATTGTACTAGACCTTCAGGGACCGGGTTCCCAAGGATTCCACTCCCCTGGACCTGTATAGCACCCTGCACAGATAGCCTCTTGGTTTTGGGTATGACCAGAGCTCTGGATCCCAGGGTCCAGCCCTCCTAAGAGAGGCATTACAGGCAAAACCTTGCTCTTCTCTGCAAGGCCCGGGTACCGACCGTTTAGCTATGAAGCTTTTTTGGTCGGATCCGGAATAGCTTGCTAAGGCCCAGAGAACCTGTACACAAGCCCAGATGAATACATGTTAACCTTGGCCAACACCTTAGACACTGGCAAAAAACTGAGGTACTCCCGGATGGGAGGGGCTTATATAGGGGAGGGTACTTCCTGTTTTGGAAGTTGCCAGTGCCAGCACCTGAAGGTAATTCTATATAACCCACATAGTAATGACTATTCTGCTCTGTGTCCCGTGATGTATGAACAAGAAAAAATAAAATTCCCAAAAGGAATACAATTTAAAAATAAAATCTTCCAGAAGACTGGCTCCTGAGAGAGCCACGTCTTCTCCTTCTGCTAGGCAGAAAAAAAACTGAGGTCTGCTGACTGCAGTGGGAGGGTTATGTCCGGAGGGACCGCCCCCCTGGGTGGGGCTGTTCAGCTCTGGCTTTTCAGAATGTATGTATAACATTTCACATTCTGCCTAGGTCTTCTCCTGCAAGCAGGGACATAACCCACGGGTAAAGTGTAGGAGAGGCTGTGTCAGTCCATGGATGTCAGAGAAAATATTTTTAAACTTTAGCTGTATATTTCTTGCAATTACCATGACCCACCACCAAAATAAATTAAACTATTCCTGATGGGGATACCAGATATGTGTGCATTATTTGATGTTTGTGCCCATAGTAGAGCCCAGAAAGAGATCCTTCCTAAACACACAGATGTGAACAATGGCAACAACACTTAATATAAAACCCTTTTTTTTTCTACCCAAAATATACCAACACTGACACCAATGCTAGCTTAGGCCCGATTCACACCTATGCATTTTTAGTGCTTTATGCATATTTGCACTACAAAAACGTGTTCCATAAGAAACCATGTAAAATGGACTGTAGTGCAAATCTGCAAAATGCAAAAAGCACTAAAAATGCATAGGTGTGAATCAAGCCTAAGGCTCCATTCACACCAATGCGTTTTTTTGATGCTTTTTGCATAAACGCAGGGAATTTGTTTAACATGGGTTCCTATAGAATACGTTCACATCAATGCATTTTTGTGCCTCAGCATTTTTGGAAAGGGTCGGGGACTTCTTTTCCCGCAAAATGCAGCGTTTTGCATATAATAGACTTCAATGGTCCCACTTCCAAAACACAAGTACTGTGTTTTTACAGCGATTTGCATTCTGCAATGAGTTTTTTTTTTTACATTCACTGTATATAGCTGCTTGCTAAGGAGCGGGCCAGGAAGCCGACCGCTGCGTCCTTAACCGATGAGTCATCGGCTGTCAGCTGGCTTCCCCACTGACAGCTGAATGTAAAAAAATAAATAAATAAAAAACGCCCCTTGTGACATCAGAAAGCAGCCACCCCCCCATGTTGAGGGCATGCGGCCTGGTATGGTTCAGGAGAGGGAGGGGGCGCTAGCTTGTCCCCTCCATTTCCTGACTTACCGGGCTGCATGCTCGGATAAAGGTCTGTTATGGGTTTTGGGGGAGACCCCACGGCATTTATGTGAATTTTTTTAGCCGGCAATTTCTTTTTTTACATTCAGCGGGGAAGCCCTCTGACAGCCGAGGACTCATAGGTTGCTAAGGACCCAGCGGTCAGCTTCCCAACCCACTCCTTAGCAACCAGCTATATACAGTGAATGAAAAAAAGTTGCGGTAAGAACACTGTTCCAAAAAAAAAAAAAAGAAAACGCAGCAAAATGCACTGCAGAAACGCACAAAAGCAACATGCATAGATGTGAATTGAGCCTTAGATCAAGTCCTGAGCCAACTAATTCATACAGAGGGGAGTTCTAAATCTAGCAAACTCATGATTGGGAACCAGTCCTCTCTAATCTCGATTGTTAGTCCCAGACCTATCCTGTCTTAACAACTGTTAAAGCGGTTGTATACCCGCTGCTTTTTTTTTTTTTACATACCTGAAAGGCAAAAGGCATAATGAGCTAGTATGCACCGCATGAAATACTTACCTTAGAACCAAGCGTCGGTAACTTACCTGGTCCACTCCGAGGGAGATGTCATCTTGCCTCGGCGTGTCTTCCGGGTATCGCCACTCCAGCGCCGTGAGTGGCTGGAGCGGCGATGTCATCACTCCCGTGCGCCGGCAAGGTCCGGCGGCTGCCGGGCTTTAGCCGAGAATCCCCGCTGCAGTCAGTGGCTTATTGCGAGGGGAATAGCTCCTAAACCGTATTCTTTTTACCTACAGGTAAGCCTTATTACAGGCTTGCCTGTAGGTAAAAGTTCAAATACAGAGTATAAAACTGCTTTAAGATCGGCTATAATCCATACAAGATAACCAAAATCCTTCAATTGATTTTAAACATTAACACCCATATAACATCATAACATGTCAATCATAAAACACACAGGTTATTATTAATACCTGGCTCTAATTACATAAAATGACAATAAGGAGAAAAGGGATCCCAAATATCCCTCTTGTTCACTCAAAATAGAAGTTTACAGGCTTAGCAATTGCCCCCAAGTTAACATGTGTTTATCTGACACATACCATTATAAAATAATAATAAATAGTATATGTCAGATAAATTCATGTTCATGTCGGTCTAATTGCTAAACTTGTGAGAAACTTATTTTAAAAAGGCACTAGGGATAATGGAGACCATACTATCCTTATGGTAATTTTATGTAATTTTAACTATTTTTTTAAATAATAAATAACATTTAAAATGTTAAAAACATAAATAATTTAAATGTTTTAATAATAAAAAGTGTATTTTATGATTGGTGTGTTATAGCGTTACATGTGTGTTGACTGAAATCCTCCATCCTTCAATTTATTTTGAACAGTACTTATATATGGAAGTGGTCAAGGCACATTGGGGGAGATTTACTAAAACTAGAGCACTCAGAATCTGGTGCAGATGTGCATGGTAGCCAAATGGGTTCTAGCTTCCGCTTGTTCAATTAGGTTTTGACAAAAAAAAACACAACCTGGAAGCTGATTGGTTTCTATGCAGAGATGCACCGTATTTTGCACTCGCCAGTGTAGCATCCTCTAGTTAGGTAGGTGCTAGAGTGAGGATTTTTCTAGCAGAGTAAGAAAATTTAGGTAGGCCTAGCTCAGGGGTCGGGAACCTATGGCTCACGAGCCAGATGTGGCTCTTTTTGATGGCAACATCTGGCTCTCGCCTCTCAATCCGCGGATCGCTTGGTGTGCCGATCCGCGGATTGAGCCCATAGGAAAGGCCGCAGCTTCGACCTAGCTCCGGAACGGCGGCCATCTTGGTACACCCGGCGGCGCCCTAGGTGAGCGGCGCACTGAAATCATCATCACCCGCCCCAACTGCTCGTGGCTCTGCCTGCTTGTAGTGGTAAGTAAGCAGACAATTGTAGGGGAGATGATGTGGACATTACAGTGGGGGAGATGTGGACATTACAGTCTTACATAAAATGCACACATTTACTTGTATTTAGTTTTAAACATTGTATGGCTCTCACAGAATTACATTTTAAAATATGTGGCGTTCATGGCTCTCTCAGCCAAAAAGGTTCCTGATCCCTGGCCTAGCTGGTGGCTAGGCCTGTTTGTTTTCATTCTGGGCTGGGAGTGGCTATGGGCAGGGCTGGGTGACTCACAGGTAGCATCACTGTCACCTCCCTCTTCTTTCTAAAAGGTGCTAGAAAGAGGAGAGCAGAGGTGGAGCTGCCTGGGGTATTTTGAGGAGCCTTGACCAATCCCCAAATTTGGTTGACAGGCCTCCTTAAGTACCCGGGGTCAGCCCAGGCAGGGAGAAGTTGTCGGGTAGAAGAGCTTGAGTGAGAGATTGTGGAGGCCGCCAGGGCCCACAGAGAGCTCCCCAGTCGGGAGGGGGGGGGGGGGGTGACCTTGGGCCGGGGCTCAGGTGCATCCAAGAGGAGAGAAGAGATTCTGGGAGAGAGGCACATGAGAGAACAAGGAGAGGACAGCGGGAGAGAACACTGCTAAGAGTCTCCATGGCAGACAACTGGTCGCAGGCTGGAGGGCTGATGAGTGAAGCAGTCGGGAGGACTGGGGAGGTCCGCCTGAGAGAACTGGGAGTTTTCAGTTTGAGATGGGCGCAGAACCAGAGGAGTGGACTGTGGGAAGGGCAGTGGAGAGAGGTCATTGCAGCCAGGCAAGGCCTGAAGGAAGCTATCTGGGATCAATAGCTGGGAAGAGGACAGATAGCACCAAGAACTTTCTATTTGCTACACTATAGGGGCCCACAGTCACTGCCTGCAAAAGGGAATTCATCAAGGCCTGGTTGAGTTAGTGTCAGGCCTAACCATGTGGTTCTAGCTAGTCTGGAGGATTAACGGTCTGCAGCAAGTGAAGTGCTGGAGTAAGGGAAAGAGTTAGGAGTGTATATAGAAGTCCCAAGCAAGTTGCACTGAATCTTCCTGGGCATCCCATAATTTACTATTCCCATCCAAGTTCAATCCCCTCAATAAAAAAAAACAAAGCTATGGACTTGTCTGTGTCTGAGTGCATGAGAGGTGGATGCCGGGCTGGGCAGGGTGACAGGTGAATCACAACATTCAGCAACCCCTACAGGGGCATGGCTACACCAGCTTTAGTAAATAGCCCTATTTGTTTGCGTCATTAGGGTAAATGCAACAGTTAAAAGACAAAAAAAATAAAAAATCTCTTACAGAATTTCATTTTCACCACACTGTACCAAAATATAGAGTTGCGTTACGTTGGCGTTAGGTGCCCTAGCGTGCCATTCATGTTACTGCAAGGTCTGGATGGGACTTAAATACATAAACAAGTGCATACAAATAACAGATGAAAAACCCAAATATAATGAGGAAGGGTCCAACTTCTTACCATTGAGGATATCTTCAAAGCCAATACATTCATCATTGCCTCTCAAGGTGTCTAGAGCAATGTTAGAGCTCTGTAGAAAAGGAAGACGCTGAACCTGCAGGAAACAGATGTACACAATTAAGGGAGGTGTCTGCAAATTTCAATAACAGGAAAATGCTAAATTCACATAAATGCAGATGTAGGAGATGGAAATCGCTTGGTGCAAAAGCATCATGCAATTTCTGTATGGCCACATTTTAAAAAAAAGGCACAGGGACCTTTCCGCTGCAGAAAACAGGTACAGCAGCCAATTCAAATAAATGGGCTACAATGCAAACGCAGCACAGAAGGCCACATAGATGTGAACCAGGCCTAAAAAGTACTGCGTTATTTACTACAATTTTTTTAGTACCAAAATGATTCAGTGCCTAAAAAGGGTACATTGAACCATTTACACTACTTCCTAACCCACAAAAGCTTTACATGTAATAAATGTTTGGTGGCATTAGAACCTTTCAGCTACAAGTCATCACTACTAACCATTGAGCTGCCCATATCAGAATACAGAATACCAGAACAGTTTTTAATTTTTTATTTTTTTTTAGGCCTGACAAGACGATCCTGGTTAAGAGAGGCATTCACATTAGAACCAAGCTCTCCTCCTCTACTAAACTGTACTTTGGAACAGCGGGAGCTTGATGAGGACAGTGAAGTGAAGAGGGGGGGGGGGGGAGTTCTGAGTCCGGACGCCTCCGTCTTACTCTACAGTGCAGTACCCAGCAGGTACAGTAATGTAGATTTTGACCCGATTGGCTGAGACCGTTTTTTCCCTAAAACTTCCCTCTTATAACTAGGGGGTGTGTGTTATACACCGAGAAACACAGTATATTTTCTTTTTTTTTACCGTGCAGTGCAGAGTGTAAGTGAAAACAATATCAAATATAATCTCATAATGAGAAGCTGCACTCAAGTTATCTGAACACAAGACAATATGTAACACTGAAAAAGTAATATTGCACTGCCCCTTTTTGAATCACTTGGAGCCCCTTAGGATTTACCCATCGCCGGGTGGAAGTGAATTAATCAGGATCATGGCTGCAGGCAATTAACTTTCCTGTAAAAATGATCAGTGTACCCTACACATCCACCTAATCAAAATTCTCTTCCTCCTCCACCTCCATGATGGAAGAAAATGGAAGCGACAAGGATTGTATCACTTTTGGCTTTGCTTGTTTACTAGCTGTTACCAGCTAGTGAAGCAGCTGATCAAACCGATCTTGGTTTGATTGGCTGCTTCTGAAGGCAGTAGAGATCAGGGGTCTATTAGACCCCAGATCTCACTGTAAGGAATACCTGTCACTGCCTAGCTATCAAAAGGGACGTTGTTCATCCCTTGTGATAGCAATAAAGTTGAATGAAAAAAAATAAAATAAAATAACGCGTGTATAAATTTTTTTTTAAGTTAATATTTTAATTAGCCCTGTCTCCCCATGCTCACACACATAAATTTGCATAGATTTCAAACAAACTTATTTCACGTTGTCATTATGGGGTATTGTTTGTAGAACTTTGAGGAAAATACATTTAATTTATTTAGGAATAAGGTTGTAACATAAAATGTGGAAAAAGTGAAGTGCTGTGAATACTTTACGGATGCACTGCAAGTAATTTTCTAGCAAAAAAATAAGAAAGTGAGAAATGTCAGAATTGATGCATGTGGTCCTCAAGGACAGAAGTCGGACAGCCCTGATTTTGATGATTTCATAATTCTAAAAAGCTCACCCGTTTTGCTGCCTGGAACTCCATCTGTAGTTTCAGAGGAGCATGCAAGCCTTGAATGTTTCTTAAAGTTGAAAAGCTGACTTTCTCCTGATTGAGCTGAAACTGAAAGATTAATGTATATAGATATATAAATTAAACAGATAACATGCAAAAAGTGTCTTTATATTCAAATACAGCTGACGAAATGAATAAGCATAAAATTTGAAAAACTCAGTGACAGTACTAGTTCTAAAGTACATATAGCACAAAGTTCTGTCCAAATATAGTGAACAGCTAAAGTGGAGCTAAACATATCTTTCTTTCTCGTACATCACGGGACACAGAGCGACATAGTCATTACTAATGGGTTATATAGATACCGTCAGGTGCTGGCACTGGCAACTTCCAAAACCGGAAGTACCCTCCCCTATATAAGCCCCTCCCATCCGGGAGCACCTCAGTTTTTTGCCAGTGTCTAAGGTGTTGGCCAAGAAGAAACATGTGTTTTTCACTGAGCTTGCGTACAGGTTCTTTTGGGCCTCAGTAAGCTATTCCGGATCCGACCAAAAAAGCTTCATAGCTAAACGGTCGGTACCCGGGCCTTGCAGAGAAGAGCAAGGTTTTGCCTGTAATGCTTCTCTTAGGAGAGCTGGACCCTGGGATCCAGAGCTCTGGTCATACCCACGACCAAGATGTTTTCTGTGCAGGGTGCTATACAGGTCCAGGGGAGTGGAATCCTTGGGAACCCGGTCCCTGAAGGTTTGATTACAATGCCTGCCGTGATAGGTGAAGTTTGGGCTTTTGTGGACCAAACAAAGTCCTGCGGCGGGGAACAGGTAAGTGGGGGCCCCCAGGAACTTGGTTCTATTGGGGGACCCCCAAGCCTAATTTGTCTGTCTGTTACCTAATGGTATTCCCGCAAAATTCTGTGCATGCCTGTAACTACTAAAAAAATGTAATAATTTTTAATGGTGGTCAAGAAAAAAAAAAAAATAATAATTTTTTATATATATATTTAATATATTAGACTGCGGTACCTGTGTTTGTCCACTAGAGGCCGCTGTGGAATGTTTTCTTGTCATGTGGACTAGCTTCTTCTCAGCAGAGCAAAGTCCAGGCAGATGGTGAGTTCTCTTATAGGAAACTGCTTCCTCTGCCATGTTGCAGTGCTCGTCCATCCCCCGGCCTGCGGCAAAGAGGGGCCCTGGCTCCTGTCCCTTGTTACCATTTTTTGAAATTAGCGCCGAAGGCGCACGTGGCCGCGCGCGTGCACGCGCCTCTATATATAGAGGTGAGCCGGGAAAGGGGGCGGAGCCTGGGGGATGACGCTCTGTGCGCGCCGCAGCGCTTCTGCGCATGTGCGGGCGTCCCAGCAGTTTAAAAAAACCACAATATTGTAGTGAGCTGGCTATGAAGTACAGAGACAGAGCTGGCAACATTTAAAGGCATACAGCAAGCGGTTGATACAGGCATCCCCTAGAAAGGCACATTAGTAGACACCAACTGTTTCTTATAGCAGCATTTATGCTAGACTATTATCAGTAACTGGTGTATTTCGGCTGGAATACCTCAGCTTTGTGGCTTAGGAATATGCCGTCTAAAAACTCCGGGACTAGAAATTCCAGGAGGAATAGGGGGTCTCCATCGGGCTCTGAGGATCTTGGGCATGCTTTGGCTGCACCAGTCTCCCCTGAAGAATCAGAGGTTAGTGACCGTAGAGCACCCTCAGGAGTACCTGGTACTGTGGCTGTCCTCAGTTCACCTGCTCCTGTGTATGTAACAGAGGAGGTTTTTTCCTCAGCTCTGGGAGGGCTGGAAGAGAGATTGTCAGCATTGATCGCTGCTTCCCTGTCACAGGAGAAAAGCGCTCGATCTCCGTCTCCCCCCTCAGAGTGCCTGTTAACAGAGCAACAGTCCCATACAGAGGTCGACCTACCTGAGGGGGATCAGGATGAGGTCGATTCGGTTGCAGAGGAATCAACAGTGGAAGAGCCGTTCTCAGCATCACATGCTGAAAGGTTATGGGTTCAGTCCCTGACTAATATGGTCCGATCAGCATTTAAAATGCCACTTGCGGAGCCATCCTCCACTTCTGTCTCCTCGTTGGGGTCGCTAAAAGCTCCCCAGACTGTTTGTTCCTTTCCGATCCATCCTTTACTGGAGGGGCTCATTTACCAGGATTGGGAGCATCCTGACAAAATATTTACTCCCCCCAAGAGATTTCCGGTGGTCTATCCCATGGAGGATAAGTTCATCAGAAAATGGAGGGTCCCTACAGTGGACGCAGCCATCTCTTGTGTGAATAAATCACTGACATGTCCGGTGGAAAATGTCCAAATGTTCAAGGACCCAATAGATAAAAAATTGGAGTCCTTATTAAAATCTGCTTTTTCTACAGCAGGATTGGTGACACAACCAGCAGTGGCAGCTATTGGGGTCTGCCAAGCAGTGAAGGATCAGTTGAAACAGGTCTTAAGGGACTTGCCGGATCAGCAGGCTCTTGCCCTAGCTGATCTACCTAGAGCCTTAATGCTTTGCGGTGGACGCTATAAAGGATTCAATCCATCAAGCCTCCCGCCTTACGCTGTCTGTAGTACATATGCGCAGGCTTCTATGGCTCAAAAACTGGTCTGCTGAAGCTCCCTGTAAAAAATTGCTGGTTAGCTTCCCATTTCATGGGGAGCGCTTATTCGGGGAAGACCTGGACAAGTATATCCAGAGAATTTCCAGCGGTAAAAGTACACTTTTGCCGGTTAAAAATAGAGTTAGAGGTCCCTCTTTTAAGAGGCCGGCTTCTCCAGTCCCTAGGACATCGGCTGTGAAACAGTTCCGACGGCCTCCTCGGTCAAATCCCGGAGGTAGAAATCAGGGACAGTTGCAGGGTAACAAAAAGCCCTGGAGCAGGAGAGGTACAAAACCTCCCCCAAAGTCAAATGCATGAAGGGTTGCCCCCACCCAATCGGGTGGGGGGAAGACTTCAGTTGTTCACAGAGACCTGGCGGGACACGATCCGAGACAGATGGGTGCTCTCCGCAGTAAATCTGGGATACAAATTGGAGTTAAAAAACTCCCCTTCTTCCCGCTTTATAAAAGGTCAAACGTGCCAAGGGATCCCCAGAAGAGAGGATCCCTCCTGTTGGCACTAGAACAATTATTGCTTCAAGCAGTAATTATAGAGGTTCCCCTGGAAGAGTGGGGGTTCGGGTTTTACTCAAACCTCTTTACAGTTCCGAAGCCAAACGGGGACGTGAGGCCCATATTAAATCTAAAAGGGCTAAACAAATTCCTGCATATCAGGACTTTCCGGATGGAGTCGATCCGATCGGTAGCCACTGCCCTACAAGGGGAGGAATGGTTAGCCTCGATCGACATCAAGGATGCTTATTTGCACATTCCCATCTTTCCAGCCCACCAAAAATTTCTACGCTTTGCGGTAGAAGGCCGCCATTTTCAGTTCAGAGCCTTACCCTTCGGTCTGGCCACAGCACCAAGAGTGTTCACAAAAATTTTGACCCCATTATTGGCCAATCTAAGAACACGAGGTGTAACGATAATGGCATATCTAGACGACTTGTTGCTGATAGACCACTCAGTGGAAAAACTAGAAGTGGTTGTTCACGAGACAATCAAGTATCTGGAATATCACGGTTGGATTATCAACCGAGGCAAGTCAGCCCTAAAGCCAGTCAAAAGTCTGGAATACTTGGGGCTAAGGCTGGATTCAGACCGGAGAAAAATTTTCTTGCCTCAAGAAAAGGGGTCGTCTTTGAGAGATTTGATCCACTTAGTGGGCTCAAAAAGACAGCCATCCATACGCCTGTGCATGAGGCTGCTGGGAAAGATGGTGGCATCATTCGAAGCAGTACCCTACGGTCAATTCCATTCAAGGAAGTTGCAAAGGGCCATACTGTCAGCCTGGAACAAAAAAGTTCAGGTTCTGGACTTACCAATGTCCTTGTCCCCTTCCGTTCGCAGGAGCCTCCGCTGGTGGTTGGTTCCCCAGAATCTGGAAAGAGGGAAATCCTTCAGTCCGATTTCCTGGAAGGTGGTCACTACAGATGCCAGCCTTGTAGGCTGGGGAGCAGTACTGGAGCAATGGTCTCTCCAGGGCAAGTGGTCAGAAGCAGAAAAGGCCCTGCCCATCAATCTCTTAGAGATACGAGCAGCCCGGTATGCCCTAGTAGCATGGACATCCAAACTCCAAGGGTCCCCTGTCAGAATTCAATCAGACAATGCCACGGCAGTGGCATATATCAATCGTCAGGGGGGCACCAGGAGTCGTGCAGCCCAAAGGGAGGTAAATTACATCCTGAGATGGGCAGAAAGATATGTCCCAGCCATATCTGCGGTATTCATTCCAGGGGTGGAGAATTGGAAGGCGGACTTTCTAAGTCGCCAACAATTATGCCCAGGGGAATGGTCCCTTCATCCCGAGGTTTTCCGGACAATATGTCAGCGGTGGGGAACACCGGATGTAGATCTGCTAGCATCCAGATTCAACGCAAAGGTGGACAGGTTTGTCTCTTGGACAAGGGATCCCCTAGCTTGCGGCTCGGATGCCCTAGTGTTCCCTTGGGATCAGTTCAAGCTGATATATGCATTCCCACAGCCACAATTGTTACCTCGATTACTCCGCAGAATCAGGGTAGAAAAGAAACCAGTGATTCTGGTGGCTCCAGCGTGGCCCCGAAGAGCATGGTACGCGGAGATTGTAAAAATGTCTGTGGGGAGTCCTTGGACCCTCCCACATCGTCCGGACCTGCTTTCGCAGGGACCGATATACCACCCTTCCTTACCAGCCCTAGGTTTGACGGCCTGGCTATTGAAGCCCACATTCTAAAAAAGAGAGGGCTCTCTAATGCTGTGGTGTCTACCATGATCAATGCCAGGAAACCGGTATCCAGGCAGATCTACTATAGAATCTGGAAGGCGTACATCGCCTGGTGTGAGGCCAGGAGATGGCATCCACGTAAATACGTAATAGGTAGGATTCTGGACTTCCTACAATGGGCTGTAGATAGGAAGCTTGCCTTGAGTACTATCAAGGGTCAGATTTCGGCCTTGTCAATATTTTTTCAAAGGCCCTTGGCTTCGCATTCACTAGTCAAAGCCTTTATACAAGGAGTGATGCGTATTAGTCCTCCGGTTAATATTCCCATATGTCCATGGGATCTAAACTTGGTTCTGTCGGTTCTACAGAAACAACCATTTGAACCATTACAGCATATTTCCTTGGTGCTTCTCACCAGGAAATTGATTTTTCTAGTAGCCATTTGTTCGGCTAAAAGAGTATCGGAATTAGCAGCTATGTCCTGTAAGGAGCCATATCTGGTTATCCATAAGGACAGAGTAGTGTTACGTCCTCATCCAGCCTTTCTTCCTAAGGTGGTATCGAGTTTTCATTTGAACCAAGATGTGGTTCTTCCTTCTTTTTTCCCCAAACCTACTTCGGTAGAGGAAAAGTTATTGCATTCTTTGGATGTAGTAAGAGCAGTTAAAGCTTATCTAAAAGCCACTGCTCAGATTCGCAGAACGGATACTTTGTTTATTCTGCCGGAAGGCCCCAGAAAGGGTCAGGCAGCGTCAAAATCTACTTTAGCCAAGTGGATTCGACAGGTCATAATACAAGCCTATGGCTTGAGAAGTAGACCGCCTCCGTTCAAAGTTAGGGCGCACTCCACGAGAGCAGTTGGAACTTCATGGGCAGTGCATCACCAGGCCTCCCTGGCTCAAATCTGTAAGGCCGCAACATGGTCTTCAGTACACACGTTTACTAGGTTCTACCAGGTGGACGTTAGAAGTCAGGAGGATGTCGCCTTTGGGCGCAGTGTGTTGCAGGCCGCAAAAGATCCTCATGTCTGATAGCGCTCAGCTTATATATGGTGTATCCCCCCCCCTCATTTGGCATTGCTTTAGGACATCCCATTAGTAATGACTATGTCGCTCTGTGTCCCGTGATGTACGAGAAAGAAAATAGGATTTTTATAACAGCTTACCTGTAAAATCCTTTTCTTGGAGTACATCACGGGACACAGAGCTCCCGCCCCTCTTTAGGGACACTTATTGCTTTGCTACAAAACTGAGGTGCTCCCGGATGGGAGGGGCTTATATAGGGGAGGGTACTTCCGGTTTTGGAAGTTGCCAGTGCCAGCACCTGACGGTATCTATATAACCCATTAGTAATGACTATGTCGCTCTGTGTCCCGTGATGTACTCCAAGAAAAGGATTTTACAGGTAAGCTGTTATAAAAATCCTATTTTTCTTCTACGATCCCCATCCCTCACCGGCACCTTCTTCTGGGTACTGGTCTTCGGCCGTCTTCTCTGGCCAGCACGGGATGACGTCACACTTGTCCATGTACAGGAGTCAGTCAGCCTGGCACACAGGGACTGTGCCAGCAATGCAAGTCAGTTTACATGCCAGAGAACTCTGCGACATGCCAGGAAGGTATATTTTATTTCAGAAGAGACATTGCATGTCTCTTCTACAAGAACCTGTCCGATTGCATTTTGTGACAGAGGAATTTTAGTTCTGCTTTAAGACCTGTAATGAATTTCAAATATAACCTCAATCAAACCAAATTGTGTATTTTACAATTCCAATGAGGCAGTCAGGGTAACAATTTCAGTTATCCTTTAAAAAGGTATGCTGTTGCAAAAATATTTTATTATTGTATTGTAATCTGAATACCTTTTTTTTTTCCACTGCACATGCCTTTTATTTTTCTCTCCACATTTACACGTAGGCCAAGCTAACCAGCAAAAGTGACGGTGAAAGGGGTTGGGACAACCAAACAGAGCTTACCTACTTTTTATTCACATTATTTAAAGTAAAGGTATTAAAGTGGAAAAAACAAACCAAAAAAAACACGAATGGTGGCCCCACTAGTTGTTTTTAGATACCATCCCTTTACTTTCCATTGCTCTGTTCAGCCACCCAAAACAAATTAAACCCAGTGGAAGAAGTTCTAAATGACAGCTCTCTCTCCTCTGTCCCAACACTGGGTGTCCAAGTGGCCAATCACCAAGAACCAGTGCTGTCACATGGGAGAAAGGGAAGCAAGTCAGATGCTCCCGATACTCAAAACTACTAGTTATTTTTCTTTGCTCTTGGTGGCCTAGTGGAGCGGCGGAGTAAAGGAAAGAGGAGTATGTGATGCTGGTGGACTGACATTAAAAAAGGTACCCAGTTGCTTATGCCCTACATGGGCAAAGCACTGGTTTATATTAGGTCTTAACAAATTTTTTTGGCTACAGCTTCTCAAGCATCCCCAGCAGTAATATCCATTGTCCAACTATCACTTTTTCATAGAACCCATATATTTAACAGCTAAGTTCACCTTGTTCCCCCTAAATTCCAGCTCTCCTATGTACCAATATACCATTAATGTACTTCTGTTGTAGAAAAATAAAAGCTTTCTTTGATTTATAGAACAAGGTCTGCCCTTAGCCCCCGGGGTGTCCCATAGACTTCATGACTTCCTGGTATGTCGATTTAGGACATAGAAACCATATGACACAGGAAGCAGATCACCAGCTGACCTCATTAGCACATACACCCTGCACCTATCAACTATGTTTGCACGGCATCCCTCCAGGTATGCGTTTGTCTGGCCTGTCAATGTGGGCCGCCACAGTTGCTATGTTTGCACGGCATCGCACATAGGGCAACCAATTCAAGTGATATGGCTGCCCTATGTGCTATGAACATAAAAGCGCCAAAATGCCCCCCCCCCCCAAAAAAAAATGTACAGAGATGTGAATGGGGCCTGACAGCTGACTGTTTCCACCCCATGTACAAAGGTGGCCATACATTATACAATCTGTACAATTTTCTTTAGATTTACCAAAACTATGGAATAGGAGGACCCACCTATCTATCCATTCACTCTGTATCCAATCAGGCAGGCCCTTGCACTACATCAGGGGTGCCCAACCCTGGGGCCTTATGCAGCCCAGGAGAGTTTAGCATGTGGCCTGCGCCCATCTGGAGAGATGCTGGGGATGTGATATAAACATAGCAGCTGTGGCACATTGACAAGCCAGGCAAACAAACGTCTGGAGGGATGCTGTGTAAACATAGTTGATGGGTGCAAGGTTCACATGCTAGGGAGGTCAGCTGGTGAACTGCTTCCTTTGTATTACTGGCTTTCATGTCCTAAATCTATATACCAAGAAGTAATAAACTTTTCTAAGAAACACACCAGGGGCTAAGGTAAGGCCGTGTTTTAAAAATAAAAGCAGCTTTCATTTTTTTCTGCAACAGAGGTACATTCATGTTATATTGATACATATGGGTGCTGGAATTTAGAAAGGAAAAAAAAAAAAAAGTCTTTAGTACTACAATTATATGTAGTTATAAGAATGATTTTCCATTTAGGGGTCTTTTAAAAACAGAAAAGGATGAATACTTACATTATTTTCTGACAGCTCTAAAGGATGGCTTGGTAAGAGCTCACTCTGTGCACTTGTAAACCTGCAACAATGTGTTAAAATCAAATATGAATGATTATGGAATAAAGGAGATCATTCATAGAATACAGGTATAAGCAGTTGGCATTAGTGCCACACTTATCTTCATCTAGCTCCTTACCTTTCAGATTTTCTGTGTTATTCTGGGCCCAGTTATAGCTGTATTCGTTTCGTTACAACCTGCCTGTCATAATACTATTGTGTATTAATTAACACACAAGTGGAAAAAGTCTGCCTTACTATTTCTTTCAGTGAATAATGGTAACTGTAAATGAACAATGATGAAATTCATTAAAATATAAAGAAAGGAAAAAGAAACGCACCCTGTTCGGAGAGTATCCTGGAGTCCATAGCCCCCATACTGGGTTGACAGTTCAGTAATTGGGATACTGTCCTTGAGCTGAGAAGAAAGTGCCTTTGTATTCTGAAACACAGATTTAACAAAATGCCATAAATGTTAATGTATTTCTAGTACAGCCACATTTCAATGGAACACACTTGTCTAGTCTGCAGCATCAAACACAGAAGAGAACTACCACATCCACCACCACATGCAGTCTAATCATTCCTCCAAAGTTTATGGAAGGTTCCTTTAGGTCGGGAACCTATGGCTCGCGAGCCAGATGTGGCTCTTTTGATGGCTACATCTGGCTCTCGCCTCTCAATCCGCAGATCGCGTGGTGTGCCAATCCGCGGATTGAGCCCATAGGAAAGGCCGCGGCCTCAGCCTAGCTCCGGAGCGCCGGCCATCTTGGAACACCCGGCGGCGCCTTAGGTGAGCGGAGCGCTGACGTCATCACCCGCCTCAACTGCTCGTGGATCTGCCTGCATGAAGCGGTAAGCAAGCAGACAACTGTAGGGGGATATGTGGACATTACAGTAGGGGGGGGGATGGGGGGGGGGGAGACGACGTGGATATTACAGTGGGGGGAGACGACGTGGATATTACAGTGGGGGGAGACGACGTGGATATTACAGTCTTACATAAAATGCACACATTTACTTGTATTTAGTTTTAAACATATTGTATGGCTCTCACGGAATTACATTTTAAAATATGTGGCATTCATGGCTCTCTCAGCCAAAAAGGTTCCTGACCCCTGCTCTAGGTGCTGAGGCGTTGTCACAACACAGTACACTATGGACAGTGGCGACTGGTGCTCAAATTTTTTGGGGGGGCGCAAACAAAGTAAAAAAAAAAAAAAAAATCATCAATTGCCACCACTGTGCCCATTAAACGCAGCCTCTGTGCCCAAACGCCACTAGTTTGTCCCCATAATGCAGCCAGTTTCTCCCCCATAATGCAGCCAGTTTCTCCCCCATAATGCAGCCAGTTTCTCCCCCATAATGCAGCCAGTTTCTCCCCCATAATGCAGCCAGTTTCTCCCCCATAATGCAGCCAGCTTGTCCCCCCCCAGCCCTGCACTTACCTTCCTCGAGTCAGCGCCATCCTTCTTCCATCCTCGATGTCTTCTCCCGCCCTCGATGTCACTTCAGCCAATCAGGTTACCGGTAACCAGACCCGGTGAACCTGATTGGCCAGGAAACGCACCCCTGTGCGTCCTCTCATTAGGTATTTAGAAGCCGATTACAGCCCTCAGGCTGTAGTCGGGAAGCCTATCAGAGCCTGCTGGCTCTGATAGGCACTTCTAAAGGCCAATCAGACGCTGTGACTCAGATGGCCGGCCATCTGAATAGTGGGCAGCAGCAATACATAGGTTCATGCAATGCATGAACCTATGTATTGTTGTGAGTGAGTGACGGCCGGGCGCAGAAGCGAGCGGTAGCGGCGCTTCTGCGCCCACTATGGTCACGCCGCTATGTGTAAAAAAAAGACATTTAAAAAAAAAAAAAAAACCTCTTAAAAAGGGCCTGTTTTTTTTTTTTGGTGACCACAGGAGGGGGGGGGGGGGGACGGCGCCCGGGCACCCCCTATGGACGGGCCGCCACTGACTATGGAGGATATCAGATGGAAGCTCTGCACATCACATGTGGCAATAAAGTAAAGCTCACTAGATGATTCCCATACAGGTGTGCTATTATTTCCCACATATTATTATGGAGCCCCTTTTTATATCCATATACCATGCACAAACTGACAAGTCAATGTGGAACTGAGAAGCCAGTTAATTCAATAAGACACTATGAAATTTTCATTCTATGGCACCATAATGCACTTTTACAGAAGCGGACAGAACACCAGCACTGCCTGTGCATGCGCATCGTAAAGTATCGGTACTCAGTATCGGCGGACATGACTGAGGCTGGGTTCACACTATTGCGAACTGGATGCTCATCAGAGTCGCATGACAGGAAACTGTGACTGGCTCTCAATTGAGCCGGTTCATACATTTCCAGGGCGGATGCGCAGCGTACTGCAGAAGAGTCCTGTGCGTCTTTGGCTCCATTTCAGGTGCAATTTCATCCAAAAATTCGGACCTGAAATAATGAACTGGGATGCACCAGACACCCTGCTGTGCCCCGCGGCCACACAGTGTAAACCTAGCCTGAAAGTATCAGTAGTCGTACAGTCGTAAGTATATCACAAAGACTGCACCACTCCAGGTGGAGTATGAGACCTTTCCTGCTGTAACAATTGTCGGGTGCCAGCCTTGGTCCTCAGCAGAGCAACAATCAAATGAAGGAAAAGTGGTGGCACTACCGGCATAAAAATTGTAGTTTATTGGAAATACTTTAACCATTTCCATACCAGGCCTATTCTATTAACCCCCAAACATTATATATGTTTTTTTAGCAGACACCCTAGGGAAAAAAAATGGCGGTCATTGCAACTTTTTATGTCGCATGGTATTTGCGCAACAATTTTTCAAATGCGTTTTCTTTTGGAAAAAAACTGTTTCATGAATTAAAGGGGTTGTAAACCCTCATGTTTTTTCACCTTATTGCATTCTATGCATGAAGGTGAAAAAACATCGGACAGTTACCGCCCCCCCAACCCCCCCGTTTTACTTACCTGAGCCCAGGAAAGTCCTGCGTCCAGAACACGCTGGATCTTTGCCCGGGGTTCTCGGCTCTTCATTGGATAGATTTATATCAGCGCAGCAATTGGCTCCCGCTGCTGTCAATCAAATCCAATGAAGCGGGCGCCGGGGCGAATCCTGCACTCGGCAGCCATGGACGCCGAATGCAGGACTCGGGAGTGCGCCTGCAAGCCCCTTGGGAGAGACCTTCCCAGAGGGGGTTATCTGAAGCGGGGAGGAGCCGAGAGACCCCAGAAAACAGCGTTCGGGGCCACTCTGTGCAAAACTAGCTGTTTTGTTATTTAAAATAAAAAATTTTAACCCATAGTATCACTTTAAAAAATAACAGTAAAGTTAACCCAATTTTTTTTGCATAATGTGGGAAGATGATGTTACGCTGAGTAAATAGATACCCAACATGTCATGCTTCAAAATTGCACACACTCGTGGAATGGCGCCAAACTTTGGTTCTTAAAAATCTCCATAGGCGACAATTTTTATTTTATTTTTTACCGGTTACCAGTTTAGAGTTACAGAGGAGGTCTAGTTCTAGAATTGGTGCTCTTGCTCTAACGCACGCAGCGATACCTCACGTGTGGTTTAAACAGCGTTTAAAATAGGTTATTGTTTATTTTACTTTGAACACTTTCTCTTTACATTTTTTTTTTACCATGTTTATTCCTATTACAAGGAAGGTAAACATCCCTTGTAATAGGAATGGTGTGTGACAGGTCCTCTTTATGGAGAGATATGGGGTCTATAAGTCCCCACATCTCTCCTCCAGGCTGATGCTTTCCAGCTGAGATCCCGGCTTTGTTTACCTCTGCGGCCCGGGCGAAATGTCATAACGTCGCGCCCGGGCCTCCGACGGTCAGAGACGACTGGCGACCATCTGGTCTCTATGCTCTGCATCTGGCGGCGGTGGATTCTCTCTCCGGGTCCCCGATGGCACGGGAGAGCCCAGCGGGAGGGGTTTGTCCCCTCCCACTGCCTGTACGAACGATCAAGCGGCTGAACTGCCACTATGATCATTCTTACGGAGCACAGAATTGCCGGCTGAAAGTCAAAGACATCATATGACGTCCCTGGGCTGGAAGTGGTTAAAAACGAGGACACATCTTGCACACACATCTCCTGTGGCTTCGGCAAAGGCGTTTCACACACCTCTACTTAGTCATTGCCGATTAGTCACGGGTTCCACTCTGGTTTAAATCTTTAAAATCGCAGGTGAGAAATAATTAAAAATGATGACCCCCTCTGCAATCCAAAACACACATACTATAAAAACAAAAAATGTGACAAATATATATCGGTATTCGTACTCGCTGAGAAGAAAAAAAAAAAAAAAAAAAAAACAGTATCGGTGCAACCCTAATGAATGGCTATGAATAAAACCTATTCAATTGTGTACAACTTTCATGTGATTGCTGTGATATCCCGGTACAGTGATCTGTTATCTGTCACAGTGGGTGACAGATCGCGCTGCAGCGTACTTAGGGTTGTCACCTCAGCCCTTTAAAACTGAACACATATCCCCTAAGACTGCCCTTCTTTCCATACTCCCTGGGTCGATAACATTGCAGAAACAGAATCGCCTCCGTTTTTTTGTATGTCCTCAGCGAGACTCTTTGCACACTTGTAGTGGAGAAATGGGGCTACAGATGTACCAAGTTCAGGGTCCAGGGGACCTATGACCAACACCGGGTCCCCAAAGTCACCGGAGACATTACCATTTAACACGGGAGTCCATGGAAGGGGCGCTCGGCTTTGAAAAATTGGTGATCCCCGGACAACAAACTTTGCACATTAGTAGAGGAAGAGTGGGGCTACATGTGTGCCAAGTTTGGGGTCCAGGAGAGGAGACCTACGGCCGGAACGGGGCCCCAAAGTCCGGGAGATCAGGCACAAAAAGGTGACTCGAGTATAAGCCGAGGGGGGCATTTTCAGCACAAAAAATGTGCTGAAAAACTCGGCTTATACTCGAGTATATACGGTAATCGTGCAGCTCTAGGAGGCACAAATATGCCACACTGACTGGTGGGCAGTGATTTCTGGCACATTATTGTAATCAGGGCAACGATGATCAGTGCCCTGATTACCTGTCCCCTGTGAGGAGATGCCACTGATCAGCTCTCCTCACCACACACTGTCAGTGTGAGGCGATGAGAGCCGATTACCGCCACTTCCGGGTTTACATGTGACCGGCAGTGATTGGACACTGGGTCTCGTCACTAGGCTCCTCCCCACTTTACCATATACGCTTGCGCCGACGTCATCGGCGCATGCACACTGAAAAAAGGGCACGATCTTTCGTCACGTGACTCCAGCCAGTCACAGAGCCGGAGTCCACGGCCCCGGAAGGAAGAGGGAGTGAAGATGGATGCGGCCACCAGTGGGGACCTTGCGGGCTTCGTTTGCAGGCAAGTGCAACATAATGGGCTAGTATGCAATGCATACTAGCCCATTATGCTTTTACTTTGCAGGGGAATAAAGAGGAAGTAAAACCCATCAGGGTTTATTTCCTCTATAATAAGCCACAGACCCTGTGTAATTAACATGTGTTCGGCTTTAAAGGGATAAGGTGGCAACCCTAAGCGTACTCTTATCCTATGCATTAAGGTGAAAAAACACCTTGCTGTCTCCTGCCCCCCCCCCCCCGAGCCCCCGTTTTACTTACCTGAGCCTCAAATCTCTGTGGGCGCGATCCCGCGTTGCTTTCCCCCAGCTCTTCATTGGATAATTGATAGCAGCGCAGCCATTGGCTCCCGCTGCCGTCAATCAAATTAATGACGCGGCGCGCCGGGCCGAGTGTATCACATGGGAGCGTGCCCGCAAGCTAACCCCCTTGGGAGAGCGCTTCCCAGAGGGGGGTTAGCTCTTGCCGGGAGGAGCCGAAACAGCCGCTGAGGGACCCCAGAAGACGAGGATCGGGGCGACTCTGTGCAAAACGAGCTGCACAGTGGAGTTAAGTATGGTATGTTTGTTATTTAAAAAAAAAAAAAAAAAAAATTTAAACCTTTACAACCCCTTTAGCAACCAGTCACTTCTTTCTACAAAAAAAATAAATAAATATATATATATATATATATATATATATATTTTTATTAGGGCTGTGGAAATTAACTATTAATTCCTTGATTAATCGATTGATCAAAACAATCAAAATTCTTTTGATTGGTACGCACCTCTCCCCCGACTTCTGGGTCTTCAGGGAGATCCGGTGACCTCACGGACACCGGTGGGGCTTGCCGTGTCCGTCTGAAGGGCTTCTTTGCTGTGCCTTCATATCTGCATGCCGGCGGGACCTTACTATCTGCCACACGCAAGGGCTGTTACACTTCCCTCTATCAACCTGGGATTCTACAGCCATCCACTGGGAGTTGTGATAGTTCCCTTCACAGGACATCTACATGCCGACGGACTGATGTTAGCCCCTTCTCATCTGGATTCAGCAGTGGTATTGTTGTACACATTTTTATACCAGTATCATACTTAGCTACATGTTTTTATGACTGCTTTTGCTACCGTTTGGTATTACTCGCACCATTTTTACAGTTTATGTAGCTACATCGATTTTATCTCCAGTGCAATATTTATTTTGTTATCTACTTGAAGACTATAAAAGTTTTAATACTATTCCCATCGAGCGCTGCCTTTGTGTGTTTTTTGTATCCTGCTATCCATTTTTCCAGTGGTTGGTAGCTGCATTGGGAATCAGCCTGCAAGGAGATCAGCTAAAAGTAGTTGGATCTGTATGTGCGTTATAATTAATCGAAATTAGTTGATTAATCGATTTAAAAAAAATATCGATTAATCGAACACAAAAATTTTAATCAGTAACAGCCCTAATTATATATATATATATATATATATATATATATATATATATATATATATAAAAAACATATGAACAGCACATGCGTGGCTGTAGCCTTAAACAGTTTGAAATTATCAATTATGTGAGCGCTGTCATAGCGGTCACATGACGGGGATTCGGTCCCGTCGTCTCCTGATCTTTAGCCCCCATTGAGCGCTGTCATAGCGGTCACATGACGGGGATTCAGGCCCGCCGTCTCCTGATCTTTAGCCCCCATTGAGCGCTGTCATAGTGGTCACATGACGGGGATTCAGTCCCGCCGTCTCCTGATCTTTAGCCCCCATTGAGCGCTGTCATAGCGGTCACATGACGGGGATTCAGTCCCACCGTCTCCTGATCTTTAGCCCCCATTGAGCGCTGTCATAGCGGTCACATGACGGGGATTCAGTCCCGCCGTCTCCTGATCTTTAGCCCCCATTGAGCGCTGTCATAGCGGTCACATGACGGGGATTCAGTCCCGCCGTCTCCTGATCTTTAGCCCCCATTGAGCGCTGTCATAGCGGTCACATGACGGGGATTCAGTCCCGCCGTCTCCTGATCTTTAGCCCCCATTGAGCGCTGTCATAGCGGTCACATGACGGGGATTCAGTCCCACCGTCTCCTGATCTTTAGCCCGCATTGAGCGATGTCATAGTGGTCACATGATGGGAATTCAGTCCCGTCTCCTGATCTTTAGCCCCCATTGAGCGGTCTCATGACGGGGATTCAGTCCCACCGTCTCCTGATCTTTAGCCCGCATTGAGCGATGTCATAGTGGTCACACGACGGGGATTCAGTCCCACCGTCTCCTAATCTTTAGCCCGCATTGAGCGCTGTCATAGTGGTCACACGACGGGGATTCGGTCCCACCGTCTCCTGATCTTTAGCCCGCATTGAGCGATGTCATAGTGGTCACACGACGGGGATTCAGTCCCACCGTCTCCTAATCTTTAGCCCGCATTGAGCGATGTCATAGTGGTCACACGACGGGGATTCAGTCCCACCGTCTCCTAATCTTTAGCCCGTATTGAGCGATGTCATAGTGGTCACACGACGGGGATTCAGTCCCACCGTCTCCTAATCTTTAGCCCGCATTGAGCGCTGTCATAGTGGTCACACAACGGGGATTCGGTCCCAACGTCTCCTGATCTTTAGCCCGCATTGAGCGCTGTCATAGTGGTCACATGACGGGGATTCAGTCCCGTCTCCTGATCTTTAGCCCGCATTGAGCGCTGTCATAGTGGTCACATGACGGGGATTCAGTCCCGTCTCCTGATCTTTAGCCCCCATTGAGCGGTCATAGCGGTCACATGACGGGGATTCAGTCCCACCATCTCCTAATCTTTAGCCCCCATTGAGCGGTCATAGCGGTCACATGACGGGGATTCAGTCCCACCGTCTCCTGATCTTTAGCCCGCATTGAGCGCTGTCATAGTGGTCACATGACGGGGATTCAGTCCCACTGTCTCCTGATCTTTAACCCGCATTGAGCGCTGTCATAGTGGTCACATGACGGGGATTCAGTCCCACTGTCTCCTGATCTTTAGCCCGCATTGAGCGATGTCATAGTGGTCACACAACGGGGATACGGTCCCACCGTCTCCTGATCTTTAGCCCGCATTGAGCTATGTCATAGTGGTCACATGACGGGGATTCGGTCCCACCATCTCCTGATCTTTAGCCCGCATTGAGCGATGTCATAGTGGTCACATGACGGGGATTCGGTCCCACCGTCTCCTGATCTTTAGCCCGCATTGAGCGGTCATAGTGGTCACACAACAGGGTTTCGGTCACACAACGGGGATTCGGTCCCACCGTCTGATCTTTAGCCCCCATTGAGCGCTGTCATAGTGGTCACATGACGGGGATTCGGTCCCACCGTCTCCTGATCTTTAGCCCGCATTGAGCGCTGTCATAGTGGTCACATGACGGGGATTCAGTCCCACTGTCTCCTGATCTTTAGCCCGCATTGAGCGATGTCATAGTGGTCACACAACGGGGATACGGTCCCACCGTCTCCTGATCTTTAGCCCGCATTGAGCTATGTCATAGTGGTCACACAACGGGGATACGGTCCCACCGTCTCCTGATCTTTAGCCCGCATTGAGCTATGTCATAGTGGTCACATGACGGGGATTCGGTCCCACCATCTCCTGATCTTTAGCCCGCATTGAGCGATGTCATAGTGGTCACATGACGGGGATTCGGTCCCACCGTCTCCTGATCTTTAGCCCGCATTGAGCGGTCATAGTGGTCACACAACAGGGTTTCGGTCACACAACGGGGATTCGGTCCCACCGTCTGATCTTTAGCCCCCATTGAGCGCTGTCATAGTGGTCACGACGGGGATTCGGTCCCACCGTCTCCTGATCTTTAGCCCCCATTGAGCGATGTCATAGTGGTCACATGACGGGGATTCGGTCCCACCGTCTCCTGATCTTTAGCCCCCATTGAGCGATGTCATAGTGGTCACATGACGGGGATTCGGTCCCACCGTCTCCTGATCTTTAGCCCGCATTGAGCGATGTCATAGTGGTCACACAACGGGGATTCGGTCCCACCGTCTGATCTTTAGCCCCCATTGAGCGCTGTCATAGTGGTCACATGACGGGGATTCGGTCCCACCGTCTCCTGATCTTTAGCCCCCATTGAGCGCTGTCATAGTGGTCACATGACGGGGATTCGGTCCCACCGTCTCCTGATCTTTAGCCCGCATTGAGCGATGTCATAGTGGTCACACAATGGGGTTTCGGTCACACAACGGGGATTCGGTCCCACCGTCTCCTGATCTTTAGCCCCCATTGAGCGCTGTCATAGTGGTCACATGACGGGGATTCGGTCCCACCGTCTCCTGATCTTTAGCCCGCATTGAGCGATGTCATAGTGGTCACACAACAGGGTTTCGGTCACACAACGGGGATTCGGTCCCACCGTCTCCTGATCTTTAGCCCCCATTGAGCGCTGTCATAGTGGTCACATGACGGGGATTCGGTCCCAGTCTCCTGATCTTTAGCCCGCATTGAGCGATGTATCAGACAGCTCGGTCTTTGTGCTGGGAGCACAATCTCAGCACATAAACAATGGCGGCCCAGCAACACATATGTATGACATCCCTCTGCCAACCCACATATGTGTTGGGTGGTCATAAAGGAGTTAATGGTTGTCCAGCTAATATAAGAATGACTGGTATGTAATGACCATCTTTGTTCTTCTTATGTCTTCTATAGATCATCAATGCCATGTGCAGCCCCAGCTCTAGTACAGGTGTCCCCACACAGCACAGTACAGGCCGGTGACACAGCAACACCAAACTGAAACCGAAAATACACAAAAGCACCCTCCCTCCTCGCTCAACATCCTTATATTCCCCTCCCCACCCGGGACACACAAGAGCCGGTGACCCCGCTACACTCACCATGGTGACAACAGATCCGTGCTCTCCACTACTCACAACCGCAATACCATTCAATGCCCTGCTCCTCACCGACGAATTGCCGATACTGGCTGCGCATGCACCGGGCCGCTTAGTGATCACGTCACCCCGCAGCCATACAGGACGCTCAGACGCAAGTGCTACGGGAAGCGTCACTAAAAATGGTCCCGGCTAAGGGAGCGGCCATTTTGTTGGTTGGATATTTTGCTGGGTCATTTTAGTTTTGTAACGTCGTTCGACTTGGTGCGTTTTTGCTATATTTGGTTGTTGCTGGACACGTTACCATCTACAATTATGAATGTGATTAGGAAGGTTTTTATGTAAACCTGCATTGGAACCCCACTCGAACCTTTGTGTAAGGGACAGGACTAGAGGCTTTGGGGGGGGGGGGGGGGGCTGGAGAGGGACATGGCTGGACCAGAGGTGGAGAGTTCTTCAGTTGATGTAGAAAGGTCAGGCGACTGAAAGATATTAGAGATGCTTATGCAAGAGAGACTTATGCCCCGTACACACGATCAGATTATCGGATGATAAAAATCGCTTTCGGATAGATCGTTCGATAATCTGATCGTTAGTACACAGCTGATCACGACAGTCCGTCCAACCAAATCCGAAGGGGCAAACGCGAAAACTTTCCTCGGACGACAGCCCATCATACGTCAATCGTGTAATTAGTACAGTATGCGTCTGTTAAAAGTCGATAGACAAACACCGCGCATGATCGGAAACACAAAAATAACCCGTAAGGAGATGGGAGAACATAAACAATGTTCGTACCGCGAAAATGCTCCTATATACAAACAGAAACTCGCCCATAGCCAATCATAATATTCCCCAAGAATCAATCAACACACGATAATATTGTAGTTAATTATATGTCATGATATTACTGGAAAAGAGTATATAATTATATCTATTAAGTAATTTATTGATTGCACTGTAATAATTATTACCTAAATAAAAAAAACAAGCTTTAATGAACACCGGAAGGTTTTTCCGGAATTGTACGTCAAAAATCTTAACTTAATAGAGCACATTTTGCATTGTTGTATTCGATATTGGTTTTATGCAACTAAAGTCGGACGATCTGTCGTACGATAATCTGATCGCGTGTACGGGGCATTAGGCTGGATTCACACCTATGCATTTTTATTGCTTTTTGCATTTTGCAGATTTGCACTACAGTCCATATAACATGGTTTCCTATGGAACACATTCTGTAGTATAATAAATCTGCAAAATGCAAAAAGCACAAAAAATGCATAGATGTGAATCCAGCCTTATGGCCCATACACATAATCAGAAAATCATACAAAAATGACCGCTTTTGAAGCGATCGTACGATAATATGATTGTTAGTACAGAGCTTTCAAGAGATGATCACGACAGTTCATCCGATATTATCCGATGGGACAAGCACAAACATTTTTCTCATATGATATCAGATCATAAGATGTTTGTTTAATCAGTACAGTTGAGGTTCGAAATACAATACAGCACATTACATCACTTCCAAATTTTTATTCTGTCGTATGAGAATTTTCGTCACTTTAGTAAACGCTTCATTTTCGATATGAGATTAGCATGCAAAAAAAAAATGGACGATCACTCGTCCGATAATCTCATTGTACCAGGCATTGGGGCAGTGCACAGCATTCAATGCGCAGGCAGTTTTGCACTTTCCAGTGTATTGCGTTTTTGATGGCCCAATGCGCTGTCATATGCGCTGGAACACACAATAAGTATGGAAGGCACAATTTTTAAAACTGCACCACACCAAATCCACATACTGTGGTACCGCGCATTTAGGTGGCCATGAACGTATCAACATTTGCTAGATGTGTGGGGTGCCATTAAGAATTAATGCAGGGCTCGACAATCCCCGGGCGCCAGGTCACCATTGCGACTAGAATTAGCGACCTGGCGCCTGGGGCAGCACAGCTGGGGTATCCTGTGTCTCCGTGAAACCCACCCGGCCGGTAATTGAGGCCGCGGCTTTGCGGCCTTCTGCAGGCCTATGCTTCTCTGTAGGCATATGCTTCCTTCTGTGATCTGGCGCCATCTTGTGGTGGCCGTTGGTATGACATACAACCAGCAATGCTTTTTTTTTATATTGTGAAAGATAATGTTACGCTGAGTAAATTGATACCCAACATGTCACGCTTAAAAATTGCGTCCGCTCGTGGAATGGCGACAAACTTTTACCCTTTAAATCTCCATAGGCGACGTTTAAAAAATTCTACAGGTTGCATGTTTTGAGTTACAGAGGAGGTCTAGGGCTAGAATTATTGTTCTCGATCTACCAATCGCGGTAATACCTCACATGTGTGTTTTTAACACCGCTTTCATATGCGGGCGCTACTCACCTATGCGTTCGCTTCTGCGCGCATGCTCGGCGGTACGGTGCGCGTTCCTGGCTCCTAACTTTTTTAGCTGTCTCCTAGATTTCAAGCAAATTTGTCAAGCCCTGAATTAATGGCATCCTTGTGCGTCTGCAGAGGGCAGTGCTTTCCGTGCGGTGCAGGAAACACACATTTCTCGTACCACAATTGGTGAGAAACGGCCTTTAAAGTATATCTAAAGGTTTTTTTTTTGTTTTGTTTTTTTAAACAAACATGTCATACTTACCTCCTCTGTACAATTGGTTTTGCACAGAGTGGCCCCGATCCTCCTCTTCTGGGATCCCTCAGCAGCGCGCCTGGCTCCTCCTCTTCTCAAGTGCCCTGTTGGAGTGCTGCTCTCCCTCGGGGCACTCGTTTGGGCACGCTGCCGTGTCCTGCTGCGGCGTCCATTGACAGACAGCAGGGCTCGTCCCCGCCCCCCCCGCGTCATTGGATTTGATTGACAGCAGTGGGAGCCATTGGCGGCGCTGCTATCAATCTATCCAGTCAGGACCCAAGACACTGACTGGAGCTGGTGTGCTCCTCCCCGTCGCTAGAAAGACCGGGTTCAGGTAAGTAAAAGGGGGGCTCTTTGGGGCAGCTGCATCACAGGAGTTTTTTCACCTTAAAGGGGTTGTAAAGGTTTGTTTTTTATTTTCTAAATAGGTTCCTTTAAAGTGGTTGTATACCCACAAATATGAAATGCACCTACAGGTAAGCCTACATTAAGGCTTACCTGTAGGTGCTTGCAATATCTCCGAGACCTACACGGTTTCGGAGATATTTGCAAAAAAGAGTGCACCGCTATCTACGGCGCATGCGCGCCGTAGATAACGGCGCAGGCGCACTGAGTGCGGCGGCTCTTTGAATGGCAGCCTGCCGGACACTGCCGGAATTCGCGCATGCGCGGGGATCGTGCCGTTCCCCGCGCATGCGCGGGAGTGACGTCATTGTCGCTCCGGCCAATCACAGCGCTGGAGCGGCGATACCCGGAAGTCACTCCGGGTATCATGGATTCGACGGAGGACGTGTCCGAGGACCGCTGCGGGCGCTTCGATCTAAGGTAAGTGATTGATAATGAGCTAGTATGCTAGTCATACTAGCTCATTATGACTTTGCCTTGCAGGTTGTGAAAAAAAAAAAAAAAAGTTTTGCGGTATACAACCGCTTTAAGCTAGTGCATTGTTGGTTCACTTACCTTTTCCTTAGATTTCCCTTCTAAATATTTTTTTTCTTTGTTTTCTTTGTCTGAATTTCTCACTTCCTGTTCCTCCTCAGTAAGCTGTTCAGTAAGCTGTTCTGGGTGACTCCACACCACTCGGATGATGGTGTGAAGTTTAGTGAGGAGAAACAGGAAGTGAGAAATTCAGACAAAGAAAACAAACATTTAGAAGGGAAATCAAAGGAAAAGGTAAGTGAACCAACAATGCACTAGCTTAAAGGAACCTATTTAGAAAATAAAAAACGAACCTTTACAACCCCTTTAATGCATAGAATGAGGGTTTACAACCCTTTAATGTATAACTAAGATACAATATTTTTAGATATGGACAGAGTGGAGAGGGAAACCTGAACACTAGGTGTAACAAATATCTCCGAAACCTAAAAGGAGACATCGGGCGCAGGCGCACTGAGCGTGCCGCTTCTAACGGCGATCATGCCGTTAGTGACGGCACCCGCGCGCATGCGCGGGAGTGATGTCATCGCTGCTTCGACCAGTCACAGCGCCGGAGCAGCGATACCCAGAAGTCACTCCAGGTATCATGGCGGCGAAGGAGGAGGTCACCCAGGACTGCTGCGTGGGCTTCAATCTGAGGTAAGTAATTCATAATGAGCTAGTATGCTATGCATACTAGCTCATTATGCCTATGTCTTGCAGGGTGTTTTTTTAATTTATTTTTTTAGAGAGGGTTTACTTCCTCTTTAATGATATCACATATAGGCTTACTATGGGACATCTGTTGTCAGCTGTCACTTCTCTCCCCTGAAGCCCCCGCTGGGAACCGATCATGTGAGCAGACCGAAGTGTGCTGAGAAAAGGTAAATATAAGCATCTTCTTTTACAGGGTAGTTAGATTGGAGTTCAAAGGGGAGTGAGAGCTGTTTAAAAACATAGCTAGAGCTTAGACTTCCACTTTAAATTAAACTTCAGTATTATGTTGGGCTCATTTTGTTAAACCAATAGTGGCTATTATACCTTGAATGTACATTTTTCCATTTCTTCGGCTGGTGTTGCGTAAACAAATGTACATCTGCCAAATCAGTATCTGAATAGCCCATAAAAGTGTTATAGGTAAGAAAGTATTTACTGTAATTGGCTGCTAATAGCAAACAAATAGAGGAATGGTGGGGGATTTCGAATTCGGCCTCAGTCAGTCTATGGGCCTGGTGCTTATGGTCTTGTTCCCTTGAGACACCCCCCCCCCCCATTCTAGGTTTCTGGACTACCTCGTAGGGATGAGCTCGGTGTTCGAGTCGAACATACGTTCGACTCGAACATCGGCTGTTCGATCGTTCGACGAAGATCGAACGATTTGGGCCGTTCGCGCCTAATTCGAGTGACGCGAACGGCCCACAATGCACTACGCCATCGCAGTGTCATCCAGGCGCTGTGATTGGCCAAGCATGCACTGTGACCCCGCATGCTTGGCCAATCACAGCGCCGGCAGCGAGGAGAGCAATGATTGGCCACAGGCAGGATGCCTGTGGCCAATTATTGCTGAGGGTGTTTAGTACACGCCCCACACTATAAAAGGCCGCCAGCACGGCGGCCTAGTGTAGTGTGTTCCGGAGCAGGGAAAGAGAAGCATAGGCAGGGACAGTGACATTTATTTTTTCTTGCTTAACCTGGATTCCTTTAGTTTAGGGAAAGAGAAGGATAGGTAGGGAGAGTGTCAGTGTGTTTTACTGTGCGAATCCTTGTTTCTAGGGACAGGGAAGGACAGTGAGGAAAATTCTCCTTGTGCTATAGTGTGCTAAAGCATTGATCATCAACCATCTTTAAAAAATCATTTTTTCTAGGGACAGAAAACTATAGGTAGGGAGAGTGTCAGTGTGTTTTACTGTGATAATCCTTGTTTCTAGGGACAGGGAAGGACAGTGAGGGAAATTCTCCTTGTGCTATAGTGTGCTAAAGCATTGATCATCAACCATCTTTAAAAAAACATTTTTTCTAGGGACAGAAAACTATAGGTAGGAAGAGTGTCAGTTTCTTTCACTGTGATAATCCTTGTTTCTAGGGACAGGGAAGGACAGTGAGGGAAATTCTCCTTGTGCTATAGTGTGCTAAAGCATTGATCATCAACCATCTTTAAAAAAACATTTTTTCTAGGGACAGAAAACTATAGGTAGGAAGAGTGTCAGTTTCTTTCACTGTGATAATCCTTGTTTCTAGGGACAGGGAAGGACAGTGAGGGAAATTCGACTTGTGCTATAGTGTGCTAAAGCATTGATCATCAATCAGCTTTAAAAAAAGATTTTTTCTAGGGACAGAAAACTATAGGTAGGAAGAGTGTCAGTTTCTTTCACTGTGATAATCCTTGTTTCTAGGGACAGGGAAGGACAGTGAGGGAAATTCTCCTTGTGCTATAGTGTGCTAAAGCATTGATCATCAACCGTCTTTAAAAAAACATTTTTTCTAGGGACAGAAAACTATAGGTAGGAAGAGTGTCAGTTTCTTTCACTGTGATAATCCTTGTTTCTAGGGACAGGGAAGGACAGTGAGGGAAATTCTACTTGTGCTATAGTGTGCTAAAGCATTGATCATCAATCAGCTTTAAAAAAAAATTTTTCTAGGGACAGAAAACTATAGGTAGGAAGAGTGTCAGTTTCTTTCACTGTGATAATCCTTGTTTCTAGGGACAGGGAAGGACAGTGAGGGAAATTCTCCTTGTGCTATAGTGTGCTAAAGCATTGATCATCAACCGTCTTTAAAAAAACATTTTTTCTAGGGACAGAAAACTATAGGTAGGAAGAGTGTCAGTTTCTTTCACTGTGATAATCCTTGTTTCTAGGGACAGGGAAGGACAGTGAGGGAAATTCTACTTGTGCTATAGTGTGCTAAAGCATTGATCATCAATCAGCTTTAAAAAAACATTTTTTCTAGGGACAGAAAACTATAGGTAGGAAGAGTCTCAGTTTCTTTCACTGTGATAATCCTTGTTTCTAGGGACAGGAAAGGACAGTGAGGGAAATTCTCCTTGTGCTATAGTGTGCTAAAGCATTGATCATCAACCGTCTTTAAAAAAACATTTTTTCTAGGGACAGAAAACTATAGGTAGGAAGAGTGTCAGTTTCTTTCACTGTGATAATCCTTGTTTCTAGGGACAGGGAAGGACAGTGAGGGAAATTCTACTTGTGCTATAGTGTGCTAAAGCATTGATCATCAATCAGCTTTAAAAAAACATTTTTTCTAGGGACAGAAAACTATAGGTAGGAAGAGTGTCAGTTTCTTTCACTGTGATAATCCTTGTTTCTAGGGACAGGAAAGGACAGTGAGGGAAATTCTCCTTGTGCTATAGTGTGCTAAAGCATTGATCATCAACCGTCTTTAAAAAAACATTTTTTCTAGGGACAGAAAACTATAGGTAGGAAGAGTGTCAGTTTCTTTCACTGTGATAATCCTTGTTTCTAGGGACAGGAAAGGACAGTGAGGGAAATTCTCCTTGTGCTATAGTGTGCTAAAGCATTGATCATCAACCGTCTTTAAAAAAACATTTTTTCTAGGGACAGAAAACTATAGGTAGGAAGAGTGTCAGTTTCTTTCACTGTGATAATCCTTGTTTCTAGGGACAGGGAAGGACAGTGAGGGAAATTCTACTTGTGCTATAGTGTGCTAAAGCATTGATCATCAATCAGCTTTAAAAAAAAAAAATTTCTAGGGACAGAAAACTATAGGTAGGAAGAGTGTCAGTTTCTTTCACTGTGATAATCCTTGTTTCTAGGGACAGGGAAGGACAGTGAGGGAAATTCTCCTTGTGCTATAGTGTGCTAAAGCATTGATCATCAACCATCTTTAAAAAAACATTTTTTCTAGGGACAGAAAACTATAGGTAGGAAGAGTGTCAGTTTCTTTCACTGTGATAATCCTTGTTTCTAAGGACAGGGAAGGACAGTGAGGGAAATTCTACTTGTGCTATAGTGTGCTAAAGCATTGATCATCAATCAGCTTTAAAAAAAGATTTTTTCTAGGGACAGAAAACTATAGGTAGGAAGAGTGTCAGTTTCTTTCACTGTGATAATCCTTGTTTCTAGGGACAGGGAAGGACAGTGAGGGAAATTCTCCTTGTGCTATAGTGTGCTAAAGCATTGATCATCAACCGTCTTTAAAAAAACATTTTTTCTAGGGACAGAAAACTATAGGTAGGAAGAGTGTCAGTTTCTTTCACTGTGATAATCCTTGTTTCTAGGGACAGGGAAGGACAGTGAGGGAAATTCTCCTTGTGCTATACTGTGCTAAAGCATTCCTCATCAACCATCTTTGAAATCCTTGTTTTTTGGACAGTCAGGGAAATTGTCGTTGTGCTATTCTGTGCGAAAGCAATCATCCTCAACCATATTTAGAAATCCTTAAGTAAAGGGACAGAGAAGGACACCTGAAGGTAGCCCTTATTGCTGTTTTTCCCATCTCCCTGCAGGCCATCCATTAAAATGTCTGGAAGGCAAACAAGGAGAGGCAGACAGTCAGGAGGCAAAAAAAGAGGGCAAGCAGGCTCTGTGTCTGGGGGCAACAGTGCTGGTCGTGGACGCGGTGCATTGTCATCAGCACATGGCCATGGGACACGCTTGTCCTTCTTTTCGGCAGCTGGACATGTTGAGCCACATCATGCCGAAGACTTGGTAGAGTGGATGACCAAGCCCTCCTCCTCCTCCTCATCCTCTCTCACCCAGGCTCAGGGTACTGGCAAAGCAGCTGCCAAAGCGTCCTCTTCCCTGGGTCAATGTCAGACTCATCATCAGTCACTCCTTCCCTAGACCCACCATGTCCTCCTCCTGAGGAGTCCCCCGAACTGTTTGAGCACAGTGTTGGGTACATGCTTCAGGAGGATGCCCAGCGTTTCGAAGGGTCTGATGATGAAACCCAGCTACAGGAAGGCAGTAGCGTGAGAGCAGACAGAGGAGATGCTCAAGAAGGACACCAATCTGGCAGTCATGTTCCAGCAGCTGCAGCATACTGCCAGATTGGCTCCAGTGATGAGGAGGGAGGGGATGATGAGGTCACTGACTCCACGTGGGTGCCTAATAGGAGAGAGGAGGAGGAGGAGGATGAGGAGGAGGCACATCTCCAACGAGGCAGGATGCCCTTTGGTGGCCAGCGTAAGGGCAGTACACCGACGGAATCACACCGCAGAGCTCCGCCTGTGCAGGGCGCTGCCTCTGCCCTTCATTCAAAAAGTTCTTTGGTGTGGGCCTTTTTTGAGGCTAGTGCATCAGATCGCACAGCTGCTGTTTGCAACATATGTCTCAAGCGTATATCGCGTGGCCAAAACATCAGCCGCTTGGGTACCACATGCCTGACCAGACATATGTTGACCTGCCATGCAGCTCGTTGGCAAGCCTACCTCAAAGACCCACACCAAAGAACAAAGCGGACCTCTCCTTGCACCGCATCAGCTGGGATCTCCAACCCCACTATAACTTCAGTCCTGTCTGAAACATGCACTGAGAGGAATGAAGGTGTAGAATTAGGTGTGTCACAGCCAAGTAGTTGCGGCCACTCTGCTAGCAGTACACCGACGTCCGATTCTAGCAGGCAAATTTCCCTGCCCCAGCTGCTGAACCGTCGAAAGAAGTTCACTCCCAGCCATCCACATGCCCAGCGGTTGAATGCTAGCTTGGCTAAATTGCTAGCGCTTCAACTGCTGCCTTTTCAGTTGGTAGACTCTGCCCCCTTCCGTGAGTTTGTGCAATGTGCGGTTCCTCAGTGGCAGGTTCCCAAACGCCACTTTTTCTCACGGAAGGCTATTCCGGCTCTCTACCGGCATGTGGAAGGCAATGTCTTGGCCTCGCTGGACAGGGCGGTCAGCGGTAAGGTGCATATTACCGCTGACTCATGGTCCAGCAGGCATGGACAGGGACGTTACCTTTCTTTCACGGCCCATTGGGTCACTCTTTTGGCAGCTGGGAAGGATGCAGGACAAGGTGCAGTAGTGTTGGAGGTTGTTCCACCGCCACGCCTCCAAAATGCTACTACTGGTTGTGACACACCTCTCTCCTCCACCCCCATCCTCTTCTTCTTCCTCCATGGCCTCTTCCTGTGGTTTGTCCTCTGAACCAGCGGTGCTCCGTAGCCGTTCAAGGGGCTACGCAAGTACGCAGGCAAAAAGATGCCATGCCGTGCTTGCGCTGGTGTGTTTGGGGGACAGAAGCCACACTGGGGCAGAGGTCCTGTCTGCTCTGCAGGGCCAGGCCGAGAGGTGGTTGACGCCACGCCAGCTTAAGCCAGGAATGGTGGTTTGCGACAATGGCACCAACCTCCTCTCCGCCCTCCGACAGGGACAACTGACCCATGTGCCCTGTGTGGCTCACGTCCTTAACCTGGTGGTGCAGCGGTTCTTGGGCAGGTACCCGGGCTTACAGGATGTCCTGAGGCAGGCCAGGAAAGTCTGTGTGCATTTCCGCAGATCTTATAATGCCAGTGCTCGCCTGGCTGAGCTGCAAAAGGAGTTGAACCTGCCCAAGAACCGCCTTATATGTGACATGCCCACCAGGTGGAACTCAACGTTGGCCATGCTGCAGCGGCTGCACACGCAGCAGAGGGCCATCAATGAGTACCTGTGCGACTACGGCACCAGGACAGGGTCAGGGGAGCTTGTTTTTTTTTCTCCACACCAGTGGGGCATGATCAGGGATGCATGCACTGTCCTGGCACCATTTGAGGAGGCCACGAGGATGGTGAGCAGTGACAGTGCATGCATCAGTGACACTGTACCTCTTGTCCACCTGTTGGAGCACACGCTGCGTGGAATAATGGACAGGGCACTTGAGGCAGAACAGAGGCAGGAAGAGGAGGACTTCCTTGCCACCCATCGCACAGGAAGAGGAGGAGGAGGAGGATTGTGTCAGCATGGAGGTGGAGGCTGGCACTCAGCAATATCAGCAGCAGTCTTTTAGGGATGATTTACAGTCCCAAGAAACCAGTGGACTTGTACGTGGCTGGGAGGAGGTGGCTGCGGATCATGTCGTCCTTAGTGACCCAGAGGACTCCGGACCGAATGCCTCAGCAAACCTACGCTGCATGGCCTCCCTGATCCTGCAAAGTCTGCGGAAGGATCCTCGTATTCTTCGGATCAAAGAGAGGGACCATTACTGGCTAGCCACTCTCCTTGATCCACGGTACAAGGGTAAGGTTGCGGACCTTATGTTACCGTCGCAGAGGGAGCAGAGGATGAGACAACTCCGGGAGGCCTTGCAGAAAGGTCTGTGCAACGCGTTCCCAGAGACTGGGAGGTTACAAACTCCTGGTCCTGGACAACGAGTTGCTGAGGCTTCGGCCAGTCAAAGAAGGAGCGGTGGGGAAGGTGGCCGTCTGACCGATGCGTTCAGACAACTCTTTAGTCCGCAGCCCCAAAGTATGATCGGTTCCAGCAACCATCGCCAGCGTCTGATAAACATGGTGCAGGAATATCTAGGGGCAAGGTCAGACTTGGACACCTTCCCCACCGAAAATCCTCTGGCTTACTGGGTCTTGAGGATGGATCACTGGCCAGAGCTTGCACAGTATGCAATTGAGCTACTGGCCTGTCCTGCATCCAGCGTTCTTTCGGAACGCACATTCAGTGCTGCTGGAGGATTTGTCACGGATCACAGGGTGCGCCTGTCCACCGACTCGGTTGATCGACTGACTTTCATCAAGATGAACCAGTCTTGGATCACCACCAGCTACCACACACCTGATGCTGATATAACAGACTAATTGATTTTAACATGTCACATCCCTTCAAGACTGATGCTGATGCTGAGTGCCTGTGCTGTTATGTTGACTGGCTATCCTCCTCCTCCGAGTCCTCAATGATACGATTGATGATGATAGCTTGGAAGATCATTTTTGTTTATGGGTGCCGCCACCAGTGGCTAAGGCCCAATTTTTCAGCCCCTGTTTTACAGGGGCGTGTAATTACAATTTTTTTAGCAATAATTTGCCATAGGGCTCATTGCTGTGCTCCAAGTACAGTATCTGTGAGGGGTTGGAGTGTTGTGCCACCAGTGCTTAAGGCCCAATTTTTCAGCCCCTGTTTAACAGGGGCGTGTCATTACAATTTTTGAAGCAATACTTTGCAACAGGGCTCATTGCTGTGCTCCAAGTACAGTATCTGTGAGGGGTTGTAGTGTTGTGCCACCAGTGCCTAAGGCCCAATTTTTCAGCCCCTGTTCAACAGGGGCATGTAATTACAATTCTTGATCTAATAATTCACAGCAGGGCCCATTGCTGCACCCACCAAGAGTAACTCTGAGGGCTTACAGTGTTGTGGCAACGCCACCACCACCACCACCACGAAAGGCCCAATTTTTCAGCCCCTGTTCAAAAGGGGCATGTAATTACAATTCTTGATCTAATAATTCGCAGCAGGGCCCATTCCTGCACCCACCAAGAGTAACTCTGAGGGCTTACAGTGTTGTGGCAACACCACCACCACCACCACCACCATGAAAGGCCCAATTTTTCAGCCCCTGTTCGACAGGGGCATGCAATTACAATTCTTGATCTAATAATTCACAGCAGGGCCCATTGCTGCACCCACCAAGAGTAACTGTCAGGGCTTACAGTGTTGTGGCACCAGCACCACCATCAAAGGCCCAATTTTTACTACCACTGTTCAACAATTATATGTAATTAAAATTCCTGATATAATAGTTGACAGCAGGGCGTTCCAGCACCAACCAAGAGTAACTGTGAGTGCTTACAGTGTTGTGCCAACACCAACAACTAAGGGGCCTATTTCTGCAGAGTATATACGGCAGGTCCCTACTTTCAAACATCCAACTTACAAACGACTCCTACTTGCAAACGCAAGAAGACAACAGGAAGTGAGAGGAAATCTACCCCTTGGAAGGAAAATTCTCTCCTGTAAGAATTAATATGGGAGAAAGGTGTCTCCTCTGTACTGATGCTTTATCAGCAATCCTTGTTTCAAGAAAAACACCACATTTCAAAAACAGTTGTCATTGGGACGGAAAGTGAGGTGAAATGTTCTGAACAGGGGCACAGACAGCAAAACAAATGTTACAGGGGTGATAACCCTTACCTATGTTTTCCAAAAAGTTTAAAAATAGATTTTTGGGCTGGAGCTACACTTAAACAATGTACCTGTTCAAAATTACAAACAGATTCTACATAAGAACAAACCTACAGTCCCTGTCTTGTATGCACCGCCTGTATACGGCTGTTCAGAGTATATAGGGCCTTTTTTATTTTATGTGCGGGGTTCCCCTTAATATCCATACAAGACCCAAAGGGGCTGGTAATGGGCTGGGGTAGGGGGGGGGGGGGTCATGGGGTAGTTATGCCATTTTTCTTAAAGATTTTCATCCATATTACCGGGACCAGACATTACATTAAAGCCGCAAGCAGTTTTAAATGGCTTTTTTTTCCTTTAGAAGTGTCATTTTGTGCAGGGACAGTTCTAAACACGGGAAACACGTGGCACTTCACAGGCATACTTTAGACACCCCCCAGGTACGATATTTAAAGGAATATTTGACTTTTTTTTTTTCACTTTATGCATCATTAAAATGACTGCTCCCGAAAAACGACCGTTTTTAAAACTTCTTTTTGCATTGATACATGTCCCCTGGTGCAGAACCCGGGTTCCCAAACCCTTTTTAGGACAATAACATGCATAATAGTCGTTATAATTAGCACTTTAGAATTCGAACGTTCGCATCCATTGTATTTAATAGGGTTCTAATGTTCGTACGAACTTTCGGTCCGTTCGCGGGTTCTGGTGCGAACCGAACCCGGGGGTGTTCGGCTCATCACTACTACCTCGTTGAGTGATAAACAAAAATGTATGGACATGTGAAAGGTATTATTTGCTATGTGGGAACAAGCTCAGAGGATCTTCTACAACACTATAAAATATAGTGCAACTGTTTACTCTTTATTGTTTTTAATATTATTATAATGGTTTACCCGTAAAATTGCTGCAGCCTATCTTAATTGGCATCAGCCGCTAGTCACGGTCCATCCCGCTGGACACCTGAACATTCCATTACCATTCGACTACCTGCTTTCACCAAAGAACCTGTGGACTGTAACTGCACCAGAATTTGACGAATCCATGGGATATGGTAACGTATGGACACAGGCTCAAATGGAAAAGCTGATTTGATTCCTACTTTTCTCAAATGATAGAAGCATACTAAGTATACTACTTGAGCTCTAGTAGGATCTACACAGTGGTTCTCCCTCACGCTGACCCATTTTCCAGCCAACTTTGATCCCTTTACCAATGATTAAGCAAGCTGTGCTTTACTCTGTCAGTGTTCTTTTTGAAGGAAATGAAGGCTCTGAATATGTGACTCCTTTTTGCCACTATTTGGGTTCAAGTGATTCAGCGTATATGCTGTGGTGGAGTACTCCACTAGTGGATTGGATATGGAAAATGCTTAGGAACACATGATGAACATTTGTGGCATCTGACCAACACTATTAAATAACTCCAGTGCTACCTGTACCATCCAAACCATAGGACGATACGCCCTCTTATTGATTTATATCTAGAGTTGCCACCTCATTAGGGATGAGCTTCGAGTTCGAGTCGAACTCATGTTCGACTCGAACATTGCCTGTTCGCCCGTTCGCCGAACAGCGAACAAATTGGGGTGTTCGCGGCAAATTCGAAAAGTCTATGGGAGAAATCTAAAGTGCTAATTATAAAGGCTTATATGCAAGTTATTGTCCTAAAAAGTGTTTGGGGACCCGGGTCCTGCCCCAGGGGACATGTATCAATGCAATTTTTTTTTTAAAAACGGCCGTTTTTTCGGGAACAGTGATTTTAATAATGCTTAAAGTGAAACAATAAAAGTGAAATATTCCTTTAAATTTCGTACCTAGGGGGTGTGTGTGATATGCATGTAAAGTGGCGCATGTTTCCCGTGCTTAGAACTGTCCCTGCAAAAAATGTCATTTTTGAAGGAAAAAAAGTCATTTAAAACTGACTCGCGGCTAATAATGAATTGTCGGCTTTTATCAATACATACAAAAGTCATTGATAAAAAAAAAAAAAAAGCGTGGGGGTCCCCCAGAATTCAAATACCAGGCCCTTCAGGTCTGGAATGGATATTAAGGGGAACCCCGCCGCAAATTTTAAAAAAAATGGCGTGGGGTTCCCCCAAAAATCCATACCAGGCCCTTCAGATCTGGCATGGATTTTAAGGGGAACTCCACCCCAAATTTAAAAAAAAAATGGCGTGGAGTCCCCCCAAAAATCCATACCAGACCCTTATCCGAGCACACAACCTGGCCGGCCGCAGGGGAAGAGGGGGGGACGAGAGAGCGGCCCCCCCTCCCTCCTGAACCGTACCAGGCCACATGCCCTCAACATGGGGAGGATGTCCCCATGTTGATGGGGACAAGGGCCTCATCCCCACAACCCTTGCCCGGTGGTTGTGGGGGTCTGCGGGCGGGGGGCTTATCGGAATCTGGAAGACCCCTTTAACAAAGGGGACCCCCAGATCCCGGCCCCCCCCTATGTGAATTGGTAAGGGGTACATTGTACCCCTACCATTTCACGAAGAAAGCGTAAAAAAATGTAAAAAAAAAACCACACAAACACCTTGAAAAAGTCCTTTATTTAAAAAAAAAAAACATTCCAGCGGTGAAATCCAGTGTCTCGCGGCGATCCGATGTCCAGCGCTGTCCGTCACTGGTTTTGCCTGAGCGGACCTGATGGGGAACTTCCTCCGCAGTGTTTTAAATGTATAGACCCGCCCCTTCTAAAGTTCCCCATCAGGTCCGCTCAGCGGACCAGATGCGGAACATGACAAGGGGCGGGTCTATACATGTATTACCACAGTGAGAGAAGTTCCCCATCAGGTCCGCCCCCTCGGTATGTCGGACCCCGCCTACGTCATTGGCCTGAGCGGGGAAACTTCCTTCACTGTGTAAATTTAAATTACACAGTGAAGGAAGTTCCCCGCTCAGGCCAATGACGTAGACGGGTCCGACATACCGAGGGGGCGGACCTGATGGGGAACTTCTCTCACTGTGGTAAGGGGAACTCCACCCCAAATATCCATTCCAGACCTGAAGGGCCTGGTAATTGAATTCTGGGGAACCCCCACGCTTTTTTTTTATTTTTTATCAATGACTTTTCTATGTATTGATAAAAGCCGACAATTCAATTAATATGACTAGCATAATAGCTCATTATGCATCACTTACCTTAGATCGGGGCCCCCGAAGCCGTCCTTGTCTCCCTCTTCAGCCGCAGCCATCGCTGCGGCGATAGCCGGAATGTTACTTCCGGGTATCGCCGCTCCAGCCAATCACAGCGCCGCTCCGGTGCTGTGATTGGCCGGAGCGGCGAAGACGTCACTCCACGCATGCGCGTGGGAGCCGTCAAATTCAGCTAAGCCCAAGCATTGCTGGGACTTAGCCGAATTTGTGAATGGGATTAACCCCATGAATGCGCCGTAGACACGGAGCAATGTCCTTTTTAGCAAATATCTCCTAAACCGTGTAGGTTTAGGAGATATTTCATGCACCTACAGGTAAGCCTTAATCTAGGCTTACCTGTAGGTGCAAGTTGCAAAAGTGGGTTTACAACCACTTTAAAGAGCATCTATAATCTCGGCTGCCACCATCATCTAATGATTTGTGCATTAGCGGACCAACATCAAAAATCTCAAGTTCCGGCAAATTCACATGCCAGAATCAGGTCACTGCTCAGACAACCCTCATCATGAATCATTCACAATTAATATTATAGCAATAGCCTATGTAGCGGCCTCACTCTCTCTCTATCTTTATCAGTTGTACTGGTGTTGTCTAGGGGTACCTGGGAGAGAGAGTGCAGGAACACTACGCCAAGCTCTCACCTCGTATGTGTATGAGGGTCGAGCAAAGTCACTTGAATTACCTTCGGGTCTGTTCGTTGCATACGGAGCCTCTGCTTCTTCCGTGGAGATGTGTCTACCAGTAATAGAGCCCCACACCATTAAAAGTCCAACACTCTTTTATTTCTCCATTTGCCAGGATGAACATAATCAATTGAACTCTTGTAACAGACAGACAGGGGTGTGGATGCGAGTAGGCCCAGGCACAAATTAACTCTCCTATTCCTTTTGCGTGCGAATAGGCTTGGCACACGGTCTCTGCCACCGACAGTGAAGTTGGTAGCTGCCACCTACTGAGTGAACTGTTGCAGCCCCTGCCACAGGCCTGAATGTAACGGTCTCTGCCACCGACCTTAGAACATGGACCACCTTCCGTGTAAATACAGCCCCTGTTTGGAAAGGACATCCATCCCGACGGCCCTGTCCCGGCACTGGCAATATGCTGCACCAGATCTACGGGAAGGTCACCTGCACGGTCCGTTATGCCTGGATTCAGGTACCCGATACTGTGGGCACCTTAGGACGATTCCTCCCGGGCGGGACCCAGTGGAAGAAGCTGGGCCCCAGGCCTGAATGATGTACCTCACCCCAGACTGAGGGTGTCTGGGGTGACTCCCGAACTCCTCGTGTCCAGGCCTAGGCCGCCTGGACACCGATCGCGGACAGCAGCCCTCAGGCTGAAGGTGCCTGGGGCTCGGACCTCGTGGCGAAGATGTCCGCCCCCTTTATACCCTCTCCCAGCAAGCACATCGGGTTCCCCGCCCCGCCGTACAACCGCTGCGAGAGGTCACAAAGGGTACGGCACTGTAGTCATGGTTCAACCCCGGCCCAAAGTGACAGCGCCACGTGCTGGGCCGCAGGGAACTAGACATCACTGATGTCTTCACCCGAATGAACCATTCTGAAAAGTACATACCCGCTACACCTAGTAGTATTGCTCAGGGGCGGATCCAGAGTCTTTTCTCGGGAGGGGTACTGCCAAAAAATATGTGTTTTTTTTGTGGGAAATTTATCGGGGAAATGGCTGGTGTCGGCGCTTCAATCATCCCGGCGCCATGGTTGTTATGGTGTCAGGATGATTGAAGTGCATTATTTCTATTATTACATTGTAATATAAAATTAAATAGTTCAATGCAGAATCAGTGGGAGCCCCGAGTGTGTCACTTGCCACCGTCGCCTGCAATTAGTGGGAGCCCTGAGCGTGTCACTTGCTACACGTTGCGGATTGTCACTTGCCACATCACCTGCCACACCTTGCGGATTGTCACTAGCCACACCTTGCGGATTGTCACTTGCCACGTCACCTGCCACACCTTGCTGATTGTCACTTGCCTGCCACCAGATGCAGATTGTCATTTGCCACGTCACCTGACACTATTTGCGGATTGTCACTTGCCACGTCGCCTGCCACACCTTGCGGATTGTCACTAACCTGCCTTCTAAGGTGTAGTTTTGGTTGTCTCTTGCTGTGTCCCAGACTCCCAGAGTCAGGCAGCAGAGAGATAATGTAATCTCTCTGCTGCCTGCACAGTGAGGGCGGAAGTCACTGCAGGAATGCAGGGCAGGCACGGGCGGTGAGAGATGATCTCATCTCTCTGCTCCCCCGCTCCCGGCTAGCTGATTGGCCAGCTGCCACACTGAGCCTACTCTCTCACTCTCACCTGCTCTGCCAACACACTGAGCAGCACGGTCTGCCCACGAACTGCGCCACCCACCCACAAACCGCGCCGCAAGCGGAGCCGGCCGCTTTCTTACCCGTCTGTGGAGCCGCACGCTATCGCACCTGCCCGCAGAGCGGCCCGACGTCACTCACTGACGTCACTCGTTGCTAGACGCCAAGCGGCCCAGGCATTAGCAACGAGTGCAGGGAAGAGGCTACACCCACCTCCTCCTCCGCTCCTGGCATCGAGTCAGTGTGCCGCGTAACTACATTAGACGAGTCTCTCTCTCGGTGCCGCTGATCGGCTGATGTGAGAAACTGAGAGAGAGACTCAGAGAGGCAGCGGCAGCCGCAGAACAAGTACCGTATATACTCGAGTATAAGCCGACCCGAATATAACCTGAGGCACCTAATTTTACCCCAAAAAACTGGGAAAACGTATTGACTCGAGTATAAGCCTAGGGTGTCCATCTGCATGCCTCACTGTGCCTCACTTTGCCTCACTGTGCCCATGCCTCAATGTGCCCATGCCTCACTGTGCCTCACTTTGCCTCACTGTGCCCATGCCTCACTGTGCCCATGCTTCACTGTGCCCATGACTAGACTGATGTTTATCATGGGAGCCTATGGAAGGAGTGCCAGGCTTTGAAATATCGGTTCTCCCCGGCCGTAGGTCTCCCAGACACCAAACCTTGCACACTTGTAGAAGAGACATGGGGCTACATGTGTGCCAAGTTTGGGGTCCAGGGGACCTACGGCGGCCGGTACCGGGTCCCCAAGGTCCGGGAGATCAGGCGCAAAAAAAAAAAAAAAAACAGAGCAAGCAAGTGAGTGTGACCGATGGTCTCGAGGGGGGGGGGGCAATTGCCCTGTTGCCCCCCCTGGATCCGCCCCTGGTATAGCTTCAGCATCAGTAAGATAAGATAGTGACTTCGATCCCCTGGGGGCCATTCACATAACGACAGTCAGGAATAAGGATCAATTTATAATTCCACTAATAGCAATAATTATCGCAAGACAGTCTTATGTGAATGGGTTCTTTTGGCATCAGGACTTTTGTGTTTTGAATCTGTGTTTGTATTGTCATGTGTGTTTTTTTCTGCTCTTTGTCTACTCTTAGAACCCTTTCACACTGGGGCGGTTTGCAGGCGCTATTGCGCTAAAAATAGCGCCTGCAAACCGACCTGAAACAGCGGCTGCTGTTTCTCCAGTGTAAAAGCCCGAGGGCTTTCACACTGGAGCGGTGCGCTAGGAGGACCGCTCCAAAAGTCCTGCTAGCCGCATCTTTGGAGCGGTGAAGGACCGGTGTGTTTACCGCTCTTCCACGCTCCTTCCCATTGAAAGCAATGGGACACCGCACCACGGATTGTTTGTATTTTTATAATTAACCCTGATTAAGACCCTCTGTTGCCTAAGGTAGGGTGACCAGACATCCCCGGTTTCAGGGGACAGTCCCCAGATTGAGGACACTGTCCCCGGACCAAGTCTGTCCCCGGTTTTGTCCCTGGATTGGATTTGAACAGGGGCCCGGGCAATTTCAAAGACAGTCAGTGCAGAATTAAGAAAAAAAAATTGAATTACACCCCCCCCCCCGCTCTGCCGCTCCTACTAGCTTAGGGGGGGGGGGTGTATTTTTTTTCCATTATCAGTGCCCCTTTCTGATGATCATGTGCTGGTCGGAGCGGAGGGAATATTTCTTTAGTTTCGGGTGTATGCCCATTCAGCTCCGCTCACATGTTCTGCATTGGCTCAAGTCCCGGCCAGCCGTCTGCCTGCTTATCTCCTTGCCTTCCCTGGCAGAGTGATCTTCCTCCGCACCCCACCCAGTAGTAGCCGGGGCCTGGAGAGTAAGACTTGACATGCTGTGAGGCGGGCGGCGACGGGCAGAGAGTCGCTGATTGCCGCCATTACTAGTAAAAAAAAATATGTCCCCGGATTTAATTTAAAAAATCTGGTCATCTTAGCCTAAGTAGCCGCTTTTGACCCAGGTAGCCTTACCTGGGTCTATCCTATATGCTATGTTTGTTTTGGCTATGGTGACAGCACCACATACTGGTGAGTGGTATAAGGGTATAGATAACTAACATTGTTCTGTGGACATGTCTTTAGAGATATGCCGTTATTCTTTTCTTGTTTTTACCAGTAAAATTCACTGCTTAGTTTTCTGTTTCTGTTTCTGCCTGACATAGTGGACAGCAGCAGTAACTCTTTAGATAATTGACATGATGTTTCACCATGGAAGCCTTGTATTTTTTACTCTCAGATACATTAGTCGTTATTACAGATATCCGTGGTCTACTGTTTATCCATATTAAGAAAGCATGGTGCATGGAAGGGATGTGCAGATAATTCTACAGCTGACACAAAAAAAAGATACAGTGATATTTATCTGGAAGTTTATTTAAAAGAAATCTCTGGTCACAACATACAGCCGTGGCCAAAAGTAACATTTTCACAAAGCCTGCTGCCTCAATTTTTATGATGGCAATTTTCTTATACTCCAGAATGTTATGAGAAGTGACCAGGTGAATTGTAATTAATTGCAAAGTCCCTCTTTGCTATGAAAATTAACTTTTTATCCCATAAAAAACATTTCCACTGCATTCTAGCCCTGTCACAAAAGGACCAGCTGAAATGTCAGTTAGGCCCCTTTCACACTGGGGCGTTTTTCATGCGGTTTAGCGCTAATAATAGCGCTATTATACCGCATGAAAAATTCCTGCCCTGTAGCCTTCAATGTGAAAGCCCGAAGGCTTTCACACTGAAGCGGTGCGCTAGCAGGACCGCTCCAAAAGTCCTGCTAGCCGCTTCTTTACAGCGGTAAAGGAGCGGTGTGTTCACCGCTCCTTTACCGCGGGTGCCCATTGAAATCAATGGGACACCGCGGTAATACCGCCCGCAAACTGCGGCAATAGCCGCGGTTTGCGGGCGGTATTAACCCTTTTTCGGCCGCTAGCGGGGGTTAAATTCACCCCCCTAGCGACCGCATACCGCGGTAAGAACAACGGTATAGCAGCGCTGCAAATCGCGCTGCTATACCGCCACCGCTCCTGCCCGCCCCAGTGTGAAAGGGGCCTTATTCTCTCGTTAACACAGGTGTCAGTGTTGATGAGGACAAAGCTGTAAATCACTCTGTAGTGATGATTGAGTTAGAATAATGGACTGGAAGCTTTAAAAGGAGGGTGTTGCTTGAAATCATTGTTCTTCCTCTGTTAACCACTTGCTTACTGGGCACTTAACCCCCCTCCTGCCCAGACCAATTTTCAGCTTTCAGCGCTCTCACTCTTTGAATGACAATTGCACGGTCATACAACACTGTACCCATTTTTTTCCCCACAAATAGAGCTTTCTTTTGGTGGTATTTGATCACCTCTGCAGTTTTTAATTTTTGTTAAAAAAATGTAAAAAGACTGATTTAAAAAAAAATAATACAAAACTATTTTATATTTTGTTATAAAATTTTGCAAACAGGTAATTTTTGTCCTTCATTGATGTACGCTGATGAGGTTGCACAGATGGTCACTGATGGGTGGCACAGATGGGCTGCACTGATGGGCACTGGTGGGCACTGATAGGTGGCACTGGTGGGCACTGAGAGGTGGCACTGATGGGTGGCACTGAAGGGCATTGATAGGTGGCACTGGTGGCCACTGATAGGTGGCACAGATAGCTGGCAGTTATGGGCACTGATGGGTGGCAGTGATGAACACTGATGGGTGGCAATGATGGGCACTGATCGGCACTGGTAGGTGACATTTATAGGTGGCACTGATGAGGGATTGATTGGCACCACTGGCGAGAATTGGTAGGTGGTACTTGTGGGCACTGATAGGTGACACTTTTTTGCACTGGTGGGCACTGGCATGTGGCACTGGCAGGTGGCATTGGCAGGTTGCACTGGCAGGTGGTACTAGTGGGCACAGATGAGGTGCCTGTGTTCCTTCCTCTTCAGGACCGATGTTCCTTGCACAAGAGCCGGTGATCGGCTTTTTTTTCTCCTCACGCTATCAGCGTGAGGAGAAAAAAAAACACGATTACCGAGCTTTTGTTTACATCACGTGATCAGCTGTCATTGTCTGACAGCTGTTCATGTGGTAAGGGGCCAGGATCTGTGATCACCTGAGTCTCAGTGACTCAGTGATCACAGCGCACGCAGCGCGTGCCCTGCAGGGGGCGTGTGGGGAGCGAGGAAAGGGGAGGATGTCTATTGACGGCCTCCCGTCAATTCAGGTCCGCGCTGTAGCCGTCATTCGGCTATAGCACGGACACAAAGTGGTTAGCCATGGTTACCTGCATGGTTACCTGCAAGGAAGCACGTGCAGTCATCATTGCTTTGCACAAAAAAGGATTCACAGGCAAGGATGTTGCTGCTACTAAGATTGTACCGAAATCAACCATTTATCAGATCATCCAGAACTTCAAGTGGAGAGGTTCAGTTGTTGTGAAGAGGGCTTAAGGGTCCAGCAAGTGCCAGGACTAGTGATGAGCCGAACACCCCCGGGTTCGGTTCGCACCAGAACCCGCGAACGGACCGAAAGTTCGTACGAACATTAGAACCCTATTAAATACAATGGATGCGAACGTTCGAATTCTAAAGTGCTAATTATAACAACTATTATGCATGTTATTGTCCTAAAAAGGGTTTGGGAACCCGGGTTCTGCACCAGGGGACATGTATCAATGCAAAAAGAAGTTTTAAAAACGGTCGTTTTTCGGGAGCAGTCATTTTAATGATGCATAAAGTGAAAAAAAAAAGTCAAATATTCCTTTAAATATCGTACCTGGGGGGTGTCTAAAGTATGCCTGTGAAGTGCCACGTGTTTCCCGTGTTTAGAACTGTCCCTGCACAAAATGACACTTCTAAAGGAAAAAAAAGCCATTTAAAACTGCTTGCGGCTTTAATGTAATGTCTGGTCCCGGTAATATGGATGAAAATCTTTAAGAAAAATGGCATAGCTACCCCATGACCCCCCCCCCCTACCCCAGCCCATTACCAGCCCCTTTGGGTCTTGTATGGATATTAAGGGGAACCCCGCACATAAAATAAAAAAGGCCCTATATACTCTGAACAGCCGTATACAGGCGGTGCATACAAGACAGGGACTGTAGGTTTGTTCTTATGTAGAATGTGTTTGTAATTTTGAACAGGTACATTGTTGAAGTGTAGCTCCAGCCCAAAAATCTATTTTTAAACTTTTTGGAAAACATAGGTAAGGGTTATCACCCCTGTAACATTTGTTTTGCTGTCTGTGCCCCTGTTCAGAACATTTCACCTCACTTTCCGTCCCAATGACAACTGTTTTTGAAATGTGGTGTTTTTCTTGAAACAAGGATTGCTGATAATAGGATTTTTATAACAGCTTACCTGTAAAATCCTTTTCTTGGAGTACATCACGGGACACAGAGCGACATAGTCATTACTAATGGGTTATATAGTTACCGTCAGGTGCTGGCACTGGCAACTTCCAAAACCGGAAGTACCCTCCCCTATATAAGCCCCTCCCATCCGGGAGCACCTCAGTTTTGTAGCAAAGCAATAAGTGTCCCCAAAGAGGGGCGGGAGCTCTGTGTCCCGTGATGTACTCCAAGAAAAGGATTTTACAGGTAAGCTGTTATAAAAATCCTATTTTCTTTCTCGTACATCACGGGACACAGAGCGACATAGTCATTACTAATGGGATGTCCTAAAGCAATGCCAAATGAGGGGGGGGATACACCATATATAAGCTGAGCGCTATCAGACATGAGGATCTTTTGCGGCCTGCAACACACTGCGCCCAAAGGCGACATCCTCCTGACTTCTAACGTCCACCTGGTAGAACCTAGTAAACGTGTGTACTGAAGACCATGTTGCGGCCTTACAGACTTGAGCCAGGGAGGCCTGGTGATGCACTGCCCATGAAGTTCCAACTGCTCTCGTGGAGTGCGCCCTAACTTTGAACGGAGGCGGTCTACTTCTCAAGCTATAGGCTTGTATTATGACCTGTCGAATCCACTTGGCTAAAGTAGATTTTGACGCTGCCTGACCCTTTCTGGGGCCTTCCGGCAGAATAAACAAAGTATCCGTTCTGCGAATCTGAGCAGTGGCTTTTAGATAAGCTTTAACTGCTCTTACTACATCCAAAGAATGCAATAACTTTTCCTCTACCGAAGTAGGCTTGGGGAAAAAAGAAGGAAGAACCACATCTTGGTTCAAATGAAAACTCGATACCACCTTAGGAAGAAAGGCTGGATGAGGACGTAACACTACTCTGTCCTTATGGATAACCAGATATGGCTCCTTACAGGACATAGCTGCTAATTCCGATACTCTTTTAGCCGAACAAATGGCTACTAGAAAAATCAATTTCCTGGTGAGAAGCACCAAGGAAATATGCTGTAATGGTTCAAATGGTTGTTTCTGTAGAACCGACAGAACCAAGTTTAGATCCCATGGACATATGGGAATATTAACCGGAGGACTAATACGCATCACTCCTTGTATAAAGGCTTTGACTAGTGAATGCGAAGCCAAGGGCCTTTGAAAAAATATTGACAAGGCCGAAATCTGACCCTTGATAGTACTCAAGGCAAGCTTCCTATCTACAGCCCACTGTAGGAAGTCCAGAATCCTACCTATTACGTACTTATGTGGATGCCATTTCTTGGCCTCACACCACGCGATGTACGCCTTCCAGATTCTATAGTAGATCTGCCTGGATACCGGCTTCCTGGCATTGATCATGGTAGATACCACAGCATTAGAGAGCCCTCTCTTTTTTAGAATGTGGGCTTCAATAGCCAGGCCGTCAAACCTAGGGCTGGTAAGGAAGGGTGGTATATCGGTCCTTGCGAAAGCCGGACGACGTGGGAGAGTCCAAGGACTCCCCACTGAAATTTTACAATCTCCGCGTACCACGCTCTTCGGGGCCACGCTGGAGCCACCGGAATCACCGGTTTCTTTTCTACCCTGATTCTGCGGAGTAATCGAGGTAACCATTGTGGCGGTGTGAATGCATATATCAGCTTGAACTGATCCCAAGGGAACACTAGGGCATCCGAGCTGCAAGCTAGGGGATCCCTTGTCCGAGAGACAAACCTGTCCCCCTTTGTGTTGAATCTGGATGCTAGAAGATCTACATCCGATGTTCCCCACCACTGACATATTGTCCAGAAAACCTCGGGGTGAAGGGACCCTTCCTCTGGGCCTAATTGCTGGCGACTTAGAAAGTCCGCCTTCCAATTCTCCACTCCTGGAATGAATACCGCAGATATGGCTGGGACATATTTTTCTGCCCATTTCAGGATGTAATTTACTTCCCTCTGGGCTGCACGACTCCTGGTGCCCCCCTGATGATTGATATATGCCACTGCTGTGGCATTGTCTGATTGCATTCTGACAGGGGACCCTTGGAGTTTGGATGTCCATGCTACTAGGGCATACCGGGCTGCTCGTATCTCTAAGAGATTGATGGGCAGGGCCTTTTCTGCATCCGACCATCTGCCCTGTAGAGACTATTGCTCCAGTACTGCTCCCCAGCCTATAAGGCTGGCATCTGTAGTGACCACCTTCCAAGAAATCGGACTGAAGGATTTCCTTTTTTTCCAGATTCTGGGGAACCAACCACCAACGGAGGCTCTTGCGAACGGAAGGGGACAAGGACATTGTAAGTCTAGGGCCTGAACTTTTTTGTTCCAGGCTGACAGTATGGCCCCTTGCAAATTCCTTGAATGGAATTGACCGTAGGGTACTGCTTCGAATGATGCCACCATTTTTCCCAGCAGCCTCATATACAGGCGTATGGACGGCTGTCTTTTTTGTACCCACTAAGTGGATCAAATCTTTCAAAGACAACACCTTTCCTCGAGGCAAGAATATTTTTCTCTGGCCTGAATCCAACCTTAGCCCCAAGTATTCCAGACTTTTGACTGGTTTTTAGGGCTGACTTGTCTCGGTTGATAATCCAACCGTGAGATTCCAGATACTTGATCGTCTTGTGAACGACCACGTCTAGTTTTTTCACTGAGTGGTCTATCAGCAACAAGTCATCCAGATATGCCATTATCATTACACCTTGTGTTCTTAGATTGGCCAATAAAGGGCCAGAATTTTTGTAAACACTCGTGGTGCTGTGGCCAAACCGAAGGGTAAGGCTCTGAACTGAAAATGGCGCCCTTCTACTGCAAAGCGTAGAAATTTTTGGTGGACTGGAAAGATGGGAATGTGCAAATAAGCATCTTTGATGTCGATCGTGGCTAACCAATCCTCCCCTTGTAGGGCAGTGGCCACCGATCGGATCGACTCCATCGGAAAGTCCTGATATACAGGAATTTGTATAGCCCTTTTAGAATTAATATGGGCCTCCCGTCCGCGTTTGCTTCGGGACTGTAAAGAGGTTTGAGTAAAACCCGAACCCTCATTCTTCCAGGGGAACCTCCATAATTACTCCTTGGAGCAATAGTTGTTCTAGTGCCAACAGGAGGGACTCTCTCTTCCGGGGATCCCTTGGCACGTTTGACCTCAAAAATGGGAAGGAGGAGAGTCTTTTAACTCCAAACTGTATCCCAAACCTACTGCGGAGAGCACCTATCTGTCTTGATCGTGTCCCGCCAGGTCTCTTGCGAACAACTGGAGTCCTCCCCCCACCCGACTGAGTGGGGGCTTCATGAATTTAACTTTGGGGGAGGTTTTGTACCTCCCCTGACCCAGGGTTTCTCATTACCCTGCTACTGTCCCTGTTTTTTACCCCCGGGATTTGACCGAGGAGGCCGTCGGAACTGTTACACAGCCGATGCCCCAGGGACTGGAGAAGCAGGCCTCTTTAAGAGGGACCTCTAACTCTGCTTTTAACCGGCAAGAGCGTATTTTTACCGCTGGAAATTTTCTGGATATTTGTCCAGGTTTTCCCTGAATAAGCGTTCACCATGAAATGGGACGCTAACCAGCCATTCTTTACAGGGAGCCTCAGCAGACCAGTTTTTGAGCCATAGGAGCCTACGCATATGTACTATAGACAGCGTAAGGCGGGAGGCCTGATGGACTGAATCCTCTATGGCGTCAACCGCAAAGCCTAAGGCTCTAGGTAGATCAGCTAGGGCAAAGCCTGCTGATCTGTCAAGTCCCTCAAGACCTGTTTCAACTGATCCTTCACTGCTTAGCAGACCCCAATAGCTGCTACTGCTGGTTGTATCACCAAGCAGATTTTCATAAGGACTCCAATCTTTTATCTATTGGGTTCTTGAACATTTGGACATTATCCACTGGACATGTCAGTGATTTATACATACAAGAGATGGCTGCGTCCACTGTAGGGACCTTCCATTTTTTTTTTTTTTTTTTTTTTGATGAACTTATCCTCCATGGGATAGACCACCGGAAATCTCTTGGGGGAATAAATATTTTCTCAGGACGTTCCCAATCCTGGTAAATGAGCCCTTTCAGTAAAGGGTGAAGTGGAAAAGAACAAACAGTCTGGGGGCTTCTAGCGACCCCAACGAGGATACAGTAGTGGTTGATGGTTCCGCAAGGTGCATTTTTAAATGCTGATCGGACCATGTTAGTCAGAGACTGAACCCATAATCTTTCAGCTTGAGATGCTGAGAAAGGGTTCCCCCACTGTTGATTCCTCTATAACAGAATCAACCTTATCCTGATCCCCTTCAGGCAGGTCGATCCCTGTATGGGACTGTTGCTCTGCTAACAGGCACTCTGAAGGAGGAGACGGAGATCGGGCGTGCTTTCCCTGACAGGGAGGCAGCGATAAATTTTGACAATCTCTCTCTAATCCTCCCAGAGCTGAGGAAAAAACCTCCTCTGTTACATACACAGGAGCAGGTGACTGAGGACAGCCACAGTACCAAGTACCCCTGCGGGGTCTCTACGGTCACTTACCTCTGAACTTCAGGGGAGACTGGTGCAGCAGGAGTATGCCCAAGATCCTCAGAGCCCGATGAGACCCCCTTCGCTTCCTGGAAGATTCAGTTCCGGAGCTACTGGACGGCATATTCCTAAGCCTAAAGCTGAGGTATTCCAGCCGTAATACACCTCTTTTACTGAGAATAGTCTAGCACAATTGCTGCTATATCACAGTTGGTGTCTACTAATGTGCCTTTCTAGGGGATGCCTGTATCAACCGCTTGCTGTATGCCTTTAAATGTTGCCAGCTCTGTCTCTGTACTTCATAGCCAGCTTACTGCAATAATGTGGCTTTTTAAAAACCTGCTGGGACGCCCGCACATGCGCAGAAGCGCTGCGGCGCGCACAGAGCGTCATCCCCCAGGCCCCGCCCCTTTTTCCGGCCACCTCTATATATAGAGGCGCGTGCACGCGCACGCGCGCGGCCACGTGCGCCTCGGCGCTAATTTTCAAACATGGAAACCAGGGACAGGAGCCAGGGCCCCCTTTGCCGCAGGCCGGGGGATAGACGAACACTGCAACATGGCAGAGGAAACAGTTTCCTGTAGGAGAACTCACCAGCTGCCTGGACTTTGCTCTCTGAGAAGAAACTAGTCCATATGACAAGAAAAACATTCCACAGCGGCCTCTAGTGGACAAACACAGGTACCGCAGTTTAATATACTAAACATATATAAAAAAACATTCTTTTTTTTTTTTTTTTTCTTGACCACCATTAAAAATTATTACATTTTTTTAGTAGTTACAGGCATGCACAGATATTAGCGGGAATACCGTTAGGTAACAGACAGAAAGACAAATTAGGCTTGGGGGTCCCCTAATAGAACCAAGTTCCTGGGGGCCCCCACTTACCTGTTCCCCGCCGCAGGACTTTGTTTGGTCCACAAAAGCCCAAACTTCACCTATCACGGCAGGCATTGTAATCAAACCTTCAGGGACCGGGTTCCCAAGGATTCCACTCCCCTGGACCTGTATAGCACCCTGCACAGAAAACATCTTGGTCGTGGGTATGACCAGAGCTCTGGATCCCAGGGTCCAGCTCTCCTAAGAGAAGCATTACAGGCAGAACCTTGCTCTTCTCTGCAAGGCCCGGGTACCGACCGTTTAGCTATGAAGCTTTTTTGGTCGGATCCGGAATAGCTTACTGAGGCCCAAAAGAACCTGTACGCAAGCTCAGTGAAAAACACATGTTTCTTCTTGGCCAACACCTTAGACACTGGCAAAAAACTGAGGTGCTCCCGGATGGGAGGGGCTTATATAGGGGAGGGTACTTCCGGTTTTGGAAGTTGCCAGTGCCAGCACCTGACGGTAACTATATAACCCATTAGTAATGACTATGTCGCTCTGTGTCCCGTGATGTACGAGAAAGAAAAAGCATCAGTACAGAGGAGACACCTTTCTCCCATATTTATTCTTACAGGAGAGAATTTTCCTTCCTAGTGGTAGATTTCCTCTCACTTCCTGTTGTCTTCTTGCGTTTGCAAGTAGGAGTCGTTTGTAAGTTGGATGTTTGAAAGTAGGGACCTGCCGTATATACTCTGCAGAAATAGGCCCCTTAGTTGTTGGTGTTGGCACAACACTGTAAGCACTCACAGTTACTCTTGGTTGGTGCTGGAACGCCCTGCTGTCAACTATTATATCAGGAATTTTAATTACATATAATTGTTGAACAGTGGTAGTAAAAATTGGGCCTTTGATGGTGGTGCTGGTGCCACAACACTGTAAGCCCTGACAGTTACTCTTGGTGGGTGCAGCAATGGGCCCTGCTGTGAATTATTAGATCAAGAATTGTAATTGCATGCCCCTGTTGAACAGGGGCTGAAAAATTGGGCCTTAGGCACTGGTGGCACAACACTACAACCCCTCACAGATACTGTACTTGGAGCACAGCAATGAGCCCTGTTGCAAAGTATTGCTTCAAAAATTTTAATGACACGCCCCTGTTAAACAGGGGCTGAAAAATTGGGCCTTAGGCACTGGTGGCACAACACTACAACCCCTCACAGATACTGTACTTGGAGCACAGCAATGAGCCCTGTTGCAAAGTATTGCTTCAAAAATTGTAATGACACGCCCCTGTTAAACAGGGGCTGAAAAATTGGGCCTTAGGCACTGGTGGCACAACACTACAACCCCTCACAGATACTGTACTTGGAGCACAGCAATGAGCCCTGTTGCAAAGTATTGCTTCAAAAATTGTAATGACACGCCCCTTTTAAACAGGGGCTGAAAAATTGGGCCTTAGGCACTGGTGCCACAACACTCCAACCCCTCACAGATACTGTACTTGGAGCACAGCAATGAGCCCTATGGCAAATTATTGCTAAAAAAATTGTAATTACACGCCCCTGTAAAACAGGGGCTGAAAAATTGGGCCTTAGCCACTGGTGGCGGCACCCATAAACAAAAATGATCTTCCAAGCTATCATCATCAATCGTATCATTGAGGACTCGGAGGAGGAGGATAGCCAGTCAACATAACAGCACAGGCACTCAGCATCAGCATCAGTCTTGAAGGGATGTGACATGTTAAAATCAATTAGTCTGTTATATCAGCATCAGGTGTGTGGTAGCTGGTGGTGATCCAAGACTGGTTCATCTTGATGAAAGTCAGTCGATCAACCGAGTCGGTGGACAGGCGCACCCTGTGATCCGTGACAAATCCTCCAGCAGCACTGAATGTGCGTTCCGAAAGAACGCTGGATGCAGGACAGGCCAGTAGCTCAATTGCATACTGTGCAAGCTCTGGCCAGTGATCCATCCTCAAGACCCAGTAAGCCAGAGGATTTTCGGTGGGGAAGGTGTCCAAGTCTGACCTTGCCCCTAGATATTCCTGCACCATGTTTATCAGACGCTGGCGATGGTTGCTGGAACCGATCATACTTTGGGGCTGCGGACTAAAGAATTGTCTGAACGCATCGGTCAGACGGCCACCTTCCCCACCGCTCCTTCTTTGACTGGCCGAAGCCTCAGCAACTCGTTGTCCAGGACCAGGAGTTTGTAACCTCCCAGTCTCTGGGAACGCGTTGCACAGACCTTTCTGCAAGGCCTCCCGGAGTTGTCTCATCCTCTGCTCCCTCTGCGAAGGTAACATAAGGTCCGCAACCTTACCCTTGTACCGTGGATCAAGGAGAGTGGCCAGCCAGTAATGGTCCCTCTCCTTGATCCGAAGAATACGAGGATCCTTCCGCAGACTTTGCAGGATCAGGGAGGCCATGCAGCGTAGGTTTGCTGAGGCATTCGCTCCGGAGTCCTCTGGGTCACTAAGGACGACATGATCCGCAGCCACCTCCTCCCAGCCACGTACAAGTCCACTGGTTTCTTGGGACTGTAAATCATCCCTAAAAGACTGCTGCTGATGATGCTGAGTGCCAGCCTCCACCTCCATGCTGACACAATCCTCCTCCTCCTCCTCTTCCTGTGCGATGGGTGGGACAGAAGGAACACTGTCTGGGTAAAGGGGGCCTTGAGAGGCAAGGAAGTCCTCCTCTTCCTGCCTCTGTTCTGCCTCAAGTGCCCTGTCCATTATTCCATGCAGCGTGTGCTCCAACAGGTGGACAAGAGGTACAGTGTCACTGATGCATGCACTGTCACTGCTCACCATCCTCGTGGCCTCCTCAAATGGTGCCAGGACAGTGCATGCATCCCTGATCATGCCCCACTGGCGTGGAGAAAAAAAAACAAGCTCCCCTGACCCTGTCCTGGTGCCGTAGTCGCACAGGTACTCATTGATGGCCCTCTGCTGCATGTGCAGCCGCTGCAGCATGGCCAACGTTGAGTTCCACCTGGTGGGCATGTCACATATAAGGCGGTTCTTGGGCAGGTTCAACTCCTTTTGCAGCTCAGCCAGGCGAGCACTGGCATTATAAGATCTGCGGAAATGCACACAGACTTTCCTGGCCTGCCTCAGGACATCCTGTAAGCCCGGGTACCTGCCCAAGAACCGCTGCACCACCAGGTTAAGGACGTGAGCCACACAGGGCACATGGGTCAGTTGTCCCTGTCGGAGGGCGGAGAGGAGGTTGGTGCCATTGTCGCAAACCACCATTCCTGGCTTAAGCTGGCGTGGCGTCAACCACCTCTCGGCCTGGCCCTGCAGAGCAGACAGGAACTCTGCCCCAGTGTGGCTTCTGTCCCCCAAACACACCAGCGCAAGCACGGCATGGCATCTTTTTGCCTGCGTACTTGCGTAGCCCCGTGAACGGCTACGGAGCACCGCTGGTTCATAGGACAAACCACAGGAAGAGGCCATGGAGGAAGAAGAAGAGGAGGGGGTGGAGGAGAGAGGTGTGTCACAACCAGTAGTAGCATTTTGGAGGCGTGGCGGTGGAACAACCTCCAACACTACTGCACCTTGTCCTGCATCCTTCCCAGCTGCCAAAAGAGTGACCCAATGGGCCGTGAAAGAAAGGTAACGTCCCTGTCCATGCCTGCTGGACCATGAGTCAGCGGTAATATGCACCTTACCGCTGACCGCCCTGTCCAGCGAGGCCAAGACATTGCCTTCCACATGCCGGTAGAGAGCCGGAATAGCCTTCCGTGAGAAAAAGTGGCGTTTGGGAACCTGCCACTGAGGAACCGCACATTGCACAAACTCACGGAAGGGGGCCGAGTCTACCAACTGAAAAGGCAGCAGTTGAAGCGCTAGCAATTTAGCCAAGCTAGCATTCAACCGCTGGGCATGTGGATGGCTGGGAGTGAACTTCTTTCAACGGTCCAGCAGCTGGGGCAGGGAAATTTGCCTGCTAGAATCGGACGTCGGTGTACTGTTAGCAGAGTGGCCGCAAGTACTTGGCTGTGACACACCTAATTCTACACCTTCATTCCTCTCAGTGCATGTTTCAGAGAGGACTGAAGTTATAGTGGGGTTGGAGATCCCAGCTGATGCGGTGCAAGGAGAGGCCCGCTTTGTTCTTTGGTGTGGGTCTTTGAGGTAGGCTTGCCAACGAGCTGCATGGCAGGTCAACATATGTCTGGTCAGGCATGTGGTACCCAAGCGGCTGATGTTTTGGCCACGCGATATACGCTTGAGACATATGTTGCAAACAGCAGCTGTGCGATCTGATGCACTAGCCTCAAAAAAGGCCCACACCAAGGAACTTTTTGAATGACGGGCAGAGGCAGCGCCCTGCACAGGCGGAGCTCTGCGGTGTGATTCCGTCGGTGTACTGCCCTTACGCTGGCCACCAAAGGGCATCCTGCCTCATTGGAGATGTGCCTCCTCCTCATCCTCCTCCTCCTCCTCTCTCCTATTAGGCACCCACGTGGAGTCAGTGACCTCATCATCCCCTCCCTCCTCATCACTGGAGCCAATCTGGCAGTATGCTGCAGCTGCTTGAACATGACTGCCAGATTGGTGTCCTTCTTGAGCATCCCCTCTGTCTGCTCTCACGCTACTGCCTTCCTGTAGCTGGGTTTCATCATCAGACCCTTCGAAACGCTGGGCATCCTCCTGGAGCATGTACCCAACACTGTGCTCAAACAGTTCGGGGGACTCCTCAGGAGGAGGACATGGTGGGTCTAGGGAAGGAGTGACTGATGATGAGTCTGACATTGATACCAGGGAAGAGGACGCTTTGGCAGCTGCTTTGCCAGTACCCTGAGCCTGGGTGAGAGAGGATGAGGAGGAGGAGGAGGGCTTGGTCATCCACTCTACCAAGTCTTCGGCATGATGTGGCTCAACATGTCCAGCTGCCGAAAAGAAGGACAAGCGTGTCCCATGGCCATGTGCTGATGACAATGCACCGCGTCCACGACCAGCACTGTTGCCCCCAGACACAGAGCCTGCTTGCCCTCTTTTATTGCCTCCTGACTGTCTGCCTCTCCTTGTTTGCCTTCCAGACATTCTAATAGATGGCCTGCAGGGAGATGGGAAAAAAGCAATAAGGGCTACCTTCAGGTGTCCTTCTCTGTCCCTTTACTTAAGGATTTCTAAATATGGTTGAGAATGATTGCTTTTGCACAGAATAGCACAACGACAATTTCCCTGACTGTCCAAAAAACAAGGATTTCAAAGATGGTTGATGAGGAATGCTTTAGCACACTATAGCACAAGGAGAATTCCCCTCACTTTCCTTCTTTGTCCCTAGAAACAAGGACTCGCACAGTGAAAGAAACTGACACTCTCCCTACCTAGAGTTTTCTGTCCCTAGAAAAAATGTTTTTTTAAAGCACACTATAGCACAAGGAGAATTCCCCTCACTTTCCTTCTTTGTCCCTAGAAACAAGGACTTGCACAGTGAAAGAAACTGACACTCTCCCTACCTAGAGTTTTCTATCCCTAGAAAAAATGTTTTTTTAAAGCACACTATAGCACAAGGAGAATTCCCCTCACTTTCCTTCTTTGTCCCTAGAAACAAGGACTCGCACAGTGAAAGAAACTGACACTCTCCCTACCTAGAGTTTTCTGTCCCTAGAAAAAATGTTTTTTTAAAGCACACTATAGCACAAGGAGAATTCCCCTCACTTTCCTTCTTTGTCCCTAGAAACATGGACTCGCACAGTGAAAGAAACTGACACTCTCCCTACCTAGAGTTTTCTGTCCCTAGAAAAAATGTTTTTTTAAAGCACACTATAGCACAAGGAGAATTCCCCTCACTTTCCTTCTTTGTCCCTAGAAACAAGGACTCGCACAGTGAAAGAAACTGACACTCTCCCTACCTAGAGTTTTCTGTCCCTAGAAAAAATGTTTTTTTAAAGCACACTATAGCACAAGGAGAATTCCCCTCACTTTCCTTCTTTGTCCCTAGAAACAAGGACTCGCACAGTGAAAGAAACTGACACTCTCCCTACCTAGAGTTTTCTGTCCCTAGAAAAAATGTTTTTTTAAAGCACACTATAGCACAAGGAGAATTCCCCTCACTTTCCTTCTTTGTCCCTAGAAACAAGGACTCGCACAGTGAAAGAAACTGACACTCTCCCTACCTAGAGTTTTCTGTCCCTAGAAAAAATGTTTTTTTAAAGCACACTATAGCACAAGGAGAATTCCCCTCACTTTCCTTCTTTGTCCCTAGAAACAAGGACTCGCACAGTGAAAGAAACTGACACTCTCCCTACCTAGAGTTTTCTGTCCCTAGAAAAAATGTTTTTTTAAAGCACACTATAGCACAAGGAGAATTCCCCTCACTTTCCTTCTTTGTCCCTAGAAACAAGGACTCGCACAGTGAAAGAAACTGACACTCTCCCTACCTAGAGTTTTCTGTCCCTAGAAAAAATGTTTTTTTAAAGCACACTATAGCACAAGGAGAATTCCCCTCACTTTCCTTCTTTGTCCCTAGAAACAAGGACTCGCACAGTGAAAGAAACTGACACTCTCCCTACCTAGAGTTTTCTGTCCCTAGAAAAAATGTTTTTTTAAAGCACACTATAGCACAAGGAGAATTCCCCTCACTTTCCTTCTTTGTCCCTAGAAACAAGGACTCGCACAGTGAAAGAAACTGACACTCTCCCTACCTAGAGTTTTCTGTCCCTAGAAAAAATGTTTTTTTAAAGCACACTATAGCACAAGGAGAATTCCCCTCACTTTCCTTCTTTGTCCCTAGAAACAAGGACTCGCACAGTGAAAGAAACTGACACTCTCCCTACCTAGAGTTTTCTGTCCCTAGAAAAAATTTTTTTTAAAGCACACTATAGCACAAGGAGAATTCCCCTCACTTTCCTTCTTTGTCCCTAGAAACAAGGACTCGCACAGTGAAAGAAACTGACACTCTCCCTACCTAGAGTTTTCTGTCCCTAGAAAAAATGTTTTTTTAAAGCACACTATAGCACAAGGAGAATTCCCCTCACTTTCCTTCTTTGTCCCTAGAAACAAGGACTCGCACAGTGAAAGAAACTGACACTCTCCCTACCTAGAGTTTTCTGTCCCTAGAAAAAATGTTTTTTTAAAGCACACTATAGCACAAGGAGAATTCCCCTCACTTTCCTTCTTTGTCCCTAGAAACAAGGACTCGCACAGTGAAAGAAACTGACACTCTCCCTACCTAGAGTTTTCTGTCCCTAGAAAAAATGTTTTTTTAAAGCACACTATAGCACAAGGAGAATTCCCCTCACTTTCCTTCTTTGTCCCTAGAAACAAGGACTCGCACAGTGAAAGAAACTGACACTCTCCCTACCTAGAGTTTTCTGTCCCTAGAAAAAATGTTTTTTTAAAGCACACTATAGCACAAGGAGAATTCCCCTCACTCTCCTTCTTTGTCCCTAGAAACAAGGACTCGCACAGTGAAAGAAACTGACACTCTCCCTACCTAGAGTTTTCTGTCCCTAGAAAAAATGTTTTTTTAAAGCACACTATAGCACAAGGAGAATTCCCCTCACTTTCCTTCTTTGTCCCTAGAAACAAGGACTCGCACAGTGAAAGAAACTGACACTATCCCTACCTAGAGTTTTCTGTCCCTAGAAAAAATGTTTTTTTAAAGCACACTATAGCACAAGGAGAATTCCCCTCACTTTCCTTCTTTGTCCCTAGAAACAAGGACTCGCACAGTGAAATAAACTGACACTCTCCCTACCTAGAGTTTTCTGTCCCTAGAAAAAATGTTTTTTTAAAGCACACTATAGCACAAGGAGAATTCCCCTCACTTTCCTTCTTTGTCCCTAGAAACAAGGACTCGCACAGTGAAAGAAACTGACACTCTCCCTACCTAGAGTTTTCTGTCCCTAGAAAAAATGTTTTTTTAAAGCACACTATAGCACAAGGAGAATTCCCCTCACTTTCCTTCTTTGTCCCTAGAAACAAGGACTCGCACAGTGAAAGAAACTGACACTCTCCCTACCTAGAGTTTTCTGTCCCTAGAAAAAATGTTTTTTTAAAGCACACTATAGCACAAGGAGAATTCCCCTCACTTTCCTTCTTTGTCCCTAGAAACAAGGACTCGCACAGTGAAAGAAACTGACACTCTCCCTACCTAGAGTTTTCTGTCCCTAGAAAAAATGTTTTTTTAAAGCACACTATAGCACAAGGAGAATTCCCCTCACTTTCCTTCTTTGTCCCTAGAAACAAGGACTCGCACAGTGAAAGAAACTGACACTCTCCCTACCTAGAGTTTTCTGTCCCTAGAAAAAATGTTTTTTTAAAGCACACTATAGCACAAGGAGAATTCCCCTCACTTTCCTTCTTTGTCCCTAGAAACAAGGACTCGCACAGTGAAAGAAACTGACACTCTCCCTACCTAGAGTTTTCTGTCCCTAGAAAAAATGTTTTTTTAAAGCACACTATAGCACAAGGAGAATTCCCCTCACTTTCCTTCTTTGTCCCTAGAAACAAGGACTCGCACAGTGAAAGAAACTGACACTCTCCCTACCTAGAGTTTTCTGTCCCTAGAAAAAATGTTTTTTTAAAGCACACTATAGCACAAGGAGAATTCCCCTCACTTTCCTTCTTTGTCCCTAGAAACAAGGACTCGCACAGTGAAAGAAACTGACACTCTCCCTACCTAGAGTTTTCTGTCCCTAGAAAAAAAATGTTTTTTTAAAGCACACTATAGCACAAGGAGAATTCCCCTCACTTTCCTTCTTTGTCCCTAGAAACAAGGACTCGCACAGTGAAAGAAACTGACACTCTCCCTACCTAGAGTTTTCTATCCCTAGAAAAAATGTTTTTTTAAAGCACACTATAGCACAAGGAGAATTCCCCTCACTTTCCTTCTTTGTCCCTAGAAACAAGGACTCGCACAGTGAAAGAAACTGACACTCTCCCTACCTAGAGTTTTCTGTCCCTAGAAAAAATGTTTTTTTAAAGCACACTATAGCACAAGGAGAATTCCCCTCACTTTCCTTCTTTGTCCGTAGAAACAAGGACTCACACAGTGAAAGAAACTGACACTCTCCCTACCTAGAGTTTTCTGTCCCTAGAAAAAATGTTTTTTTAAAGCACACTATAGCACAAGGAGAATTCCCCTCACTTTCCTTCTTTGTCCCTAGAAACAAGGACTCGCACAGTGAAAGAAACTGACACTCTCCCTACCTAGAGTTTTCTGTCCCTAGAAAAAATGTTTTTTTAAAGCACACTATAGCACAAGGAGAATTCCCCTCACTTTCCTTCTTTGTCCCTAGAAACAAGGACTCGCACAGTGAAAGAAACTGACACTCTCCCTACCTAGAGTTTTCTGTCCCTAGAAAAAATGTTTTTTTAAAGCACACTATAGCACAAGGAGAATTCCCCTCACTTTCCTTCTTTGTCCCTAGAAACAAGGACTCGCACAGTGAAAGAAACTGACACTCTCCCTACCTAGAGTTTTCTGTCCCTAGAAAAAATGTTTTTTTAAAGCACACTATAGCACAAGGAGAATTCCCCTCACTTTCCTTCTTTGTCCCTAGAAACAAGGACTCGCACAGTGAAAGAAACTGACACTCTCCCTACCTAGAGTTTTCTGTCCCTAGAAAAAATGTTTTTTTAAAGCACACTATAGCACAAGGAGAATTCCCCTCACTTTCCTTCTTTGTCCCTAGAAACAAGGACTCGCACAGTAAAACACACTGACACTCTCCCTACCTATCCTTCTCTTTCCCTAAACTAAAGGAATCCAGGTTAAGCAAGAAAGAAATAAATGTCACTGTCCCTGCCTATGCTTGTCTTTCCCTGCTCCGGAACACACTACACTAGGCCGCCGTGCTGGCGGCCTTTTATAGTGTGGGGCGTGTACTAAACACCCTCAGCAATAATTGGCCACAGGCATCCTGCCTGTGGCCAATCATTGCTCTCCTCGCTGCCGGCGCTGTGATTGGCCAAGCATGCGGGGTCACAGTGCATGCTTGGCCAATCACAGCGCCTGGATGACACTGCGATGGCGTAGTGCATTGTGGGCCGTTCGCGTCACTCGAATTTGGCGCGAACGGCCCAAATCGTTCGATCTTCGTCGAACGATCGAACAGCCGATGTTCGAGTCGAACGTATGTTCGACTCGAACACGAAGCTCATCCCTAGCCAGGACCATCTCCTACAGTTAATTCAGCTGCGGGATCGGGGCACCACCAGTGCAGAGCTTGCTCAGGAATGGCAGCAGGCAGGTTTGGAGGATAGTCTGGTATCAAGAAGAGCAGCAAAGAAGCCACTTCTCTCCAGGAAATACATCAGGGACAGACTGATATTCTGAAAAAGGCACAGGGATTGGACTGCTGAGGACTGGTGTAAAGTCACTTTCTCTGATAAATCCCCTTTCTGATTGTTTGGGTCATCCAGAAAAAAACCTTTCTGAAGAATGTAGCACACAGACCCTTTTTTCCTGCTTACCTTCACTCGCAGGTTTAAGGCACACCATGCCACATGCCCGTATCCTCCTGGTATAAGAGGTTGAGCGGTGTTCTTGTAATTTCCCTAGAGTGTAGGGAAAAGTCTATCTTTCCTGCTTTAGAAAGGCCAATGTCCAGACAGTGTCAACTCCAACAAAGAGTTTATTTTTTCCTTTTGCTTGATAACAACAGGCAAAGTTGAAGAGAAAAAATAAGTTGGATAGGGAGGTAGATTCAGGCACACAACACCTATCGTTACACTTTGCCACTCAAGCCTGGGTGGGCTTTCCTCACCCGGATAGTCCCCTCTCACGGTTCCAGCAGCCGGAATGAAGCACGAACAGTTACTTTAATTTCGTCCCCCTAACGGACAAGTTCAAAAGATCCTCTGCCACAGAATCCTTTAATTCCGGAATTAGAACTTTGAAACCCCTGTAAATTATTAGAGACCATAGGTGCCAATGGGGCACACTACAGGAGCTATCTTGCAACTCACAAATCCTTCCTTCTGAAACCAGGCCTCACCGAGACCGTGACTTCCTTCACCGATCCATCGGACAGGTTCTCCCCCGGTTTCCTCTTTTTCAGAGTGGGCCACCCTCACCTGGGCTCCCTGGGACTCCAGTGGTTGGTTGTAGACCCAGTTGAAGGTACTGGGCCTACCTGGAACTCTGTAGCCTCGGGCTAAAGGTGCCCAAAACTCCTCGACCAGTTCACGCACCCCCCGGCCAGCAGGGCCAAAGGGCGTGACTTCGCCACCAGTGGTCCTCCTTGGAATCCCCCCGACACACCACACCAGATCATGGCGTCTGCCCTTTATGTACCCTCTCCCGGCATGCACAGCAGACAAAACCCGCCCACCGCACGGTAGCCGAGAGAGGACACCCAATCACACCATAATGCCACCTGTGGTTCAACCTGAGACCTGAGCGACAGCGCCACCCACAGGTCAAGGGGAACTACACTCCAGGCAACACCACAGCAGAGCAGAGTCCAAACTATGGAATTTGATAACCTGAGCCAAACTATTGCTCAGGCTGCCCCTAAATTTAAGGCATAGCGACCCCATTTTTGGGGGGTTCCGCTACAAGAAGAAAAGGTGAGCGCTACTGTAACGGCACCCCAATATAAAGGAGTAAAACGCTGTTTACGATGTTCCCTCTCCTAGACACACATCCACTCGCTACCAATATCCACAGCTAAACGACCCTTTCCCATAGGAACCAATCCCTCTGGAAGAAAACGAGATGCACTCTGTCTTCTTCTGTAATAGGAAAAGCCTTTATTATTGAGAAACATTGTAACTTTATACACAATTCAATACACATGATTTAACATGAACAAGGGCCCAGCTCCACCCACACATCCCAAGACTCAACACCTCATCCTGACGTCTGTTAGGCTTCAAAAGATCCCACACAATACACATCTTCTCACAAAGGGTTGGCAGCCAGTCTGTCTGGCACTTTACAATACACACAAGGACAGACTTCATCTCTATTCACACCAGACCTTCCCCAGTCATAATGAACAATAGAATGCAAAACACCTTAATTCCTCACAGCAATGATTACCTAACCCCCACACACAGTATACATCCAATCTATATACAATGTATATACAGCCTTGAATATGGCTATCACAGACCATATCGGGGGTTTCTTTTATTCACCCTGTGTCCAAAGTGACCCCACTGTCACACATCTCCCCTTTCGGCAGGGGACTAACAGAGGAGGGGACCCCAGACGGGTCTACTCCGAAGTTAGTCCATGGGTCCATTCTTCCAATGCTGGTATCCACCCAGTACCACAAATGAATTGCTCCAAGCAGAGCATTACTTACCCAGCCAACCTCTGCCTCTCTCAGAGAACATACCCGCCGCTGGGGAGAAGACAGGGTAACTGGGCTCAGTCCGTCATGCTGTTGGGGATCTGGGTCGACTGCCCGGCATCCCTGGGGTATACAAGTGGAGACTGAAGTCCCATCCACTTGTGGTAGGTGGAAATCCCCCAGTGCTTGCAAAGCAAGGCTGACATCTTCCTGTCTCAGTGTCACACCATTTTCTGGGGTTGTGTCAGTGAGGACTGAACTCCCATCTACTACCACAGGAACTCCCTCTTCTGTTAGTTGAGAGCAGAGGCCCGTGGCACTCGGCTCTGTTGCCAGCTCTTCTGCTGGGTTGCTGTGAGTGGAGACCGCAGTCCCATCCACCGATATCCGCTCAAGTGGCAGTTGTGTGCAGCGGCCAGTAGCATTCTGCCCTGCTGCCAGTGATTCAGCTGGGGGTAAAAGCTTTACCACCCCAGCTTGCTGCTGGAGAGAGGGGCCAACTGCCCCGGCTCCCTGAAACTCCACAGTTGTTTCCGGTGCTGGGCAGAGGTTGCTATCACTCTGCCCTGTTGCCAGCACTTCTGCTGGGGACTCCACACCATCTGCTCTGGCTACCTGTTGGGGAGGGAAAATGGCTGCTTCTCCTCCCTGCATCTCTGAAATCCACTCAGAAAGAGGAACCATCACCTTCTCAACTCGGGCCTCCAAAACTGCCATGGGTGTAGAGCAGGGGTCTGTAGTACTCTGTCCTGCTGCCAGTACTTGGGCAGGCGATGCATAATCCCTAACATCCTCTGAACAGTCCCTTAAGTCCATACCTTCTGTAATCTGTGGCTGGGGAGATGAGCCAACTGCCCTAGCTCCCTGGAACTCCATATCATCCACTTCGGCTTTAGGGAGGGCAATCTTCAGCTTTTCCACTGCCGATTCTTCAGCCAGGCTAGCTCCCTGGAACTCTGTATCATTCACTTCGGCTTTAGGGATGGCCATCTTCAGATTTTCCACTGCTGATTCTTCAGCCAGGATTTCATAGTTGTCAACTGGTATTTCCTGATAGTCCCAGGCAAAGGGAGCCCCACCCTGCTGCTGAGCAGATTCTAGCAGCTGTCTGTAGGCGATCTCCGATTGTCGTATTTCCGCCATTCTCCACTCATGTTGCCGCTCTAGTTCTCTCTTTTGTCGCGCATCCTGCAGCTGGATGCCTCTAATGGCTTCCTGAATGGCGGTCTCTGATGGGTTAGCACCATATAATGCCAACCGCTGTCGCACTCATTGCTGAAACAAATCTTCAACTGACCGGGGTCCTGCATCACCATCTCTCTGGTCCATCTCGGCTCTCAAGTAAGTCTTTCAGCGTGACTTTCCTGCAGGCTGCATAGCTGGTCATTCACTGTGGTGGCTTGGAGTGTCCCAGGAACTGGAGGGAAAATCCCGCCGCTGCCAACCAATGTAACGGCACCCGAATATAAAGGAGTAAAACGCCGTTTACGATGTTCCCTCTCCTAGACACACATCCACTCGCTACCAATATCCACAGCTAAACGACCCTTTCCCATAGGAACCAATCCCTCTGGAAGAAAACGAGACACACTCTGTCTTCTTCTGTAATAGGAAAAGCCTTTATTATTGAGAAACATTGTAACTTTATACACAATTCAATACACATGATTTAACATGAACAGGGGCCCAGCTCCACCCACACATCCCAAGACTCAACACCTCATCCTGACGTCTGCTAGGCTTCAAAAGATCCCACACAATACACATCTTCTCACAAGGGGTTGGCAGCCAGTCTGTCTGGCACTTTACAATACACACAAGGACAGACTTCATCTCTATTCACACCAGACCTTCCCCAGTCATAATGAACAATAGAATGCAAAACACCTTAATTCCTCACAGCAATGATTACCTAACCCCCACACACAGTATACATCCAATCTATATACAATGTATATACAGCCTTGAATATGGCTATCACAGACCATATCGGGGGTTTCTTTTATTCACCCTGTGTCCAAAGTGACCCCACTGTCACAGCTACCATCAGTCCTGTGTCATGCCAACAGTAAAGCATCCTGAGACCACCATGTGTGGGGTTGCTTCTCAGCCAAGGGAGTGGGCTCACTCACAATTTGACCTAAGAACACAGCCATGAATAAAGAATGGTACAAAAACATCCTCTGAGAGCAACTTCCCCCAAACATACAAGAACAGTTTGGTGGAGAACAATGCCTTTTCCAGCATGATGGAGCACCTTGCCATAAGGCAAAAGTTAAAACCAAGTGGCTTGGAGGCATGAACATTTTGGGTCCATGGGCAGGAAACTCCCCAAACCTAATCCCATTGAGAACTTGTGGTCAATACTTAAGAGGCGGGTGAACAAAAAAAAACCCCACAAAACTCCAAGCATTGGATATGCAAGAATGGGCTGCCATAAGTCAGGATGTGGCCCAGAAGTTGCCAGGGCGAATTGCAGAGGTCTTGAAAAAGAAGGGTCAACACTGCAAACATTGACTCTTTACATAAATGTAATTGGTAATAAAAGCCTTTGACACTTATGAAATGCTTGTAATTATATTTCAGTATACCATAGTAACATCTGACAAAAAGATCTAAAAACACTAAAGCAGCAGACTTTGTGAAAATTTATATTTGTGTCATTCTCAAAACTTTTGGCCACGGCTGTACACCTTCATTTTATAACATCAGATGTTGTTATAGCAATACAAACAATAGTTACATTTGACAATCCAATATAGGCTTACTTGAGTGCTTCTGGCCATCTATTTCCACAACTTCCTGGATTCCTTTCATGCTTTTCAGGTACTCCTCCGCAGGTTAAAATTTTCAACCACATATCCCATGGTAGCTTGCTCCCTGCTAGCAGTCCCTGTTTTTGAGGGACTGTCCCTGATTTGAAACAAAGCTCATTTGTCCCGCTTTCCTTCTCATTTGTCCCTCATTTTGGTCTGGTCTTTCAAAAAGTGTTTCCCAGTGCTAAACCTTTCATCCAAATTCTGAATTGTTGCATTTGTAAATTTCAAAAGCCAGTATAAAGGAATAGTAGTGGTAAAAATAAGCAGTGGGTTTAACTAATAATTTATATTGTATAATTCTCCTTTTAAGGGGGTGTGGCAGGGGGTGTGTCCTATGCCTACATACTTTTGCGAATAGGTGTCCCTCATTCCCATCTCAAAAAGTTGGAAGGTATGCTGGCTCTGCCTCCTGAAACTCCTCCTCTCAGCACCACTGTAGTTCAGAAGTGACATGGGAAAAGTGTGTGGGCCGGTCAAGCTCGATAGGGAGGGGGCATCCGCAGCTGCTGCTAGAGTGCTGACAGAGGATGGAGCCTGTCCTGGCTCTTACAAAGGTTCAAGGAAGGAAGGGTGACCCCCTTGAAGTCGTACATCTATGGTGTTCTGCTGCAATGAATGGAGTCGCAACCTCAGCCCAGACTCTGACCAGGCCACGCCCCCAACACGTTTAAATCCGCCTCCCAGAGCTTAGTCAATTTCCAGGGGTCACCCTTCCTTCTCTGTAGTTCGGAAGGCAGGCTCTATGAAATGTGTGATACAGCAGTGCTACTCACAGGGAATAGTGAATACATGTCACGGAATTCAAGGAAGTTAATGTGTGGAGATCTTCACAAAGTACATTTTCAAACTTCAGTATTGTTCAGATTACTAGGAATAGGCTGGAAAAAAAATAAAAAATTCAATGCGAAAATAAATATATTTTGCATTTTGACCATAGATACATGTTAAACTATTAAGGCCACATGCACACTGGGTGTTTAACCCACATGTGTCCAATAGCAACACTTTTGTGCACCCGAAAGGCACAGGTGCAGCATACCGCCCTGCAGCCTGAAGTTGTTGACAGGCTGAAACACGCTGCCACTGGACGATGTACTAAGTAGTACTTGCATTTAGGGCCCTATGCATTTATAAACAAGTTCTCAGAATACTGTACCAAGTGGTATTCACATTTAGGGTCGTATGTAGTTAGGAACCTGTGCCCAGGAGGCACAGGTGCAGCTCCCAGCCCTGCTGCACACGTGCCTCCCGGGCACATGAAAACACTTATGCCCCATACACACGATCATTTTTAATGTCATTTTTAAAACTGACGTTTTTCTCGTCATTTTTTTTCTTGTTTCCTCTCAAGCCTGTCTTGCGTACACACCATCATTTTAAAAAATGTTCAAGAAAAGCGCAGTGACGTACACCACGTACGACGGCACTATAAAGGGGAAGTTCCGTTCGAATGGTGCCACCCTTCATGTTAGTAAAGTTTGTTGAGAGACGATTCGCTCTTTTCAGTCTAGTGCTTTTCAGTCCGTTACAGCATGACAAATGTGCTATCTCCATTACGAACGCTAGTTTTACCAGAACGAGCGCTCCCGTCTCATACTTGATTCTGAGCATGCGCATTTTTTTTCACGTCGTTAAAGCATACACACTATCGTTTTTCACGTCGTTAAAAAAAACGACATGAAAAACGTCATTAAAAATGCTCTGGAGCATACACACGATCATTTTTAATGGCCATTTTTTTTAATGGCATTTTTCACGGCATGAAAAATGATCGTGTGTATGGGGCATCAGATTGGACACAGATGGGTTAAACGCCCAGTGTGCATATGGCCTAAGTTCAAACAGCCAGATAACTCTTACAGATAACTCTCTGGGGTCTATAATACATACCTGTAGCACACGGACCTTTTCCTGCCTTCGGCTCACTTGCAGGTCAAGGCACACTGCGCTTTATGCCCGTACCCACCTGTTTGAGGAGGTTGAGCAGTGTTAACAATTTTGGGTCCTGCAGAAGGTTCTCCCAGCAGACTGGTTCTCATCCCCTAGAGTATAGGGACAAGTCTCTATTATTCCCCAGTAAGGCCAATGTCCACACCACTTTAACTCCAACGCTGAGTTTATTTCACAAGCAAGTTCAAATTCAGCAGACAGGAAAGGCGGATGAGTGAAAGGACAGCAAGGTTTGGGAGATAGGTCCAGGCACAAACTGGTATGATAGTCGCTATTCGATCCCGAGTAGGTTTAGCTCACCAGGATAGTCCCCTGTAAGAGCGGATCCTAGCAGCCGGAGTGATGCTCGAACGTTCACTTTAGGTTTTCCTTGAGATACGGCCTTTGGTGGATCTTTGAATCCCTCCAGAAGGTAACCAGGCCTCTCTTTCACCATGAACTCTCACTGATCCATCAGAAAGGTCCTCCCCCGGTCTCCTCTTCTTAGAGCGGGTCTACCCTTTCCCGGGCACCCTGGGATTCTTCTTTTGGAGATAGGCCCCAGCTAAAGGTGCTGGGCCTACTAATGGAGTTGCAGCCCCAGGCTAAAGGTGCCTGAGACCCATGCAGGCGCGTACCCCTGGCTTGGAGGGCCGGGTGGCGTGAACCGCTCACACTCCAGACTCCCACCGACTCCCCAAAAGAATGGCGTCTGCCCCTTATGTATCCTCTCCCAGCATGCACAGCAGGCCAACCATTCCCAACGTACTGCTGCTGAGAGAGGACACCCTAAGCCATAGCAATGTCACCCACGGTTCAACCCTGACCTGATATGGCAGTGCCACCTACAGGCCACAGGGAACTGTGCGTCAGGCTACATCACACAAGCGAATACTAACAAATCAAAGTGGTCTGAGCCTGGCTACTAGCTCAGACCAATCCCTAAATCTAAGCACATAGCACCCCTGAAAAGTAAAGGGGTGCTACAAACCATTTTAATCTAAATCTATATATATACTGTACATATTTTTTAAGAGGATTTCAACCAGCTGTGGGACTGTAACTCCTTGCCTAATGTTATTGGACAATTACGGTTTATCTACTGAATTTAGGTCTGGAAATAACATAAAATATGGCATTTGCAGACGTTTTGGCACCCTTCCAGTTCATCCACTTGTATTATTTTATGTTGGGTCCCAAGTCAGTGTATATGAAGGTCAGGTTCACAGTCAAGACAGATGCAGCATGCTTCCAAGTGGTTTTAGAGAATATTCTTAACAATTGAGATCACTTTGAGATTAGGTTTGGGACATGTTTGAGATTCTTCTGACTTTTATTCACTTTTATGGGCAAAATGTTAGTTGAGACTTGGGAAATGGTCCATTTACCAAATATATACACAAGTGAAAGGATAACTAAACTAAAGAGCAAAAGAACTAAAGAACAAAAATGTAATATATTGCAGCTTACAGTCCTTAGATGTGGTGGCTGCATTAGTTTGGAAAATATTGTGTAGCAAGGTATCATATTTAGGGGGAGCATCTGAGTGGTAACTAGGCTCAGATGCACTAATTGTTAGGTTTCATAGACCATTTCTGTCCCTGGGAGATAGTACTGGTGTGCAGTTCCCTGGGGCCTATGGGTGGCGCTGTTGCCATGGGCCCGGGTTGAACCGCAGTACAAGGTTGTGCCTCTTTTTTTCCCCTCTCGGCAGCAGTACGGCGGGGCGGGGAACCTGCTGTGCCTGTCGGGAGAGGATATAAAAGGGGGCGGCCATCTTCCAGAGGGGTCGTCGGTTACGCGCTCAGGCACCTTAGGCCTGGGTGCGTATGTGCTGCCTCCGGGTGCCCTAGGCCCGGAGGCCTGGTCGGTTCCGCGCTCAGGCACCTTAGGCCTGGGTGCGTGTGGGTTGTCTTCGGGTGCCCTAGGCCCGGAGACGGAGCTGCTGTTCCATCCCAGACACCTTCAGTCTGGGGTGAGGTACTTTGGTGTGGGCCCGGAACCCAGCAACCTTCGGCTGGGGTCCGCTAAGGATAGAGGTTTCCAGGGATCTGCCTTGCGAGGGGACCCATATCCAGGACGAGGAGGCCAGGGAGGTGACCCTTTCTGAAGACCCAGCGCAGAGTCGTGGTGACAGAGGTGGCCTCTGGTAACTCTCCGGAGGGATGTTCTTATCCTAAAAAAGGGCTAAGTTACTCAAGGAAGGAAGTGCGGGTTCTTTATGTCACAGTGGCAGTGACTCTACGCACACACCAGGTCAGTGGCAGTGACTTGCAACTATTCACCCTGTCAGTGGCAGTGACCAACCCCATGGTCCGTGGCAGGGACCGTGCGCCAAGCCTGTTCGTGCAAATCAGAATAAGAGAAACCCTGAATTAGGTTTGTGCCTGGACCTCCTCCCACCTTATCTGACCCGTGTTTGTCTCAACCTGTCTGCTCTCAAAGAGACTATTTATTGCCCTTAAGAATAAATAAGAAGTTGGACTTTTCAGTTGGTGTGGACAGTTGCTTATTTGTGCCTGGACCTCCTCCCACCTTATCTGACCCGTGTTTGTCTCAACCTGTCTGCTCTCAAAGAGACTATTTATTGCCCTTAAGAATAAATAAGAAGTTGGACTTTTCAGTTGGTGTGGACAGTTGCTTATTGGGGAGAACTAAGGACTTGTTTCTGGCTACCCCAGAAACGAGGTCAGCTCTGGAGGTTTTAAACACTGGCTGCAAGCAGGCCCGAGAAACTAACACCGCTCAACCTCCCCATCCAGGAGGGTACGGGCTTGTAGTGCGGTGTGTCTCAGTCTTTTCCTGCGAAGAAAAGCATGTAAAGGCTGGGGTGGGTGCGCTACAATTGATTGTATCAACACAGAGTGGTCCTGTGGATACTTTGAGAATAAACAGTGCCACGTCTTAACAATTTGGAACAAAGAAATGGAATAGAAGGCTTGGACTTTTTAGGCACAACCAAACGGGTAATAAATATAAAAAATATTTTATTATACATATAAAGAATGTGTTAAAAACATCCACATTAAGAAGTCAGTAATTCAACAAAATTACACAATTGATACTGTACATAACCAATGGAGAACTGTATGGAAACTTGGAGATAAGTAGCAATCATTCCATAATAATATTGAATCCAGAAGTAAGGTTATGTAGCAGAAAATCGATGAATAGAATGCCCTAGGCTCATTCTAGATCTGAAGGGGACATGCAAGGAAAATAAAAAAACAGAACTTTTGCTTGCACATGATTGGATGATAAATTCAGCAGAGCTTCCCCTAATTTTAGAGCTTCCCCTCAGATCTACAGCGATCTACAGCAACTGAACTTACAAGTGCACTTGCAGTGCAGTTGTAGTGCAGAGTGGATTACCCTTTAGTAAATCAACCCCATAGTGTGTAGTGTGTTACAGGATCACCAGGTAAAAATAAAGTAAAAGAAGCTAAACAAAAAAAAAAGAAGAAAACAAATGCAGCTACCACACCAAAGACTAGTAAGCGGATATATATCCTACCTTTTGGTTTTCTGTGACAGCCATGGATAGATTCATGCTATGCATGTATCTATCTATCCATTATACATATAGGGGGTGGCGTGATAGAGAAGGCAGCGCCCGTGCACCCTTAATGGATGGGCCGCCACTCTACTGTGTATAAAATGTTGAATTTGTTCTTTAAAATAAAATGTGCGCTGGATGTGCAGATATAATGGTCTAAAATATATTTCTTACAAATTTCTGGTGCCAACTTATTTTTTGGGAAAACAGCAGCCATTGGGCTGGAAAAGAACAGTTCAAGAATAGTTGGCTGCATCCAGAGACAGTTATGTTGTGTCTGTGGGTATGGGATGAAGAGTGAATAGAAGGGGGTTGTGGGGGAGTCTTATGCCCCATACACACGATCGTTTTTCATGCCGTTAAAAATGCCATTTTTAAAAATGGGCATTAAAACCGATCGTGTGTATGCTCCAGAGCATTTTTAACGACGTGAAAAACGGCCATTAAAAATTTCGAACATGCTCTATTTTTTCACGTCGTTTTTCATGTCGTTTTTTTTAACGACGTGAAAAACGATGGTGTGTATGCTTTGACGAGGTGAAAAAAAAACACGCATGCTCAGAATCAAGTATGAGACGGGAGCGCACGTTCTGGTAAAACTAGCATTTGTAATGGAGATAGCACATTCGTCACGCTGTAACGGACTGAAAAGCAGGAGGCTGAAAAGCGCGAATCGTCGCTCAACAAACTTTACTAACATGAAGGGTGGCACCATCCGAACGGAACTTCCCCTTTATAGTGCCGTCGTACGTGTTGTACGACACTGCGCTTTGCTTGAACGTTTTTTAAAATGATCGTGTGTACGCAAGACAGGCTTGAGAGGAAACATGAAAAAAAACGACGAGAAAAACGTCGGTTTAAAAAATGGCATGAAAAACGATCGTGTGTACGCCGCATAAGGGTGCACTCACACTGTCCATGTCTAAACTGATTTTGTTGAGTTTGATCCCCTCCGCACCCCCTTTGCTTTAAAATAAGTGTTCCTGGGCACATATACATCATTCAGACCACAGTGATCCCTGCTTCTGTGCTCAGTAACCTATGCAGAGTTCTGTTCTCAGGCTTGGTGTGCACTCACACTGAAGCAAACCGTTCTGGAATACAAGTGAATCATGCCAGGGATTACCTCTTCCAAGTGGTTTTGAGCACAGTACACTTAAAGTGATTGTAAACGATCACCTTGTAAAACAACCATAGGCGTGCACACAAGGTGTGCCAGGTGTGCCTGGGCATGCCCTAATCACCCTGTGTGGTCCAGATTCCCCCTGCTGTCATTTGCTGGCTCCTTCCTTTTCTAAACTATGCCTTAGTTTGTAAATGAACAGGAAGCCGCTCAGCACAGAACACTTCCCATTTATACACTCTCCAGTGCAGCTGGGGCTGCAGAGAAAGGGACTGGGGAATCTGTCCATTTCTCAGTCTCAAAAACATCAGTGGTATGTTTAGACATCTAATACTTCACCAAAGCCCCCCAACAATGTATATACGCACGCACATGTGTTTGAGCTTTGGGGTACACACCCTAATGCAATAGGCTGCGCACACACCTATGAAAACAACACTTTCAGTTTAAAACTGAAATGAAAGGCAAAACTTGTGTGCATAGTGTAAGATTAGGGGTTGTTAGCTCTCGTGGTGGATGCATTTTTCCAGTGATTCAGGCCAGTCAGGAACTCTGTTTCAGGGCATGGTAGCCCATTTTTATTTAAAAGCACAAAAGTTCACAAATACATCCGTAGCATTGACAGGGGTTTCCACCATTCCTGTATCTTGCATACTCAACAGTTTAGCCTCCTAGCTTTACCTTCTTGCTATCCGGCTGTTTCAGGCCTTTAGCCTAGGCCTTAGGTCTGCTCCTCAGACCCAAACAGTTTCCAAGAGTTAAGCTCCTGGCCCCTTACCCCTGGTCAGCACCTTTCTTGCTGAATCACCAATGATGTCTGCCTCCTGCAGACATGCCTATTCTGGCTGCACCCATGCAGCATAGATAGCCTCTGACTCCACTTCAGAGGGATGGGAGAGTCCACCTGACTCTCCAAGCACAGACTTCCTGTCTGTTGGGTGGGGCCCTGATCCATAGTCAGGTCAGAACTAAATAGCCGAACACACAGCTGTGCAATCAGCATGTCTTTCTCTACAAACTCTGGTGTAAACCAACACTCTTTAAGGTCGCACAGAGTCGCACCGTCACATATCCCCCCCCCCTGTTTCGAACCGGAGGGAGGAACACATAAACCCGTCACCATAAATGGGACACCTCTGTGCCAGCCATTGGCTGCAAAGGCCCATTTATTTTTCCGGGTATGTGTCCACCAGCACTTCACCTTGGCGCCTCTGTACCAACTATCAGTAGCAGGAGCCCTAATCTGCCCAGCCTTTTCTCTAAAGGGGCACTCCACCCACATCTTCTTCCGGGTGTGCTTCCACCAGCACTTCTTCCTGAACCGTGGGCTCCCACTAATCTCTCTATCCCTTCTACCTTCTGGCCTCTGGATCCTCCTTTTTTCTCCCACAGACCTACTCTCCCAGGACTGTTGGGGACCCACTTCCATGACATCTGTCAGGGACTGGCCACTCTCACTACCTGACGCAACATTAACCAACAACATTTGTTTCTCAGGTTCACTAACCCCTGTGTGGTTACTCTTGGCACCCAAACCATCCGAGATCAACACCATATCCTTATTCAACTCAATATTGTCATTGGGACCTCTTGTCCCCTTGTTTGCTAGGACAGTGTCTATGGAGGGACCACCTACAGGCAAGAAGTTACTCCCTATGGGACAGTCCCGCAGTTTCACATCGCCCCCTGTTGTCCAACACTCCAATAGCAATTGTCCTACCAATGCACATGTTCCACCACATTTTTCCATACCAATCTCTTTAACCATTTCTGTGTCCATTGGTACCTCAACCAATAGCTCAAAGTTGTCTGACAGTGCTCCACAGTGCTTCTCATACATATTTCCGTTACAGTTACCATCGCTGTTATTTCCTGTCAAAGTGTCTCCGGGTACCTCAAATTGCACCTCTCTGCAAGTGATGGACTGAATCCCCACTACTGCCACGTTCGTTCCGGGCCCTTCCTTTACTTGAGGTGTAGCGGGTGAGACAGTACGCATGCCATGTACCAACCACTGCTCAGCCGCACCTCGGACCACACTAGCAGGAATACACCCCATCACACCAGCATACGGAGAGACTTCCCCTATGTCTATTATCTCTAATTTCTCCAACAGTTCCCCTGAGCGCCTTCCGCACATAACTGCCGCTGGAAGCACCCTCGAAGAGAACTGTGAGACAACTTTTCACAAAAGCAACCAACCGTATAGCAACCAATTTTCATCAACATTGCTTAACAACGCATGTATCACCTGCGTCCACCGATTGGTACTATGCAGTACCATGTCGCCCTTCTGCTGTGGATACATGCAGGTGTACATTGGAAAGATTTTCACCAATTCCCACAATATCTCAGTTATTTCTAGACATGCCGCATCTAAAGCTATGAATAAGCACTAGCACAGTGCGAAACATGTTAGCCAGATTTTTTTGACCTGTGTACCGTTGTACAGTGTGCATTTTGGATTTCCTATTTTAATAAAGGCTTTTATCTTTGGAGTGCTGCAGTCCAGAAGACTTTTTTGTTCCTGTATGCCGCATCTAAACACAGAACTCTAGGAACTTTTCCTTTACTAACGATGTGGAGGGGCTCATTTGCTAAGGCGTGAGGAGCCGAGACACTTAAAGAGACCTCTACCTCAGAGGCAACTAACAAAATTTGCGGCTCCCGCTGAGCACTGCAAATCGCATGTGTCACACACATCCTCTCACTTTCAGCAACACTGAGCCCTTCCAAGTCGCTATCCATTACCCCATCAACCTGACACACAACATTACTCATCTCTTTTACTGTGGACAAAACCTCTGCTATGTATGCGCCCTTTTCAGATCCTTCCAACCGGAGAGGGTTAATTTCTGCAAAGGCCAATGCTCCTGTGTCTACCGGCCCTGCAGGCTCTCCGTTTAGCATAGCAGAAATTGTGTCCACTCCACTGTTACCCACTGAGCCTTCTTTGTTTAAATGCACTTGTGGCAATACATTTTTAAACACAACAGGCTGCAATAACATAAATTCACCACTTTGCTCAGGTGGTGCTTCATTAAACCCATGAGGACTTTCACTGTCAGCAGCGACAGACCGCAGCAACTCATCATCACTACACACAATTTCAAACATTTGAGTTTTACCATTTCTCTCATTACCAGGGTGATGAGAAAATACCCTCTTATCTATCAGAGCGGCACCACAGTTGTCCCAGGCAACCTCTGGCTCCAACACACAGAGCTCCCTAGAGGTTTCTAAGGACACCTCTGCAGCCTTAGATACTGTTGCCAAGGGGAATCGCATATCCTGCTTAGCGATCACCCCACCTCATTAAGCATCACATTAGCATAAGCACATGTATCATCAGCATTCATAAACATAGCAGTTTTATAAGCTTTATCAAATTGTCCTTTGTCAAAACGCATGGCACCCTGCGTGCCACTCAGCACACCACCCTTTCTCTCGAGAGCCATTCTTTTGCCCACTAGGGTAGCTTCACAGTTGTCCTGGGAAACCACTTGCCTCACCACAGCAGGCTCCTTGGTGGTTTCCCTTGGCAACTCTGCAGCACCTGTCACTGTCACTAGGGAACCTGGCACATCCACTGATTTGGTCACCCCTAGTACATCTCTCCCAGCACTCTGCTGGACTACCTTAGGTGCACACTGAGTCCACATGTCCTTTTCAGTTCTTGACTTTGCTGCAAGCTGGGTTTTAACCTGTGTCCCCCCATTGCTCTGGGTAGCACACTGCAGCAAGTCAGTTTTTACACCTTCTGCGGATCTCCTCACCGAACATAACGTCAATTAACTCGGATCAGTCTCACAAACTGCAACAGTCTTACCATATCCTGCAGGTGGTGTAATAGCCTTCACTTGAGTGCGTTGTCTCACAGGTGTGGTGTCTCCACAGGCTGACTCCCCCATGTGGCCATGGAGCAACACTGCAGCCTTTCCAGATTTTCCAACATCGCCCGCAGGCAAAACAAATTTTCTGTTGTCAGGGGCAACAGCAGACCCACACACCTGGTCATACCCCTTGCAGGATGCTGGATAGGATACCCTCTTCTCTGGGCTTGCAAGCAAAGCATTAAGCCCAGCAACAAGATCAGCAGTTGTATTCCACAAGCTTGGACAAGAAAAGATCCCATGCCCCAGCTGACCACATTCCAAGCATGGTACTTGGCGACTTTCTCCCGTTGCTATGGGAGACCACATTCTCCCCGCGGATCTTTTCCAGCGCCCTCTATATTGGATTGCTCCTAGAAAATTGTCGTAGTCATCTCGGTTACTATACATCCCACGGTATACCTCCTGGTACTCCTCCGTCAGAAAAGGTTGCACCAACTCAACCTAACGACTTTGGGGCCATCCTTGGGCGGAAGCAATCATCGTAAAATCCTCCAAAAAATCTTCCACATCCTCAGAAGGCAACATAGGCCGTATGAAGTCAGCTGTACGAATTTCTGCTTTGTTGCCATGGGCAACCACACACACCTGCTCACTCTTTACACTCAGAGCAGGCGTCTCATACCTTTGCTTTGCTGGAGCCTGAGACGAAGGGCACTTGGAAACTTCACTTTTGCACCTTGACAGCTGGCCAGCTTGCACCAGCATTGCCAGGGGCAACAGCATGCACTTCCCCTTTAACTTGGTTCAGTTCGGCCAAGTGTCGCCTGCACCAATTCACTGCAGACTCAGACTCTGGTGAACTCTCCATACTTGCAGTCACCTGTGCACTCCTTGCACCAGTGTTCCTAGGAACAACACCCGCTCTGTCTCTCATCTCAGCAAACATTGCTTCCTTTTTGCGTTTTGACCGCCCCATCTCTGCAGTCAGGCCAACAACGTTTTTTTAACACAGTTCCTTTTAACACAGGAACATTTTTAAGTACTGTCTCCAAGACTTGCCAACAGCACACTTTCACATGCAGACTTCACTCTCTGCTTGAGCTCACTTCCACAGGCACATCACCTGTATACAACACAGTCCATTATTGAACTCCTGTGCAATGCAGTTCGCCTGGCTGTCCCACACAGCTAACAGCAGTTCACCGCAGAAAACTTTAACTTTTCATTCAGATTGGCTGTTCATCACAGTATTGCTGCAAAACACAGTTTCTTTTTACTCACTGTTTTGGTATGCGAGGATCTGGAACTCTTCCAAAACTGCCCGCATTCTCCACCATATGTAAGATTAGGGGTTGTTAGCTCTCGTGGTGGATGCGTTTTTCCAGTGATTCAGGCCAGTCAGGAACTTTGTTTAAGGGCATGGTAGCCCATTTTTATTTAAAAGCACAAAAGTTCACAAATACATCCGTAGCATTGACAGGGGTTTCCACCATTCCTGTATCTTGCATACTCAACAGTTTAGCCTCCTAGCTTTACCTTCTTGCTATCCGTCTGTTTCAGGCCTTTAGCCTAGGCCTTAGGTCTGCTCCTCAGACCCAAACAGTTTCCAAGAGTTAAGCTCCTGGCCCCTTACCCCTGGTCAGCACCTTTCTTGCTGAATCACCAATGATGTCTGCCTCCTGCAGACATGCCTATTCTGGTTGCACCCATGCAGCATAGATAGCCTCTGACTCCACTTCAGAGGGATGGGAGAGTCCACCTGACTCTCCAAGCACAGACTTCCTGTCTGTTGGGTGGGGCCCTAATCCATAGTCAGGTCAGAACTAAATAGCCGAACACACAGCTGTGCAATCAGCATGTCTTTCTCTACAAACTCTGGTGTAAACCAACACTCTTTAAGGTCGCACAGAGAAGCACTGTTACAATAGATATAGGGAAAACACAATTTTTTCAATTTTTTTCAAAAGTGATCACATAATCTCTGTCCTCAGCTGCATAAGAGCTGGGGAAGGAAAAGCAACAGTACACTGAGCTTCCCATTGAATGACTGTGCAGGGGAGGAGCATCGGGACAAGTCTGATCATTAGAGGAGAGCAGGCTGAGTTTCCAGCAAAGCTAGAGAACTGTCCATGGTGTGCTCTACTGCTTAGTGTGGTCAGTTTCTAATAGGAAAGCAGAGAGGCTAGCAGGAACACGAGGGATTTCACACAAATGAAGCAATACAAAGAGAACAGAATACTTTTCCATACAAGTACATAGTACGGCAGGCAGGAATATGAAATGCTGGGGTAACAACAAACACCATTCCTGTGCATGGTTCAGATCACTCAAATTACACAAATAAACTGGACCAAAGAGGTGAACTGTACGTGGGAATAGTTTAAGCTGGCAGTAGGAGTATACCCTTAAACAGGTGTTCTACTCAGCAAAGCTCAACCTTTAAAGCAGTCCTAAATTTTATTATAGCACTATTTTTTTAATTGCTATTCAAGCATGTCAGATCCCCTGAAAACAGGTGTAGCGCCCTGTTCCTATTGAATAGGGGCTATCTGTAAATTTAATGTTATCTGAGCTGTAAATAGCTCAGAGTGATTATGTAAAGTGATTCGCTTCTGTTCCAGTTTGGCTGTGTTGTGCACATTTCCCAGTGTTGCCGGTAGGTGTCGCTGTCACCACAGGCCAGTGTGAGGATTACAGCAAGCCAAGTGCATTGACTGTTCTTTCCCAGAAACAGCCCAGTGGGAGTGTTCTTACTGCTGTGCATTCTGGAAGAGGATATTTAAGAGACAGGTGCCATGTTTTTCACTTTCTTCTACCCAGGGGCCTCTTCTACCCAGGGGCCTGCTGCCTCTCTGTCCTCATGGCCCTCCTGGCCTAGGGCCGTGACTCTTCTACCTCGGGCCCTGCTGGCTCGAGGCTGTGCTATTACGAGTAGGCCCAGAAGTCTGTCTGGGGCCTACTTAACTGAAGGTGGTCCTGTGCTGTCTTGCCTGCGGGAAGAAGCCACTCAAACGGAGAAGATTCCAGGGGAGGACCTTGCTGGAGAGAACCGAGCTGAAGGCTGGTTTCTCAGGAAGGGCCTGGTGACTCGTTTGGAGGATGCACCAAAGTTAACCTACCTCACAGTACTGCCGGGTGGCTTAAAGGATCTGGTACTGTGCAGCTGACCTAAAACGAAATGACTGTTGGTTACACAATCCTGTGGCAGAGGATTATCCAGGAGTTTCCATTTATCAATCGCTAAGTCTGTGGCAGAGACTTTGTTCGTGCTTCATACCGGCTGCTAGGTCGGTGTAAGAGGCCTATCCGGTTGTCGCAAGATCCAGAGACAGAAAGCTGTTTGTCCTCTGGATCCAAGAACCTCATCAGTGATCTGCAAACAAGGTATCTGAACTTCCCGTAACCCTCTATCTTTTTACTGCTGCAAGTTCCTTTAACCACTTCTCTACTGTGCACGAAAACCCCCTTCCTGCCCAAGCCATTTTTCAGCTTTCAGCACTGTCACACTTTGAATGACAATTGCGCGGTCGTGCGACGTGGCTCCCAAACGAAATTTGCGTCCTTTTTTTCCCACAAATAGAGCTTTCTTTTGGTGGTATTTGATCACCTCTGCGGTTTTTATTTTTTGCGCTATAAACAAAAGAAGAGCGTCCAGTTTGGAAAAAAAACACTATTTTTTACTTTTTGCTATAATAAATACCCATTTTTTTTTTTTAAATAAAATTTTCCTCAGTTTAGGCCGATACGTATTCTTCTACATATTTTTGGAAAAAAAAAAAAAAAAATCGCAATAAGCACATATTGATTGGTTTGCGCAAAAGTTATAGCGTCTACAAAATAGGGGATAGATTTATAGCATTTTTTTTTTTTATTAGTAATGGCGGCGATCTGCGATTTTTTATTGTGACTGCAATATTGCGGCGGACACATCGGACACTTTTGACACATTTTTGGGACCATTCACATTTATACAGCGATCCCTGCTATAAAAATGCATTGATTACTGTATAAATGTGATTGGCAGGGAAGGGGTTAACCACTAGGGGGCGGGAAGGGGTTAAATATGTTCCCTCAAAGTGTTCTTACTGTGGGGGGAGGGGACTGACTGGGGGAGGTGACCGATGGTTGTCCCTATGTACAAGGGACACACCATCGGTCCCCACTCCCTCACAGGACGTGGATATCTGTGTTTACACACAGAGATCCACTTTCCTGCTCGTTTCCCGGGCAATCGCGGGTGCCCGGCGGCAATCGCGGCCGCCGGGCACGCGCACCGGGGCCTTGTGAACGCGGCGGGCGCGCGCGCGTTTCCTAGCTCGTTTTAAAGGGAGGACGTCATATGACGTCCTCCCAGAACGAGAGTGTCCTCCGCCCGCCGTCAATTGACAGTGGGCGGGGGACAAGTGGTTAATAAAGCATTGGAAATAGACTGAAGTGACTGGCACTCACATCTATCTAAAATAGACTCTTAGTTCTGGGACGGTGAAAGGAAGAGTAACGGCAGAACCCAAATTTAATCCAGCAGCCCTCTAGGGGGTATCGCTACACAGGCATTGCGACACAAAAGTGAAACAGAAATGTACAAACATATGAAAATAGGTATGCCTTGCATAACAGAGAGTTGCGTGGGAGATGTGGTGTTTCAAAACAAGATTCTCTGGGGTCTTGCCGAACGTGTGTCTGTGTTACAGATCACGCTATAAAAAAGTTCAGGAAACCCTTAAAGGTGACCCACCCTTTCCTGAAACTGAGGAAAGTGTTGAGAAGTATTGTTGTAGCAGTGTCATTAAGCAGCAGCATGTTTACTGTCAGATTTTACTGGTTAGTTACTGCACTAAGCAGCTTTCAGTCAACAATTTTAACAGTTAAAAACTTTGCACAAACAGGAGAAAATGTCTGGCCTGGTCAATAGGGATGAGCTTCGTGTTCGAGTCGAACATACGTTCGACTCGAACATCGGCTGTTCGATCGTTCGACGAAGATCGAACGATTTGGGCCGTTCGCGCCAAATTCGAGTGACGCGAACGGCCCACAATGCACTACGCCATCGCAGTGTCATCCAGGCGCTGTGATTGGCCAAGCATGCACTGTGACCCCGCATGCTTGGCCAATCACAGCGCCGGCAGCGAGGAGAGCAATGATTGGCCACAGGCAGATGCCTGTGGCCAATTATTGCTGAGGGTGTTTAGTACACGCCCCACACTATAAAAGGCCGCCAGCACGGCGGCCTAGTGTAGTGTGTTCCGGAGCAGGGAAAGAGCAGCATAGGCAGGGACAGTGACTTTTATTTCTTTCTTGCTTAACCTGGATTCCTTTAGTTTAGGGAAAGAGAAGGATAGGTAGGGAGAGTGTCAGTGTGTTTTGTGCTTGTGCTATAGTGTGCTTAAAAAAAACATTTTTTCTAGGGACAGAAAACTGTAGGTAGGGAGAGTGTCAGTTTCTTTCACTGTGCAAGTCCTTGTTTCTAGGGACTGGGAAGGACAGTGAGTGAATTCTCCTTGTGCTATAGTGTGCTTAAAAAAACATTTTTTCTAGGGACAGAAAACTGTAGGTAGGGAGAGTGTCAGTTTCTTTCACTGTGCAAGTCCTTGTTTCTAGGGACTGGGAAGGACAGTGAGTGAATTCTCCTTGTGCTATAGTGTGCTTAAAAAAAACATTTTTTCTAGGGACAGAAAACTCTAGGTAGGGAGAGTGTCAGTTTCTTTCACTGTGCAAGTCCTTGTTTCTAGGGACTGGGAAGGACAGTGAGTGAATTCTCCTTGTGCTATAGTGTGCTTAAAAAAAACATTTTTTCTAGGGACAGAAAACTGTAGGTAGGGAGAGTGTCAGTTTCTTTCACTGTGCAAGTCCTTGTTTCTAGGGACTGGGAAGGACAGTGAGTGAATTCTCCTTGTGCTATAGTGTGCTTAAAAAAAACATTTTTTCTAGGGACAGAAAACTCTAGGTAGGGAGAGTGTCAGTTTCTTTCACTGTGCAAGTCCTTGTTTCTAGGGACTGGGAAGGACAGTGAGTGAATTCTCCTTGTGCTATAGTGTGCTTAAAAAAAACATTTTTTCTAGGGACAGAAAACTGTAGGTAGGGAGAGTGTCAGTTTCTTTCACTGTGCAAGTCCTTGTTTCTAGGGACTGGGGAGGACAGTGAGTGAATTCTCCTTGTGCTATAGTGTGCTTAAAAAAAACATTTTTTCTAGGGACAGAAAACTCTAGGTAGGGAGAGTGTCAGTTTCTTTCACTGTGCAAGTCCTTGTTTCTAGGGACTGGGAAGGACAGTGAGTGAATTCTCCTTGTGCTATAGTGTGCTTAAAAAAAACATTTTTTCTAGGGACAGAAAACTGTAGGTAGGGAGAGTGTCAGTTTCTTTCACTGTGCAAGTCCTTGCTTCTAGGGACTGGGAAGGACAGTGAGTGAATTCTCCTTGTGCTATAGTGTGCTTAAAAAAAAACATTTTTTCTAGGGACAGAAAACTGTAGGTAGGGAGAGTGTCAGTTTCTTTCACTGTGCAAGTCCTTGTTTCTAGGGACTGGGAAGGACAGTGAGTGAATTCTCCTTGTGCTATAGTGTGCTTAAAAAAAACATTTTTTCTAGGGACAGAAAACTGTAGGTAGGGAGAGTGTCAGTTTCTTTCACTGTGCAAGTCCTTGTTTCTAGGGACTGGGAAGGACAGTGAGTGAATTCTCCTTGTGCTATAGTGTGCTTAAAAAAAACATTTTTTCTAGGGACAGAAAACTCTAGGTAGGGAGAGTGTCAGTTTCTTTCACCGTGCAAGTCCTTGTTTCTAGGGACTGGGAAGGACAGTGAGTGAATTCTCCTTGTGCTATAGTGTGCTTAAAAAAAACATTTTTTCTAGGGACAGAAAACTGTAGGTAGGGAGAGTGTCAGTTTCTTTCACTGTGCAAGTCCTTGTTTCTAGGGACTGGGAAGGACAGTGAGTGAATTCTCCTTGTGCTATAGTGTGCTTAAAAAAAAACATTTTTTCTAGGGACAGAAAACTGTAGGTAGGGAGAGTGTCAGTTTCTTTCACTGTGCAAGTCCTTGTTTCTAGGGACTGGGAAGGACAGTGAGTGAATTCTCCTTGTGCTATAGTGTGCTTAAAAAAAACATTTTTTCTAGGGACAGAAAACTGTAGGTAGGGAGAGTGTCAGTTTCTTTCACTGTGCAAGTCCTTGTTTCTAGGGACTGGGAAGGACAGTGAGTGAATTCTCCTTGTGCTATAGTGTGCTAAAGCATTCCTCATCAACCATCTTTGAAATCCTTGTTTTTTGGACAGTCAGGGAAATTGTCGTTGTGCTATTCTGTGCAAAAGCAATCATCCTGAACCATATTTAGAAATCCTTAAGTAAAGGGACAGAGAAGGACACCTGAAGGTAGCCCTTATTGCTTTTTTCCCATCTCCCTGCAGGCCATCTATTAGAATGTCTGGAAGGCAAACAAGGAGAGGCAGACAGTCAGGAGGCAATAAAAGAGGGCAAGCAGGCTCTGTGTCTGGGGGCAACAGTGCTGGTCGTGGACGCGGTGCATTGTCATCAGCACATGGCCATGGGACACGCTTGTCCTTCTTTTCGGCAGCTGGACATGTTGAGCCACATCATGCCGAAGACTTGGTAGAGTGGATGACCAAGCCCTACTCCTCCTCCTCATCCTCTCTCACCCAGGCTCAGGGTACTGGCAAAGCAGCTGCCAAAGCGTCCTCTTCCCTGGTATCAATGTCAGACTCATCATCAGTCACTCCTTCCCTAGACCCACCATGTCCTCCTCCTGAGGAGTCCCCCGAACTGTTTGAGCACAGTGTTGGGTACATGCTCCAGGAGGATGCCCAGCGTTTCGAAGGGTCTGATGATGAAACCCAGCTACAGGAAGGCAGTAGGGTGAGAGCAGACAGAGGGGATGCTCAAGAAGGACACCAATCTGGCAGTCATGTTCCAGCAGCTGCAGCATACTGCCAGATTGGCTCCAGTGATGAGGAGGGAGGGGATGATGAGGTCACTGACTCCACATGGGTGCCTAATAGGAGAGAGGAGGAGGAGGAGGATGAGGAGGAGGCACATCTCCAACGAGGCAGGATGCCCTTTGGTGGCCAGCGTAAGGGCAGTACACCGACGGAATCACACCGCAGAGCTCCGCCTGTGCAGGGCGCTGCCTCTGCCCGTCATTCAAAAAGTTCCTTGGTGTGGGCCTTTTTTGAGGCTAGTGCATCAGATCGCACAGCTGCTGTTTGCAACATATGTCTCAAGCGTATATCGCGTGGCCAAAACATCAGCCGCTTGGGTACCACATGCCTGACCAGACATATGTTGACCTGCCATGCAGCTCGTTGGCAAGCCTACCTCAAAGACCCACACCAAAGAACAAAGCGGACCTCTCCTTGCACCGCATCAGCTGGGATCTCCAACCCCACTATAACTTCAGTCCTCTCTGAAACATGCACTGAGAGGAATGAAGGTGTAGAATTAGGTGTGTCACAGCCAAGTACTTGCGGCCACTCTGCTAGCAGTACACCGACGTCCGATTCTAGCAGGCAAATTTCCCTGCCCCAGCTGCTGGACCGTCGAAAGAAGTTCACTCCCAGCCATCCACATGCCCAGCGGTTGAATGCTAGCTTGGCTAAATTGCTAGCGCTTCAACTGCTGCCTTTTCAGTTGGTAGACTCGGCCCCCTTCCGTGAGTTTGTGCAATGTGCGGTTCCTCAGTGGCAGGTTCCCAAACGCCACTTTTTCTCACGGAAGGCTATTCCGGCTCTCTACCGGCATGTGGAAGGCAATGTCTTGGCCTCGCTGGACAGGGCGGTCAGCGGTAAGGTGCATATTACCGCTGACTCATGGTCCAGCAGGCATGGACAGGGACGTTACCTTTCTTTCACGGCCCATTGGGTCACTCTTTTGGCAGCTGGGAAGGATGCAGGACAAGGTGCAGTAGTGTTGGAGGTTGTCCCACCGCCACGCCTCCAAAATACTACTACTGGTTGTGACACACCTCTCTCCTCCACCCCCTCCTCTTCTTCTTCCTCCATGGCCTCTTCCTGTGGTTTGTCCTATGAACCAGCGGTGCTCCGTAGCCGTTCACGGGGCTACGCAAGTACGCAGGCAAAAAGATGCCATGCCGTGCTTGCGCTGGTGTGTTTGGGGGACAGAAGCCACACTGGGGCAGAGGTCCTGTCTGCTCTGCAGGGCCAGGCCGAGAGGTGGTTGACGCCACGCCAGCTTAAGCCAGGAATGGTGGTTTGCGACAATGGCACCAACCTCCTCTCCGCCCTTCGACAGGGACAACTGACCCATGTGCCCTGTGTGTCTCACGTCCTTAACCTGGTGGTGCAGCGTTTCTTGGGCAGGTACCCGGGCTTACAGGATGTCCTGAGGCAGGCCAGGAAAGTCTGTGTGCATTTCCGCAGATCTTATAATGCCAGTGCTCGCCTGGCTGAGCTGCAAAAGGAGTTGAACCTGCCCAAGAACCGCCTTATATGTGACATGCCCACCAGGTGGAACTCAACGTTGGCCATGCTGCAGCGGCTGCACACGCAGCAGAGGGCCATCAATGAGTACCTGTGCGACTACGGCACCAGGACAGGGTCAGGGGAGCTTGGTTTTTTTTCTCCACGCCAGTGGGGCATGATCAGGGATGCATGCACTGTCCTGGCACCATTTGAGGAGGCCACGAGGATGGTGAGCAGTGACAGTGCATGCATCAGTGACACTGTACCTCTTGTCCACCTGTTGGAGCACACGCTGCGTGGAATAATGGACAGGGCACTTGAGGCAGAACAGAGGCAGGAAGAGGAGGACTTCCTTGCCTCTCAAGGCCCCCTTTACCCAGACAGTGTTCCTTCTGTCCCACCCATCGCACAGGAAGAGGAGGAGGAGGAGGAGGAGGAGGAGGAGGATTGTGTCAGCATGGAGGTGGAGGCTGGCACTCAGCATCATCAGCAGCAGTCTTTTAGGGATGATTTACAGTCCCAAGAAACCAGTGGACTTGTACGTGGCTGGGAGGAGGTGACTGCGGATCATGTCGTCCTTAGTGACCCAGAGGACTCCGGAGCGAATGCCTCAGCAAACCTACGCTGCATGGCCTCCCTGATCCTGCAAAGTCTGCGGAAGGATCCTCATATTCTTCGGATCAAGGAGAGGGACCATTACTGGCTGGCCACTCTCCTTGATCCACGGTACAAGGGTAAGGTTACGGACCTTATGTTACCGTCGCAGAGGGAGCAGAGGATGAGACAACTCCGGGAGGCCTTGCAGAAAGGTCTGTGCAACGCGTTCCCAGAGACTGGGAGGTTACAAACTCCTGGTCCTGGACAACGAGTTGCTGAGGCTTCGGCCAGTCAAAGAAGGAGCGGTGGGGAAGGTGGCCGTCTGACCGATGCGTTCAGACAATTCTTTAGTCCGCAGCCCCAAAGTATGATCGGTTCCAGCAACCATCGCCAGCGTCTGATAAACATGGTGCAGGAATATCTAGGGGCAAGGTCAGACTTGGACACCTTCCCCACCGAAAATCCTCTGGCTTACTGGGTCTTGAGGATGGATCACTGGCCAGAGCTTGCACAGTATGCAATTGAGCTACTGGCCTGTCCTGCATCCAGCGTTCTTTCGGAAAGCACATTCAGTGCTGCTGGAGGATTTGTCACGGATCACAGGGTGCGCCTGTCCACCGACTCGGTTGATCGACTGACTTTCATCAAGATGAACCAGTCTTGGATCACCACCAGCTACCACACACCTGATGCTGATATAACAGACTAATTGATTTTAACATGTCACATCCCTTCAAGACTGATGCTGATGCTGAGTGCCTGTGCTGTTATGTTGACTGGCTATCCTCCTCCTCCGAGTCCTCAATGATACGATTGATGATGATAGCTTGGAAGATCATTTTTGTTTATGGGTGCCGCCACCAGTGGCTAAGGCCCAATTTTTCAGCCCCTGTTTAACAGGGGCGTGTAATTACAATTTTTGAAGCAATACTTTGCAACAGGGCTCATTGCTGTGCTCCAAGTACAGTATGTGTGAGGGGTTGGAGTGTTGTGCCACCAGTGCCTAAGGCCCAATTTTTCAGCCCCTGTTTAACAGGGGCGTGTCATTACAATTTTTGAAGCAATACTTTGCAACAGGGCTCATTGCTGTGCTCCAAGTACAGTATCTGTGAGGGGTTGCAGTGTTGTGCCACCAGTGCCTAAGGCCCAATTTTTCAGCCCCTGTTCAACAGGGGCATGTAATTACAATTATTGATCTAATAATTCACAGCAGGGCCCATTCCTGCACCCACCAAGCAAGAGTAACTCTGAGGGCTTACAGTGTTGTGGCAACACCACCACCACCACCACCACCACGAAAGGCCCAATTTTTCAGCCCCTGTTCAACAGGGGCATGCAATTACAATTCTTGATCTAATAATTCACAGCAGGGCCCATTGCTGCACCCACCAAGAGTAACTGTCAGGGCTTACAGTGTTGTGGCACCAGCACCACCATCAAAGGCCCAATTTTTACTACCACTGTTCAACAATTATATGTAATTACAATTCCTGATATAATAGTTGACAGCAGGGCGTTCCAGCACCAACCAAGAGTAACTGTGAGTGCTTACAGTGTTGTGCCAACACCAACTAAGGGGCCTATTTCTGCAGATTATATACGGCAGGTCCCTACTTTCAAACATCCAACTTACAAACGACTCCTACTTGCAAACGCAAGAAGACAACAGGAAGTGAGAGGAAATCTACCCCTAGGAAGGAAAATTCTCTCCTGTAAGAATTAATATGGGAGAAAGGTGTCTCCTCTGTACTGATGCTTTATCAGCAATCCTTGTTTCAAGAAAAACACCACATTTCAAAAACAGTTGTCATTGGGACGGAAAGTGAGGTGAAATGTTCTGAACAGGGGCACAGACAGCAAAACAAATGTTACAGGGGTGATAACCCTTACCTATGTTTTCCAAAAAGTTTAAAAATAGATTTTTGGGCTGGAGCTACACTTAAACAATGTACCTGTTCAAAATTACAAACACATTCTACATAAGAACAAACATACAGTCCCTGTCTTGTATGCACCGCCTGTATACGGCTGTTCAGAGTATATAGGGCCTTTTTTATTTTATGTGCGGGGTTCCCCTTAATATCCATACAAGACCCAAAGGGGCTGGTAATGGGCTGGGGTAGGGGGGGGGGGTCATGGGGTAGCTATGCCATTTTTCTTAAAGATTTTCATCCATATTACCGGGACCAGACATTACATTAAAGCCGCAAGCAGTTTTAAATGGCTTTTTTTTCCTTTAGAAGTGTCATTTTGTCCAGGGACAGTTCTAAACACGGGAAACACGTGGCACTTCACAGGCATACTTTAGACGATATTTAAAGGAATATTTGACTTTTTTTTTTTCACTTTATGCATCATTAAAATGACTGCTCCCGAAAAACGACCGTTTTTAAAACTTCTTTTTGCATTGATACATGTCCCCTGGTGCAGAACCCGGGTTCCCAAACCCTTTTTAGGACAATAACATGCATAATAGTTGTTATAATTAGCACTTTAGAATTCGAACGTTCGCATCCATTGTATTTAATAGGGTTCTAATGTTCGTACGAACTTTCGGTCCGTTCGCGGGTTCTGGTGCGAACCGAACCCGGGGGTGTTCGGCTCATCACTACTGGTCAACAGTCTCATGTCTATGGAAGCAATTGGGCTCTGCTTGCCAAGCAATCTTGGAGTGAGGCCTCGTACACACGGCCGAGATTCTCGTCGAAAAAAACATGTCGTTTTTTTCGACGAGATTCTTGGACAAGAAAATTGTCCCGGCCGAGTGTACACACGCTCGATTCAAAGAACCCGCGGTTCTTTGAATGGAGCGTACGCGGTGACGTCATCGACTACGATGAGCATGCGCTCGTCACATTCGATGCCGTCGCCGCCATCTTGGTATACCCTACGTATGCCTAGGAAGCTACCGCGCATGCGTCGAATTTATTTCGAACATGCGCGGGCTTCCGGGAGGACAGGTAAGTGTACACACACTCACTTTTCTCGTCGAGAAACATGCCGACGAGAATCTCGACAAGAAAATAGAGAGCAGGTTCTCTATTTTCTCGTCGAGATACTTGTCGGTTTTCTTGACGAGAAACCATACACACGAACGAATTTCTCGGCAAAAAATCTCTGCCAGCAAGTTTCTTGCTGGTTTTTGCCGAGAAACTCGTTCGTGTGTACGAGGCCTAAGAGCCGGTTCACACCACAAAAAAGTTCTCCAGATCCGTTCTGGATGCTTTTCTACATGCACTTTTTTTTTTAACTACTTCGGAAGGTTTAACCCCCTTAATGACCAGGCCATTTTTTGAGATGGCACTGTGTTACTTTAACTGACAACTACGTGGTCAGGTGACGCTGTACCCAAATACAATTGATGTCCTCTTTTTCCCACAAATAGAGCTTTCTTTTAGTGGTATTTGATCACCTCCTGCGGTTTTTATTTTTTCCGCTATTAACAAATAAAGACCGACAATTTAAAAATATATATATATTTTTGACATTCTGCTATAAAACACATCTAATAAAAAAATGTAAAACATCAAATTTCTTCATCAATTTAGGCCAATATGTATTCTACTACATATTTTTGGTAAAAAAATCCCAAAAAGCCTATATTGATTGGTTTGCGCAAAAGTTATTGCGTCTACAAATAATTTTTCACTAGTAATGGCGGCGATCAGCGGTTTTAGCGGCGGACAGATCGGACACCTAACTGACACTTTTGATAATACTACAGTAACCAGTGCTAAAAATATGCACTGTTACTGTACCAATGACACTGGCAAGGAAGGGGTTAACACCAGGGGCGATCAAAGGGTTAAGTGTGTACCTAGGGGATGCTTTCTAACTGTGTGGGGGATGGACTCACTAGATGAACACAGTGATCCCTGTTCTTGATTAGCAGGAACACAAGATCACTGTGTTCATCTCTGACAGAACGGTGATCTGCCTTGTTTACATCGGCAGACCGCTGTTCTATCTCTCGGGGAAGCGATCACGGGCGGACCCGCTATTGCACGAAACAACATACAGGTGTTTCGCGCAATAGAGCCAAGCTGCATATGTACTGCGACTGGTCAGCAAGTGGTTTAAGCGTTTTTGATACATTTCCAGATGCATTCCAGATGTTTTTATTTATTTATTTTTTCCTGTTTTTTTCACTGTATTGGGGTCCAATGCTTACAAATTATATGAAAAAGGGCAAGCTCACTCAAATCAGGAACACCTCATCCCGTTTAATAAAGAGCAAAAAAGAAATGGACATAGGGTATATTAGACCCAGGGACTTTTAAACGGTGTTCAATAAGGAAAATGGAAATACATAAAGTATTAAAATTTGATACATATTTATTGAAAAAAGTAAAAAACAAACAAGCATTTGAATAAAATGACCATCCATACTAAATACATGACAGAGATGCCATACATATGAAGAACTGCCGTAAAGTCAATCGACTAGTTTCGCTCAGATGAGCTTCTTCAGGAGTTTTGTTGACGTTAAAGCAGATCATACTGGAATATATAAATTTGCACAAAACAAACAGAATGGATGGATGGCGAGTTAGCTTAATTTAAGACAAAAACATATGATAGAAGTTTACATAAAAATAACATAATGAAAGGTATTGATAAAATACCTGAACAAAAATGCAAAAATCAAACAATGTAACATGACAATCAATTACTTTGAATAATAATCACAATTTGAATTGGGAAAAAGACTCACCATAGCAATTGGTTTCAGCCCACAAGTAAAAGGAGGTCAAGAAGAATTAACATATTGGCCGTCCCGAAATGTGTCCTGCACCCAGCCCACCAAGAGACAGGCCAAACAATATACAGTATTTATCTGCGTATAACACGCACATTTTTTCCCCTTAAAATTAGGGGAAAATCGTGGGTGCGTGTTATTCGCCGATCCTCCGCCGATCCCCTCGCTGAAACGAGCGAGAGGAGCTGAGATACACGAAGCCGAAGTACACTCGGCTTTACTCGGCTCCTCTCGCAGTCCCGCCCATCTCTGACTGTGCCGCTGAGATACAGAAAGCCGAGTGTACTTCGGCTAGTCTCGGCTCCTCTCGCAGTCCCGCCCCTGACTGCGAGAGGAGCCGAGTCTAGCCGAAGTACACTCGGCCCCGCTCGCTCCTCTCCACACAGAAATCTGCACCAATTTTAAAAATCGCCGAGACTGGCAAGGCTGCAAAGGCACTGGGCAAGGCTGCAGATGGACACTGGGCAAGGCTGCAATGATGGACACTGGGCAAGGCTGCAGATGGACACTGGGCAAGGCTGCAATGATGGACATGGCTGCATTTAAATGTAAGTTTTTTTTCCTTGAATTTCCCTCCTAAAAGTTTTTTTCCTTAAAATTCCCTCCTAAACTTGGGGTGCGTGTTATACGCCGGCGCGTGTTATACGCCGATAAATACGGTACCCGAGCCACAGAGGGAAAAAGGCAATGTGGTTTTATATCTGAAAAGAAATGTATATAATAAAAGGATGCAATAAAGAAACCTTTTTTAAGTAAAAGAACTGGCAGCCCGTAAAGAAAAACAGGCCGGACATGACAGATACAAAGTATCATCATTAGAATAATCAAGTCTAGAGCATACCTGAATGAACAAGCCATACAAAAAGAAGTGCCAATACATTTTCCACTCCTGGATTAGGAACAGAAAGAACCTCAATCAGCGGCAAATTGAATAAAGTATACTGGGATTGTGCAATTTGGCAGATAATCCAATGTCAGCAGTTCTGGTAAGAACACCGAAATGCTGAAACAGATAAAAAAGAGGATATGCAAACATAAGAGGTATTGATGTTGAAAAAAATTGGTATAATGAATGCCAAAAAGAAAGACATAAAACAAGTGTTCCGAAGTTTCTTGAGGACTTACCTAAATAAAGCATAACCTGGACACATAAGGTGGAGAGAGCGATACCCTCTCCCTGAGAGAAGGAGCTTCCTGACAGAGGTTGCAGTATTCACTGCTCTCTTTAAAGCCTACCAGCCCGGGGGCGTCTGGCGTCACCGCCGGGATGCGGACGGTTGAATACATCTGGTGCGCATGCGCACCTCGCAATGATCAGAGGACAGCGTCATGTAGCCATGGACACCGGGGGGAGGAGGCCCGCCGCACGTGATTAGACGGCGGCGGTGCCGCGCCCCCGGAAGATGATACAAACTGCGCCATCTTGATTAAGGGAAAGTCAAAGATGGTAACATAAGGCTAAAAGGGAAAACAGCATAGGTAATGAGATGGAGAGTCATTAGCAGAATGGAAAAATTAAAGCTGTTGACAACATAAAGAATAAGGGAGGTTGGCAAGAGCACGAGAGGCAACTAGAAATGGCACACAAAGAAATAGGCGATTGGCATGACAACTGACCAATCGGGCACCCGGGGCGTCCGTGTGGCTCAAATAATAGATGGACTGAATTCTGAGAAGCTGGGTGAGGACCAATCGGGACATTGAGAAAATTGAAATAGACTAAATCATGATATAGAGCCAAAAGAATAACAATTGGCTAAATAAAAATATTGTTCATGACCTCCTAGGATTAAACTGGTTGTTCAGCTGATTTGGTAATAAATACCAATTGCTGATTCAAAAAAGGGGCTAAATAAAGAAACAATAAAAGTTAAATGATAGAGATTTACCAGGACAAATCGTGAGCATGATAGTACATAAAAAAAAAAAAAAGCAGGTAATGGAAATATCCAATTGGTTCTCAATATAATCAACGCATTAGGAATATTGTATTGATAAGAACTGTCAAACATAATGAAGAAAGAAAAAAAGGAAAGAACGGAGGGGGGAAGAAAGGAAGGGAGGGGAGGGGGAAGGAGAGGGGAAAGGAAAAGAAAGAAAAGGTAAAAAAGGGGAGGGGAGGGGGGAGAGGGAAGAAGGGGGAAGGGGGGGGGGCAGGGTAAGAAACAAGGGATTGAAAGAAAAAAAGAAAGAAGAAGGAAGCAGAGAGAATAAAAGTATAAAACAAAAGAAGAATTTTTTTTGCGATAAACCTATAAAAAAGGTTTGAAACTGAAAGCATCATTTAAGCCGGGATATTTTAGAGCAGAAAGTTTGTGTATTCATCTAGCTTCTTTCTGAAGCAAGATTTTGTCATAGTCCCCTCCTCTGTCCCCAGGGGGGACATGTTCAAGAGCCGAGAAATGCATCTTTGAGCTGTCAAATTGATGAAAAAGGCCAACATGGTGACTACTTGGTGTTTCCATTCTTTCTTTTTTAATTAAAGAGACATGATCTCGAATTCGATTAAAAAAAGGTCTCTTAGTTTTGCCCACATAGAAGGCCTTACATTCGCACTGCATTAGGTAAATACCCATAGATTGACAGGTCACAGAAAATCGAGGTCTGTGGGTACGCCCTTTTGGAAGAGCCACACTTGGTGAAGAATGGATGTACCTACAGAAAGGACATCTGTGACATGGTCTGGTGCCTTTAAGATCAAAAGAGGGAGATATTTGAGAAGTGTAGTGACTATGCACAAGGCTGTCGCGTAAAGAACGAGCTCTCTTAAACGTAATCTCAGGGTAAGGCTTGATATGTTTTGATACCAGGTCATCACTGGTCAATAAATACCAGTATTTCTCTAAAATCGATCTAATTTGTTGATGTTGACCTGAAAATTTTGTGATCAAGCGTAACCCGGGTTGGATTTGATGGTTTTGTGATCATGTAGGAGAGATCTTCGATCTTGTTGTTTAGCCCGTGCATAGGCCCTTTTCAAGCATTTGTTGCTGTATCTCCGCTCCAAAAATCAGGCCCTTAGCAACCTGGCTTCTGTCTCAAAATCGGAAATATTGCTGCAGTTCTGTCGTAATCTCAGGTATTGCCCATAGGGCACACTTGAGATCAGAGACTTGGGATGGGAACTAGCAGCATGCAGCAGGGAGTTGCCAGCTGAAGGTTTACGAAAAAGTGAGGTACCAATGGTACCATCTTCCTGAACTGTTATTTTGAGATCTAAAAATGTCAACTCGGTCTGATCCATCTCAAAAGTAAATTTCAAATTGAAACTGTTTGTTTTGAGACTGTCCATAAAGATTAGCAAGGTGTCCCTCGAGCCTGTCCAAATGAAGAAGATATCGTCAATGAATCTTCTCCAAATTGGGATTTGCTTGAGGAAAATCTGCACATCTTCCTTGAAGAAAAGATCACGCTCCCACCCCCCCAGATACAGGTTGGCATAGGAAGGGGCGCACTTGGTCCCCATAGCCACACCCTGTATCTGGAGGTAGTGGGAGCTTCCAAACATAAAAATATTATTGGAAAGAATGAATTTCAATAAATCCAAAATGAATTGAGACCTCTTGACCTTCTGAAATGAAGCCCTCTACAACTTGCACACCCAAGGTGTGAGGTATGGAGTTATAGAGGGCCTCGACATCTAATGCCACCAACCAAGATCCAGCTGGTAAATGGATACCATCCAAAGTTCTTAGAAGGTCTGTGGTGTATTGTAAATAGGACACCAGACCCTCCACATGTGGCCTGAGAAAGTCATCCACTAGTTGACTGGCAGTTTCCATCAGGGATCCATTGCCGGACACTATTGGACGTACAGGAGGGGTGGAAAGGCTTTTGTGGACTTTAGGGAGGGCGTATAGCGGGCATCACTAAATGGCGGCCCGTGGTCTGCGTCTCGCCCCAGCTGCTGCTCTTTCCGGACTGCCGCGATCGCGCCATTTAGTCGCCGCTTTTGTCCCCAACCTCCTCCGCTATCAATAGGGTAGAGAGGAGCGGACGGCGGGAGGTGGGACAATTCTGGACTGGGGGCGGGACCAGAGGGGTAGATGGCTGTCACGTTATTAGGAAGGTAATTGGCTGCTAGGAGGCGGTCCTAGCAGCCAATCACCAGTTTGCTGAAAAGTCAACCTGGGGTGGCTCCGTTGTGGTTCGTACTGCGCAAGCGCTGTGCCTGCGCAGTACAGGGGGGTCATTACCTGCTTGGGGGACCTTCATCGGCAGAACACCGGGGAACCTTTTTCGGCAGGACACCTGCGCCCCGCCCCAGGCTGCTGTGCCTTCACTTCAGGATTGTCCCGCCTCCTGCTCTCCGCTCTGTGAAAGGTAGGAGAGGGAAGGGAGGAAAATATATGTAAATGTGAAGGATGGGGAGCGGGGGAATGGGGGCCTGTGCTGTGTGGGGGGATATGTGATGGGGCAATAATGTGTGGGGGGATATGTGATGGGGCAATACTGTGTGGGGGGATATGTGATGGGGCAATACTGTGTGGGGGGATATGTGATGGGGCAATACTGTGTGGGGGTGATATGTGATGGGGCAATACTGTGTGGGGGGATATGTGATGGGGCAATACTGTGTGGGGGGATATGTGATGGGGCAATACTGTGTGGGTGGATATGTGATGGGGCAATACTGTGTGGGGGTGATATGTGATGGGGCAATACTGTGTGGGGTGATATGTGAAGGGGGGCAGGGCTGTGGTGGGCAGGATGTGAAGGGGACAAGCAGCTGCGCACAAAATGAGGTGCTGCACAGAAAACGTGTAGTAGGGGTACCATTGACTTTTAAATGCACTGAAATGCAAGGTGCAATTTCCTGCACATGGAAATTGCATGGTACAAACGCACCATGCAGTTTCCATGCGGCTGCATTTTTAAAAAGATGCCAGGACCTTTTCCCAGCAGAAAATGCAGGCACAGCAGCCCATTCAAACGAATGGAGTGTCATGCCTGCACCCCTGGGCTGTGATATAAAGAATCTGAGTCATCGCACAAAACTGCGATTCGGACCTCGGCTGGAAGAAAATTTTACTAATCAGACCTCCATGAATTTTAATTTAATACCTCTGGCGTATAATGTGGGCGTCCGGGGACACATTGAGAAATTCCCAAGTTTTTTTCGTTATCAACCCCTTGTGGTAGGCATTACCAAGAAGGTGTTGGTAACGATTTTTTGTCAAATCAAGATGACTGGCTGATACTTTACGGTACCACCCCTTATTTTTTAAGAGGTCCGTGACCATACGCTCATAGTTTGTTGTATCCATAACCACCAAGTTTACCCCTTTGTTGGAGGGCTTGATGATTATGTTTTTGTTCCGTTGTAGAGATAGCAAAGCCTCATTTTGACTACTGCTTAAGTTGGATTGAGAAAGGTCTCTCCATTTAGTTTCACATATTTCCTGCGTGACCTGTTTAGTAAAAGCCCAAATGTTTGGATTGCGTTGTAGGGCTGGAAACATATTGGATTTAGGCTTATAATCTTTTGGTAGAGATTTGGCAGGAAAAGATGTGGGGAATGTAGGAGTGGGAGAAGAGGAGAGAACAGAGACCGGATCTAGGGCAGCAGCCTCTTCAAGATCCGTGGAGTCAATGTTACCCTCCTCCCACAACTCCATCAATTCCTCGAGGGCCTTTATGTCCTCCTATGGTCATTTCTTTCCACAGGGGATTTTCCAGAGTGGTGGTTTGGGTGGTAATTTTGGGTTTGTCATTAGGGATGAGCTTCGTGTTCGAGTCGAACATACGTTCGACTCGAACATCGGCTGTTCGATCGTTCGACGAAGATCGAACGATTTGGGCCGTTCGCGCCAAATTCGAGTGACGCGAATGGCCCACAATGCACTACGCCATCGCAGTGTCATCCAGGCGCTGTGATTGGCCAAGCATGCACTGTGACCCCGCAACAGTGCTGGCAACAGGCAACAGTGCTGGTCGTGGACGCGGTGCATTGTCATCAGCACATGGCCATGGGGCACGCTTGTCCTTCTTTTCGGCAGCTGGACATGTTGAGCCACATCATGCCGAAGACTTGGTAGAGTGGATGACCAAGCCCACCTCATCCTCCTCATCCTCTCTCACCCAGGCTCAGGGTACTGGCAAAGCAGCTGCCAAAGCGTCCTCTTCTCGGGTATCAATGTCATCATTAGTCACTCCTTCCCTAGACCCACCATGTCCTCCTCCTGAGGAGTCCCCCGAACTGTTTGAGCACAGTGTTGGGTACATGCTCCAGGAGGATGCCCAGCGTTTTGAAGGATCTGATGATGATACCCAGCTAGAGGAAGGCAGTAGCGTGAGAGCAGAGAGAGGGGATGCTCAAGAAGGACACCAATCTGGCAGTCATGCTCCAGCAGCTGCAGCATACTGCCAGATTGGCTCCAGTGATGAGGAGGGAGGGGATGATGAGGTCACTGACTCCACGCGGGTGCCTAATAGGAGAGAGGAGGAGGAGGAGGATGAGGAGGAGGCACATCTCCAACGAGGCAGGATGCCCTTGGGTGGCCAGCGTATGGGCAGCACACCGACGGAATCACACCGCAGAGCTCCGCCTGTGCAGGGCGCTGCCTCTGCCCGTCATTCAAAAAGTTCTTTGGTGTGGGCCTTTTTTGAGGCGAGTGCATCAGATCGCACAGCTGCTGTTTGCAACATATGTCTCAAGCGTATATCGCGTGGCCAAAACATCAGCCGCTTGGGCACCACATGCTTGATCAGACATATGTTGACCTGCCATGCAGCTCGTTGGCAAGCCTACCTTAAAGACCCACACCAAAGAACAAAGCGGACCTCTCCTTGCACTGCATCATCTGGGATCTCCAACCCCACTATACCTTCAGTCCTCTCTGAAACCTGCACTGAGAGGAATGAAGGTGTAGAATTAGGTGTGTCACAGCCAAGTACTTGCGGCCACTCTGCTAGCAGTACACCGACGTCCTATTCTAGCAGGCAAATTTCCCTGCCCCAGCTGCTGGACCGTCGAAAGAAGTTCACTCCCAGCCATCCACATGCCCAGCGGTTGAATGCTAACTTGGCTAAATTGCTAGCGCTTCAACTGCTGCCTTTTCAGTTGGTAGACTCTGCCCCCTTCCGTGAGTTTGTGCAATGTGCGGTTCCTCAGTGGCAGGTTCCCAAATGCCACTTTTTCTCACAGAAGGCGATTCCGGCTCTCTACAGGCATGTGGAAGGCAATGTCTTGGCCTCGCTGGACAGGGCGGTCAGCGGTAGGGTGCATATTACCGCTGACTCATGGTCCAGCAGGCATGGACAGGGACTTTACCTTTCTTTCACGGCCCATTGGGTCACTCTTTTGGCAGCTGGGAAGGATGCAGGACAAGGTGCAGTAGTGTTGGAGGTTGTTCCACCGCCACGCCTCCAAAATGCTACTACTGGTTGTGACACACCTCTCTCCTCCACCCCCTCCTCTTCTTCTTCCTCCATGGCCTCTTCCTGTGGTTTGTCCTCGGAACCAGCGGTGCTCCGTAGGCGTTCAAGGGGCTACGCAAGTACGCAGGCAAAAAGATGCCATGCCGTGCTTGCGCTGGTGTGTTTGGGGGACAGGAGCCACACTGGGACAGAGGTCCTGTCTGCTCTGCAGGGGCAGGCCGAGAGGTGGTTGACGCCACGCCAGCTTAAGCCAGGAATGGTGGTTTGCGACAATGGCACCAACCTCCTCTCCGCCCTCCGACAGGGACAACTGACCCATGTGCCCTGTATGGCTCATGTCCTTAACCTGGTGGTGCAGCGGTTCTTGGGCAGGTACCCGGGCTTACAGGATGTCCTGAGGCAGGCCAGGAAAGTCTGTGTGCATTTCCGCAGATCTTATAATGCCAGTGCTCGCCTGGCTGAGCTGCAAAAGGAGTTGAACCTGCCCAAGAACCGCCTTATATGTGACATGCCCACCAGGTGGAACTCAACGTTGGCCATGCTGCAGCGGCTGCACACGCAGCAGAGGGCCAACAATGAGTACCTGTGCGACTACGGCACCAGGACAGGGTCAGGGGAGCTCGGGTTTTTTTCACCACGCCAGTGGGGCATGATCAGGGATGCATGCACTGTCCTGGCACCATTTGAGGAGGCCACGAGGATGGTGAGCAGTGACAGTGCATGCATCAGTGACACTGTACCTCTTGTCCACCTGTTGGAGCACACGCTGCGTGGAATAATGGACAGGGCACTTGAGGCAGAACAGAGGCAGGAAGAGGAGGACTTCCTTGCCTCTCAAGGCCCCCTTTACCCAGACAGTGTTCCTTCTGTCCCACCCATCGCACAGGAAGAGGAGGAGGAGGAGGAGGAGGAAGAGGATTGTGTCAGCATGGAGGTGGAGGCTGGCACTCAGCATCATCAGCAGCAGTCTTTTAGGGATGATTTACAGTCCCAAGAAACCAGTGGACTTGTACGTGGCTGGGAGGAGGTGGCTATAGGTCATGTCGTCCTTAGTGACCCAGAGGACTCCGGACTGAATGCCTCAGCTAACCTACGCTGCATGGCCTCCCTGATCCTGCAAAGTCTGCGGAAGGATCCTCGTATTCTTCGGATCAAGGAGAGGGACCATTACTGGCTGGCCACTCTCCTTGATCCACGGTACAAGGGTAAGGTTGCGGACCTTATGTTACCGTCGCAGAGGGAGCAGAGGATGAGACAACTCCGGGAGGCCTTGCAGAAAGGTCTGTGCAACGCGTTCCCAGAGACTGGGAGGTTACAAACTCCTGGTCCTGGACAACGAGTTGCTGAGGCTTCGGGCAGTCAAAGAAGGAGCGGTGGGGAAGGTGGCCATCTAACCGATGCGTTCAGACAATTCTTTAGTCCGCAGCCCCAAAGTATGATTGGTTCCAGCAACCATCGCCAGCGTCTGATTTACATGGTGCAGGAATACCTAGGGGCAAGGTCAGACTTGGACACCTTCCCCACCGAAAATCCTCTGGCTTACTGGGTCTTGAGGATGGATCACTGGCCAGAGCTTGCACAGTATGCAATTGAGCTACTGGCCTGTCCTGCATCCAGCGTTCTTTCAGAACGCACATTCAGTGCTGCTGGAGGATTTGTCACGGATCACAGGGTGCGCCTGTCCACCGACTCGGTTGATCGACTGACTTTCATCAAGATGAACCAGTCTTGGATCACCACCAGCTACCACACACCTGATGCTGATATAACAGACTAATTGATTTTAAAATGTCACATCCCTTCAAGACTGATGCTGATGCTGAGTGCCTGTGCTGTTATGTTGACTGGCTATCCTCCTCCTCCTCCTCAATGATCCGATTAATGATGATAGCTTGGAAGATCATTTTGGTTTATGTGTGCCGCCACCAGTGGCTAAGGCCCAATTTTTCAGCCCCTGTTTAACAGGGGCGTGTAATTACAATTTTTGATGCAATACTTTGCAACAGGGCTCATTGCTGTGCTCCAAGTACAGTATCTGTGAGGGGTTGCAGTGTTGTGCCACCAGTGGCTAAGGCCCAATTTTTCAGCCCCTGTTTAACAGGGGCGTGTAATTACAATTTTTGATGCAATACTTTGCAACAGGGCTCATTGCTGTGCTCCAAGTACAGTATCTGTGAGGGGTTGCAGTGTTGTGCCATCAGTGGCTAAGGCCCAATTTTTCAGCCCCTGTTTAACAGGGGCGTGTAATTACAATTTTTGATGCAATACTTTGCAACAGGGCTCATTGCTGTGCTCCAAGTACAGTATCTGGGAGGGGTTGCAGTGTTGTGCCACCAGTGCCTAAGGCCCAATTTTTCAGCCCCTGTTCAACAGGGGCATGCAATTATAATTATTGATCTAATAATTCACAGCAGGGCCCATTGCTGCGCCCACCAAGAGTAACTGTCAGGCCTTACAGTGTTGTGGCACCAGCACCACCATCAAAGGCCCAATTTTTACTACCACTGTTCAACAATTATATGTTATTACAATTCCTGATAAAATAGTTGACAGCAGGGCGTTCCAGCACCCACCAAGAGTAACTGTGAGTGCTTACAGTGTTGTGCCAACACCAACACCTAAGGGGCCAATTTCTGCAGAGTATATACGGCAGGTCCCTACTTTCAAACATCCAACTTACAAGCGACTCCTACTTGCAAACGGAAGAAGACAACAGGAAGTGAGAGGAAATCTACCCCTAGGAAGGAAAATTCTCTCCTGTAAGAATTAATATGGGAGAAAGGTGTCTCCTCTCTACTGATGCTTTATCACCAATCCTTGTTTCAATAAAAACACCACATTTCAAAAACAGTTGTCATTGGGACGCAAAGTGAGGTGAAATGTTCTGAACAGGGGCACAGACAGCAAAACAAATGTTACAGGGGTGATAACCCTTCCCTATGTTTTCCAAAAAGCTTAAAAATAGATTTTTTGGCTGGAGCTACACTTAAACAATGTACGTGTTCAAAATTACAAACAGATTCTACTTAAGAACAAACCTACAGTCCCTGTCTTGTTTACACCGGTCTTGTTTACACCGCCTGTATACTGCTGTTCAGAGTATATAGGGCCTTTTTTATTTTGTGTTGCGGGGTTCCCCTTAATATCCAAAGAAGACCCAAAGGGGCTGGTAATGGGCGGGGGTAGGGGGGGGGGATGATGGGGTAGCTATGCCATTTTTCTTAAAGATTTTCATCCATATTACCGGGAGCAGACATTACATTAAAGCCGCAAGCAGTTTTAAATGGCTTTTTTTTCCTTTAGAAATGTCATTTTGTGCAGGGACAGTTCTAAACACGGGAAACACGTGGCACTTCGCAGGCATACTTTAGACACCCCCCAGGTACGATATTTAAAGGAATATTTGACTTTTTTTTTTCACTTTATGCATCATTAAAATGACTGCTCCCGAAAAACGTCCGTTTTTAAAACTTCTTTTTGCATTGATACATGTCCCCTGGTGCAGAACCCGGGTTCCCAAACTCTGTTTAGGACAATAACATGGATAATAGTCGTTATAATTAGCACTTTAGAATCCGAACGTTCGCATCCATTGTATTTAATAGGGTTCTAATGTTCGTGCGAACTTTCGGTCCGTTCGTGGGTTCTGATGCGAACCGAACCCGGGGGTGTTCGGCTCATCACTATTTGTCATATAAAACTTTGAATAGCAGTTTGCGGGAAAATAGATTTAAATCTTTAATAAATTCAAGTTCGTCCACCTTGTCAATAGGACAAAAGGTAAGACCCAGCTTCAAAACAGAAATCTGATCTGGGGACAAATCAGAAAATGATAGATTAATTACCTGGAGTTGTGTTTGGGAGGTTTTTGACTCGGAAGCTCCATGCTCCCTAATCTCCTTTGGTCTTGCACCGGTTGAGTAAAAATTTGGGCGGGACGAAAATCCGCTTGCAAAGGCATGGAGGGGGTGTTGCTTACCTGTGCAGGTGATGGAAGTGCCTGGGACGCATTAAGGGTGCTAGTGCTGGACAGTGGTTCAGAGTGACCCGGTGCGCTGATCAATAGATTTTTGGCAGCTGTTGCCCGGGTGTTGACAGGTGCCCGGGAACCCGGAGTGCGTTGAGAAGTGCTGGACTTGGTGTTGGCTTTCCCATTTTTGGGTTTGAAAAAGCCGTGGGTTTTAGTAGTAGTGGTGTGATCCGGTACCTGTACAGAGGAGACAGAGGAAGCAGAAGAATCAGATTAATTTGGTTCGTTGGATGACTCATTGGGGTAGGGTTTTTTATTTTGAAAACGCCTACGATTTTTGGAAGTTGCACCCCAGTTGTAGGCCTGAGAGTTATCATACGATAGTTTGTCAAGAAACAGAGTCTTCAGGTCCACCTTGCTGATGGCTCCCTTCCGCACTCTGGACTTGTTACACATGAGACTAACCCCATCCCGGTCACCACAGACTCTAGTCACCAAGAGGTCCTAGATTTTGATATCATTCCTTCTGCCATGTTCCCCATCATCTTTGGACTCCCTTGGCTGCAGACACGTGAACCTAATATCCGCTGGAATAAAAGAGAGGTCCTCTTTACATCCCCTTTCTGCTCCCAGCACTGCCTTTCTCCAGTTCTGGCCACCTATCTGACTATACCACCAATGCCTGATAGTCTCCAACATGTCCCCACAGAGTACTTTGAATTCAAGGACGTTTTTGATAAACAAAAGGACGATTGCCTACCACCTCACCGGCCATATGACTGCCCCATCGAGTTGCTGCCTGGCTCCAAAGTACCTTTTGGGCGCATATTCCCTCTGTCTGAGACTGAATTGGTGGCCCTCAAGGCCTACATCGATGAGAACCTGGATAAAGGCTTAATTCGTCCTTCTTCTTCTCCGGCCGGGGCCGGCATCTTCTTTGTAGAAAAGAAAGATGGGTCTCTTAGACCCAGTATCGATTATGGGGAACTAAAAAAAATAACCATAAAGAATCCGTACCTTCTGCCACTCATTCCAGAACTGTTCTAACACTTCCGGTCCGCTCGGATCTTTTCAAAATTGGATCTACGAGGTGCCTATAACCTCATACGAATCCCCCCAGGAGTTGAATGGAAGACCGCCTTCAGATCCAGGTTTGGTCACTATGAACAGGGCCGGTACAAGGGGGGGCAGATGCCCTGGGCGGGACCATTTACTGGAAGAAAGGGGGCGCAGTAGAAAAGCTGGTGTACCGGCCGCGCTACATAGATAACAGCATGTGCCGAGTGCGCTCCTGCACCCGGCACAAGCCTGAGACCAGTCCCGCTCTGCCCCTCACTTCTCTATCGGGCAGAGTAATCTCACAAGAGAGAGAATGCCTGTCAGCTCTTGCGGTGATTTCTTCCCCCCTCCCTCTCCTCGCTGACTCCAATGTTAATGCGAGTATCCAGGCCGCCCATCTGCTCCCAATTGAAGCGCAGACCGGGTCTCCTGCTTGTCATAATGACTGCAGCAGACCCGACTTCTGAAGCGAGCAGCGCTCCCGCCATCCAGCCCGCCCCTGTTTGTATGCTCAGAAAGCTATGCTGGCAAAACTCACAGCACAGCAAGGAGATGCAGGATGATGTCATACCAGTGCTTGGTCCGCATAGAGAGGGATCTGTGCAGTCACATGCCAATTCTTATCCAATCATTCTACTCCAGCCCCTCCCCTTTCTCCTGCCGCCAGATTTGGACAACTTTAAGCAGCAGTTCCAGAGGAGGAGGAGGAAGTGGCTAAAATCACCCCTCTGCTCCTCTGATTCACAGTGAGTTTTTTTCCTTTGCTTCAGGAATAGAAAGCAGCAGCATGGATAGTCAGTGATAGGGAGAGGGGCAGCAGCATGGTAGGTTGGTTGTTTAGTGCAGGCAGTAGAGAGAGAGGGGAACAGGATCAGAGGAAGACATGCTCTTACAGTCTGTTCATGTTCATCCTGACACCGGGCTGTGAAAGATCTTCATCATCAGAGGGTAGGGATGAGCCGAACACCCCCCGGTTCGGTTCGCACCAGAACTTTCGAACGGACCGAAAGTTAGCGCGAACTTTAGAACTCTATTAAATACAATGGATGCGAACGTTCGAAATCAAAAGTGCTAATTATAACGGCTAATATGTAAGTCATTGTCCTAAAAAAGGTTTGGGGACCCGGGTTCTGCCCCAGGGGACATGTATCAATGCAAAAAAAAGTTTTAAAAACTGACTTTTTTTGGAAGCAGTCATTTTAATGATGCATAAAATGAAAAAAAAAAGTGAAATATTCCTTTAAATATCGTACCTGGGGGGTGTCTAAAGTATGCCTGTGAAGTGCCACGTGTTTCCCGTGTTTAGAACTGTCCCTGCACAAAATGACATTTCTAAAGGAAAAAAATGGTCATTTAAAACTGCTTGCGGCTTTAATATAATGTCTGGTCCCGGCAATATGGATGAAAATCATTGAGAAAAATGGCATGGGTACCCCCCACCCCACTTGTATGGATATTAAGGGGAACCCCACACCCAAAATTAAAAAAAGGCCCTATATACTCTGAACAGCAGTATACAGGCGGTGCAAACAAGACAGGGACTGTAGGTTTGTTCTTAAGTAGAATCTTTTTCTAATTTGGAACAGGTACATTTTTTAAGTGTAGCTCTAGCCAAAAAATCTATTTTTAAGCTTTTTGGAGAACATAGGGAAGGGTTATCACCCCTGTAACATTTGTTTTGCTGTCTGTGCACCTGTTCAGAAGATTTCACCTCACTTTCCGTCCCAATGACAAATGTTTTTGGAAAAGTGGGGTTTTTATTGAAACAAGGATTGGTGATAAAGCATCAGTAGAGAGGAGACACCTTTTTCCCATATTAACTTTTACAGGAGAGAATTTCCCTTCCTAGGGGTAGATTTCCTCTCACTTCCTGTTGTCTCCTTCCGTTTGCAAGTAGGAGTCGTTTGTAAGTTGGATGTTTGAAAGTAGGGGCCTGTCGTATATACTCTGCAGAAATTTGCCCCTTAGGTGTCGGTGTTGCCACAACACTGTAAGCCCTCACAGTTACTCTTGGTGGGCACTGGAACGCCCTGCTGTAAACTATTATATCAGGAATTGTAATTACATGCCATTGTTGAACAGATGTAGGAAAAAATTCTTCCCCACAGCTCCTTCTTTGACTGACCGAAGCCTCAGCAACTCGCTGTCCAGGACCAGGAGTTTGTAACCTCCCAGTCTCTGGGAACGCATTGCACAGACCTTTCTGCAAGGCCTCCCGGACATGTCTCATCCTCTGCTCCCTCTGCGACGGCAAGATAAGGTCCGCAACCTTACCCTTGTACCGTGGATCAAGGAGAGTGGCCAGCCAGTAATGGTCCCTCTCCTTGATCCGAAGAATACGAGGATCCTTCTGCAGACTTTGCAGGATCAGGGATGCCATGCAGCGTAGGTTAGCTGAGGCATTTGGTCCGGAGTCCTCTGGGTCACTAAGGACGACATGATCCGCAGCCACCTCCTCCCAGCCACGTACAAGTCCACCGGTTTCTTGGGACTGTAAATCATCCCTAAAAGACTGCTGCTGTTGATGCAGAGTGCCAGGCTCCACCTCCATGCTGACACAATCCTCCTCCTCGTCCTCTTCCTGTGCGATGGGTGGGACTGAAGGAACACTGTCTGGGTAAAGGGGGCCTTGAGAGGCAAGGAAGTCCTCCTCTTCCTGCCTCTGTTCTGCCTCAAGTGCCCTGTCCATTATTCCACGCAGCGTATGCTCCAACAGGTGGACAAGAGGTACAGTGTCACTGATGCATGCACTGTCACTGCTCACCATCCTCGTGGCCTCCTCAAATGGTGCCAGGCCAGTGCATGCATCCCTGATCATGCCACACTGGCGTGGTGAAAAAAAAACGAGCTCCCCTGACCCTGTCCTGGTGCCGTAGTCGCACAGGTACTCATTGATGGCCCTCTGCTGCGTGTGCAGCCGCTGCAGCATGGCCAACGTTGAGTTCCACCTGGTGGGCATGTCACATATAAGGCGGTTCTTGGGCAGGTTCAACTCATTTTGCAGCTCAGCCAGCCGAGCACTGGCATTATATGATCTGCAGAAATGCACACAGACTTTCCTGGCCTGCCTCAGGACATCCTGTAAGCCCGGGTACCTGCCCAAGAACCGCTGCACCACCAGGTTAAGGACGTGAGCCACACAGGGCACATGGGTCAGTTGTCCCTGTCGGAGGGCGGAGAGGAGGTTGGTGCCATTGTCGCAAACCACCATTCCTGGCTTAAGCTGGCGTGGCGTCAACCACCTCTCAGCCTGCCCCTGCAGAGCTGACAGAACCTCTGCCCCAGTGTGTCTCCTGTCCCCCAAACACACCAGCGCAAGCACGGCATGGCATCTTTTTGCCTGCGTACTTGTGTAGCCCCTTGAACGCCTACAGAGCACCGCTGGTTCCGAGTACAAAGCACAGGAAGAGGCCATGGAGGAAGAAGAGGGGGGGGTGGAGGAGAGAGGTGTGTCACAACCAGTAGTAGCATTTAGCATCAGGGAAATTTGCCTGCTACAATCGGACGTTGTAGTACTGCTAGCAGAGTGCCCGCAAGTACTTGGCTGTGACACACCTAATTCTACACTTTCATTCCTCTCAGTGCAGGTTTCAGAGAGGACTGAAGGTATAGTGGGGTTGGAGATCCCAGCTGATGAGGAGCAAGGAGAGGTCCGCTTTGTTCTTTGGCGTGGGTCTTTAAGGTACGCTTGCCAACGAGCTGCATGGCAGGTCAACATATGTCTGGTCAAGCATGTGGTGCCCAAGCGGCTGATGTTTTGGCCACGCGAGATGCGCTTGAGACATATGTTGCAAATAGCAGCGGTGCGATCTAATGCACTTGACTCAAAAAAGGCCCACACCAAAGAACTTTTGGAATAACGAGCAGAGGCAGCGCCCTGCACAGGCAGAGCTCTGCGGTGTGATTCAGTCGGTGTGCTGCCCTTACGCTGGCCCCCGGAGGGCATCCTGCCTCGTTGGAGATGTGCCTCCTCCTCATCCTCCTCCTCTCTCCTATCAGGCACCCATGTGGAGTCAGTAACCTCATCACCCCCTCCCTCCTCATCACTGGAGCCAATCTGGCAGTATGCTGCAGCTGCTGTAACATGACTACCAGATTGCTGTCCTTCTTGAGCATCCCCTCTCTCTGCGCTCACGCTACTGCCTTCCTCTAGCTGGGTATCATCATCAGACCCTTCAAAACGCTGGGCATCCTCCTGGAGCATGTACCCAACACTGTGCTGAAACAGTTCGGGGGACTCATCAGGAGGACATGGTGGGTCTAGGGAAGGAGTGACTGATGATGTCATTGATACGAGGGAAGAGGACGCTTTGGCAGCTGTTTTGCCAGTACCCTGAGCCTGGGTGAGAGAGGATGGGGAGGGCTTGGTCATCCACTCTACCAAGTCTTCGGCATGATGCGGCTCAACACGTCCAGCTGCCGAAAATAAGGACAAGCGTGTCCCATGGCCACGTGCTGATGACGATGAACCACGTCCACGACCAGCACTGTTGTCTCTAGACACAGAGCCTGCTTGCCCTCTTTTATTGGCTCCCGACTGTCTGCCTCTTCTTGTTGGCCTTCCAGACATAGTAATGGACTGCAGGGAGATGGGAAAACCAGGAATTGGAGTAGTGTATATTGTGCTGGAGGCACACAACACCCACTAACTCCTGCAGATGCCTTTATTAGAGAACACCAGCAATAAAGGGTAGATACAGGTGTATACTGTGCTGTGCTGGAGGCACACAACACCCACTAACTCCTGCATATGCCTTTATTATAGAAAACCAGCAATAAAGGGTAGATACAGGTGTATACTGTGCAGTGCTGGAGGCACACAACACCCACTAACTCCTGCAGATGCTTTTATTAGAGAACACAAGCAATAAAGGGTAGATACAGGTGTATACTGTGCTGTGCTGGAGGGACACAACACCCACTAACTCCTGCAGATGCCTTTATTAGAGAACACCAGCAATAAAGGGTAGATACAGGTGTATACTGTGCTGTGCTGGAGGGACACAACACCCACTAACTCCTGCAGATGCCTTTATTAGAGAACACCAGCAATAAAGGGTAGATACAGGTGTATACTGTGCTGTGCTGGAGGGACACAACACCCACTAACTCCTGCAGATGCCTTTATTAGAGAACACCAGCAATAAAGGGTAGATACAGGTGTATGCTGTGCTGGAGGGACACAACACCCACTAACTCCTGCAGATGCCTTTATTAGAGAACACCAGCAATAAAGGGTAGATACAGGTGTATACTGTGCTGTGCTGGAGGGACACAACATCCACTAACTCCTGCAGATGCCTGTATTAGAGAACACCAGCAATAAAGGGTAGATACAGGTGTATACTGTGCTGTGCTGGAGGGACATAACATCCACTAACTCCTGCAGATGCCTTTATTAGAGAACACCAGCAATAAAGGGTAGATACAGGTGTATACTGTGCTGTGCTGGAGGGACACAACACCCACTAACTCCTGCAGATGCCTTTATTAGAGAACACCAACAATAAAGGGTAGATACAGGTGTATACTGTGCTGGGGGACACAACACCCACTAACTCCTGCAGATGCCTGTATTATAGAACAGCAAAAAAGTGTAGATACAGGTATATACTGTGCTGGGGCACACAACACCCACTAACTCCTGCAGATGCCTGAGAAAAGAACACACTGTCCCTGCCTATCTAGCTTAGAGAACAGCAATAAAGGGTAGATACAGGTGTATACTGCGCTGGAGGCACACAACACCCACTAACTCCTGCAGATGCCTGAGAAAAGAACACACTGTCTCTGCCTGCCTATCTAGCTTAGAGAACAGCAATAAAGGGTAGATACAGGTGTATACTGCGCTGGAGGCACACAACACCCACTAACTCCTGCTGATGCCTGAGAAAAGAACACACTGTCCTTGCCTGCCTATCTAGCTTAGAGAACAGCAATAAAGGGTAGATACAGGTGTATACTGCGCTGGAGGCACACAACACCCACTAACTCCTGCAGATGCCTGAGAAAAGAACACACTGTAGAACACACTGTCCCTGCCTATGTAGCTCTTTCCCTGCACGCCGGAACACACTACACAAGGCCGTCGCACTGGCGGCCTTTTATAGTGTGGGGCGTGTACTAAACCCCCCTGAGCTATGATTGGCCACAGGCATCCTGCCTGTGGCCAATTATGGCTCTCCTCGCTGCCGGCGCTGTGATTGGCCAAGCATGCAGGGTCACAGTGCATGCTTGGCCAATCACAGCGCCGGCAATGCAGTGCGATGGCGCAGTGCATTGTGGGCCGTTCGCGTCACACGAATTTGGCAGGAACGGCCCACAAAGTTTTGGTTTCGCCGAACAGGCGATGTTCGAGTCGAACATGCGTTCGACTCGAACACCGAGCTCATCCCTAGTCCCCAACAGAGTCTCCACCACATTTATGTCCCGATTAGAGTCTTATCTTTACATCTGTGTCCCCAACAGAGTCTCCTTGCACATCTGTGTCTCTATCAGAGACTCCTTGCACACCTGTGTCCGCATCAGAGCCTTCTTACCGCACATCAGTGTCCCCATCAGAGCTTTTCTGCATGTTTATGTGCGGGGAGCGGCTTTGTTTCCAGGACATGCCAGACATACTGCTAATAACAGCAGCTGCTTTTAGAAGCCAGCAGATCGGCAATGGTGTGTTGGCAGAGTATGGGTGAGCTGCGGGCCTGAAAAAAAACACACAAGTGGGCCTGATGTGGCCCGGGGGCGGGGTTTGGAGACCCCTGCTCTATACAAAAGGTGCTACCCAATGTAGTCTCCACCACAAGCGATGCATTTGCGCCATCGTTGAACCCAAATCTCGAATACCCTTTCAGAAACTTCAGGTGTGCGCTGTTATACCCACTTCTTTACAGCCATTTTCACATCATCTGTGTCATCAGGTCATTGTTCCCAAAGGCTGTCCTTCATTGGACCGAACAAGTGGAAGACGGAGGGTGCTGAATCTGAGCTTTATAGTGGATGGGGGATCATGAACCAATGTTTCTGGGATAGGGGAGGGTAAAAGCACTATCAGTCTGTGAGGAGGGTAAGAGCACCTTCACTTATGTTAGTAAAAAGCCCTGACAAAGTAAAACGTACTGAAAAATGGGGATCGATTGTCTGATGTTGAGGAGGGAAAAAATGTGGGTTTTAGTGATCACCAATGTCTTTGGTTTTATATTAAAATAAGAACGGAAAAATCATATACATTAACAAAAGTTTTGGATCTCATAATAAGAGTCTGGTGAAACAGAACATGGTAGGGTGAGCGGCCTGTCATGAAATGTTTTGTTTGGTAATATTTTCAGACCACTTTGGCTACGTAGTGGGTCAATTTCTTCCATTTCTTATTAGCTAAGCCTCTCAGCAGTAGTTTTAGGGTGTGACTGAACCTCTCACATGCCCTATTGCCTTGTGGGTGGTACAGGGTAGTATGTGAATTTTTAATGCTGGTTGGCATCTTTTTTTTGGTTGAAGAACACACTTTTAAAACAGGGTCACTGGCTTTAATGTATATTCAGCAATAACTATAAGGAAGGCAGATGTATGACCTTTCAGCTCACTGAACAGGGGGAGACATTATTCTGCATTATAGCAGTCTGTTGGTTTCTGATAACAGCTTTGACCTTTCTCTGATACTGGACCACTGCCAAAATCTATATCAGCTCTTTTATTTGGGTAACCACTGGATCCTTACTGTGTCTGAGCCCCATTATATTCTTACAGTACATGGAATTCAAGTCAGGGATTATTATTGTCAGGTACTCAGCAAAGTGTATATTGACTGTCCACACCAAAGCCAACAGCTCCAGCTTGAAGGTGCTGTAATTTGCAGGGTTCCTCTCACTGCAAATAGGGTTTGATTGGCATAGATGATGACTGTCTCCTGTATGGCCCCTAAATCGGGAGCTGACATATGCTGCTGCTTCAAGAAGTCAAATGCTTTCTGTTGTTCTGATCCTCATTCCACTCTCATGTGGCTCTCCTTCTGGCCTACACCATGTAGCAGTTTCTTAACTGGGCAGAGTAATGGACATAGTGCTTTAAAGGTGACTTGGGTCCAGGGGCGGATCCAGGGGGGGGGCAACAGGGCAATTGCCCCCCCCCCCGAGACCATCTGTCACACTCACTTGCTTGCTCTGTTTTTTTTATTTTTTGCGCCTGATCTCCCGGATTTTGGGGACCCGGTACCAGCCGGTCGTAGGTCCCCTGGACCCCAAACTTGGCACACATGTAGCCCCATGTCTCCTCTACAAGTGTGCTAAGTTTGGTGTCTGGGGAACCTACGGCCAGGGAGAACCGATTTTTCAAACCCGGGCACTCCTTCCAGGCACTCCTTCCATGTTAAACATCAGTTTAGTCATGGGCACAGTGAAGCATGGGCACAGTGAGGCATGGGCACAGTGAGGCAAAGTGAGGCACAGTGAGTTATGCAGATGGACACCCTAGGCTTATACTCGAGTCAATACGTTTTTCCCAGTTTTTTGGGGTAAAATTAGGTGCCTCGGGTTATATTCGGGTCGGCTTATACTCAAGTATATATGGTACTTGTTCTACGGCTGCCGCTGCCTCTCTGAGTCTCTCTCTCAGTTTTTCACATTAGCCGATCAGCGGCGCCGAGAGAGAGACTCGTCTAATGTAGTTACGCGGTGCACTGACACGATACCAGGAGCGGAGGAGGGCAGACCGTGCTGCTCAGTGTGTTGGCAGCGCAGGTGAGAGTGAGAGAGCAGGCTCAGTGTGGCAGCTGGCCAATCAGCTAGCCAGGAGCGGGGGAGCAGAGAGATGAGATCATCTCTCACTGCCCGTGCCTGCCCTGCATTCCTGCAGTGACTTCCGCCCTCACTGTGCAGGCAGCAGAGAGATAACATTATCTCTCTGCTGCCTGACTCTGGGAGTCTGGGACACAGCAAGGGACAACCAAAACTACACCTTAGCAGGCAAGTTAGTGACGATCCGCAAGGTGTGGCAGGCGACGTGGCAAGTGACAATCCGCAAATTGTGGCAAGTTGTGGCAGGTGACGTGGCAAATTACAATTTGCATCTGGTGGCAGGCAAGTGACAATCAGCAAGGTGTGGCAGGTGACGTGGCAAGTGACAATCCGCAAGGCGTGGCAGGTGATGTGGCAAGTGACAATCCACAAGGTGTGGCAAGTGACAATCCACAAGATGTGGCAGGTGACGTGGCAAGTGACAATCCACAAGGTGTGGCTAGTGACAATCCGCAAGGTGTGGCAGGTGACGTGGCAAGTGACAATCCGCAACGTGTGGTAAGTGACACGCTCAGGGCTCCCACTAATTGCAGACAACGGTGGCAAGTGACACACTCGGGGCTCCCACTGATTCTGCATTGAACTATTTAATTTTATATTACAATGTAATAATAGAAATAATGCGCTTCAATCATCCTGACACCATAACAACCATGGTGCCGGGATGATTGAAGCGCCTACACCAGCCATTTCCCTGATAAATTTCCCACAAAAAAAACATATTTTTTGGCAGTGCCCCTCGCGAGAAAAGACTCTGGATCTGCCCCTGCTTGGGTCACAGTTATTGAATGCCTCCATTTCTGTACTTTCTTGGAATTGGAGAAGAAACCTTGCGTGTAGATGATATCTACTGTATAGGAACTCAATCTCATACTTGAATAGATAGCACTTCTTGGGCTTGAACTTCAGCTCATACTAGTGCAGTCAGGCCAACACAGCATCTAAGTGTGCAAGATAGAATGTGGCAGAAAACAAAAACAACATTGTCTATATAGGATCCAGGTTTACAGTGAGCATAGAAAAGAATCACCCCTTTCAAAATAATCACACATTCTGTTGCTTTTCAGCCTGAAATGAAGACAGACACAGTTTTTGTTTTATCCAGCTGTATTTACTAGTGCAACTTATAGCATCCAAGCGAAAGATATAATACCAACATGTCAGATTATCAATCAGTATTTTGTTGAACCACCTTTTGCCTTAATTACAGTCTGTTGGGATATGTCTCTACTAACCTTGTACATAGACTTCTTTGCAGAACTGCTCAAGTTCAGTTAACTTTGATGGTGGCTGTTTGTGGACTGCAGTCCTCAAGTCATTCCACAGATTTTCAATGGGGGTTTAAGTCTGGGCTCTGACTAAGCCATGCAAAAACATTCAACTTTTTGTTCTTCAACCACTGTGTGGTCATTTTTGCCCCGTGCTAAGGGTCATTGTCATGTTGGAAGATAAACAATCTTCCCATTGAAAACTTTCAGGCAGAGGGCAGCAGATTTTAATCAAAGAATTTGATGGAATTTTGACCCATCCATTTTTCTTCTTTTTTTTTGCACGTGCTCAGCGTCATATCCAGAGGTTGTCTTTGGCAAATAGACATATGAGTGCTGCCAGCATTGCTGCAGAGGTTGAAGGGTTGGGGGGCCAGCCAGTCAGTGCTCAGACCATAGGCCACACACTGCATCAAATTGGTCTGCATGGCTGTCATCCCAGAAGGAAGCCTAAAGATGACAAGAAAGTCCGCAGTTTGCTAAAGACAAGCAGACTAAGGACATGGATTACTGGAACCATGTCCTGTGGTCTGATGAGACCAAGATAAATGGTGTCAAGCCTGTGTGGTGGCAACCAGATGAGGAGTACAAAGACAAGTGTGTCTTGCCTACAGTCAAGCATGGTGGTGGGAGTGTCACGGTCTGGAGCTGCATGAGTGCTGCCGGCACTGGGGAGCTACAGTTCATTGAGGGAACCATGAATGCCAACATGTACTGTAACATACTGAAACTGAGCATGATCCCCTCCCTTCAGAGACTGGGCCGCAGGGCAGTATTGCAACATGATTACAACCCCAAACACACCTCCAGGATGACCACTGCCTTACTAAAGAAGCTGAGGGTAAAGGGGATGGACTGGCCAAGCATGTCTCCGGACCTAAACCCTATTGAGCATCTGTGGGGCATCCTCAAATGGAAGGTGGAGGAGCGCAAGGTCTGGTCATGGAGGAATGGAAGAGGACTCCAGTGGCAACCTGTGAAACTCTGGTGAGCTCCATGCCCAAGAGGGTTAAGGCAGTGCTGGAAAATAATGGTGGCCATTCAAAATATTAACACTTTGGGCCCAATTTGGACATTTTCACTTCGGGGTGTACTCACTTTTGTTGCCAGCGGTTTAGACATTAATGGCTGTGTGTTGAGTTATTTTAAGGGGAGGAGCAAATTTACACTGTTATACAAGCTGTACACTCACTACTTTACATTGTAGCAAAGTGTCATTTCTTCAGTGTTGTCACAAGAAAAGATATAATAAAATATGCACATTTTTTGTGAGATACTGTATATTCCCTGGGCATGTCCAGGAACCCAGGAAGTTGTGGAAAAAGGGGCCTGCACCTGCATCTGAGTATAGTGAGTAAATGTGTACTTTGCTACACTCGTTTTATACTTGTTCTTTTATAAATTGCTTTTTTTTTGTTATTAAAGTGTATCTAAACTGTAATGCCGCATACACACGACCATTTTTCACAACGTTTTTTAAATTGGTCATTAAAAACGATCGTGTGTAGGCTCCAGAGCATTTTTAACGACGTGAAAAATGGCCTAAAAAAAATGAGAACCTGCTCTATTTTTTCACGTAGTTTTTCATGTCGTTTTTTTTTAACGACGTGAAAAACTGTAGTGTGTATGCTTTTTCGAGGGGAAAAAAAACACGCATGCTCAGAATCAAGTATGAAACGGCAGCGTTTGTTCTGGTAAAACTAGCGTTCGTAATGGAGATAGCACATTCGTCACGCTGTAACGGACTGAAAAGCACAAGGCTGAAAAGCGTGAATCGTCGCTCAACAAACTTTACTAACATGAAGGGTGGCGCCATCCGAACGGAACTTCCCCTTTATAGTGCCGTCGTACGTGTTGTACGTCACTGCGCTTTGCTCGAGCGTTTTTTTAAATGAACGTGTGTATGCAAGACAGGCTTGAGAGGAAACAAGAAAAATCACGTCGAGAAAAACGTCGTTTTTGAAAATGACATTAAAAACGATCGTGTGTACGCGGCATAACAATGAACTGCTGTTATGTGAATCATTTTGGTCTGTTACTACACCTTTTAAAAGTGGTTTTGTTATAGCTGTTTTTATTAAGCTAAAAGAAAACGTATGCAGCCACTACATTAAAGGACTGGTATGCTGCAATATATTTCATTTTGTTTTGGGGCTTAGATACGCTTTATAGGCACAGACAAAATGTTACATGCTTTCTAACACTAGAGGGAACACATGATCTACAAATGAGAAACATCTTAGATTCGAAAACAGGATGCCAGATTGTCTGTGTGCGACTACGCGTGTTACGTGCATTACATGTGATGCTCATACCAAAGAGAGAACATCCAGGGACAACAGGTGTGATAGGAAGTACAGTTATCCTGTTGTAGTATTTTCCTCATATCTTGCTAAAAGTAAATTGCTATAATAGATTTAATTGCTATATAACTGGAGAGTGGTGATATGCAGGTACCTTACATATTATTATTATTATTATTATTATGTAGCACTTTTACAATTTAGAGTGTATATAAACAATAACAATGAATCTGTTTGAAAAGTAAAAAAATAAAATAATTCAGAAATTGGAAATTCAGAGCTGTTCTTCCTATGCAGTGGCGGCTGGTGCCCCATTTTTGGGGGGAAAACAAATCCCCTCACCACCCACCAGCCCCGCACTTACACTATCCAGGCTTCTCCTTCCGGCCAATCCGGTCGCTTCTCCTCCCGGCCAATCCGGTCTTAAGACTCGCTTCCTGTCCTGATTGGCCGGGAGCAGAAGCAGGAAGACAATAGCAAATGTTGATTCGCTAATGTCACAAGTCGGGACACAGAGCCCAACCTTTTTGAAGCCAATTAGAGCCTCAGGCTCTAATCATGTGCTTAAAAAAAAAATCGAATTGAAATCTATGCGTCCGGTGCCTTGCATAAAGATTATGGGCCGGCGCATGGAGATTAGGGTGGCGGTGCCCCTGCGCTCCTGGGACTGGCCGCTGCTGTTCCTGTGTTATCTCAAGGAGCTCTCTGATTCTGATCTTGAACTACAGAAGGATTAGCTTTTGTGTTGTGGAGATTTGAAAGTGGGAGTGATTGAGCAGTAAGGCAAAAGACAATGGGCAGGGCTGACACCTCAAAATTGCTTTGTGTTCTCAACCCACAACAAAAATAAGGAGCTAAGTACATTTTCTGGCAGATTAAAGAAGGATTTTTCTGTACTTGCAGGCTCTTTAAAGGGATAGAAACGGGGCAAGTGTATACACATTGCAGATGTGTGCTGCATGTATGCTGCATATTTTGCCTTGACAAACACTTTAAAGCTGAAGTTTAGGCATGCATATCTTTGCATAGTTATTGTACATTGGTCCAGCTTTGATCAATGTAAGTATGCATGTGTCATACCTGGGAGATCCCCATGGAAGCTGAAAATCACTGTAGTATGCACCGCTACTACAGTAATTGCTGCTGGCTTCTGGGTCCCTGAATGGATGATTGGATGAGGTGGAGAGGTGAGGCAATTGCATCACAATTCCATCTCGTCCAGAGAATGCTTTGAATTCATTGAGAAAATGCAGTGTTCTCTGAGTGGTACCTGTGCCAAAAGAACGACCTACTGTACTCACTAAGCAGGAGGGCAGCTGCTCGGCACAGGAACCAAAAGTTATGTCGCTTTAGCGCCGCATGGTAGCGAACCTGCGTCCCACACACCACGCCTCCTACCAAACCCTCACTCCACCTACTTGACCCCCTACACCTCTTACAGAACACTCACTTCACCTAACTGACCCCCTACATCTCTTACTAGATTCCAAGCAGTCACCAACAGCCGATCCAAATCTAGTCGCCACATCAGTCCTATGATTCGGATCCTCGGCAATCACAAGCCCCTTCAACCACCAACACCATCAGTCGATCCGAGTCTAGTTCTATCTTCGGCACAATGATTCGGATCCAGCACACAAGTCCCCTCGTCACCTAACATCTACAGCCGATCCGAATCTAGTCGCATCATCGGCGCAACAATTCGGATCCTCTGCAATACAAACTTCACCAACCGATCCGAGTCCAGTCGCAGCACCGGCTCAACAATTCGGATCCTCGGCAATACAAACTTCACCAACCGATCCGAGTCTAGTCGCAGCACCAGCTCAACGATTCGGATCCTTGGCAATACAAACTTCACTAACCGATCCGAGTCCAGTCGCAGCACCGGCTCAACGATTCTGATCCTTCACAAACAACCCCACTGGTGCGCACACCCCAGCCCGGTTCGAACTAGTCGCATTGGCGTTACGAATACAGTGGAACTTACAATTCAGATCCCCTACGTTTTATCAAGCATAAACATACACTTCTCACTCCATCTATTTCTACAACGTTGCTCGCGGTCATTCCTACATACTCAAAATTCCACTAACTTTGTTTTCGCCTTTCTAATAAGGCTGCAAGCATTTCTGCAAGTGGCTCAAACCCGCCACTCATCATCTCCAGTAGCAACACGGCTGCTCACCATTTTTCTCTGTCGCTTTCCCCTTTTAGGTCAGTAGAGTTCCAGTTGGTCCACCATGCACCAGGTTTGGACAGTATTTCCCTCAAAAAATAAAAATAAAATTTCATCTTCTCCATGGGGCCAGTTTTCTCCGAACAGCTTTTTGCAATCCCCCTTGTCAAAACAAAATTACAAAACACCTTATTACAGGTGGTCGACTCAGTTCTCGACCCCAACCAAGACTTCACTACTAGGGCATCAAGTCAGGCCCGTAGTTCAAAGGGATCCCCCCTTGCTTTTCTCTTAAACACTCTTTCACAACACATTTTTACTTCACATACACAATTTGACTTGCTCCTGAGGCTTTAGTAACTGTCACATACTTCTGTGCACCTCATTCTCTTTTCGAAGTGAGATCCTTCACCACGCAGACAAGGTCGCCTAACGTCCAGCTTGCTGGCAGTGCAAGCGTTAGCAGACCGAACATACGCCAATAAACGACAGATCGCAACATTCCTACTTAGAATACCAGACTTCAGCTACCCGCCCCAGTCCGCCCTGGGGGGCTCTGGTTCATTAGTCTGTGCCGAGCACAAACGGGCACCTGAGCTATCGGTTACCTAGCCAGTCACCTCCTGGCTCACCTCGGTTGCCACACATTCTTTTGAGTTTTCTAAAAATCACACTCAACAGTGCTCGCACACAAACTAGCTGTCACTACGCCTATCGTTCCTTGTCCTGTCCTTCTTGTTTTCCTTCTGCCTTTCCATCTTATCTACCCAAACGCATCTATCCCCTCCTACCTTTCCAACTTACCTTAAACATATGAATTTTCCCCACCTTGGTTTTAGCTGACGCCACGCCGCAGGCTGACAGTGATGACTTCGCCTTCACCCCGCCGTCACCCCCTGCGGGCTCATCAAGCGGCAGCACGCAGTCTCCCAGAGCTTGGACCATTCCCAAGCTCACAGCAGAACTGTGGCACAGGAGTATTTCCTACCCTGCCACAGCTAGGAAAGCAGAGCTTTTTAGTCTGCTGTTTCCACCGCCAGTGGCAGCCCTACCAGGCACCCAGGTGTCACCGCAGTCTATTTCCTCAGCGATTACTCAGCTGCACTCCTTGGTGACCACACTGTCAACATCAGTCACCGACATCCAGGCTAGAGTGAGAGTCCTGGAGGTACGCCCAGCTACGCCCCTACCAGCTCCAGTCACCACCATTGTCCCCGTGCCTTCACTTACAGGTACGCCCGACATCTGCATGAATGTCTTCCCTGCGCACCTTGTCCAGTAAGGCAGCAGCTAGACTCTCTCAGTTCCAGGTTACTACCAACTGGAGCAGCATCGATACAGAGCTGTTCTGTCACCATTTCGCCAGCCTACGCTCTCCTCTCTGTGCTAATTGCCAGTCTTCCACTCATACGTCAAACTGGTGCTCTGAGTTGGGTGGTAGACACCTCCCCAGCTTTTTCTCCACCTCTAGTACCGCTCAAAATCCAACTTAAACTCCCTCATAATCTCAGAGCAGTTCTCCCTTAAATAATCGTCAGTAGACCTAGCTATTCAAGCTATCTTTTTTTTGCAGCACTGTTCAAGCTATCTTTAGTATAGGAGCAGGCGCTTGGCTGTCCAAAGTGGACATCTCGGACGCCTTCAATTTACTACCAACCGAGCCGTACCTCTGGCGATGGCACAGAATCAAGTGGAAAGGCTTGTACTATTTCACCACAAAATCGACCTTTGGCTCCAAAAGCAGCCCGTGGCCATTTGATACATTTGCCCAGTCCCTTTCCTGGGTCCTGTCACTTCACGCATGTTCTGCCTCCCTCCTGACAAATTGACCCACATCAGGTCGGTCGTTCATACCTTCACCATTACTCAAAAGGGTACTAAGAGGCAGCTACATTCTTTGCTTGGCATGCTTTACTTTGCGATGAGGATCATCCCTCAGGGGCAGTCCTTTATCTCGTGCCTCTTAGTGTTTCTCTCTTCCAGGTACAAGACCCTGACCAAATCCTTAAATTAGACGTGGCAGCAATAGCGAATCTGGCCATATGGGACGAATTTCTCACGAACTTGAATGGCATGTCAAGGTTCATTCCGTTAGCTTCTTCCTCCTCATCTCAGGTAGTCAGGGACCCGCAGCCTCCAAAGGCTTTGCAGCAATTTTTGGCCATCATTGGTTTGCAGGGCCATGGCCGTCAGAAATCCTCCAGATTCCTGGGTCCAGTCAGTCCTCCTCCTTTGTTCAAACTCTACCGCATTGTTTCAGCGGATCATGTCTGGGGCAGCACCTGGGCAGGGCAAACAGTGACGTTTCCACAGACAGTCAAGCCATAGCCAGTATCATAAATAAAGGCAGGTCCAAGTCGCTGGCCATCATGTCCTTCCTGCGCAGGCTGGTGCAACTATCCCTGCAGCACCAGTTTAATGTACTCTGTGTCTACATCCCAGGCAAATGCTATACCTCGGCCAACACACCATCCCGTTTTAACTTTGCGTCATTCTTTTCGCAGGAACCTGGAGCCGACCTGACCATGTCTCTTATCCCACCTTGGTCATAGCTAACATTGGATTAAAACAACACCTTTGCGATGCAACCTGCCTTATTAATCTATCAGTATCTTGCAACACCCTGAAGGCCTACTGTACTACCTGGAAGACCTATGACAGGTTCCTAGCCTCAAACCCCGGGGCAGTGTCAGCAGATCTCAACCACATCTTGGCTTTCATAGCATACTGACACACACAGTTGGCATTGTCACATAATACTACTTAGCTGGCATCCAGCATTTCATCCCCTTTACAAGGTCCTACCAAACCATCCTTGTTCGCCGCCCATGCGGTCAAAACCATCCTACGCGGTATTCACAGGCAACAACCCCAAACCAGTAAGCAAACGCCTACCTGTCACCAGTGCCATATCCCGAGATATGTCTACCATCCTGTCATGTTCCTCTTTCGGGTTATTGTCCAGCCTCATCATTCAAACAGCCATCTACCTGGCCTTCTATGGCTTCTTACGCCCTAGCGAATTCACTGTCATTGGCCCCAGTTGCCAGATATTACGTAGATGCCACCTGACACTCCATCAGAGTTACTTCATCCTGCACCTCGTGGTCTCCAAAACACTACAGTCTGGTCCCAGTGTAGATATCAAACTTTCCAGACTCACAATGCCTGGTGCCTAGTGGCCATTTTAGATCAGTTATTAGCTTATCTGTCCGACCTCTCAGAGGCCAGCCCATTGCTACCTTTCCCTGCTAGCCCTCTAAATAGTAACCAGTTCACCAGATATGTCAGGATTCTTTTGCTCAACTTAGGCCTTGACCCCGGCCGATATTCTGGACTTTCCTTTCCGCGTTGGAGCAGCGTCAGCAGCGTCACGAAACGGGGTCCCGGACCACGTCATCAAGAAGATGGGCAGGTGGAAGTCCACTTGCTTCGCTCGACATCCCCAGTCTTCAAGCAGAAATGTCACCAGCAAGCTTGCCCTGTAGTATGTTATCAAACTCAAATAAGTAATTACCTCCCTAACCGAGTCTTTTGCCCCCTTTTCTTAGCATACTGTCCAGCAGACTAGGGCACACTTCTGGTCTACTTTATGTTGTTAGTCTTGTGATGTGTTTATGTGTTTCATATCTCTTCGGACAGAGGGCTCCGACCATAAATAGGAAGGCCAGTATGGTGGCCTGAAATTATGGGAGGAGCCCGGGGGGTATTTAAGCAGACCACCCATGATGGTCTGTGTCGGTTCGAGTGCGCAGTACCCACCCACCCATTCCCCTTCTCAGGGCACTTCTTTTAAAACCATTTCTCTATAAAACCATACATTTACTATCTTGGGTATGCCCCCTTCTCTTAGCATACCGTCCAGCAGACCAGGGCACACTTTACGTCTACTTTATGTTGTTAGTCTTGTGACGCATTTATGTGTTTCATATCTCTTCGGACAGAGGGCTCAAAACATATATATATATATATATATATATATATATATATATATATTAAAAAAATAATGGAATGTTGAGGCCACTTTTGGAATAGAATCCAGCATCGGGAGCAGAATAACGCTGTCCGCCAGGAAGGACTTAGTGTATAGGGTTCTTTATACCCTAGAGCCACCAACTCAGAAACTCTCCTAGCTGAGGATTTGGCTACCAGAAAAGCAATCTTTAACCACTTCAGCCCTGCACCATTTCGCTGGCCAAAGACCAGAGCACTTTTTGCAATTCGGCACTGCGTTGCTTTAACTGACAATTGCGCAGTCGTGCGACGTGGCTCCCAAACAACATTGATGTCCTTTTTTTCCCACAAATAGAGCTTTCTTCTGGTGTTATTTGATCACCTCTGCAGTTTAATTTTTTTGCGCTATAAACAAAAATAGAGTGACAATTTTGAAAAAAATTCAATATTTTTAACTTTTTGCTATAATAAATATCCCCAAAAAATCTATAAAAAAACAAATTTTTTTCACAGTTTAGGCCGATACGTATTCTTCTACATATTTTTGGTAATAAAAATCACAATAAGCGTATATTGATTGGTTTGCGCAAAAGTTATAGCATCTACAAAATAGGGGATAGATTAATGCATTTTTATTATAATTTTTTTTTTACTAGTAATGGTGGGGATCAGCGATTTTTATTGTGACTGCGACATTATGGCAGACACATCGGACACTTTTGACACATTTTTGGGACCATTGTCATTTTTACAGCGATCAGTGCTATAAAAATGCACTGATTACTGTGAAAATGACACTGGCAGTGAAGGGGTTAACCACTAGGTGGTGCTGTAGGGGTTAAGTGTGTCCTGGGGAGTGCTTCTAACTGTAGGGGGGATGGGCTGTGTGTGACATAACAGTGATCACCGCTTTCGATTACAGGAAGCTGTGGTCACTGTCCTGTCACTAGGAAGACTGGGGAAATACTTGTTTTCAATAGCATTTCCCAGTTCTTCCTCACTGTGAGACGATCGCGGGTATCCCCGTAGACATCGAGTCCATGGGACCCGCGGTCGGGCTCATGGAGCTCGGGCCGGGCGCCCACGCGTTCACAATGCCTCTTATTAAAGAGGACGTATATATACACCCTTCTGCCTGTCCGTGCCATGTTGTGGACGTATATCGTCGTGCGCTGGTCGGCAAGCAGTTAACGACAATTCCCATAGCGACAACTCCATCATGGATTTTGGAGCAGACAGGTAGTTGAGTACTAATGTGAGGTCCCATGTAGAAACTTAGCTTTACTACAGTCTTAAAATTCGAAGAGGTCCACTGAGTATCGCTGAAGGCCGACATGGAAGAGATGTGTCCTTTGAGGGTGCTTGCACTCAGGCCCAAGTCGAGACCTCTTTGAAGAAAACCGAGGACCTGACAAACTCTTGCTTTCCTAGAGAAAAAACTTCTGATGTAGCATATTCTTGGATTTTTGCCAGACTTTGTCGAAGACTTTGTTCATGCTGCTCTTCCATGCTCCCTGATAAGTGATACATTTAGCATGTGAACACAGGGACCACATCCCAGCAGAGCAGGATGGACAGCCCAAACCTTATACGAGCTAGGTGGGAGACATGTGCCAATTTCCTGGATCCTGTTCCTTCACAGGGTCAGTGAAAATGACTTCTTTAAGCCTCGTACACACGATCGGATTTTCCGCGGACAAAGCGTAGGACCTTTGTCTGAAGGGCATTGGCCGTGAACTTGTCTTGCATACAAACGGCAAAGAATTGTCGTCCAACAAACACAAAACTACGTGGGTTTTCAGCTCTTTAGCGCCACCCTTTGGGAAACTTCTGCTAATGTTGTCTTATGACTAGCATTGCTTCTGAGCATGCGTGTTTGTACTTTGGATTTTTTTACGACGGACTTGTGTATACACGATCGGAAAATCAGACGAGACACATTTGTTGTCGGAAAATTTTAAAGCATGCTATCCCACATTTGTTGTCGGAAATTCGGTTGTGAGGCCGGTTGGATGTACTGCCAAATTCTTTGAAATGCCTTTGGAGACGGCTTATGGCAGAGAAATTAACATTCAATTCATGGGCAACAGCTCTGGTGGACATTCCTGCAGTCAGCATGCCAATTGCACGCTCCCTCAAAACTTGGAACATTTGTGGCATTGTGCTGTGTGATAAAACTGCACATTTTAGAGTGACCTGTTATTGTGACCAGCCTAAGGCATACCTGTGCAATAATCATGCTGTCTAATCAGCATCTGGATATGCCACACCTGTGAGGTGGATGGATAATTTCGGCAAAGGAGAAGTGCTCACTAACACAGATTTAGCCCAGGTTCACACTGGGCTGCGGGAATGAAGCCGTGCGAGTTCAGCTGAACTCGCACGATTTCACTCCCGCTTGTCAGTCCCGATTTCGGCCGCGATTACAGAGACATCTGTGCAGTTTCTGCACAGATGTCAATGTAAATCGCGGTCCGAAATCACAAAAAGTAGTACAGAAACCATACAGATGCGGCGTTGCACCGATTAGGACAGTGCCATTGCCGGCAATTGCTGGCAAATGCCGCCGTTTTGACATGCGATGTGACACCAGTGTGAACCAGGGTTTAGACAATATTTAAGAGAAATAGGCCTTTTGTGTACATAGAAAAATTTGTAGATCTTTAAGTTCATCTCATGATAAATAGGGGCAAACACAAAAGTGTTGTGTTTATAATTTTGCTCAGTGTGTATATAAAGCAGCCAAAAATGTTTATGCATATACAGTGCCCTGGATTTGGAAATGTTTTGGGTGGATTAGGTTGTAATTGGATGAAATTATCTTTTATCTAGTTTTTAGAAGAAAAAAAAATCTGCAGTGTTTTATCTGTTTATATCTCTGGGAAATCCTTTTGGAAAACCGCTTTGGATATGTGATAAACTCGGCACTACAGACCAGTGGCGGCTGGTGCTCAAATTTTTTGGGGGGGCGCAAACAAACTGAAAAAAAAAAATCATCAATTGCCGCCACTGTGCCCATTAAACGCAGCCACTGTGCCCAAATGCCACTAGTTTGTCCCCAAATGCAGCCAGTTTCTCCCCCATATGCAGCCAGTTTCTCCCCCATAATACAGCCAGTTTCTCCCCCATAATACAGCCAGTTTCTCCCCCATAATACAGCCAGTTTCTCCCTCATAATACAGCCAGTTTCTCCCCCATATGCAGCCAGTTTCTCCCCCATAATACAGCCAGTTTCTCCCCCATAATGCAAACAGTTTCTCCCCCATAATGCAGCCAGTTTCTCCCCCATAATGCAGCCAGTTTCTCCCCCATAATACAGCCAGTTTCTCCCCCATATGCAGCCAGTTTCTCCCCCATATGCAGCCAGTTTCTCCCCCATATGCAGCCAGTTTCTCCCCCATAATACAGCCAGTTTCTCCCCCATAATGCAGCCAGTTTCTCCCCCATATGCAGCCAGTTTCTCCCCCATATGCAGCCAGTTTCTCCCCCATATGCAGCCAGTTTCTCCCCCATAATGCAGCCAGTTTCTCCCCCATAATGCAGCCAGTTTCTCCCCCATATGCAGCCAGTTTCTCCCCCATATGCAGCAAGTTTCTCCCCCATAATGCAGCCAGTTTCTCCCCCATAATGCAGCCAGTTTCTCCCCCATATGCAGCCAGTTTCTCCCCCATATGCAGCCAGTTTCTCCCCCATAATGCAGCCAGTTTCTCCTCCATAATGCAGCCAGTTTCTCCCACATAATGCAGCCAGTTTCTCCCCCATAATGCAGCCAGTTTCTCCCCCATAATGTGTTTCTCCCCCATATGCAGCCAGTTTCTCCCCCATATGCAGCCAGTTTCTCCCCCATAATGCAGCCAGTTTCTCCCCCATAATGCAGCCAGTTTCTCCCCCATATGCAGCCAGTTTCTCCCCCATAATGCAGCCAGTTTCTCCCCCATATGCAGCCAGTTTCTCCCCCATAATGCAGCCAGTTTCTCCCCCATATGCAGCCAGTTTCTCCCCCATATGCAGCCAGTTTCTCCCCCATAATGCAGCCAGTTTCTCCCCCATAATGCAGCCAGTTTCTCCCCCATAATACAGCCAGTTTCTCCCCCCTAGCCCTGCACTTACCTTCCTTGAGTCAGCGCCGTCCTTCTTCCGTCCTCCATGTCTTCTCCCGCCCTCGATGTCACTTCAGCCAATCAGGTTACCGGTAACCAGACCCAGTGAACCTGATTGGCCAGGGAACGCACCCCTGTGCATCCTCTCATTAGATATTTAGAAGCCGATTACAGCCCTCAGGCTGTAGTCGGGAAGCCTATCAGAGCCTGCTGGCTCTGATAGGCACTTCTAAAGGCCAATCAGACGCTGTGATTCAGATGGCCGGCGCTCAAGGGGCTGGCCATCTGAATAGTGGGCGGCAGCAATACATAGGTTCATGCAATGCATGAACCTATGTATTGTTGTGAGTGACGGCCGGGCGCAGAAGCGAGTGGTAGCGGCGCTTCTGCGCCCACTATGGTCGCGCCGCCATGTGTGAAAAAAAGACATTAAAAAAAAAAAAAAAAAAACTCTTAAAGGGCCCGTACTCTTAGCAGGACATGTGGGTACATGTTGTTGTTATTATTGTCATTTTATTCACATGGCAGAGGTATATACTGTGTTTCCCTGAAAATTAGCCCGGGTCTTATATTAATTTTGGCAACCAAAACACAATAGGGCTTATTTTCGGGGTAGGGCTTGCCATTTAATGTGCTGTCTTCTCTCCCCTCTCCCTCCATGCCTGTCAGGAATCCCCAGTGTGAACATAGTAAAAGTGGTTGTAAAATGCTAGAATCCTCTCTATTACAGTAGTATATAATGTAAAAGGTGTGTGTTTCTGTAATCTAATTGTGTCAAATATCTTCTTATAGCTCCACTCGGCGCTTCAGTTAACCGCCGGAGCTGTTTTCCACACTCCGAGCACTGCAGAGGGAGGGGAGCCTGAGATCCCCTGCTGACAGCTGGGAGAAGAGGAGAGAAATGGGAGATCAGCTGAGCACCGTTTGGCGCTTCCGTGACCCGCCGGAGCTCTCTTCCCTGATCCGAGCACTGCAGAGGTCGGGGGCGAGATTCTCTGTTGACAGCTTGGAAAAGAGGAGGAGAGCAGCAGATCAGCTGAGTGCCGAGCGGCGCTGTACCTAAGGTATTTGACTCAATTCGATTACAGACATACACACCTTTTAAATAATATACTACTGTAATAGAGTGGATTCTAGGATTTTACAACCACTTTAAACTAGGGCTTATTTTCAGAGTAGGGCTTATATTGTATTTTATGTGCATTAATATGGTGTAGGTGGAATCAGAGATTATTGACACTAGCTTTCATTTTGTTTAGACGGCATTTGCATCCAAGGTGCTTTTTTTACTTTACAGGTATTAGCAATTACATTAGATATACTTAATACTGATTTATATTAAGACTAAGCTTTTTTGTGAGTTTCTTTTTTTTTTTACCAACAAAAATGTGTTTATTGAATCAAAGGTGGTACACAGCCATAAATATCAAAAACAATAATCAGCACTTCCATGTACATGACCAAGTAATGCATAACAGGGTTAAATTAGCAACTTCACAGTACCTTTTTTCCCCCACAATATTGCAACTATGAGCAGAGTAAGGCCCCTTTCACACTGGCACGTTTTTCAGGCGGTTTAGCGCTAATAATAGCGCTGTTATACCGCCTGAAAAAATCGTGCCCTGTAGTCTTCAATGTGAAAGCCCAAAGGCTTTCACACTGAAGCGGTGCGCTAGCAGGACCGCTCCAAAAGTCCTGCTAGCCGCATCTTTACAGCGGTGAAGAAGCGGTGTGTTCACCGCTCCTTTACCGCGGCTGCCCATTGAAATCAATGGGACACCGCGGTAATACCGCCCGCAAACCGTGGCAATAGCCGCGGTTTGCGGGCGGTATTAACCCTTTTTCGGCGGTAATAACGACGGTATAGCGGCGCTGAAAATCGCGCCGCTATACCGCCACCGCACCTGCCCGCCCCAGTGTGAAAGGGGCCTTACACTCCCACATTTAGCCAAATAATCTGTCCGCGACCAGGTCCACCGGGGCAATCCCCGGTGTATCTAGCCACGGTGCCCAGAGACTTTCATACTTCTGAACGCTCCCCCTGTTCTGGTAAATTAGTTTTCTTTATCGTACATCACAGGACACAGAGCGGCATAGTAATTACTATGTGGGTTATAGAGCTTACCTTCAGGTGATGGACACTGGCACACCCAAGACAGGATGTCCCCTCCCTATATAACCCCTCCCATATCGGGAGTACCTCAGTTTTGTTGCCAGTGTCTAAAGGTGTTGGTCACGGTCAAGCATGTATTCAAGTTAGCTCTGCGTATGGTCTTTGAGGCCTAAAGGCGAGCTATTCCGGATCCGTCAAAAGTGCTTCAATGCCAAAATGGACGGTACCCGGGCCTCGGGGAAGAAGATGTGGACCATCTACGAGGTTTGGCCTGTAATGCTTCTCTTAGGAGGGCTGGACCCTGGGATCCAGTACTCTGGTCAGACCCAATACCAAGAGGTTTTCTGGCAGGGTGCTGTACAGGTCCAGGGGAGTGGTGTTCCTTTCAGTAGGACCCCGGTCCCTGAAGGTCAAATGACATTGCCCGCCAAAGGGGCGAAGTTTGGGCTGTCTGTTCCGAACAGGGTCCTGTGGCGGGGACAGGTAAGTGAGGGTCCCTGATGAACTTGGTCCAGCAGGGACCCTTCAAAACTAATATGTTTGCCTGTATTTTACCTACATGGTATATTTTCCACTGTACCTGATGCCTAAAATATCTTTGATAAACCTGAAATGTATTTTCTTATGGTTCTATTGGACATTACGTAGTACCCCTGTTTGGCCACAGGAGGGAGATACTTGAGAATGTCTATATAGCTGGGCATACCTTCTATAAGTGTAATGCCTAGACAGATGGAGGAGCATTCTTCTATGTACAAGCTCTGCAGTACCCATCTGTAAAAATGTTACCATACCTGCTAGGGGGACCTGGAAACAGCGTTCTTAGACATGGCGCTGTGGTCTCCCTCTATAGTGTCAGCTAGGCTCCAATGTAAAACTGCAGCTCCCAGTCGGAAGCCTATGGCGGAAAAGTTCCTCCTGCTCCTCTCCCTATTCCTTCCAGGTAGTGTTTGACGCGCGCGCATTGGCGCACGCGCGCTTCTGCGCATGTGCGGGCGTCCTCTGCTTTAAAAAGACAGCCTCTGCGAGACATGCTGTAAGAGGACGGACACATCAGCAGAGCTCCTTGGTGACATTTATTTTTGATATTATATTGGGCACACTACAGGTGGTGATACAGGCATCCCCAAGGCACATTAGTTTAGTCACCTGACTAGCTCTGATAGCAAGCTTGTACGCTAGACTATAGCTAGTAGTGGGTGCATTTTTGGCTGTAAGTCCTTAGCTTGAGCTAGGACTATGCCTTCCAAGGACTCTGGGAGTAAAAATCCTAGGAGGCTAAAGGGTTCGCCATCGGGCTCTGAGGATCTGGGGCTTGCTCCTACTAATATATCCTCGTGGAATGGAAAAAATTGCGCTATGGGTAAAAAGTTAATTAATAAAAGTCCAAAGATATAGAGTCCTTATAGAACAAAAGTAATGACAAAACCAACGCAAACAGCAAAAGGCACTGTGCTTGTCATAGATGTCTGGGCAGATCTTATCAAGGTATATGCTTACCAGATGATAAGCCAATATAGACAAATGGCTATAGCCCAGCCTAGGCCTTTGTTTGACACGCCAGTGTCAATTCCTCCAATGAAAGTGAATAGCAGCAATGGGGGGATGGCTCCACAGAATGCGTTGGTACGTGTATCCAAGGAAGCAAATTTTTGGAATAAAAAAACAAAACAAAGAAAAACACATAGCGTAATCCTGCTACATAAAATGTCTCTATGTTATGTAAAAAGTATGGGATGGAAAAGACAAAACAGCACCCAGTGTGTGGCCTCTATTTATCGTGAACCATCACCATATATGGGGTCTCCTCACCAGATATAAATGTGAAAAAAACCTTGTTAATAGACAGCCTTCATGGAACACATCCACCAGTGTGTGAAAACCGCCACCTTACACAGAGTCTGCTTACCAGAATAATCCAAACTTTATGCAGTGTATTGATCATAGGCTAGTAGATGGCTGGAGGGATGTGGATGTCACTCTCACAGATCTGATTCTAACAGGTGGATCAATCAACGATCCTCGCAATTATGATAGCTCCGTGGGGCCCATACAGAGGTTATATCTCGGTAAGCAGTAAAACGATCAAAATGAAAGCCGGCCGGCTACGAGCAAACTCCCGTCCTAACGAGCGTGGTGACGTCAGCACGTACCCCCTTAGACGCGTTTCGTCATCATAGACATTGTCAATAAGGGACGGGTAGCGAGCTGAATCACCACATTATAAGTGATGGAAAACCGCGTTCATATCTATGGACTATTTGTAAGGTTGCCCTTAGTTTAAAAACTGACAAGAAAAGATGGAAACACGAGACCATAAATCATTAGCCTCGATCTGGATCTTGAGCGTGAGTCAATACCCACCATCCAAACTACTGGCAAAACAACATGTCCATCCCTGAGAACGAGAACATAAATTAAAAATTACTCCTATAAAATTAAAAATGTGTTTGCGTACACATGTGAAAATAAGTGAGATGAAAGAGGATAAAAAGAGACAATAATTAGCTGAAAAGCAAAATAATATGTCTCCAAAATTTATAAAAACATGAAATTATCTACATATTGTATCATAGTGACCAATGACATTGGGCCATCCTGGCACCTATGGTGTATGAATGTGTATAATATCAATGTAAATAAGTGAAATTGTGATTAGAATTATTTCAGCACAATATATTAAAAATAAATAGTTATAAAAATACAAAATTAATGAATTATATGAATCTCAATTACAAAAAAAGCATGTAAAAAGCCCCTTATAGCAAAAAAACGCTCCACATGCTTTCTGTAAGATTCTGATATTAAGTGCAGTGAAAAATTATTGCATATATGAAATATGCCATATAGTGCATATATTGTGAATAATAATTATTTGTGAATAAATCAATACTATATTATAAATAAATAATAATTAATAAATTAATAATAATATTATTTGAGATTGCAAGGTCGGCTACACTAAAAAGGAACCGGCCATTGCAAATCCAAAAACTAAATAGAACACAAAAAATGAAGAATAAAAATTATATGAAGTATGGATATAAATAGACCCTCTGTTTAAATAAAAACTCATACGCATGACCCAGATCGAGTTTACAGAGCCTAAACATCTATGAATTATCAATGAAGGCATTGACATCAACGTCAATGTTTAATCCATGGGGTATATAGGTTTTGGCCTTAAAAATCCATGACATTTCCAATCTGGAGATGTCCCTGACGAGAGAACTGCCCCTCCACTTGGGGCTAAATTTGTCAATACCCAAAAACATAGTGTTTGAGGGGTCCCTCTTGTGTACTAGTCTATAATGCTTAGATACAGAATGATTTTTAAAACCGGATTTAATGTTTGTGATATGTTCATTTAATCTAACCTGTAGGGGGCGCTTAGTCCTCCCTATATATTGTAACCCACAGGGGCATTGGAGTAAGTAAACCACGCCCTCCGTGGAACAGGTTATGAACGGTTTAATTTCATATCTAGTCTGTGTACTAGTGGACAAAAAGCTGGTTGTCCTTCTTTGGGTGCAGCTATTAAGGGAACAAACTCTACATTTGTGGCATTGGTAGTATCCTGTAAAATGTCCAAAAAAGCTAATTCTAGATGGGGGGTCAAGAATATTGGGTGACACCCTATTTCTTAACGAAGGGGCCCCTCTAAATACAACCTGTGGCCTCTCAGGCAGGATATTCCTCAATGTATGGTCATTGTTCACTATATGCCAGTGTTTGGACAACATCTGTTTAATTCTCTTATGTTGTAGGGAATATGTAGTGATAAATGTAACACCCTGTACGGCATTACCAACTGGATGGCGGGGTCTCTCCACCAGGAGATCATCCCGATTTAAAGATTTGACTGTATCCAAAGTAGTCATCAGACTTGATTCAGTATAACCCTTTTCAACAAACCTTTGGGTAAGTATTTGTGCCTGTTGTAGGAACTCCTCTTGGTTGGAGCAATTCCTCTTGAGTCTAATATATTGACTCTCTGGGATTAACCCAAGCCAAGGCCTATGATGGCAACTAGTGGTAGGTATGAATGAGTTCCTATCGGTAGACTTGAAGTATGTCGAAGTGGTCACTTTATTCCCCTCAATTCTGATTTTTAAATCTAAAAAATTGATTTCTGAATGATTCATCTCATACTTCAATTCAATGCCTCTCTCGTTGACATTGAGAGAGGTCATATAGGCATGGAGGGATGATGGATCCCCCTCCCACAGGAGGAGGATGTCATCTATGTATCTAGCCCACAACCCAAGCTGTGGCGTGCGGCCAGCATAGATGACATCCTCCTCCCACCTGGCCATAAATAAATTGGCCAGGCTGGGTGCATATTTAGCCCCCATAGCCACCCCTCTATCTTGTCTGTAAAATTGGTTACAGAACCAAAAATAGTTGTGGGTGGCTGCAAATTCCAACAGTTCCATCACAAACAAGATCTGATCAGGATGGAGACCCGAATCCCTATTAAGAAAACATAAGACTGCTTCAAATCCTAGATTATGAGGAATTATTGTATAAAGTGATGTGACATCAGCAGTCACCAAAATTGTGCCAGGCTTGATGTCTAACTGCGACAGAATGTTAATCACATGTCGCGAATCTTTGACATATGATGGCATCTGTCTAACCAGAGGCTGCAGAAAAAAATCTATATATCTGCCCACCCGGGACGTCAATGAGTCTATACCACTCACAATTGGACGTCCCGGGGGGCAGACAGGGTTCTTGTGGATCTTGGGTAGATAATACATAGTTGGTGTCCTCGGTGCCTGAGGAACCAAAAATAAACCCTCTTTTTTATTTAGAATCCCAGCTGATAATCCCCTAGATATAATTCTGTTTAACTCACGTAAATATACAGACTTGGGGTCAGCTGGTAAGGGGGTATAAGTATCTACATCACTCAATATTTTGTTCATCTCTGCCATATAATCCTTTTTATCTAGTACTACAATACCCCCCCCCCCCCCCTTATCGGCAGGTCTAATCACCAAGTTTTTATTTTGACATAAAGTGTCAAGGCCTTCCTGCATAAATTTATTGTTTCTAGCTTTTTTTATTTCAAGAGACTCAAGATCTCTAATCATTACATCTCTGAATATTTTAAGCGATGGTGCCAACACCCCTGGGGGGTTGAAGAGAGAGGCGTTGGCTAATCCAGAATGGAGATATTCATTAGACACTTGATTGCTAATGCTCACAATGGGATTGATAGTCATATATCTTTTAATATTTAGTTTTCTAACAAATCTGTGAATATCCATATAGGTCTCAAATTTATCTAAACTTCTGGGAGGAGCATATTTAAGTCCCTTGTCCAGAACTATTTTTTCTGAATCTGTCAGAGTCTGAGAGCTAAGGTTGAAAATACCCTGGCCTATCACATCCTTGGCCTTTTCTGCTGCTCGCAGGCGCCTCCCCCCTCTGACTCCTCGTTTTTTTCTACCGGCCTTTTTAGGCCTTGAGTTGGCCGGGAAAAACCCCAATTTCCCTGGCCATTATTGGTTGGGTGTCTTTGGTTAGGTGTTTCAAACCTTGGGGGCGGGGGATAAGATGTATTTGTAGGTCCCTCTCTCGATTGAAAATGGGGCTCATAATAACCAAAATCCTCATCACAAGCCTCCCTATCTCTGAGGGGGAAAAAATGGTTACCATGAGTGGGCATTCCCCAAGGATGCTCACTCTGAGCTCCATAAGGTGAATATTGGTTAGACCCATCATTCCTCCACCAATCTGGGTTACCTGTCTTATGACCCCTTCCTCCACCCGGAAGATTGCGCCCCCTCTGGGGTAATGGCATCCTATGCCAAGCTGGTGGATTAGAATATTGTGGTCCGTAATCATTTGTATAACTGGACCTAGTGTTAGGACCCCAATGTTGAGAAGTGTTATTATGTACAGATCCCCCTCTATTAGAGTTACCCGGAGGTCTACGAGGTGATTGATAGACATTTTGACCTCCTGTCTTAATAGATTTTACAATCCCCCCATTCTTTTTCGTAGGGTTCGGAATGTGAGATTTTATCTGATGTACTAATGGTATAGTACCACTAGCATCAGTACTCTGAGTTGAAACTTCCATTTCTGAGTTATTTTGTTCATTCAACAGCTTTTTCTGCCAATCGAACACGATGTTATTTTGGTAGTCAATTAGATCTCGGTTATATTTTTTCTTTTTTTTGATCTTTTGATCTTTATCCTCTTTCTCAATAACCTTTAGCAGACCTTGTGACTTATCTCTATACTCATCGCTATCTTTCACAGAAACGAGTTTCTCTTTGATAATTTTGATTTCTTTGTCTAATTTGGCTAGTTTGATGGTTTTCCTATCAATTAGAAACCTCAGGAAGGAAACACCTGCCTTGTTGAAATAGTTAAACCATTCCTCCAAGTCTGTGTCTCCCCTCTGTGGAGCAACCTCCCACCTTAAGCTTCTGGGGACCATCGAGTTTTTTATATAGGTCTCCAGATAAGCAATATCCCATTGAGTATGGGTTTCAGAGACCAACAAATTTTTTAATCTCAAAAATAAACCTCCAAGGTCTCCCTCCTCCTCCCTATAAAGTTCAAAAACTCCATCCACATTAACCACCTTAGTGGCCCTAAAATCGAAAATATCCATTCTATTGACTAAGATTATCTCGAATTATACTATAATAGACAGCAGCAGTAATAATATCAGAATGAAATATGGAAAGGGAAAAAATATATATATCCTCCCCTGATAAATCAGAGGTAGTTACCCAAGGGGAGCCATCAGGAATGCTAGGTGCTGCGGCTGCCCTCAGTTCCCCTGCTCCGGTATATGTGACAGAGGAGGCTTTTACCTCTGCTCTGGGAGGATTAGAACAAAGATTGGCGGCATTAATCGCTTCCTCCCTGCCGGAAAAAAAGCGCGCCAGATCTCCATCTCCACCGTTACAGTATCTAACAGCAGAGCAATTGTCTCAGGATGAAATTGATTTTCCTGCAGGGGATCAGGAGGATGATGCAGCCTCGGAGGAATCTACTTTAGAGGAACCGTTTTCAGCCTCCCAGGCTGAAAGATTGTTAGTTCAGTCTTTAACAGACATGGTTCGGTCAGCTTTCAAGCTGCCCCTTTCAGAACCAGCAACTACATCGGTTTCTTCATTGGGCTCTTTGAAAGCCCCGCAGGCTAATGGTTCCTTTCCAATGCATCCATTGCTAGAAAATCTCATCTATAAGGATTGGGAACATCCTGATAAACTGTTCCTTCCTCCCAAAAAGTTTTCTGTGGTATATCCTATGGAGGAAAAGTTCACCAAAAAATGGAGCCTTCCTACTGTGGACGCTGCCATCTCCTCTGTGAACAAATCCCTGACATGTCCAGTGGACAATGTACAGATGTTTAAAGATCCAACAGATAAAAAGTTGGAAACCCTATTAAAGACTGCTTTTTCTACAGCTGGTGCTGTAACTCAGCCTGCAGTGGCAGCCATTGGCATCTGTCAGGCCTTGAAAGACCAGATGAAGCTGGCTTTAAAAGACATGCCAGTTCAGCAGGTGCAGGATTTAGCAGATCTACCTAGGGCTTTATGTTTTGCGGTTGACGCCATTAAAGATTCAATTCATCAGGTCTCCCGCCTTACGCTGGTGTTGGTACACATACGTAGACTCCTATGGCTGAAAAACTGGTCAGCCGAGACGCCCTGTAAAAAGCTCCTGGCTGGATTTCCATTCCATGGGGAGCGGTTATTTGGTGAGGACTTGGATAGATACATCCAGAAAATCTCCAGTGGGAAGTGTGTGTTTTACCTGTTAAAAGGAAATTCAGGGGTCCTGCCTTCAAGCGGCCCACCTCGCCAGTCCCAGGAACTTCAGCCTCTAAGCAGTTCCGACGGCCTCCCCGATCAAATCCTGGAGGGAGCGTTCAGGGACAGCCACAGGGTAATAAAAAACCCTGAAACCGAAGGAATACTAAACCAGCCCTCAAGTCGGCCTTATGAAGGGTCGCCCCCACTCAGACGAGTGGGGGGAAGACTTTTGTTGTTTTCAGGGGCTTGGCGAGAGACGACCTGGGACAGATGGGCTCTCTCCACGGTATCCCTGGGATACAAGTTGGAGTTACAGGAATTTCCTCCTTCTTGGTTTATAACATCAAACGTCTCAAAAGATCCAGTAAGGAGAAGATCTCTCCTTTCGGCGTTAGACCGACTATTATCCCAAGGGGTAATTGTGGAGGTTCCGGTAAAGGAACAGAGGTTGGGATTTTACTCAAACCTCTTTACTGTTCCAAAGCCCAACGGAGATGTAAGACCCATACTAGATCTCAAAGGTCTAAACAAATTCCTAATCGTCAAATCGTTCCGTATGGAATCAATTCGGTCAATAGCCGCCTCCCTACAAGGGGGAGAATGGTTGGCGTCCATCGATATCAGGGACGCTTATTTACATGTTCCTATATTCCCCAGTCATCAAAAGCTTCTACGCTTTGCGGTGGAACAGCGCCATTATCAGTTTGTGGCGCTACCCTTCGGGTTAGCCACGGCTCCGCGAGTGTTCACAAAGATCTTGGCCCCTCTGTTGGCCGACTTAAGAACTCGGGGAATATCTATAAGGGCCTACCTAGATGATCTATTGATAATAGATCAGTCGGCTTCCAACCTAAGGGTTGCTGTACACAACACGGTACAATACCTGGAATCCCTGGGCTGGGTCCTAAATCTGGACAAGTCGGCCTTGCAGCCAGCAAGAAGACTCGAATATTTAGGCTTACTCATAGACACAGACCAAAGAAAGTTTTTTCTGCCTCAGGCAAAAATCTCTTCCTTAAGAGAACTAATTCAAGCGATCTGTGCAAAGAGACAGCCATCCATTCGTCTTTGCATGCGGTTGCTGGGAAAGATGGTGGCCTCATTCGAAGCAGTTCCGTATGCTCAATTCCATTCAAGGAAATTGCAGAACGCCATCCTATCCGCCTGGAACAAAAAGGTTCAAGCCCTAGACTTCCCAATGTCCCTGGCATCGTCAGTACGCAGGAGTCTATGTTGGTGGTTGGTACCCCAAAATTTACAAAAGGGAAAGTCGTTCATTCCAATCTCTTGGAGGGTAGTAACTACGGATGCCAGCCTTCTAGGCTGGGGGGCAGTACTGGAGCAATGTTCACTCCAGGGAAAGTGGTAGAATATCGAGAAGACCATGCCCATCAACCTGCTGGAAATTCGGGCGGCACGGTTGGCCCTGGAAGCATGGACTTCCAAGCTACATGGGTCTCCTGTCAGGATCCAATCAGACAATGCCACAGCTGTGGCATACATCAATCACCAAGGGGGCACCAAGAGCGGTGCAGCCCAGAAGGAGGTGAATCATATCCTGATATGGGCAGAAAAACATTTCCCATGTATATCCGCTATCTTTATTCCAGGAATAGAGAATTGGAAAGCAGACTTCCTGAGTCGGCAGCAGTTATCCCCAGGGTAATGGTCTCTTCACCCCGACATCTTTCAGACAATATGTCAGAGATGGGGGACACCAGATGTAGATCTATTCGCATCCAGGTTCAACAAGAAATTGAACAGCTTTGTGTCCAGGACGAGAGACCCGCTCACTTGCGGATCGGATGCTCTGGTGTTCCCATGGGATCAGTTTGCACTAATATATGCGTTCCCTCCGCTGCAGCTACTACCTCGACTCCTCCGCAGAGTCAGGATGGAAAGGAGGCCGGTGATTCTGGTAGCCCCAGCATGGCCTCGGAGATCCTGGTACGCGGAAATTGTAAGAATGTCTGTAGGCAAGCCTTGGACCCTTCCGCTTCGGCCAGACCTGCTCACGCAGGGTCCGATATACCACCCTTCTTTACAAATTCTAAATTTAACGGTCTGGCTATTGAATCCCACATTCTAAGAGAGAGAGGTCTCTCTAACACAGTGGTGTCTACGATAATCAATGCTAGAAAGCCAGTATCTAGACATATATATTATAGAGTTTGGAAGGCGTATGTGGCATGGTGTGAAGCCAAGAAATGGCATCCTCGGAAGTACGTCATAGGCAGAATACTTTACTTCCTACAGTGGGCTGTTGTCAAAAACCTAGCCTTAAGTACTATTAAGGGACAGGTTTCGGCCTTATCGATATTTTTTCAAAGGCCATTAGCTACACATTCGCTAGTAAAAACCTTCTTGCAGGGTGTGACTCGTATCAACCCACCAGTGAGGTCTCCCATATGTCCATGGGACTTAAACTTGGTTCTATCAGTTCTTCAAAGACAACCTTTTGAACCATTACTCCACTTTCCTTTAGTGCTCCTCACCAGGAAATTAGTGTTCTTGGTAGCTATATCCTCAGCCAGGAGGGTATCGGAATTAGCAGCTTTATCTTGCAAGGAGCCATATTTGATTATCCATAAGGATAGAGTGGTTTTACGTACACATCCAGCCTTTCTTCCGAAGGTCGTGTCAAGTTTTCATTTGAACCAAGATATGGTTCTTCCTTCCTTTTTTCCCAAACCTAGTTCGGTGGAAGAGAAATTATTACATTCTTTGGATGTAGTAAGAGCAGTTAAAGCCTATCTTGAAGCTACTGCTATGATTCGAAAAACTGATGTTTTGTGTATTCTGCCAGAAGGCCCCAGAAGGGGCCAGGCAGCGTCGAATTCTACTATTTCTAAGTGGATTCGGCAGGTTATTATTCAAGCCTATGGTCTAAGAAAGAAGGTGCCTCCATTTAAAATTACAGCACACTCTACTAGAGCGGTTGGTGCTTCTTGGGCAGTGCATCACCAGGCCTCCTTGGCTCAAATCTGTAAGGTCGCAACTTGGTCTTCAGTCCACACATTCACAAAATTTTATAAGGTGGATGTAAGAGGTCATGAGGATATCGCCTTTGGGCGTAGTGTGCTGCAGGCTGCAGTATAGATCCTCATGCCTGATGGCGCCCAGCTTGTTATGGTGTCTCCCTCCCCTCATTTTGGCATTGCTTTGGGACATCCCACATAGTAATTACTATGCCGCTCTGTGTTCCGTGATGTACGATAAAGAAAATAGGATTTTTATAACAGCTTACCTGTAAAATCCTTTTCTTGGAGTACATCACGGGACACAGAGCTCCCACCCCTCTTTTGGGGACACTTATTGCTTTGCTACAAAACTGAGGTACTCCCGATATGGGAGGGGTTATATATGGAGGGGACTTCCTGTTTTGGATGTGCCAGTGTCCATCACCTGAAGGTAAGCTCTATAACCCACATAGTAATTACTATGCCGCTCTGTGTCCCGTGATGTACTCCAAGAAAAGGATTTTACAGGTAAGCTGTTATAAAAATCCTATTTTTCCATACGTAGCATATCCCCTATCTTACATATCCATTCCCTCGAAGCTGGTGGTGTCTCAGATTTCCAGTACAACATAATCAGCCTCCTGGCTTGGAACATCACCCTTTGAACAGCCTCCCTGGTGTGCACTGCCATTACATGTTCCTCCACCACCCCCAAGAGGCATACCTTGGGATCTACCGGTGGGGATATCTTGAACACAGAATTGACCACGTTCACCACTTCATTCCAATATAGATGCAACTTGGGGCAACGCCACAGGAGGTGAATGAGGTCCCCATAGTCTCGCTTACATCTAGTACAGGTACCCTCTGTCTGCAACCCCATCAACTGTAGTCTGTGCGGCGTGTGGTACACCCTTAAAATGATATACAATTGAGTGAGCCGTTGGGCCACATTCAGAGAGCATATACCCACCCCCTGAAATATCTCCTCCCACTCATCCCCATCCATTTGACCCACATCTCTCTCCCATCGTTCCCTCACCCTCAGGGGGTGCCGCCCCAGGAAGTATTGTAGAAGGGTATTGTAACTTTGAGAAATAAATCCCTTCGAGGTCACAGCATCCCTAATGAGGCCGAACACAGGGGTAGGAGACAAGTGCCATTCAGAAGATCTACTCTGTGCTCTAACCGCATGCTGAAGTTGCAGATACTGGAAGAACATTGAGGATGGCAGGCAAAACTCCGCCTGCAAATCCACAAATGTCCTAAGAGTGCCATTCTCAAAGACTTTTTTAACATGTGTGATCCCGTGTGCTATCCATCTAGCCCCTCCCTGCAGCTTGGCCAGTTCCGTGTACGTCTCATTATGCCAAAGAGGACTATATTCAGTGTACCCCTCGGCCTGTTGTATATATTTGCACTTGTTCCACACTTTTTGAATTAGGTTGTAAGTAGGATACTTATTATTTGGCTTTGCAAATGCCAGGGCCTCCAATGCCAGGGGAATGGGACCCGCATCTACTGTGCGGAGCATGAGTGCCTGGGAAGAGCCAGCCGGCTCGGTTCCAAAGCACCCCACCAGGTGCTGTAGTTGGGCTGCCAGGTAGTACAACCACGGGTTGGGCAGTGCCAGCCCGCCATCGTCATCGTCCTTAGGCCGCTGAAGATATTCCAATTTTATCCTTGGGGGTTTATTCTTCCATTTTAAGGCGCGAAAGATGGAATTAACCATTCTAAAAGTTTTTAGAGGGACCACTACAGGGGCATTGTGAAGACAGTAGAGTAATTGAGGCATAAGGATCATCTTCACCACATTTACTTTGCCTGCCACTGACATGTGAAGGCCGTTCCATGTCCTAACCCTCTCTCTAAGCCTCTGTAGCAGGGGCAAAATATTCAATCGGCCAAAATCCCTCGGATTGGAAGTGATCTGGATCCCCAAGTATTTAAAGGAGGTAGTGACTGGGATAGGGCACGAGGGGGCCACTGTCTGTGTGGCGTCCCCGTCTAACAGTAATAGGGCAGACTTCGACCAGTTAATTTGTAGACCCGAGTAGACCCCATGGCCTCCCGCAGGGACTCGTCAGTATCTCCCAGCATAAGCAGGGTGTCATCAGCATAAAGCATTATCTTCTCCTGCAGGAGACCATAGCAAAATCCCACAATGTGCTCATTAGCCCTTATCTCCATGACCAGGGGTTCAATAGCCAGTGCAAAGAGCAGAGGGGACAACGGGCAGCCTTGCCTCGTCCCCCTCCTCAATGCAAAGTCCTGTGACAGAAAACCAAAGGCCCGAATGGCAGCCTCAGGTCCGCTGTACAGGAGGCGTACCCACGCTATATATGTATCACCGAATCCAAAGCGCTCCAACACCGCCCACAAGTATGTCCAATTAATACTGTCAAATGCCTGCCCTTAGTGCCATCCAGGGACAGTAAAGCCCTGCTTCCCGGATTATCAACATCTGATTGCATATTCAAAAATAACCGCCATATGTTAATGGCCGTGGATTTATTTGGCATAAACCCTGCCTGATCATCATGTATGAGGGAGGCTATAACCTTATTAAGTCGCATTGCTAATACTTTTGCAAGGATTTTAATATCGCATTGTAACAAGGAGATTGGCCTGTATGATCCCGGGTCAACCGGTTCTTTACCCGGTTTAAGGAGCAGTACAATATTGGCTTTTGCCATAGAAGGTGGAAGGACTCCCACCTCCAAGGCAGCATTAAACACCTTTAATAAACGTGGTAGCAGTACTTCCGCATGTTGCTTGTATACTTCCATGGGAATCCCATCCTCCACCGGTGCCTTACAATTAGGGAACCCGGTAGAACCCAGCCAACTCCTGCATTAGACCCAGCCAACTCCTGCATTAGACCCGAGTAGACCCCATGGCCTCCCGCAGGGACACTGCCACCTGCAATTCCTCCACTGTAAGAGGTGCATCTAAGTCCTGCCGCTGTCCCGCAGTAAGCTTAGGGAAGGCTAATCCCATCAAGTACCGGACCAGATCCGCCCGATCATAGGCAGCTCCGGGGCGGTACAACTCCTCATAGAACCCAGCCAACTCCTGCATGATAAGTTCCGGGGATCTGACCAGTGGCCCAACTTTGGATTTAATAGCCCCTATAGTTGGAGACCTCTGTTGAGCGTTCGCTATTCTAGCCAGCATGCGCCCTGTTTTTTCCCCCTCCTCAAAAAAGGCCTATTTGGAGAAAAAGCGTTTCTTCTCAGCAGTTGAGGAGAGCACCCGCTCGTAAGCTGACTGAGCAGCTTGCCACTCCTCCCTTGCCGAGTCAGAGGGGTCCAAGACAAAACGGTGTTCAAGATCCTTCACCTTATTCTCTGGTTCTACCACAAAATCAGAAGAAGCTCTTTTTACTTTAGTAATTTCAGTGGTCAAAATCCTTCTCAAAAATGCCTTAAAGGCCTCCCACTGCTGTATACAGGAACCCTCAGGGTCCTGAGCAGTGAAAAACCCACACACGCTCTCTTCTATAAATTCAGGGGATTTAAATAATTTCAGCCAGAATGCATTGAATTTCCACGGTGCTTTTGGGAGCGTCACCTGCTGAGAAACCACCAGGTGCACTATCAATGGGGAATGATCCGACACACTTCAGGGCCTATATTCCATTACGGATACATATTGGAGCACGTGTGCATTTCCCACCACCAAGTTAATCCTGGACAGACTGCCGTGTGATTTGGAAAAACATGAATATTGTCTTACCCCCGGGTGACGATGTCGCCAAACATCCACCCAGCCCACCTCTTGCAACAACCGCGCCAGGGGGGTACCCCTGGAGAGGGCAGAGGCTCCTACGGCCGGGTGTCTATCCAGCGAGAGGTCTAAACAACAATTAAAGTCCCCGATCACCAGCAGCGGTACCTCCGGCCTACCATCCACATAGGATATCAAAGCCCTCAGCACCACCGCCGTGAAAGGGGGGGAACATATACTCCAGCAATTACACATGTTAAGGCACCCAATCTGCAATGCAGAAACACAAATCGACCCTCGGGATCAATTAAACTGTCCATCTCTTGGTAGTCCAAGGAGCCATGAATCAAGACACTCACCCCTCTAGAGTACGAGGTGTGAGTAGAGTGATAGGCTTTATTCACCCAATTATATTGTATACACCCCACTGTCTCCTGCGTCAAATGTGTCTCTTGAAAACAGAAAATCCCAGGTTGAAACTTTTTAAGGCACATGCGTACCATAGTTCTCTTGAGGGGGGAATGCAGACCCTGCACGTTCCATGATACTATAGGAACCCCAGCCATTTGACAAAGTTAAACATAGGAACTGGCATGTAAAACATCACTGGGCCCGGAGGCCTGGTATTTCTGGAACCAATGATCCGGTCATGAGTGAGTGTATATGGTTCAGCTGTAGTGCCCACCTGAGAAGCATTACTGTTATACCGTGCAACAAAGAAGTGAAAGTAAAAAAGAAAAAAAGGAAAATTGAGGAAGCAACAGGCATTCCTCACCGGTAACATAGAACCATTTCCTGCCAACAGGGCAGGGCAACCATATACCCCCGGAAACGCACTCAGGGGGTCTCTCAAATACACAATTTGTAAATCCACGCTGACGATTTCTAAAGCTCTTGTCTTGATATGATGCAGGATACTGTCCCTCAGCCAGGGTCCATCCGGATAAGATCAGCACAAGTTCTCCACAGGAATTATGAGAAGATCCAGTAACTCTTGCGGGACATCAATCCAGTTGACTGCATCCTTGGCCGACTCAAAAAATTGTGCTTGGCCCCGCACTATCACACGGAGCTTAGCCGGGTACAACATGGCATAAGGAAGCTGTAACTGTCGGAGCCTGCGCTTCACATCAAAGAATTTTGCCCGGCGTCTCTGCACCTCAGCTAAGAAGTCAGGGTAAAAGGACACTCTGGCTCCATTATATTGTATGTTTGCCTTTTCCCGGGCAAGCCGGAGCACTGTTTCTTTGTCCCTATAATGTAGTAATCTTGCTAGTATCGGCCTAGGGGGCCCCCCAGGTTGGGATGGGAGAGATGGCACCCTATGGGCGCGCTCCACCGCAAACATAGGAGAGAAAGCATTCTTTCCAAAGATGTCCAGCAACCAGCCCTCCACATAAGCTGTGGGGTCCCTGCCTTCCACCTTCTCAGGGAGACCCACAATGCGAACATTATTCCTCCTTAGGCGGTTCTCAAAATCTTCTGCTCTGTCAATAGCCTCCATTGCAAGTCTATAGGCAGCTTTGGCATCTCTCTCAATGGGGGGTAACTGATCCTCAATTTCACTCACCCTACTTTCCACAGCAGTAGTGCGTTCCCGCATTTTTTGCATATCCTGCCGCAGCAGCGACAGTTCCTCTCTCATGGTGGCTACCGAGGCATTGCCAATGTTAACAGCCCTGAGGATATCTGCCAGCGTAGGCTGAGAAATCCCTGAAGTGTCCTGTTCACCAACCCCAGGTGCCCCAGAATCAGAGGGATCAGTCTCCTCGTTCTCACACTGTGTAGCCAAGATGGCCGCCCCAGCCTGCGTGTCATGTAAAGCAGGCTCCATGTGCTGTGAGTGTCCAGCCTCCTCTGCCCCCATCAGCCCATTCATTTTCTGGGTGTAATACACCATGTCTTTAGGTGCATCCTTACCCTGAGCCTTGGGCTGCCTCTGTCCTTTAGGTCCCATCTCCTTCCCCCTGTCAGCTCCTTGTGGGGTCCCCTTCACTGCGGACGCGGCGGCGTCATCTTGGAAATCGGGACCCATGTCAGAAAGCGTTTTCCGGGTCATTCCTCTGGTGCAGAGGGCTGGCGGAGGTTCCCCTGTTATCCCGGGATCAGCAGCTTGCAGCATATATCCGCAGAATGTCGGTAATGTGGCTGAGGGAGGATCAATACGGGATGAAGCTCAGGAGCTGTGAGAGCTGTGTCCTCTCACATGCCGGTCCAGGCCACGCCCCTTTTGTGAGTTTCTTAGTGAATGTAATCAATCCGCATACTATATCCTGCCCCCATAGTTTTTAGCAATAGGAGGACACAGAAGTGGAGGGAAGGAGGGAGGGGGAGTGTCATTTACTATTGTTTATATGCCCACATGTGTGACTATAGTCATGTGGGCTGCACAGATGAGAAAAAGGAGGAAACAAAGAGCTTAAAAGGCAACTGAAGTTGAGCATCCTCCGTAGAGGACACTAGCTGGTCAACACTAGCTGGTCGACACAGCTGAAGGCAGGATAAATCAGGTATATTTGACTCTACATAAAACAAATGCTTTAGTGACTTTGTTAGTATGAACACTGTTATATAGCATGTAATGAGAGGTTTACCTAGCCTAGGTCAGGGGTGCTCAACCTGTTGCCTTTGGAGCCTTTTGATATAGCCCTTGACCTCAAACCGGGGAAGCACACTTCTATTTTATCCTGCTGGTTTGGTGCACCCCCAAGATAAAATAGACGTCTATGGCAAAAATGCAACTAACTCTAAGGAAAGCTGCAGCTGCACTGTTCTGCACCCACAGTGCGGGTAAACCCCAGCGAATCAGTGTGAAAGCGACCTGGTAATGTGTTAAGGGCACATTTACATTTGCTGTGTGTGGGGTGGTAAAAGCTCATAATTGAGATGTGTTTTTAACACCACCACCCCCCCCCCCAAATCACTGGTGTAGTGTCAGTGGTCACAATGATAAAGCCTTGCCCCATGCTCCAGGGGGCCCTATGTGGCCTCCCTGTCTCATTCTGTTTTACATTTGGACAGGAGGGGCTGCAGGGGTGGTATATACAGGAACCGATCCTCTCAATTTTTCTCCTGCAACTGCTGAAAGCCGGCCTCTCCTCTCCCTCCTGCTGGAATTCAGGAGGAAAATGTTAATTATTCTACTCAAAATTCAGAACCATTTAATTTCACTGTGGCCCGTGACCAGTTACCAAATCACTTAAGTGGTCTTTGCTCTTTAAAAGCTTGAGCACCTCCTGGTCTAGGTTTAATGACACTTTTAAGCCCTGTACACACGATCGGTTTTACCGATGAAAACAGTCCGATGGATTTTTTTCATCGGACAAACCGATCGTGTATGAGACCCATCGGTCTTTTTTCCATCGGTTTTAAAAAATAGAACATGTTTTAAATTTTTCAGATGGATCAAAAACCGATAGCAAATTCCGATCGTCTATGGGCAAGTCCATCGGATAAAAAACCCACGCATGCTCAGACTGAATTAGGAGACAGGAGCGCTCGTTCTGGTAAAACTAGCGTTCCTAATGGAGAGAGCACATTCGTCCTTCTGCAAATTATTGCCTCGTTTAATGCAGCGCATTGTTTTCTTCTTTAGAATTGTGTTTTAAATGTTTTTTTTGCTGCAGATCTTTATCCCGAGTTCTGACAAACTTATTTCTTTATTGTTTCTTGTGATCTCATGAAAAATTTGATCTATTCTTAAAGCCAGACCTCACTAATTTTAAAAATGATTTAGAATCCATATATTATCCTAACAACATATGTTTATTTTATTTTTCCCTCAAGGAGGTTGTTGTCCCTTGTAAATTACACATTGTATTTATGAAATGTTCTAGCTACTCACACAATAACAACACATCAGGCAAGTATTTTTGCTGAAATCAAATCTCCATTTATTCTGGCAAAACAAAAAAATAAACCCGAAGGGCAACAATTTGAAAATTAGCGGAATATATGAAGACTTTGGACCCCAAAGGCAGACATTACTATGATGAACACTAAAATAAACAACATAAGGAAATCAGGAGCAGCACCCGAAGACATACATCATCCCAAGCTGTGGTACTCCTACAAACTGCAACTTCTGGAAGAGCAGCTTGAAGCCAGGGAATCTTCCCTGTAGCCTTCCCTCCACGCTTCTCTTCAGCGTTCCTTCCACGACCCTGTCCACGCACCCTTGCAGGCTGTGCCACTGTCGGTGGTAATGTGGCAGGAGGAGGAGGAGAAGGAGGAGAAGGATGGGCCAGATGGCAGAGATGAGTGGCCTCTGTCAGCTGCCCCCTCCCCCCCCGTATGAATGGCCCTGTATATAAGATGCTCACAGAGGGCACGTTGTCCCGCCTCTATTTGGGACAACTTTTCGGCCAGGTAGGCACTAAAGCCCTCAACAGGGTTGAGGGGGGCCCTCATGATGGCAGCAGCATCACGTATTATCTGAAGTGACTCCTCCTCCACCGGTGTCATCCGCCAATGTTTTTTCGTTCTGACGTGGAGGGGAGCCACTTGTGACCTGTTGACTGCCACTCACCCCTGCCTCTTCCTGCCTGCCACATTCCTGCACCTCTTCCTCTTGGCTGACCTCATCCTGTGTAGAAAAAAGGGACATAGTTTGATATTTTGTTGAATCAATCACACACAATTTTTATCTCATGACTGTTGCAATTTGAATGTTCAATAAATTGAAAAGACTTTCATTCTGACCCGTTTTTTTTTAGATACGATACCAATCATTTCTGGCCACTTTTTAAAAAAAATCTTGTTTTGTTTTTTTTGGGTTAATTTAAAACCTTTTTTTAAACCTTTTAACCCTTAAAAACCTAATTTTAAAACTTTTTTTTTTTTTTTTTGGGTTAAGAATAAGAGTGAAGAATAAATCTAGTTCACAATAGTACATTGAGGCCAATGAATATGTTTGAAAATACTATACCTGGCTGAAGATGCGCAGATCCGGCTCTTCAAGCTCAGGTGGCTCCTCCTCCCCCTCTGCAGGGGTGGAGGGAAGGGTGGAAGGAACGCTGGAGGGAAGGGTGGAAGGAACACTGGAGGGAAGGGTGGAAGGAAGGGTTGAGGGAAGGCTGGAAACTGATTCCCTGGCCTCAATCTGGTCTTCCAGAAATTGCAGATGCTTGTAGTACCACAGCTTGGGCTGAAGTACTTCGTCTGCTGCTGCTCATGATCTCATAGAAGCGCGGACTGCTGTGTAGCTTTTTTGTAAGCATTCTGCATGTTGTTTATCTTATTGTTCATCATAGTGTAGTCAGCCTCTGGGACCCAGGTCTTCATATATTCCGCTAATTGGTTAATTGTTGCCCGACGTACACCACTTTTGTGGTAAGAAGGATGTTGGAGCTCCCACAGGTTGCGCAATTCATTGTGTAGCGGGTACTTACTTTCCCGGGTGCATTTTTTGAATCTGCTGTGACGTCAGTGCTATGCTCCCTGCGGTCCATGAGGTGGCGCTGTCACTGTGACCGGAGGGACGAATATCACTGTGTGCCGGGACCTTTTTTGTCCTCTCTCGGCAGCGGTATGGTGGGGCGGGGAACCCGCCGTGCTTGCTGGGGGAGGGTATAAAGGGGGCCAGCCATCTTGGTCACGGGTTCTTCGTCCCAAGCACCTTCAGCTTGCGGACGTGAGTTCGTGCTCGTCCCCTAGGAGGCCTCGGCCTAGGGGACCAACGGAGATCGTGTTCCACCTCAGGCACCTTCAGTCCTGGGGTGAGGTACTTACAAGAAGTTTCGGAGCTCAGTACCCAACACTGAGTTCCGCGAGGGAAGGGTCCTAAGGCACTTCGGGGATGGAGGCCTGAATCTGAGTGAGACGCAATGGACCGGGGAGAGCTCCTCACTAGAAGACCCGGTGCAGCAGACTGCCGGTGACGGGTGAGTCTCTTGTCGGAGACCGTCCAGAAGGATCCCCTTCACCTCGTGCGGAGACCATAGCCCACTCTCCAGGAGGAGAGTGGAGGACCGAATTTGTGTCTGGGCCTATTCACACTCACACCCCCTTTTCTGTCCTATCTATCAAGGAAGTCCCTGTATGGTGTATTCTAATAAAGGAGTGTTAGACTTGACTGGTGTGAGGCTCACTTCCTGGCGGACGAAGTTTACGGTGACTCTTGGAGGGAGGATCCGGGTGCACAGCACAGACCCGAAGGTAAAGAAAAGACATTGCTGATACCACAGGTATTCCCACGTGGTGGAAGCTAGGCGTGGCCCACCCGCTCTCTCTCTCTCCCCATCAGATACCCCTAGACAAGAGAAAGTGCGAGTCGCACGGAGAGAGAAGAGGGGAAGGCGCTACAATTGTATTTCTCATTGAATAACAACATAATGTCAAGCTCCCTTAGTTTATGCATACTTATTTCTGCAAGATAAAACACAAGAAAAAAACAGTAGAGGTCAGCTTCAATTGTCAGAATCTTATCCCAATATTGGCCTTTACAATCAGGAACCATTATAGGCCACTGCAGGCCCAAGTTTCATTCTTACCTTATTTGTTTTTTTTCGTCACTTCCGGTCGTTCTTACTCCGCGCAACCATAACCTCGTTTCCCATTTATATACCCTGCGCATGCGTGTAACTCCGCCCGCGTCGCCAGCCCATAATGTTCTTTTTCTGCATTTCCCCGCCCCTTCTCGTTCAGCGCACAGTGGGAGATGACGACATATCGGTGACACAGGTGCGTGCTTTATTAGTAAGTACCGACGAGGAAAACCTGGAGGCGGGAACGTCCCGATTCAGGAATAAAAGATACAAGGCGACTAATATGTCATTTGCTGAGATGGCGGAGATGGTGGACATCCTGCGGAGGAAGGATTACGATGGGAAGCATGGGCCATACAACACCCCTAATCTCCGGAAGTCTCAAATACTGGACAAAGTGGCGAGGAGTCTCTATCAGAAATTTGGGGTCAGGAGATCCAAGGAGCAGCTCCATAAAAGGTGGTCTGACCTGAAGCTGAGGGAGCCGGAGCAGTATAGGAAGCTTAAAAAAAGCCTTGAAAAAAGTAAGTTTATTTCCTGTGTTATTTCAAATTGTAATATTTATTCTTGCATGTTTTGCTACATGTGCTTGGATTGTCTGGTTTCACATTGTAAAATGTCAACTTTTATGTTAAGTTGAGTGTCCACTTCTTTGGTAATGTTTCGTAGTAAACAACGATCGTCTTCAAAAGAACATGTTTTGCACATATACACGTAAACCACATGTGGTCATGCATATTTTAATGAAAACAACGTTTATAAACATTGTGGGCTAAATGATGTTTTGTAATTAAATAGAATGTGAAATGATAAACTGGATTCTGGGTAAAGGAGGACACTCAAGCAGTTGGTTACACAGCTTTTAACTCAGGAGCACTATAGTGTGGGCCACCTGAACAACCTTTTTTAGGGTGTCACACACAGGTGCTCCAGTGGATACCTTGGGGTGTCTCCATGTGTGTTATTTTGGTGCAAAAATAAAAGTATTCCTGCTTTGAGTTCACAAAATCTCATGTGTTCATCTTGGAACTCAACCATAACTAACAATTGGACCCCACTTCCAAGCAATGTTTACAATTTATGCCCTCAAATCTCTGTGTGCTAAAGGACACATTTTGTTTGTTTCATTCTCATAGGGGAGAGGAGACTGGGAGGACATCAATGTGAGGAGCCTAGGAAGCACAGATTACATAAAGAAAACCAAGATCCAAAAGCACCCCAAGATCAGCATGTGGAGGAAGCGGAGGTGGAGGAAGCGGAGGTGGAGGAAGGAGAGGTGGAGGAAGGAGAGGTGGAGGAAGGAGAGGTGGAGCTTATCACCACAAATGGTCAGTGTCTGTCACCACAACTTCAAGGTAAAAACAGATGTAGGCCTGCATATTTCTAAATACCCTTTTTTTTTTAGGGGATGAACGTGGTGGTGTGTCCGAAACTCCAACTCCTCCATTCTCAAGTGCTAGTGCCAAAATACTTATTCAAGAAATAATGAAATGTAGTAGCGAAATGGCCATTATGAGGAATAGGATGAATGTGATTGAGCAAAAATATAAAAACATTATAGATATTTTGGGGCGAATAGTCTGAAGCCCCCCCCCCCTGTTATTTTGTATTTTTTGGCAACAAACATTTGCACTTGTTTTGCCACCAGCCAAAATTTGAAGATGCACACACAGTGTGTCAACATGTGCTATCTGCCGTCACAGGAGATCTATGTCCCTGTTTTGGGGGTGCAACCTCTTCCTCGCTACTCAAGTAGGTGAGAGGAAGGGTTTGCACCCCCAAAGCACGTCCATTGATCCCCCATGATGGCAGATAGCACATGTTGACTTTAGCCATGGGCTCGCTTAGAAAAGACCCATTTGGCAACTACAAAACTGTTGTGTGCATCTTCAAATTTGGGATGGTTCAGGGGTGACATCACCCCATCTCAGGTTTTGCGTTTTCATGTTGAACTTTATAAGTTCCATTGTTTTTATATGTTTGCTATTTTGACCCATGCATGTTTATGCAAAACCAAAAGAAAGCAAAAAATATTAGTATTCTCCAAAATGTGGCGCAAAACATTTCTACATTGTATTTAGTCCAAAAAAAAAAAAAACGCACCTGTGGTGCACCGAGTAAAAAATATTTTGGACACTCAAAAATGTGTGGCTTGTTCTTTCTATGCTCAATATCAGTTCCGAAACTGCAAAATTCATGTTTTTTACTGTGACAATTCTGGCTATTTACTAAAGACAAATACACTTGGCACTACAAGAACCTGGGAGACACATAATAAAAAAGTAAAACAGCAATAATGACAAAACACGTTTTTCAAATATATATTTTTCATTTTTTTTTTTTTTAAAAAGGTCAGATATGGTCTGGCATTGCGATGGCCCCCCTACCCGTGAAGTACTCAACGTATTTATCACGTACTTCACCGGCACTTTGGGGGGCTAAGCCAGTACGGGCAGTGTCCAGGCCGGTCAGAATATTCATCTCAGATAGACCGGCCTCAGGCCCAACTGAAGATATATATGTTGCAGAGTATCGTCTCAAGAAATTGTGCAATATGCAGCAGCAGAAAATTATGTGGTTGAGTTTGTATTCCGCCATGTGGATAGCTGTCTGAAACAGGCAGAACCGGCTGGCCATTATCCCGAAGGCATTCTCCACAGCCCTCCGGGCTCTGGCCAGCTGGTAATTAAAAACCCTCCTCTCCGGGGTGAGGGTGCGTTGGGGAAACGGCCGCATCAGGTGTGGTCCCAGTCCAAAGGCTTCATCCGCGATAAAAACAAAGGGAAGTCCATTCACATTGTCTGCATCTGGAGGCAGTGCCAGGCCACCAGACTGCAGATGGTGAGCAAACTCCGTCTGAGCGAACACTCCGCCATCGGAAATCCGGCCGTTCTTCCCCACGTCCACATACAGGAACTCATACCGTGCCGACACCACCGCCATTAACACAAGACTATTAAAACCTTTATAGTTATTGTTGCGGAGCTCCAACGTCCGCTGGAAAAATCCTTGAAGCTGAGGAAGTACTGACTTATCCAAGGCAACCTGTTACCCCCCCAGTAACTGACGACACACAGTTCTGGGAGTAAATCAACGCTTTATTTTGCCCAGGCTGGCTTTTTATATCATTTCCCATGCAAGGGTTTTCTTAACTCATTTTACAGGGGCATTCCCTTCAACAATAACAGATGACAGTGATTTAATTACCTGGGACTATTTCTAACCACCTGGGATGTGTGAGACGTTGGTCTCTGCATATTTACCCATAACAATGAAACCGTGCCAGACACATTACTAGGAGTGTAATTACATCCCGTAGCAGATAATAGATGATCATTAACATACTGACAATAGATGAATGGAACGCTACCTCAGACCCCCAATTAACCCAATTTACTTATTCAGACATCAGTAGACATTCTGTCTCTACATTTCCTGGAATGAATCTTTGCTGTCACCTCTGAAGTGATCCAAACCATATTCTCAGTTTCAGTATTTTGCTACACTGCTCCCCCTTACCCACAAGCCGGCATACACAGTCTGATCCTTAACGGATCGGCTTGGGGATGTCCGGGGAGTACTCACGGATCACTTTTCCAGTTCAGTTTGCCGCGATAATCCGTCAGCATTGCCGTTCTGTTTCCCGGGGCGGTAGTGGATAGTAAAGTCATACAGTTGTAACGCCAGACTCCAGCGCAACAACCGGGCATTGTCCCCTGCCACTCGATTTAGCCATACCAACGGGTTGTGGTCTGTGAGTAGGGTGAACTGTTGTCCGTACAAGTAGGGCTGAAGCTTCTTTAGGGCCCACACCACAGCCAGGCATTCTTTTTCTATGGCGGCGTAGCTCACTTCCCTGGGGAGAAGCTTCCTGCTCAAGTAAACTACGGGGTGTTCTCCGCCATCTGCTCCAACCTGGCTCAATACCGCGCCCAATCCAAACATTGAAGCATCCGAGCCTCAGAGGATGCTCTGTTTTCCGTGGTGTGGGCCTGGGACCGGGTGGTAACGGGGTAGATCTCGTTGGTAACCGGGGCTGATGCAAAAGCAGAAGTCAACTGGCCAAGATCGTTCCCCAGCAGGACATCAGCGGGAAGTTCCTGGATCAACCCCACCTTAATTAATCCGGAGCCGGCACCCCAGTTCAGGTGTACTCTTGCCGTGGGTAGCCTGTGTACTGCTCCCCCTGCAACCCGCACAACTACGGAACTCCCGGTGTGGTCGGCCTCTGGAACCAGGTGACGTTTGACCAGTGTGAGGGTGGCGCCGGAATCTCGTAGACCTTGAGCAGTCTTCCCGTTCAGCTGTACTGACTGGCGATGGTGTTGCCTGTTGTCGGTAGCCGCCTGTACTGGGTCAGCCTCGTGTAGGATACTCCAGTGTTCCTCCAATTCTCCTGCTCCTCGGTTGACCGGGGCCGCTTCCGTGTGATAGCAATGAGCGGCAGCCCGTGCTGGAGGGGGTGGCCCTGGTCGAATCCATGCAGCTTGGTCCTGGTTCTGAGTGCAGTCTCTCTGATAGTGCCCAAATTTCTTGCATGAATAGCACTGCACTCCCTTGCGCCCGAGGTATCGATTTGCAGGGGAGTTAGGGAGTAGCCCGGGTCGTTGTGTAGCTGGGGGCCCTGGGTTATGGTTCAGTGGTCTGGTGCTTGGTCGGAAGCTAGTCTGTGATGGCCGGCGGGCATCTTGATATTCATCAGCTTGCCTGGCCGCTTCCGAGAGAGTGGTAGGTTTGCGATCCCTTACCCACTCCTGTACCTCTGGGTTTAGTCCATTAAAGAATTGCTCCAGTAAAATCAGCTGGGTGATCGCGTCTGCTGTGGTTGCCTGACTGGCTTGTAGCCAAGCTAGGGCTGCCCTCTGCATTCGGCAAGCCCATTCGGTGTTGGAGTCCTTCTCCTGTTTCTTTGTGTCCCGGAAGCGTCTCCTGTATGCTTCTGGGGTGATGGCATACCTTGCCAAAATAACTTCCTTTACCCGGCTATAGCTTGCGATTTCCTCCTCTGGCATGGCTCTGTAGGCTTCTGCTGCACGGCCTGACAGCTTACCAGCTAAGATCCGTACCCAGTCTGTCTGGGGTACCTGGTACAGCTTGCATTGCCGTTCAAAATCTTGCAGGAAGCTATCGATCTCTTCCACTGCTTCCATAAACTTTTTAAAGGCATCATGGGGTACTTTTAGTTTGGTCTCTGGTGCCGGTGTAGTCGTTAGCAGTCTCTCAGAGGTATGCTGTTCCGCCAGCCGGAGTTGGGTCTCCCTTTCTTCTCTCGCCGTGATAAAGGCATCCACTTGGGCTAACGTTGCCTGTACCAGCTCGGTGGAGGGGTTTTCTCCATAAAACGCTAGCCTGCGTTTCACTTCTTGGTTAAACTCGGTCTCCATGGCTTCTGTAGCCATACTGTGTGCCCGATCTCCCTCGGTCAGTTCTGAAATCAGCTCTGCTTTGGTTTTAGTGCTGGCGCTCTTCCCTCTTGCTTCCAGCAAATCCTTTAACGTTGCTCGTTTTAATCCAGCATAGTTTGTCTCCATTCACACTTCCATTCATGTAGCCGAATTTGCATGAACGCTGTTTCCTCTTGCTGCAAGGCTTTAATCCCACCGCTGCCAACCAGTGTTGCGGAGCTCCAACGTCCGCTGGAAAAATCCTTGAAGCTGAGGAAGTACTGACTTATCCAAGGCAACCTGTTACCCCCCCCCCCCCCCCAGTAACTGACGACACACAGTTCTGGGAGTAAATCAACGCTTTATTTTGCCCAGGCTGGCTTTTTATATCATTTCCCATGCAAGGGTTTTCTTAACTCATTTTACAGGGGCATTCCCTTCAACAATAACAGATGACAGTGATTTAATTACCTGGGACTATTTCTAACCACCTGGGATGTGTGAGACGTTGGTCTCTGCATATTTACCCATAACAATGAAACCGTGCCAGACACATTACTAGGAGTGTAATTACATCCCGCAGCAGATAATAGATGATCATTAACATACTGACAATAGATGAATGGAACGCTACCTCAGACCCCCAATTAACCCAATTTACTTTTTCAGACATCAGTAGACATTCTGTCTCTACATTTCCTGGAATGAATCTTTGCTGTCACCTCTGAAGTGATCCAAACCATATTCTCAGTTTCAGTATTTTGCTACAGTTATAATAGAATTACCCCGAACGGGGTGGCGGCACTATGTGGACGTGCTTGCCATCAATTGTCCCTCCACAGTTGGGGAAGTCCCACCGCTGGGCAAATTGGGCAGCCACAGTCTGCCATTCCTGTCGTGTTGAAGGAAACTGTGGAGTCAAACAAAAAGAATACATTAGTACTTTTGAACTTTACATTGCAAGCAGATTACACAAAGACATTCTTGGCCAACATCAGTATAACATTTATTATTTGAGGGAGTATTTAAACACAAAAATAGAAGGCCCACTTATCAGATGACTCACCCCCGCTGATGGGACATTTTAAAATATTCTAAGGGGGAGGGGGTTATAGCTGATTTTGTACCCCCCAAAAAAAGGCTCTACCACTCTGCTGAACTTGAATGTGAAAAAAATACTATGGCGCTGACAAAAAACATCGTTAAGAAAAAACTAGGCTATGTGTGTTTGGGCCCAGGATAGCATGCTGGAGAGGTTAGTGAAGGGAAATAGGCATGTAGGCCAAAAAAAGAGCCATTATAAGTAAAAACATGCATGGGGAGAAAGGGGACATTCCCAGCATATTACAATCAGGGTAATGTGGGAAGGAGGAAAGAAAGACAATACATTAGCAAACATTCACAAACTAGAATGTGATGTTAAAGGAGAAAACTTACCTTCATATAGTCCTTCTGCAGGACCTGGATGATGGCAGAACACGTTTCCGGGATAATGATCCCAAGAGCCTGGGGGGAGATGCCTGTTGAGAACTTGAGGTCCTGCAAGCTTCTCCCAGTCGCCAGGTATCTCAACGTGGCAATAAGCCTCTGCTCGGCAGTGATGGCCTGGCACATCACAGTGTCCTGCCTCGTGATATAGGGGGACAGCAAATCCAACAGACAGTGAAAAACGGGGTCCGTCATCCTGAGATAATTCCTGAAATCATCAGGATTATTCTCATGGATTTCCCGCAGCAGAGACATATGAGAGAATTGGTCCCGCTGGAGCAACCAATTCTTGGTCCATGAACTCTTCCTCACCCTGTTCACGGACTGAACTCGGGTTACAGTGTTAACCACAACACCAAGTCCATAGCCAGCACGAGCTCTACGACGAGAACGTACTTCAAACATGGTTTTAAACCGGTCGGCTGGTCAGAACGAACTCAAACAGAACGCACCGCGGAACAGCAAGGCCTGAGAAGAACGACCTGAAAAACAGTAACGAGCGGCCAAGAAGGCACTGCAAAACAGTAACGACCTGACTGCACGCACTGAATAACAAATACGAACCCACAAGCACAAACTGAACACTAGGAAACGATCTGCAAAGCACGGACACTGAAAAGCGCGAATCGGCTCTCACCAAACTTTTACTAACACGTGGTAACAGGAAATCAGCAAAAGCAGTCCAAAGGGTGGCGCCATTCGATTTGAACTTCCCCTTTATAGTGCCGTCGTACGTGGTGTACGTTGCGTCGTTTTGGTGCGGTCGGTTTTTTGACTGATGGTGTGTATGTAGCGGGGTATTCCCCTTTAAGACAGAGAGACAAAAAGTTCCAGGGGAGAGGTGAGTCGGGAGGAAGTAAAGGGACATTACTGGAAGTGAAAGCAGAGGCGAGAGAGAGACTACATCACCCATAACCCCGTTCTTCACATGTTCCACCGCAGAGACTCATGGGAGGGGTGATAAATGGAGGAGGCAAGGCCGGGCTCGGCCTCTTTGGGGGACACGAGACTTCACGGACGGATCCTCCTGTGCGGATGTGTCGGAGTGCAGGGCCTGAAGCCTGAGGCCTTGCTCTGCACCAAAGAGCCTTCCACCCTCCCCTCTTCAAGCCTGGGTGGCATCTGACTTTGTGAGCTACAGCCTTGTCGGATCGGGGGCCCGATCGTTCCAGAGATCGAGTGTGTGTGACACGGCCGGTGGAGGTTTCCCGGACTGGATCCGTAGTCCGGCGGGTGAGAGGGCGTAAGCCCAGCTAAGATACTGTTACTGTATATAGGCCTATAGACTGCCGTGGCCTACAAGTTATTTTCATACCCCTTGGATTACAAAGTTATACTCTGTTTAAAGTGCACCACCATTACAGACCTGCCGGTGAAGAAAGAAGGACTAAGCTAAATATTAAAACCAGGCCTGGTGGGGATTCTAGCGTGTTTGATTACTGCGCCATAGGGCACTTAGTTAACGGTCGCCCGTATGGCGCACCTGTAGCGTGTGTTACTATATAGTGTGTTAGAGTGGCAGGACGCTGCCCTTAGGAGTGATTGTCTAGAACTGTGATTATTGTTACCCCCTTTATTCATATTGAGAATTAATGAGTAAAACACTCTATCTATTACAATTCATTACTGTGTCCTTGCTTAGTTATTATATTGCATAGGATATATCATTGATTATTAGTCCTAGCTGTGCCAGAAGGGGGTAGAGCCTATTGCCGGGGGTTGGCGGAGCTGTATTCAGGGCCCAAATCTAATTCTGCGGCCTCCTTAGTTGGAGGTATCGCTACACGTGGGGGCTCGTCAGTCCGGGATAGAGTGTGTTCTAAAGATGGACTTGAGAATGTCTACATTTGAACTTTGCTGCCCAGAGGAGTTCCGAGCAGATCGGCCATATTACTGGCCAAAGTGCGTCCCTGCTCGGAGTTGTGGAAATGACCCTAACACGGGAAAGGCCCATGCGGAGGAGCGGAAAAAGGGAGAGGTCCAGCCGTGTGACGTACTGCACGTGGGGACTGTTAACGCACTGCGCCACGAGGCACCCCATGGCGACATCGTTCGTGGGCGGAGTCAAGAGGAAGCCCGCGAAAATGTACAGCTCATGGGAGGAGTCTGGCCAAGTGTGGGGATACACGTGGAGACTCCGGCGTGGGGTCAGTGCATGATGGAGCAGCAGATAGTCGGGATGACCTCAAGTGCCCCGTGGGTTATGGTTCCTCACCCCACGAGAATGACTTCTTTTGCTGCCCCATCACAGACACGGGGATAAGACTTAGGCCCCGAGGGCGGTTGGCTCTGTACACTTGCAGAGACACGGAGGCCCTCGGTGTGATCTGTCCCGGCTGCTCGGGACTGGTGGTCACCCTGAAGCCATTCGGGCGATGTGAGGAGTGCAGAGAATTCCTTTTTGAGGTCGAGTCGTCCACAGCAAGGCCCCGGGCCCTTCGCCTCAACCACCTCACGGGTACTGCTACTCCAGAAGGGGAGATCAAGGCCTTTGTCGAGGTTCCTGTGCGCGCTGACCAGGGCGATGGACTGCCCAACAGAGAAAAATCCGAGGATGCTGCCTCGGTCGCCACAAGTTCTCTGCTCCCACCACCGAAGAGGAAAGTTGGCCTAGTACAGGCATCCTGTGGACGTGGTCGAGCTTCACCCCACTGCTTGCCTGGCCTGGATGGCGCCGGTCGAGAAGGAAGTCCCGGACATCCCAGTCTTCTACAAGGGTCAGGTGAGCCAGGGGCTGGGACTGTGGTGGTGGTTGGAGGTGTCGGGGGCCCATTGGAGGTGGAGACCCCCAGGGAGGTAGATTCTGTGTCCACCGGAAGATATCTGCCTGCGGAGATGTATGACACCTCCGACCTAGAGTCGCTGTCTGATTGCGGAGATGATGGCGAGATAGACGAACTGTTCAGCCGCAAGGGCTGGGATAGAGTGCCACTTCTTGCTTCCCGTGCGGTACGGGATTCACCGATGTACACAGGAGACAGCACGCCTCGGGTGGAAGACCCGCAGCTTACGAGGGAACCTACCCCTCCACCTGTGTCCTCATCTACTGTTACCTCACCTACTTTGGTTGTGGGGGCACCCCGCGCTTCTCTGAGAGCGCCGAAAGTCAGTTTCAGGAAGTCTGGAGAACAAGATGGTATGACGAGTTTGTGTGGGACAAGTTGAAGGTGCCTCATGCTCGTAGGTACCTGGAATTTGTGCCGGCAGTGTCTAAGAGGTTTGAGGATTGCAAAGCTGAATGGAAATTGGGGCGCCATATCCATGCTGACAAGATAGTCATTTGCAGAAGAGAAGGAGAAGATGTCGAGTATTCGATAGAGGCATTTGACAAACACCTGAAACCCCTGTACCTGCCGGATCCAAAGTTTTACTTATAGGAGAAAAGAACTCCTGTTTATTTCCTTTGTGCACTTGAACTTTCTGGAAGAGCCATTCCCAGACACCCAGGACTGTGCCCTGCTTTTGTTTTTGTTTGGGCTTTTCTTTTTCTCGTTGGAGACTTGGGGACTGTTGTGTTTTCGTGTTTCCCCTTTTCTTCATGTGCCAAAGGCAAGGACATTTGGGAATAGTGGCAGAGTAGGGAAAAGCTGGAAGAACGAAGATTCGTTGAGTGTCATGACCGCGGCGTTGTCACCAGGTGGCAGTGTTGCGCAACAAATGTTTGAAAATGTTTCACACACACATCACCTTGCTTGTTGGAGTGAGTGGGTCTCTCGGCTGACGGGCCCACTCATCCCAAATGACACGAAATTATGGTAGGATGTTGTTTTTTTCTTTCCCCTGCAGGAGAATCGTCAATCAAGATCATTAAGAGTGGGTGGCTCTTAGACAGTGTGGGAGAGGGGTTGTGACTATGCAAATGTTTAAAGTGTTTTATGACATAAGTTGTTTTGTATGTTCCCCATTCCCTGAGCAGGTCTTGGCACTTGGGAAATTTAGAGGAACTGCTTCAGGGGTTTCACTCCATGCCACCACTTATGGGAGGCATGGGTGTGCACCTGACGCTGGGGACCAGCGTCAAATTACAGGGGGGAGTGTGTAGCGGGGTCCTCAAATAGATGGGATACACCTGGGCAATAGTGTGACCCAGGTGTATAATTGTGTTAGGATTCAGACCCCTTTTTATCTCGTGGAGGATTGGAGGATGTAATATTCTCCTTTGCCTGTGGGTGGCGGGGTACCCACAGGCTTCAGGTAGAATCATCTTCGCAGTGCTCCCTGTTTTGTCCCTTCCCGGAGATGGTATGGCTGGGGCGGGGAACCCGCCGGGCCGTTGAAGGGAGGAGATAAAAGGGGGAGACGCCCTTACCACGCGGTCGTCGTCGTCGTCGTCGTCTGGCGGAGAAGGAGGGCTGCGGTCCGCACCCAGGGCCCTTAGGCCTGGGTGCGGGAGATCCAGGAGTCTGGTCCAGGTGCCCATGGCCTGGTCCGGAGTCATGTTGGCGTCCATCCCAGGCACCTTTAGCCTGGGGTGAGGTACTATCGAGGAGGCCTGGGGCCCAGTACCTTCGACTGGGTCCCGCTAGGGTGGACTGTCCGAGGGTCCCTGAGCGGAGGGACTCGTACCTGAGGTGAGGAGGCCGGGGAGGTTACCCACTGAAGACCCGGAGCAGCACCAACCCGGTGACGGTGGGCCTCTGGGAACTCTCTTGGGAGGACACATCCCCTGATAGGGGCCACAGCGTATCGAAGAGGGCTCCATTGCTGTTCATAGGGGTTGCTAGAAGAGACCCTATCTTTAGAACTTAAACTTTAGGAAGTGCCTCGATCTGCTCATCCCACCGTTGGAAAGGTTATAGGTCCCAACCAGTCTGCTGCAATAAGAACTGTTTATCGTGCTTTGCTATTGGAGTGCCAAATAAACAAGTGTTGGACCTTTCTTCGGTGTGTGAACTCCAGTTACTGGAAGCAAAGGGGAGGCGGGTGAGCTTGTGGTTACAGACTCAGTGCATTCACAGAACACACCGGCCCGAGGAAACATCAGGAAGTGGCCTTCACCTCCCTACTACAATGGGGAGGACATGGGCCGTGGCGCATCTCACTCTCACAACCCCTAGACATGAGTTGGTGTGTAAAACCGATAAAGAAGAAGAGAGGGTGAGGCCGCTACATGTAGGCAAGACTGATGGAAGTCAGCTTCATCGGATTTCCGATGGACAAAACCATCAGATCTAGGATATCTGATCGTGTGTACGAGGCTTTATAAATAAATCATATAGTAAAGGAATATCAGTATTTTAGTTATTTAAAACCAAATGAATGGTATTTACTGACAATAGAGAAGGCAACAGCAAGGTGTCGAGGGGAAACTGCCACAGCACACAGTACAATGAGCACTGGAATTTAATTGTGATAGCTAGCTTATCTCTCCTGTTGGAACAGAGGAACTTTATTTTGATTTTACCTGTCCCCTTAGTCGCTCAGTGAGGCTGATAATGGTGATGCTCATCTAATGCCTGGGACCAGTTTTACTGAGGTTTAAAATAAATGAGTTATTGGTTTTTGGGTGTGTTTACCCAAAAGTTTACTGCACTTGAAGTGAACTGAATACTGCTCCCCCAATAATTACCCTTTTATCTTAAAAATGTTAAGTTTAGCCTCTGATAAGCTCTAGATATGCTTATATGTAGCGTTTCAATAGTCCTGTGAACTGCATGCTAAAGGAAGTAATTATTTAATTTAAGTTAAGTTACAGTATATAACTGACATCCCTCTTCATATGACATTTAACAGTCAACAGAATATCCACATGCCTCCTTTCTCTCCATAGACTCTTCTAATGGTGTATGCTTTATAACAAGAATAACACAATAACAGCAATAATAATAATAATAATTTGAGTATGCTGTTTATGATGTACTAGGTAATGATAACAAGAAGTCAGGGCACTTATTACCACCCATGAAGGTTTTCTGAATTTATTTAAATGTTACCGTGCTAGTTAGTCAGATTAAATAAAAAAGGACACAGGTTCATCTAGTTCAACCAATATACAGTATAATACATAAATAAATAAATAAATAGAAAACTTCCATATGAAGAATCATATACCCACAGTTGAAATAGAAGGCAAAAAAAGCCTATAACCTTTTTCCAATTTGCTACAGTGGGGTAAAAAATAAATTCTTCCTGATCCCCCAGAAGGAAATTGGAAATTTACTAAATGAACAATCTCTGGTGTTATTGCCTATGAATTTCAATCTGTTTACTTTTTAAATAATCAACTGAGCTGGCCAGGACTAGTTCTTGAGGGAGTTTATTTCATATTTTCACAGCTCTTACTGTGAAGAAGCCTTCCCGTATGTGGAGGTTAAATCTCTTTTCCTCCAGACATAAATTACGCATCTAAATTCCTGACAACCTAACACAATTTTGGAGGCCCTGGAGCACCAGGACAGTAGAAACATCACAAAATTACCCAATTTGGAAAGTGAACACTCCAAGGTATTTACTGAAAGGCGTAATGAGTCTTTTGAAATTTTAATTTTTTGCCAAACGTTTTTGGAAAATTTCAGGAAAGAAAATATTTTTTTTTTTTTACACAAAGTTGTCAATTAATAAGATATTTTTACCACACATAGTTGCATAGTTACATATATAGTTAGTCTGGTTGAAAAGACACAAGTGTATCCAGTTAAACCAATAAAAGGGGGAAAAAATCATACAATCCCATATAAACAATCCTATACCCACAGTTGATTCAGAGGAATGCAAAAAGCCCCAGCAAAGCATGATCCACTTTGCTCCAGCAGAGAAAAAAATCCTTCCTGATCCCCCAAGAGGCAATCAGATATTTCCTGGATCAGCTTTATCGATGTTAGTATCCAGTTATATTATGTACATTTAGGAAAGAATCTAGGCCTTTTTTAAAGCAATCTACAGAGCTGACCAGAGCCAGCTCTCCAGGGAGTCTATTCCACATTTTCACAGCTCTTACTGAGAAACCTTTCCCTAATTAGAGATTAAATCTCTTTTCTTTCAAATGTAGAGATTGCCCCCTTGTCCTCTGTGATGAGCTTAAAGTGAATAACTCCCCACCAAATTCACTATATGGACCACGTATGTATTTGTACATGTTGATTTAGTTCCTCTAATCTTTCCTCATAGCTGAGCTCCTCCATGCCTCTTATTAGTTTGGTTGCTCTACTGGTGAACTGGTGCCCAAAACTGAACTGCATATTTAAGATGAGGTCTTACTGATGATTTGTCTCTGGAGTCTATATCTTTCTTAAAGAGGAAGTAAACCCGCAAAGGTAAAGCATAATGGGCTACTATGCATCGCATAGTAGCCCATTATGTGTCACTTACCTGAAACCGAAGCTTGCAATGTCACCGCTGTCCCCACTGGTAGCGAGCGTCCATCTTCACCCCTCTTCCTTCCGGGGCTGCGAACCCCGAGCAGTCGCGTGACGTCACTCCTGCGCATGCGCGCGGGAGCCGCCAGTCACGGCATTACACATTTATGAACGGCACAATCTTTCTAAAGTGTGCATGTGCTGTAGACATCGGCGCATGCACAGTAGACATTGGCACATGGCTTTATTGTAAATATCTCCTAAACCGTGGAGGTTTATGAGATATTTCCAGCACCTACAGGAAAGCCTTAATACAAGCTTAACTGTAGGTAAAAGTGGCTGTACAGGGTGTACAACCACTTTAACAAGAAAGGACTTTGTTCGCTTTGGAAACTGCAACTTGGCATTGCATGCCATTATTAGGCTTATGTACTACCAAAACACCCAGATCCTTCTCCACCATTGATTCCCCCACTCCTCCTCCTAGTATGTAGGATACATGCATATTCTTAGCCCCCAAGTGCATAACTTTACATTTATTTTTTTACAAACAGTGCACTGAGGTCAGCTTGTAAGTTAGTGACATCCTGTAAGGACATTATTCCACTGCATAGCTTGGTGTCATCTGCAAAGACTGAAATTATACTTTTAATCCCCAGACCCAATATAATTTATAAATATATTAAAAAGGGTCCCAACACTGAACCTTGGGGTACACCACTGATAACTGAGGTTATATAATTCCGAGTAAGAATCATTAACCACTACTCTCTGAATTCGGTCTTTACAAACCGATCTTTCCAAGCCTGTGTAGACTTTACCTTATACATTAGCCGTGTATGGGGAACTGTGTCAAACGTTTTTTCAAAATTCAAGTATACTACGTCCACAGCCACACCTCTGTCCAAGGTTTTACTTACCTCCTCATAAAAAGAAATCAGATTTGTTTGACAACTTCTGTCTTTCATGAATCCATGCTGTCTGTTGCTTAAAATATTTTTTTTTCCATTAAGAACTCATCTATGTGGTCTCTTATTAAACTTTTCAGTATCTTCCCAACTATAGAAGTTAAACTAACAGGTCTAAAGTTACTTGGTAAAGACTTTGATCCCTTTTTAAATATAGGCACCACATTGGCCTTGCGCCAATCCAGTGGTACTATTCCAGTCATTAACGAGTCCCTAAAAATTAGAAACAATGGCTTTGAAATGACAGAGCTCAATTATTTTAGGATCCGTGGGTGCATGCCATCTGGTCCAGGTGCTTTACTCACCTTTTTCTGTCTAAATCTTTCTGGACCATATACATTTTGAGCCAATGTGGATCATTTGGGGCGTCAATACCATGCCCATTATGGATATGAGCTCCCCCATGCTCCTTTGTATACACACAGCTGAAGAGGGTATTTAATAAATGTGCCTTCTCTTTGTCCCCAGTCACCCACTCTAGATTATTTTGTAAAGTGCCTGCTCAGACCTGACCTTTTTATTATTAATATATTTGAAGATTTTTTGGGGGTTTGTCCTACTATCTTTTACAATCTGTCGCTTGTTTTGAATTTTTGTTACCTTTATTTCCTTTTTACATATTCTGTTATATTCTTTGTAACATTTAAATAGATGATAGTGTTCGTTGATTTTTATATTTTTTAAAAGCTCTTTTCTTATTATGAATAGCTTTATTTAACTTTGGCAATGAACCACATAGGTTTTATTTTTAGCCTTTTAACTTTATTGCCCATGGAAATTGACTTTGCAGTGAGTTCACATACAGTCTCTTTGAAGAATTCCCATTTCTGTTCCGTGTTCATTGATGCCAATATTCCTTCGAAGTCTAAGTCTTGGAGAACAGCCCTCATCCTTGGAAAATTTCCTCTCTTAAATTTAAATGTTTTTATATTTCCCGCATGTGTTTGTTGCTTACAGCTAGCATTAAATGATATCATGTTATGGTCACTGCTAACCAGATGTTCTTTTATATGAACACTGGTAACAACCTCTGCATGGTTTGAGATTAGGGATGGGCCGAGCGACCCCCTGTTCGGTTCGCACCAGAACTTTCGAACATTGCGAAAGTTCGGAACTGAATAACGAACCCCATTGAAATCTATGGGACCCGAAATGGAAAAATCAAAAGTGCCAATTTTGAAGGCTTATATGCATTTGGGCATACAATGGCTATGGGGGTTCGGGTACTGCCCTGGGGGACATGTATCAATGAAAAACAAAGTTTGTAAAAAGAATTTTTTCAGGTGGAAGCATTAAAAGAAAAAAATCCTTTCAATATAGTGCTTGGGGGTCCCCTTAGTCTACCTGTAAAGTGGTGCATCTGTACTGTGTATAGAATCTGCTGCAGCAATAATTGCATTTATGAAGCCCAAAACATTTTCCCTGCAAGCTCTCTTTATTTTGTAAGCAACGGCTTTTGGAGCCAGTCTGTATGATGACGCCACAATGTAGTGCATTGGGAACAAAATTAGAGATTTTTTGGATAAATTCTGTTTCTCTTCCACAGACTTTAGATAGAAGTAACAGGTGCGGAAAAACTGGTATTTGGGTGTCAATGGTGCCTTCACACCGTAACCTTATCTAAGTACTCTTGATGGAAGCAAGAACTGGCCTTACTGCCAAAAATTGCAATGATATGCACCTGTCAAACAGGTGAGGAAAAATTGGTCTTTGGGTGTCGGTGGCGCCTTCACTCCGTAAACCTATTGAGGTATTCTTGATGAAAGCAAGAATTGACCTTGCTGTGAAAAATTGCAATGATATGCACCTGTCAAACAGGTGCTGAAAAATTGGTCTTTGGGTGTCGGTGGCACCTTCACACCTAAATCCTATTGAGGTAGTCTTGATGAAAGCAAGAATTGGCCTTGCTGTCAAAAATTGCAATGATATGCACCTGTTAAAAAGGTACGGAAAAGTTGGTCTTTGGATGGCGGTGGTGCCTTCACACCATAACCCTATTGAGGTACTCTTGATTAAAGCAAAAATAGGCCTTGCTGTCAAAAATTTAAATGATATGCACCTGTCAAACAGGTGAGGAAAAAATGTTTTTTGGGTGTTAAATGTGCCCATGAAACCTACACCAAAAAAATTCTTCCAGATGAAATCAACACCCACAACACCAGGCAGCCTAGAAGTCCTGCAGAGTTTCCACATCCCAAAAACACTTAATCAGCGACATCAGCTTTAGGGTCTTCATAGGTGCTGGTAATCCAGGACTGATTAATTTTGATAAATGTCACACGGTCCATGGGGTCTGTGGACAGGCGTGTTCTATTATCAGTATCAAAACCTTCAGTAGCACTGAATGCCCGTTTGGAAAGCACGCTGGATGCAGGGCAGCCCAGCAGCTCAATGGCATACTGGGCAAGTTCTAGCCAGTGGTGTATTCTCATGACCCAGTAAGCCAGTGGATCGTCAACTGGAAAGCTCTCCATCTCTGTTTTTGCCCCTAGATAATCATCTATCATGTGATGCAGATGCTGCCGATGGGATGTGGAAGCTGACAGCCCTGGGTGGTGAGGACTAAAAAAATAGTGAAATGCATTACTTAGGCGGCCGCCTTCTCCACCGCTCCTCTCTTGACCAACAGAAGCCTCAAAACGATGTTTTCTACGACACTGTAACCTACCAGAGTTTGGAAAAGCCTTAGATAAACTCCTCTTTAAGGTGTCCTCAAGAGAGTTCATCTTCTGCACTCTCTGTGGGGACGGGATGAGTTCTGAGACTTTTCCCTTGTAACAGTGCTCAAGGAGGGTTGCCAACCAATTGTGATCTTTCTCTTTTACACCACGTATTCTTGGGTCCCTTTGCAGGCTTTGAAACATGAGGGAGCCCATGCACCGCAAATTTGCTGAGGCATGAGAAGCAGACTCCTCTGAGTCACTAAGGATTAGACTTCCTGGAACTGCCTCCTCCCAGTCACGTACTACTCCCAAGGGTTCTGGGGATGTAAAACCATCTCCCACTGTTTGACGTATGTCTTCCTCTGCTTGAATGCCTCAAAAACTACCAGAATCCTCTTCCCTCTGCTTTTCTGTGTTCTGTGGCGTAGGAACAATGGTGTCTGCATAAAGTGAGCCTTAAGAGGAAAGGAAGTCCTCCTCTTCCTCCTGCTGCTCTGCCTCGAGTGCCCTGTCCATAATGCCACGCAGAGTCTGCTCCAGAAGGAACACAACAGGAATTGTGTCACTGATGCATGCATTGTCACGGCTCACCATCCTTGTGGCCCCTTCTCAAATGGTGACAGTACAGTGCATGCATCCTTTATGAGCAGCCATTGGTGTGGGGAAAAAAAGCTGAGCCGGGCTGAGCCTGTCGTTGTGTCATACTCACACAGGTACTCGTTGACAACCCTCTGCTGCATGGGCAGCTGCTGCAGCATTGCCAAAGTCAAGTTCCACCTGAAGGCATGTAACAAATCAGGCGGTTTACAGGCAGGTCGAATTCCTGCTGAATTTCAGCCAACCGAGCACTGGTTGTGTATGACCGCCTGAAATGGCTACAGACTCTTCTGGCCTGCTTAAGCAGATCTTGCAACCCTGGGTACCTATTTAGGAAACTCTGCACCACCAAATTGAGGACATGTGCCAGGCATGGCACATGTGTCAACTTTCTCTGTCTAAGGGCGGACAGGTGGTTTGTGCCATTATCACACACCACCATTCCTGGCTCCAGCTGGTGTGGCGTGAACCACCTCTGGGCCTGCCGCTGCAGAGCGGAAAGAATCTCTGCTCCAGTGTGGTTTCTGTCCCCTAGACACACCAGCTGAAGGCACTGCATAGCACCTTTTAGCCTGACTCATTGAATAGCACCTTCAATGCTTAGGGGGTACTTGTGGTTCATAGCACAATTCAGTAGAGGAGGGCATGGAGGAGGAGGAGGGGGTAGAACTGACAAATCTTGCATCATCTTCACTAGCTGTATAGAGACATGGGGTCACAACAAGCTGCAGCACTAAGCCCTATCCTGCAAGCAGAGTTACCCAGATATATCGCCCCTGACCATGCTTGCTGGACCACGTATCAGCAGTAAAGTGGAGTTTGCGGCTAACTGCCTTGCCCAACGATGCCACAACATTGCTTTCCATATGATGGTACAGAGCTGGAATGGCCTTACATGAAATTAAATAGCGACTGGTAACCTTCCATTGTTGTACAGCACATTCTGAAAAGTCATGAAAGTGGGAAGAATCCACCAGATGGAAAGGCAGAAGTTGTAAAGCCAGCAGCTATGTGGATGGCAGTGACTGTTTTTTTTTCGCTGCAGCAGATTAGGCAGAGAAATTTGTCGCCTATAATCTACAGCTGGTGTTGTGCTACTAGCATATGTGCTGCAAGGACCTGGGAAACCCTGCGCTATACCATCATCCCTGTCAGTGGATGGGAGGCTGGTGGCGGGAGGTTAAATACCTTGTCAAGCATGTGGTACCCAAATGGCTGGTGTTTTTGCCACACTTGATGTGTTTGAAACAAAGTTTTCAAATTGCAACAGTGCGATCGGCTGCACATGTGCTAAAAAAGGCCCAGACAGCTGAGCTGTGGGAAGTTGGCCGGGAGATAACAGCTAACCAATGTGATGGAATAGGGTGGCTGCTCCCTACTCTTCCATGATGGCTACCTCATTGGGGTTGTGCCTTACCCTCACCCACACTTTACTCCTCTGCTCTATCCGGCACCCAAGTCACATCAGTGACCTCATCCTCAGCATCTCCTCCTACCTCATTACCACTGAAGACAACTTGCCAATACGCTGCGGCTGGGGGAACATGACTGCCAATTTGTGTACCAGTGCTCTCCCCTCTCTGTAGGCTCATGTTCCTGCCTTCCTCATCCTCAGAACCAACAAATACATCAAGTAACGGCTATGCATCATCAAGGAGCAAGTGGCTGATGCTGTGTTCAAATAACTCAGCTGACTCCTCCATGCCTGATGCTGGGGCTTTGACAGGAATATCTGTGGACAAGGAGGCAGGTTTAGCCACTCTGGCAGCTGCAGTGGACTTCGCACTAGTCTCTGCTTGGGTGACGGAGGACGAGGAGGGTTTAGTAAGCCAGTTCACCACCTCCTCTGCATGCTGTAACTGGATAGCACGGGCAACATCATTAAACAGAGGAAATGATGACCTGCCTAAAGACTGATCACGTCCACCTTTGCCTGTGGACACAAACCCTGCTTGCCCCCTCACAGTGCCATGGGAACATCTGCCTCTCCTTGTTGTTCTCCCAGACATGATGGGGGGGGGTGCTTATTAACAAAATGTAATAAAGATGTGGAAATGTGTACATGGATGCACTTTAATTAATGGGAGGTGGAGTTTGGTGCACTTTAACTTGAGTACTCACTACAGAGACACACTTCACCGATACATTATAATATACTGCAGTAAAACTTCACTGATGCACTGCATTATACTGGATTAAATATACTGCGTTAAACATGCACTAACCCACTGAAATATACAGCGTTAAACTTGCAGCAAGGCACTGAAATATACAGCGTTAAACTTGCAGTAACACACTAAAAAATACTGCATTAAACGTACACTAGGGATGAGCCGAACACCCCCAGTTCGGTTCGCATCAGAACATGCGAACAGGCAATAAATTTGTTTGAACATCCGAACACTGTTAAAGTCTATGGGACTCAAACATGAAAAATCTAATTTTAAAGGCTTATATGCAAGTTATTGTCATTAAAAGTGTTTGGGGACCCGGGTCCTGACCCAGGGGACATGTATCAATGCAAAAATACGTTTAAAAACTAACGTTTTTTCGGGAGCAGTGATTTTAATAATGCTTAAAGTGAAACAATAAAAGTGAAATATTCCTTTAAATTTCGTACCTAGGGTGTGTGTATAGTATGCCTGTAAAGTAGCGCTTGTTTCCCATGCTTAGAACTGTCCCTGCACAAAGTGTCATTTCTGAAGGAAAAAAAGTAATTTAAAAGCACTCGCGGCTATAATGAATTGTCGGCTCCCGGCAATACAGAGAAAAGCCATTGATAAAAAAAAAAAAATGCGTGGGGGTCCCCCCAAATTCAATTACCAGGCCCTTCAGGTCTGGTATCGACATTAAGGGGAACCCTGCGTCAAATTAAAAATAAATGACGTGGGGTTCCCCCCAAATATCCATACCAGACCCTTCAGGTCTGGTATGGATTTTAAGGGGGACTCCACGCCAAAGTGAAAAAAAATGGCGTGGAGTTCCCCCCAAAAACCATACCAGACCCTTTACCTGAGCACGCAACCTGGCAGGCCGCAGGAAAAGAGGGGGGACGAGAGAGCGCACCCCCCTCTTGAACCATACCAGGCCACATGCCCTCAACATGGGGAGGATGCTTTGGGGGTCTGTGACCCCTCAAAGCACCATGTCCCCATGTTGATGGGGACAAGGGCCTCATCCCCACAACCCTTGCCCGGTGGTTGTGGGGGGTCTGCGGGCGGGAGGTTTAGCGGTATCTGGAAGCCCCCTTTAACAAAGGGGACCCCCATATTCCGGCCCCCCCTATGTGAATTGGTAACAGGGTACATTGTACCCCTACCATTTCACAAAAGAAAGTGTAAACATTTTTAAAAACCACACAGACACCGTTGTGAAAAGTCAAAAGTCAAATAAAAAATAAAGAAAGCCATTCCAGCGTTGTAATGCAGTCTGTCCAGCGATGATCCATGAATCATTCTCCAGCGATGCGGCGAGTCTCCAGTGATGAACAACGCACATCTTCCCTGCACTGGAGCCTCCCGGCTAATGACGTGCAAGCAGTGTTGACAGTTCTTTTATAACCGAGGTCGGAAACCCCCGTGACGTGACGGGTAACCCCGCCCCCTCTAACGCATCATGGGGGTTTCCTACCTTGGTTATAAAAGAACTGTCAACACTGCTTGCGCGTCATTAGTCGGGAGGCTCCGGTGCAGGGAAGATGTGCGTCGTTCATCGCTGGAGACTCGCCGCATCGCTGGAGATTCATGGATCGTCGCTGGACAGACTGCATTACAACGCTGGAATGGCTTTTTTTATTTTTAATAAAGGACTTTTCACAACGGTGTCTGTGTGGTTTTTAACACTTTATTTTGTGAAATGGTAGGGGTACAATGTACCCCGTTACCAATTCACATGGGGGGGCGGAATCTGGGGTCCCCTTTGTTAAAGGGGGCTACCAGATTCCGATAAGCCCCCCGCCCGCAGACCCCCACAACCACCGGGCAAGGGTTGTGGAGATGAGGCCCTTGTCCCCATCAACATGGGGACATGGTGCTTTGAGGGGTCACAGACCCCCAAAGCATCCTCCCCATGTTGAGGGCATGTGGCCTGGTACGGTTCAGGAGGGGGGCACTCTCTCGTCCCCCCTCTTTTCCTGTGGCCTGCCAGGTTGCGTGCTCGGATAAAGGGTCTGGTATGTATTTTTGGGGGGAACTCCATGCCATTTTTTTTTATTTGGCGTGGAGTTCCCCTTAAAATCCATACCAGACCTGAAGGGTCTGGTATGGATATTTGGGGGGAACCCCACGTCATTTTTTTTTTATTTAACGCAGGGTTCCCCTTAATATCCATACCAGACCTGAAGGGCCTGGTAATTGAATTTGGGGGGAACCCCACACATTTTTTTTCTTTTTATCAATGACTTTCAATGACTGTTCTCTGTATTGCCGGGAGCCGACAGTTCATTATAGCCGCGAGTGCTTTTAAATGACTTTTTTTCCTTCAGAAATGACACTTTGTGCAGGGACAATTCTAAGCACGGGAAACAAGCGCTACTTTACAGGCATACTATACACACCCCCTAGGTATGAAATTTAAAGGAATATTTCACTTTTATTGCTTCACTTTAAGCATTATTAAAATCACTGCTCCCGAAAAAACGTTCATTTTTAAAACTTTTTTTTGCATTGATACATGTCCCCTGGGGCAGGACCCGGGTCCCCAAACACTTTTTATGACAATAACTTGCATATTAACCTTTAAAAGGAGCACTTTAGATTTCTCCCATAGACTTTTAAGGGTGTTCCGCGGCTTTTTGAATTTGCCACGAACACCCCAAATTGTTCGCTGTTCGCCAAACGAACATGAGTTTGACTCGAACATAAAGCTCATCCCTAACGTACACTAACGCACAGCAATATACTGCAATAAACGGCACGTAATGCACTGAAATATACAGCATACAGTCATGCTCGAAATTGTTGGCACCCCAGAAATGTTTCCAGAAAATCAAGTATTTCTCACAGAAAAGTATTGCAGTAACACATGTTTTGCTATACACGTGTTTATTCCCTTTGTGTGTATTGGAACAAATCAAAAAAGAGGAAAAAAAGCGAATTGGACATAATGTCACAGAAAACTTCAAAAATGGGTCAAAATTCTTGGCACCCTTAACTTAATATTTGGTTGCACGCCCTTTGGAAAAAATAACTGAAATCAGTCGCTTCCTATAACCATCAATAAGCTTCTTACACCTCTCACCCGGAATTTTGGACCACTCTTCCTTTGCAAACTGCTCCAGGTCTCTCTTATTGGAAGGGTGCCTTTTCCCAACAGCAATTTTAAGATCTCTCCACAGGTGTTCAATGGGATTTAGATCTGGACTCATTGCTGGCCACTTTAGAGCTCTCCATCACTTTGTTGCCATCCATTTCTGGGTGCTTTTTGACATATGTTTGGGGTCATTTTCCTGCTGGAAGACCCAAGATCTCGGATGCAAACCTAGCTTTCTGACACTGGGCTCTACAGTGCGACCCAAAATCCTTTATTAATCCTCAGATTTCATGATGCCTTGCACACATTCAAGGCACCCAGTGCCAGAGGCAGCAAAACAACCCCAAAACTTCAATGAACCTCCACCATATTTCTCAGTAGGTACTGTGTTCTTTTCTTTGTAGGCCTCATTCCGTTTTTGGTAAACAGTAGAATGATGTGCTTTACCAAAAAGCTCTATCTTGGTCTCATCTGTCCACAAGACGTTTTCCCAGAAGGATTTTGGATTACTCAAGTACATTTTGGCAAACTGTAGTCTTGCTTTTTTATGTCTCTGTGTCAGCAGTGGGGTCCTCCAGGGTCTCTTGCCATAGCCTTTCATTTATTTTAAATGTCGATGGATAGTTTGCGCCGACACTGACACTCCCTGAGCCTGCAGGACAGCTTGAACTTCTTTGGAACTTGTTTGGGGCTGCTTATCCACCATCCGGACTATCCTGCGTTGCAACCTTTCATCAATTTTTTCTCTTCCGTCCACGCACAGAGAGATTAGCTACTGTGCCATGGGTTGCAAACTTCTTGATAATGTTGCGCACTGTGGACAAAGGCAAATCTAGATCTCTGGAGATGGACTTGTAACCTTGAGATTGTTGATATTTTTTCACAATTTTGGTTCTCAAGTCCTCAGACAGTTCTCTTTTTCTCTTTCTGTTGTCCATGCTTAGTGTGGCACACACAGACACACAATGCAAAGACTAAGTCAACTTATCCCCTTTTTATCTGCATTCAGGTGTGATTTTTATATTGCCCACACCTGTTACTTGCCCCAGGTGAGTTTAAAGGAGCATCACATGCTTGAAACAATCTTATTTATCCACAATTTTTAAAGGGTGCCAAGAATTTTGAGCAGCCCATTTTTGGAGTTTTGTGTGACATTATGTCCAGTTTGCTTTTTTTCCTCCCTTTTTTTTATTTGTTCCAATACACATAAAGGGAATAAACATGTGTACAGCAAAACATGTGTTACTGCAATACTTTTCTGTGAGAAATACTTGATTTTCTGGAAAAATTTCTGGGGTGCCAACAATTTCGAGCATGACTGTATAGTTTTTCAAGGCACTGTATAACCAAGTACTACCTTACTGTCAGTATAAAAGGTGAAAGAATCAATTCTAGTGTCCATTTCACTTTGTATGACTTTGGTAATTTCTTTTGCTAGCATAGCTGCCTAAAGTTCAAGTCTTGGTATGGTATGTGCGTTTGGGAGTGAGTTTTGCCTTGCCTAGAACAAAACTACAATGTGATTCTTCATTAATTTCAGAGGCTACTGCAGCAATAAGCTGTACTGATGACAGGAGATTGATGAGATGACTTGCAGCTTGCTCTGATGCTCTGTGAAGTATGAGGGAAGGTTAGGTAGGCACGCAGGAAAGGCACTGGAGTGATTTTGCATGCAAGAATTTGCTGTAAAATCTTTAACTTGATGCTGTGAAGAAGTCTCTATGTTGTCAAGAGCATTGGAGACGATGGAGTGTACACTGCAGTGGCTTAGGACATAGTCTTTAGTGCATTTGAGGGGATCTTCCATATCTGCTATGTTTAGGTTGATGCTGTCTTTCTCACTTGCACCTTCTTCTGCACTGATAGCTTGCTATAGGACCCTTAGCTTTGCCATTGCTGCATCATATTTACACTGTTCATTTAAGATTTCTATTGCTGCTCTCTGAGCTTCCAACTCTGCTTTTTGATGTGCTGTCTGAGCTTCCAACTCTGCTCTTTAATGTGCTGACTGAGTTTCTAACTTTGCTCTTTGACGTGCTGTCTGGTTTTCCAACTCTGCTCTCTTTTCTTCATATGCGACCTGCACCTTGCTGGCTTCTGTTTCAGCGCAGGCATTAATAGGTCGGTCACTGTTGAGAATCTTGAACTATGGGATTTAGAGGACTTCTTAGAACGTCTGCTGGAAACGGATCTGTGAGATGCAGTGTCCTGTAGCAGCTCTATCTTTTCTTCTGCCTTTAATTTGGTTTTCTGGGTAAAACTGTCTTTCTAGATTAAGAACCTGGAAGTTGTTTAATTCCTCCAGTGAATCTTTGGTTTTCATACTTTGTAAAACGTTAATAAGCTTGCCACTGGTAAGTTAATAAAGCTCATATGAGGCAGAAAGTTGTTTATTGGCGCCCTCTAGTGGCAGTAGCTCACATATTCAATAGACAGTGTATTAGATTGAGTAAGAACTTTTTCCCATAATAACTTTAGACTAGTTGTCAGTTCAGTTCTTAAAGCTTCATAATTCTCCATTCATTTCCAAGTTTGACTGAGCGCTTGGGCAACTCAGCTGGCTCAGAGTCTTGTGCTTGGGCTGCTGTGTGTTGACATTCAGAGCCTTTGTAACTCATGCTGGCACAGGCAGATACTAATGCCTTGTACACACAATAGGAATTTCCAATGAAAAAAGTCAGACGGAGTCCGTTGGAGTTTTTTCATCGGAAATTCCGACCGTGTGTGAGCCCCATCAGAGAAATTCTGATGAATTCCATCGGATTTTTAAAATAGAACCTGTTCTATTTTTTTCCGATGAAATTCCATCGGAATTCCGATGGGAGTTTGATTGGAAAAAGGTCCGATCGTGTGTACAAGGCATAAGTGAGTGAAAGGCAAGCAGGATCTGTGTGCTGTAATATAACACCAGGCTGCCTAGACTCAAGTTATGAGGCTTACACGTGCTGCTCTCTTGTTGTTTCTTGCAATGAGGGCAGTAAATCTTGTCTGTATCAGTACTGTCACCCAGAAATCTTGTAATTAGGCTGTGTTTTTCTACTGTTCTGACTCAACTACAAAGCCATAAGCTTATCTCCAGCTTCATATAAGGCTTATACAACCTGGTGATCTATTTATCCCTTGCATCGATTCAGACAGTTTAACTCAATGAATAAACTCACTGTTGAGGAGTAAGGATGAGCTTTGAGTTCGAGTCGAACTCATGTTTGACTTGAACATTGCCTGTTCGCCAGTTCAGCGAACAATTTGGGGTGTTCGCGGCAAATTCGAAAAGCCGCAGAACACCCTGTAAAAGTCTATGAGAGAAATCTAAAGTGCTAATTTTAATGGCTTATATGCAAGTTATTGTCATAAAAAGTGTTTGGGGACCCGGGTCCTGCCCCAGGGGACATGTAACAATGCAATGACGTTTTTCCGGGAGCAGTGATTTTAATAATGCTAAAAGTGAAACAATAAAAGTGAAATATTCCTTTAAATGTTGTACCTGGGGGGTGTATATACTATGCCTGTAAAGCAGCGCGTGTTTCCCGTGCTTAGAACAGTCTCTGCACAAAATGTCATTTCTGAAGGAAAAAAAATATTTTAAAAGTACTCGCGGCTGTAATGAATTGCTGGTCCCGGCAATACAGAGAAAAGTCATTGAAAGTCATTGATAAAAAAAAAAAAAAATGCGTGGGGGTCCCCCCAAATTCAATAACCAGGTCCTTCAGGAGCTCGTATGGATATTAAGGGGAACACTGCGCCAAATTAAAAAAAAATGGCGTGGGGTTCCCCCCAAAAATCCATACCAGACCCTTATCCGAGCACGCAACATGGCAGGCCACAGGAAAAGAGGGGGGGACAAGAGAGCGCCCACCCCTCCTGAACCGTACCAGGCCACATGCTCTCAGCATGGGGAGGATGCTTTGGGGTCTGGACCCCAAAGCACCATGTCCCCATGTTGATGGGGACAAGGGCCTCATCCCCACAAACCTTGCCCGGTGGTTGTGGGGGTCTGCGGGCGGGGGGCTTATCGGAATCTAGAATACCCCGTTAACAAAGGGGACCCCCAGATCCCGCCCCCCTATGTGAATTGATAAGGGATACATTGTAACCCTACCATTTCACAAAGAAAGTGTGAAAAAACACACAGACACAGTTGGGATAAGTCCTTTATCAAAAAAAAAAAAAAAAGATTCCAGGGGTGGTAATCCACTCTCGATCTCCACTCCAGCGATGTCTCCACTTCAGTGATGTCAGTATCCTGTGATGGATGATCTCTCCAGGCTCCAGCGACGATGTCCAGCTACGTGGAACAGCACACGGTCCTCTCTTCACCGGAGCGGAGACACCCCGGGAATGACGCGGCTTCAGCCAGTGACAGCTCTTATCTAGCTGAAGGCGGGGTCACGTGACGGGTGTGTCTCTGACACAAGGGGAAACCCAGGCTTTCCCAGTGACGTGCGGTTGACCCCGCCCCCCTCTGATGCAACGCAGGTTTCCCTTGCATCAGAGGGTGGGGGGTCACCCGTCACGTCACTGGGGAAGCCCGGGTTTCCCCTTGCGTCAGAGGGGGACGGGGTCATGTGATGGGTGGCCCCACCCTCAGCTAGATAAGAGCTGTCACTGGCTGAAGCCGCGTCATTCCCGGGGTGTCTCCGCTCCGGTGAAGAGAGGACCGTGTGCTGTTTCTCCTAGCTGGACATCGTCGCTGGAGCCTGGAGAGATCATCCATCGCAGGATACCGACATCACTGGAGTGGAGACATCGCTGGAGTGGAGATCGAGTGTGGATTACCACCGCTGGAGTCTTTTTTTTTATTCTTTTTTTTTTTTTAATAAAGGACTTATCCCAACTGTGTCTGTGTGTTTTTTTACAATTTTTTATACTTCCTTTGGGAAATGGTAGGGGTACAATGTACCCCGTTACCAATTCACATAGGGGGGCCGGGATCTGGGGGTCCCCTTTGATAAAGGGGTCTTCCATATTCCGATAAGCCCCCCACCTGCAGACCCCCCACAACCACCGGGCAAGGGTTGTGGGGATGAGGCCCTTGTCCCTATCAACATGGGGACATGGTGCTTTGGGGTCCAGACCTGGTATTTGGGGGGAACCGCACGCCATTTTTTTTTTATTTGGGCAGGGTTCCCCTTAATATCCATACGAGACCTGAAGGGCCTGGTAATTGAATTTGGGGGGACCCCCACACATTTTTTTTTATCAATGACTTTCAATGACTTTTCTCTGTATTGCCGGGACCGGGGGGTGTTCGGCTCATCCCTATTGAGGAGACAGATGATGAATGTTCCATTTAATGAAGGGTATTCATAGGTAAAAAAACATTGATGTTGTAAGCCACGTGGAAAGATGTGTACAGCATGGCAGAATACTGAGGAATAATACTAGAGAGGAGGAAAAGGAGGGGATATACAGAAGTACGGTGGGAGAAAGAGTTCAGCTAGACAGGAGTGAACAGAGCTTAAAGACACAGAGCAATGATAAACCAAGTTATACACACAGAGAAATGATAATAAATCACATAGTGTAACACAACATGCATCATATGGTGAAAGATTATCTAGGGGTGAAAACAGACTGTAACGGGAAGGCCCGGGGAACTCAGAATCGCTTAGAACGTATGAGATACCCTTGCTTCAGCTCCCCCAATGCCTCTTATGTGTCAACCACCCTGTGTCTCTATTAGGGACACAGGGTGAATGAAAACCCCAATATGGTCTATGATAGCCATATTCAATGCTGCACATACATTGTATCTAGATTGGATGTGTACTGTGGGGGGGGGGGTGGGGGGTGTAATCATTGCTGTGAGGAGTTAAGGTGATTTGCATTCTATTGTCTATTATGAATTAAGTCTGCTACTGTGACGATGTGGATTGGAGCTGGTCGACCGTCTGGCTGCATATTATGGGATGTTGAAGTGCCGTCTGTGAGGAGGGGGGGGAATCACCCCTCCTGCTAAGACTGTTTACTGAAGGAGAAGTTTGAACACACCTGACCTGTATCACCATTGTCATTGGACAGTTTAACCCGCCCTGTTTCCCAAAGGATGGGAGGGGAGGGTTTTGAAGAGAAATGTGTTACCATGTGTTTTGAAAATAAAGGCATTCCCTGCTTTGGAACTTGAATACAGAGCGTTGTCTCGTATCTGGGGGGAGAATCATTCGTATGGGGTCTTATTCGGCTGGTTGGAGTGCCTGGTGGCTGTGGTGTGGTTGGAAAGGGAATATCCTAACGGTGTTAACCCCTTTCATACTTGGGGTGCCGTTACACAGACATAGGGAGCTTTCCAGTAGACTATCCACTTGGTTACTGGGTGATGAGAGTAGACCACTGGACAGAACTTGCCCTGTATGAAATTGTTCTGCTCTGCATCCAGCGTGCTTTCTGAACAGGCATTCAGTGCTGTTGGAGGTTTTGTGACAGATAAAAGAGTGAGTCTGCCCACAGATTCCGTTGACCGGCTGACATTTGTCAAAATGAATCAGTCCTGGATTAGCAGCAGCTATAAAGCCACTGATGCCGAGTAAATGTTTTTGGGATCTGGAATCTCTGCAAGACTAGGCTGCCTAGCTTTGTGGGTGTTCATTTTATCTTAAAGTAATTTTTTGGTATAGGGCACAAGTAACACCCAGGGACCAAATTTTCTGTACCTTTTTTGACAGGTGCATATCATTTAAATTTTTTACAGAAAGGCCAATTCTTGCTTTAACCAAATGTACCTCTATAGGTTAACGGTGTGAAGGCACCACCAACACCCAAAGCCATTTTTTCCACACCTCTTTGACAGATGCATATACTTTCAATTTTTTACAGAAAGACCAATTCTTGCTTTCATTAAGAGTACCTACAGCCATTTCCTGCTCACTCCGGCAGTGTGTTCTCAGAGCATTCTGCAGGGAATTTTTTTCTTCCTTTCACTGGTCTGTAGATCAGTGGTGGCTTCAGCGACAGAATGAGTTTGCCACTAAACCCAAAACTATTCCTTAATAGTGATGAGCCGAACACCCCCGGGTTCGGTTCGCACCAGAACCCGCGAACGGACCGAAAGTTCGTACGAACATTAGAACCCTATTAAATACAATGGATGCGAACGTTCGAATTCTAAAGTGGTAATTATAACAACTATTATGCATGTTATTGTCCTAAAAAGGGTTTGGGAACCCGGGTTCTGCACCAGGGGACATGTATCAATGCAAAAAGAAGTTTTAATAACGGTCGTTTTTCGGGAGCAGTCATTTTAATGATGCATAAAGTGAAAAAAAAAAGTCAAATATTCCTTTAAATATCGTACCTGGGGGGTGTCTAAAGTATGCCTGTGAAGTGCCACGTGTTTCCCGTGTTTAGAACTGTCCCTGCACAAAATGACACTTCTAAAGGAAAAAAAAGCCATTTAAAACTGCTTGCGGCTTTAATGTAATGTCTGGTCCCGGTAATATGGATGAAAATCTTTAAGAAAAATGGCATAGCTACCCCATGACCCCCCCCCCCTACCCCAGCCCATTACCAGCCCCTTTGGGTCTTGTATGGATATTAAGGGGAACCCCGCACATAAAATAAAAAAGGCCCTATATACTCTGAACAGCCGTATACAGGCGGTGCATACAAGACAGGGACTGTAGGTTTGTTCTTATGTAGAATCTGTTTGTAATTTTGAACAGGTACATTGTTGAAGTGTAGCTCCAGCCCAAAAATCTATTTTTAAACTTTTTGGAAAACATAGGTAAGGGTTATCACCCCTGTAACATTTGTTTTGCTGTCTGTGCCCCTGTTCAGAACATTTCACCTCACTTTCCGTCCCAATGACAACTGTTTTTGAAATGTGGTGTTTTTCTTGAAACAAGGATTGCTGATAAAGCATCAGTACAGAGGAGACACCTTTCTCCCATATTTATTCTTACAGGAGAGAATTTTCCTTCCTAGTGGTAGATTTCCTCTCACTTCCTGTTGTCTTCTTGCATTTGCAAGTAGTAGTCGTTTGTAAGTTGGATGTTTGAAAGTAGGGACCTGCCGTATATACTCTGCAGAAATAGGCCCCTTAGTTGTTGGTGTTGGCACAACACTGTAACCACTCACAGTTACTCTTGGTTGGTGCTGGAACGCCCTGCTGTCAACTATTATATCAGGAATTTTAATTACATATAATTGTTGAACAGTGGTAGTAAAAATTGGGCCTTTGATGGTGGTGCTGGTGCCACAACACTGTAAGCCCTGACAGTTACTCTTGGTGGGTGCAGCAATGGGCCCTGCTGTGAATTATTAGATCAAGAATTGTAATTGCATGCCCCTGTTGAACAGGGGCTGAAAAATTGGGTCTTTCATGGTGGTGGTGGTGGTGGTGGTGTTGCCACAACACTGTAAGCCCTCAGAGTTACTCTTGGTGGGTGCAGGAATGGGCCCTGCTGTGAATTATTAGATCAAGAATTGTAATTGCATGCCCCTGTTGAACAGGGGCTGAAAAATTGGGTCTTTCGTGGTGGTGGTGGTGGTGGTGGTGTTGCCACAACACTGTAAGCCCTCAGAGTTACTCTTGGTGGGTGCAGGAATGGGCCCTGCTGTGAATTATTAGATCAAGAATTGTAATTACATGCCCCTTTTGAACAGGGGCTGAAAAATTGGGCCTTTCGTGGTGGTGGTGGTGGTGGTGGCGTTGCCACAACACTGTAAGCCCTCAGAGTTACTCTTGGTGGGTGCAGCAATGGGCCCTGCTGTGAATTATTAGATCAAGAATTGTAATTGCATGCCCCTGTTGAACAGGGGCTGAAAAATTGGGCCTTAGGAACTGGTGGCACAACACTACAACCCCTCACAGATACGTTACTTGGAGCACAGCAATGAGCCCTGTTGCAAAGTATTGCTTAAAAAATTGTAATGACACGCCCCTGTTAAACAGGGGCTGAAAAATTGGGCCTTAGGCACTGGTGCCACAACACTCCAACCCCTCACAGATACTGTACTTGGAGCACAGCAATGAGCCCTATGGCAAATTATTGCTAAAAAAATTGTAATTACACGCCCCTGTAAAACAGGGGCTGAAAAATTGGGCCTTAGCCACTGGTGGCGGCACCCATAAACAAAAATGATCTTCCAAGCTATCATCATCAATCGTATCATTGAGGACTCGGAGGAGGAGGATAGCCAGTCAACATAACAGCACAGGCACTTAGCATCAGCATCAGTCTTTAAGGTATGTGACATGTTAAAATCAATTAGTCTGTTATATCAGCATCAGGTGTGTGGTAGCTGGTGGTGATCCAAGACTGGTTCATCTTGATGAAAGTCAGTCGATCAACCGAGTCGGTGGACAGGCGCACCCTGTGATCCGTGACAAATCCTCCAGCAGCACTGAATGTGCGTTCCGAAAGAACGCTGGATGCAGGACAGGCCAGTAGCTCAATTGCATACTGTGCAAGCTCTGGCCAGTGATCCATCCTCAAGACCCAGTAAGCCAGAGGATTTTCGGTGGGGAAGGTGTCCAAGTCTGACCTTGCCCCTAGATATTCCTGCACCATGTTTATCAGACGCTGGCGATGGTTGCTGGAACCGATCATACTTTGGGGCTGCGGACTAAAGAATTGTCTGAACGCATCGGTCAGACGGCCACCTTCCCCACCGCTCCTTCTTTGACTGGCCGAAGCCTCAGCAACTCGTTGTCCAGGACCAGGAGTTTGTAACCTCCCAGTCTCTGGGAACGCGTTGCACAGACCTTTCTGCAAGGCCTCCCGGAGTTGTCTCATCCTCTGCTCCCTCTGCGAAGGTAACATAAGGTCCGCAACCTTACCCTTGTACCGTGGATCAAGGAGAGTGGCCAGCCAGTAATGGTCCCTCTCCTTGATCCGAAGAATACGAGGATCCTTCCGCAGACTTTGCAGGATCAGGGAGGCCATGCAGCGTAGGTTTGCTGAGGCATTCGCTCCGGAGTCCTCTGGGTCACTAAGGACGACATGATCCGCAGCCACCTCCTCCCAGCCACGTACAAGTCCACTGGTTTCTTGGGACTGTAAATCATCCCTAAAAGACTGCTGCTGATGATGCTGAGTGCCAGCCTCCACCTCCATGCTGACACAATCCTCCTCCTCCTCCTCCTCCTCTTCCTCTTCCTGTGCGATGGGTGGGACAGAAGGAACACTGTCTGGGTAAAGGGGGCCTTGAGAGGCAAGGAAGTCCTCCTCTTCCTGCCTCTGTTCTGCCTCAAGTGCCCTGTCCATTATTCCACGCAGCGTGTGCTCCAACAGGTGGACAAGAGGTACAGTGTCACTGATGCATGCACTGTCACTGCTCACCATCCTCGTGGCCTCCTCAAATGGTGCCAGGACAGTGCATGCATCCCTGATCATGCCCCACTGGCGTGGAGAAAAAAAACCAAGCTCCCCTGACCCTGTCCTGGTGCCGTAGTCGCACAGGTACTCATTGATGGCCCTCTGCTGCGTGTGCAGCCGCTGCAGCATGGCCAACGTTGAGTTCCACCTGGTGGGCATGTCACATATAAGGCGGTTCTTGGGCAGGTTCAACTCCTTTTGCAGCTCAGCCAGGCGAGCACTGGCATTATAAGATCTGCGGAAATGCACACAGACTTTCCTGGCCTGCCTCAGGACATCCTGTAAGCCCGGGTACCTGCACAAGAACCGCTGCACCACCAGGTTAAGGACGTGAGCCACACAGGGCACATGGGTCAGTTGTCCCTGTCGGAGGGCGGAGAGGAGGTTGGTGCCATTGTCGCAAACCACCATTCCTGGCTTAAGCTGGCGTGGCGTCAACCACCTCTCGGCCTGGCCCTGCAGAGCAGACAGGACCTCTGCCCCAGTGTGGCTTCTGTCCCCCAAACACACCAGCGCAAGCACGGCATGGCATCTTTTTGCCTGCGTACTTGCGTAGCCCCGTGAACGGCTACGGAGCACCGCTGGTTCATAGGACAAACCACAGGAAGAGGCCATGGAGGAAGAAGAAGAGGAGGGGGTGGAGGAGAGAGGTGTGTCATAACCAGTAGTAGCATTTTGGAGGCGTGGCGGTGGAACAACCTCCAACACTACTGCACCTTGTCCTGCATCCTTCCCAGCTGCCAAAAGAGTGACCCAATGGGCCGTGAAAGAAAGGTAACGTCCCTGTCCATGCCTGCTGGACCATGAGTCAGCGGTAATATGCACCTTACCGCTGACCGCCCTGTCCAGCGAGGCCAAGACATTGCCTTCCACATGCCGGTAGAGAGCCGGAATAGCCTTCCGTGAGAAAAAGTGGCGTTTGGGAACCTGCCACTGAGGAACCGCACATTGCACAAACTCACGGAAGGGGGCCGAGTCTACCAACTGAAAAGGCAGCAGTTGAAGCGCTAGCAATTTAGCCAAGCTAGCATTCAACCGCTGGGCATGTGGATGGCTGGGAGTGAACTTCTTTCGACGGCCCAGCAGCTGGGGCAGGGAAATTTGCCTGCTAGAATCGGACGTCGGTGTACTGCTAGCAGAGTGGCCGCAAGTACTTGGCTGTGACACACCTAATTCTACACCTTCATTCCTCTCAGTGCATGTTTCAGAGAGGACTGAAGTTATAGTGGGGTTGGAGATCCCAGCTGATGCGGTGCAAGGAGAGGTCCGCTTTGTTCTTTGGTGTGGGTCTTTGAGGTAGGCTTGCCAACGAGCTGCATGGCAGGTCAACATATGTCTGGTCAGGCATGTGGTACCCAAGCGGCTGATGTTTTGGCCACGCGATATACGCTTGAGACATATGTTGCAAACAGCAGCTGTGCGATCTGATGCACTAGCCTCAAAAAAGGCCCACACCAAGGAACTTTTTGAATGACGGGCAGAGGCAGCGCCCTGCACAGGCGGAGCTCTGCGGTGTGATTCCGTCGGTGTACTGCCCTTACGCTGGCCACCAAAGGGCATCCTGCCTCGTTGGAGATGTGCCTCCTCCTCATCCTCCTCCTCCTCCTCTCTCCTATTAGGCACCCACGTGGAGTCAGTGACCTCATCATCCCCTCCCTCCTCATCACTGGAGCCAATCTGGCAGTATGCTGCAGCTGCTGGAACATGACTGCCAGATTGGTGTCCTTCTTGAGCATCCCCTCTGTCTGCTCTCACGCTACTGCCTTCCTGTAGCTGGGTTTCATCATCAGACCCTTCGAAATGCTGGGCATCCTCCTGGAGCATGTACCCAACACTGTGCTCAAACAGTTCGGGGGACTCCTCAGGAGGAGGACATGGTGGGTCTAGGGAAGGAGTGACTGATGATGAGTCTGACATTGATACCAGGGAAGAGGACGCTTTGGCAGCTGCTTTGCCAGTACCCTGAGCCTGGGTGAGAGAGGATGAGGAGGAGGAGGAAGGCTTGGTCATCCACTCTACCAAGTCTTCGGCATGATGTGGCTCAACATGTCCAGCTGCCGAAAAGAAGGACAAGCGTGTCCCATGGCCATGTGCTGATGACAATGCACCACGTCCACGACCAGCACTGTTGCCCCCAGACACAGAGCCTGCTTGCCCTCTTTTATTGCCTCCTGACTGTCTGCCTCTCCTTGTTTGCCTTCCAGACATTCTAATAGATGGCCTGCAGGGAGATGGGAAAAAAGCAATAAGGGCTACCTTCAGGTGTCCTTCTCTGTCCCTTTACTTAAGGATTTCTAAATATGGTTGAGGATTATTGCTTTTGCACAGAATAGCACAACGACAATTTCCCTGACTGTCCAAAAAACAAGGATTTCAAAGATGGTTGATGAGGAATGCTTTGGCACACTATAGCACAAGGAGAATTCCCCTCACTTTCCTTCTTTGTCCCTAGAAACAAGGACTGGCACAGTGAAAGAAACTGACACTCTCCCTACCTACAGTTTTCTGTCCCTAGAAAAAATGTTTTTTTAAAGCACACTATAGCACAAGGAGAAATCCCCTCACTTTCCTTCTTTGTCCCTAGAAACAAGGACTGGCACAGTGAAAGAAACTGACACTCTCCCTACCTACAGTTTTCTGTCCCTAGAAAAAATGTTTTTTTAAAGCACACTATAGCACAAGGAGAAATCCCCTCACTTTCCTTCTTTGTCCCTAGAAACAAGGACTGGCACAGTGAAAGAAACTGACACTCTCCCTACCTACAGTTTTCTGTCCCTAGAAAAAATGTTTTTTTAAAGCACACTATAGCACAAGGAGAAATCCCCTCACTTTACTTCTTTGTCCCTAGAAACAAGGACTGGCACAGTGAAAGAAACTGACACTCTCCCTACCTACAGTTTTCTGTCCCTAGAAAAAATGTTTTTTTAAAGCACACTATAGCACAAGGAGAAATCCCCTCACTTTCCTTCTTTGTCCCTAGAAACAAGGACTGGCACAGTGAAAGAAACTGACACTCTCCCTACCTACAGTTTTCTGTCCCTAGAAAAAATGTTTTTTTAAAGCACACTATAGCACAAGGAGAAATCCCCTCACTTTCCTTCTTTGTCCCTAGAAACAAGGACTGGCACAGTGAAAGAAACTGACACTCTCCCTACCTACAGTTTTCTGTCCCTAGAAAAAATGTTTTTTTAAAGCACACTATAGCACAAGGAGAAATCCCCTCACTTTCCTTCTTTGTCCCTAGAAACAAGGACTGGCACAGTGAAAGAAACTGACACTCTCCCTACCTACAGTTTTCTGTCCCTAGAAAAAATGTTTTTTTAAAGCACACTATAGCACAAGGAGAAATCCCCTCACTTTCCTTCTTTGTCCCTAGAAACAAGGACTGGCACAGTGAAAGAAACTGACACTCTCCCTACCTACAGTTTTCTGTCCCTAGAAAAAATGTTTTTTTAAAGCACACTATAGCACAAGGAGAAATCCCCTCACTTTCTTTCTTTGTCCCTAGAAACAAGGACTGGCACAGTGAAAGAAACTGACACTCTCCCTACCTACAGTTTTCTGTCCCTAGAAATTTTTTTTTTTAAAGCACACTATAGCACAAGGAGAAATCCCCTCACTTTCCTTCTTTGTCCCTAGAAACAAGGACTGGCACAGTGAAAGAAACTGACACTCTCCCTACCTACAGTTTTCTGTCCCTAGAAAAAATGTTTTTTTAAAGCACACTATAGCACAAGGAGAAATCCCCTCACTTTCCTTCTTTGTCCCTAGAAACAAGGACTGGCACAGTGAAAGAAACTGACACTCTCCCTACCTACAGTTTTCTGTCCCTAGAAAAAATGTTTTTTTAAAGCACACTATAGCACAAGGAGAAATCCCCTCACTTTCCTTCTTTGTCCCTAGAAACAAGGACTGGCACAGTGAAAGAAACTGACACTCTCCCTACCTACAGTTTTCTGTCCCTAGAAAAAATGTTTTTTTAAAGCACACTATAGCACAAGGAGAAATCCCCTCACTTTCCTTCTTTGTCCCTAGAAACAAGGACTGGCACAGTGAAAGAAACTGACACTCTCCCTACCTACAGTTTTCTGTCCCTAGAAAAAATGTTTTTTTAAAGCACACTATAGCACAAGGAGAAATCCCCTCACTTTCCTTCTTTGTCCCTAGAAACAAGGACTGGCACAGTGAAAGAAACTGACACTCTCCCTACCTACAGTTTTCTGTCCCTAGAAAAAATGTTTTTTTAAAGCACACTATAGCACAAGGAGAAATCCCCTCACTTTCCTTCTTTGTCCCTAGAAACAAGGACTGGCACAGTGAAAGAAACTGACACTCTCCCTACCTACAGTTTTCTGTCCCTAGAAAAAATGTTTTTTTAAAGCACACTATAGCACAAAGAGAAATCCCCTCACTTTCCTTCTTTGTCCCTAGAAACAAGGACTGGCACAGTGAAAGAAACTGACACTCTCCCTACCTACAGTTTTCTGTCCCTAGAAAAAATGTTTTTTTAAAGCACACTATAGCACAAGGAGAAATCCCCTCACTTTCCTTCTTTGTCCCTAGAAACAAGGACTGGCACAGCGAAAGAAACTGACACTCTCCCTACCTACAGTTTTCTGTCCCTAGAAAAAATGTTTTTTTAAAGCACACTATAACACAAGGAGAAATCCCCTCACTTTCCTTCTTTGTCCCTAGAAACAAGGACTGGCACAGTGAAAGAAACTGACACTCTCCCTACCTACAGTTTTCTGTCCCTAGAAAAAATGTTTTTTTAAAGCACACTATAGCACAAGGAGAAATCCCCTCACTTTCCTTCTTTGTCCCTAGAAACAAGGACTGGCACAGTGAAAGAAACTGACACTCTCCCTACCTACAGTTTTCTGTCCCTAGAATTTTTTTTTTTTAAAGCACACTATAGCACAAGGAGAAATCCCCTCACTTTCCTTCTTTGTCCCTAGAAACAAGGACTGGCACAGTGAAAGAAACTGACACTCTCCCTACCTACAGTTTTCTGTCCCTAGAAAAAATGTTTTTTTAAAGCACACTATAGCACAAGGAGAAATCCCCTCACTTTCCTTCTTTGTCCCTAGAAACAAGGACTGGCACAGTGAAAGAAACTGACACTCTCCCTACCTACAGTTTTCTGTCCCTAGAAAAAATGTTTTTTTAAAGCACACTATAGCACAAGGAGAAATCCCCTCACTTTCCTTCTTTGTCCCTAGAAACAAGGACTGGCACAGTGAAAGAAACTGACACTCTCCCTACCTACAGTTTTCTGTCCCTAGAAAAAATGTTTTTTTAAAGCACACTATAGCACAAGGAGAAATCCCCTCACTTTCCTTCTTTGTCCCTAGAAACAAGGACTGGCACAGTGAAAGAAACTGACACTCTCCCTACCTACAGTTTTCTGTCCCTAGAAAAAATGTTTTTTTAAAGCACACTATAGCACAAGGAGAAATCCCCTCACTTTCCTTCTTTGTCCCTAGAAACAAGGACTGGCACAGTGAAAGAAACTGACACTCTCCCTACCTACAGTTTTCTGTCCCTAGAAAAAATGTTTTTTTAAAGCACACTATAGCACAAGGAGAAATCCCCTCACTTTCCTTCTTTGTCCCTAGAAACAAGGACTGGCACAGTGAAAGAAACTGACACTCTCCCTACCTACAGTTTTCTGTCCCTAGAAAAAATGTTTTTTTAAAGCACACTATAGCACAAGGAGAAATCCCCTCACTTTCCTTCTTTGTCCCTAGAAACAAGGACTGGCACAGTGAAAGAAACTGACACTCTCCCTACCTACAGTTTTCTGTCCCTAGAAAAAATGTTTTTTTAAAGCACACTATAGCACAAGGAGAAATCCCCTCACTTTCCTTCTTTGTCCCTAGAAACAAGGACTGGCACAGTGAAAGAAACTGACACTCTCCCTACCTACAGTTTTCTGTCCCTAGAAAAAATGTTTTTTTAAAGCACACTATAGCACAAGGAGAAATCCCCTCACTTTCCTTCTTTGTCCCTAGAAACAAGGACTGGCACAGTGAAAGAAACTGACACTCTCCCTACCTACAGTTTTCTGTCCCTAGAAAAAATGTTTTTTTAAAGCACACTATAGCACAAGGAGAAATCCCCTCACTTTCCTTCTTTGTCCCTAGAAACAAGGACTGGCACAGTGAAAGAAACTGACACTCTCCCTACCTACAGTTTTCTGTCCCTAGAAAAAATGTTTTTTAAAGCACACTATAGCACAAGGAGAAATCCCCTCACTTTCCTTCTTTGTCCCTAGAAAAAAGGACTGGCACAGTGAAAGAAACTGACACTCTCCCTACCTACAGTTTTCTGTCCCTAGAAAAAATGTTTTTTTAAAGCACACTATAGCACAAGGAGAAATCCCCTCACTTTCCTTATTTGTCCCTAGAAACAAGGACTGGCACAGTGAAAGAAACTGACACTCTCCCTACCTACAGTTTTCTGTCCCTAGAAAAAATGTTTTTTTAAAGCACACTATAGCACAAGGAGAAATCCCCTCACTTTCCTTCTTTGTCCCTAGAAACAAGGACTGGCACAGTGAAAGAAACTGACACTCTCCCTACCTACAGTTTTCTGTCCCTAGAAAAAATGTTTTTTTAAAGCACACTATAGCACAAGGAGAAATCCCCTCACTTTCCTTCTTTGTCCCTAGAAACAAGGACTGGCACAGTGAAAGAAACTGACACTCTCCCTACCTACAGTTTTCTGTCCCTAGAAAAAATGTTTTTTTAAAGCACACTATAGCACAAGGAGAAATCCCCTCACTTTCCTTCTTTGTCCCTAGAAACAAGGACTCGCACAGTAAAACACACTGACACTCTCCCTACCTATCCTTCTCTTTCCCTAAACTAAAGGAATCCAGGTTAAGCAAGAAAGAAATAAATGTCACTGTCCCTGCCTATGCTTGTCTTTCCCTGCTCCGGAACACACTACACTAGGCCGCCGTGCTGGCGGCCTTTTATAGTGTGGGGCGTGTACTAAACACCCTCAGCAATAATTGGCCACAGGCATCCTGCCTGTGGCCAATCATTGCTCTCCTCGCTGCCGGCGCTGTGATTGGCCAAGCATGCGGGGTCACAGTGCATGCTTGGCCAATCACAGCGCCTGGATGACACTGCGATGGCGTAGTGCATTGTGGGCCGTTCGCGTCACTCGAATTTGGCGCGAACGGCCCAAATCGTTCGATCTTCGTCCAACGATCGAACAGCCGATGTTCGAGTCGAACGTATGTTCGACTCGAACACGAAGCTCATCCCTATTCCTTAATGGCTTTACTGGTAAGCCAGTAATGGTGAAACTGAAGTAGGGTATGGAATACAAGGGACACCTGGTCTCTGTGGATGGCTACATGAACATGCAGTTCACCAATACGGAAGAGTATATTATGGGGCATTAAAACAAATCAATACTCATGCTAAGTAACAAACTGTGACAAATAGAATGTGAAATGGATATAATGAAATAGAAAAAACCTGCAGCTGCTGCCCACTAGATGCAAGATCACCTAAAATGACAATCAAAATAATAATACAGTGCAGTTTGTGTTTATGTAAAATCATTCCTATGACTTATAAAGTGCTTATAAACAGTCTCTTATAAAGTGCTCGGTGCTCCAAAATGATTTAGAAGGTGTTGAAGTGCTTAATTTAAACATGCTGTGCTGTGTGCCACACTCCCCTCTTGTATCCCCACTCACCAGAAAAAATTGACCCTCAGCTTTGCAGTCTGGGGTGTCAAACGTGCTTGTTACTGGTGGGAGAAAGATGGGACTCTGGAACTCCTTAATGGGATCTCCAAATAAAGGTTTCAAAGGTAGCTAAGATATCCACAAGGTGACAGGTGAGAAGCCATCTGGGATTGATACATTGATTCGTTTATTCATAAAAAAATTTAATGAAATTTGACAAATTAGTTAATTCCAAAATTTCCGAATTTTTCAATTTCCGAATTTTCAGATTTCCGAAATGTTGAATTTCCGAATTTTAGAATTTCCGAAAAAAGCAAAAAAATTTATGAAACGAAAACAATTTTTTTTTCCGGCAGTGCACATGTCTAATGGGCTGTGGCAGGAGGTGAACTGCAGGACAGTTACTGAACGTCTGTGACCGATGGATCCTCTTATTCTTCCACTACTGCTCACCTCCTTCACCTACCTGTCCCTAGTCCTCACCTGGTGAATTTGATTATTATGGGGCATTGTCTGGACATCTTGGAGAAGTTCTAATAAGGTGTAATAATGTATTGTATATACAAGGAGTAGAAGAGGAGTTTTGTAAATTTATTTTAAAACGTCTCCTTTGAGGTTATTGTTGGACATTATTTTTCTTAACAAAACATACAACAACAAACAGATTTTTTTTCAAGAGTACCTCTATAGGGTTACTGTGTGAAGGCACCACCAACACCCAAAGCCCAATTTTTCCACACCTGTTACTTCTATCCAAAGTTTGTGAAAGAGACACCAGACTTTATCTAAAAGAAAAGTGTACTAAAATTTGGCTTCTTCACATAAGGCCCCTTTCACACGGGTGGACCGTATGTCCGTTTTTCACCCATCCGTTTTCGGATGAAAAACGGACATACATGTATCCCTATGGGATAGCGGATGTCAGCGGATGAACATCCGCTGACATCCGATCTTATCCGTGCCTGCAATGCTCCGTTTTTCAGGATAGAAACATTTCTATTTTTCTATCCGTCTGCGGAGCGGATCGGATGAACACGGACAGACGGTCCGTGTTCATCCGATCCCCCATAGGGGACCACCCAGTCATCCGCCGGCGGAGTGATCCCCACTGAGCAAGCGGAGGTTCACGGGGCGGATCATGACTGATCCGTCCCGTGTGAAAGGGGCCTTAGGCTTGCTCACTGTGGTGCAAAAATTTGTGGCCTCATCATACAGACTGGCTTCCCAAGTCATTGTTTAAAAATCAAAGAAGGCTTGCCGAGAAAATCACTTTAAATAAAATAAAAAAATCTTTATATATGTCATATGTTTTGCTGCAACAGGTTATATACACAGTACATATGTGCCACTTTACAGGCAGACTAAAGTGACCCCCCATGCACTCTATTTTAAAGGAATTTTTCGTTTTTATTGTTTCACTTTAAGCATCAATAAAATCACTGCTCCTTTAAAAATGATCTTTGTTAAAAAAAACATTGTTTGCATTGATACATGTCCCCCTGGGCAGTACCCAGGCTCTCATACCCTTTTTACTGCCAATAACTTGCATATAAGCTGTAGCGGGGTTTCTGTAAAACAAGTTAAAATGACAGGAAAAGTGATTGATGGGATATATGTTCCTCCACAGTTGCTTAGATTTACAATCTAAGATAATACCAGCAAAGACTTTAAGATAAAGAAACATAGTTCTTTATCCTGTGTTGGTAAAGTTCGTTCCGGGGCTGGTTTTATTGGGAGCCTGATAGAGCTCTGGGTGGGACAGGCTCCCAGGTCCAAGGAGCCGCAGTTTGTTGGTTTCCTTCCAGGCCTTGATTAAGGCAGCTGGTCTCAGCTCTCAGAGAAAGAGTGTGTGTCTCTGAGTGAGGAGGCATACTGGAGCATGGCTGCTTATCCCTGATTTTGGATTCAAGTTTGTCCAACTGTAAGGACACTTATTACCAAACCAAAGGACTGTTCAGACTACGGATACAGTTAGGCTCGGTAGAGCAGAAGTTTATTTTGTTTTTTTGATGGCAAGATGCCCTTTTTCTTCTGTTGGAAATATCCTGTGCATTAAACATGGTGTTTTCCTAATAAGACTGTGAGTTGTCCCTGCCTTGAGTCTGATCGCCCTACAAAGCCCTCAAAATGGGCACTTTTGATTTTTCAAGTTCTGGTCCTATAGACTTTAATAGGGTTTTGTGGTTCGGATCCTAACTTTTCATATGTTTGAGAGTTCTGGCGCAAACCTGAAGATGTTCAGTCCAACCGGAAGATGTTCAGTCCAACCGGAAGATGTTCAGTCCAACTCTACAGCTGAGTAAACAAAAGTATGGCGGCAATAGAAAAGTCAGAAAAAAACAGCATGCCCACCAAGCCTTTCTAGTCTGGTATGGACTCTAAGTAGAACCCCATGCCAAGATGAAAGAAAAAATGGCATGGGGTCACCCCAAAATGTATACCAGACCCTTATCTGAGCATTCAGCCTGACAGGTGGGTAAAGGGGGGTGCAAGCGAGTGCCCCCCCTGAATCACACCAGGCTACATGCCCTCAACATGGGGGGTGCTCACCCCAAAGCACCTTGTCCTCATGTTGATGAGGACAAGGGCCTCTTCCCCACAACCCTGGGGGGGTGGTTGTGTTGGTCTGCGGATGGGGGGCTTATTGGAATCTGGAAGCCCCCTTTAACAAGGGGCCCCCCAGATCCCGGCCCCCTATGTGAATGAGTTTGGGGTACCCTTACCCATTTAACAAAAATTTTTAAAAAGTGAGTAAAGGCATTACACAAGTTTTTGACAATTACTTTATTAAAAAATTTTTAATTAAAAACAATGTCTCCCGGTGTAAATCCATCCTCAATCACGCCACCCGCCGCACCATCAGATCTGAAAAAAGGGGCGGAGTCACCCAATAACATCAGCGAGCAACCCGTTACCTTGTGATCTCACCGACCGGGGCATGCTGGGTCGATAACATCACATCGGGTATTTCTGCCCCTTACCTATTTAAGAAATGTCAGACTGAGGAGCAGGCTGTTGTCGGGGAGCCTTTGATGAGGCTGGAGTTTTTTTTTCTTCGGTCCGACGTTGCAGCCTGATTGCCGATGGTTCTGCATCGGGGGACATTGTTTTTTAGTTATCAATAAAGGAATTGTCAAAAACTCATGTACTGTCTCTATTCACTTTTTACACTTTTTGGTGAATGGGTAGGGGTACTATGTACCCCATACTAATTCAAATAGGGGGGCTGGGATCTGGGAGCCCCCTTGTTAAAGGAGGGTTCCATATTCCAATAAGCCCCCGCCTGCAGAGCCCCACAACCACCGCCCTGGGTTGTGGGGGAGAGGCCCTTGTCCCTATCAACATTGGGACAAGGTTCTGTGGGGTGGGGGGCCCCTCGCCCTAAAGCACCCCCTCAAAATGAGGGCATGTGGCTTGGTAAGGTTTAGGAGGGGGAGCACTTGCTCACCCCCCCCCTTTTCTGATCTGCCGGGCTGCATGCTTGGATAAGTGTCTGGTATAGTTTTTAGGGGGGACTCCACGCTTTTTTTTTTTTTGATGTACGGTTCCCCTTAGAATCCATACCAGACCTGAAGGGCCTTGTATTGATTGGGGGGGGGCATGCTTTTTTTTCTGACTTTTCTAATGCTGACATTATTTTGTTTACATTTCAGCTCTCAGCGGGGGAAGCCCGCTGACAGCTAATGAGTCCGGCTTCCCAGCACGCTCCTTAACAACCAGCTATTCTTCACACGGAATTCAAATTGGTCGGTCATTTTTTGAGCGATTCGAGTTTGAATTGTTTTGAAAATGTGGAATTAATTCGATAATGAATAAATGAAATGAAAGTTAACTACACAAAACTAAAATAAACTAATTCTGAAACGAATCAACAAAACTAAAATAGTAACACAATGAATCAATCCTAAACTAAACTAATCTTTCCGTTCTACACGTGTCTGATCTAGTATACTCAGCAACTTTCCTCCATAAAGTTTTTTTAGAAATGTTTTTATTTATTTATTTTTTCCCAGTATTTCTTTCTCCCTCATAGAGTCCCAGATTTTGGAATGAGATATGGTGTCAAAAACTTCTCTGATCAAATTTTTTGTATATTAGTTAGGAGAACTCATAAGGGTTTCATAAAGAGGTCTGAGAATTACAGACTATACCACTTAGTAGCATTGATATCAATATCAACATTGTTTATCCAAAGACAGTGATTATGAAAGTTAGATGAAGTTTAAAATAATCACCAACTATGCTACATTCCACTATATTTAAAGTGGAAACCCTAAGAAAATCCAGAAAAAACTGGTTTAGACCATGGCCATTGGATTTCTGAAGGCATGGTCTGATATTTGCGTCATCACGCTTAATGCTATTTATTTATTTGCTGCAAGTTTAAAGCGCTTTGCATCCAGACACCCCATGACATGGAATAGAATATGACCAAAAACAAACAATAAAACAATTATATAAATAACAAGGAAACGACAGCACAGACAATAGTACATCCTAATTAGGGCTCACCCAAATTCCCTTTTCCACAACAACAATTTGAAGCCGTTTCCTGAACTTGGCAATGCAATTATACAGAAAGTATGTGCAGTCAAAACCGAAACACATGTCAACTGCAACTGAGAAGTCAAGGTTGAATTCAGGCCAAGGTTCTGTAATATATACAGAAACTCATCACTGTTTTTAAGTAACTCCACCTACCGTACAAATTTGACATTGTAAGATGGCATAAAGAACTGATTGAGTGTTCTTATTTTAATGTGTGAAGAGGCTTTTGAATCATCCTTGAGTAAGAAGAATTTAAGCCAGTTATCACTACTTTTTTCAAAGTCTGTTTAATCCTGATCGCCATTGGTGGTAGGGCTATCTCTGTACCCAGACAAGAAACACTTAGTTTATAAAAATTAACATTTTATTACAAAAGTTTAACAAAAAGAGAAATACACAGATACAAAAATAACGGTCACAATAGTGACTTTACACAGGAGATAAAAATCATTTACAAACTCCACAGGTAGGTAGGGGCAAATATTGATGTGAATAGTGACGTATTCCTCAACATGTTTTGTGACCACTGTCACTTCTTCAGGAGGCGTGTAGCTATGACATCTGGAAAGATATCTAGTCTCATAGTTATACTGTCACAATTTACTCCATTGTAGCAAAGCTACTGATGATGTAGGTGTTGAGGAGTATGGTAAAAATGACATAAACATGACCTACCAAGGTTGGCCCATTGGGCAATATGCGGCAATTGTGAGACACCCAGCAGGGTGTTTCCCCCCGGGGCGGACACGGGAGGACGTTGAACGGTACTAAAAAATATATATATATATGGCATAGGGTAAGCCGCAGTAAATAGATGTATGGGTATGGAGAAACAAGGAAAGAAAAAGGGGAGAGAGCAGGGTGAAAGAGGAAGGGACAAGTGGGGAAGAAGGGGAGGGGAGAGGGTAAGGGACGGGAAGAAAGGGGAGATGGGGGCAAAGAGTGGGGGGGGGGGAGAGAGGGGGGGGGGAGAAAAAGGGGGGGAAATGGGAAAGAAAAAAAGGAGTGGATGGAAATAGAAAATGGAATAGGAAAGGAAGGGGGGGAAAAGGGGGAAGAAAAAAAGAGGAAAGGGGAAAGGAAGGGACACAAGAAGGGGGGAGAGGGAGAGGAGGGGAGGGTGTTATTAGCACAACCTTGGTGGTCCTGGTTTTCCACTCCTTTTTCCCTAGTTTGTCCCTTCCTTTCCTGGTGTGGTTCCCTCTCTTCCCGTTTCCCCTCTTTCCTTCGTCCTTTTCCTTCCCTTCCCCCCTCCTCTTTCCCCTCTTCCCTCCCCCCTTGTGTCCCTTCCTTTCCCCTCTATCTTCTTTTTTTCTTCCCCCTTTTTTCCCCCTTCCTTTCCTATTCCATTTTCTATTTCCATCCTCTTTCCTTTTTTTCTTTCCCCTTTTCCCCCCTTTTCCTTCCCCCGTCCCCCCTCCCCTCTCTCTTTTTCTCCCCCCCACTTTTTGCCCCCATCTCCCCTTTCTTCCCGTCCTTTACCTTCTCCCCTTCCCTTCTTCCCCACTTGTCCCTTCCTTTTTCACCCTGCACTCTCCCCCTTTTTCTTTCCTTGTTTCTCCATACCCATACATCTATTTACTGCGGCCTACCCTATGCCATATATATATATATATTTTCGTACCGTCCAACGTCCTCCCGTGTCCGCCCCCCGGGGGGAGCACCCTGCTGGGTGTCTCACAATTGCCGCATATTGCCCAATGGGCCAACCTTGGTAAGTCATGTTTATGTCATTTTTACCATACACCTCAACACCTACAGTAGGTGCCGCCGATATTGTATTTCTATCGCGCTCCCATCGCCAAGATTCTCGGCGACAGGAGTGCCGAGATCTCGGCAGCAGGGTGGCGACACGTGTCGCGCTCGCTGCAATAGCGAGGAGTAGTGATGAGCCGAACACCCCCGGGTTCGGTTCGCACCAGAACCCGCGAACGGACCGAAAGTTCGTACGAACATTAGAACCCTATTAAATACAATGGATGCGAATGTTCGAATTCTAAAGTGCTAATTATAACAACTATTATGCATGTTATTGTCCTAAAAAGGGTTTGGGAACCCGGGTTCTGCACCAGGGGACATGTATCAATGCAAAAAGAAGTTTTAAAAACGGTCGTTTTTCGGGAGCAGTCATTTTAATGATGCATAAAGTGAAAAAAAAAAGTCAAATATTCCTTTAAATATCGTACCTGGGGGGTGTCTAAAGTATGCCTGTGAAGTGCCACGTGTTTCCCGTGTTTAGAACTGTCCCTGCACAAAATGACACTTCTAAAGGAAAAAAAAGCCATTTAAAACTGCTTGCGGCTTTAATGTAATGTCTGGTCCCGGTAATATGGATGAAAATCTTTAAGAAAAATGGCATAGCTACCCCATGACCCCCCCCCTACCCCAGCCCATTACCAGCCCCTTTGGGTCTTGTATGGATATTAAGGGGAACCCCGCACATAAAATAAAAAAGGCCCTATATACTCTGAACAGCCGTATACAGGCGGTGCATACAAGACAGGGACTGTAGGTTTGTTCTTATGTAGAATCTGTTTGTAATTTTGAACAGGTACATTGTTTAAGTGTAGCTCCAGCCCAAAAATCTATTTTTAAACTTTTTGGAAAACATAGGTAAGGGTTATCACCCCTGTAACATTTGTTTTGCTGTCTGTGCCCCTGTTCAGAACATTTCACCTCACTTTCCGTCCCAATGACAACTGTTTTTGAAATGTGGTGTTTTTCTTGAAACAAGGATTGCTGATAAAGCATCAGTACAGAGGAGACACCTTTCTCCCATATTAATTCTTACAGGAGAGAATTTTCCTTCCAAGGGGTAGATTTCCTCTCACTTCCTGTTGTCTTCTTGCGTTTGCAAGTAGGAGTCGTTTGTAAGTTGGATGTTTGAAAGTAGGGACCTGCCGTATATACTCTGCAGAAATAGGCCCCTTAGTTGTTGGTGTTGGCACAACACTGTAAGCACTCACAGTTACTCTTGGTTGGTGCTGGAACGCCCTGCTGTCAACTATTATATCAGGAATTTTAATTACATATAATTGTTGAACAGTGGTAGTAAAAATTGGGCCTTTGATGGTGGTGCTGGTGCCACAACACTGTAAGCCCTGACAGTTACTCTTGGTGGGTGCAGCAATGGGCCCTGCTGTGAATTATTAGATCAAGAATTGTAATTGCATGCCCCTGTTGAACAGGGGCTGAAAAATTGGGCCTTTCGTGGTGGTGGTGGTGGTGGTGGTGTTGCCACAACACTGTAAGCCCTCAGAGTTACTCTTGGTGGGTGCAGGAATGGGCCCTGCTGTGAATTATTAGATCAAGAATTGTAATTGCATGCCCCTGTTGAACAGGGGCTGAAAAATTGGGCCTTTCGTGGTGGTGGTGGTGGTGTTGCCACAACACTGTAAGCCCTCAGAGTTACTCTTGGTGGGTGCAGGAATGGGCCCTGCTGTGAATTATTAGATCAAGAATTGTAATTGCATGCCCCTGTTGAACAGGGGCTGAAAAATTGGGCCTTTCGTGGTGGTGGTGGTGGTGGCGTTGCCACAACACTGTAAGCCCTCAGAGTTACTCTTGGTGGGTGCAGCAATGGGCCCTGCTGTGAATTATTAGATCAAGAATTGTAATTGCATGCCCCTGTTGAACAGGGGCTGAAAAATTGGGCCTTTCGTGGTGGTGGTGGTGGTGGTGGTGTTGCCACAACACTGTAAGCCCTCAGAGTTACTCTTGGTGGGTGCAGGAATGGGCCCTGCTGTGAATTATTAGATCAAGAATTGTAATTGCATGCCCCTGTTGAACAGGGGCTGAAAAATTGGGCCTTTCGTGGTGGTGGTGGTGGTGGTGGTGTTGCCACAACACTGTAAGCCCTCAGAGTTACTCTTGGTGGGTGCAGGAATGGGCCCTGCTGTGAATTATTAGATCAAGAATTGTAATTACATGCCCCTTTTGAACAGGGGCTGAAAAATTGGGCCTTTCGTGGTGGTGGTGGTGGTGGCTTTGCCACAACACTGTAAGCCCTCAGAGTTACTCTTGGTGGGTGCAGCAATGGGCCCTGCTGTGAATTATTAGATCAAGAATTGTAATTACATGCCCCTGTTGAACAGGGGCTGAAAAATTGGGCCTTAGGCACTGGTGGCACAACACTACAACCCCTCACAGATACTGTACTTGGAGCACAGCAATGAGCCCTGTTGCAAAGTATTGCTTCAAAAATTGTAATGACACGCCCCTGTTAAACAGGGGCTGAAAAATTGGGCCTTAGGCACTGGTGCCACAACACTCCAACCCCTCACAGATACTGTACTTGGAGCACAGCAATGAGCCCTATGGCAAATTATTGCTAAAAAAATTGTAATTACACGCCCCTGTAAAACAGGGGCTGAAAAATTGGGCCTTAGCCACTGGTGGCGGCACCCATAAACAAAAATGATCTTCCAAGCTATCATCATCAATCGTATCATTGAGGACTCGGAGGAGGAGGATAGCCAGTCAACATAACAGCACAGGCACTCAGCATCAGCATCAGTCTTGAAGGGATGTGACATGTTAAAATCAATTAGTCTGTTATATCAGCATCAGGTGTGTGGTAGCTGGTGGTGATCCAAGACTGGTTCATCTTGATGAAAGTCAGTCGATCAACCGAGTCGGTGGACAGGCGCACCCTGTGATCCGTGACAAATCCTCCAGCAGCACTGAATGTGCGTTCCGAAAGAACGCTGGATGCAGGACAGGCCAGTAGCTCAATTGCATACTGTGCAAGCTCTGGCCAGTGATCCATCCTCAAGACCCAGTAAGCCAGAGGATTTTCGGTGGGGAAGGTGTCCAAGTCTGACCTTGCCCCTAGATATTCCTGCACCATGTTTATCAGACGCTGGCGATGGTTGCTGGAACCGATCATACTTTGGGGCTGCGAACTAAAGAATTGTCTGAACGCATCGGTCAGACGGCCACCTTCCCCACCGCTCCTTCTTTGACTGGCCGAAGCCTCAGCAACTCGTTGTCCAGGACCAGGAGTTTGTAACCTCCCAGTCTCTGGGAACGCGTTGCACAGACCTTTCTGCAAGGCCTCCCGGAGTTGTCTCATCCTCTGCTCCCTCTGCGACGGTAACATAAGGTCCGCAACCTTACCCTTGTACCGTGGATCAAGGAGAGTGGCCAGCCAGTAATGGTCCCTCTCCTTGATCCGAAGAATACGAGGATCCTTCCGCAGACTTTGCAGGATCAGGGAGGCCATGCAGCGTAGGTTTGCTGAGGCATTCGCTCCGGAGTCCTCTGGGTCACTAAGGACGACATGATCCGCAGCCACCTCCTCCCAGCCACGTACAAGTCCACTGGTTTCTTGGGACTGTAAATCATCCCTAAAAGACTGCTGCTGATGATGCTGAGTGCCAGCCTCCACCTCCATGCTGACACAATCCTCCTCCTCCTCCTCCTCCTCCTCCTCTTCCTGTGCGATGGGTGGGACAGAAGGAACACTGTCTGGGTAAAGGGGGCCTTGAGAGGCAAGGAAGTCCTCCTCTTCCTGCCTCTGTTCTGCCTCAAGTGCCCTGTCCATTATTCCACGCAGCGTGTGCTCCAACAGGTGGACAAGAGGTACAGTGTCACTGATGCATGCACTGTCACTGCTCACCATCCTCGTGGCCTCCTCAAATGGTGCCAGGACAGTGCATGCATCCCTGATCATGCCCCACTGGCGTGGAGAAAAAAAACCAAGCTCCCCTGACCCTGTCCTGGTGCCGTAGTCGCACAGGTACTCATTGATGGCCCTCTGCTGCGTGTGCAGCCGCTGCAGCATGGCCAACGTTGAGTTCCACCTGGTGGGCATGTCACATATAAGGCGGTTCTTGGGCAGGTTCAACTCCTTTTGCAGCTCAGCCAGGCGAGCACTGGCATTATAAGATCTGCGGAAATGCACACAGACTTTCCTGGCCTGCCTCAGGACATCCTGTAAGCCCGGGTACCTGCCCAAGAACCGCTGCACCACCAGGTTAAGAACGTGAGCCACACAGGGCACATGGGTCAGTTGTCCCTGTCGGAGGGCGGAGAGGAGGTTGGTGCCATTGTCGCAAACCACCATTCCTGGCTTAAGCTGGCGTGGCGTCAACCACCTCTCGGCCTGGCCCTGCAGAGCAGACAGGACCTCTGCCCCAGTGTGGCTTCTGTCCCCCAAACACACCAGCGCAAGCACGGCATGGCATCTTTTTGCCTGCGTACTTGCGTAGCCCCTTGAACGGCTACGGAGCACCGCTGGTTCAGAGGACAAAGCATGGGAAGAGGCCATGGAGGAAGAAGAAGAGGAGGGGGTGGAGGAGAGAGGTGTGTCACAACCAGTAGTAGCATTTTGGAGGCGTGGCGGTGGAACAACCTCCAACACTACTGCACCTTGTCCTGCATCCTTCCCAGCTGCCAAAAGAGTGACCCAATGGGCCGTGAAAGAAAGGTAACGTCCCTGTCCATGCCTGCTGGACCATGAGTCAGCGGTAATATGCACCTTACCGCTGACCGCCCTGTCCAGCGAGGCCAAGACATTGCCTTCCACATGCCGGTAGAGAGCCGGAATAGCCTTCCGTGAGAAAAAGTGGCGTTTGGGAACCTGCCACTGAGGAACCGCACATTGCACAAACTCACGGAAGGGGGCCGAGTCTACCAACTGAAAAGGCAGCAGTTGAAGCGCTAGCAATTTAGCCAAGCTAGCATTCAACCGCTGGGCATGTGGATGGCTGGGAGTGAACTTCTTTCGACGGTCCAGCAGCTGGCGCAGGGAAATTTGCCTGCTAGAATCGGACGTCGGTGTACTGCTAGCAGAGTGGCCGCAACTACTTGGCTGTGACACACCTAATTCTACACCTTCATTCCTCTCAGTGCATGTTTCAGAGAGGACTGAAGTTATAGTGGGGTTGGAGATCCCAGCTGATGCGGTGCAAGGAGAGGTCCGCTTTGTTCTTTGGTGTGGGTCTTTGAGGTAGGCTTGCCAACGAGCTGCATGGCAGGTCAACATATGTCTGGTCAGGCATGTGGTACCCAAGCGGCTGATGTTTTGGCCACGCGATATACGCTTGAGACATATGTTGCAAACAGCAGCTGTGCGATCTGATGCGCTAGCCTCAAAAAAGGCCCACACCAAAGAACTTTTTGAATGACGGGCAGAGGCAGCGCCCTGCACAGGCGGAGCTCTGCGGTGTGATTCCGTCGGTGTACTGCCCTTACGCTGGCCACCAAAGGGCATCCTGCCTCGTTGGAGATGTGCCTCCTCCTCATCCTCCTCCTCCTCCTCTCTCCTATTAGGCACCCACGTGGAGTCAGTGACCTCATCATCCCCTCCCTCCTCATCACTGGAGCCAATCTGGCAGTATGCTGCAGCTGCTGGAACATGACTGCCAGATTGGTGTCCTTCTTGAGCATCCCCTCTGTCTGCTCTCACGCTACTGCCTTCCTGTAGCTGGGTTTCATCATCAGACCCTTCGAAACGCTGGGCATCCTCCTGGAGCATGTACCCAACACTGTGCTCAAACAGTTCGGGGGACTCCTCAGGAGGAGGACATGGTGGGTCTAGGGAAGGAGTGACTGATGATGAGTCTGACATTGATACCAGGGAAGAGGACGCTTTGGCAGCTGCTTTGCCAGTACCCTGAGCCTGGGTGAGAGAGGATGAGGAGGAGGAGGAGGGCTTGGTCATCCACTCTACCAAGTCTTCGGCATGATGTGGCTCAACATGTCCAGCTGCTGAAAAGAAGGACAAGCGTGTCCCATGGCCATGTGCTGATGACAATGCACCGCGTCCACGACCAGCACTGTTGCCCCCAGACACAGAGCCTGCTTGCCCTCTTTTATTGCCTCCTGACTGTCTGCCTCTCCTTGTTTGCCTTCCAGACATTCTAATAGATGGCCTGCAGGGAGATGGGAAAAAAGCAATAAGGGCTACCTTCAGGTGTCCTTCTCTGTCCCTTTACTTAAGGATTTCTAAATATGGGTGAGGATGATTGCTTTTGCACAGAATAGCACAACGACAATTTCCCTGACTGTCCAAAAAACAAGGATTTCAAAGATGGTTGATGAGGAATGCTTTAGCACACTATAGCACAAGGAGAATTTCCCTCACTGTCCTTCCCTGTCCCTAGAAACAAGGATTATCACAGTGAAAGAAACTGACACTCTTCCTACCTATAGTTTTCTGTCCCTAGAAAAAATGTTTTTTTAAAGCTGATTGATGATCAATGCTTTAGCACACTATAGCACAAGTAGAATTTCCCTCACTGTCCTTCCCTGTCCCTAGAAACAAGGATTATCACAGTGAAAGAAACTGACACTCTTCCTACCTATATTTTTCTGTCCCTAGAAAAAATGTTTTTTTAAAGCTGATTGATGATCAATGCTTTAGCACACTATAGCACAAGTAGAATTTCCCTCACTGTCCTTCCCTGTCCCTAGAAACAAGGATTATCACAGTGAAAGAAACTGACACTCTTCCTACCTATAGTTTTCTGTCCCTAGAAAAAATGTTTTTTTAAAGCTGATTGATGATCAATGCTTTAGCACACTATAGCACAAGTAGAATTTCCCTCACTGTCCTTCCCTGTCCCTAGAAACAAGGATTATCACAGTGAAAGAAACTGACACTCTTCCTACCTATAGTTTTCTGTCCCTAGAAAAAATGTTTTTTTAAAGCTGATTGATGATCAATGCTTTAGCACACTATAGCACAAGTAGAATTTCCCTCCCTGTCCTTCCCTGTCCCTAGAAACAAGGATTATCACAGTGAAAGAAACTGACACTCTTCCTACCTATAGTTTTCTGTCCCTAGAAAAAATGTTTTTTTAAAGCTGATTGATGATCAATGCTTTAGCACACTATAGCACAAGTAGAATTTCCCTCACTGTCCTTCCCTGTCCCTAGAAACAAGGATTATCACAGTGAAAGAAACTGACACTCTTCCTACCTATAGTTTTCTGTCCCTAGAAAAAATGTTTTTTTAAAGCTGATTGATGATCAATGCTTTAGCACACTATAGCACAAGTAGAATTTCCCTCACTGTCCTTCCCTGTCCCTAGAAACAAGGATTATCACAGTGAAAGAAACTGACACTCTTCCTACCTATAGTTTTCTGTCCCTAGAAAAAATGTTTTTTTAAAGCTGATTGATGATCAATGCTTTAGCACACTATAGCACAAGTAGAATTTCCCTCACTGTCCTTCCCTGTCCCTAGAAACAAGGATTATCACAGTGAAAGAAACTGACACTCTTCCTACCTATAGTTTTCTGTCCCAGAAAAAATGTTTTTTTAAAGCTGATTGATGATCAATGCTTTAGCACACTATAGCACAAGTAGAATTTCCCTCACTGTCCTTCCCTGTCCCTAGAAACAAGGATTATCACAGTGAAAGAAACTGACACTCTTCCTACCTATAGTTTTCTGTCCCTAGAAAAAATGTTTTTTTAAAGCTGATTGATGATCAATGCTTTAGCACACTGTAGCACAAGTAGAATTTCCCTCACTGTCCTTCCCTGTCCCTAGAAACAAGGATTATCACAGTGAAAGAAACTGACACTCTTCCTACCTATAGTTTTCTGTCCCTAGAAAAAATGTTTTTTTAAAGCTGATTGATGATCAATGCTTTAGCACACTATAGCACAAGTAGAATTTCCCTCACTGTCCTTCCCTGTCCCTAGAAACAAGGATTATCACAGTGAAAGAAACTGACACTCTTCCTACCTATAGTTTTCTGTCCCTAGAAAAAAAGTTTTTTTAAAGCTGATTGATGATCAATGCTTTAGCACACTGTAGCACAAGTAGAATTTCCCTCACTGTCCTTCCCTGTCCCTAGAAACAAGGATTATCACAGTGAAAGAAACTGACACTCTTCCTACCTATAGTTTTCTGTCCCTAGAAAAAAAGTTTTTTTAAAGCTGATTGATGATCAATGCTTTAGCACACTATAGCACAAGTAGAATTTCCCTCACTGTCCTTCCCTGTCCCTAGAAACAAGGATTATCACAGTGAAAGAAACTGACACTCTTCCTACCTATAGTTTTCTGTCCCTAGAAAAAATGTTTTTTTAAAGCTGATTGATGATCAATGCTTTAGCACACTATAGCACAAGTAGAATTTCCCTCACTGTCCTTCCCTGTCCCTAGAAACAAGGATTATCACAGTGAAAGAAACTGACACTCTTCCTACCTATAGTTTTCTGTCCCTAGAAAAAATGTTTTTTTAAAGCTGATTGATGATCAATGCTTTAGCACACTATAGCACAAGTAGAATTTCCCTCACTGTCCTTCCCTGTCCCTAGAAACAAGGATTATCACAGTGAAAGAAACTGACACTCTTCCTACCTATAGTTTTCTGTCCCTAGAAAAAATGTTTTTTTAAAGCTGATTGATGATCAATGCTTTAGCACACTATAGCACAAGTAGAATTTCCCTCACTGTCCTTCCCTGTCCCTAGAAACAAGGATTATCACAGTGAAAGAAACTGACACTCTTCCTACCTATAGTTTTCTGTCCCTAGAAAAAATGTTTTTTTAAAGCTGATTGATGATCAATGCTTTAGCACACTATAGCACAAGTAGAATTTCCCTCACTGTCCTTCCCTGTCCCTAGAAACAAGGATTATCACAGTGAAAGAAACTGACACTCTTCCTACCTATAGTTTTCTGTCCCTAGAAAAAAATGTTTTTTTAAAGCTGATTGATGATCAATGCTTTAGCACACTATAGCACAAGTAGAATTTCCCTCACTGTCCTTCCCTGTCCCTAGAAACAAGGATTATCACAGTGAAAGAAACTGACACTCTTCCTACCTATAGTTTTCTGTCCCTAGAAAAAATGTTTTTTTAAAGCTGATTGATGATCAATGCTTTAGCACACTATAGCACAAGTAGAATTTCCCTCACTGTCCTTCCCTGTCCCTAGAAACAAGGATTATCACAGTGAAAGAAACTGACACTCTTCCTACCTATAGTTTTCTGTCCCTAGAAAAAATGTTTTTTTAAAGCTGATTGATGATCAATGCTTTAGCACACTATAGCACAAGTAGAATTTCCCTCACTGTCCTTCCCTGTCCCTAGAAACAAGGATTATCACAGTGAAAGAAACTGACACTCTTCCTACCTATAGTTTTCTGTCCCTAGAAAAAATGTTTTTTTAAAGCTGATTGATGATCAATGCTTTAGCACACTATAGCACAAGTAGAATTTCCCTCACTGTCCTTCCCTGTCCCTAGAAACAAGGATTATCACAGTGAAAGAAACTGACACTCTTCCTACCTATAGTTTTCTGTCCCTAGAAAAAATGTTTTTTTAAAGCTGATTGATGATCAATGCTTTAGCACACTGTAGCACAAGTAGAATTTCCCTCACTGTCCTTCCCTGTCCCTAGAAACAAGGATTATCACAGTGAAAGAAACTGACACTCTTCCTACCTATAGTTTTCTGTCCCTAGAAAAAATGTTTTTTTTAAAGCTGATTGATGATCAATGCTTTAGCACACTATAGCACAAGTAGAATTTCCCTCACTGTCCTTCCCTGTCCCTAGAAACAAGGATTATCACAGTGAAAGAAACTGACACTCTTCCTACCTATAGTTTTCTGTCCCTAGAAAAAATGTTTTTTTAAAGCTGATTGATGATCAATGCTTTAGCACACTATAGCACAAGTAGAATTTCCCTCACTGTCCTTCCCTGTCCCTAGAAACAAGGATTATCACAGTGAAAGAAACTGACACTCTTCCTACCTATAGTTTTCTGTCCCTAGAAAAAATGTTTTTTTAAAGCTGATTGATGATCAATGCTTTAGCACACTATAGCACAAGTAGAATTTCCCTCACTGTCCTTCCCTGTCCCTAGAAACAAGGATTATCACAGTGAAAGAAACTGACACTCTTCCTACCTATAGTTTTCTGTCCCTAGAAAAAATGTTTTTTTAAAGCTGATTGATGATCAATGCTTTAGCACACTATAGCACAAGTAGAATTTCCCTCACTGTCCTTCCCTGTCCCTAGAAACAAGGATTATCACAGTGAAAGAAACTGACACTCTTCCTACCTATAGTTTTCTGTCCCTAGAAAAAATGTTTTTTTAAAGCTGATTGATGATCAATGCTTTAGCACACTATAGCACAAGTAGAATTTCCCTCACTGTCCTTCCCTGTCCCTACAAACAAGGATTATCACAGTGAAAGAAACTGACACTCTTCCTACCTATAGTTTTCTGTCCCTTGAAAAAATGTTTTTTTAAAGATGGTTGATGATCAATGCTTTAGCACACTATAGCACAAGGAGAATTTCCCTCACTGTCCTTCCCTGTCCCTAGAAACAAGGATTATCACAGTGAAAGAAACTGACACTCTTCCTACTGTGAGGGGGTTAGCTCGGCAGCGGGTGTGTGTGACCCCCGGGATGGGCTCCCCACACAAAACAGGCCCAGCAAACGGAGGTTGTGGTTTTCAAAATCAAAAAAAGGTGCGGTTTATTTTCTATTTACAGTGACAAAACACAGCAAAGCAAAAGAAACATAACCAAAATAAATCCTGGTCAAGTTGACCTCTGACTAAACATACAGGTTTCCTAACTAACAACTGGGATCAGCCTAGTGCTGTCCTAGTCCCTAAGTCCCTGGTTTAGTAAAAGTCCAAACAAATAGCCACACAGGCTTTGCCTCACCGCACAGGGGTTCACTCTCCCTAGACAGTCCACACAGGTCTGGTTCCAGGCATGAGCTAACATCTAATGAAGCTGGGAGTTCTTATAGAGGCCTAAATGAGCTGACAAGCTTCAGCTGGCCTCATCAACTCCCTGTCTGTACGACGCCCAGCCCTCTCCCTAGAGGTATGAGTCATCCATGAGCCCACTAGCCTTATACAACTCTCCACCTAGTTGTATAAGTCGGCGTAAAGCCTGAATCTGGGCGAAATATATCTACCCCCCTGGATGCAACCAGGTGACTTTACCTTCCTGCTGTCACATACCCCCCCCTCTTGTTTTAACCTCGGGGTTGGAACACCAGCAATCAGGCATTCATGTACTCGAGACAAAGCATCCACATTCCCCATTTGAACGCCAGGGCGATGCTTTACTGTGAAGTTGAATTCCTGGAGGGCCAGGAACCACCTATTCACTCTTCTATTTGTTTCCTTGTTTTGAGCCATCCACTTTAACGGAGCGTGATCCGTAACCATGTCAAAGTGCCTAGCTAGCAGGTAGTACCGAAGGGAATCTAGAGCCCACTTCACCGCTAAGCACTCCTTTTCAACGGTGGCGTAATTTACCTCATGGGACTTCAACTTCCTGCTGAGGTAAATGACTGGGTGCTCTTCCCCGTTCCAGACCTGGGACAATACTGCTCCTAACCCCACATCTGACGCATCACTTTGTACGACAAAGTCTTTAGAGAAGTCGGGTGAGTACAACACTGGCTGGCTACATAAGGCTTGTTTCAAGAACTGGAATGCTGCCTCAGCCTCGGGGGTCCATTTAATCATGACCGACCCTTTCCCCTTCGTCAGGTTGGTTAGGGGCACAGCCTTAGAAGCAAAGTGGGGAATGAATCGCCGATAATACCCAGCGATTCCCAGAAAGGCTCGTACCTGCTTCTTGCTGTTGGGACGTGGCCAACTCTGGATGGCCTCGACTTTGTTGAGTTGGGGTTTTATTACTCCCCTCCCAATGGTGTACCCAAGATATTTGGCCTCCTCCTGCCCAATGGTACACTTCTTGGGGTTAGCCGTAAACCCCGCTTCCCGAACAGAGTCCAGGACTGCTTGCACTTTTGGCAGATGTGAGGCCCAATCTGTGCTATGGACAATTACGTCATCCAGGTAAGCCGCAGCATACTTCCGATGGGGCCTCAGCATCTGGTCCATTTTCCGCTGGAATGTGGCCGGCGCATTCTGTAACCCGAACGGCATTCTTTTATATTGGAACGCCCCGTCTGGGGTTACAAATGCGGTTTTCTCTTTGGCCGACTTGGCCAGGGGGATTTGCCAATACCCTTTTGTGAGGTCAAGAGTCGTCATGTATCGGGCTGTTCCCAGCCGGTCGATCAACTCATCTATACGTGGCATGGGGTAGGTGTCAAATTTTGTAACTTTGTTCAACTGACGAAAATCGTTACAAAATCGCCAGCTCCCATCCGGTTTAGGCACCAACACGATGGGACTAGACCAATCACTTTGGGACTCCTCTATCACCCCTAAGTTCAGCATTTTCTGTACTTCCTCCCGTATTGCCTCCCGTCGAGCCTCTGGGATCCGATAGGGTTTTAACTTCACCCTTTCACCGGGCGGGGTAATGATGTCATGCTCTACCCCAGATGTTTGTCCCGGCAGCTCAGAGAATACCTCCTTGTTGCGAAGCACAAACTCCTTAACCTCCTGTTGTTGGGGTTGTGACAAGGTGGCTGCTATTCCAACCTCAGGAATCACGCAACCAGTTTGAGCTGGTGACCAAGTGTCTGCGACTAGGGACTCTCTATCCCTCCAGGCTTTCAACAGATTAACGTGATAGATCTGTTCGGGCTTTCGCCTTCCTGGTTGTCTGACCTTGTAATTCACTTCGCTCACTTTTTCCATTATCTCGTAGGGGCCTTGCCATTTGGCAAGGAATTTACTTTCAACCGTAGGGACAAGTACCAATATCCTATCCCCCGGGGAAAAGGTACGGGTCTTGGCTCCACGGTTGTACACTCTCTGCTGTGCCAACTGCGCTTGGGCCAAATGTTCCTTCACGATGGGCATTACCTGTGCAATTCGATCTTGCATCAGGGCGACATGCTCAATCACACTCCTGTGGGGAGAACTCTCACTTTCCCAAGTTTCCTTGGCAATATCCAACAGCCCTCTTGGGTGTCTCCCATACAGTAACTCAAAGGGGGAGAATCCCGTAGAGGATTGGGGCACCTCCCTAATAGCAAACATCAAATAAGGAAGTAAACAGTCCCAATCCTTTCCATCTCTATCCACCACTTTCTTCAACATTTGTTTTAGGGTTTTGTTGAATCTTTCAACCAGCCCATCGGTTTGGGGGTGATACACAGACGTACGCAATTGCGTCACTTTGAACAATTTACACAGCTCTTTCATAACCCGGGACATAAAGGGTGTACCTTGGTCCGTAAGCAGTTCTTTACAAATACCCACCCGGCTAAAAACAAGAGATAGCTCTTTGGCTATGGTTTTGGCCGAGGTATTTCGGAGAGGGATCGCTTCTGGATAACGGGTGGCATAGTCCATTATAACTAATATGTACTGGTGCCCCCTAGCGGACTTGATTATAGGACCTACCAAATCCATGGCGATCCTCTCAAACGGGACCTCAATGATGGGTAGAGGGACCAGCGGGCTACGGAAATGTGGCATCGGGGCCAACCTCTGACACACAGGGCAGGAGGAACAATAATTTTCTACGTCCTTCATCACCCCCGGCCAATAGAATCTCTGTAATACCCTCTCTCGGGTTTTCTCTGTCCCCAGATGACCTCCAAGAATGTGCCCATGGGCCAACTCCAACACCAACTTCCTGTAAGGTTTGGGCACCACAAGCTGCTCAACGGTTTCTTCTGCCCTTTTTGCCACCCGATACAGTAGGTCCTTCTCTACGCTGAAGTATGGGTAAGTGCAGGTATTATCTGGGTTCACTAACTCGCCATCTATTTTCACTACGTTTTCCCGTGCCTTTATTAGGGCGGGGTCTTTCAACTGTTCTGTGGCAAAGTTTTCCCTGTGAACCTCAAGATCAGAAAACTCCACAGACGGTAGGTTTTCGTCTGAGGAGGTGGGCTCCTCTCCAGTTTCTTGAGTCTCCCCTGCCAATACTGATAAGGGAAATTCCGGAGAGTCCTCACCACTCTCAGGGGAGTTCTGGCTATCACATTCCTGGTACATAGGGGCACCAGTGAGGGGCTCAGGATCATCCCACAGTTCCCAGAACTTCGGAAAATCCCTTCCCACAATGGCGTCATGCGGTAACTGAGATACTAAGCCCACTGGATGAGAGAGGGTACCTTTGGGGGTCTCGAAACACACTGTAGTCACTGGATACTCTCGGGTGTCCCCATGCACACAAATAACAGCTACCTTGCTATTCCCAGAGACCTCTGTTTTAACTAACTCAGCCTTTATCAGGGTCACAAGGCTACCTGAATCCAGCAATACCACAACATTTCTACCATTAACACACATTTTGCATAAATGTTTCTCAGTTCCTCGAATGGCAGTGCATGCGACTGTCGCACACAGCGACTGACGTCTGCCCGTCAGAAAGTCACACTGCATGGGTTCCTCCACAACCGGGCAATTGGCTGCAATATGTCCCGCTTGCCGGCAGCGGTAGCAAACGATCCTTCTTGCCGCCTCTTGAGCCGCTGATTTCCCAGGCTGTTCTCGCCAAACTTGGGGTAGAGCTCCCACCCTCTCACTCTCTCCACCCTCACCCCTTGGAATCCTCTTATCCGCCCCTGGGGATGGTCTGGTCTTAGGGTGGAAAGTCCGAGTGTCTCTGGAAGAGGCCGTCAGGTTCTCTGTAGCCAAGTATTTCTCCACACGATCCACAAGACCATCGGCCGTCTCTGGGTCTCCATGGCTTACCCACTTTTGGATGGCAGTAGGAAGAGCTCTCAAAAACCGATCCATTACAACACGTTCCACAATCTTTGGTGCGGACAAAGTCTCTGGCTGTAGCCACTTTCTGCTCAGGTGAATGAGATCATACATTTGAGACCTGGGGGGTTTTCCAAGCTGGAAAGTCCAGTTATGCACACGCTGAGCCCGGACAGCCTGGGTGACACCCAGCCTTGCCAATATTTCAGCTTTTAGCATCACATAGTCTTTTGCTTGGTTAGGCTCTAGGTCATAGTAAGCTTTCTGCGATTCACCAGTTAACAGAGGAGCCACCAGTCCAGCCCACTGCTCCTCAGGCCACTTTTCTCTTTCAGCGGTCCTTTCAAATGTGGTCAAAAATACCTCTGGATCATCCTCTCCAGTCATTTTTGTCAATAAACGACTCACCCCAAAGGACGCGGTATTAGTGGGACGGCTTTCCTCACTGGTCTGCGGACGTTGCTGCATTACTGCTTCCATCTGTTGTTGTAGTCTCTGCTCTTGCTTCTGCAACAGGTCTATGAAGCGGGCCTCAGATTGCTGCTGGGCTCGTTGCTGAGCCTCCAGACTCTGTTGCAAAGTTGCGTTTGTCTGCTGCTGGGCTGCAAGGCTCCTTTGCAAACCTGCATTTGTCTGCTGTTGATTGGCATTTGCTAGAGCCAGCTGCTTCAGTATCTCCTCCATGCTGGCTTAAAAAAAACTGCCACTGGTTCTCCACCAACTGTGAGGGGGTTAGCTCGGCAGCGGGTGTGTGTGACCCCCGGGATGGGCTCCCCACACAAAACAGGCCCAGCAAACGGAGGTTGTGGTTTTCAAAATCAAAAAAAGGTGCGGTTTATTTTCTATTTACAGTGACAAAACACAGCAAAGCAAAAGAAACATAACCAAAATAAATCCTGGTCAAGTTGACCTCTGACTAAACATACAGGTTTCCTAACTAACAACTGGGATCAGCCTAGTGCTGTCCTAGTCCCTAAGTCCCTGGTTTAGTAAAAGTCCAAACAAATAGCCACACAGGCTTTGCCTCACCGCACAGGGGTTCACTCTCCCTAGACAGTCCACACAGGTCTGGTTCCAGGCATGAGCTAACATCTAATGAAGCTGGGAGTTCTTATAGAGGCCTAAATGAGCTGACAAGCTTCAGCTGGCCTCATCAACTCCCTGTCTGTACGACGCCCAGCCCTCTCCCTAGAGGTATGAGTCATCCATGAGCCCACTAGCCTTATACAACTCTCCACCTAGTTGTATAAGTCGGCGTAAAGCCTGAATCTGGGCGAAATATATCTACCCCCCTGGATGCAACCAGGTGACTTTACCTTCCTGCTGTCACACTACCTATAGTTTTCTGTCCCTAGAAAAAATGTTTTTTTAAAGCTGATTGATGATCAATGCTTTAGCACACTATAGCACAAGTAGAATTTCCCTCACTGTCCTTCCCTGTCCCTACAAACAAGGATTATCACAGTGAAAGAAACGGATACTCTTCCTACCTATAGTTTTCTGTCCCTAGAAAAAATGTTTTTTTAAAGCTGATTGATGATCAATGCTTTAGCACACTATAGCACAAGGAGAATTTCCCTCACTGTCCTTCCCTGTCCCTAGAAACAAGGATTCACACAGTAAAACACACTGACACTCTCCCTACCTATCCTTCTCTTTCCCTAAACTAAAGGAATCCAGGTTAAGCAAGAAAAAATAAATGTCACTGTCCCTGCCTATGCTTCTCTTTCCCTGCTCCGGAACACACTACACTAGGCCGCCATGCTGACGGCCTTTTATAGTGTGGGGCGTGTACTAAACACCCTCAGCAATAATTGGCCACAGGCATCCTGCCTGTGGCCAATCATTGCTCTCCTCGCTGCCGGCGCTGTGATTGGCCAAGCATGCGGGGTCACAGTGCATGCTTGGCCAATCACAGCGCCTGGATGACACTGCGATGGCGTAGTGCATTGTGGGCCGTTCGCGTCACTCGAATTAGGCGCGAACGGCCCAAATCGTTCGATCTTTGTCGAACGATCGAACAGCCGATGTTCGAGTCGAACGTATGTTCGACTCGAACACCGAGCTCATCCCTAGCGAGGAGACGCGACACTGTATTGAATGGGGATCCGACGCGGATTCCTGCCAATACCAGGCACTGCGTTTGGTATGAATCCTGAGCGGGAACTCCACGGCAATTTTTAAAGAAAAAAAATGGCGTGGGTTCCCCCTCCAGGAGCATACCAGGCCCTTGGGTCTGGTCTGGATTTGAAGGGGAACCCTACGGCGAAAAAACGGCGTGGGGGTCCCCCCTCAAGATCCAAACCAGACCCTTATCCGAGCACGCAACCTGGCAGGCCGCAGGGGAAGAGGGGGGGACGAGAGAGCGGCCCCCCCTCCCTCCTGAACCGTACCAGGCCACATGCCCTCAACATGGGGGGTTTGGTGCTCTGGGGCAGGGGGGCGACCTGCAGCCCCCCTACCCCAGAGCACCCTGCCCCCATGTTGATGAGGACAGGGCCTCTTTCCGACAACCCTGGCCGTTGGTTGTCGGGGTCTGCGGGCGGGGGGCTTATCGGAATCCGGGAGCCCCCTTTAATAAGGGGGCCCCCAGATCCCGCCCCCCCCCACCCTATGTGAATGAGTATGGGGTACATCGTACCCCTACCCATTCACCTGGTGGAAAAAAATGGCAATAAAAACACAACACAGTTTTTAAAAGTATTTTATTGCACCGCTCCGGAGGTCTTCTTCCGACTTCGGGGGTCTCCGGTGTCGTCGCCGCGCTCTCCGGTTCTTTCTTTCTTCCGCCGGGCCTCCGCTAACTTCTTTTTAGCTCTTTTTCTAGCGGAGGCCCGGTCTTCTCCGTCGCCTTCTTCTTCTCCCGCTCTCCGGTTCTTCTTCCGCTCTCCGGTTCTTCTCCCGCTCTCCGGTTCTTTCTTCCGCCGGGCCTCCGCTAACTTCTTTTTAGCTCTTTTGCTAGCGGAGGCCCGGTCTTCTCCGTCGTCTCGTCCGGCTCTCCGTTGTCCTTCTGCCGGCCCCTCCACTAACTTCTTGGTAGCTCTTTTGCTAGTGGAGGAGCTGGTCTTCCCGTCGTCGCCGTCTTCTTCCCTCTTCACCTCCTCGATGTTGACTCGTCGCTTCCTCTCGCAGTAATGCTAAATCTTCGGTCCGCAGAGATTAATATAGGCTTCTCATGACATCACAGTCACATGTTCCCATGACGTCACAGTCACATGCCCCAGGGCATGTGACTGTGACGTCATGGGAGCATGTGACTGTGACGTCATGAGAAGCCTAAATCAATCGGCGCGCACCGCAACAGCCAGCATTAGAGCGGGAGGAAGCGACGTGTCAACATCGAGGAGGAGAAGAGAGAAGAAGACGGCGACGACGACAGGAAGACCGGCCCCTCCACTAGCAAAAGAGCTGGAAGAAGATAGTGGAGGGGCCGGCAGAAGGACAACGGAGAGCCGGACGAGACGACGGGAAGACCGGGCCTCCGCTAGCAAAATAGCTGTAAGAAAATAGCGGAGGCCCGGCGGAAGAAAGAACCGGAGAGCGGGAGAAGAACCGGAGAGCGGGAGAAGAAGTAGGCGACAGAGAAGACCGGGCCCCGCTAGCAAAAGAGCTGGAAGAAGATAGCGGAGGCCCGGCAGAAGAAAGAACTGGAGAGCGCGGAGACCCCCGGAGCTGTGCAATAAATTAATTTAAAAAGCTGTGTTGTGTTTTTATTGCTATTTTTTTCCACCAGGTGAATGGGTAGGGGTACGATGTACCCCATACTCATTCACATAGGGTGGGGGGCCAGAATCTGGGGGCCCCCTTATTAAAGGGGGCTCCCGGATTCCGATAAGCCCCCCGCCCGCAGACCCCGACAACCAACGGCCAGGGTTGTCGGGAAGAGGCCCTGTCCTCATCAACATGGGGACAGGGTGCTTTGAGGTGGGGGGGCCGCAAGTCGCCCCCCCTGCCCCAAAGCATCAAACCCCCCATGTTGAGGGCATGCGGCCTGGTACGGTTCAGGAGGGAGGGGGGGCGCTCTCTCGTCCCCCCCTCTTCCCCTGCGGCCTGCCAGGTTGCGTGCTCGGATAAGGGTCTGGTTTGGATCTTGAGGGGGGACCCCCACGCCATTTTTTCGGCGTAGGGTCCCCCTTCAAATCCAGACCAGACCCAAGGGCCTGGTATGCTCCTAGAGGGGGAACCCATGCCGTTTTTTTCTTTAAAAATTGGCGTGGAGTTCCCGCTCAGGATTCATACCAAATGCAGTGCCTGGTATTGGCGGGAATCCGCGTTGGATCCCCGCCTATCGGCAATGCGTGTCGCTCATCGTGAAAGGAACATTTTTTCCTTTCCCGATGACAAGACAGCGCGGCGCTGGCTCTCGCGACGGAGCTCATAGGGTGTCAATATCGCCGCTAGAAGCGGCGAGATTGACACAATATCGGCGGCACCTACTGTACATCATCAGTAGCTTTGCTACAATGGAGTAATTTTTGACAGTATAACTATGAGACTAGATATCTTTCCAGATGTCATAGCTAGACGCCTCCTGAAGAAGTGACAGTGGTCACAAAACATGTTGAGGAATACGTCACTATTCACATCAATATTTGCCTCTACCTACCTGTGGAGTTTGTAAATGATTTTAATCTCCTGTGTAAAGTCACTATTGTGACCATTATTTTTGTATCTGTGTAATTCTCTTTTTGTTAAACTTTTGTAATAAAATGTTAATTTTTATAAACAAAAGCCCCGTACACACGATCGGTTAACCTATGGATTTTCATCCGATGGATTTGTATATCGCATATCCGATGAAACTGTTTTCCATCAGTCTTGCCCACACACCATCAGTCAAAAAACCGACCGTTCCAAACGCGGTGACGTAAAACACTCCGATGAGCCGAGAAAAATGAGGTTCAATGCTTCCGAGCATGTGTCGACTTGATTCTGAGCATGCGTGGGTTTTTATCCGATGGACTTGCCCACAGACGATCGGAGTTTTCAATCGGTTTTGTATCCATCGGAAAATTTTAAAACAAGTTCTATTTTTTAAAACCGATGGAAAAAAGACCGATGGGTACCATACACGATCGGTTGGTCTGATGAAAACCATCCATCGGACGGTTTTCATCAGTCAAACTGATCGTGTGTACGGGGCTTCAGTGTTTCTTGTCTGGGTACCGAGATAATCCTACCACCAATGGCGATCAGGGTTCCACTTTGGAGTAGTCCTTGATTTATCTCCTCCCCCCTTCTTCCAATTATATATTTAGGATGATAATACCCACCCCTATTCTCGCCAAACCAATGAGGCAATCCATTTCAATCCAAAGTCTGTTTAATGTGTACTGGTTAAAGTGTGCCATTTAGGCATAATGATGTATGCATAATAATGCTCTTAAAGTGAAGGCAAGGTCAGAAGCTTTTTTACTTTACATATAATGCTTCCCTGACCACCTGTTTGTCTGCTGAAGGCCCCCCAAAATTGCTGTGTGAGTTCCAACTTACATCATATAGTATATCTATAACCAAACCTTTTTATGTTAGTTTTATATTAGAGGATATATTATATTATTTATAGATGGGCTGGAAACCCTATGGAATAAATTTTGTACTTGGGAAGATTTTATTTCACTTCTTGTCTTGGCAGCCGCCATGTAGGGTAGATATTCAGACTTCACCAACAAGCATACAAAAATTGTATATAATGAATACAGCAAAGCTGTAGTAAGCCCTTTAAAGTAAATGATGTACACAATAGTGTAAGAAAAAATGTAAATAAAAAAATAAATAAATAAGAGGAAAAATGTGGGATGAGGAAAGAAATATAATAATATATCATAGATCATTTACTTCCTGATCAAGAGATTGTCAATAGTTAGCATATATGGGGGCCTGTACATATTGGTGCACACCACGTTAGCCCAGGGCTTTTCAAACTACACCCCTACTCCCCAAGTCTGGGGAGTACTGTTCGTTATATACGATTTTTCATGCTTCTTGGTAAAGTCTGAATGTCTCCTCTACATGGCGTCTGCGATCCTTGAATCTTTGGGAACAAGCTATATGTAATGCTATCAACAGCAGGTTCCCCCTGAGGAAGAAGGCTTTTGGCCTGCGAAACATGTCGGGGATGAAGAATCTTATGTGCGATCCCCTTTGTAATTATCTGGGACCTTATACAACATACTGGCATATTCTGCAATTGAGCTGTATTTTGGAACAATATCATGATGCCTGACATTCAATTTTAATCTCACATTTTTAATGTTTTGTATAATAAAAAAAAAAATGTATCTTTAATTTGGTGTGGTACCTATAAAGTCCTAGTAGCTCTTCTTAGTAGGGAATTGACAGTTTCTTGTAATAGAAGATGTGGTCCCAGTAAAACCTCAGAACAAGTTTAGACACATCTATTGAGATTTTCTTCCCATTTTCAAAAATGTTCACATAAAACGATTAGGACATAGATACATAGGTTGAAGGACCCACCCCATGTGACAATACTTAGGCCCAGTGATTGGTCACTCAGACACTGAGCATGATGCCGCGTACACACGACCGGTTTTCATGTCATGAAAAAAAACGTTGTTTTTCTCGACGTTATTTTTCGTGTTTGCTCTCAAGCCTGCCTTGCCTACACACGATCGTGAAAAAAAATGATCTAGCAAAGCGCGGTGATGTCCAACACGTACGACGGCACTATAAAGGGGAAGTTTCATTCTGTTCGCGCCACCCTTTTGGCTGCTTTTGCTGATTTCGTGTTACCGCGTGTTAGTAAAAGTTTGGGAAGAGACGATTCGCGCTTTTCAGTCTTCGTGCTTTAAAGATCGTTTTCGGGAGTTCAGTTTGTGCTTGTGGGTTCGTATCTGGCTTTCAGTGCGTGTAGTGAGTTCGTATCTGTTTTTGCAGTGCGTTCTTGTCCGCTCGTTACTGTTTTTCAGCTCGTTCTTCAGAGGCCTTGCTGTTCTTCAGTGCGTTCTTTTAGTTCGTTCTGATTAGACGACCGTTTTGAAGCCATGTTGCGGGTACGTTCTTGTCGCCGAGATCGTGCTGTGCTTGCTGCTGGGCTTGTTGCTATGTCCCAGATCCGGTCCATGAACAGGGTGAGGAGGAGTTCTTGGACCAAGAATTGGTTGCTCCAGCGGGACCAATTATGTCATATGCCTCTGCTGCGGGAGATCCGGGAGAATAACCCTGATGACTTCAGGAATTTTCTTAGGATGTCTGACCCCGTTTTTCAGCAGCTCTTGGCTTTGGTGTCCCCCTATATCACCAGGCAGGACACCGTTATGTGGGAAGCCATTACTGCTGAGCAGAGGCTCATCGCCACGTTGCGATACCTTGCGACTGGGAGAAGCTTGCAGGATCTCAAGTTCTCGACAGGCATCTCCCCCCAGGCTCTGGGCGTCATTATCCCAGAGACCTGCTGTGCCATTATCCAGGTCCTTCAGGAGGACTATATTAAGGTAAGTTTTCTCCTTTATAAACATCACAATCTATGTTTTTGTATGCTTGCTAATGTATAGTATTTTTTGAACTGTCTCTAATTACCATGATTTGAATATGCTGTGAATGTCCCCTTTGTCCCCCTGCATGGTGTAAGCTTTGAATGTTCCATTTTTTTGGCCTACATGCATATTTTTTTTTAAAAAAGCTCTCCAGCATTATATCCTGGGCCCAAACACACCTAGCCTAGTCACTCCCTCTTTTTTTTGGGCCGCTCCATTGTAGTGCTTAGATTGCCTGAATCCCCCCCCCCCTTAATTATTTTATTTTGTCTAATCTTCCCAAATAAATTACATAGTACTAGAGCTTTTATTATGTCCCCAACTCATCTCAACCCCCCCACCCTATAAGAATTTCACAGGTCCATCAGAGTGGGTGAGCCAAGTCACTTCCCGCAGAATACCCATAGTGTTCTTGGAGACACTTGTCTCACAGAACACAGGAAGACCAGTCAGCACTGCGCAGCGCTTCTCGTGCATGTGCGTTTGGGTACCGGGCAGTGAAGCCGCAAGGCTTCTCTTTCTGGTTCCCTCACCGAGGATGGCAGAGGGGGCAGCAGAGTGACGAGCGATTGTTCGTCCTCTGCTGCGGACGTTGCTGGACTCCAGGACAGGTAAGTGTACAATTGGCAAACCTCTGCAGCTGCTGTAGCTGGAGCTGCTGTGTAATTTGTTATTATTTTGGCTGCGTAGCTCCGCTCTAAAATCCTCCTTCCAAATTAATGCTATACTGATGTTTTGCCCAGAGGGTTTTGTGCTAACATGCTTGCAATATTTATGTAGCAAAGTATATTAATTTTTTTTTTGCTTTGACTCCACAGTTACCATCGACGCCACAGGAATGGCAGAATGTGGCATCTGAGTTTTCTCAGCGGTGGAACTTTCCCAACTGTGGAGGAGCCATTGATGGCAAGCACGTCCGCATCGTGCCACCACCCCATTCTGGATCCTTTTTTTACAATTATAAAGGCTTCCACAGTATTGTGCTCATGGCGGTGGTGTCTGCCAACTATGAGTTTCTCTATGTTGATGTTGGGAAAAATGGGCGGATGTCTGACGGTGGTGTTTTCGCCCAGACCGAGTTTGCTGACCGGCTTCTTTCAGAGGACCTGGCATTGCCACCTGCTGTAGAAAATGAACATGGCCTCCCGTTTGTTTTCCTGGCAGATGAGGCGTTTGCGCTTGGACCCCATTTGATGAGGCCTTTTCCACAAAGGTCCCTCACCCCTGAGAGGAGGGTCTTTAATTATCGGCTGGCCAGAGCGCGAAGGGTGGTCGAAAATGCCTTTGGCATCATGGCCAGTCGGTTCCGCCTTTTTCAGACTGCTATAAACATGGTGGAGTATAAATGGAACCATTTGATCATGTGCTGTTGCATACTCCACAATTTTTTAATAAAAAACTCGAATAATTATCTATCTACAGTTGCCCTTCAGGGCACACAGTGCTTGGATGGACCATTGGCAGCCCAGTTAGCTGGCCCTACAGGCTTGGCCCCCCAAAGTGGCCGTGATGTGCGGCAACGCTATCTTGAATATTTTATGGGTAGGGGGGCCATTGCAATGCCTGATCATTTTTAACAAAATTATTGTCATAATAAAAAAAAATATAATGAAAACATCTTGTTTGCTTTTCTTTTGTTGTATTTGTTCTTTCTCCTAGGTCAGTGATGGTGAACCTTGGCACTACAGATGTTTTGCAACTCCATTTCCCATGATGCTCAACTCCACTGCAGAGTGCCTGAGCAACATTAGAAATGTAGTTCCAAACCATCTGGGGTGCCAAGGTTCACCATCACTGTCCTAGGTTATACTAGTGCAGTTGTAGTGCCATGTTTTTTCCTAACAAGTAAATTACCATCATTTATAGAGTGTAAACACACACATTTTTTTAGGGGGGGGGGCAACATTGATATAAGAAGCCACACATTGTTTAGTTTTCAAAATTCTTTATAGGAGTATAAAATTTTTCTGGTTTGTATAAAAATTTTAAAATAATTTTTTGCCATTTTAATTTTTTGTTTGTTTTATAAAACTCTGTACAAAAATGTATAACACGTACAATATAACTTCAGAAATTAAAGATTCCGCCCCCAAAAACTAACCCAAACCTTTTTCAAATATCTACAAGTTTTAAACCCTCCCAAGAATATGTTCAATTTTTTTAAGTCTTTTCTCCATGAGTTTGGTTGTTTGGCACATCTGGAACAGGTTGGCTTTTAGGTTTTCAACCTCCCGAGAGCAGACCCTCACTTCTTTCCTCAACATCTGGGCAGTGGGTCGGGTGAAGGTTGCTGGGGCCGCAGGCATTAAAGTCCCTTTAATTGGAAACAAAAAAACGTCTTACTAAATATACAGGCCTATATCTATTACCTGAGGCTGTGGTGTATGACACTGACCTGGTGAGTTGCCATTTCCCTCTTCAGCCACATCCTGCGGTTGTGGGTCTTGAGTTGGTGGTGCGGGGTTTGCAGCCTCGTGTCTCTTAGCTCTTTGAAGCCCTAGGAGATATAACCCAAAGGTAGACTTGTGTAACTAAATATATTTAGGCCTGAAAGAGGAATATTCCTCATTCTTGGGAAGTGTGTTACAATTGTATTTAGGAGAATTTTTAAGAAGATGAACACATGATTGTATCCATTTCCCAAGATGGTAGATTAATCTCTTTTGGTCATGTTTCACATATGAAAACACACCAGGTATCCACTGGATCACCTGTGTGTGACACCATCAAAAGGTTGTTCTTGTGGCCCACACTTGTGCTAATGAGTCCAGATGTGTAAGCAGCTGCTGAGCATACTCTCGTAAACGTACACTGAATCTAGTTACATTAGTTAAATATAATTACCAACACCTACACAAACATGTTTATAATTAATACTCACATCAACATTTCATGATGTCCTGTTTCATGTTCTTGGGCACAAGAATCCAACGTTGAAATCCTCGTTCAATACCACCCAAACGATGTTTTGGTGGAATACATTGCTAACTACATTTGAACATGCCTATTATTACAAATGATCAAATGTCGTTCAAACAATGAATCGGACCAAAAGCTTGTGATTTAGTGAACGTTTGAACGACCATTTCTACGATCGATTCGTGTGTCGAAAAACATGAAACAGGACATCTTGAACTGTTCATGATGTCCTGTTTCATGTTCTTGGGCACAAGAATCCAACGTTGAAATCCTCGTTCAATACCACCCAAACGATGTTTTGGTGGAATACATTGCTAACTACATTTGAACATGCCTATTATTACGAATGATCAAATGTCGTTCAAACAATGAATCGGACCAAAAGCTTGTGATTTAGTGAACGTTTGAACGACCATTTCTACGATCGATTCGTGTGTCGAAAAACATGAAACAGGACATCTTGAACTGTACTACATACATTATATAAAAAGCACATGCAGCACCACGGTATTCCCAAAAATCAGAGTTAATGTAAATCTACTTACTTTTTCTGATGACTTTTTAAATTTTTTGATATTGCTCCGGCTCAAGCAACTTAATGTCTGACCATCGTTTGCGGATTTGTTCCTTCGACCTGCGAACACCAAATTTATGGAAGAGCGTTTTGACCACGTTATCCATGATCTTGGCCTTCACTTGATTTGGCTTTTTGTAGGGCCCATGTTTCGCGTCATAATCCTCCCTGAGCAATATGGTGACCATCTCCACCATCTCCTTAAAAGCCATGTTAGTGGCTTTATACCTTCTGGGTCTGGGCCTGCTTCCTTCCCCACTTTCCACTTCATGTCGTTGATTCTCCGCCATGTTTTCACTCTCCGTCATTAAGGACGAGCAAGAAGGGGCGGGGAAAGTAGTCTAACGAACGTCAGGGGCGGGAAAGCGTGCGGAGCGTCACTCATGCGCACTGTATTAAACTCCAAAAAACATCGTTGAAAGCGACGTTCAGTGAGTGGAAGAAGGTCGGAAGCAACGAACGTGTAGATCGCGGGTACGTAACATTTTTCATACTTGATATGTCGAGGGTTGAGCGGCCCCGAACAGCAAATTTAGTGACCGTACAGACCTTTTATTTTGCCTGTGTCCAGGAGCATAAACCTAAACATTCACTGTATGTTCGGGGCCGGGGTTGGGCAATATGCATGTAACTTGGCGCTTGCTTCCCGTGCTGTTAGTACTGGCCCGTGCACAAAGTGTCATTTTTGAAGTTTGAAAAAACATTTCAAAGTCAATCGCGGCTAGAATGAATTCTCGGCTCACGGAAAATGGCAAGACATTGAAAATTCATTTTTACCTTAAAACCAAAAACGTGGGGGTCCCCCCAAATTAGAGTTGCAGGCCCTTCAGGTCTGTCAAGGATTTTAAGGGAAACTCCACCCCCAATTCTGAAAAAAAATGGCGTGGAGTCCCCCCAAAAATCCAGACCAGACCCTTATCCGAGCATGCAACCTGGCCGGCCGCAGGGGAAGAGGGGGGGACGAGAGAGCGCCCCCCCTCCCTCATGAACCGTACCAGGCCACATGCCCTCAACATGGGGAGGATGTCCCCATGTTGATGGGGACAAGGGCCTCATCCCCAGAACCTTTGCCCGGTGGTTGTGGGGGTCTGCGGGCGGGGGCCTTTTCGGAATCTGGAAGACTCCTTTAACAAAGGGGACCCCCAGATCCCGCCCCCCCTATGTGAATTGGTAAGGGGTACATTGTACCTCTACCATTTCACGAAGAAAGTGTACAAAATGTAAAAAATTACAAGAGTCAGTTTTTGACCATTCCTTTATTTTTGAGTTTGGCTTTCTTCCATCTTCTTCCTTCTTCTTTTCTCGCTTCGTGTTTCTTCATCCATCTTCCTCTTCCTCTTCATCTTCCTTCTTCCTTCGGTGTTCTCGTCCGCATCTTGCTCCGGCTTCTTCTTTCTCCGGCCGCTCCGTTTGAATTGGAGGTTCCCGCTGTGTGATGCTTCAGTTCATCAGTTCTCCTCTTGGTCCGGCGACCCCGCCCCCCTCTGACACACATAGATTTCACAGGTACTTTCCCCGTGCTGTCAGAGGGGGGCGGGTCCACCGGCTCGCAGCGGACCTAGAGGAGAACTGCATAACTTAAGCGTCACACAGCGGGAAACTCCAATTCAAACGGAGCGGTGGGAGAACAAAGAAGAAGCCGAAGCAAGCTGCGGACGAAAAGCCCGAAGCAAGAAGGAAGATGAAGATGGAGATGAAGATGAAGAGGAAGATGGAGGAAGAAACTCGAATGCAGAAAAGAAGAAGGAAGAAGATGGAAGAAAAACCAAACCAATAATAAAGGAATTGTCCAAAAACGTCTATTGACATTTTTTAGATATTGCCAAGTTTTGTGGTGAAATGGTAGGGGTACAATGTACCCCATTACCATTTCACATAGGGGGGGCGGGATCTGGGGGTCCCCTTTGTTAAAGGGGTCTTCCAGATTCCGATAAGCCCCCCGCCCGCAGACCCCCACAACCACCGGGCAAGGGTTGTGGGGAGGAGGCCCTTGTCCCCATCAACATGGGGACATCCTCCCCATGTTGAGGGCATGTGGCCTGGTACGGTTCAGGAGGGAGGGGGGCCGCTCTCTCATCCCCCCCTCTTCCCCTGTGGCCGGCCAGGTTGCGTGCTCGGATAAGGGTCTGTTATGGATTTTGGGGGGGACTCCACGCCATTTTTTCCCAGAATTTGTGGTGGAGTTCCCCTTAAAATCCTTGCCAGACCTGAAGGGCCTGGTATGGATATTTGGGGGAACCACAATGCTTACCCAATGTTTGTATCAATGACTTTTCTATGTATTGCATTTGACAGGAGACAACAATTCATTATACCCAGGAGTGAATTTTGTGTTAATTTTGAATAAACACAAATGACACTTGGTGCAGGGACAGTTCGAGGTACTCCTTTATTTTTGGGGAGTCCTTTTAGTCCCTAGATTTTCAGGGCAATATTTACTTCAATGGGGTTTGGGTTCAGGGTCAAGTTAGGGTAAAGTCAGGTCACGAACTCTAGCTTTTTACAAAGTTGGCAAAAAAGAGTTCAACACAAACATACAGGTGTTCACTCAACTCTATGATGACTGATCAATTGGTACGTTAGTGACCTAAATATGGTGAGAAAGATTTGGAGTAGTCCTGACTGACATTCCTTTTTTTTATTTTGGTTTGGAATTGCAGAGAAAATGAAGGTATTTAAGGACCCGGAGTTTATGCTTGAATTCCTGCAAAGATGGAAGAATCTTCCAATTTTATGGGAGACAAAAAATAAACAAAATAAAAATAAAGCAGCCAGGAAGAGAGCACTGGAGACCTTGCTGGAATTTGTGCAAACTCAGATCCCCACAGCAACACTACAGGATGTGAAGAATAAAATTGGGACCATTAGGGGCACATACCGGGCTCAACGTAATAAAGTCCATAAATCGCTGCGGTCAGGAGCAGGTGCAGAGGACCGATACATCCCTAATCTGTGGTACTACCAGCACCTGAGTTTCCTCGATGACCACCTGGAATCCAGGGAATCCCTTTCCACCCTTCCACCCAGAACGACCTCCAGCCTTCCCTGCAGCCAACCCTCCAGCCTTCCCTCCAGCATTCCCTGCAGCCAAGCCTCCAGCCAAGTTGAGGTCTCTTTGGAGGAACAACCTCAACTCCTGGAGGAGCCTGATTTAAATATTTGGAGCCAGGTATAATATTTCACAAAATATTTAGAGTACTAAAAGTTGAATGTTGTCAAAGTTAAAAAAAATGTGTGAAAAATGTTACCAGTTAAACCAAAGTGTCTGACATATCAATAGACAGCAGTGGCCAAAAATTAAGGGCACAAAAAAGAAAAAAGCTGGTGTCAGAATGATTAACTTTAATATTTAGTAGCATTCAATTAGCAAATGTCATGAGGTAACAAATGTGTGTGAAAGATGAAGGCGAAAATAACTCTATGTACCTTTTTTTAACAGGATGAGGAGGCAGGCCCCAGTGGAACCCAGGAGGAGGCAGGCCCCAGTGGGACCCACGAGGAGGCAGGTGCCACTGGAAGCCAGGAGGAGGCAGGCCCCAGTGGGACCCAGGAAGAGGCAGGCCCCAGTGGGACCCAGCACAACACCAGGCCCCAGATCCCTCCACTGTGGATTCCAGCAAAAAGGTCAAGGAGGCTGCTTCAAATGGAGGAGGAGACCCAGGCCCTAATTAGGGAGGCTACTGTGGCACTCAGTGAGCCCCCCACCGCTGCAGAGGGATTTGCTGCCCTTATTGGGGAGAAACTGCCCCAAATGGAACTGGACCAGAGGCTTAAAAGTGAGACACTGATATTGAAGGTGGTAAATATGGGCATGTTGGGCAAACTGAAGGATTTCACCGATGTTGTGGACCTTTCATATTTGTTTGCTCAAGTTCCTGCCCCACTCCATGCTCCTGCCCCACTCCATGCTCCTGTCCCAGTCCCTGCTCCTGTCCCAGTCCCTGCTCCTGTACCAGTCCCTGCTCCTGCTCCAGTCCCTCCTCCACGGACACAGCCTCCAAGGAAGGCTGCAGGGAAGGTAAAAAAAACAAACAGCAAATGAGCCCAGGATATGTGCCTCAGATGGGCCCAATTTTCGGCTTCACATCCTTTGGTGTTTGCTGTGGTGATCTGGGTCTGCACTAATTTCAGCAGGGTCTCCAGTGCTGTCTTCCTGGCTTCTTTATCTTTACTTTACATATGGTTTGGTTTTGGCTTACGTTTTAATTTGTTTTTAGGCCATAATAAATGGAATTTTTGTTTGAAGATACAAAATTAACATGTGTTTTTATTCTAAATAGCCAGTTTGGTAGTGAGTAGGCAGGGAGAGTGGCTAATAAATTGTGAAATTAACAAGGGACACTAACCTCATTAAGGGTAAATTAGAATAAATAATAATGTTGTGGTAACTTGACACACTCCAAAATAGCAAATAATATGGAAAAACAGTCTAAAATCTAATACCAAAAATTTAAAATTAAAAAAAGGCACAAAAAAATGTAAAGTCCAAATTTTAGGGTATTTAGGGAGATCTGGCTTACAAAAAATATAGATTAATCATGATAAAACAATAAATACTAAAGACCAAACTTTTTCATAACTCTGGGAGAATATCAGCAGCAAGAGAATTGGATTATTGCAGCATTAGAACGAAGAAAAGAATGCGCTGCATTAAACGATGTACCGTATATACTCGAGTATAAGCCGAGTTTTTCAGCCCTTTTTTTAGGGCTGAAAGTATACCCCTCGGCTTATACTCGAGTCAGTACCTCAAAATCGTGAAATTCTGCGGCCGGCGTCTATCGTTCAAATCTCGCGCCATTCTCCCTGTCCCTTCGGCGATAGCCGTTTCCAGAAAACACTGTGATGAGTGTTTGCGCCTATCACGGAGGTCCTCTTGTCCGACGTCCGTGATTGGCCGAGCACTGAACACAGTGCCTGCTGGGAAACGGAGTCGGCGAATGAGAGGACCTCCGTGATAGGCGCAAACACTCAACACAGTGTTTGCTGGAAACGCCTATCACGGAAGGGACAGGGAGAACGGCGCGAGATTTGAACAATGGACTCCGCCGCGGAATTACAAGATTTTGAGGTACTGACTCGGGCACAGGGAGGCGGAATCGACACAGTAAGGGGGCACAGTGAGGTGACAGTGGGCAGTGAGATGGCAATGGGCACAGTAAGGGGGCACAGTGAGACGACAATGGGCACAGTGAGGTGACAATGGGCAGTGAGGTGGCAGAGTGAGATGCCAATGGGCACAGTAAGGTTGGGCAATGGGCACATCCCCCCCCCCCCCCCCCTCGGCTTATACTCGAGTCAATACATTTTCCCATTTTTTTTGGTAAAAGTAGGTACCTCGGCTTATACTCGAGTCGGCTTATACTCGAGTATATACGGTAATAATTTCATGCATGACGAATGTGCCATCTCCATTCAGAACAGTAGTTTTACCAGAACGAGCGCTCCCTTCTCCTCACTTGCTTCTGATCATGCGCGCTTTTTTCACGTCGTTAAAGCCTACACACGATCATTTTTCATGACGAGAAAAACGACGACGTGCAAAATGGCGAGAAAAATTAGAGCAGATTCTAATTTTTCTCGTCGTTTTTAATGCCGTTTTTCACGTCGAGAAAAACGACATAAAGCCCACAGACGATCGTTTTTCTCGGCGAAAGGAAAAAATGCAGTTTTTCTCGTCGAGAAAAACGGTCGTGTGTACGCGGCATTACAATGTGGCAAGTAAAGGGCAGCGATACATACTGCCCTATACCTAGATGTGGCAGGTTTTTCTCAGGCCTCTATCGGGAGCATATATGCAAAGGTAGCAAAGGTAAAGCTTCAGCATTAAGTACATTATTTTGTTTTGTATAGAGTAGGGAAGGGTTACATCCCATCAGTTGTTTTGTTTGTCCAGTCTGGGAGATTTCCTTTCACTTCCTATCTCTGACATCTGAAGGTGACAGGAAATCACACCAAAGTGGGAGAACTTCTTTCTTAGACAGTTCACCACAGGATCACAAAAAATTTCCTCAATGGAGCTTTATTCATTTTCTGGTAACAGCTCAAATTTTTAATTTTCTTTCACTTTCCTGGTGACAGTGTTTGAGAAAATGAACAGGTCCACAGCAGACTGCAAAAAAACTAAACAAAAAAAAAAACAGCTGACAGAGTTGATAACCCTTTCCCACTCTTTTAAAACTGAAAAAATAGTCTTTAAATACACTTCCTAATGCATTTACATATTCTGACCAAACAGTAAAACCAATATAAAACAAGCCTTTATTCACCTCGGTAATTATAAGCATTGTGGAGAAATTCATCTTCAAAAATTACAAAAGAGACACTGAAACAGTCGGAAAGGGCAGAGGACACCTCGGCTGAACTTGGAAAACCTCGGAAAGGCTCGGGAATGGAGTATTTACGAGATTTTCTAAACATCGGCGCCGTTCGGCTCTGCTTGGCTCCGGCGCCCCCCACCTCAGACCAAACGCGGTATTGCACACCGCTTTGGCTTGAATCCTGTGTGACAGCAGGAAGGTAAAGTCACCTGGTTGCATCCAGGGGGGTAGATATATTTCGCCCAGATTCAGGCTTTACGCCGACTTATACAACTAGGTGGAGAGTTGTATAAGCCCAGCTAAGGCTAGTGGGCTCATGGATGATTCATACCTCTAGGGAGAGGGCTGGGCGTCGTGCAGGCAGGGAGTTGATGAGACCAGCTGAAGCTTGTCAGCTCATTTAGGCCTCTATAAAAACTCCCAGCTTCATTAGATGTTAGCTCATGCCTGGACCCAGACCTGTGTGGACTGTCTAGGGAGAGTGAACCCCTGTGCGGTGAGACAAAGCCTGTGTGGCTATTTGCTTGGACATTTAAAACCAGGGACTTAGGGACTAGGACAGCACTAGGCTGATCCCAGTTGTTAGTTAGGAAACCTGTATGTTTAGTCAGAGGTCAAGTTGACCAGGATTTATTTTGTTTATGTTTCTTTTGGCTTTGCTGTGTTTTGTCACTGTAAATAGAAAATAAACCGCACCTTTTTTTTGATTTTGAAAACCACAACCTCCGTTTGCTGGGCCTGTTTTTGTGTGGGGAGCCCATCCCGGGGGTCACACACACCCGCTGCCGAGCTAACCCCCTCACAGTTGGTGGAGAATGCAGGCAGTTTTTTTTAAGCCAGCATGGAGGAGATACTGAAGCAGCTGGCTCTAGCAAATGCCAATCAACAGCAGACAAATGCAGGCTTGCAAAAGAGCCTTGCAGCTCATCAACAGAGCCTTGCAGCTCAACAACAGAACTTCGCAGCCCAGCAGCAAGCTCATCAACAGAGCCTTGCAGCCCAGCAGCAAGCTCACCAACAGAGTCTGGAAGCTCAGCAACAAGCCCAGCAGCAATCTGAGGCCCGCTTCATAGACCTGTTACAGAAGCAAGAGCAGAGACTACAACAAATGGAAGCAGTAATGCAGCAACGTCCGCAGACCAGTGAGGAAAGCCGTCCCACTAATACCGCGTCCTTTGGGGTGAGTCGTTTATTGACAAAAATGACTGGAGAGGATGATCCAGAGGTATTTTTGACCACATTTGAAAGGACTGCTGAAAGAGAAAAGTGGCCTGAGGAGCAGTGGGCTGGACTGGTGGCTCCTCTGTTAACTGGTGAATCGCAGAAAGCTTACTATGACCTAGAGCCTGACCAAGCAAAAGACTATGTGATGCTAAAAGCTGAAATATTGGCAAGGCTGGGTGTCACCCAGGCTGTCCGGGCTCAGCGTGTGCATAACTGGACTTTCCAGCTTGGAAAACCCCCCAGGTCTCAAATGTATGATCTCATTCACCTGAGCAGAAAGTGGCTACAGCCAGAGACTTTGTCCGCACCAAAGATTGTGGAACGTGTTGTAATGGATCGGTTTTTGAGAGCTCTTCCTACTGCCATCCAAAAGTGGGTAAGCCATGGAGACCCAGAGACGGCCGATGGTCTTGTGGATCGTGTGGAGAAATACTTGGCTACAGAGAACCTGACGGCCTCTTCCAGAGACACTCAGACTTTCCACCCTAAGACCAGACCATCCCCAGGGGCGTATAAGAGGATTCCAAGGGGTAAGGGCGGAGAGAGTGAGAGGGTGGGAGCTCTACCCCAAGTTTGGCGAGAACAGCCTGGGAAATCAGCGGCTCAAGAGGCGGCAAGAAGGATCGTTTGCTACCGCTGCCGGCAAGCGGGACATATTGCAGCCAATTGCCCGGTTGTGGAGGAACCCATGCAGTGTGACTTTCTGACGGGCAGACGTCAGTCGCTGTGTGCAACAGTCGCATGCACTGCCATTCGAGGAACTGAGAAACATTTATGCAAAATGTGTGTTAATGGTAGAAATGTTGTGGTATTGCTGGATTCAGGTAGCCTTGTGACCCTGATAAAGGCTGAGTTAGTTAAAACAGAGGTCTCTGGGAATAGCAAGGTAGCTGTTATTTGTGTGCATGGGGACACCCGAGAGTATCCAGTGACTACAGTGTGTTTCGAGACCCCCAAAGGTACCCTCTCTCATCCAGTGGGCTTAGTATCTCAGTTACCGTATGACGCCATTGTGGGAAGGGATTTTCCGAAGTTCTGGGAACTGTGGGATGATCCTGAGCCCCCCCTCAAGAACCTGGAGAGGAGCCCACCTCCTCAGACGAAAACCTACCGTCTGTGGAGTTTTCTGATCTTGAGGTTCACAGGGAAAACTTTGCCACAGAACAGTTGAAAGACCCCGCCCTAATAAAGGCACGGGAAAACGTAGTGAAAATAGATGGCGAGTTAGTGAACCCAGATAATACCTGCACTTACCCATACTTCAGCGTAGAGAAGGACCTACTGTATCGGGTGGCAAAAAGGGCAGAAGAAACCGTTGAGCAGCTTGTGGTGCCCAAACCTTACAGGAAGTTGGTGTTGGAGTTGGCCCATGGGCACATTCTTGGAGGTCATCTGGGGACAGAGAAAACCCGAGAGAGGGTATTACAGAGATTCTATTGGCCGGGGGTGATGAAGGACATAGAAAATTATTGTTCCTCCTGCCCTGTGTGTCAGAGGTCGGCCCCGATGCCACATTTCCGTAGCCCGCTGGTCCCTCTACCCATCATTGAGGTCCCGTTTGAGAGGATCGCCATGGATTTGGTAGGTCCTATAATCAAGTCCGCTAGGGGGCACCAGTACATATTAGTTATAATGGACTATGCCACCCGTTATCCAGAAGCGATCCCTCTCCGAAATACCTCGGCCAAAACCATAGCCAAAGAGCTATCTCTTGTGTTTAGCCGGGTGGGTATTTGTAAAGAACTGCTTATGGACCAAGGTACACCCTTTATGTCCCGGGTTATGAAGGAGCTGTGTAAATTGTTCAAAGTGACGCAATTACGTACATCTGTGTATCACCCCCAAACCGATGGGCTGGTTGAAAGATTCAACAAAACCCTAAAACAAATGTTGAAGAAAGTGGTGGATAGAGATGGAAAGGATTGGGACTGTCTACTTCCTTATCTGATGTTTGCTATTAGGGAGGTGCCCCAATCCTCTATGGGATTCTCCCCCTTTGAGTTACTGTATGGGAGACACCCAAGAGGGCTGTTGGATATTGCCAAGGAAACTTGGGAAAGTGAGAGTTCTCCCCACAGGAGTGTGATTGAGCATGTCGCCCTGATGCAAGACCGAATTGCACAGGTAATGCCCATCGTGAAGGAACATTTGGCCCAAGCGCAGTTAGCACAGCAGAGAGTGTACAACCGTGGAGCCAAGACCCGTACCTTTTCCCCGGGGGATAGGATACTGGTACTTGTCCCTACGGTTGAAAGTAAATTCCTTGCCAAATGGCAAGGCCCCTACGAGATAATGGAAAAAGTGAGCGAAGTGAATTACAAGGTCAGACAACCAGGAAGGCGAAAGCCCGAACAGATCTATCACGTTAATCTGTTGAAAGCCTGGAGGGATAGAGAGTCCCTAGTCACAGACACTTGGTCACCAGCTCAAACTGGTTGCGTGATTCCTGAGGTTGGAATAGCAGCCACCTTGTCACAACCCCAACAACAGGAGGTTAAGGAGTTTGTGCTTCGCAACAAGGAGGTATTCTCTGAGCTGCCGGGACAAACATTTGGGGTAGAGCATGACATCATTACCCCGCCCGGTGAAAGGGTGAAGTTAAAACCCTATCGGATCCCAGAGGCCCGACGGGAGGCAATACGGGAGGAAGTACAGAAAATGCTGAACTTAGGGGTGATAGAGGAGTCCCAAAGTGATTGGTCTAGTCCCATTGTGTTGGTGCCTAAACCGGATGGGAGCTGGCGATTTTGTAACGATTTTCGTCAGTTGAACAAAGTTACAAAATTTGACACCTACCCCATGCCACGTATAGATGAGTTGATCGACCGGCTGGGAACAGCCCGATACATGACGACTCTTGACCTCACAAAAGGGTATTGGCAAATCCCCCTGGCCAAATTGGCCAAAGAGAAAACCGCATTTGTAACCCCAGACGGGGCGTTCCAATATAAAAGAATGCCGTTCGGGTTACAGAATGCGCCGGCCACATTCCAGCGGAAAATGGACCAGATGCTGAGGCCCCATCGGAAGTATGCTGCGGCTTACCTGGATGACGTAATTGTCCATAGCACAGATTGGGCCTCACATCTGCCAAATGTGTAAGCAGTCCTGGACTCTGTTCGGGAAGCGGGGTTTACGGCTAACCCCAAGAAGTGTACCATTGGGCAGGAGGAGGCCAAATATCTTGGGTACACCATTGGGAGGGGAGTAATAAAACCCCAACTCAACAAAGTTGGGGCCATCCAGAGTTGGCCACGTCCCAACAGCAAGAAGCAGGTACGAGCCTTTCTGGGAATCGCTGGGTATTGATTAAATGGACCCCTGAGGCTGAGGCAGCATTCCAATTCTTGAAACAAGCCTTATGTAGCCAGCCAGTGTTGTACTCACCCGACTTCTCTAAAGACTTTGTCGTACAAAGTGATGCGTCAGATGTGGGGTTAGGAGCAGTATTGTCCCAGGTCTGGAACGGGGAAGAGCACCCAGTCATTTACCTCAGCAGGAAGTTGAAGTCCCATGAGGTAAATTACGCCACCGTTGAAAAGGAGTGTTTAGCGGTGAAGTGGGCTCTAGATTCCCTTCGGTACTACCTGCTAGGTAGGCACTTTGACATGGTTACGGATCACGCTCCGTTAAAGTGGATGGCTCAAAACAAGGAAACAAATAGAAGAGTGAATAGGTGGATCCTGGCCCTCCAGGAATTCAACTTCACAGTAAAGCATCGCCCTGGCGTTCAAATGGGGAATGTGGATGCTTTGTCTCGAGTACATGAATGCCTGATTGCTGGTGTTCCAACCCCGAGGTTAAAACAAGAGGGGGGGTATGTGACAGCAGGAAGGTAAAGTCACCTGGTTGCATCCAGGGGGGTAGATATATTTCGCCCAGATTCAGGCTTTACGCCGACTTATACAACTAGGTGGAGAGTTGTATAAGCCCAGCTAAGGCTAGTGGGCTCATGGATGATTCATACCTCTAGGGAGAGGGCTGGGCGTCGTGCAGGCAGGGAGTTGATGAGACCAGCTGAAGCTTGTCAGCTCATTTAGGCCTCTATAAAAACTCCCAGCTTCATTAGATGTTAGCTCATGCCTGGACCCAGACCTGTGTGGACTGTCTAGGGAGAGTGAACCCCTGTGCGGTGAGACAAAGCCTGTGTGGCTATTTGCTTGGACATTTAAAACCAGGGACTTAGGGACTAGGACAGCACTAGGCTGATCCCAGTTGTTAGTTAGGAAACCTGTATGTTTAGTCAGAGGTCAAGTTGACCAGGATTTATTTTGTTTATGTTTCTTTTGGCTTTGCTGTGTTTTGTCACTGTAAATAGAAAATAAACCGCACCTTTTTTTTGATTTTGAAAACCACAACCTCCGTTTGCTGGGCCTGTTTTTGTGTGGGGAGCCCATCCCGGGGGTCACACACACCCGCTGCCGAGCTAACCCCCTCACACCTGCTAGTTTTGCGAGACAACACTCACAAACCGAGTCAGGATTTTTTCAAATACAGTGCCCGCATTGCGAAATGCTCGTTAACCGCGTTACTCGCAATCCGAGGTTCCACTGTAACTTGTCACTTAACCCAGCCTAGGTGACTCAAATCCCACCCAGACAATGTTGTGATTAATCATATATCCCCACTTCAGGTCAAACTTGCCGGCATCAAACTCCTAAAGTACATTGTATGTACACACATCCCTCAAGGGTTTGCTAGGAGAGACAAAATGTGTTCCAATTAGCACAATTAACAATACAAACAATGATCTCCCCCCTCCTCAGCCTAGTAGGCAACAGACTTATTGTGGTCCTGTGTACAGATACTCCAGTCTTTGCTGTGGAACTCTGCAGCTCCTCCAGGTTACCTTAGACCTCTGTGCTGCCTCTCTGATTAATGCCCTCCTTGCCCGGTCCGTGAGTTTTGGTGTGCAACGGTCTCTTGGCAGGTTTGCTGTTGTACCATGTTCTTTCCATTTGGTTATTATAGATTTGATTGTGCTCCTAGGGATCATCAAAGATTTGGATATTTTTTTATAACCTAACCCTGACTTGTACTTCTCAACAACATTGTCTCTTACTTGTTTGGAGAGTTCCTTGGTCTTCATGGCAGTGTTTGGTTAGTGGTGCCTCTTGCTTAGGTGTTGCAGCCTCTGGGCCCTTTTTTAAAAAGGTGTGCATATGTAATGACAGATCATGTGACGCTTAGATTGCACACAGGTGGACACTATTTCACAAATGATGTGACTTCTGACGGTACCTGGTTGCACCAGAGCTTTTTATGGGCTTCAACGCCCCCTGCCGTGCTAAATTCACGTTCAGATAATACACTGGCTGCAGGGCAGGCCAGCTGCTCCAAGGCGTAAAGGGCAAGCTCAGGTCATGTGCCCAATTTGGAGACCCAGAAGTTGAAGGGGGCAGACCCGTCATCCAGTACGTGTAGGCCTGTGCACACATACTGCTCAACCATGTTGGTGAAATGCTGCCTCCTGCTAAGACGTTCCATCCCAGCTGGTGGTGCTGGTTGTTGTGGCGTGCTGACAAAGCTTTTCCACATTTCGGCCATGCTAACCCTGCCTTCTGAGGTGCTGGCGGTGCCCCGGCTGCGTTGGCGACCTCTTCCTCCTCCTCTGCCTTCGCCTTGTGCTTCCACCGTACGCCCGCTGTCAGGTGGGAATGCCATCAGCAGCGCGTCTACCAGCGTGCGCTTGTACTCACGCACCTTACGATCCCGCTCCAGTGAGGGAATTAAGGATGGTACATTGTCCTTGTAACGGGGATCCAGCAGGGTGGCCACCCAGTAATCAGCACCAGTTAAAATGTGGGCAACTCGGCGGTTGTTGCGGAAACACTGCAGCATGTAATCGCTCATGTGTGCCAGGCTGCCCAGAGGCAAAGAAAAGCTGTCCTCTGTGGGAGGTGTATCGTCTGTGTCCTCTGTATCCCCCCAGCCACGCACCAGTGATGGGCATGAGCTGGTCTGAGTGCCACCCTGCTGTGGACATGGTTCCTCCTCCTCCATCTCCTCATCCTCCACCTCGTCATCCTCCAGAACTGTGCCCTTGCTGCCGGACAATTGTGTACCTGGCGTTTGTTGGTTCAGGAACCCACCCTCGTAGCCACTTGTAAAAGACTGCCCTGAAAGCCTTTGAAATGATCCCGCCTCCTCCTCCTCCTCCTGTGCCACATCATCTTCCATCATCGCCCGCAGCGTTTTTTCAAGGAGGCATAGAACTGGGATAGTAACGCTGAGAACGGTGTCATTGGCACTGGCCATGTTGGTGAAGTACTCGAAACAGCGCAACAAGGCACACAGGTCTCGCATGGAGGCCCAGTTATTGGTGGTGAAGTGGTGCTGTTCCGCAGAGCGACTCATGCGTGATTGCTGCAGCTGAAACTCCACTATCGCCTTCTGCTGCTTGCACAGTCTGGCCAGCATGTGCAAGGTGGAGTTCCACCTTGTGGGCACGTCACATATGAGGCGGTGAGCGGGAAGGCCGAAGTTACACTGCAGCGCTGACAGGCGAGCAGCAGCAGGGTGAGAACACCGAAAGTGCGCACAGATGGCCCGCACTTTCTGCAGCAGCTCTGGCATATTGGGGTAATTTTTCAGGAACCTCTGGACCACCAAGTTCAGCACATGCGCCAGGCAAGGGATGTGCGTCAAACCGGCTAAGCCCAGAGCTGCTACGAGATTTTTCCCATTATCGCACACCACCAGGCCGGGCTTGAGGCTCACTGACAGCAACCACTTATCAGTCTGTTGTTCCATGTCCCTCCACAACTCCTGTGCAGTGTGGGGTTTTCCCCCCAAACAGGAAAGTTTTAAAACTGCCTGCTGTCGTTTACCCCTGGATGTGCTGAAGTTGGTGGTGAAGGTGTTACGCTGACCAGATGAGGAGGCGGTAGAGGATGAGGAAGCGGAGTAGGAAGAGTTAGCAACAAGAGGCAAACTGAAGCGCCCTGCAATCCTCGGTGGTGGAAGGACGTGCGCCAAACTGCTATCTGCCTCTGGCCCAGCCGCCACTGAATTTACCCAGTGTGCTGTTAGGGACTAGATATAACGTCCCTGACCGTGCTTACTGGTCCACGCATCCGTAGTTAGGTGGACCTTGCCACAGATGGCGTTGGGCAGTGCACACCTGATTTTGTCCCCCACTTGGTTGTGCAGGGAAGGGATGGCTCACCTGGAAAAGTAGTGGCGGCTGGGCACGACGTACTGTGGGACAGCCAATGCCATCAGGCTTTTAAAACTCTGCGTCTCCACCAGACGGAATGACAGCATTTCAAAGGCGAGGAATTTTGAAATGCTGGCATTCAGGGCCAGGGATTGCAGGTGGCTAGGGGGGTACTTCCTCTTCTGCTCCAGTGTTTGGGAAATAGAGAGCTGAACGCTTCCATGGGACATTGTGGAGATGGTTGGTGACCCAGGTGGTAGTGTTGCTGGCAGATGCTTTGTTTGCGGGTTGGTAGGTGCTACTGTCACTACAGAGGTGGATAAAGAGGACGAGACTGCAGCAGAAGAGGAAGCAGGAGGAGCCAGAGACCTTTCTTTGTTTTGGAGGTGTCTACTCCACTGCAGTTCATGCTTTGCACTTAGATGCCTGGTCATGCAGGTTGTGCTCAGGTTGAGAACGTTTATGCCTCGCTTCAGGCTCTGATTGCACAGCGTGCAAACCACTCTTTTCTTGTCATCAGCACATTGTCTGAAAAACTGTCACGCTAGGGAACTCCTTGGACCTGGCTTTGGTGTGCTCGGTCCCTTGCTGCGTTGGGCAGTAGCAGACGTACTGTCTAGGGGACGGACGCTCCGCTTTTGCACCCTGCTCCCTCTTCTGCTGTGCTGGTGGCTCTGTGCGACCACCGCCTCTTCCTCCGAACTACACTGGTCACCTGCATAACGTTGATTCCATGTGGGGTCGAGGACCTCATCGTCCTCCACATCATCTTCCACCCAGTCTTCACCCCTGCCCTCCTTGTCTGTCTGCACAATTGTGAAAGCAGCAGCAGTTGGCACCTGTGTTTCGTCATCATCTGAGACGTGCTGCGATGGTCCTCCCATGTACTCATCATGAAACATAAGTGGTTGGGCATCGAAGCACACAATCTCTTCCACTTCTGGGGCAGGGCTAGGTGGATGGCCCTGGGAAACCCTGCTAACAGAGTCATCGAAAAGCAGAAGAGACTGCTGTGTGATTTGGGGCTCAGACTGCCTGGCTGATTTGCAAGGGGGTGAGGTGGTGAAAGACTGATGGACATGGACTTCAGGTGCCAACTCTGATCTTTCATCAGAAGAGTGGGTGGGAGACAATGTGAAGGAACCCGAGGCACTGTCAGCAACCCAATCTACTATCGCCTGTACTTGTCCTGGCCTCAACATTCGTACAACCTCATTAGGCGCGACAAAATACCGCCGCAGGCTCGGTCGCCTACTCGCTCCTGGGGAAGGTGTTTCACTTGTGCGTGTAGCTGGCACAGATCGACCACGTCCTCTCCCTGCAACAGGAGCTCCACCAGCAGCACCACGACCGGGGCCACCACGTCCCTTTGACGTTCTCCTCATATTTTCCAAATTTAGGATCTTGCCCTAAATGGGTGTTTTTGGAAGAGCACAACACACCGACAGTACGTAAACGCTGTATCTCACAGCTACAGAACTGCAGAAAATGCTATTAACAAAAAAATGTTATTTTTTTAGAATAGCACAGTAGAAAAAAATATATAGAAATTGTTTAGTTCACACAGCTCCAGATATGCAGAAAACACTGCAAAATATTTTTTGTGGCCCTAAATGGGTGTTTTTGGAAGAGCACAACACACCCACAGTACGTAAACGCTGTATCTAACAGCTACAGAACTGCAGAAAATGCTATTCAAATTATTATTTTTTCTTTAGGATAGCACAGTAGAAGAAAAATATATAGAAATTGTTTAGTTCACACAGCTCCAGATATGCAGAAAACACTGCAAAATATTTTTTTTGCCCTAAATGGGTCTTTTTGCTAGAGCACAATACACCCACAGTATGGGAACGGTGTATCTCACACCTACAGCAATACAGAAAATGCTATTAAAATAAAGTTTTTGCCCTAAAAAATTTTTTGGGGAATAGCACAATACAAGAAAAATATATACCGTATATACTTGAGTATAAGTTTTTCAGCCCTTTTTTTAGGGCTAAAAGTTTACCACTCGGCTTACACTCAACACAGTGTTTGCTGGAAACGCCTATCACAGAAGGGACCAGAAGAAAGCCGCGAGATTTAAACAATGGACGCCGGCCTCGGAATAAGAAGATTTTCAGGTACACTGACTGACTCGGGCACAGGGAGGCTGCAGTGGACACAGTAAGGGGGCACAGTGAGGTGGCAATGGGCACAGTGAGGTGGCAATGGGCACAGTGAGGTGGCACAGTGAGATGGCAATGGGCACAGTAAGGTTGGGCAATTGGCACAGTGAGGTGGCAATGGGCACATTTCCCCCCCTAGGCTTATACTCGAGTCAATACGTTTTCCCAGTTTTCTGTGGTAAAAGTAGGTACCTCGGCTTATACTCGGGTCGGCTTATACTCGAGTATATATGGTAAATTTGTAAATCTCACACTTGCATATATACAGAAAACACTGCATTTATTTTATTTTATTTTTTTTGCCCTAAATGGGTCTTTTTGCAAGAGCACAATACACCCACAGTATGGAAACGGTGTATCTCACACCTACAGCAATACAGAAAATGCTATTAAAAAAAAAAGTTTTTGACCTAAAATTTTTTTTTTGGAATAGCACAATACGAGAAAAATATATAAATTTGTAAATCTCACACTTGCATATATGCAGAAAACATTGCAATTTTTTTTTTTTGCCCTAAATGTTTTTTTTTTGCAAGAGCACAATACACCCACAGTATGGAAACGGTGTATCTCACACCTACAGCAATACAGAAAATTCTCTAAAAAATTTTTTTTTTGCCCTAACACTGCAATTTTTTTTGTTGTTGCCCTAAATGGGTCTTTTTGCAAGAGCACAATACACCCACAGTATGGAAACGGTGTATCTCACACTTACAGCAATACAGAAAATGCTATTAAAAATCTGACACTGGGCTCATGGCAGTGTAAAAAGGAGAACACTGCAACACAAACAGGTAAACCTATGCAGATCGCTGAGTTATTAGATCTCTGAATCTGGACTCCTATATAAATCTCTCTCCCTGAAAGCACCATCAGGAACCTTCCCCTACATTGTCTCTTTATGTTTTCTCTCAGATTGCAGAATCAGGACTAGGGATGAGCTCGGTGTTCGAGTCGAACATACGTTCGACTCGAACATCGGCTGTTCGATCGTTCGACGAAGATCGAACGATTTGGGCCGTTCGCGCCTAATTCGAGTGATGCGAACGGCCCACAATGCACTACGCCATCGCAGTGTCATCCAGGCGCTGTGATTGGCCAAGCATGCACTGTGACCCCGCATGCTTGGCCAATCACAGCGCCGGCAGCGAGGAGAGCAATGATTGGCCACAGGCAGGATGCCTGTGGCCAATTATTGCTGAGGGTGTTTAGTACACGCCCCACACTATAAAAGGCCGCCAGCACGGCGGCCTAGTGTAGTGTGTTCCGGAGCAGGGAAAGAGAAGCATAGGCAGGGACAGTGACATTTTTTTTCTTGCTTAACCTGGATTCCTTTAGTTTAGGGAAAGAGAAGGATAGGTAGGGAGAGTGTCAGTGTGTTTTACTGTGCTAATCCTTGTTTCTAGGGACAGGGAAGGACAGTGAGGGAAATTCTCCTTGTGCTATACTGTGCTAAAGCATTGATCATCAACCATCTTTAAAAAAAAAAATTCTAGGGACAGAAAACTATAGGTAGGGAGAGTGTCAGTGTGTTTTACTGTGCTAATCCTTGTTTCTAGGGACAGGGAAGGACAGTGAGGGAAATTCTCCTTGTGCTATAGTGTGCTAAAGCATTGATCATCAACCATCTTTAAAAAAACATTTTTTCTAGGGACAGAAAACTATAGGTAGGGAGAGTGTCAGTGTGTTTTACTGTGCTAATCCTTGTTTCTAGGGACAGGGAAGGACAGTGAGGGAAATTCTCCTTGTGCTATACTGTGCTAAAGCATTGATCATCAACCATCTTAAAAAAACATTTTTTCTAGGGACAGAAAACTATAGGTAGGGAGAGTGTCAGTGTGTTTTACTGTGCTAATCCTTGTTTCTAGGGACAGGGAAGGACAGTGAGGGAAATTCTCCTTGTGCTATACTGTGCTAAAGCATTGATCATCAACCATCTTTAAAAAAACATTTTTTCTAGGGACAGAAAACTATAGGTAGGGAGAGTGTCAGTGTGTTTTACTGTGCTAATCCTTGTTTCTAGGGACAGGGAAGGACAGTGAGGGAAATTCCCCTTGTGCTATACTGTGCTAAAGCATTGATCATCAACCATCTTTAAAAAAACATTTTTTCTAGGGACAGAAAACTATAGGTAGGGAGAGTGTCAGTGTGTTTCACTGTGCTAATCCTTGTTTCTAGGGACAGGGAAGGACAGTGAGGGAAATTCTCCTTGTGCTATACTGTGCTAAAGCATTGATCATCAACCATCTTTAAAAAAACATTTTTTCTAGGGACAGAAAACTATAGGTAGGGAGAGTGTCAGTGTGTTTTACTGTGCTAATCCTTGTTTCTAGGGACAGGGAAGGACAGTGAGGGAAATTCTCCTTGTGCTATACTGTGCTAAAGCATTGATCATCAACCATCTTTAAAAAAACATTTTTTCTAGGGACAGAAAACTATAGGTAGGGAGAGTGTCAGTGTGTTTTACTGTGCTAATCCTTGTTTCTAGGGACAGGGAAGGACAGTGAGGGAAATTCTCCTTGTGCTATACTGTGCTAAAGCATTGATCATCAACCATCTTTAAAAAAACATTTTTTCTAGGGACAGAAAACTATAGGTAGGGAGAGTGTCAGTGTGTTTTACTGTGCTAATCCTTGTTTCTAGGGACAGGGAAGGACAGTGAGGGAAATTCTCCTTGTGCTATACTGTGCTAAAGCATTGATCATCAACCATCTTTAAAAAAACATTTTTTCTAGGGACAGAAAACTATAGGTAGGGAGAGTGTCAGTGTGTTTCGCTGTGCTAATCCTTGTTTCTAGGGACAGGGAAGGACAGTGAGGGAAATTCTCCTTGTGCTATACTGTGCTAAAGCATTCCTCATCAACCATCTTTAAAAAAACATTTTTTCTAGGGACAGAAAACTATAGGTAGGGAGAGTGTCAGTGTGTTTTACTGTGCTAATCCTTGTTTCTAGGGACAGGGAAGGACAGTGAGGGAAATTCTCCTTGTGCTATACTGTGCTAAAGCATTGATCATCAACCATCTTTAAAAAAACATTTTTTCTAGGGACAGAAAACTATAGGTAGGGAGAGTGTCAGTGTGTTTCACTGTGCTAATCCTTGTTTCTAGGGACAGGGAAGGACAGTGAGGGAAATTCTCCTTGTGCTATACTGTGCTAAAGCATTCCTCATCAACCATCTTTGAAATCCTTGTTTTTTGGACAGTCAGGGAAATTGTCATTGTGCTATTCTGTGCGAAAGCAATCATCCTCAACCATATTTAGAAATCCTTAAGTAAAGGGACAGAGAAGGACACCTGAAGGTAGCCCTTATTGTTTTTTTCCCATCTCCCTGCAGGCCATCCATTAGAATGTCTGGAAGGCAAACAAGGAGAGGCAGACAGTCAGGAGGCAATAAAAGAGGGCAAGCAGGCTCTGTGTCTGGGGGCAACAGTGCTGGTCGTGGACGCGGTGCATTGTCATCAGCACATGGCCATGGGACACGCTTGTCCTTCTTTTCGGCAGCTGGACATGTTGAGCCACATCATGCCGAAGACTTGGTAGAGTGGATGACCAAGCCCTCCTCCTCCTCCTCATCCTCTCTCACCCAGGCTCAGGGTACTGGCAAAGCAGCTGCCAAAGCGTCCTCTTCCCTGGTATCAATGTCAGACTCATCATCAGTCACTCCTTCCCTAGACCCACCATGTCCTCCTCCTGAGGAGTCCCCCGAACTGTTTGAGCACAGTGTTGGGTACATGCTCCAGGAGGATGCCCAGCGTTTCGAAGGGTCTGATGATGAAACCCAGCTACAGGAAGGCAGTAGCGTGAGAGCAGACAGAGGGGATGCTCAAGAAGGACACCAATCTGGCAGTCATGTTCCAGCAGCTGCAGCATACTGCCAGATTGGCTCCAGTGATGAGGAGGGAGGGGATGATGAGGTCACTGACTCCACGTGGGTGCCTAATAGGAGAGAGGAGGAGGAGGAGGATGAGGAGGAGGCACATCTCCAACGAGGCAGGATGCCCTTTGGTGGCCAGCGTAAGGGCAGTACACCGACGGAATCACACCGCAGAGCTCCGCCTGTGCAGGGCGCTGCCTCTGCCCGTCATTCAAAAAGTTCTTTGGTGTGGGCCTTTTTTGAGGCTAGTGCATCAGATCGCACAGCTGCTGTTTGCAACATATGTCTCAAGCGTATATCGCGTGGCCAAAACATCAGCCACTTGGGTACCACATGCCTGACCAGACATATGTTGACCTGCCATGCAGCTCGTTGGCAAGCCTACCTCAAAGACCCACACCAAAGAACAAAGCGGACCTCTCCTTGCACCGCATCAGCTGGGATCTCCAACCCCACTATAACTTCAGTCCTCTCTGAAACATGCACTGAGAGGAATGAAGGTGTAGAATTAGGTGTGTCACAGCCAAGTACTTGCGGCCACTCTGCTAGCAGTACACCGACGTCCGATTCTAGCAGGCAAATTTCCCTGCCCCAGCTGCTGGACCGTCGAAAGAAGTTCACTCCCAGCCATCCACATGCCCAAGGTGCAGTAGTGTTGGAGGTTGTTCCACCGCCACGCCTCCAAAATGCTACTACTGGTTGTGACACACCTCTCTCCTCCACCCCCTCCTCTTCTTCTTCCTCCATGGCCTCTTCCCATGCTTTGTCCTCTGAACCAGCGGTGCTCCGTAGCCGTTCAAGGGGCTACGCAAGTACGCAGGCAAAAAGATGCCATGCCGTGCTTGCGCTGGTGTGTTTGGGGGACAGAAGCCACACTGGGGCAGAGGTCCTGTCTGCTCTGCAGGGCCAGGCCGAGAGGTGGTTGACGCCACGCCAGCTTAAGCCAGGAATGGTGGTTTGCGACAATGGCACCAACCTCCTCTCCGCCCTCCGACAGGGACAACTGACCCATGTGCCCTGTGTGGCTCACGTCCTTAACCTGGTGGTGCAGCGGTTCTTGGGCAGGTACCCGGGCTTACAGGATGTCCTGAGGCAGGCCAGGAAAGTCTGTGTGCATTTCCGCAGATCTTATAATGCCAGTGCTCGCCTGGCTGAGCTGCAAAAGGAGTTGAACCTGCCCAAGAACCGCCTTATATGTGACATGCCCACCAGGTGGAACTCAACGTTGGCCATGCTGCAGCGGCTGCACACGCAGCAGAGGGCCATCAATGAGTACCTGTGCGACTACGGCACCAGGACAGGGTCAGGGGAGCTTGGTTTTTTTTCTCCACGCCAGTGGGGCATGATCAGGGATGCATGCACTGTCCTGGCACCATTTGAGGAGGCCACGAGGATGGTGAGCAGTGACAGTGCATGCATCAGTGACACTGTACCTCTTGTCCACCTGTTGGAGCACACGCTGCGTGGAATAATGGACAGGGCACTTGAGGCAGAACAGAGGCAGGAAGAGGAGGACTTCCTTGCCTCTCAAGGCCCCCTTTACCCAGACAGTGTTCCTTCTGTCCCACCCATCGCACAGGAAGAGGAGGAGGAGGAGGAGGAGGAGGAGGATTGTGTCAGCATGGAGGTGGAGGCTGGCACTCAGCATCATCAGCAGCAGTCTTTTAGGGATGATTTACAGTCCCAAGAAACCAGTGGACTTGTACGTGGCTGGGAGGAGGTGGCTGCGGATCATGTCGTCCTTAGTGACCCAGAGGACTCCGGACCGAATGCCTCAGCAAACCTACGCTGCATGGCCTCCCTGATCCTGCAAAGTCTGCGGAAGGATCCTCGTATTCTTCGGATCAAGGAGAGGGACCATTACTGGCTGGCCACTCTCCTTGATCCACGGTACAAGGGTAAGGTTGCGGACCTTATGTTACCGTCGCAGAGGGAGCAGAGGATGAGACAACTCCGGGAGGCCTTGCAGAAAGGTCTGTGCAACGCGTTCCCAGAGACTGGGAGGTTACAAACTCCTGGTCCTGGACAACGAGTTGCTGAGGCTTCGGCCAGTCAAAGAAGGAGCGGTGGGGAAGGTGGCCGTCTGACCGATGCGTTCAGACAATTCTTTAGTCCGCAGCCCCAAAGTATGATCGGTTCCAGCAACCATCGCCAGCGTCTGATAAACATGGTGCAGGAATATCTAGGGGCAAGGTCAGACTTGGACACCTTCCCCACCGAAAATCCTCTGGCTTACTGGGTCTTGAGGATGGATCACTGGCCAGAGCTTGCACAGTATGCAATTGAGCTACTGGCCTGTCCTGCATCCAGCGTTTTTTCGGAACGCACATTCAGTGCTGCTGGAGGATTTGTCACGGATCACAGGGTGCGCCTGTCCACCGACTCGGTTGATCGACTGACTTTCATCAAGATGAACCAGTCTTGGATCACCACCAGCTACCACACACCTGATGCTGATATAACAGACTAATTGATTTTAACATGTCACATCCCTTCAAGACTGATGCTGATGCTGAGTGCCTGTGCTGTTATGTTGACTGGCTATCCTCCTCCTCTGAGTCCTCAATGATACGATTGATGATGATAGCTTGGAAGATCATTTTTGTTTATGGGTGCCGCCACCAGTGGCTAAGGCCCAATTTTTCAGCCCCTGTTTAACAGGGGCGTGTAATTACAATTTTTGAAGCAATACTTTGCAACAGGGCTCATTGCTGTGCTCCAAGTACAGTATCTGTGAGGGGTTGGAGTGTTGTGCCACCAGTGCCTAAGGCCCAATTTTTAAGCCCCTGTTTAACAGGGGTGTGTCATTACAATTTTTGAAGCAATACTTTGCAACAGGGCTCATTGCTGTGCTCCAAGTACAGTATCTGTGAGGGGTTGCAGTGTTGTGCCACCAGTGCCTAAGGCCCAATTTTTCAGCCCCTGTTCAACAGGGGCATGTAATTACAATTCTTGATCTAATAATTCACAGCAGGGCCCATTGCTGCACCCACCAAGAGTAACTCTGAGGGCTTACAGTGTTGTGGCAACGCCACCACCACCACCACCACGAAAGGGCCAATTTTTCAGCCCCTGTTCAAAAGGGGCATGTAATTACAATTCTTGATCTAATAATTCACAGCAGGGCCCATTCCTACACCCACCAAGAGTAACTCTGAGGGCTTACAGTGTTGTGGCAACACCACCACCACCACGAAAGGCCCAATTTTTCAGCCCCTGTTCAACAGGGGCATGCAATTACAATTCTTGATCTAATAATTCACAGCAGGGCCCATTGCTGCACCCACCAAGAGTAACTGTCAGGGCTTACAGTGTTGTGGCACCAGCACCACCATCAAAGGCCCAATTTTTACTACCACTGTTCAACAATTATATGTAATTACAATTCCTGATATAATAGTTGACAGCAGGGCGTTCCAGCACCAACCAAGAGTAACTGTGAGTGCTTACAGTGTTGTGCCAACACCAACAACTAAGGGGCCTTTTTCTGCAGAGTATATACGGCAGGTCCCTACTTTCAAACATCCAACTTACAAACGACTCCTACTTGCAAACGCAAGAAGACAACAGGAAGTGAGAGGAAATCTACCCCTAGGAAGGAAAATTCTCTCCTGTAAGAATTAATATGGGAGAAAGGTGTCTCCTCTGTTCTGATGCTTTATCACCAATCCTTGTTTCAAGAAAAACACCACATTTCAAAAACAGTTGTCATTGGGACGGAAAGTGAGGTGAAATGTTCTGAACAGGGGCACAGACAGCAAAACAAATGTTACAGGGGTGATAACCCTTACCTATGTTTTCCAAAAAGTTTAAAAATAGATTTTTGGGCTGGAGCTACACTTAAACAATGTACCTGTTCAAAATTACAAACACATTCTACATAAGAACAAACCTACAGTCCCTGTCTTGTATGCACCGCCTGTATACGGCTGTTCAGAGTATATAGGGCCTTTTTTATTTTGTGTGCGGTGTTCCCCTTAATATCCATACAAGACCCAAAGGGGCTGGTAATGGGCTGGGGTAGGGGGGGGTGTCATGGGGTAGCTATGCCATTTTTCTTAAAGATTTTCATCCATATTACCGGGACCAGACATTACATTAAAGCCGCAAGCAGTTTTAAATGGCTTTTTTTTCCTTTAGAAGTGTCATTTTGTGCAGGGACAGTTCTAAACACGGGAAACACGTGGCACTTCACAGGCATACTTTAGACACCCCCCAGGTACAATATTTAAAGGAATATTTGACTTTTTTTTTTCACTTTATGCATCATTAAAATGACTGCTCCCGAAAAACTACCGTTTTTAAAACTTCTTTTTGCATTGATACATGTCCCCTGGTGCAGAACCCGGGTTCCCAAACCCTTTTTAGGACAATAACATGCATAATAGTCGTTATAATTAGCACTTTAGAATTCGAACGTTCGCATCCATTGTATTTAATAGGGTTCTAATGTTCGTACGAACGTTCGGTCCGTTCGCGGGTTCTGGTGCGAACCGAACCCGGGGGTGTTCGGCTCATCACTAATCAGGACTAACTCATGTATTTAAATCTCTCCCTAATTAGCAACAGCAGCCAGGAACCTCTCCCTATCCTGTCTAAAGCAGAGTGACGTGCTGTGCTGTGTGCCTCTAGCTTATATAGAAGCTGGGTCACATGCTGCACTGAGCTGAGTCACATGCTGCACTGGCCAATCACAGTCATGTCATTAGTAGGCATGGCTATGATGGCTTCTAAGGGCACACCAGCTAAAAAGGTGGTTGGCTGCCCCCTGAAGCTTTTCTAAATGCGCCATTACATCGCCGAACACCGGACCCGAACATACACGCAATTGTTCGGGTCTGGTACCCAAAAACTCTAATGTTCGGTACGGACCCGAACTTTACAGTTCGGGTTCGCTCAACCCTAGTCTCCACCTCTGACAGGTTTCACAATTCTTTCTATTCCTTGAATGACTAAACTAGAAGTGTCCTTCTGATGGAAATCCTTCCAATGTCTTGCGACATTAGTCGCATGATTTTTGTCAATGTCGTATAAGTGATCATAGAGGTTGTCCTTAAGTCTTCTGGTAGCCCTACCGACATACTGTATAGAGCAGATAGTGCATGTGATCACATATACGACATAACGGGTGTTGCAATTGACAAAAGGATATATTTTGTGAGATTTACCTGTAGAAGTGGAGGTAACTGTATCACCCCTTTGGATGAAGGGACAGTAGGTGCAGTTTCGACCGCCACATCTAAAGGTTTCGTTAAAGGATAACCAATTAATTGAGGTTGGCTTTCTGCAAAATAAGCTAGGTGACAATAAACTGCTGAGAGATGGGGCTTTTTTGAACACAGTACGGATGCCCTTCGTCAAAATTTTGGAATAAACGGGGTCATGTGACAGAATTGGGAGATATTTTGTTACAATCTTTTTAACTTTATGGAACTCACTGCTATAAGGTGTGGAAAAAGTAGGAATAAAATTAGAATTGGAATTCTAGATTATTCAAACGGCCATGTCTATTTGGACCCACAGGTTTATCCGAAAGCAGTGTTTGTCGGGGTACTTTTTTTGCTATCGATAATCCCCTGTTGATCACAGATCCTGAGTAGCATCTTTCTTTGAACCTAGTGGACATTTGTGCAGCTTCCAGATCATAATTTGATTCCTTGCTGCAAAGTCTCTTCAACCTTACAAATTGGCCAACCGGGATACTATTGTTGGTGTGCCCCAGATGGCTGGAATCGGCCCATAGAAGGGTATTCCCAGCACTTGGTTTTCTATAAAGGTTTGAGACAACCACATTATTTTCACCTGTCAACCTGACATCCAGAAATTCAATGGACTTAGTTTGAAGGGATCCTGTAAACTTTAAATTTAACTGGTTGTCATTCATATAGTTTAGCCATTTCTTGAGGTCTATACACAAATCAGAAACAATGAACAGGAGGTCATCAATATACCTGCAATAGAACATAGTGTCATTGCAACGGGGACTACTAGGTCCAGAAATGCGGAGCCTTTCCCACCATCCCATGTAAAGGTTGGCCAAAGATGGTGAGTAGGCTTGAGCAGGTAAAGAAGAAAGGCAAAGTCCAGGTAAACAAAATGAAGGAATGATACCGCTCTAAAAGCTGCTGATCCCTCGGATTGCTTCCGCCCTACTGAGACCGACAGGTGCTGGCTCTGCACAGGTGCATGGAATTAGAACAATTCCTGGACTGCCGCACTCTGTTAAACAACGTCTTTATTGGATAAAATCAAATCAAAACATAATCCAAAATGGTGCAGTCAAGATAAAAAAGTGGACAACAGGACAAAAGGTGGCTAACATGGTTCACATTGTGAGATGCTTACTCATAGCTGAGTGTGTGGGACAAGTACAAACATAGGAGTGCGGAATCTGAAAAAATACAAAAACCAGAGAAACAGATATCATGTAAAGAAGACTCCATGAAAAATTTCTGATTAGGTGGTAAAACCCTTGTTGGCAATCACAGAGGTCAGACATTTCTTGTAGTTGGCCACCAGGTTTGCACACATCTCAGGAAGGATTTTGCAGATCCTCTCTGAAAGGAAATATTCGTTATTCTGGACGAACACTCGATACACGAGAGACAGGTTATGCATTCGTATGATGTCTAGTTTTACTGAAAAAGGCATACAGTATATATTGGATACAGAACAAAAGAAAAGGGAGGGGCTGTTTTATGGTTACATGACTACGGAGGAAAACAGGTTTTGTTTATCACTTAACAGAAGATGGATACCTGGTCATAAAGTGTTGCCTGAGCTTAAAAAACAGGATTTCAGGCTTGACCAACAACAACATAATGGGGGTGTGTTGTTATACAAACATTCTTACATACCATACAGATACATATAGATTAAATACAAGAGGGAATATACAGTTAAGCCAGGCAAAATACATTTCAGATGGCGGCGTAATTCATATATATTATTACAATCATTTCACTCTCCAAGTCATTAAGGTTTTGAGGTTGACGTTTGGTAACTCGAACCTTCAGCACCCACCACATATTTTCTATGGGATTATGGTCTGGAGACTGGCTAGACCATAATGCGCTTTTTCTTGAGCCACTCCCTTGTTGCCTTGGCCATGTGTTTTGGGTCATTGTTATGCTGGAATACCCATCAACAAACCATTTTCAATGCCCTGGCTGAGGGAAGGAGGTTCCTCCCTATCCAAACACGGCAAGTTGAGTTGATGCCAAAGAGCTTGATTTGGGTCTCATCTGACCATAACACTTTCACCTAGTTCTCCTCTGAATCATTCAGATGTTCATTAACAAACTTCAGACAGGCCTGTACATGCGCTTTCTTGAGCAGGAGGACCTTGCGGGCGCTGCAGGATTTCAGTCCTTCACGGTGTAATTTGTTACCAATTGTTTTCTTGGTGACCACTCCCGTGTAGCTCTGGGCTGATTCCTCACGTTCTCATGATCATTGAAACTTTGTGAGGTGAGATCTTGCATGGAGCCCCAGACCGAGGGAGATTGAAAGTTATTTTGTGTTTCTTCCATTTGCGAATAATCACACCAACTGTTGTCACCCTCTCACCAAGCTGCTTGGCAATGGTCTTGTAGCCCATTCCAGCCTTGTGTAGGTCTACAATCTTGTCCCTGACATCCTTGAACAGCTCTTTGGTCTTAATCATGGTGGAGAGATTGGAATTTGATTGATTGCTTCTGTGGACAGGTGTCTTTTATACAGGTAACAAGCTGAGATTAGGAGCACTCCCTTTAAGAGAGTGCTCCTAATCTCAGCTCGTTACCTGTATAAAAGACACCTGGGAGCCAGAAATCTTGCTGATTGATTGGGGATCAAATACTTATCTCACTCATTAAAATGCAAATCAATTAATAACTTTTTTGAAATGCATTTTTCTGGATATTTTTGTAGTTACTCTGTCTCTCACTGTTAAAGTAAACCTAGCAATAAAATGATAAACTGATAACTTCTTTGTCAGTGGGCAAACGTACAAAATCAGCAGTGGATCAAATACTTTTTTCCCTCACTGTATAAGGGATCGTTATATAGGACGGGTAAATACTTCTTAAAGCAGTGTTCCAGCCGTTTTTTAAAAAAAAGTCAGCAACTACAAACACTGTAGCTGCTGACTTTTAATAAGGGCATTTACCTGTCCAGTGAGCCCACGATGACCGCCCCCGAGGCTAATCCATCCCTCGGATCGGGTCCCAGCGCTGCCATTGCAACTGAGGGAAAATGGCAGTGGAGCCTTGCGGCTTCACTGCCCGTTTCCTACTGCGCATGCGCTTTGTGAAGGGCCCGTCATCTTCTGGGACATACACAGGTCCCAGAAGACAACGGGGGAGCTCGCCGAAGAGGAGGAAGTGGCCGAACAGCACCGCGGACTAGGAAGAGGCAGATTAGAAAGACTGCCTAGCAACAGGGGTTTATGGTAACTAAAACATTTTTTTTTCTGTTTTTTTTTTTAAAGAACATTTTAATGTATAAATGTTTTTTAGGGTGGACCTCCGCTTTAATGATGTTACTAACTGTCTTAACCACTTCAATACTGCATGCCGTCGTATGACGTCTTTGACTTTGAGCGGCGATTTTCAGGCGACGATTCTGTGCACGATAAGAATGATCATAGCGGCAGTTCCGCCGCTTGATCGTTCTTACAGTCGACGGGAGGGGACGTCCCCCCTACCGCCACCATCCGGTGCTTCTCCAGGCTCTCCCGTGCCATCGGTGACCCGTAGAAAGAATTGGCCACCGCTGGATTATGACCACAGAGATTTCCAGTGACCAGATTGTCACCAGTCATCTCTATGACCGTTGGAGGCCAGGGCGTGACGTTATGACATTACGCCCGGGCCCCAGATGTAAACAAAGCCGCGATCGCGGCTGTCAGCATGAGATCGGTGAATTTTTTTTTCCGATCTCATGCTTTCCAGCCTGGAAGAGAGATGTGGGGTCTTATTGACCCCACATCTCTCCATAAAGAGGACCTGTCACGATAGATTCCTATTACAAGGGATGTTTACATAAATAAAAGTGAAAAATTTAATGTAAAAGAAAGTGTAAAAAAAATAAAATAAAGTAAAATAAAAAATAAAATAATTTTTTTTTTACGCCCCTGTCGCTCGCGCTCAGAAGCAAAAACACATGTAAGTCCCGCCCACATATGTAAACACCATTCAACCGCGTGCGTTAGAGTAAGAGCAATAATTCTAGCACTAGACCTCCTCTGTAACTCTAAACTGGTAAAAAAAAATAAAGATGCGCCTATGGAGATTTTTGTTATTTTTTAATTCATGAAACAGTTTTTTTTTCCCCAAAAAAGGCGTTTGAAAAATTATTGTGCAAATACCGTGCAAGATAAAAAGTTGCAATGGTCGCCATTTTATTCCGTAGGGTGTCTGCTAAAAAAACATATATAATGTTTGGGGGTTCTGAGTAATTTTCTAGCACAAAAAATGATTTTTACATGTACGAGAGGAGTGCCAGAATAGGCCCGGTATTGAAGTGGATACATTTTGTACTGAAAGGGGTAGAAAACACAAGAATATTTTTACTCTGGGAAGATTTATTTTTATCCTGTAATAAATTAGTCTGGATTGTACCACTGGCAATTTTAACAGCCCTATTCAGAATTAAACCTGAATAACCTCAGGCTTCAAAGCGTTGCCACATAGCTTGTGCCTCTCTCAAAATCGGAAGTATCACTTAAGATGTTTTGTCAGTCATGCGCTGGAAGCTTCTTGGATGCAGAGAATACTTTACTTTCATGGAAAAATAGCTGAACATATCTTACAGAATGTCTTTATCATGTAACAGGAACAAGGAGCTTAGAATTCATATTATAACACTGCAGTGCCACTTACTGGTATAGATGCATACATTATTGTTCACAGTACAAAGCAACTTTACATTACTTGCTGTTGTTCTTTCAACATGATGGAGCCACATAAAGTGTCCAGCTGGTATGCTCTTTATGGTGTGACAAGGATGACGAGTCTGCTCTCAAAAGAGAGTTGCCTGCAGTCGGTTTTCTATAAAGTTTGGATACTACTCTATTATCCTCTCCCACCAAAGTAACATCCAGAAATGCAATGGACATGGGGTCCATATGGCCAGTGAAATGTAATTTTAAATCACTTTCATGCATGAAGCCTTAGTGAAGAACAGTGTGGAGGCAAACATAAAGTACACATTACACATATCTCCACTAAGGCCTCATGTACACTACTGCTGATAAACAGACATTTAGGAGCAGTTGGGTGTTTTTTTCAGCTACCCCTGAACTCTCCTCTATGGTATCTTATCAGTACATGTACACTGGGTCGTTTATAGTCGTTTCCAGGCAGTTGAGGTTTGAAGCATTTTTTGTAAAGCAAAATGGATGGATGTTCAGAGGCATTTGAAACGCTAAATGCCTGTAACAGCTTGTAAACACGTGTAAATGCGGTAACTCACGTTTAGCCGCGTTTTCTTTATAGATGTTTTGTAATGGAGATGCATTTCTGACCATTTACAATGTAAAAAACCCTTCTACATGCAAACGAGGCACAACGGATGTTTTTTTTTTTTTTTATAAATTCTTTATTTTTCCATATGTAGCGGGTGTTTGAATTTAGGGGAGGCATCTGGGTGGTAGTGTAACCCAGATGCATTGATTGTCAGGGAATCTGAGACCCTTTTGTGGTTCTTGGAGGACTCTGGTGGTGTGGAGTTCCCTGCGGCCTGCAGGTGGCGCTGTCGCCCTGGCCGGAACTGAACACTCACTGCAGTGCTGTTCCCTTTTTGTCCTGTTTCGGCAGCCGTATGGCGGGGCGGGGAACCTGCTGTGACGCAAGGGGAGAGGAGATGAGGGGGGCGGACGCCCTGACCTCAGGGTTCAGAGTCGGAGGACGCAGCCGCGCCAAGGCACCTTCAGCCTGGGTGCTGGCGTTCCGGGCCCAGGTTCCCTTGACCTGGCCGGAGCGGGAGTTGGAGTCCATCTCAGGCACCTTTAGCCTGGGGTGAGGTACTATGGCGGAAGCCTGGAGCTCAGTACCTTCGACTGAGTTCCGTGAGGGTGGAGGAATCCGAGGGGGCCCTAACTCCTTGGGTGCCCGTGTCTAAGACAAGGAGGCCGGTGAGCGGAACTTCTCCGGAGAGTCCAGCGCAGCATTGCTGGTGATGGAGAGGCCTCCGGTAATTGTCTTGGACGTATGTCCTTCCCCTGATAGGGGCTACGTTAGCGAAAGTAATTCATGTTCTTGTTCTATATAGTCAGTGGCAGTGACTATTCGCCACTGGTGACACCACAGTGGTTAGCTCTATCTAAAAGAATTGTGCTTTGGCCTACTCCCCACAAAGACTGAAGTGTTATATGGGTCTCAACCTGTCTGTGCTGTATGACTATTTATTGAGAGGAATAAATACGAGTTGTACCCTTTCAGTGTGTGAAACTCTGGTTACTAGGAGCAAAGGGGAGTCAATCCGAGGAGAGGATTTGACTCTGGGACACATACACAAAACCCTATAGTTCTGGCTTTCACCTCTACACATTGGAGGACATGGGCCGTGGTGTATCTCATCCCTCCCCCCAGTGTTAACCCCTAGACGAGACAGACAAGCCGTGAATGAGAAGGGGTGAGAGGGGTGAGGTCGCTACACATAGATTTCACATTACAAGTTTTCACGTTTTATACCATCTGCTTATATCAATCAAAAATCAAACACAAAAAAAAAAAGAGACTACAATCTTGTATTCTCCCACCTCCTTTATGCTTCATTAATTCAATGTGACTTCTCTTTTCCTCTTTAACCTCTGCCTTTCTTTTCCGTGAAGCCCCCCTCCCTCCCCCAACCAAACACAAAAAAAAAAAAAGGGGAAAAAAGAGGGTGGGAGAGATTATACCCTCACACCTCCTCTCTCTACTCCTCTCCCTGAACCCCAACCCCCTCCCCGCTCCTCCCTATATTTAAAGTAGGGTGCCCATATCGTCCGGTATCTCCCATCTTGATCTTTCATTGCCATCGTTAGGTTCTCCATCTGTTGAATGTCTGCGATTCTAGCGAACCATTGTGCTCTAGTTGGTAGGCTATCCTTTTTCCACAGGACAGGGACACACGCCCTCGCGGCTATAATAAGATGTCTTAGTAGTGAATTTTTTTATTTTTCCACTGATATAGGTTTATCTAGGATTAGAATGGCTGCTGGTCTGTCTTCTAAAGACACTCCTGTAATTATTTTGATAGTTTCTATTACCATTTTCCAAAACTCCTGTATTTACACACATTCCCAGAAAATATGTAATAGAGTCCCTTCTGCCATGTGACATCTCCAGCAGGCATCTGACGTCTGAGGATATATTCGATGCAGTACTGTTGGTGTTCTATACCATCTAGTTAAAATTTTGTATCCTCCCTCCTGGTATCTGCATGCTACTGAGGCCTTGTGTGTAAATAACAAGATCCTGTCTCTCTGTTCTTGGGAGAATGTTAACCCTAATGCCGCGTACACACGACCGCTTTTCTCGACGAGAAAAACGGCTTTTTTTTTTTTCGCCGAGAAAAACGATCGTCTGTGGGCTTTATGTCGTTATTTTCAACGAGAAAAACGGCATTAAAAACGTCGCGAAAAATTAGAACATGTTCTAAATTTTCTCGCCGTTTTTCACGTCGTCGTTTTTTTCATCATGAAAAATGATCGTGTGTAGGCTTTAACGACGTGAAAAAAAGCGCGCATGATCAGAAGCAAGTGAGGAGAAGGGAGCGCTCGTTCTGGTAAAACTACTGTTCGGAATGGAGATGGCACATTCGTCATGCATGAAATTATTACATCGTTTAATGCAGCGCGTTCTTTTCTTCGTTCTAATGCTGCAATATTCCAATTCTCTTGCTGCTGATATTCTCCCAGAGTTAGGACAATCTTTGTTCTTGAGTATTTATTGTTTTATCATGATTAATCTCTATTTTGGTGAGCCAGATCTCCCTAAATACCCAAACATTTTTACATTATTTTTTTTTTTTTTTTTTTAATTTGTGGTATTAGATTTTAGACTGTTTTTACATATTATTTGCTATTTTGGAGTGTGTCAAGTTACCACAACATTATTATTTATTCTAATTTGGCCTCAATGAGGTTAGTGTCCCTTGTTAATTTCACAATTTTTTATCCACTGTCCCTGCCTACTCACTTACAAACTGGCTATTTAGAAGAAAAACACATGTTCATTTTGTATCTTCCAAAAAAAATTCCATTTATTATGGCCTAATAACAAATTAAAAGGTAAGCCAAAACCAAATCATATGTAAAGTACAAATCAAGAAGCCAGGAAGACAGCACTGGAGACCCTGCTGAAATTAGTGCAGACCCAGATCACCACAGCAAACACCAAAGCATGTGAAGACAAAAATTGGGCCCATGTGAGGCACATATCCTGGGCTCATTTTCGGGTTTTTTGTTTGACCTTCCCTGCAGCCTTCCTTGGAGGCTGTGTCCGTGGAGGAGGGACTGGAGCAGGAGCAGGGTCTGGAACAGGAGCAGGGACTGTTACAGGAGCATGGAGTGGGGCAGGAGCATGGAGTGGGGCAGGAACTTGAGCATAAAAATATGAAAGGTCCACAACGTCTGTGAAATCCTTCAGTTTGTTCAACAGGCCCATATTGACCACCTTCAATATTAGGGTTTCACATTTCAGCCTCTGGTCCAGTTCCATTTGGGGCAGTTTCTCCCCAATAAGGGCAGCAAATCCCTCTGCAGCAGTGGGGGGCTCTCGGAGTGCAGCAGTAGCCTCCCTAATTAGGGCCTGGGTCTCCTCCTCCATTTGAAGCAGCCTCCTTGATCTTTTGGCTGGAATCCGCAGCAGAGGGATCTGGGGCCTGGTGTTGTGCTGGGTCCCACTGGGGCCTGCCTCTTCCTGGGTCCCACTGGGGCCTGCCTCTTCCTGGGTCCCACTGGGGCCTGCCTCCTCCTGGCTTCCAGTGGCACCTGCCTCCTCGTGTGTCCCACTGGGGCCTGTCTCCTCCTGGCTTCCAGTGGCACCTGCCTCCTCGTGTGTCCCACTGGGGCCTGTCTCCTCATCCTGTTTAGAAAAGGTACATCGAGTTAGTTTTGCCTTCATCTTTCACACACATTTGTCACCTCATGACATTTGGTAATTGAATGCTACTAAATATTAAAGTGAATCATTCTGACACCAGTTCATTCTTTTTGGTGCCCTTAATTTTTGGCCACTGCTGTCTATTGATATGTCAGACACTTTTTTATAATTCTTAACATTTTTCACACTTTTTTACAAACTTTTACAACATTCAACTTTTATTACTCTAAATATTTTGAGAAATATTATACCTGGCTCCAAATATTTAAATCAGGCTCCTCCAGGACTTGAGGTTGTTCCTCCAAAGAGACCTCAACTTGGCTGGAGGCTTGGCTGCAGGGAATGCTGGAGGGAAGGCTGGAGGGTTGGCTGCAGGGAAGGCTGGAGGGTTGGCTGCAGGGAAGGCTGGAGGGTTGGCTGGAGGGTTGGCTGCAAGGAAGGCTGGAGGTCGTTCTGGGTGGAAGGCTGGAAAGGGATTCCCTGGATTCCAGGTGTTCATCCAGGAAACTCAGGTGCTGATAGTACCACAGATTTGGGATGTATCGGTCCTCTGCACCTGCTCCTGACCGCAGGGATTTTAGCACTTTATTCCGTTGAGCCCGGTATGTGCCCCTAATGGTCCCAATTTTTGTGTTCAGATCCTGTAGTGTTGCTGTGGGGATCTGAGTTTTCACAAATTCCAGCAAGGTCTCCAGTGCTCTCTTCCTGGCTTCTTTATTTTTATTATGTTTATTTTTAGTCTGCCATAAAATTGGAAGATTCTTCCATCTTTGCAGGAATTCCAACATAAAATCTGGGTCCTTAAATACCTTCATTTTCTCTGCAATTCAAAACCCAAATCAAAAAAAGGAATGTCAGTCAGGACTTCTCCAAATCTTTCTCACCATATATAGGCCACTAACGTAGCAATTGATCAGTCATCATAGAGTTGAGTGGACACCTGGATGTTTGTTTTGAACTCTTTTTAGCTAACTTTGTAAAAAGCTAGCGTTCGTGACCTGACTTTCCCCGAACCAAAACCCCATTGAAGTAAATGTTGCCCTGTAAATCGTGGGAATAAAAGGACTCCCCAAAAATAAAGGAGTACCTCGAACTGTCCCTGCACCAAGTGTCATTTTTTTTTTTTAAATTACAAATAAATTCACTCCTGGGTATAATTAATTGTTGTCTCCTGTCAATTGCAATACATAGGAAAGTCATTGATACAAACATTGGGAAAGCATTGTGGTTCCCCCAAATATCCATACCAGGCCCTTCAGGTCTGTCAAGGATTTTAAGGGGAACTCCCCCCCAAATTCTGTGAAAAAATGGCGTGGAGTCCCCCCCCCAAATCCATAACAGACCCTTATCCGAGCACGCAACCTGGCCGGCCACAGGGGAAGAGGGGGGGACGAGAGAGCGGCCCCCCCTCCCTCCTGAACCGTACCAGGCCACATGCCCTCAACATGGGGAGGATGTCCCCATGTTGATGGGGACAAGGGCCTCATCCCCACAACCCTTGCCCGGTGGTTGTGGGGGTCTGCGGGCGGGGGGCTTATCGGAATCTGGAAGACCCCTTTAACAAAGGGGACCCCCAGATTCTGCCCCCCCTATGTGAAATGGTAATGGGGGACATTGTACCCCTACCATTTCACCTTAAAAATGGCATTATCTAAAAAATTACACTACACGGTTTTTGTCAATTCCTTTATTATTGGTATTGTTTTTCAACCATCTTCTTCCTTCTTCTTTTCTGCATTCAAGTTTCTTCCTCCATCTTCCTCTTCATCTTCATCTTCCTTCTTGCTTCGGCTTCTTCTTTGTTCTCCCGCCGCTCCGTTTGAATTGGAGTTTCCCGCTGTGTGACGCAAAGTTAGGCAGTTCTCCTCTAGGTCCGCTGCGAGCCGGGGGACCCGCCCCCCTCTGACTGCACGGGGAAAGTACCTGTGAAATCTCTGTGCGTCAGAGGGGGGCGGGGTCGCCGGATCAAGAGGAGAACTGATGAACTGAGCGTCCCACAGCAGCGGGAACCTCCAATTCAAACGGAGCGGCCGGAGAAAGAAGAACCCGGAGCAAGATGCGGACGAGAACACCGAAGGAAGAAGGAAGATGAAGAGGAAGAGGAAGATGGAGGAAGAAACACGAAGCGAGAAAAGAAGAAGGAAGAAGATGGAAGAAAGCCAAACAAAAAATTAAAGGAATTGTCAAAAACTGACTACTGTCATTTTTTACATTTTGTACACTTTCTTCGTGAAATGGTAGGGGTACAATGTACCCCTTACCAATTCACATAGGGGGGGGCGGGATCTGGGGGTCCCCTTTGTTAAAGGGGTCTTCCAGATTCCGATAAGACCCCCACAACCACCGGGCAAGAGTTGTGGGGATGAGGCCCTTGTCCCCATCAACATGGGGACATCCTCCCCATGTTGAGGGCATGTGGCCTGGTACGGTTCAGGAGGGAGGGGGGCCGCTCTCTCGTCCCCCCCTCTTCCCCTGCGGCCGGCCAGGTTGCGTGCTCGGATAAAGGGTCTGTTGTGGATTTTGGGGGGGACTCCACGCCCTTTTTTTTCCTGATTTGGGGGTGGAGTTCCCCTTAAAATCCTTGACAGACCTGAAGGGCCTGCAACTCGAATTTGGGGGAACCCCCACGTTTTAATTTTGCAGGTACAACTCACTTTTCAATGTCTTGCCATTTGCCGGGAGGCAAGAATTCATTTAGAGGCGCGATTGACTTTTCAAAGTTTATTCACAATTAAAAAATGACACTTTGTGCACGGCCAGTACTAACAGCACGGGAAGCAAGCGCCAAGTTACATGCATATTGCCCAACCCCGGCCCCGAACATACAGTGAATGAATGTTTAGAGGTTTCATGCTCCTGGACACAGCCAAATTTAAAGGTCTGTACGGTCACTACATTTGCTGTTCGGGGCCGCTCGACCCTCGACATATCAAGTATGAAAAATGTTACGTACCCGCGATCTACACGTTCGTCTCCTCCGACCTTCTTCCACTCACTGAACGTCGCTTTCAACGATGTTTTTTGGAGTTATATACAGTGCGCATGCGTGACGCTCCGCACGCTTTCCCGCCCCTGACGTTCGTTACACTACTTTCCCCGCCCCTTCTCGCTACTCCTTAATGACGGAGAGTGTAAAGATGTCGGCTAATCACCAACATGATGTGGAAAGTGGGGAAGAAAGCAGGCCCCGACCCAGAAGGTATAAAGCCACTAACATGAGCTTTGAGGAGATGGTGGAGATGGTCAGCATATTGCTCCGGGATGATTATGACGCCAAACATGGGCCCTACAAAAAGCCAAATCAAGTGAAGTCCAAGATCATGGATAAAGTGGTCAAAGCGCTATTTCAGAAATTTGGTGTTCGCAGGTCGCGGGAACAGATCCGGAAACGATGGTCGGACATTAAGTTGCGTGAGCCGGATCAATATAAAAAGATTAAAAAAGTCATCAAAAAAAGTAAGTAGATCTACATTAAATGTGATTTTTGGTAATAACGTGGTGTTGCATGTGCTTTTAAAATAATGTATGTAGTACAGTTAAAAATGTCATGTTTCATGTTTTTGGGCACACGAATCGATCGTATAAATGGTCGTTCAAACGTTCACTCAATCACAAGCTTTTCGCCCGATTCATTGTTCGAACGACATTTTATCAATCCTAAAATAATAGGCATGTTCAAATGTTTTTAGCAATGTATTCCACCAAAACATCGTTTGGGTGGTATTGAAAGAGGATTTCAACGTTGGATTCTTGTGCCCAAGAACATGAAACAGAACATCATGAAATGTTTATGTGAGAAGTAATTATAAACATGTTTGTGTAGTTGTTGGTAATTAGATTTGGCTAATGTAACTAGATTCAGTGTACGGTTACAAGAGTATGCTCAGCAGCTGCTTACACATCTGGACTCATTAGCACAAGTGTGGGCCACAAGAACAACCTTTTGATGGTGTCACACACAGGTGATCCAGTGGATACCTGGTGTTTTTCCATGTGTGAAACATGACCAAAAGAGATTAATCTACCATCTTGGGAAATGGATACAATCATGTGTTCATCTCCTAAAAAATTATCAATAATACAATTGTAACACACTTCCCAAGAATGATTAATATTCCTCTTTCACGCCAAAATATATTTAGTTACACAAGTCTACCTTTTGGTTATATCTCCTAGGGCTTCAAAGAGCTAAGAGACACAAGGCTGCAAACCCCGCACCACCAACTCAAGACCCACAACCGCAGGATGTGGCAGAAGAGGGAAATGGCAACTCACCAGGTCAGTGTCATACACCACAGCCTCAGGTAATAGATGTTGGCCTGTATATTTAGTAAGACGTTTTCTTTTCACTACTTCAAGGGACTTTAATGCCTGCGGCACCAGCAACCTTCACCAGAGCCACTGCCCAGATGTTGCTGAAACAAGTGAGGGTCTGCTCTCGGGAGGTTGAAAAGATAAAAGACAACCTGTTCCAGATGTGCCAAACCAACAAAATCATGGAGAAAAGACTGAAAAAACTAGAGCATATTCTTGGGAGGGTGTAAAACTTGTATATATTCTACATATTTTTTTAATTTTTTTTGGGGGGGAAATCTTTTATTTCTATAAAGGTATATTGTTCGTGTTGTACATTTTTGTACTGAGTTGTAAAAAGAGAAAAAAAAAAAATTGGGGTATATTTTGATACAAACGTGAAAATTTTTAAACTCCTATAAAAAAATTTAATCACTAAACAATGTGTGGCTTCTTATATCAATGTTGCCCCCCCCCCCCTAAAAAAATGTGTGTGTTTAGACTCTATAAATGATTGTAATTTACTTGTTAGGAAAAAACATGGGACTACAACTGCACTAGTATAACCGAGGACAGTGATGGTGAACATTGGCAACCCAGATGGTTTGGAACTACATTTCTAATGTTACTCAGGCACTCTGCAGTGTAGTTGAGCATCATGGGAAATGGAGTTGCAAAACATCTGGAGTGGCAAGGTTCACCATCACTGACCTAGGAGAAAGAACAAATACAACAAAAGAAAAGCAAACAAGATGTTTCCAGTATATTATTTTTTATTATGACCAAAATTGGTTTAAAAATGATCAGGCATTACAATGGCCCCCCTACCCATAAAATATTCTAGATAGCGTTGCCGCACATCACGGCTGCTTCGGGGGGCCAAGCCTGTAGGGCCAGCTAACTGGGCTGCCAATGGTCCATCCAAGCACTGTGTGCCCTGAAGGTCAACTGTAGCTAGATAATTGTTTGAGTTTTTGAGTAAAAAATTGTGCAGTATGCAACAGCACATGACCAAATGGTTCCATTTATACTCCGCCATGTTTATCGCAGTCAGAAAAAGGCGGAAGCGACTGGCCATGATGCCAAAGGCATTTTCGACCACCCTTCGCGCTCTGGCCAGACGATAATTAAATACCCTCCTCTCAGGGGTGAGGGACCTTTGGGGAAAAGGCCTCATCAAATGTGGTCCAAGCGCAAAAGCCTCATCTGCCAGGAACACAAACGGGAGGCCATGTTCATTATCTTCAGCAGGTGGCAATGCCAGGTCCTCTGAAAGAAGCCGGTCTGCAAACTCGGTCTGGGCGAAAACACCACCATCAGACATCCGCCCATTTTTGCCAACATCAACAAATAGAAACTCATAGTTGGCAGACACCACCGCCATGAGCACAATACTGTGGAAGCCTTTATAATTATAAAAAAACGAGCCAGAATGGGCTGGTGGCACAATGCGGACGTGCTTGCCATCAATGGCTCCTCCACAGTTGGGAAAGTTCCACCGCTGAGAAAAATCAGATGCCACATTCTGCCATTCCTGTGGCGTCGATGGTAACTGTGGAGTCAAAGGAACAAAAAAATTAATATACTTTACTACCTATACATTGCAAGCATGTTAGCACAAAACACTCTGGGCAAAACATCAGTATAGCATTAATTTGGAAGGAGGATTTTAGAGCGGAGCTACGCAGCCAAAATAATATAAAATAACACAGCAGCTCCAGCTACAGCAGCTGCAGAGGTTTGCTAATTGTACACTTACCTGTCCTGGAGTCCAGCAACGTCCGCAGCAGAGGACGAACAATTGCTCGTCACTCTGCTGCCCCCTCTGCCATCCTTGGTGAGGGAACCAGGAAGAGAAGCCTTGCGGCTTCACTGCCCGGTTCCCAAACGCACATGCACGAGAAGCGCTGCGCAGTTCAGACTGGTCCTCCTGTGTTCTGTGAGACAAGTGTTTCAAAGAACACTACGGGTCTTCTGCGGGAAGTGACTTGGCTCAGGCAGATTTGCCGCAGAGATGACTCCCGGATGTGGCTGAAAATACCTGGCTTAAACAGGTATCTTCGCCCCACTCCCCCCTGAAAGGTGTCAATTTTGACACCGGGGGAGGGTTACGATGAGCGGCCCCCCAAAATTTTGGATGGAGGTCCGCTTGAATAAGATAGAAAAATAAGCAACAAAAACATCACCCACTCTGATGGACCTGTGAAATTCTTTAGAGGGTGGAGGGGTTGAGATGAGTTGGGGACATCATAATTCAAATCTATAGTACTATGTAATTTATTTGGGTAGATTAGACAAAAATCAAAGAATTAGGGGGGGGGGGGGGGAATCAGGCAATCTAAGCACTACAATGGAGCGTCAAAAACAAAAATGGGGATTGACTAGGCTAGGTGTGTTTGGGCCCAGGATCTAATGCTGGAGATTGGTTTAAAAACAAATATGCATGTAGCCAAAAAACATAGATTATTCAAAGCTTACAACATGCAGGGGGACAAAGGGGACATTCACAGCATATTCAAATCATGGTAATTAGAGACAGTTCAAAATATACTATACATTATCAAGCTTAAAAAAACATAGATTGTGATGTTTATAAAGGAGAAAACTTACCTTAAGATAGTCCTCATGAAGGACCTGGATAATGGCAGAGCAGGTCTCAGGGATAATGACGCCCAGAGCCTGGGGGGAGATGCCTGTCGAGAACTTGAGGTCCTGTAAGCTTCTCCCAGTCGCAAGGTATCGCAACGTGGCGATGAGCCTCTGCTCAGCAGTAATGGCTTCCCGCATAACGGTGTCCTGCCTGGTGATATAGGGGGACACCAAAGCCAAGAGCTGCTGAAAAACGGGGTCAGACATCCTAAGAAAATTCCTGAAATCATCAGGGTTATTCTCCCGGATCTCCCGCAGCAGAGGCATATGACATAATTAAAATAAAATTAGAAAATATCGCGCCCAAAATACATGAAATAAATAATGAAAATTAATTGATTGAAAATACACAGGTGACACAACTCAAGTGAAAAAACCCTTTGTGAAGGGGTTCCTACCACCAAAATAAATGAATATGGTAGCAAAATGTGTAAAAAAATTCTAAATCAATATTAATAAACAATAATAGCAAAAGATGAATGGTCAATCCGAGTGAGTAATTATTGTCAATAAATGAAACACCAGTGTCCAATATATTAAATTAAATTCAAATAAGATGCTTGAAAATCTTTAGAGCAAGGCTCCAACCTAGAAAAAATTTCATGGGAAAGGAAGTCCAGCGTGTATATAAAAGTATCAGGGGAGAAGAAGTTCAGCACAGGTATGGAAGTGTCGCCTTCATACTGGATAACGGGAGAAGAAAAACTCTGGAAGGTAATTCAAGGTGAGAGATGATAGTGCAGGAGAATTAACCCAGGAAATCCACGGTTATCAGAGAAGATCAAATCCACCACGGTGAATACGTATATTAAGAAATGGGTACGTTACCAGAAGTGGTGGACCTCCGCTATGGCAAGGTCTATCAGGCCTGCAGATATCACCCTCTGCGAGCTTTTCTGAGCCAAACTTTATGGGCCGCAAGCAACAGCCCACGAGAAGCTGGGTACATTTTCCTGTATTACAGATGGTTCCTGGTCCCTCCCTTCTTGGATCTGTCTAGTTGGCTGTTGCAGCTATAGAACATCTTCAGATTCACCAAAACCATATAATAGGAAGACACATCTATCTGTCCAGTCGCTCTGTGTCCGGTCGGGCAGGCCCTTGCGCGGCCTGGTTGATGATGGATCTAAAGGAAAATTATACAATCGGATTGTATAGTGTATGATTTCGTTTCTATACCATTTGGAGTGATTCATCGCAGCAGCCATAGTGAAGGAAGCAGTACTAGTGGATACTATCAAACTGCATTGGGATAACAGCTTCCTAAAATCAGGTGGATGAACTCCTGTACCTCGCAGAGGGTGATATCTGCAGGCCTGATAGACCTTGCCATAGCGGAGGTCCACCACTTCTGGTAACGTACCCATTTCTTAATATACGTATTCACCGTGGTGGATTTGATCTTCTCTGATAACCGTGGATTTCCTGGGTTAATTCTCCTGCACTATCATCTCTCACCTTGAATTACCTTCCAGAGTTTTTCTTCTCCCGTTATCCAGTATGAAGGCGACACTTCCATACCTGTGCTGAACTTCTTCTCCCCTGATACTTTTATATACACGCTGGACTTCCTTTCCCATGAAATTTTTTCTAGCTTGGAGCCTTGCTCTAAAGATTTTCAAGCATCTTATTTGAATTTAATTTAATATAATATATTGGACACTGGTGTTTCATTTATTGACAATAATTACTCACTCGGATTGACCATTCATCTTTTGCTATTATTGTTTATTAATATTGATTTAGAATTTTTTTACACATTTTGCTACCATATTCATTTATTTTGGTGGTAGGAACCCCTTCACAAAGGGTTTTTTCACTTGAGTTGTGTCACCTGTGTATTTTCAATCAATTAATTTTCATTATTTATTTCATGTATTTTGGGCGCGATATTTTCTAATTTTATATTGTTTGTATATGGTTTCACATATTTTATTTGTCGCAGCCTTGGTGTGATTAGCACAATTATTTTTCATTATTTTCTTTTTCACATTAGCGCAGTATATACCCCTAATTTTACATATGACATAATTGGTCCCACTGGAGCAACCAATTCTTGGTCCATGAACTCCTCCTCACCCTCCTCATGGACCGGATCTGGGACATAGCAACAAGCCCAGCAGCAAGCACAGCACGATCTCGGCGACAAGAACGTACCCGCAACATGGCTTCAAAACGGTCGTCTAATCAGAACGAACTAAAAGAACGCACTGAAGAACAGCAAGGCCTATGAAGAACGAGCTGAAAAACAGTAACGAGCGGACAAGAACGCACTGCAAAAACAGATACGAACTCACTACACGCACTGAAAGCCAGATACAAACCCACAAGCACAAACTGAACTCCCGAAAACGATCTTTAAAGCACGAAGACTGAAAAGCGCGAATCGTCTCTTCCCAAACTTTTACTAACACGCGGTAACACGAAATCAGCAAAAGCAGCCAAAAGGGTGGCGCGAACAGAATGAAACTTCCCCTTTATAGTGCCGTCGTACGTGTTGGACGTCACCCGCGCTTTGCTAGATCAGTTTTTTTCACGATCGTCTGTAGGCAAGGCAGGTTTGAGAGGAAACAAGAAAAATAACGTCGAGAAAATCTACGTTTTTTTTCTTGACATGAAAAGCGGTCGTGTGTACGCGGCATAAGTCCCTCTCCCGAGCCTGAAGGAACGTAAGTTCTTGTGGTATGTCTAAATTAATTAGTATTGCATAGAAATAAGACAGTGAGTGTCTCAGGGGGCTCCCCTTCAGGCATATCTGCTCAAATTTTGACAATGTTCTGACTTCTGTTTATATCTTTGCCTTTCTCCGTAAGAACGCTTCTAATTGCAGCATCCGAAAAAAATCTAATTCTGGTGCTACCTCTCTTTCAATCTCTCTCTTTGTCATTAGTCGATTATCTTTTGAAAAGTGAGTAATTCTACTAATACCTCCTTGTCGTAGAGCATTGAATGTTTGAGCTATCAAACCTGGCTGAAATGCCCTAGCGCCCAGGATTGGAGTCATTGGACTAGAGTATTTAGACATACTTGTTTTTTCAAAAACCTTTTCAGTTGTTCGTATAGTGGCCCCTATCATCGGGTGTTTCTTTATTTCTGCTGGCATTTCAGCTTCTGAGATCCACACTAGGCCTTCCAGAGGTATATCCACTGTTGCCTGTTCCATTTTTATCCAGGGTTTCTTATTAAGCCCACACCACTCTACTACTCTAACTAAATGAGATGCTTCCTGATACTTTACTGGGTCCGGGAGCCCAATCCCTCCTTCCCCTTTGGGCAATGACAAAATAGTTCTATGTATACTCGCCGGTTTCCCTGCCCAAATGAATTTCAGGAACCTTGACCTAAGATCCCTCAAAAAAACTTTGGGGGATCTTAATTGGTAAAGTCTGTATTAGATACAGAAGTCTCGGTAACAACAGATGTTTTTAAACGTTGGTTACTAGCTGTCAAGTTCCATCGTTCCAAGTTCCATCGCTGCAAAATTATGCTTGCTAGAAGCTCAATTTTTCACTTCATTTATTTTGAAGCTGGTCAGTCAGTTAAAATGAAAATTCGTTTTTGTATAAAAAGTAGTCATTGCATTACAGGATTGTATTTTTGCAATAATGTTTACATTATCAAGTTAAGTAATTTTATATTATCATATTTTTCCACCAACTATTCCATAGACGATTTAGACCTCGTTCACAACAATGACATTAGTCATGCGATTTGACAGTTCAGAATCGCATGACAATATGCAGCCTATGTTTGGCAATGAAACCAATCAAATCATTGTGACTCAGGTCACAGCGATTTTTGAAAAAGATTCCTGCCCTACTTTCCTGCTATTTTATTGTGACTTACATTGACTTCTGTTAAATGAAGTCGCAAGCTGCAATGAAATGACTGATCCAAATTGCACTGATCTGCGGCTTTGAAATCACGCTGAAGTAGCGCGATTTCAAATCCGCACTGGTGCGAACCGGGGCTTATTGTTTAGGTTTTCACGCAGAAGACAAAAAGTAAATGTGCAGCCACAATCAAAGAGTCATGGGATATCTTTTTCTGCAGCTTTAGGCATAAACATACATATATGGGTTGCCTAAGCATTCAGTTCATTCCAGTGGAGTGGGGAAATTAAACTGCACACAGCAGGTAAGTATAACATGTTTGTTATTTTAATCACTTGCCGACCGCTGCACGCCGAAGCCGTGCACCCGCAGCGAACTCCGTATGCGTGCCTGCAGGCCCCGCAAACTCGATGTTTGCCGGCAGCCTGTGATCCTGACACGGAGAGGCAGAACAGGGAGATGCCTATGTAAACAAGGCATTTCCCTGTTCTGCCTAGTGACATGACAGGGATCTACTTCTCCCTGTCCTTGGTAGCAGTGATCGCTGTCATGTCAGTGGTAGCCTATCCCCCCACAGTTAGAATCACTCCCTAGGACACACTTAAGTTCTTAAGGGAGTTAGAATCACTCCCTAGGACACACTTAATCCCTTTGCTCGCCCCCTAGTTTTCAACCCCTTCCATGCCAGTGTCATTTACACAGTAATCAGTGCATTTTTATAGCACTGATCGCAGTATAAATGACAATGGTCGCAAAATAGTGTCAAAAGTATCCGATGTGTCCACCGCAATGTCGCAGTCATGATAAAAATCGCAGATCGCCGCCATTACTAGTAAAAAAAATAATAATAAAAATGCCATAAATCTATCCCCTATTTTGTAGACGCTATAACTTTTGTGCAAACCAATCAATATATGTTTTTTGCAATTTTTTTTACCATAAATATGTAGAAGAATACATATCGGCCCAAACTGAGGAAAAAATTTGTTTTTTTAAATATTTTTGGGGGATTTTTATTATAGCAAACAGTCAAAAATATTGTTTTTTTTTTTCACAATTGACACTCTTTTTGTTTATAGTACAAAAAATAAAAACCACAGAAAACTCCCCCATAAGAAAGCTCTATTTGTGGGAAAAAAAGGACGTCAATTTTGTTTGGGTGCAACATCGCACGACCGCACAATTGTCAGTTAAAGTGACACAGTGCCGTATCGCAAAAAGTGCTCTGGTTAGGAAGGGGGTTAATTCTTCTGGGGCTGAAGTGCTTAATAGAAAAAAAATGAGACTTTACAATCATTTTAATATATATACTTCCTCTGCCATGTGAATACGACAATAATAACATGCAAACACATGTCCTGCTAAGAGTACATAAAAACAACATATATGGTCTCATGCACACAGGGCGTTAGAAAAAGTGAGCTGCAAAGCCACTACCAAGTAGTCGTTTTTTGCATTGGCATTAATGTGCGTTTAGCCGTGTCAGCTTTTAGCAGCGTTTCTCTGCCTCTATTCAAAACCGATGGTTCCCTATGAGAGCTGTCTTAAAGCGGAGTTCCACCCAAAAATGGAATTTCCGCTTTAAGGGAAGGTGACCCCCTGACATGCCACATTTGGCATGTAATTTTTTGGGGGGGAGCGGAAACCCTCTTTTAGTGGGTTCCAGCTCCCACTTCCTCCCGGGGCACCGCGGCGCCGGAAGGAAATTCACCTCCCCCGGCCAGTCACAGTGCGCAGCGCGTCTCGTGCATGCACAGTGCATTCCTGGCTGTGAACCCACAGCTGGGCACCCACAGTGACAATTCCGGCACCACGGAGAGGAGGGGGAGATGAGTGTGCTTCGTTCCCCCGCATCGCTGGTCCCTGGGATAGGTGAGTGTCCGATTATTAAAAGTCAGCAGCTGCAGTATTTGTAGCTGCTGACTTATAATATTTTTTTATAGTTGGAACTCTGCTTTAACTGATCCGACTTAGAGCCCATTGATTTGAATAGAAGAGGCATTCAAGTTGGATCACGATTATCCGACTTGTGGTGCGACTTGTGCTCTGAGGATCTTGAAGGGGAACTCCACGATGAAATTAAATTTAAAAAAACGACATGGGATTCCCCCACCAAGATCAATACCAGGCCCTTTGAGTCTGGTATGGATCTTGAAAGGTAACCCATGCCAAAAAAAATAAAAAAAATAATGGCATAGGGTCCCCCCCAAGACCATACCGAAGGGTCTGGTATGGATTTTGAGGGGAACTCCCCCCAAAATCTATATCAGACCCTTATCTGAGCATTCAGCCCGGCAGGTCAGGACGGGGGGGTGAGCGAGCACCCCCCCTCCTGGACCATACCATGCCACACATCCTCTACATGGGGTGGCGGGTGCTTTGGGGCAGGGGGGGACAAGGGCCTCTTCCTGACAACCCTGGGTGGTGGTTGTGGGGGTCTGCGGGCAGGGGGCTTTTTGGAATCTGGAAGCCCCCTTTAACAAAGAACCCCCAGATCACGCTCCCCTATATGAATGAGTATGGGGTACATTATACCCCTACCCATTCAACCCAAAAAAAGGCAGTGTAGTGTAAATAAAAACAAGAGATGGTTTTGAATTATCCTTTATTAAAAATCTTCCTCCGGTCTTCTTCCTCTGGTCTTCTCCCTCTGGTCTTCTTCCTCCGGTCTTCTCGTCCGCTGCTGTCTTCTTCACCGCTGCTGTCTTCTCTGCCGCTGACCTGGTCCTCCTCTGATGCTGTCTCCCTTCATTGTGCCAGCTCCGCTCTCTGCTGGTTCTTATATATCCATGGGGCGTGGCCATCCGGTGACATCACACTGAGACCCCACCCATTGTGACAACACGTGACATCAAAAAGGGCGGGGTCTCATGGTGACATCTACGGATGGCCATGCCCCATGGCTATTTAAGAAGCGGCAGAGAGTGGAGCTGAAACAGTGTCGGAGGAGGACCGGGTTGGTGGCGGAGAAGACAGCTGTGGCAGGGAAGACAGCAGCGGTGGAGAACACCAGAGGAAGAAGACCAGAGGGAGATTTTTAATAACAAACTTGTCAAAATCATCTCTTGTTTTTATTTACACTATACTGCTTTTTTTGGGGTGAATGGGCAGGGGTACAATATTCATTTGCATTGGGGGGGGCTGGTATCTGGGGACTTGTTACTAGGGGCTTCCAGATTCTGATAAGCACCCTGCCCGCAGACCCCCACAACCACCGCCCAGGGGTTGTCGGGAAGAGGCCCTTGTCCCCATCAATATGGGGGAAAAGGTGCATTGGGTTGGGGGGCGCAAAGCCTAGTATGGCCTGGGGGGGTGCTCGCTCGCCTCTCCCCCTTTCCTTGACCTGCCGAGCTGCATGCTCGGATTAAGGGTCTGGTATGAATTTTGGGGGGGACCCAATGCCATTTTTTTGGCGTGGGGTTTCCTTTCAAGATCCATACCAGACTCAAAGCGCCTGGTATGGATCTTGAGGCCTTTTTTTTTTATTTTGGTGTGGGGTTCTTCTTCAAGATCCTCAGAGCAAAAGTCGGATCATCATGATCCGACTTGGATGCAATGTCCATTCAAATCAATTAGCTGAGGGTTGGATCAGTTTTTTTTTTTTCATAATAACATTTATTTTATTTTATTTAACACATAATTATTAACATACATAACATCATACATTAACATCACATTAATTTAAATCTAGTATCCCCCCACCCCAAAAACAAAACCCAAAAATTTTTTTTTCCTCCTCCCCCCTTAATTAAATCCCCTCCCCCCTCCATCCTCACCCTTGATAAACCTTTGCGCCCACAAAAAAAAAAGGGGGTGGGAGAAGGAGGGACCAGTAAACCTTACAATGTTCACTAAACCATCTTCCCCTTCTATTGCACGTGATATAAACCATATCTATTCCATCACCCTCTCACCCATATGTAATTAAGGGGCTATACCCTACCCCACCAAGTATCCCTAATTATTAGTGAAAAAAAAAAAGGAAGGGGAATTATATACCTTACGAGGCTTCTGGAGCCATCTTGCCCCTTCTATTACTCATAATACAAACCTTATTTATTCCCACCACCCCACACCCAAAAAAAAAAAAGGGGGAGGGGGAACGGGGGATGAGGGACGGGGGAGGAAGAGGGAAGGGGAAAAAAAAAGGGGAATCCTCTCCTCCCAGGGGTCTCAACACAGTTCAGTCCAGAGAAGCATACAGGGTATTCCTTTCTATTCAGTCTAATCTCACCTATTTCTTTTCTTTGACCTATCTTACCTCAGAGGAATGCTGCTCCCATCCTGCCCATATTTCATAAAAATTGTCTTGTTTATGTTTAACTACTTATATCCATTTCTCAGCCTCCTTATTAAATTGACTTCTCTCTTCCATTCCAACAAGGTAGGACCTCAAGTTTGTTTCCATAGCCTAGGAATTTGTAATTAAGCTGTGTTCAGTAAGTGTGGTGTAATACTGTTCTTGTATGATTTAATGGATCTTGTAGTCCCATGGAACAAACAATATAGTGGTGTTACCTCTATGGGATCCAAAGTTAATTTCATAACCCATGGGATGATCGCGTCCCAAAAAAACTTTTATTTTGGGACACTCCCACCACACTAGTAAATACGTCCCTTTTTGACCATAGCCTCTCCAGCATTTAGCATCTAGAGTCGGAAACATCTGTGCCATCTTAACTGGGGTCCGATACCACCTTGCCAGAAATTTGTCTCAAAGTTTTTATTAGGATTTCATGTTATACATTAGACATAGGATTACAATTATAATTTGCAAATACAGCAAAAACAAAAACAAAATATCAGAATTACAAATATGACACATGAGAAAAAATACAGTCGTTTAAAGCTAAAATAAATAAATAAATAAATAAACCTAAACGTTGGTTCATCCAATAATCAAGATGCAGTAATAACAGCATATTATCTTAACACATTTGTATAATCTATAAAATAAGGGGGGTGGGGGGTAAGGAAAAAAAAATTAAAAATTAGACCAGACAGAGTCACAGGGAAACCGGGGTCGGACCTCTGTAAATTATCGATAATGTAGTAAATGCCTATTTACCCAGGTCAAGTTAATGTGAGGAATTGGATAGACGAAGAAACTCAGCAGAGTTCACAAATTGAATCCAACATGCCCATTTAACATAAAATTCTTTTGGGGAGTCCCTAGCTTGTAAGATCAAATCCTCCATTTCTGCTATCCTCCCAATCCTTAGTAGCCATTCGGAGATACTGGGGGGTGAAGTGTCCTTTCAGTGGACTGGAATACAAAGCCTAGCGGCATTAATAAGATGTATGACAATAGTTTTTTTGTATATGGAGCGTGGTAAGGAGGTATGATGTAGCAAGTATTGGGCTGCAGTGAAGTCAGGGGTGTATGTCGTAATATATGAAATTAGTCTGTGGACTTCCTTCCAATAAGGTTGTATACGGGGGCAATCCCACCAAATGTGATGAAGTGTCCCAAGGGAAGCTTCACATCGCCAGCAAACAGGAGGAACTCTAGGATTATATTTGTGAATTGTAGATGGCGTCCTGTACCATCTAGAGTACAATTTAAAGCCGTTTTCTTGAGCTAATACATTCATGGAACCTTTATGAATATACCTGAAAATGTGTTCCCAGTCCTCTTGAGAAAGATTTTCGTCAAGGTCTCTTTCCCACTTTTGGCAAGTAATATCATCTTTAGGGTTGTTTTGTTCAAACAGCAGGGCATACATAGTGGAAATTAAATGCCGTTGAGGAACAGACTTAACGCAAATGTTCTCAAATGTAGTTTTGTCTCTGTACCATAAAGTCGAAGGCTTAGAAATGATTAAAGAATGTTTGACTTTTTCGTAGTCAGAGTGAGAAATACCACTATCAGGGCATTTGATATGAAACTCATTGAAAGGAAGAAATTTCTGTTTGTCAAAAAAGGATTCAGCCCGAAGTGAGCGGATTGAAGAGGAGCTACGCGTGTGAGTTTTGGGGGTGTCTAAAAATAAGTCTGGATTATGAGTAATAGGGGTGATGGGTCCAGGCGAGGAAGAAATGTAATATTTGGTGCAAACGTGTCTAAAGATTTGTAAGGTTGAGCCCGTAAGGGGGTGTGAGGCAACTTCACATGGTATTTTGCGGGGGCCAATCCAAGGCAAATGTTGTAGAGGCAATTTAGAAGTCAGACCTTCAAGTTCAATCCACCCTTTAGTAGAACTATGGAGGTGCCAATCTACAATGCGGGTTAGATGGCAAGACCAGTAATATTTCCGGATATCAGGTAGACCAATGCCACCCATCAATTTTGGGAGCAGTAATTTTTCCCAATTTATTCTGGGTTGTTTGGAGGCCCAAATGAATTTAGAGCACAACTTCTTATATGTGGAAAAAAAAGAAGTCGGTAATTTGATTGGAATGGTCTGTAAGAGGTAGAGGAGTCTAGGGAGGATATTCATTTTTATAATAGCTGCTCTCCCGAACCAAGAAAAGAAACCTTTGTCCCAATTTAGAAGATCTTTTTGAATAGTTTTAAGTAAGGGAGGGAAGTTCTTCGAGTACAGATCCTGTAATTTTGTTGGCAGTTGGATACCCAGGTAAGTAATGGCTTCATTATCCCAACCAAAAGGAAAATTGCTTTGGCACAACGAAACCACATTTGCAGGTAGAGATATATTTATTGCTCTGGATTTAGTGAAATTAATTTTCAAGTTAGAAAGTAAGGCAAAGAGCGAGAAATCTTTTAATAAATTGGGTATCGTAGTGATAGGGTCAGAAAGAAAGAGTAAAATGTCGTCCGCGTAGGCCGCCAATTTATATTGACTATCATGGATTTCGATTCCCTTGATGTCCGGATTGTCTCTAATTCTTCGAAGAATAGGTTCTAAGGTAAGTACAAAGATGATAGGGGACAGGGGGCACCCCTGGCGTGTTCCATTCGATACGGAGAAGGCGTCCGACAGGCAACCATTAATCTTGATTCTCGCAGTAGGAGTAGAATAAAGTGTAAGGATAAGGCGAAGCATATTTTCCTTAATTCCTATTGCTTTTAAAGCTTCTGTCATAAAGTCCCATGCCATCCTGTCGAACGCCTTCTCCGCATCAAGAGAGAGAAAGAAACCCGGTCTCGAGGATCTGGACAGCCAATGATGGATGTTAATGGCTTTCAGGGTGTTATCCCTGGCTTCCCTCCCGGGGATAAATCCCACCTGATCCAGAGACACTAATCCAGGGAGTAAAGGAAGCATTCGATTCGCCAAAATTTTTGCGTATAGTTTTACATCTACGTTAAGTAGAGAAATGGGTCTATAATTGGATACCAAAGAAGTATCCTTACCTGGCTTAGGGATCATTGTAATATGTGCTTCTAAAAGATCTTTAGTACAGTTGGAAGATATAGGAATTGAGTTAAATGTTTTCAGGAAGTAGGGGAGGATGGTATTAGTGAAAGATTTATAATAACTGACCGTTAAGCCATCAGGGCCCGGACATTTGCCATTTTTTAATTGGGTAAGAGCTGTAAGGAATTCCTCCCTCTCGATCGGTCTCTCCAAGTTTTCAGCTTCCTCTGGGGCAATAGAATCCGGACTATATTTTGATAAAAATTCGGTGATCAAGTCTTTTCTAAGTGTAGTGTGATCTGTAGGTGTTTGTGATGGTAGGTTGTACAATTTGGAATAATAATTTTTAAACTGTTTTGCTATATCAGAAGAAGTACAGATTTTATTACCCGAAGGGTCCGAAATGGAATGAATGGTCGAGTCTGCCTTAGCTGCCTGGAGCGCCCTAGCAAGCAGCTTTCCAGACTTGTTACCAAATTCGTAAAAAAGTTTACGTGTCAAGGCAAATTTACGCCTAGTCGTTTTACCCAATTCCTCAAGGAGGGACTCTCTAGCCGCCAGAAGCTCTGAGTAGGTTTTAGTCGCCAATGATTGCTTATGCTTACTTTCGAGAGAATGAATTCGATCTGAAAGAGCAGCTATGTGTGCTTGTCTGGTTTTCTTCCTTTTCGTTGCAATAGAGATGAATTCACCTCTGATTACACACTTATGTGCCGACCAAAGGGTCATGGGCTGAATATCTGGATCTTCATTCTCCTGGAAGTATTGTGATAAGCGAGAATCCAAAGATTTTATATTTTCGGGGTCAGTAAGAAGGGAATTGTCAAGTCTCCAAATCGAGGATCTAGTGGGCATTGTAGAGAACGTCAGGGTAAACGAGATGGGATGGTGATCCGATATGATCATAGGATCCATTGTCGCCGTAACCAGGGAACCAAGGTCTGCCTGGGATAAAAAAAAAAAAATCAATTCTCGAGTACCTGTTATGGGGGGGTGAAAAAAAAGTAAAGTCTTTTGTATTTGGGTGCAAAGTCCTCCACGTGTCGTGGAGAGTCAGTCCCTTCAGTAAAGTTTTAACCGAACGAAGAGCACTATAAGGTAGAGTAGTAGAACCTGAGGAAGTATCAATTAAGGGGGTAAGGGCCAGATTAAAATTTCCTCCCAAAATAAGCAAACCAGATTGGAAAGTGGTAAGAAGCTGGACAATATTTCGAATGAAAGGAACTTGTTGAGTGTTGGGAACATAAATGTTAGCTAAGGTAATTGGTTTATTATAAAGTGTACCCTTTATAAAAATGTAGCGACCATCATTGTCAATCAAAGTATCTTGGACTTGGATAGGGCAATTTTTAGAAATTAAGATAGAAACCCCTTTGGATTTGGCTTCTGGGTTAGTAGCATGGTATGATTTGGGGAACAGTTTGCTGTGTAGGTTCGGTATGTTATCCTTTTTAAAATGGGTTTCCTGAAGAAATACAATGTGTGCCTTGGCTTTACGTAACAGAAGAAGTAATTTGGATCTTTTTTCAGGGACATTTATTCCTTTAACATTCAAGGAATACAACTTGACCTGAGGGGGAGGACACATGTTGTTCAATTGAGGCATGTTAAAAGGGGTGCCCCTCACGACAAGATAGGGGAGGGGAGGGGAAGGGGAGGAAGAAAAAAAAAAAAAAAAAAGGGGGGGGGGGAATAGGGAATTAAATAATCCCTACAACAGAACCGAGAAGGAATGGGGCCTGCCCTCTCTTCAATAATAATAGAACACGGACAAGTATAGAGAAAAGCAAGTGAACGACCACCCGAGGGAAGTCAAACACTCTACTTCACTACTATGTGGGGGTTGGAAAAAACCTGGCCGGAAAAATATGAAAAAAGGGTGACAAGAAAAACCCGCCGCCACAGAATCTCAAATTTTTTTATACGCGTGTCATCAGAGAGCGTGTTATGTCTCAAGTGTAGAAGGTGTAAGAAAAAGAGGTAGCAAATGGGCCCTGTAGATAGAGTACCAGAGAGGAGCGAAAGGGAGGGAAAGCACAAAGAAGCATAGGAGACCTATATGAGCTCACTCTTATCTTTTTTTTCCTACTTGTCCCTTTTTTCCGTCTCTCCCCCTTTCTATTTCCTTTTTCCCCCACCCTTTCTTGTAACAGGAGAAAACAAGGACTAAATGTATCAATGTCCTGAAAACTAGCTAAACGAATCGACTTCAATAGCCTGTCATTGACTAATAGATCAAATCGATTCAATTCATAACAAAATTAAAACATCAGTCAGCTATGAAACTCGAAATATATATTATAACATATTCAATGTGGTGACATATGTAACTAGGAACCTGAAAAGAGGTATATCCAGGGGAAGAGATGCCCACCACCTCAAAGTGAAGAGGTGAAACGAAAAGTTCCTGAGAAATAATAAAAAAAAAATAAAAAAAATAATAATTTAAAGCTGCCCTGAAACGCCATTTAAGGGTACCAAATCCCCAAGGAGATTCTAAGTAATCTACCTGATAAAATAAGAGATTGAAGAGTGCAAGTTGTTAACCAATACCTAGAGCATCCAGTATGAGTTCCTAAACACATATTTCATAAAAGAGATGTAACCTTTCCTTTTGTATTTTTCCCTTCTTCACACACTACTCCAGGGCCCCAGCCATCCACCCCGCTCCAAGAACACTCCTTAGCCCCAACGACAACACGCCCAATGCCGCTGCGGCCCGAGGCACAGGACAGGCCCCACCCCCATAGGAGGACAGTAGCCGCCCCCTTTTCTTTTTCTCTTCCCTTCTCTTTCCTTCTTTCTTCCCCCTCCTCCCCTCCTCCCTCCCAAATTCACAAAGGAAAAAACAGGATACCGATCCTTCCATTTAACTCTATTCCCTTCCTTCCTAGCACCTCCCCTGTGGGGAGTAATTAAAGTATTGCAGGGAATAGTACATCGTGTGAGTTATAGAGCGTATAATTAAGAGATAACACTTTGTAGGGAAAAATCTCAACAAAAAATAGGAGGCGGTAAGATCTATATCTCTTTTACCTTATAGCTCCGCATACTAAACGTCCAAAAGTCCTTCATGCTCAAAGGTACATACCTATACTGAAAAGATAGGGTGTACACTTAAAAAAAAAAAAAAACCTCCAGGAATCAAGCCGAATTAAAGAAACTATCCTCCAGTGTATCGACAATTGCTTGTAGCTCAAGAGAAAGTACATCAAATTATTGGTAGTCGCGTCTGAACCTTCTTGATCGCGGAGAAATAGTCGGGCTAGAGCCGTAGTGTTGGCCACGGATTGTGGCACAAGATCTGTCCCCAGAAGGGGAGCGCCTTCTACGGTGACGAGTTACCTGCACTTCCATGGGTTCCTCGTTTCTTTGCTCTCTTCTGGTGATTGTGCCACGAAATTCAGCATACCAGTTTGGCACATCGATTACCGGTATATCTAGGGTATCAATCACAAAAAGCTTTAAGATCCTCAGGCACTCTCAGTAGTGCTGTACGGCCTTGGTGTGTAGCTAATAGACCAAATGGGAACTTCCACCTAGAAATAATAGCTTTATCACGCAGCACATCTAGCAAAGGTTTCAGATCCCTTCTATGTTGTAAAGTGATGCCTGAGAGGTCTTGATAAATATGAATATCTGAACCGTTAAGAGAAATTCGGATCCTATTTCTGGCTTTTCTGAGGATTTCCTCTTTCAATCTGTAATCTACAAGACAGCAGATGACATCCCTGGGTGGGTCTGTAGGTCTGCCCCTAGGCCTAAGTGCACGATGGATGCGCTCCATCTCAATGGCTGTTTGTGCGGGTCTATCCAGGAGATCATTAAACAGGCCTGTAATGGTGACAGAAAGTTGTTCCATTTCCACCGCCTCAGATAGACCTCTTACGCGTAGGTTATGGCGCCTCCCTCTGTTGTCGAGGTTTTCCACATGACGTTGGAGGTCTCTGAGTTGAAGTGACTGGGTGTCTATCTTGCGTGTTACTTTGCAGAGGGTTGTGCCATGTTGCGCAGAAGTTTTTTCTACCTCATGTACCCTGTCAGTAATGGCGCGAATGTCCATGCGCAATTCAGCAATGGCTGCTGACAGGGTATCCCTAATGTCTGCCGCCACTGAGCGGAGGTCATATAGGCTGGGATGTTGTTGACCCTGGGCCGCTTGGTCACTTACTTCAGGTGCAGACATGACAGAATGTGTCTCTGTCAGCGGCGGTGTCGCATTCAGTGAGGGGCCTTGCTGAGCGGTCGCCATATTGGTCCTCTGAGGCCTTGACGAGCGGTGCGGGTTACGGTTCGTTCCGGTCTCTTGTCCGCGCGGAGACCGAGAGCGAGAAGCAGAAGAGCTCCGTGAAGCAGTCCCCATAGTCATGGGACCAATTGTGTGCTAAAGGGCTCTCTCTTACAGGCTGAGAGAGACCGTGGCGGCGGGAGCTCCGGATTCAAGCGGCCATCTTCCAGCGAGGTCAGACCACGCCCCCCACCTTGCCAGAAATTTATATGACATTTCTTGTATTCGTTTACTTATGGAGGTAGAGTGTACCAAATCAATAAGTCTCCTCGCCTGCGCAGGAGAAAAAACCTGCTTCAGCTCACTCTCCCATTCCCTGACAAAATAGGGAACTGTTGTATTTTGGGCCCCTAAGACCAATCTGTACATTTGCGACAATAAGTGTCTGTCATCCGGAATGCTAATACATAGGGACTCGAACGTGGTAAGGGACTTTCTAGGCCTTAGTAATGGTTTTAACTTGGCAAAAAAAATCTCAATTGGTGATATTTCCATTCGCCCATAGATGTATTCCCCCACCTTGATACCAACTCTGAAAAAGGGATCAACTCCCTTCTTGGTGCAAATTTGCCACATGTCCTATTTCCATCACTCCCCCATGATCCCAAAAACCCAGCTTCCTCCCCCGGAGGGAACCAAGGGAATCCCTCCAATGGCGTCAAGGGGAAGACCTGGGGGGCATACTCCCCCATTTTGTTCAGTTTATCCTATATCTTAAGAGTATTCCACGTCAGAGGAGAGGTCCATTCTGCAAGACCCCTAGATATGCGCGGGATCCATGGTGCCCCCGCTAAGTTCTGCCCTGCTATTTCCTGCTCTAATGCGACCCACCTTTTACCAGTGGAATCGTGACACCAATTTCGAATCCTTACCAGTGACATTGCTCTATAATATAGAGCAATGTCCGATAATCCAAGTCCTTCTTCTTTTTTCCCCCCCGCGTAATATGTCATGGGAAAGTCTTGGCCGCCTATCGTTCCATACAAATGCAACAAACGCCTTTCTCAGATCTTTCAAAAAGGCCTGTGCGAGTAATATGGGGATCGTATGCAGGAAATAGATTAATCTGGGCAATATGGTCATTTTTATAGCACTCACTCTCCCTACCCATGTTAGGACTAGACCCTTCCATTTCTGCAAATCTCTTATTATAACTTTCAATAGGGAACCGTAATTCGAATCCTACAATAGCCAGAGATCCAGCGTAATGTGCGTCCCTAGATAGACCAAATATTTTTCATTCCAGACAAAGGGGTACATGCTCTTTAGAGTTGTTGCCATTGCCGAGGGAACATGGCTAGGTAGGAGCACTGATTTCTCAAAATTAATTTTAAAATTTGATAGCCTTCCGTATTCAGCTACCTCGGCCATCAGAGTCATTATGTAATTCTGTGGTGAATCTAATTTTTTTTTAAAATAGTTAGACATTGTCCCATTTACTTTCACTCTGGCTCTTGGATTCACATACAACGCCGATACCCAACCCATCATTCGCTCAACCATCCCCATCCCCCTTAACACTTCCGTCATGTAAGGCCAGCTCACCCTGTCAAAAGCCTTCTTGGCATCCATAGATAGTACCATTCTTGGGGCCCTATTCGGTAGACTTGTGCACAATGGAAAAATTAGTTTAGTTTCGGTTCGTTTCTTGTGCACAACGGAAAAATTTGTTTAGTTTTGGTTTGTTTCTTTTCGGTCCTGTTGATTCGTAATCATTCGTAATTTTGCTAGACGGGATTTTTCGTGTTCGGACTAATTCGTATTTTCGCAAGCGTGATTTTTCGTTGAATTTTTAGTTGATTTATAATTCGTACTTTCGGTAGGGTACATTGTTTTTCATTGATTGTGGACAGAACTCCTACTTTCGTAACTTTTTTTGGGTTTGTTGATTTGTAATTTTCCGTGTCTCTCTCACAACGACGCTGCCTATTATGCCTAATGTGCTTCGAATGGATTTGTACTTTTCTAAATACATAGCGGTTATTTGTAATGATTCGAAATCTCATATTTTACTTTCGTTTTTTACATGCGGCTATAGCCTCCGTCCCTGTACACCATTTTGAGAGGGTTCAGAACGGTGAGGGAGAAGCAGATAGCAGAGCAGAGTGTTATTGTGCTTCGAATGGGTTAGAAATCTCGTATTTTACTTTCGTTTTTTACATGCGGCTATAGCCTCCGCCCATGTACACCATTTTGAGAGGGAGTTCAGCAAGGTGAGGGAGAAGCAGAGCAGAGCAGAGTGAGTGTTATTGTGCTTCGTACATTCGTAACTTTCTTCATAACGAATTATGCCGAAGACATTCGGGCATTCGCTATTTGCGGTATAATTTATTTCGGATTCGGTTTTATTCGTAATTGCTTTGTTCGGAACTTCGAATGCTTCCGAATGTCCGAAAGTTGCTAAATTCGGACAAATTTCGATTCGTTACGAAACTAATTGCACAAGCCTACTATTCGGGCCATGTTCTATCCAATGAAGGATATGAGGAGCACGTATTGTGTTGTCTCTGGCCTCCCGGCCCTTCATAAAGCCGTTTGATCAGGGTGAACTAGCCTTACTATGTGATTTTGTAATCGAAGTGCCAGTATTTTCGCTAACAGCTTAGTGTCTAAATTAAGTAGGGAGATGGGTCTGTAATTAGCGCAATGTTGGGGGTCCTTCCCTGCCTTGGGAAGCACTGTGATATATGCTAATAGGGCTTTAGATGGTATAGGGTTGGAAGCAATGATTGTGTTAAAGTATCTACATAGCGGAAGTCCCAGTTCTGCCATGAATTTTCTATAGTATATATTTGTGAAGCCATCAGGTCCTGGGCTTTTGCCCAGAGACAGAGTATTTATTGCTCTGTCCAGTTCCTCAATCGTAATTTCTCGTTCTAGTTCTTCAATCACTGGAGATGGCAGCTGGGTCAGATCCGAGTCTTTGATATTGTCTCTAATTTCAGTCCTTCGCTGCTCATCTGTGGCGATTCCTACTGGTTCTTGTATGTTATCCACTTGTCCCCCGCCCACTGTCAATTGACGGCGGGCGGAGGATACTCCTGTTCTGGGAGGACGTCATATGACGTCCTCCCTTTAAAACGAGCTAGGAGGCGCGCGCACGCCCGCCGCGTTCACAAGGCCCCGGTGCGCGTGCCCGGCGGCCGCGATTGCCGCCGGGCACCCGCAATTGCCCGGGAAACGAGCAGGAAAGTGGATCTCTGTGTGTAAACACAGAGATCCACGTCCTGTGAGGGAGAGGGGACCGATGATGTGTCCCTTGTACATAGGGACAACCATCGGTCACCTCCCCCAGTCAGTCCCCTCCCCCCACAGTAAGAACACTTTGAGGGAACATATTTAACCCCTTCCCGCCCCCCCTAGTGGTTAACCCCTTCCCTGCCAATCACATTTATACAGTAATCAATGCATTTTTATAGCAGGGATCACTGTATAAATGTGAATGGTCCCAAAAATGTGTCAAAAGTGTCCGATGTGTCCGCCGCAATATTGCAGTCACAATAAAAAAATTGCAGATCGCCGCCATTACTAATAAAAAAATAAAAATGCTATAAATCTATCCCCTATTTTGTAGACGCTATAACTTTTGCGCAAACCAATCAATACGCGCTTATTGCGATTTTTTTTTTTTACCAAAAATATGTAGAAGAATACATATCGGCCTAAACTGAGGAAAATTTTATTTAAAAAAAAAATGGGTATTTATTATAGCAAAAACTAAAAAATAGTGTTTTTTTTCCAAACTGGACGCTCTTCTTTTGTTTATAGCGCAAAAAATAAAAACCACAGAGGTGATCAAATACCACCAAAAGAAAGCTCTATTTGTGGGAAAAAAAGGACGCAAATTTCGTTTGGGAGCCACGTTGCACGACCGCGCAATTGTCATTCAAAGTGTGACAGCGCTGAAAGCTGAAAAATGGCTTGGGCAGGAAGGGGGTTTTCGTGCACAGTAGAGAAGTGGTTATATAGGGCCTCATAACATTTATGAAATTCTGCTGCAATTGCTTGGCTCTCCACTATTTTTTTCTTTTGTGTTATCAGGTTATTGACATGTCTCGAGTCCTGCTGCTTTTTAAATTGTCTGGCTAGCCACTTGACACATTTATTCCCCTGTTAAATCTATTTGCATAATATCTAAGTTTATTTTCAATCCTTTTATCTATACATTGTGACAACTTGCTTCTCAAGGTTTCTAATTTCTTAGCATCTTCTGAGTTTAGATTTCTCTTATGTTTAGTTTCTAATTAGTTGATTTCTTCTAGTAGATCTGTTATCTCCTTTTGCTTAATTTATAGCCCTTGACCCATACATTATCAATTCCCCTCTAATTATCGTCTTATGCGCCTCCCATATTGCCTGCTCAGACACTTCTTCCATTGTATTCATCTCAAAGTATGCTCCAATTTTAAGACATAGTGCCCCCCACTATCTTTTTGTCATCCAGTAAGGACTCCTTTAGTCGCCAGGTCCTTTCCAAGTGACCTGGACATACTGGAGAAAGAGTCAAAATTACCGGAGCATGGTCTGAGATTGTTATTACCTCTATCTTACAGGCCCGTACCCTCTCCAGGTAAAACTGGTCCACCAGGAGAAGGTCTAGATGGGAGTAAGTGTTATGGGTTTTTGAATAGTAGCTAGAATCTTTTACCCCTTGATGCATTACACACCAGGTATCCACTAAATGGATAGAGCGCATAAGTTGTTTTAAGTGTTTCAGTGCCCTCAAAGATATCTGGGAATTCCCAGTTGATGTATCCATATTTGGGTTCAGGGTGAGGTTAAAATCCCCCCCTACTATCAAAAATCCCTCCTTAAATTTTTCTAGCAACCTCAGTGTCTTTATTAGAAAGTTGAATGTCCCCATATTGGGTGCATAGATCGAGGCAAATGTGTATTGATGTCCATATAATGTCCCCTTAACAAATAAAAAACGTCCCTCCGGGTCTATCTGAGAGGATACAAAACACAACGGAAAAGATTTTTTAAAAGCCATAGTCACCCCCTATATATATATATATATATATATATATATATATATATATATATATAACACACCTAACCAAAACATAACCAAAATATATATCTAGATAAAGTCCTTGCTACCATATTTCATATTCCCATAATATTAAAGTGGGAAAAAAACCCAAAAAAACATTTCGGTGATTTAAATACGTGAGGCCCCTCTCGGGCACATAAAAGTGTAAACCTTTATAGTATCTATTATCTCACACAAAGTTTAAACGTGTACTTAAAGCCATTACCAATACTTCCCGATGGGACTGATTCAAAAAGCCAAAGCAAAAAAAAAAAAAAATAATAAAAAAAATATACACACCCTTACATATATATATCATACACACGATTGAACCATATATTTAACTAAAACATTTGCCACTATATTCCAGTGAAATTGAGTCAATCATAAAGAGAGAAAAGATAAATAAAAATGTCCCTTTTTCTTTTTCCCTTTCCTTACCCCTCTCTCCCTCCTTCCCCCTCTTTCCTTTCCTTTCATGTCTCTTCCCTATCTTCAACTCTCCCTCATTTCTTCCATTCTTCTTAATCTTTCCTCAGAAAATAGACTCTTATCCTGTCTCTTTGTGCTTATTTATACGATTTCTGCGTTGCGCTTTATTTGACACCCGTTGCCATTCCTCCGAAGGTTGTAAAGGATTTCCAGGGTTATTCTTCCTCCAATCTACAAAGTCTACAGGAGGTAGATCTAATATTTCTGCGAATGACTGTATATCGTCTCTGGTGTGGAGAGTAGCTGTTTTCCCCATTCTTTGAAGCCACAACCCCACCGGTATTTAACTTCTGCAGTGCGAAGGGCATCCAACACAGTCCGGACGGCCCGCCTCTGCATTAAGGTCCTGTGTGACAGATCACGGTACGGAGATATATGCATTCCATCAAATTCAATTTCAGATTGACCACGTGCCGTTCTCATAATAGAGCCCTTAACTGTAAATTTATTTAATCTGCAGACAATGTCCCTAGGTCTCTCTGCATTCTGAATGGCATACGATGGCATACGATGGACCCTGTCTATCTCAATGTTTCCGGGTGCTGAGTCTCCCATTATCTGTTGAAATAGTCTGAGTTGTTGGTAGTAATTCAGACATCTGAATCGCTTTTGACATTCCCTTTATGTAAATATTTTGCTTGCGATCTCTATTTTCATAATAGTCGAGTTGGTCTTTATATGAATTTAATGTCTCCTCATGATGTTTCACTATGTCTTGCATCTCTACCACTGCTTGTACCATAGCCTCATGACCATTTTCCAAGGTCTCTACCCTATGACCCAGTGCACAAGTAGGCCGTCCACTGATTGCTGGAATGTTAACTCTACAGCAGATATAAGTTGCATAATATCCGTCTTGGATGGCAGTGCTTTGAGAAGTTCTCTGATGTCTCTAATGTCCGTCTCTATGTGCCCTAGAGAGGATTTACCCCCAGTTTGTACTGGGCTGGGGCACTGGCACTATTTATTAATCACCTTCCTGGACTTCCAGGGGAGCCTGTATCTGCAACAGTCCATGCTGCCTCAGCCCCCCCAGGCTCCTCCACCGCCATAGCCGATGCTTCGGATGCCTCTCCACTCAGAGCAAAAGCCGGTAATGTTGCTATTTCTTTCCTCCCTACTCCACCAGCCACTGATGTCTCAAAGAAATCAAGGTCTCACTGTACCTTTATAGCTTTGTCTCTGTCCTTATCTTTCACCGCCATTACAGGATCCAGGGTCCAGGCTCCGCTCTGCTCAACAGCCAGCAATATGCCATGTCCCATACCATTCTGGCTCAGCGCCGGTTGACCCCTCTCCACACCAGAGCTACTCTGACCACTCACTGGGCTGCTTGCCGGACTTCCGACTACCATCCTTCCTCTGCCTAGCACTAGGGAGCCTCGGTCACCAGCTGTAACACCGCGGCCAGGCGTCAGGGACCCACGGTCCATTCTGGGATGATTACGTCCGCTCACAGCCCGGCTCCCGCTGGGATCCATCCAGTCCCGCTTTCCTTCCAACGGCTGGCGTCCCAGCTCCGCTGCTCTAGGGGAGAGTTAAGAGCGAATCCCTCCAGCTCCAGCTTGTTTCTGTGCTGTCAGTCGGCATGTTGGCATCTCTCAGTCAGTACTAGCAGCACTCGATCGCACACAGGTTATCACACAGATTATCTCAAAACCCGGGGGGGAGGGGAGGGGAGTGGAGTATAGTAAAAAAAAATTGTATAGATTTTCGGTCAATTTTTGAAGATATACAGTTGTGCAGAATTATCACGTAAGGATATGTATAAAGATATCTATGCAATTTCCGTTCAAATATTCAATTCAGTAGAAGTATAAGAGTGTAAATTAGGAATGTAATCAAGTTTAAGCAGTCAGGTTCCACATCTCCTCTCTTGTTGCAAATTATGAGAGAAAGAATTAACGAGAAGGGGAGTATACCATCCCGCCACCTTTTGCAAGGCAGCTACACCCCAGTTTACACTGTCCAAACACCTTCCTTTGGAAAGAGAAACTTTAGTCTTTTTGATGATGCGACTGGTGCAATTACTGCAACTGAAGCGACTTTTTCTTTTATATACTTGAATTTAGATTTTTTTCAGGTTCTTAGCTATGCCTTGGATATACAGTTTATATGAACCATCAGCAAGAAAGTATATAGTAAATAGCTTAATGTTTTTATCCAATATATAATTTGCAGTATTTCACAGTCCAACATATATTCTTATGCGACCAAAGAATTTTTACTGAGTACAGGCTTATTTGGTTTCTCTAATTGCTCTCAGGTTGCAGATATAATGTCAGCAAAACATTCTCTGGATATTTGACAGTCCAGTATTCCAACTGTCAGTACACTACAATATGCATCTAAGGATGACTCACCCCCTTGCAGCCACAATATCCACTTCAGGTTATCAGTCCGTGTCAAAGTGGGGGGACTCAAAGCAAGACTTTTGGGACACTAAGAGCATGGAGAAATAGAAGGTTTCCCCCCCTTTTTTTTTCTTTTGGGGAGTTTCTGCAAATAAGTGCTAAGCAATCAAGCAGTCCACCACTTTAGCACATTAACATGTCTATTCAGTCTGGCTAGCAGCAGATTTTTCAGCTTCTATGTATAGTACAGAAATGGCTGATGCAGTGTTGGGAGTCAAAGCAAAACAGAGCATATATTTCCACTTTAGGCAGCAATCCTCCTCAGCCGACCAGCTTCTTGAACAACATTTTCACTTTTAGCAAAAAAAGAGAGAAATCTCCTACCCGAGCTTCGGACCTGCAGTCCTGCAGTTTAGCCCGTCCAACAGCGTCTTGCAGCTCCAGTAGTCTCCATGCACCCTCTCTCCTCCCTCTGCACGCCGCGGTCTCTGTCTCAACTCTGCTCAGCCCCTGACGGCTCCACCAGCTTGGGTCGCCCAGATAGTCCAGCAATCCGCGACCCCGGGAGCCAGCCCCGCTCCTCACAGTGGCCATCAGCTCCTCAGCGCCGGCCACTCCAAGCCACTCCAGTCAGCCCCGATCGTCCCAACCGCAGAGCCACTCCACAGAGCCTCAGCCGAGGTCCTCGTGCACAGCTGACAGCAGACGGCGGCGGGACACAGCTAGGGACCCTCTGCGCCTTCAAGGTAGTGCCGATCTATAATCAAAGGGATCCGGTCTGGTTGATTGACGCGGCTTAACACTGTATCCAGTGTTAGCAGCGTCAGACATTTTTACAGCTGTAACGCTGGTCTTAATAGCGCACTGGCAGCCCTTTTTTTTTTTTAGCAGCTTGAAAATGCCTATGCCATTTACAGCTCCTAAAAGCCTGTATGTACATGAGACCATAGAATAACATGGATAGGCGTTTTAAGCTGCAAAAAAAAAAATGTCTGACGCTGGTAAAAGCAGCTGTAAAAATGCCCTGTGTGCATAGGGACTAAAGCTCTTGTACTACTTGTTAGGAATATGTAACTACTTCATTACCTGTAGTCTTGGCACAGTTGCACTTTAAATTAGTTTGTCAAGTGAAAAAGGCTATCAGCCGTACTTCGACTGTTGAATATGGCTGTTGCCATGTAATGTAAATGTAAAGCTGGAAGCAGTATTAAACCAAACACAAACATTTATTATATTGCAGCTTAACATTCCTTAGATGTGGTGGCTGCATTCGTTTTCTGTTTTAGTCTTTTTTTCTTCTATTTTCACCTGGTGATCTGGCCAATAAATCTGCTGTTTTTCAAAAGAATGTATCTGTTCACAGGGATAAAACAAGCCATTTAACACTGGCAGGGGTGCTTACAATGATCATATTTTATGTATTCTTGTAAAACCTTAATCCTAAAAGAAAAAAATGTTTGCTGATTATAAAGTGTGAGCTGGAGTTTGACTTCAATTTGTTAGTGTAAATCTGCCCCCCCCCCCCCCAAGACTGACAGTACAGCTGTCTACTGTGCCCCCATGCTCAATCATACAGTGTAGGCATTCTAATACAGGAGGTATGTTACTGGCCAGATCACCAGGTGGCAAACCAATGCCAACCCCCCCCCACACGGGAGACGGACGGGAATGCAGCGATCGCCCTCCCCCCGCGGGAGACAGACAGGAATGCGGCAGTCTACCCCCCACCCACGGGAGACAGACGGGAATGCGACGATCCACCTCCCCCCGCAGAAGACGGGAGTGCGGCAGTGATCAGAGGCCTCCTTACCTTAGGAAGGAGGCAGACATGGATATGGGCTGCAGCTCCTCGCTCCGGTGCAATCGCTTCTCCTCCAGGCTGAACAGGAAGTGGGTCCTGACTGAGACCTGATTGGCCGGGAGTCCTAAGACTCCCTGGCCATCAGGTCTAGAATCAGGAAGACAATAGTGAATATTTATTTGCTATTGTCACAGAAGAGCCCACACTTTTTTTAAGCCAATTAGAACCTCAGGCTCTAATCATGTGCTTCAAGAAAAAAAACCCTGTTGGAATCCATGCGTTCTGCGCCCCACATGTAGATTAGAAGGCCGGATGCATAGATAGGGTGCGGGGGGCAGGGCCTGTGCGCCCTGCATTACGGGCCGCCACTGCATATATTTGTATTAAATGCAACACAGCTTATGATCTTCTTCCCTGCCCCAGTGTAACAGCTGTGGGCTGATCAAAAGGGAGCAGTGCTGCCATGTGGAAGAAGGGGATTAAGGCACATGTTTATACCCTGATAGACAGTTTTTTTTTTATATTACTATCCCATTTCCACCCAGGAGACACAGTATCACATAATGGACTGAATTAAATTACTTCTTGTTTGAGTTGGACCTTGAAAAAGGATGGGCTATTTCTTGTCCTGGTTTCTTGCAGTATTTAGGGCACCTGCCCTGTGCTTCTGAAAGAAAGCTGGTACTTTCAGAATAGGGTATGCATTGGCATAATTTATGATTGAATCATGACGCTTCTAAACGCAGTATAAACGTCTGTTTACCAGCAGCAGTGTACATGAGGCCCTAGTGTCCACTCCTATCATTACTATCTTGTTCAGCCTCCACTTTTTACTATGAAATTGGGGGCGGAAGGTGGGCCAGAAACCAGCTGAAAGCAGCCACTGTGGGGCCATGGAGAGTTGCTAGCAGAAAAAGCTTTTTTGGGTGGATTTAGCCTTGAACAGACACAGTGCAGGGAACAAGAAACCTTTAATCTTGCAATTTGGGAATAATGCCGTGTACACACGATCGATTTTCTCGATGGTGAAAACACCGCCGAGAAAATCGACGGGAAAAACGAGGAATGGCTTGTTCCCCTACACACGGCCGGTTTTCCCGACATTTTTTCTCTTGGTCGAGAAAAACGACCGTGTGTAGGCTCCCCGGCAGTGTTTCCCTATGGGAAAACTGCCGCGGAAAAAAATGCCGTGAATCACGACGAGAAAAATTAGAGCATGTTCTAATTTTTCTCGTCGTGATTCATGCCGTTTTTCTTGTCGGGAAAAATGATCAAAAGCCCACACACGGTCGTTTTTCTCGTCAAAGAGAAAAAATTTCATTTTTCCCGACGAGAAAAATGGTCGTGTGTACGCGGCATAAGGAAAATTGAATGTTCATTGATTTTAGGACTTTGTGTTTCAGGAAGACCCAAGAAAGGGCTGTGATAATGTGCCTATTTTCCTTTTTATTTGATGTTTAAATAATTTAATCTGTGATTTTTGCCAACCTATTGTAAAAAAGGAGCTTTCATTAAACAAATACAACCACACACTGAGTGAGTCCCCACTGTGAACTGTGCTTTTTTCTATCAGGGAACAAACATTTGATTACATATGAGATAATGTTGGAAATACATCAAGTGAGAGAGTTTTATAACAGGCTTGACAATTTTCCTGCATATTGACACACCCATTGCATGACAATCTCACTTCAGGTTGGAGAACGTGCTGTCAACCAGCCAAAATAGCGTGCGACTCCAGCGACAGGCTATACTCCACACTAACATTAAATAGCTTTGGAATAAGTCCTGTTTTGTGTTCCCTGGAGGGGTGCTGGAGAGGACATGGTTGAGAAAATGTGGTGGGTTGTGTGGGAAACATTTAGCTGCCACTTCCCTCCGTTACAAGTATTATGTGCTGAATTGCTCCAATAATCTCATTGTGAACTTCATAGTGTCTTTGTGCTATGACCTTGACTATATACGCTGCAAAAAATGTGTTCTGAATGTGCCACTTTCAGCATTTTTACCCGGCCGGTAATAGGGATCTAGAATGATCTAGGTTTAAGTTCTGCACCTAATCGGGCTTCAGCATAGGAACTAGAAATTTTTCTGCTGCACCCACATTAAATAAGTGATGAGTACTGAGCTGCAAGTCCTTTTGAATGCCTCTATAGAAAGTCTGTTGGCCATCACATATTATCTGAGATTTGCAGTGTCTTTTTTGAGTTTAGGGGGACTGGAGAAGGGGGTGCAACCTTCTCCAAAGCAGAGTGCAACCCTGCTTAGCTTCAAGCACTACCAACATATTTTCCAATAATGCACACGCAATATTGTATCCATTATAATTTCTTCAAAATTCATAGTGACCTACACATCTGCACCCAGTACCTTGAATTGCGCAAGTAAACAAATGCTACACCAACATAAAAATTTCCAAACCGGGCTGAATGGTTAGAGGTAAACTAAAAGTACATCCAGGTAAGATAGATAAAAAGGCTTGTTGTATAGTGGAAAAATATGTGTTTTGTTTTTATGTACCGTATTTATCGGCGTATAACACGCACCGGCGTATAACACGCACCCCAAGTTTAGGAGGGAATTTTAAGGAAAAAAACTTTTAGGAGGGAAATTCAAGGAAAAAAAACTTACATTTAAATGCAGCATGCAGCCTTGCCCAGTGTCCATCTGCAGCCTTGCCCAGTGTCCATCTGTCCATCTGCAGCCGTGCCCAGTGTCTATCTGTCCATCTGCAGCCGTGCCCAGTGTCCATCTGTCCATCTGCAGCCTTGCCCAGTGTCCATCTGTCCATCTGCAGCCGTGCCCAGTGTCCATCTGTAGCCTTGCCCAGTGTCCATCTGTCCATCTGCAGCCGTGCCCAGTGTCCATCTGTCCATCTGCAGCCATGCCCAGTGTTCATCTGTCCATCTGCAGCCGTGCCCAGTGCCTTTGCGATCGTGTCAGTCCCGGCGGTTTTTAAAATTTGGCGCCGATTTCTGTGGAGAGGAGCGAGCGGGGCCGATTGTACTTCGGCTTCGGCTCCGCTCGCTCCTCTCGCTCGTTTTCAGCAGGGGAATTCGACGGAGTATCGGCGTATAACACGCACCCACGATTTTCCCCTGATTTTAAGGGGAAAAAAGTGTGTGTTATACGCCGATAAATACGGTATGTAGTCGAAATAGATAACACTATCTTCTCACCTAACTGAAAGCCTACTGAAATCATTTATTTTATTGATGTGCACCATACTGTCTTTTTTAGAGTGTGAAAATGGTTCCAGGTTGATCTGTATGAAAATGGGAGGTGTGAGGGTGTATACTAGAAATGCAGAGAATTCTGTTCTAATGCCTCGTACACACGACCATTTTTTCCGACAAGAAAAGTGCAATGTGAGCTTTTTGTCAGGAATTCCAACCGTGCGTAGGCTCCATCACACTTTTTTGTGAGAATTCCTGCCAAGAAAAGATTGAGAGCAGGTTCTCTACTTTCTCAACAGGAAAAATTCCTATCAGGAATCGCGATTGTCTGTATGCAATTACGACACAAAAAAAAAACATGCATGCTCAGAATCAAGCAGAAGAGCCGAACTGCCTATTGAATTTCATTGATCTTGGGTCATCGTACGTGTTGTTCGTCACTGCGTTCTTGACGTTCTGAAATTCCGACAAGATTTGTGTGACTGTGTGTATGCAACACAAGTTTGAGCCGTTTTCCGTAGGAAAAAAAAACACGGTTTTCCTGTCGGAAAAACTGATCGTGTGTACAGGGCATAAGAAGAAAACTGGTAGTCTGGAGTCATCCATCCCTGTGGACATCTGAGTCGTTCTGCCACAAGATAAATCCCCATACATTATTAGGTATCCAAAGTTTAGAAGCTATCATTATCTAAACAAAAGATTGTTGGCTTTCTACAGTTCATACAAAGCTCCAAAAAGGCTAAATGATCCAGCTGGGGATGCAACCTAGATTACTGATAATCCAGGAAACTGAGAAATGCAATTAAGTTATCTGCATAAGAGCCTTGGAGATCCAAGTTCAAGCTTAATTGCAAACCAATTATACCCCAAGAGTTTAAAAATCCATTGCAAAGAAATAGATTGAAAGGGAACATCCTTGGCTGTTTCCCCTATCAAGTTGTATGGATAATGAGAAGTAATAATTGAATACCTTTAAAGCCATAGAGTTGTGATAATAGTTTTATTTAAAAAGTTAATCCGTCAAGAAATCTGTCAAGGATTCCAAACTGAGAAACGCAATAGCACATAGATTATATCGAAAAAAGTATTGGGACGTCTGCCTTTACATGCACATAGACTTTAATGGCATCCCAGTCTTAGTCCGTAGGGTTCAATATTAAGTTGGCCCACCCTTTGCAGCTTTAACAGCTTCAACTCTTCTAGGAAGGTTGTCCACAAGGTTTAGGAGTGTGTCCTATGGGAATGTTTGACCTTTCTTCTAGAAAAAAAGAAGAGAGATTCGCCCTTGGGACTTTGAGTGAGGTGAGCACTGTTAGGCCAATAAAAAAATCGCAAGAATAATTGCAGTGTATATTTATTCAGGTAAAGAGCAGTACATACATTGATGTCATGAACATGGGCCAATTCATACAAAATACAAGACCAATATAAATTAGGTAAAATGATATTACGAGTATCTGACAATAATTATGTAAACACATAGGCATCAAAAGTAACCCGACGCGTTTCGCGAGGCTTGGCTCGCTCTTCAGGGGTAGATGCACGTAGTGTACCTAAAATGAGAGTGATATAGTATAAAGCATGATATGAAGGCACAGGGGGGGGGGGCCTTGAATATGGAAAACCCCATACTCACCACTGGACATTACCAAAAGACAGCGGGGGTGAAGCTCAAACGGCGGCAGCGACTGTCTCACCAGGGAGCTGAGGAGGCGGAGCCATACTTTTATATGTTTATATATTACTCGCTGCAAGCATTTACATGCAACTTGTTTTCTCATCACAGTCCTCACCACACACCTGTATTTCATTCCATTCACACTCTCTTTCACTCATTACTTTCCTCTCTGATCTTTCCTTAATCATACTAGTCAATCTGGTATTTTTTCACTCTCCCCCTCAGTCTCCATACTCTAACCATTCTTGGCTCATGTCTTTTATACATGCAAAGACATATATGTTACCATATATTCGTATACTCCCATATTTTAATTATTCAATATACATATTTATATTTAGAGCCAACATTCCTCTTGGATTCACTGACACTTTTGGGGTTACACCTATTCCATCCATGCTGGGCCTTCCTTCCGTTTGACTCCGATTTGGAGCTTTGTTTGGCTCCGCCTCCTCAGCTCCCTGGTGAGACAGTCGCTGCCGCCGTTTGAGCTTCACCCCCGCTGTCTTTTGGTAATGTCCAGTGGTGAGTATGGGGTTTTCCATATTCAAGGCCCCCCCCCTGTGCCTTCATATCATGCTTTATACTATATCACTCTCATTTTAGGTACACTACGTGCATCTACCCCTGAAGAGCGAGCCAAGCCTCGCGAAACGCGTCGGGTTACTTTTGATGCCTATGTGTTTACATAATTATTGTCAGATACTCGTAATATCATTTTACCTAATTTATATTGGTCTTGTATTTTGTATGAATTGGCCCATGTTCATGACATCAATGTATGTACTGCTCTTTACCTGAATAAATATACACTGCAATTATTCTTGCGATTTTTTTATTGGCCTAACAGTGCTCACCTCACTCAAAGTCCCAAGGGCGAATCTCTCTTCTTTTTTTCATGAAATTCAGGGATGGAGGTGTGTCACTGGTGACACCAGACCCTTCTTTTTTCTTTTTTCTCAAAGATACCCGGGTGGAAGACACCCAATAGCCCAAAACTGGTCTGCGGTCACACTCGCCAATAAAAACAAAAACATACATATATGTATGGATTTTACATTTTTATCATGCACTAGCCATTTGTTATTCCAACATATCCAATGGCATCTCGCATTGGACTTTTGTCCCGGTCCAGCTGGTGTGGTGTTCTCTGTTGGCGGCGGTGCTGCTTTGTTTCTCCCTGGGAGCTGCGATGTGCATCACGGGGGGGATCCTTGTCCCCTGCTGTCCCCGCCTGCCCTTTTTGAGCGGGCGGGGCCACTTGCACGTCGGCGCCATGTTGGTGCGTCGGCCGCGCGATGTCTGTGGTTTTGCGGCATCGCTGTGGCTGCGGGCATTGCTACCATCAAGATGGTCCTGGGAGTGTCTTGGCTCACACACCGCCTTTTGATGGTTGGTGGGTTTAGGCACTCGTTTGCTGGTCATTTGCACATGGTGTTGGGGGCGGAGCCTCTCGGGCCCCTTCGGGGGTATATATTGGAGGTTTGCACAGCATGGATCTCATTGTTTGCTTTCTTTCACTGAGGACAGACACACAAGTGCAGGTCCTTCCCTTGGAATTTACTACTCTTAGACCTACTTCACCAAGGCATACTTTTATATGTTTATATATTACTCGCTGCAAGCATTTACATGCAACTTGTTTTCTCATCACAGTCCTCACCACACACCTGTATTTCATTCCATTCACACTCTCTTTCACTCATTACTTTCCTCTCTGATCTTTCCTTAATCATACTAGTCAATCTGGTATTTTTTCACTCTCCCCCTCAGTCTCCATACTCTAACCATTCTTGGCTCATGTCTTTTATACATGCAAAGACATATATGTTACCATATACTCGTATACTCCCATATTTTAATTATTCAATATACATATTTGTATTTAGAGCCAACATTCCTCTTGGATTCACTGACACTTTTGGGGTTACACCTATTCCATCCATGCTGGGCCTTCCTTCCGTTTGACTCCGATTTGGAGCTTTGTTTGGCTCCGCCTCCTCAGCTCCCTGGTGAGACAGTCGCTGCCGCCGTTTGAGCTTCACCCCCGCTGTCTTTTGGTAATGTCCAGTGGTGAGTATGGGGTTTTCCATATTCAAGGCCCCCCCCCCCTGTGCCTTCATATCATGCTTTATACTATATCACTCTCATTTTAGGTACACTACGTGCATCTACCCCTGAAGAGCGAGCCAAGCCTCGCGAAACGCGTCGGGTTACTTTTGATGCCTATGTGTTTACATAATTATTGTCAGATACTCGTAATATAATTTTACCTAATTTATATTGGTCTTGTATTTTGTATGAATTGGCCCATGTTCATGACATCAATGTATGTACTGCTCTTTACCTGAATAAATATACACTGCAATTATTCTTGCGATTTTTTTATTGGCCTAACAGTGCTCACCTCACTCAAAGTCCCAAGGGCGAATCTCTCTTCTTTTTTTCATGAAATTCAGGGATGGAGGTGTGTCACTGGTGACACCAGACCCTTCTTTTTTCTGACCTTTCTTCTAGAAGCACATTTGTATGGCCGAGAAGGCCTGGCTCGCAGTCTCCGCTCTAATTCATCCCAAAGGTGTTCTATCAGGTTTAGGTCAGGATTCTGTGCAGGCCAGTAACATTTCTACAGTCTTTATGGACCTTGCTTTGTGCAGGAAGGGGCATCCCCAAACTTTTCCCACAAAGTTATGAAAAATGTAATTGTCCAAAATATCTTGGCATGCTGAGACCTTAAGAGTTCCCTTCACTGGAACTAAGGGACCAAGCCCAACCCCTGAAAAACAACCCCACACCATAATCCCGATTCAGAGAAACACACCGCCTCATTGAATTGATTATTCTCAGGTGTAGGGTCTAGTTATTTGGTTCCATTGAGGAAGTACTGACCCATGATTACAGTCCAAGCTCCCTCTACCCAAATACATATAAAGGAATATACTTCTATATCTTTCCCCTATTTCCCCCCCCCATCCTTTCCCCTCTTTTTTTACCATAATCCCCCGCTTCCACCAAAAAATTATTTGGACCAGTGCACAAACCAAGGTCCATAAAGAAAATAATGAGCGAATTTGGGGTGGAAAAACTTGACTAGACTGAGTCCTGACCTCAGCCGATAGAACACCTTTGGGGTGAATTAGAGTGGAGACTGCGAGCCAGACCTTCTTATCCAACATCAGTGTCTGACCTCACAAATGCACTTCTGGAAGAATGGTCAAACATTCCCACGGACACACTCCTAAACCTTATGGACAGCCTTCCCAGAAGGGTTGAAGCTTTTATAATGGCAAAGGGTGGGCCAACTCAATATTGAACCCTACGGACTAAGACTGGGATGCCATTAAAGTTTATGTGTGCATAAAGGCAGGTGTCTCAATACTTTTGGCAATATAGTGTATATTTTCATACTAAGGTCAATAATTTATCAGCACAAATATATAAGATACAAGCAGTCCCCGGGTTACAAACAAGATAGGTCATGTAGGTTTTTTTATTAAGTTTAATTTGTATGTAAGTTGGAACAGGAGCATTTTTTTAACACCAGCCCAAATTGTTTTGTTTTTTTACATGTTTTGGATAGTTGTCTGTGCTCCTGTTCAAAAGATTCACCTCACTTTCTGTCTCTGTGACAATTGGATTTTGAAAAAATTGGGTTGCTGTGGAAACAAGGATTGGTGATAAAGCTTCAGTGGAGACACCTTTTTCCCATGATAACTCGAAGGCCTCGTACACACGACCGGTTTTCTCGGCAAGAAACGACAAGAAAACTGTTGGGAGAGCTTTCTTGCTGAGAAAACCATTCGTGTGTATATGGTTTCTCGTTGAGAAAACTGCCGGGAATCTCGACGAGAAAAATAGAGAACCTGCTCTCTATTTTCTCGTCAGGATTCTCGTTTTTCTCGTCTGGATTCTCATCGGCCTGTTTCCCGACTAGAAAACCGGTCGTGTGTATACTTTTAGTCTTAAAAAATCGCGCATGCTCAGAATCAAGTATGAGGCGGGAGCGCTCCTTCTGGTAAAACTAGCGTTCGTAATGGAGATAGCACATTCGTCACGCTGTAACGGACTGAAAAGCACGAGGCTGAAAAGCGCAAATCGTCTCTCCCCAAACTTTTACTAACACGGGGTAACACGAGATCAGCAGCCCAAGGGGTGGCACCATTGGAAATTAACTTCCCCTTTATACTGCCGTTGTACGTGTTGTACGTCACCGCGCTTTACAACAACGAGATTTGGAATTAACAGTGTGTATGCAAGGAAAGCGTGACAAGAATCCCGTCAAGCTCGACAAGAATCTTGTCGAGAAAAACGACGTTTTTTTTTTACGACGAGATTCTCGGCCGTGTGTACTAGGCTTTACAGGAGTGAATTTCCCTTCCTAGGGGTATATTTCACCTCCATTTGTAAGTATGAGTAGTATGTAAGTCAGATGTTTGTAACTCGCGGACTGCCTGACTGCCTGTACTGTGGCTGATTTACTAAAGGCGTTAAGAATGGTCAATCAAAAAAAAACAAAAATTGGATATTTGAAGAGAATCTTTTTTGAGTGAAGATTCTTTATTCCTTTGGTAAATCAGCCTTATTATCTCCCACATAATCTTGTGTCATCTGTGTATGTACCTGGACATAATAATGAAGTCAAGTTTATCTAATACAATTAAAGTGATTGTAAAGTTAATTTATTTTTCAATAAAAAACATGTCATACTTTCAGTCAGACAAACTGTGCCTCCAAAAAGGCAGCTTTGTTGTGTTGCCTCTTTAGCTTGCCTGAGGTGCTCTGGGAATCTCTTATCATTAATAAAATGTTTATTTGCAAAATAAAGAGTGTGTAAATAAAGTAAAAAAAAAAAAGCTGGCATAAAACACAAGTTTAAGTACTTTTATACAAAAAAAATAAAAAAATAAAACTGACTCAAGCCATTATAGTTCACTTTTAATATGAATCCAAAAGTCTTTACTCAGTTGGTTGTTGATTGGTAATTACTTGTTTTGCCCTGAAACTACTCTTCCCACCTTTCAAACAAAGGGTATTTTACCATGAGCAGTTTCTTTTTATAGCAAATGTTTCTGTGTCAAGAAAAAAAAAATATGGTCCAATATCAACACAAATCATTTCTGGTTTAAAATTTCTTGGCAGGTTTGTCTATCTGTAATCACTTGTAACTGTTAAGATGATATCTCTGTTGGTTAGACCTTGTTGGACTGCGCACCACATACAATATAAGGAAGTATGAATGGGGAGCTTTTTCATCACTAACCATTCATAACAGCTTGTAGAACTAAAATTCCAAGTGCCAAGAGGAAGGGGAAAATATGTGAAAGCTCTGAGGAATGGGGCATGATGACTGAGAAGATCACTCAGCTTATAGTCTTGGAATTTGAGAAGAGGAATGCCAGGAAAATGTAGCTTTAACAAGGTTCAATATCATCACCTTCTTCAAGCCTTATGCAGCCCTGTAATTCACAAGACAGGAATCACCAGTTCTTCTTACAGTATGTGTGTTAACAGACACACAATGGAGGTTATCCTGAGGTCATATGTTTACTCGCAATATGCTAGAGTATTATTTAATAGTATTGGTTCAGAGATTTTTGTTTTGCAAAAATAACGGGAAAAAAAGGGAAATCATATACCAGTTAAATAATACCTGTTTTCATTCTGAATACTGATGAGGAAATCACTTAATAGTCTTCATAAATATACCTAAAATAAAATAAAAATGTACAGAGACAACACTTGCAAATTATACCTTAAAAAAATATATAAATAACTTTTTTGTAACTAAAATTTACAGTATATACATCCTCTCCTTGTAATTAAATTGACAATGTTGTCACTGAATCTAAAGCATCAAAAATGTATCTAACTCCTTTTATATACTGCATTACACACAGAATGCCCCTCTGTGATTTCATTTTTAGAATATCTCCCATTTTAACCACTTAAGCCCCGGACCATTTGGTAGCTAAAGGACTAGAGGTGATTTCAGAATTTTGCACTGCGCTGCTTTAACTGTAAATTGTGCGGACATGCAATGTTGTACCCAAACGAAATTTGCGTCCTTTTCTTCCCACAAATAGAGCTTTCTTTTAATGGTATTTGATTGCCTCTGCGATTTTTATTTTTTGCGATATAAACGGAAAAATACCGAATATTTTGAAAAAAAAATTTATTTTCTACTTTTTGTTATAAGAAAAATCGAATAAACTCAATTTTAGTCATACATTTAGGCCAAAATGTATTCAGCCACATGTCTTTAGTAAAAAAAATGTCAATAAGTGTATATTTATTGGTTTGCGCAAAAGTTATAGAGTTTACAAACTAGGGTACATTTTCTAGAATTTACACAGCTTTAAATTTATGACTAATTTCTTGAGGTGCTAAAATGGCAGGGCAGTACAAAACCCCCCCAAATGACCCCATTTTGGAAAGTAGACAGCCCAAGGAAATTGCTGAGAGGCATGTTGAGCCCATTGCATATTTTTTTTTTTGTCCCAAGTGATTGAATGATGACAAAAAAAAAAAAAAATTACAAAAAGTTGTCACTAAATGATATATTGCTCACACATGCCATGGTTATATGTGGAATTGCACCCCAAAATACATTCGGCTGCTTCTCCTGAGTACGGGGATACCACATGTGTGGGACTTTTTGGGAGCCTAGCCGCGTACGGGACCCCAAAAACCAAGCACCGCCTTCAAGGTTTCTAAGGGCACACATTTTTGATTTCACTCCTCACTACCTATCACAGTTTTGAAGGCCATAAAATGCCAAGATAGCCCAAAACCCCCACAAATGACCCCATTTTGGAAAGTAGACACCCCAAGCTATTTGCTGAGAGGCATGGTGAGTATTTTACAGCTCTCATTTGTTTTTGAAAATGAAGAAAGACATTTTTTTTTTTTTTACATTTTCAAAACTTTGTGACAAAAAGCGAGATCTGCAAAATACTCTACATACCTCTCAGCAAATAGCTTGGGGTGTCTACTTTCCAAAATGGGGTCATTTGGGGGGGTTTTGTGCCATCTGGGCATTCCATGGCCTCCGAAACTGTGATAGGCAGTGAGGAGTGAAATCAAAAATTTACACCCATAGAAATCCTGAAGGCGGTGCTTGGTTTTCGGGGGCCCGTACGCGGCTAGGCTCCCAAAATGTCTCACACATGTGGTATCCCCGTACTCAGGAGAAGAAACAGAATGTATTTTGGGGTGCAATTCCACATATAACCATGGCATGTTTGAGCAATATATCATTTAGTGACAACTTTTTGTACATTTTTTTTTTCTTTTTGTCATTATTCAATCACTTGGGACAAAAAAAAAAATATTCAATGGGCTCAACATGCCTCTCAGCAAATAGCTTGAGGTGTCTACTTTCCAAAATGGGGTCATTTGGGGGGGTTTTGAACTGTCCTGGCATTTTATGCACAACATTAGGAAGCTTATGTCACACATCATCCACTCTTCTAACCACTTGAAGACAAAGCCCTTTCTGACACTTTTTGTTTACATGAAAAAAATATTTTTTTTGCAAGAAAATTATGTTGAACCCCCAAACATTATATATTTTTTTAAAGCAAAGGCCCTACAGATTAAAATAGTGGGTGTTGCATTTTTTGTCCACATAGTATTTGCGCAGCGATTTTTCAAACGCATTTTTTGGGGGAAAAACACACTTTTTTTATTTTTAATGCACTAAAAAACACTATATTGCCCAAATGTTTGATGGAATAAAAAAGATGATCTTAGGCCGAGTACATGGATACCAAACACGACATGCTTTAAAATTGCGCACAAACGCGCAGCGGCGACAAACTACATTCATTTTTAAAAGCATTTGAAAGCCTTTACAGGTTACCACGTTAGATTTACAGAGGAGGTCTACTGCTAAAATTACTGCCCTCAATCTGACCTTCGCGGTGATACCTCACATGCATGATGCAATTGCTGTTTACATATGACGCTAGACTGACGCTTGCGTTCACCTTTGCGCAAGAGCAGGGGGGGACAGCGGTGCTTTTTTTTTTATTATTATTTATTTTGCTTTTTTATTTTATTTTTAAACTGTTCCTTCCATATTTATTTTTTTTACCATTTTTATTGTTATCTCAGGGAATGTAAATATCCCCTATGATAGCAATAAGTAGTGACAGGTACTCTTTTTTTGAAAAAAATTGGGGGGTTAGACCCTAGATCTTTCCTCTGCCCTCAAAGCATCTGACCACACCAAGATCAGTGTGATAAAATGCTTTCCCAATTTCCCAATGGCGCTGTTTATATCCGGGGGGGGCATTGCCTCCCACTGCTTGTAAAAGCAGTCTAGAGGCTAATTATCTGCTAGAATTGCTTTTACATGAAAGCCGGCCACTGTCTGAAAAGAATGATACCAAGATGATACCTAAACCTGCAGGCATCATTCTGGTATAAACATTCAAAGTCCAGCAACATACCAGTACGTTGCTGGTCCTTGTTGGACATGTATTGTAATCTTTTTTTTCATGCAGCCTGTTGGCTGAACGAAAAAAAGAGATTGATCAGTGGGTATGCCCACCATTAGAATACCTCCCTTCATCCACCCACTTCTAATGATGGGCATACATGCACCATTTATATATGCCGAAGCATGGGGCATCCTCCCGCAAAAAAGTTATGCCGCGTACACACGGTCAGACTTTTCCACGGGCAAGCCTTCGTCAGAATTTCGACCGTATGTACGCGGCATAAAAGGTTATGCCGCGTACACACGGTTGGACTTTTCCACGGGCAAGCCTCCGTCGGAATTTCGACCGTATATACGCGGCATTAGGAGCAAAATTGCTCCTCCGCCCCTGCTGCCCCCATGCTTCGGCATATATGCTCTTTTTTTAACTGTGGTGGTGAAATCACCTCCTACAGCGTTGGAGTCACGGCTTTATGTATCGTGGGAGCAAACGCTGTTGCTGTCAAGATAAATAGATCCGCTCTGCAACTGAATGGCGTACCTGCTAAGCAAATGATGGTTAACATTAAAACAAAGTAACATTACAGTACAACAGTAAGACCTTACCATACCATACCTGCAAAGCAAATACCAAAACAAAACCTAGTAAAAAATAAAAAAAATTTTTAACGCAACCTGTGCCTAAAATATATATATGCCAAAGCATGGGGGCATCCTCCCGCAAAAAAGTTATGCCGCGTACACACAGTCGGACTTTTCCACGGGCAAGCCTTCGTCGGAATTTCGACCGTATGTACACGGCATTAGGAGCAAAATCGCTCCTCCGCCCCTGCTGCCCCCATGCTTTGGCATATATGCTCTTTTTTTTTAACTGTGGTGGTGAAATCACCTCCTACAGCACTGGAGTCATGGCTTTATGTATCGTGGGAGCAAACGCTGTTGCTGTCAAGATAAATAATTCCACGCTGCAGCTGAATGGCGCACCTGAAAACAAAAAATTACATACCTGAAAAGCAAGCATGATAAAACATTGCAGAATAGAATACAGTAAAAAAGAGCAGAACAATAGAGAGAAAATAGAGAGAGAGAGAGAACAATAAAACGACAACTATTTTTTTTTTCTTTTATTTTTTTTGTGTTTTGTTTTTTACGTTTTTTTTTCTTTTTTACACTTTTTTTTGTAACTTTAACAACTGTAATGGTTCGGGTCTCTCAAAATGTAATGGCATCTTGGGAGACCCTGTGTAAGTGTGTCCTAGTCTGTGAAATGCTGTACCCTACGCTAAAACTTCACTTTTGAGTGGTAGCGTTCAAAACATTCACCAAGGCAAAGACCAGATTTGTCAGGACAGAGTGGACAAAAAACACGGGTGTCACGCCTAAATCCGCGCTTGCTACAGACACGACATCTTTTTTGGGGGGTTCGTTGGGTAGGGGTACTCGGGAGGGCATACGGATAATGCCTCTCATGCAGCCGGCTTACTGCATTTGGTAGGGGATGGTGAGGTGCAGAACCGCCTGGATACAGGAGGTCTGTGACTATCTCATTCTGGAATTTTAGAAGAGATAAAGTCCCGCCTGAAGCTCTGTATAGCACATGAGTGTTCAGCAAAGCCAATTGGAATAAGGATAGAGACACTTTTTTGTTCCAGCGTCTCGCCTTTCGGTCAATTAGATACGGGGCCAACAACTGGTCGTTGAGGTCCACCCCTCCCATATTTTGGTTATATTCGTGGACACAGAGGGGTTTCTCCACAACACCAGTCGCCGTACGAATTTGGACTGTCGTGTCTGCATGAAGGGAGGTAAGAAGGAAAACATTCTTATTGTCCCTCCACTTCATAGCGAGCAAGTTACTACACTTCAAGCAGGCTCTCTCCCCCAGCCTAAGACGGGCATCTACAAGCCTCTGGGAAAAGCCCCGGCGATTAGGTCGCACAGTGCCACATGCTCCAATCTGATGATCAAACAAGTGACTAAACAGTGGCACGCTCGTGTAATAATTGTCCACATACAAGTGGTACCCCTTTCCGAATAAGGGTGACACCAAGTTCCACACTATCTTGCCAGCGCTCCCTATGTAATCCGGGCAGTTGACCGACTCAACCTGACTGTCTTTTCCCTCATAAACCGTAAAGCTCCATACATAGCCTGTTGCCCTGTCACAGAACTTATAGAGCTTGACCCCGTATCTGGCACGCTTGCTGGGAAGGTACTGCTTGAAAGACAAGCGGACAGAAAATTTAATCAGGGACTCATCAACGCAGACAACTTGATCGGGAATAAACAAGGCTGCAAAACGTTCGTTGAAGTGGTTTATGAGAGGCCGAATTTTATAGAGCCGGTCGTATTCAGGGTCTCCACGTGGACGACAAAGTTCATTGTCGTTGAAGTGCATGAACCGCAAAATCTTCTCGTATCGTGTCCTGGGCATGGAGGCAGAGAACACGGGCATGTGGTCAATTGGGTGCGTGGACCAATAAGCACGCAATGACGGGAATTTATGTGTGCCCATGTTGAGGGAAAGGCCCAGAAAGGTCTTAAATTCAGAAACCGTAATTGGTTTCCAATCTTTGGCAATGGAAGGCAACTGGGGGTTAGCGGCGATGAATTGACCAGCATATAAATTACTCTGGTCCACAATAGATCTATAGAGATCTTCCGTGAAAAACAGCGAATAAAAATCAATTGGCATAAAATCAGCTGTTTCCACCTGAATACCGGGTTGGGCAGTGAATGGGGGAAGTACGGGTTCTGCAGAAGTGGTGGGGACCCAATCAGGATAGGCGAATTCTGCAGGAAGGGCACTATGGGCACGACGGGCCTGCCTTTGTCTTCTTGGTGGCAGCGGGACACTACTTGTGCTTGCCACCTCGCCAGCTTGAACTGAACTTATGGGACTCGCCACGTCACCAAGTGATACTGCAGTGCTGGATGTACGCCCAGGCTGTACTAGGCTGCTGGTGCTTGCCAATTCACCAGAAGGAATAGCGGCGCTAGTACTACTCTGCTCCATGATACGAGAGACCTGCGGTTCTTGCTCCTCAACAACCTCAGAAGATCGGGATCGGGTACGCCTGACCTTAGCAGGGACCTCAACTTCGTCGTCAGAGCTATCTGACGAGGAGCCGCTGACTTCACTGTCTTCTACGGGAAGATATTCTGAGCCTGAATCTGACAGATGCGTGACCTCCTCTTCACTATCTGTCATGCTCAGAATCTCGTAGGCCTCTTTACTAGTGTACCTACGTCTTGCCATTTTGGGCTCTAAATTTAGGGGTGCACTAGTAAGATTCACAGGTAAAAAAAGCACCTGACTGTCAGCAAATGTATCAAACGCTACCAAAAAAACTGTTAGCGATTGCAGGGATCAGGACTGTCTCTGCGAACGCTGCAGTTATGTGTGTTGTGTTTGGTAAGTGACAGTGATCGATCGATACTGCACTTGGGTGGGCTGGGCTGGGCTGGGCTGGGCGGAGGGGCTAAACGCAGGTGCTAGCAGGTATCTGGGCTGATCCCGCTAACACTGCGTTTTTGGGAACCCTAAACCGCTGGGGACGCTAGTATAGATCTGTTCAGATACTATACCACTAAGGGAGGTGTATGCTTTGCGCGTGGGTGTTAGCGTTACTGGCACTAACCTGACGCTGCCTGGGGCGACGCAGACCCTCTCTGGCACTAAAACCTAATTGATATCAGCCGCCTGGCGATCAGGGGGTTAAACCTTTATTGGGTTATATACGGCGGGTGCCCTGATGCTATAAAAAGCAAACTAACCAACCAGCGTCACCCGTAAAACTTATATGGTGATCACTGGTGAAAGGGTTAACTAGGGGCAATCAGGGGGTTAAAACCTTTATCAGGTTATATATGGGGGTACCCGACGCTATATAAAAACCTGACGGGTAACCTAAATAACTAAATAACTTGCCGGCTAACCAGTGTCACCAGTAAAACTTATACGGTGATCACTGGTGAAAGGGTTAACTCTAGGGGCAATCAGGGGGTTAAAATAATATATGGGGGTACCTGACGCTATAAAAACCTGCGGCGAAACTAAAAATAAATAACTGGCTATCTAGGGCACCACCGGCACTAAATACAGCGATCGTAAATACGATCGCTTAGTGACGCTGGCGTTAGGGGGTGAAAGGGTTACCTGGGGGGCGATCAAGGGGTTAAACCTTTATTAGGGGGGGTTAGGGGGCTACCCTGGACCTAAAGGGGCCTAAACCTAACTGCCCTGCAACTTTTTACTGTCACAAATGACACTGATTGCAGTGATCAGTAAAAAAATTATCACTGCAAACGGTGCACTGTGACTGGGGGTACTGGGGGTGATCTGGGGGGTGATCTGGGGGTGACTGGGGGGTGAAAAGTGTGCCTACGTGTACTGGTGTCAGTGGGCAGTTGGTGCACTTACTTTGAGATGTCTTCACTCCTCGCGCCGGATCGAAAAGACCGACATGAGGAGAGATGACATCACTTCCTCTGCCTGTGTTTACATTTACACAGCAGAGGAAGCTTTTCATTCGCCGGGAGCAATCGCGAGGGGGTGGCCGGAATCGAACGGCCGTCCCCTCATCCCGGATCGCTCCCCAATGGATAACGACCGCTCACTGTAAAGAAGGGGGGTCCGATCGGACCCCCCAACTATACAAAGGCAATCACGTAGATATACGTGACTTTGCCTGTTGGTGCCATTCTGCTGACGTATATTTACAGTGGGCGGTCGTTAAGTGGTTAAATATTTGTTAAAAGCGGTTTGTCCTTGGGGACTGAGTAGGTCATATCGTATCTACTACCTACTTAGATACATACTTTTATATACTGGTCTATCCCATGAATAATTACAAAGGGGGTGTTCTTGTTCTGTGTTCAAAGAGCTATATAAAAGGAGGTAAATAGGTAGTGATGAATATATCGTGATGAAGTCCCTACGTCAGAGAGCAAAATTAATTGGCATAATCAAGAATCATTACATGCTACTCTGCCCACCCATTTCTGTGTTTGGACTGATGATAGCTTGGCAGATAAGAGAAGTTTGAATGGCTTGGTGATCTTCATCCTTCCCCCCTGATATGCTTGCTCCCTGATTAGCCATTGCATTGGAACTGAGGACAACACAGGGGAAGAAACAGGGGATCCTTGGTTGGGCGGTGGGGTTGTGTAACCTACCTGACATGCATACACTGACCTACTTGACATACACTGTCCTACCTGACATACATACACTGACATACATACACTGACCTACCTGACATACATACACTGACGTACATACACTGACATACATACACTGACCTACCTGACATACATACACTGACCTACCTGAAATACACTGACCTACCTGACATACATACACTGACCTACCTGACATACATACACTGACATACATACACTGACCTACCTGACATACATACACTGACCTACCTGACATACACACACTGACATACATACACTGACCTACCTGACATACATACACTGACATACATACACTACCTGACATACACTGACCTACCTGACCAGGAGACAGACTTCATATGTCCTGCAGCTCAGCTCAGCTCAGCCGTGGTGTTCGGTGTGCGGCGTGCCCATCTTCATCACAGCAGGCAGCCAGAGGAGGAGAGGGGATCTCATACTGATGTGGTGTGGCGGCATTGTAATTCCCACCTTCTGGAGCTTTGCAGCTCCTACACGTCCCGCGGTCCCGGCATTGGACCAGTGGGACGTCCATCATAGGCACTGCAGGCTCCAGAAGGCGGGACCGGCTATGTTACTCGGCCCCACTCGGCGTCGCTCGGCGGTGCATGTCGGTGCTCGGAGGTGCTCGGGATAAGATTGGCGGTGGCGCTCTGGGCGAACAATGCATCGGTTGTTGTCTGAGACCCAGGGCTTTTCGGGGAACCCATTTGGGGCTCCAGCCCCCCCCCTCCCGACGTCCCTGCCTCAAGATGAAACTGCTTCCTTAGTTTCATAATGCTAAAAGGCTTACAGCTGCAGAGAAATCTCAGCTTGTTGTTTTATTAATTAAAATCTTCAATTTTATCACACATACATCCTTCATGTTCTACTTTTTATTTACTTGTTGAGGAATTTATAATAATATACAGGCTACATGTGATTTGTGGACACAGTCTGAATCTGTACCTATCGAACTTATCTCAATAGTCTAAATTTAAAAAGCATACACTCATTTGCACAATATATTCCCTTTTCACCAACCAGATATTCTATTATAACCCATTTGTGAATTATAATTGTATACCATAATCTGGCTTTAATAGAATTGGTTCTGGCAGGCACTTGATATATGTATGTTCATTATCACACTGTCCTTTAAATATTTCTATATTGTACATTTTGTGAAACATTTATAGCCATACATTTGAACCGCTTAGCCTGAAAGGGTGTTGTGGAGTTTTTTAGTGATTTAGATTCAGTGATAACATTGTCATTTGACTTGTACGGTGGGGATAAATATCTTTTAAATTTTCGATGCAACAAAAAAATATATCCTAAATACAGATTGATCCAGTGGAAAGCCCAAAAAACTTTTTATGTATTGTGAGATTGAGAGCCCCTGGCTTAGTGGAAATGTGTTTTAAAATGGACATAGGACTCTCAAAGAAGCAATTTGAGAAGTTCCAGCAAAAGATTGGTGAGCAGAGAAAACTATGCTTTAAGTTTTCTTTGGATTTTGTACGTCTGAATCGGGGCTGGAAACTTGAAGACTTCAAAGAGCATTGGGAGGGATGGAGTCTTCAGTCATGTGTCCAGGTTTTCCAGAAGCTCTTCAGGTCGTGTGTGTGTCCAGGTGCACACACCCATTATAAGGCAGAGCTGAACATAGCTCAGTGTGTGTGGGGAAGGAATTGGTGTTGGAGCAGTTGTTGCAGACAGGAGAGAGGTGTGCTACTGATAAAGAACTCAGGCAACATCCTTGAGACAGTACTCCATGTGGGAGAGGTTCCAGGTCAGTGGACTGAGAGAGTTGGGCCAGCTGAGAGAGTCGGGGAGACTATAGCTGAGACAACTGGAAGAGAGAGTCTTGGGGACTGTAAGTCTTGGAGGAGTGTGGAAGCCTGGAGTGTCAGGAGAGCCCTTCCTAGAGGCCAGGAGTGGGCCTGTGCAGCAAGGAACTGCGCCCAAGGCTGAGTGAGCCTTAAGAGCCAGGTGGATTGGCATTTTCATTTGTTGTTATTTTTGGGAGAAGAACCCCTGTGTGGAAAACCAAATGCACGTATAAACTTTCCTTTTTGTTTCTTTCAATAAAAGTGGGCTACCACGCCCTAAGGCCCCATGCACACAGGGCGTTTTTACAGCCACGTTTTTTACAGCTTAAAAACGCCTGTCCATGTTTTGTAAACATTTTTTGACCTTTTTTAAAAAAAAAAAAAATGCTGGAGCAATCGCAGCGTTTTGGCGCATTTATGCGCGTTTAATAGCGTTGGGCATTTTTGCAGCTCGAACCTGGAGCTCCAGAACGCACTGGTCTTGGGGTTTTTTTGCAGCTGGAAAACGCCTATGCCACTTGGAGCTCATAAAAGCTCTATGTGTGCATGACACAATAGAATAACATGGATGGGCATTTTGCAGCTGTAAAAAAAAAACGTCTAACGCTGCTAACAGCAGCTGCAAAAACGCTCTGTGTGCATGGGGCCTTAAACCTTAGTTCCTGTTGGCTGTGAACTCACTTAAAACGCATCTATCACTGAGCTAGACATCCCCCAAAGTTACAGTATGATTCAATCTACTGCAACAGGGAAAAATATCTTTCCTGGTACTGAGGCAGTCTGATAACTCCCTGGATAAACTTTGCTATTTCTCAGGAATATTAGTAACTATTTATATTTTGTGCACTTAGGAGCACTTCTTCTGAAATAAGGCTATTTCTGGTAAAAATTTAGCTTTCACATAACCAACCATGCAACTTCTAAGTTTCCCTTTGAAGCAGATGATAATTTTCAAAATATGTACTATAGATGTGTTGGTTGAAGAATCCAGAATTATTTCAGCCACAAACCCAATAAAACTTTATTAAGATGTTTTCATTTCTTCTTTTATTATATACAGAGAATGCATTAGTCTCTTAAGTGTCCTTTAACTGTGAAAAGCAAAGATTATATAGCAGGTTAATTTAACAAGGAAATAAGTAATAGGACTGGGTCAAGTGGTTTGTGAAGTGGTTTGGGGAGACTTAAATGACAAATTTATTATCACCACTAATGCTAATAAAAAACTCACTAGATTTTAAAGGAAAGACTTTCAGTCACACTAAAGATTCCAAATGCAATCAATATTTTGCCTAAAGTAGACCCGAGCTCAAAATATAAAGCTTTGCTATTAAGAAACATAAAAATACTGTATATTAATTTGGCCTAATCAGTACCTTGATAAATATACTTTTTCTCCAGAATTCCTCCTGCAAACAGCAATGCAGTTCCTGCTCCTCCAACCTAATACCTGTCTGTCAGAGGCATTGTTTGTTCTGACTGCTAGTCTAACCATTTGTACCGAGATTTTTTAATTTCCACACTGTACTAGTAGGTCGCTGTTCTACTTGCTGGAGAGAAACCTGTATCTGAACATCTGAAGTGCAAGGAACTTCCTGCTTCTATTTTACCCATTCTATGGATCTGTGTTCTCTGAACCTATCTTGCTGATGTTGCTTAAAAATTCCTTAATCAGCAATCAGATTATCAGTCATCAATAAGGGAACTCTGATACAAGAAAGTCTCTACCAAGATGGCCGCCCTTCTACATTGACACAGGTATGGCAAGTCAGTCTTGGAGAAATCAATCAGCTGCAGGAAGCCTTCATACAATACTAGTGACTAGTTCTTTGCCCTCTGCCTGCCTTTTTTGGGTACCAACTTTCACAGTTCAGGCTCTTTTTATAAGGAGTGTATCTAAAACATATATACAGTCCTGGATCAATCATGTCTATTTTAGACCAAGACAGGTGTAACTTCTTCCTTGCTATCTTTCCTTCTGAAAACTGTGGGTCCAAAACAACAGGACTTTTCAATTCACTTTTTGTGTGTGGTAATAGGATATTCTTGGAATATTGTCTAAAGCCCTGTACACACGATCGGATTTCCTATGGATTTTAAACCGATGGATTTTTCCATCGGAAATCCGATGAAGCTGACTTCCATCAGTCTTGCCTACACACCATCAGTCAAAAAAAACGATCGTCCCAGACGTAAAACACTCCGACGAGCCAAGAAAAATTAAGTTCTATGCTTCTGCGCATGCGTAGACTTGATTCTGAGCATGCGTGGGTTTTTTATCCGATGGAGTTCCCCACAAACGATAGTAATTTGCTATCGTTTTTTTTTTCCCCATCGGATAAATTTAAAACATGTTCTATTTTTTAACACTGATGTAAAAAAGACAGATGGGGCCCATACACGATCGGTTTGTCCGATGAAAAAAGTCCATCGGACTGTTTTCATCGGTAAAACCGATCGTGTGTACAGGGCTTTAGACTGCACTACATGTTTAAGGTAGCCATTATTTTCATAATTTCTGACAACGCAAACTGTATTCTATAACCACATAGATTGAGCCATTCAGCATACTATTCTGTATAATACGGGTCCATTTCAAATTTATAGTTATTATGCAGTGCACCGCAGTGCTAAACAATTCAGACAATTGCAAAACACCAGAATCTTTTTTTTTGAAAATTTATTTATTCAAGAACTTTCAAGGTAACAGAAGAGCATAACAATACGGTAACATCAACAGTACAGTTCACAATACAACCAAAAAACATTTACACCTGCGACTAGTACAGCATACTCCTCATTCCACAATCAGAAATAAAATGATTAGCATAAGACACAGGCAATGTAAAGCTAAAATCCAGATGTAATTTCAAGGAGGAAAAGTATAATGAAGTAGGGCACATATAATTACTGAATCTAAACTCTTGAATGGTGGGGAAGAGCAGATTAACCACTTAAGCCCCGGATCAATACGCAGCATAAAGACCAGGCCCCTTTTTGCGATTCGGCACTGCGTCGCTTTAACTGACAATTGCGCGGCCGTGCAACGTGGCTCCCAAACAAAATTGACGTCCTTTTTTTCCCACAAATAGAGCTTTCTTTTGGTGGTATTTGATCACCTCTGCGGTTTTTATTTTTTGCGCTATAAACAAAAATAGAGCGTCAATTTTGAAAAAAATGCAATATTTTTTACTTTTTGCTATAATAAATATCCTCAAAAAATATATAAAAAACTTATTTTTTCAGTTTAGGCTGACACGTATTCTTCTACATATTTTTGGTAAAAAAAAATTGCAATCAGCGTTTATTGATTGGTTTGCGCAAAAATTATAGCGTTTACAAAATAGGGGATTTTTTAATGGCATTTTTATAAAAAAATTTTTTTTTACTAGTAATGGCAACGATCAGCGATTTTTTTTCGTGACTGCGACATTATGGCAGACACATCGGACACTTTTGACACATTTTTTGGGACCATTGTCATTTTTACAGCGATCAGTGCAATAAAAATGCACTGGTTACTGTAAAAATGACACTGGCAGTGAAGGGATTAACCACTAGGGGTGCTGAAGGGGTTAAGTGTGCCTAGGGGATTTTTCTAACTGAGGGGGGCGTGGCTACGAGTGACACATCACCGATCTCCGCTCTGATTACACAGTGCGGAGATCGGTGACACTGTCAGTAGGCGAGCGGGGAGATGTTGTGTTTACACTAACATCTCCACGCTCCATCCCTCCATGATACGATCGCGGGGATCCCCACGGCGATCGAGTCCGCGGGAGCCGCGGTCCGACTCATGGGGATGACTGCAGGGTCGGGCGCCTGCGCGACCACACGGCAGGCAGTTAAAGGGGACGTACAGGTACGTGATTGTGCCTGTACGTGCCATTCTGCTGACGTATATATGCCGTGAGCGGTCCTTAAGTGGTTAAGCAGAGTACACTATGAAATGTCATCCAAGAGAATCAGTGCCCCATATACAGAAATCAGTCCGAAACAGTAAGAGTAGAGTTAACCCATCCAGCCTAGACTTTGTCAAACTTATGAGTAGGTCGCTTTATAAAGTGGAAGGGCATTATTCAGCAATGAATTTCAGGCCACTAGGGTTGGTGCCAATGCTCTTTTCAGGATAAAATAATAAGTTTCCTTGTATAATAAATGAACAGTTTAAGCAGAATACAGATAGCCCATGTATGAGCTATATTGTCAACTAAGCTCAAAAGGCATAGCCTAATTGAGGGGTTGAGAGGTATAGTAGCCAGGCTAGACACTGGTTAGAATATCAACGCAATACTTCTGGGTAGCAAGACAATCCCAGAAAACATGTATAAAATCTGCACCACTGTGAAAACAGTGACAGTAGGATGAGGACTGATCCCTATAAATTATTGCTAATTTAGCAGGGGTCAAGTAGATCCTGTGCAAAAACTTACTGTATATTGAATTAATTGATCCCTGACTGAAGCTAGTCTCGTCAAGGAAGCTTCCCACACATCCTCCCAATGCTCATCATCCAGATATGGGACACTAGACATCCACTCTTCTCTACATACTCTGAGCAATTTGCCCCTTTCCGGAAACAGTTATTTATAAATGGTAGATCAAATCTTAGCAGGATCATCAATAGCATTGACTCCAAATCAGAAGGATGGAAAGAACCCTGATGGTGACCAAATTGTGATTGAAAGGCATGTCTAAATGGCAAATAATGAAAAAAAAATTGAATTTGGGAGGTGGTACATGGATTTGAGCTCATCAAAGTATAATAAGACCCCATTATGTGCAACATCTTGCAGTTTCTTAATACCAAATTTGGTTCACAAGAAAAGACCTAGATAACCATAGAGATGGGCAAAATTTGGGTTCTTCCATGATGGGAAATGTGGAGATGGAGGAAACAAACCTCCAAACTCCACTCTGTGCACCACCTTACAATCTCTAATGGCTGAATGCATGGAGCAGGTTTGGGTATGGGGGGATCTCATGCCCCTGTACACTACATGGGCCAGTGCTTCTTAGAAGCCAAACCACCATCACTTCTAGAGATACTGTAGCATTGTCCATGGGGGCAGAAAACTAATGATGTGCAAAAAACAGTTGGCCGGCCAAAAAATATTTATAAAGATAGGTTCCACCAATCCCCCCTCCCCAATCCCCCCTCCTTCCAAGGCTGTTGTAGACCTGGCAGTTTTATTCTAGGGTTGCCCCCTTGCCAAAAGAAGTCAGACATCCACCTATTGATTGTTTTAAAAAAAAAAATGGGGATCCACACTGGGAAGTTGTGTAAAATATACAGGAATAGAGGTAGAAATGTCACGTACCTGGTCGGAGGCCGAAGGTGGTAACAGGAAGTGCTGTGCTCGAAGAAGCAGGGGTTGCCAGCTGCGACAGGCTGAAGTGATGAGATGTCCACTGCATGGTGGCTGACGAGCCTCCCTCAGGAAATACCAGATTAGATTTGGCAAAAGGGAGAACCAGGAGCAGAGTCAGGAGCCAGGCCAGTAGTCATGTACGGAATGTCAGCCAGGAGTAAGGCAGCAAGCAGAGTCAGGAGTCAGCTGGGGTAATACACTAGTAATCAGACAGCAGCGAAGTCAGAACAGCAAGCCAGAGGTCATACACAGATCAGCAGGCAGAAGCGGAGTCAATGGAACAAGCTGAGGGTCAAAGCCTCAGCTTCTTTAGCAAGGCAGTGGTCATCTTAGAGGTGTGTTTGGGGTCATTATCATGTTGGAATACTGCCCTGCGGCCCAGTATCCGAAGGGAGGGGATCATGCTCTGCTTCAGTATATCATAGTACATGTTGGCATTTATGGTTCCCTCAATGAACTGTAGCTCATTGCAGCACTCATGCAGCCCCAGACCATGACACTCCAACCACCATGCTTGACTGTAGGCATTACATACTTGTCTTCGTACTCCTCACCTGGTTGCCGCCACACACGCTTGACACTATCTAAACCAAATACGTTTATCTTGGTCTCATCAGACCACAGGACATGGTTCCGGTAATCCATGTCCTTAGTCTGCTTGTCTTCAGGAAACTGTTTGCGGGCTTTCTTGTGCATCATCTTTAGAAGAGGCTTCCTTCTGGGATGACAGGCAAGCAGACCAATTTGATGTAGTGTGAGCACCAAAAAGCTGTCCCCCCACCCTTTCAACCTCTGTAGCAATGTTGGCAGCACTCATACGTCTATTTCCCAAAGACAACCTCTGGATATGACGCTAAGCACGTGCACTAAACTTCTTTGGTCGACCATGGCGAGGCCTGTTCTGAGTGGAACCTGTCCTGTTAAACCGCTGTTTGGTCTCTGCCACCGCGCTGCCGCTCAGTTTCAGGATCTTGGCAATCTTCTTATAGCCTAGGCCATCTTTTTTCACACCTGAGAGCTTGTAACACTAACGAGTCACATGAAACCGGGGAGGGAAAATAGCTAATTGGGCCCAATTTGGACATTTTCACTTAGGTGTGTACTCACTTTTGTTGCCAGTGCTTTAGACATTAATGGCTGTGTATATAAAAAGAAAACTCCCGCGCTGTCTGTGGGCCTACTCTAAAGGGCTAAACTAAGGGGCGCTGCTGCAGACACCTGCGAGTCCAATCCTAAAAGACAAGTAGCAAAATGTAAAAATGATGGTGACTGCGCTGTGAAAGAAGAAAAAAGAAACGAGGGGAATAGGGAAATGAGGGGGAGACAGGGCAAAAACCTCAAGTCCTGCCCACAAAAAACAGAACAGTGTATATAATCAATAAACAACTCTGTGAATCCTGGTGTGTACAGTGATTGCATCAAATAATACAGAAACACATGTGGTGCATCACAAAATAAGGTACTCCTGTGAATCCAGTGATAAACAATGATGCATGTGATAACATCAAAAAATACCAAGACACATATAGTGCATCACAAAATGAGTAATAAGGTTCTGCCAAGCACTTCATGTTATATTTTGGTGACGGGACTTATTAGACACCAGACTATATTTTTTTGTGGTATACCAAATTGGATTTACATATTTATTTTTGATCTACTTTTTATATCACATATTTTGGGATCATTGGACTCACAGGAGTATCTAATTTTGTGATGCACCACATGCGTTTCTGTATTATTTGACGCAATCACTGTACACACCAGGTTTCACAGAGTTGTTTATTGATTATATACATTGTTCTGTTTTGTGGGGGCAGGACTTCGGGTTTTTGCCCTGTCTCCCCCTCATTTCCCTATTCCCCTTGTTTCTTTTTTCTTCTTTCACAGCGCAGTCACCATAATTTTTACATTAATGGCTGTGTGTTGAGTTATTTTGAGGGGACAGCAAATTTACACTGTTATAAAAGCTGTACACTCAGTACTTTACATTGTAGCAAAGTGTCATTTCTTTAGTGTTGTCACATGAAAAGATATATTATAATATTTACAAAAATGTGAGGGGTGTACTCACTTTTGTGAGATACTATTATTTAAAATGCCACTCATACAACTATGATTTATATTTTTGAATTGATTGAATAAAAAATAAAAAATTGATAGTCATGGCCCATAAATGTGTAGCACATGTGTACCGTATTTTTCGGACCATAAGGCGCACCGGGTTATAAGGCGCAACAACAATGATCGACTGGTAACGGGTTTATGTTCGTACATAAGACGCACCGGGTTATAAGGCGCATTAAATGAAATAAAACTCTGATAAGTCTGATAAGTCAAACTTTATTCAACTCTTTCACAATAACAATAACTCTCAACATTGTTCAGTTATATAAAATACAAAACAATACACTCACTTTTTCAGTTTATTCCTCTACCTCAAATCCATCAAATTCTTCATCTTCAGTGTCTGAGTTTAACAGTTGGGCGATTTCGGCATCAAGCATGCCCGGATCCCTCTCGTCGTTATCATCGTTATCATTATCCGAGTCAGTCTAGTTGCTGTTACCTAGCTGTTCGGTGATGATTCCGGCCTTCCTGAAAGCTCGGATGACACTGGAATTCTTGTGCGGATGGAGAGATTACGCCTTTTCATAAAACGGAAGCACCAAGAAGGACCTCCTCGAAAGTCGTTGATCTTCATGTCGCTTGCTATCGCTGTTGCTTTGAGTCGAATAGAGACAGTAGAGACGCTTCTACCTGCGGTTCTCTGTTCAATAACCCACTGTTCGATTTTGTCCTCCAACTGTGGCCACCTCACTTTGTGCCCTCGGAAACTCAGTTTGGTCTTCTTTACCTGGCGCAGGGCGTCTTCTTGCTTCCTCCACTTCCGTACCATAGCTTCATTAATGTTGAATTCTCTCGCAGCTGCTCTATTTCCATGTTGTACTGCGTGACTGACAGCATTGAGTTTGAAATCCGCTTCGTAAGCATGTCTCTTACCAGGAGCCATTTTTGGGGCAGCGGGTATAGAAAATGAACGAATGAATGTGCACACCTCTACACACACCTCCTGACTACGATGGCCGTACCTCCTGACTACGATGGCCGTACCTCCCGACTACGAATCCATCCATACATTAGGCGCACCGCAGTATAAGGCGCACTGGCGATTTTTGAGAAAGTAAAAGGATTTTAAGTGTGCCTTATGGTCCGAAAAATGTAGGTGAGTCAGATATTTTCTGTAAATAAAACACGATGGCAACAGATGTTTGTTAAGTAAAGTTATTTTACACTTGATGAAATGGCAGTATTTCCAAGAGCCAACTCTTCCTGCAAATGACTTTTGCAAATTTGGGGAATTCACAGTTGGATTAATATGTGTAAGATTACAACACTCCTATAAAAAAGAAACATGCGTGCTCAAACTGTCATGTCTTCTTTTCATTTACATTTGTTCTCAGGAACTGTAGAACAAGCTTTAAAGGAGAAGTACAGCCAAGCTCGAGCTGCACTCCTGTGACCTGTTCTCAGCAGATAGCAGGCTGAAGTCCGCTGTCTGCTGATGTCACAGAGCTGGTCCAGGCAAGGGCAAGATTGTGACAATGAAGTCGGGATCCCCCCACATGCCTGGACCGGCACCTGGCTCAGCTTCTCAACGAGCCGCTGATAGCCTGAGCCAGCCGCTCCCGCCCCCTCCACAGCCCAGCCCTCCAGTGAGCGGGCAAGGGGGGGGAAAAAACGATGACTAACAGTCCCCAGCTCTCTGCTCAGGGAGCCCTGAGAACCGAGCAATCGGCAACAACTACTAAAGAAAGTATTAGGCCTTTTCAGCCTCTTTGCAGCGCTAAAGCCCAAATTTAAAATCCAGCCTGAACACATTTAACTTCTGTCCATGTAAGGTATTTCTTACAGGAAGTATGGAAAAAAGTATCTGTTCTCTGATTGGAGAAAACCTTGACCCACTAAGAAAAAGAATGCCTGGTGTTAGGTGTAGAAGGTTATTCTCTGGAAGCAGCTGTGATCCCTTAAAGTCATTTTCCAAATCTTGGGGGAAACAGAGGGCAGGGGAAGTCTTTAGCCTCGTACACACGGCCGTGCGTGTGTAGGAGGCTTTCAGGTTTCTCGTTGGGAAATCTGCCCAGAATCTCAACGAGAAAAATAGAGATCCTGCTCTCTATTTTCTCGTCGGGATTCTTGTCGGCCTGTTTCCCGACGAGAAACCAGAGCGTGTGTATACTTATCTGCCTCCATGGAAACCCGCGAATGCTCGAAATGACTTTGACGCATGCGCGGTAGCTTCCAGGGCATAGGTAGGGTGAAGCAAGATGGCGGCGATGGCATCGAATGTGACGAGCGCATGCTCGTCGTAGTCGATGACGTCACCGCGTTCGTGCCATTCAAAAGAATGGCAGTTCTTTTGAATCGTACGTGTGTACACTCGGCCGGCACAAGATTCTTGTCAAGAATCTCATCAGGAAAAACGACGGGTTTTTTCCTGACGAGATTCTCGGCCGTCTGTACTAGGCTTTACTGCAGGGATTGCCTATACCTTGCTTTGAGGGGGGGGGAGGCCATGGAAGTATATATTGTGGGATGGGGGTGTTTAGCTCAAGTGGTAAAATGCGTTTTTAAGTGAGTTCACGGCCAACAGGAACTAAGGTTTGAGGGCATGGTAGCCCATTTTTATTAAAAATGATCAAAAAATAAAAGTTCATACATAGGATTTCCCACACAGGGGTTCTTCTCCAGTAAACTCATACACAAAAGAAAATGCCAAGCCTCCTGGCTCCTAGGCTTACTTTGCATTGCAGTTCCCAGCCTACTCCTGATCTCAACAGGATTCTCCAGCCCCTGGGTTAGCTTACTGTCTCCCAGACTTCAGGACTTCCTTCAGCCCCCTTGGACTTGCTAGTCGCCTCAGCTCTACTAGTCTCCCAGTCCGTCAGGCACGAAGTCCCCCCTTACCAGGGATGGAGTCTCACACAGACAGACAGCTTTCCACACACAGGTCTGTCTGTCTGTCTGTCTTGATAAAGCAGCAGTAACAAGCTGCACACACTCCACCTTCCTCTCCACACTGTTCTGACCAGTCCCTCGTTATATGGGCTGTGTGCACCTGGGCACACACCCTGCACGCTGTCTACAAGATCCGGACACAGGGTTGGAGATCCCATCCCACCCAAGTCTCTTAAGGATCTCCAAACGACAGAATCCCATAGTAAACTAGTAAAACCTGGAGAAAACTGACAGAGCAGTTCTCTCCATTTAAACTCTACACTCTGTAGTCTTGCAGTCCGCAGATATGCAAACCCTGTGTCCCATTTACCTCCAACTTTATAGGGACAGAGCCTTGTTCTGTCACATATCCCCCTCCTTTGTTTCGATCCGGAGGGAGGAACACCAGCACCCATCATCATGGTTGGGACACCTCTGTGCTGGCTGTCAGCCACGTAGGCCCAACCCTTTTTCCAGGTACGTCCCACCCTGGATCTTAACAGGGTCCTATATTTCCCTATACTCAGCCTCCTCCCTCCTTTGGGGTCCCTGGGCTTACTCATTTTTTGGGGGGAAACTCTGAATTCCCTGATCCTTCCTTTCAACTTACGAATACCCATTTTACCCTTCACCATCGGCCTTTCAGGTTCAAAACTGTTTCTCTGGTTACCCACGGTAACCAAATCATTGTTTGCAGAATGAACCATTAACAGATCACAGCTTTCAATATCATCAGTGCCTTCTATCTCAGTGCTTGTTAGAACCAGACCTGAGGAGGGATCACACACTGGCGAGGGACTACATCCCACAGGACCAAAGCCAAGTTCCACCTCACCTGCGGTCCAACACTCCAGGGGTACCTGTTCTAACAAACTACACTGATCCAAGCATAAACCATTTTTTCCTGGTGTATACTTTACATTGCTACGGCAACCAACATTAGCACCTTCTCCCCCAGTGTCCCCGGGTACCTTAACTTGTACCTCTGGGCCAGTGACAGAAATCATCTCTGCTACTGCTGCATCTATTCTGGGTCCTTCCTTCTCCAGAGGTCTAGCGGGTGAGGCAGTATCTGTGCCCTTTACTGACCACTGCTCATCCACACCTCGAACCACACCAGCAGAGATGTTTCTAGTCACCGCATCAGACCAAGAGACCTCTGATATCTCAAACAGTTCTCCTGTGCACCTTCCATACCAATCAATAACTGGAAGGGCGCTCACAGGGAATCTGGAGATCCTGTGCCAAATGGTTAACAAACATTGATCCCACCAGTTCCACTCCTGGTCAAGGTTTCCCAGCACGATTTAGGAAGGCGATTTAGTTCGCATTTGTTAGCGCTATACAAGTTTTTCACTCACTCACTCACTCAGCACCTCCTGTACCACCTGGCTCCACCCATTGGTGCTACGCAGCACCACTTGGTCCAACTGCGGTGGAGACACCCAAGTGTACAGTGAGTGCATTTTTACCAACTCTAGCATTTCCAGTAAGGTTTCTGTCATCTCAAAACATCCCATGTCTAAATACCGGACCTTTCTAGGGTCTTTTTCCCTGTACAAGACATGGAGGGGCTCATCCACTGTAGTTTGAGGGGGTGAGACATTTGAAGAGACCTCCACCTCCTTGAAGGTAACCAACATTACAGCCTGTTGCTCCCCTGGAGCGTTGTCAGACACCTGTCTCACACTTATGCCTTCTGCACCAGTGTCAGTGAGCCACTGCAGGTCATTACGCATCACACTGTCACTTTGACACGCAACATTATTTAGTAGCTGGGCTGTGGACAACACATCTGCGATGCCAGCGCCCTGAACTGTTTCTTCAGACTGGAGGGCAGCAACCTTTGCAGGGACCAAGGCGCCCTCAACCACCGGCCGCTCTGCGATCCCCCTGTCTGGCATCGCTGTTGTGTCCACACCCTTGTTACTTAAGCTAGCCTTAGTCAGCATGGCTAACAATTGTTTGGCCCAGTTGTCCCAGTCTACTGTGGTTCCCTCATTGGCGTTCCACAGCGTTGCATCACCTGCTGTAGAAGGCCGCACAGGAACCTGGGATTCATTAGCCAGAACCGTAGACTCGCCACTTCTATACATATCATCTTGTGACACCACACTTTTACTAATGTCGCATTGAGGTGATGCTTTGTCACCTAAAGCCAGGTGCAGTACACCATTTTGACCACCTTGCTCTGGTGGCGCTACCGACACCTCCAGCTTTGCACACTCAGCTTTTACAGGCTGAATTAACCCCTTGCGCACTGGGTTACACTTAGGGTTGTGGGGCTGCGCCCACACACTCTCACTAGGTGACTCAGTCATGACATTACAGGAAACACATTTTTCAACGTCATCATCACCAATAACATCACATTGGACAACACTAACATCGGCACGACCATCAATATTCTCATTACATGGAGACATGGCTACTGCTTTTGTGGGTTGTCCATGAGCCACCACAACCTCTGAGTGACTCCTCACAGCGTCCGCTCGCTGTAAAGGGGCACTCTTACCTTCTTGGGCAGCTCCATAGCTGACCTGGGAAACTCTCGGCTCCGTCACTGCGGGCTTCTTGGAAATTTCCCTGGGCAACTCTGCAGCACCTGTCACTAGGGAACATGGCAAAAGGACAATTTTGGTCACCCCTAGTTTAACTTCTCCAGCACTATGCTGGATTATTGCAGGCACATGCATAGTCCCCATGTCCTTTCCAGTCTTTAGCCCTGCGGTTAGTTGGGCTTTACGCTGTGCCCCCCCACTGCTCTGGGTAGCACACTGCAGCAAGTCTATGTCCATTGGCACTGCGGATCTCCCCACTGGACCTACTCCCACTTCACTGGGATCAGTCCCACAAACTGCAACAGTCTTACCATATCCTGTATCAGGTAACTCTGGCTTCATTTGAGTGCGCTGTCTCTCAGCTGCATATATACTGGCCAACTTCCCCTGGTGGCCATGAGATGAAATCACAGCAGGCATCCCCCACTGTTTAGCACCGCCTGCAGACACCACAGAAAACTCCTCCTTGTTGCCAGGGGTGACTGCAAACATATTTGCAAAGGGATCTTGGCCCACAGGTAAAGAGTTCTGTTTAGCAACATTACCTCTAGGTGAACCCCAGAATATAGGGCAAGACAATATTTCGTGCCCCAGCTGGCCACATTCCAGGCATGGTACTGGACAATGAATTTCAACTCCTTGGCATCTCCTCAATGACTGTCTCTCACTCGTTGCCATGGGATACCACTCCTGAGGACAACGTTGGTCACGATCATCAGTAGGCCGACTTCGGATTACTTGATCCCTCTGTCTGGGACCCCACTGGTGACATTCTCTAGCAGGTGAGTTCCAGAATTCATCAACCTTCTGTCCAGCTTGGTTATTCCACGAACATTCCTGTGACAAGGGGCACTGGGCAATAGCATGTCCCCACTCATTACAACGCATGCAGCGCAGAGGCCTCCTTGCCTCATGCTGTGGCACCTTAGGGCTCAGGCTGCCAGGCACAATGTTCTCTTTCACTTCCGCTTTAACTGGGGGTGACATGAGTAATTTACCCCAGATCACAGCGATGTCACACTCAGACGAATTCTCTGGTGTGGCTGGGGCATGTGGTGCTATACCCTCCAGCCACTGTAGCCATTCCCTGGCTTTAGCAAGGATTGCTTCCTTTTTCTGCTTTGACCGCCCCATCCTTGCGGTCTTGCACACAGCAACTTGTAACAGTTCTTGGCGGAGAAAATGAAAAAAAAATCTGTTTGTTTCTCCTTTCACAGGTACACAACCTGCATGCAACAGTCCATTAAATAAACTTCTGCGCAATGCAGTTCGCCTGGCTGCCACACACAGCTAGCAGCAGTTCACCACAGAGAAAAAATAATTGACTTTTCCTTCACAGGTACACCACCTGCAACACGCAATGCCTTTTGCCTGGCTGCACTTCCATAGACACTGCAGCCAACAGTTCCTGACCTGAACTCACTATGGAGCAAGGACCCGGATTCCACCGTCTTGTGCCCGCTGAATCCACCACATGTGGGATGGGGGTGTTTAGCTCAAGTGGTAAAATGCGTTTTTAAGTGAGTTCACGGCCAACAGGAACTAAGGTTTGAGGGCATGGCAGCCCATTTTTATTAAAAAGGATCAAAAAATAAAAGTTCATACATAGGATTTCCCACACAGGGGTTCTTCTCCAGTAAACTCATACACATGTAGTGCCTACCCCTCTTCTCTCTCCGTGCGGCTCGCACTGTCTCTTGTCTAGGGGTATTTGATGGTGGAGAGAGAGAGAGCGGGTGGGCTATGCCTAGCCTGCCTCCACCACGTGTAGAATACCTGTGGTATCAGCAATGTCTTGTTAACCTTCGGGTCTGTGCTGTGCACCCGGATCCTCCCTCCAAGAGTCACCGTGAACTTCGTCCGCCAGGAATTGAGCCTCACACCATTAAAGTCCAACACTCCTTTATTAGAACACACCATACAGGGACTTCCTTGATAGATAGAGCAGAAAAGGAGGTGTGAGTGTGAATAGGCCCAGACACAAATTCGATCCTCCACTCTCCTCCTGGAGAGTGGGCTATGGTCTCCGCACGAGGTAAAGGGGATCCTTCTGGACGGTCTCTGACAAGAGACTCACTCGTCACCGGCAGTCTGCTGCACCGGGTCTTCGAGTGAGGAGCTCTCCCCGGTCCATTGCGTCTTACTCAGATTCAGGCCTCCATCCCCGAAGCGCCTTAGGACCCTTCCCTCGCGGAACTCAGTGTTGAGCACTGAGCTCCGGACCTTCTTGCAAGTACCTCACCCCAGGACTAAAGGTGCCTGAGGTGGAACTCGATCTCCGGTGGTCCTCTAGGCCGAGGCCGCCTAGAGGACGAGCACGAACCCACATCCGCAAGCTAAAGGTGCTTGGGACGAAGACCCCGTGACCAAGATGGCCGGCCCCTTTATACCCTCTCCCAGCAAGCATGGCGGGTTCCCCACCCCACCATACCGCTGCCGAGAGAGGACAAAAAGGAGGCTCGGCACACAGTGATATTCGTCCCTCTGCCCACGGTGACAACGCCACCTGGTGGACCGCTGGGAACATAGCACTGATGTCACCGCCAGATTCAAAAAATGCAACCGGGAAAGTAAGTACCCGCTACACTCTCCCCCTGTCTTTTGACACTGGACCCCAGTGTCTGGAGTGAATCACGCCCTCAATGGCTGACATAATCCAATCCAGAAACCTACTAACAATTTGAAAAACAAAAATTTTTAGGAAACTATCCTAACAGAGAAGTTGTGTCTGAGCCCCTGCAACAAAAGAGGAGTGAAAGACAACATTGTAAACATGAAATCACATTCCAACATTATACTTTTCCCTCCCATCCTAACTAAGAACCACCCCAGGTTCCATAATCTTGACGAGACGCTCTCCTACAGAGGGAAGAGAAAAGAAACAATAAAACCCTGACACATGTGTATGTGTGAGAGAAAAAGAAACTCCTCCGAAGAGAAATATCTTTTCCTCCAGTGTGAGTGTGTACAATGTGTAACGTTGCACAAGACTGCCACCTGGTGACAGCCTCACGGTAACTGCACCCGTTGAACCATCTTCTCTTTTCTTGTTGCTTGACTCCGGGCCCTATCTACCCCAAAGTCTGCAACCTCCCACCGGAGAGGAAAGAACAACAACTGGAACAGTTCCCCCCTGGAATGACACAAACACCCCTCCTGCTGGGCAAAACATTGATGATAGCACCAAAAAGAAAGTCAAACAGCAAAGTTCAGGGGGTGCAAGGTCCTTTTGAAAAGCAAACAAATGGAGTCTCTTTCTCCTCAGAGGTAGAAGCGGGGATGCGGCAGAACAAGAGGCTTTAAATGCCGTTCCATGGTCTCCAAATGGTACTCCATATCTTCACCTTCTTTGCGTCGGATCAACACTTTATCTGCATGGATGTGTCTTCCCAACATCCACTCTGCCTTGCAGTCTTTGAACCGCTGAGATGCCTTTGGAGAGCATGTCAAATACCTGCGGGCGTGTGGGACCTTAAGGTGGGTCCACACAAAGTCATTATACCAGCGTTCTCGGCACACCTCCACTTCGTAAAGTAACTCCTTGGAGAGGTACGGATATTCCCACCCGTAGTCAGCAGCAACTTTCTGGCAGAAGAGTCTCTGAAGCCTTGACAGCAGAGGCATTGTGGCTCTGTCCCCTTCGCCGGGCAAAACTATAGAGTCCGGATGACGAGGGGCCTTGACCACTTCTGGTTGGGGCATAGGTGCCCGTAGCATCAACTTCTGTCCCCCAGTACCTGATGCAGGTGGCACCGGAGATGTAGATGTGGGCTGGGGACGGGACCCTTGTTCAGGCGCTGGTGCCTCCACCCGGCGTGTACTCTCCCCCATGGACATGGGTGAACCCCGGGGCCTTCGGAATGAAGCTAGCGGTACTTTGTCCCAGCCCTTCTCTGCAAACAGTTCATCAATAGCGGTGTCATCTCCCAGATCAGAGAGCGACTCCAGGTCCGAGGTATCACACTCCTCCGCGGGTATGTAGCCCGTTGTAGAGACGGAGCTACCACCTCCCGCGGGCTTACTGGGCCATGCCTTCCCGGCACCTCCGCCCATGCACCGTCTCTTTGCCCGGCTCACCTCGGCCTTTACTTGAAGCGGGACGTCCGGAACACTCGTCAACGGATCCGTCCGGGCCTGGCGTAAGCTGGCGAGATGGTCCGCCACCACCGCTGGTCGGGGCCACCACGCTGGTTCTCTTCTTCGGTGGCGGACGCTGTGAGACAGTGGTGACCGAGTCAGCATCCTCGGATTTCTCCCGTTGAGTTTTAACGACCTCCTCAGCGGTCGCTGCAGTGTGCGCTGGGATGGCTTTTACAGCAGTAATTCCTCCTCTGCGAGTAGTGTTGCCTGAAGCCCGGCCTGGGTAGATGGTTCTCGGCCTGTCAACTGCCGGATCCACCTCGAACAGGAACTCCCCACAGGCCTCACATTGTCCGAAGGGCTTCAGGTGGCACACCAGTCCCGAGCACCCGGGACAAATTACACCCAGGGCCTCTACGTCCATGCACGAATACAGGGCGAATCGACCCCTTGGCTTCAGCCGGATCTCGGTATCCGTTATCGGAGCAGCAGCAGTCATCGTGGTAGTAGCAGGGTGAACTGGAATCCATGAGGTATGTCCAAACATGGTGACTTGTTGCTGGTCCATCGCACACTGCAGAGTTTTCGCGCCAATGTCCCACGTGTAGCCCTCTCACGTATTGGACTTCTCCCCTTTGCTCCAGTTCGCCGGCTTTTTCACTTTCTTTGGTTGAGCCACGCCCACGAACTAAGCGGCGGGGGTTGTGTCTGTTGGCGCAGTGCAATTAGAAGCCCCCACGTGTAGTACCTCACACGGCTGGGCCCCCCCCGTTCACCGCTCTTCCTGCGCGGGCCTTTCCCTTGTCTGGGGTCAATTCCACGACTTCGAGCAGGGCTGCACTTTGGCCTATTCAGTTAACTCATCCAGCAGACTTGTTCCATACTGTGATGCACAACACAATACCGGACCCGAGCCCCCACGTGTAGCGCCTACCCCTCTTCTCTCTCCGTGCGGCTCGCACTGTCTCTTGTCTAGGGGTATTTGATGGTGGAGAGAGAGAGAGCGGGTGGGCTACGCCTAGCCTCCACCACGTGTAGAATACCTGTGGTATCAGCAATGTCTTGTTTACCTTCGGGTCTGTGCTGTGCACCCGGATCCTCCCTCCAAGAGTCACCGTGAACTTCGTCCGCCAGGAATTGAGCCTCACACCATTAAAGTCCAACACTCCTTTATTAGAGCACACCATACAGGGACTTCCTTGATAGATAGAGCAGAAAAGGAGGTGTGAGTGTGAATAGGCCCAGACACAAATTCGATCCTCCACTCTCCTCCTGGAGAGTGGGCTATGGTCTCTGCACGAGGTAAAGGGGATCCTTCTGGACGGTCTCCGACAAGAGACTCACCCGTCACCGGCAGTCTGCTGCACCGGGTCTTCGAGTGAGGAGCTCTCCCCGGTCCATTGCGTCTTACTCAGATTCAGGCCTCCATCCCCGAAGCGCCTTAGGACCCTTCCCTTGCGGAACTCAGTGTTGGGCACTGAGCTCCGGACCTTCTTGCAAGTACCTCACCCCAGGACTAAAGGTGCCTGAGGTGGAACACGATCTCCGGTGGTCCTCTAGGCCGAGGCCGCCTAGAGGATGAGCACGAACCCACGTCCGCAAGCTAAAGGGGCTTGGGACGAAGACCCCGTGACCAAGATGGCCGGCCCCTTTATACCCTCTCCCAGCAAGCATGGCGGGTTCCCCGCCCCATCATACCGCTGCCGAGAGAGGACAAAAAGGAGGCTCGGCACACAGTGATATTCGTCCCTCCACCCACGGTGACAACGCCACCTGGTGGACCGCCGGGAACATAGCACTGATGTCACCGCCAGATTCAAAAAATGCACCCGGGAAAGTAAGTACCTGCTACACACAAAAGAAAATGCCAAGCCTCCTGGCTCCTAGGCTTACTTTGCCTTGCAGTTCCCAGCCTACTCCTGATCTCAACAGGATTCTCCAGCCCCTGGGTTAGCTTACTGTCTCCCAGACTTCAGGACTTCCTTCAGCCCCCTTGGACTTGCTAGTCGCCTCAGCTCTACCAGTCTCCCAGTCCGTCAGGCACGAAGTCCCCCCTCACCAGGGATGGAGTCTCACACAGACAGACAGCTTTCCACACACAGGTCTGTCTTAATAAAGCAGCAGTAACAAGCTGCACACACTCCACCTTCCTCTCCACACTGTTCGGACCAGTCCCTCGTTATATGGGCTGTGTGCACCTGGGCACACACCCTGCTCGCTGTCTACAAGATCTGGACACAGGGTTGGAGATCCCGTCCCACCCAAGTCTCTTAAGGATCTCCAAACGACAGAATCCCATACTAAACTAGTAAAACCTGGAGAAAACTGACAGAGCAGTTCTCTCCATTTAAACTCTACACTCTGTAGTCTTGCAGTCCGCAGATATGCAAACCCTGTGTCCCATTTACCTCCAACTTTATAGGGACAGAGCCTTGTTCTGTCACAATATATATATATATATACACACAGTATCTCAAAAAAGTGAGTACACCCCTCACATTTTTGTAAATAGAATATAGAATATAGATATGTAGAATATAGAATATTTAACTTCTGTCCATGTAAGGTATTTCTTAAAGGAAGTATAGAAAAAAATGATCTGTTCTCTGATTGGAGAAAACTTTGACCCACTAAGAAAAAGAATGCCTGGTGTTAGGTGTAGAAGGTTATTCTGTGGAAGCAGTTGTGATCCCTTGAAGTCGTTTTCCAAATCTTGGGGGGAACAGAGAGCATGGGAAGTGTCTTACTGCATGGATTGCCTATACCTTGCTTAGAGGGGGGGAGGCTATAGAAGTGTATATATATATATATATATATATATATATATATATATACAGTATCTCACAAAAGTGAGTACACCCCTCACATTTTTGTAAATAGAATATAGATATATAGAATATAGAATGTTGTGTAAATAGAGGAGGTGTACTACCAACGATCCACTATCTTTCACTGTATGTTCTGTATGAGAGCTGGAACTAGTGTACACATTGGAAGGTTGACAACACTAGTGACTACTTGTATAAAATACGTTTTACAGAAAACAGCAGCATGAGACACCTATCATTAGAGAGTAGAGGTGATTTATTCTTATAAATGTTTTATATATATATATATATATATATATATATATATAGCGGGGTGCCGATTTGTAGTGTGTTATAAAGGACTATGGTTAGTTATCCTGAGAATATCCTCAGCTCCCTCCGTAGTCACTTTAAGATATTGCAGCAACTGTTGCTTCACCTTATTTAACAATGCATTGTGGAACTTATGGTACAGGGAGAAAGGGACTCCATTGCCATGGGTATCTAATAGACTATGGTACCCACAGTGCAGCTGTACTCCCAAAGTGCATTGCATACTCGCACAGCTTTCTGGGGGAGGTTACTTAAAGGAAGAGAGGGGCTACGCTAGCTCTCTCTGGACTTCACCCTCAATCAAGCAGGAAGTCTGTGTGAGGTCTGCTGCCGGAGCGACTAGGCCCAAAGCCTGGGCCTACAGATTTTGCGGAGGATCACTCAGCTAAAATAGGGATCCTTTTCCGTGTGACTAGCTTGCGCTTCTCAGAGACCGGAGTCATCCATCAACCGACATCCACTGCGGCTGTGAGAGGAACCGGAGACTGCAAGTTGCGGAGAGGTCGCAGATCGAGGTACCGACAGCGGGACGTACCGGAAGGACGAGGCCTACTTTGGTGAGAGGGCACCTGCCCGGATTTCATTAACTGTTTGTGTAGGCCTGTGACTTTGCTAAGGCCCACCATTATTAGTAGTGCGCCACCCGCCAGGACATAGCGTATCTCACGGAGGCCGCATGGCTTAAAGTTGGCGTTTGCACTGCTATAGAGTTTCATTCACAAACATTGTGGAAGTTTACTTTTCTTTCTTCTAATACACCTGTGGATTACAAATGTTATGTGCACCAACGTTTGCTAGCGAAGACTCCTACCACTGAAGGAACTGGACATTGAACGTAGTCAGGCCTGACTAGGATTGATAGTGACGGGACACGGGCACAGTATTGCCCATTAGGGGGAGCTTGCGAGCATAGGCCTTTTTACTTATTTAGAAAAGTGCGCATTTAGATTGTGTTATATTATTGTCATATATTACCATTGACGATGCAGGGCCCTGCACAAGTCAACTGTACAGCTGTTTTACTCTGATATTTTTATCAGTAAGTAAAAGTGATTCTTGGTTAAGCAGAATACTGTGTGGAGTTCTCTATATTATCCTGCCGGACCAGTGGTCACATAAGGCAACAATTTTATGTACCATTTTACTGTTGTGTAGTATTATTGTGTACCCCATTGCCATTGGGTTCCACAATCTCTTGTAGACCAGTTGCGCCAAGGGAGGGTTCGAGTCAGATTGTTGGGGTTGATAGCTGGGGTACAGACCCAAAACAAACCAGCAGCTCTCTTAACTGGGGGTAGTGCTACACACACATATATATATATATATATATATATATATATATATATATATATACACAGTATCTCACAAAAGTGAGTACACCCCTCACATTTTTGTAAAATATTTTATTATATCTTTTCATGTGACAACACTAAAGAAATTACACTTTGACTACAATGTAAAGTACTGAGTGTACAGCTTGCATAACAGTGTACATTTTCTGTCCCCTCAAAATAACTCAACACAGAGCCATTAATGTCTAAACCGCTGGAAGCAAAAGTGAGTACACCCCTACGTGGAAATGTCTGAATTGAGCCCAATTCGCCATTTTCCCTCCCCGGTGTCATGTGACTCATTAGTGTTACAAGGTCTTAGGAGTGAATGGGGAGCAGGTGTGTTAAATTTGGTGTTATCGCTCTCACTCTCTCATACTGGTCACTGGAAGTTCAACATGGCACCTCGTGGCAAAGAACTCTATGAGGACCTGAAAAAAAGAATTGTTGCTCTACATAAAGATGGCCTAGACTGTAAGAAGATTGCCAAGACCCTAAAACTGAGCTGCAGCACTGTGGCCAAGACCATACAGCGGTTTAACAGGACAGGTTCCACTCAGAACAGGCCTCGCCATGGTCGACCAAAGAAGTTCAGTGCACATGCTCAGCATCATATGCAGAGGATGTCTTTGGGAAATAGACATATGAGTGCTGCCAGCATTTCTACAGAGGTTGAAAAGGTGTGGGGTCAGCTTGTCAGTGCTCAGACCGTACACCGCACACTGCATCAAATTGGTCTGCATGGCTGTCGTCCCAGAAGAAAGCCTCTTCTAAAGATGATGCACAAGAATGCCCACAAACAGTTTGCTGAAGACAAGCAGACTAAGGACTAGGGATGAGCTTCGTGTTCGAGTCGAACATACGTTCGACTCGAACATCGGCTGTTCGATCGTTCGACGAAGATCGAACGATTTGGGCCGTTCGCGCCAAATTCGAGTGACGCGAACGGCCCACAATGCACTACGCCATCGCAGTGTCATCCAGGCGCTGTGATTGGCCAAGCATGCACTGTGACCCCGCATGCTTGGCCAATCACAGCGCCGGCAGCGAGGAGAGCAATGATTGGCCACAGGCAGGATGCCTGTGGCCAATTATTGCTGAGGGTGTTTAGTACACGCCCCACACTATAAAAGGCCGCCAGCACGGCGGCCTAGTGTAGTGTGTTCCGGAGCAGGGATAGAGCAGCATAGGCAGGGACAGTGACTTTTATTTCTTTCTTGCTTAACCTGGATTCCTTTAGTTTAGGGAAAGAGAAGGATAGGTAGGGAGAGTGTCAGTGTGTTTTGTGCTTGTGCTATAGTGTGCTTAAAAAAAACATTTTTTCTAGGGACAGAAAACTGTAGGTAGGGAGAGTGTCAGTTTCTTTCACTGTGCAAGTCCTTGTTTCTAGGGACCTGGAAGGACAGTGAGTGAATTCTCCTTCTGCTATATTGTGCTTAAAAAAAACATTTTTTCTAGGGACAGAAAACTGTAGGTAGGGAGAGTGTCAGTTTCTTTCACTGTGCAAGTCCTTGTTTCCAGGGACCTGGAAGGACAGTGAGTGAATTCTCCTTGTGCTATATTGTGCTTAAAAAAACATTTTTTCTAGGGACAGAAAACTGTAGGTAGGGAGAGTGTCAGTTTCTTTCACTGTGCAAGTCCTTGTTTCCAGGGACCTGGAAGGACAGTGAGTGAATTCTCCTTGTGCTATATTGTGCTTAAAAAAAACATTTTTTCTAGGGACAGCAAACTGTAGGTAGGGAGAGTGTCAGTTTCTTTCACTGTGCAAGTAAGTCCTTGTTTCCAGGGACCTGGAAGGACAGTGAGTGAATTCTCCTTGTGCTATATTGTGCTTAAAAAAACATTTTTTCTAGGGACAGAAAACTGTAGGTAGGGAGAGTGTCAGTTTCTTTCACTGTGCAAGTAAGTCCTTGTTTCCAGGGACCTGGAAGGACAGTGAGTGAATTCTCCTTGTGCTATATTGTGCTTAAAAAAAACATTTTTTCTAGGGACAGAAAACTGTAGGTAGGGAGAGTGTCAGTTTCTTTCACTGTGCAAGTCCTTGTTTCCAGGGACCTGGAAGGACAGTGAGTGAATTCTCCTTGTGCTATATTGTGCTTAAAAAAAACATTTTTTCTAGGGACAGAAAACTGTAGGTAGGGAGAGTGTCAGTTTCTTTCACTGTGCAAGTAAGTCCTTGTTTCCAGGGACCTGGAAGGACAGTGAGTGAATTCTCCTTGTGCTATATTGTGCTTAAAAAAAACATTTTTTCTAGGGACAGAAAACTGTAGGTAGGGAGAGTGTCAGTTTCTTTCACTGTGCAAGTCCTTGTTTCCAGGGACCTGGAAGGACAGTGAGTGAATTCTCCTTGTGCTATATTGTGCTTAAAAAAAAAAAATTTCTAGGGACAGAAAACTGTAGGTAGGGAGAGTGTCAGTTTCTTTCACTGTGCAAGTCCTTGTTTCCAGGGACCTGGAAGGACAGTGAGTGAATTCTCCTTGTGCTATATTGTGCTTAAAAAAACATTTTTTCTAGGGACAGAAAACTGTAGGTAGGGAGAGTGTCAGTTTCTTTCACTGTGCAAGTCCTTGTTTCCAGGGACCTGGAAGGACAGTGAGTGAATTCTCCTTGTGCTATATTGTGCTTAAAAAAAACATTTTTTCTAGGGACAGCAAACTGTAGGTAGGGAGAGTGTCAGTTTCTTTCACTGTGCAAGTAAGTCCTTGTTTCCAGGGACCTGGAAGGACAGTGAGTGAATTCTCCTTGTGCTATATTGTGCTTAAAAAAACATTTTTTCTAGGGACAGAAAACTGTAGGTAGGGAGAGTGTCAGTTTCTTTCACTGTGCAAGTAAGTCCTTGTTTCCAGGGACCTGGAAGGACAGTGAGTGAATTCTCCTTGTGCTATATTGTGCTTAAAAAAAACATTTTTTCTAGGGACAGAAAACTGTAGGTAGGGAGAGTGTCAGTTTCTTTCACTGTGCAAGTCCTTGTTTCCAGGGACCTGGAAGGACAGTGAGTGAATTCTCCTTGTGCTATATTGTGCTTAAAAAAAACATTTTTTCTAGGGACAGAAAACTGTAGGTAGGGAGAGTGTCAGTTTCTTTCACTGTGCAAGTAAGTCCTTGTTTCCAGGGACCTGGAAGGACAGTGAGTGAATTCTCCTTGTGCTATATTGTGCTTAAAAAAAACATTTTTTCTAGGGACAGAAAACTGTAGGTAGGGAGAGTGTCAGTTTCTTTCACTGTGCAAGTCCTTGTTTCCAGGGACCTGGAAGGACAGTGAGTGAATTCTCCTTGTGCTATATTGTGCTTAAAAAAAAAAAATTTCTAGGGACAGAAAACTGTAGGTAGGGAGAGTGTCAGTTTCTTTCACTGTGCAAGTCCTTGTTTCCAGGGACCTGGAAGGACAGTGAGTGAATTCTCCTTGTGCTATATTGTGCTTAAAAAAAACATTTTTTCTAGGGACAGAAAACTGTAGGTAGGGAGAGTGTCAGTTTCTTTCACTGTGCAAGTCCTTGTTTCCAGGGACCTGGAAGGACAGTGAGTGAATTCTCCTTGTGCTATATTGTGCTTAAAAAAAACATTTTTTCTAGGGACAGAAAACTGTAGGTAGGGAGAGTGTCAGTTTCTTTCACTGTGCAAGTCCTTGTTTCCAGGGACCTGGAAGGACAGTGAGTGAATTCTCCTTGTGCTATATTGTGCTTAAAAAAAACATTTTTTCTAGGGACAGAAAACTGTAGGTAGGGAGAGTGTCAGTTTCTTTCACTGTGCAAGTCCTTGTTTCCAGGGACCTGGAAGGACAGTGAGTGAATTCTCCTTGTGCTATATTGTGCTTAAAAAAAACATTTTTTCTAGGGACAGAAAACTGTAGGTAGGGAGAGTGTCAGTTTCTTTCACTGTGCAAGTCCTTGTTTCCAGGGACCTGGAAGGACAGTGAGTGAATTCTCCTTGTGCTATATTGTGCTTAAAAAAAACATTTTTTCTAGGGACAGAAAACTGTAGGTAGGGAGAGTGTCAGTTTCTTTCACTGTGCAAGTCCTTGTTTCCAGGGACCTGGAAGGACAGTGAGTGAATTCTCCTTGTGCTATATTGTGCTTAAAAAAAACATTTTTTCTAGGGACAGAAAACTGTAGGTAGGGAGAGTGTCAGTTTCTTTCACTGTGCAAGTCCTTGTTTCCAGGGACCTGGAAGGACAGTGAGTGAATTCTCCTTGTGCTATATTGTGCTTAAAAAAAACATTTTTTCTAGGGACAGAAAACTGTAGGTAGGGAGAGTGTCAGTTTCTTTCACTGTGCAAGTCCTTGTTTCAAGGGACAGAGAAGGACACCTGAAGGTAGCCCTTATTGCTTTTTTCCCATCTCCCTGCAGGCCATCTATTAAAATGTCTGGAAGGCAAACAAGGAGAGGCAGACAGTCAGGAGGCAATAAAAGAGGGCAAGCAGGCTCTGTGTCTGGGGGCAACAGTGCTGGTCGTGGACGCGGTGCATTGTCATCAGCACATGGCCATGGGACACGCTTGTCCTTCTTTTCGGCAGCTGGACATGTTGAGCCACATCATGCCGAAGACTTGGTAGAGTGGATGACCAAGCCCTCCTCCTCCTCCTCATCCTCTCTCACCCAGGCTCAGGGTACTGGCAAAGCAGCTGCCAAAGCGTCCTCTTCCCTGGTATCAATGTCAGACTCATCATCAGTCACTCCTTCCCTAGACCCACCATGTCCTCCTCCTGAGGAGTCCCCCGAACTGTTTGAGCACAGTGTTGGGTACATGCTCCAGGAGGATGCCCAGCGTTTCGAAGGGTCTGATGATGAAACCCAGCTACAGGAAGGCAGTAGGGTGAGAGCAGACAGAGGGGATGCTCAAGAAGGACACCAATCTGGCAGTCATGTTCCAGCAGCTGCAGCATACTGCCAGATTGGCTCCAGTGATGAGGAGGGAGGGGATGATGAGGTCACTGACTCCACATGGGTGCCTAATAGGAGAGAGGAGGAGGAGGATGAGGAGGAGGCACATCTCCAACGAGACAGGATGCCCTTTGGTGGCCAGCGTAAGGGCAGTACACCGACGGAATCACACCGCAGAGCTCCGCCTGTGCAGGGCGCTGCCTCTGCCCGTCATTCAAAAAGTTCCTTGGTGTGGGCCTTTTTTGAGGCTAGTGCATCAGATCGCACAGCTGCTGTTTGCAACATATGTCTCAAGCGTATATCGCGTGGCCAAAACATCAGCCGCTTGGGTACCACATGCCTGACCAGACATATGTTGACCTGCCATGCAGCTCGTTGGCAAGCCTACCTCAAAGACCCACACCAAAGAACAAAGCGGACCTCTCCTTGCACCGCATCAGCTGGGATCTCCAACCCCACTATAACTTCAGTCCTCTCTGAAACATGCACTGAGAGGAATGAAGGTGTAGAATTAGGCGTGTCACAGCCAAGTACTTGCGGCCACTCTGCTAGCAGTACACCGACGTCCGATTCTAGCAGGCAAATTTCCCTGCCCCAGCTGCTGGACCGTCGAAAGAAGTTCACTCCCAGCCATCCACATGCCCAGCGGTTGAATGCTAGCTTGGCTAAATTGCTAGCGCTTCAACTGCTGCCTTTTCAGTTGGTAGACTCGGCCCCCTTCCGTGAGTTTGTGCAATGTGCGGTTCCTCAGTGGCAGGTTCCCAAACGCCACTTTTTCTCACGGAAGGCTATTCCGGCTCTCTACCGGCATGTGGAAGGCAATGTCTTGGCCTCGCTGGACAGGGCGGTCAGCGGTAAGGTGCATATTACCGCTGACTCATGGTCCAGCAGGCATGGACAGGGACGTTACCTTTCTTTCACGGCCCATTGGGTCACTCTTTTGGCAGCTGGGAAGGATGCAGGACAAGGTGCAGTAGTGTTGGAGGTTGTCCCACCGCCACGCCTCCAAAATGCTACTACTGGTTGTGACACACCTCTCTCCTCCACCCCTCCTCTTCTTCTTCCTCCATGGCCTCTTCCTGTGGTTTGTCCTATGAACCAGCGGTGCTCCGTAGCCGTTCACGGGGCTACGCAAGTACGCAGGCAAAAAGATGCCATGCCGTGCTTGCGCTGGTGTGTTTGGGGGACAGAAGCCACACTGGGGCAGAGGTCCTGTCTGCTCTGCAGGGCCAGGCCGAGAGGTGGTTGACGCCACGCCAGCTTAAGCCAGGAATGGTGGTTTGCGACAATGGCACCAACCTCCTCTCCGCCCTCCGACAGGGACAACTGACCCATGTGCCCTGTGTGGCTCACGTCCTTAACCTGGTGGTGCAGCGGTTCTTGGGCAGGTACCCGGGCTTACAGGATGTCCTGAGGCAGGCCAGGAAAGTCTGTGTGCATTTCCGCAGATCTTATAATGCCAGTGCTCGCCTGGCTGAGCTGCAAAAGGAGTTGAACCTGCCCAAGAACCGCCTTATATGTAACATGCCCACCAGGTGGAACTCAACGTTGGCCATGCTGCAGCGGCTGCACACGCAGCAGAGGGCCATCAATGAGTACCTGTGCGACTACGGCACCAGGACAGGGTCAGGGGAGCTTGGTTTTTTTTCTCCACGCCAGTGGGGCATGATCAGGGATGCATGCACTGTCCTGGCACCATTTGAGGAGGCCACGAGGATGGTGAGCAGTGACAGTGCATGCATCAGTGACACTGTACCTCTTGTCCACCTGTTGGAGCACACGCTGCGTGGAATAATGGACAGGGCACTTGAGGCAGAACAGAGGCAGGAAGAGGAGGACTTCCTTGCCTCTCAAGGCCCCCTTTACCCAGACAGTGTTCCTTCTGTCCCACCCATCGCACAGGAAGAGGAAGAGGAGGAGGAGGAGGAGGAGGAGGAGGAGGATTGTGTCAGCATGGAGGTGGAGGCTGGCACTCAGCATCATCAGCAGCAGTCTTTTAGGGATGATTTACAGTCCCAAGAAACCAGTGGACTTGTACGTGGCTGGGAGGAGGTGACTGCGGATCATGTCGTCCTTAGTGACCCAGAGGACTCCGGAGCGAATGCCTCAGCAAACCTACGCTGCATGGCCTCCCTGATCCTGCAAAGTCTGCGGAAGGATCCTCATATTCTTCGGATCAAGGAGAGGGACCATTACTGGCTGGCCACTCTCCTTGATCCACGGTACAAGGGTAAGGTTGCGGACCTTATGTTACCGTCGCAGAGGGAGCAGAGGATGAGACAACTCCGGGAGGCCTTGCAGAAAGGTCTGTGCAACGCGTTCCCAGAGACTGGGAGGTTACAAACTCCTGGTCCAGGACAACGAGTTGCTGAGGCTTCGGCCAGTCAAAGAAGGAGCGGTGGGGAAGGTGGCCGTCTGACCGATGCGTTCAGACAATTCTTTAGTCCGCAGCCCCAAAGTATGATCGGTTCCAGCAACCATCGCCAGCGTCTGATAAACATGGTGCAGGAATATCTAGGGGCAAGGTCAGACTTGGACACCTTCCCCACCGAAAATCCTCTGGCTTACTGGGTCTTGAGGATGGATCACTGGCCAGAGCTTGCACAGTATGCAATTGAGCTACTGGCCTGTCCTGCATCCAGCGTTCTTTCGGAACGCACATTCAGTGCTGCTGGAGGATTTGTCACGGATCACAGGGTGCGCCTGTCCACCGACTCGGTTGATCGACTGACTTTCATCAAGATGAACCAGTCTTGGATCACCACCAGCTACCACACACCTGATGCTGATATAACAGACTAATTGATTTTAACATGTCACGTCCCTTCAAGACTGATGCTGATGCTGAGTGCCTGTGCTGTTATGTTGACTGGCTATCCTCCTCCTCCGAGTCCTCAATGATACGATTGATGATGATAGCTTGGAAGATCATTTTTGTTTATGGGTGCCGCCACCAGTGGCTAAGGCCCAATTTTTCAGCCCCTGTTTTACAGGGGCGTGTACTTACAATTTTTTTAGCAATAATTTGCCATAGGGCTCATTGCTGTGCTCCAAGTACAGTATCTGTGAGGGGTTGTAGTGTTGTGCCACCAGTGCCTAAGGCCCAATTTTTCAGCCCCTGTTTAACAGGGGCGTGTCATTACAATTTTTGAAGCAATACTTTGCAACAGGGCTCATTGCTGTGCTCCAAGTACAGTATCTGTGAGGGGTTGTAGTGTTGTGCCACCAGTGCCTAAGGCCCAATTTTTCAGCCCCTGTTCAACAGGGGCATGCAATTACAATTCTTGATGTAATAATTCACAGCAGGGCCCATTCCTGCACCCACCAAGAGTAAGTCTGAGGGCTTACAGTGTTGTGGCAACGCCACCACCACCACCACCACGAAAGGCCCAATTTTTCAGCCCCTGTTCAAAAGGGGCATGTAATTACAATTCTTGATCTAATAATTCACAGCAGGGCCCATTCCTGCACCCACCAAGAGTAACTCTGAGGGCTTACAGTGTTGTGGCAACACCACCACCACCACCACCACCACGAAAAGCCCAATTTTTCAGCCCCTGTTCAACAGGGGCATGCAATTACAATTCTTGATCTAATAATTCACAGCAGGGCCCATTGCTGCACCCACCAAGAGTAACTGTCAGGGCTTACAGTGTTGTGGCACCAGCACCACCATCAAAGCCCCAATTTTTACTACCACAGTTCAAGAATTATATGTAATTAAAATTCATGATATAATAGTTGACAGCAGGGCGTTCCAGCACCAACCAAGAGTAACTGTGAGTGCTTACAGTGTTGTGCCAACACCAACAACTAAGGGGCCTATTTCTGCAGAGTATATACGGCAGGTCCCTACTTTCAAACATCCAACTTACAAACGACTCCTACTTGCAAACGAAAGAAGACAACAGGAAGTGAGAGGAAATCTACCCCTAGGAAGGAAAATTCTCTCCTGTAAGAATAAATATGGGAGAAAGGTGTCTCCTCTGTACTGATGCTTTATCAGCAATCCTTGTTTCAAGAAAAACACCACATTTCAAAAACAGTTGTCATTGGGACGGAAAGTGAGGTGAAATGTTCTGAACAGGGGCACAGACAGCAAAACAAATGTTACAGGGGTGATAACCCTTACCTATGTTTCCCAAAAAGTTTAAAAATAGATTTTTGGGCTGGAGCTACACTTCAACAATGTACCTGTTCAAAATTACAAACACATTCTACATAAGAACAAACCTACAGTCCCTGTCTTGTATGCACCGCCTGTATACGGCTGTTCAGAGTATATAGGGCCTTTTTTATTTTATGTGCGGGGTTCCCCTTAATATCCATACAAGACCCAAAGGGGCTGGTAATGGGCTGGGGTAGGGGGGGGGGGGTCATGGGGTAGCTATGCCATTTTTCTTAAAGATTTTCATCCATATTACCGGGACCAGACATTACATTAAAGCCGCAAGAAGTTTTAAATGGCTTGTTTTTCCTTTAGAAGTGTCATTTTGTGCAGGGACAGTTCTAAACACGGGAAACACGTGGCACTTCACAGGCATACTTTAGACACCCCCCAGGTACGATATTTAAAGGAATATTTGACTTTTTTTTTTCACTTTATGCATCATTAAAATGACTGCTCCCGAAAAACGACCGTTTTTAAAACTTCTTTTTGCATTGATACATGTCCCCTGGTGCAGAACCCGGGTTCCCAAACCCTTTTTAGGACAATAACATGCATAATAGTTGTTATAATTAGCACTTTAGAATTCGAACGTTCGCATCCATTGTATTTAATAGGGTTCTAATGTTCGTACGAACTTTCGGTCCGTTCGCGGGTTCTGGTGCGAACCTAACCCGGGGGTGTTCGGCTCATCACTACAAAGGACATGGATTACTGGAACCATGTACTGTGGTCTGATGAGACCAAGATAAACTTATTTGGTTCAGTCAAGTGTCTGTGGCGGCAACCAGGTGAGGAGTACAAAGACAAGTGTGTCTTGCCTAAAGTAAAGCATGGTGGTTGGAGTGTCGTGGTCTGGGGCTGCATGAGTGCTGCTGGCACTGGGGAGCTACAGTTCATTGAGGGAACCATGAATGCCAACATGTACTGTGATATATTGAAGCAGAGCATGATCCTCTCCCTTCGGAGACTGGGCCGCAGGGCAGTATTCCAACATGATAACGACCCCAAACACACCTCTAAGACGACCACTGCCTTAACTAAAGAAGCTGAGGGTAAAGGTGATGGACTGACCAAGCATGTCTCCAGACCTAAACCTTATTGGGCATCTGTGGGGCATCCTCAAACGGAAGGTGGTGGAGCGCAAGGTCTCTAACATCCACCAGCACTCTGATGTCATCATGGAGGAGTGGAAGGGGACTCCAGTGGCAACCTGTGAAGCTCTGGTGAACTCCATGCCCAAGAGGGTTAAGGAAGTGCTGGAAAATAATGGTGGCCACATAAAATATTGACACTTTTGGTCCAATTTGGACATTTTCACTTAGGGGTGTTCTTACTTTTGTTGCCAGCGGTTTAGACATTAATCGCTGTGTGTTGAGTTATTTTGAGGAGACAGCAAATTTACACTGTTATACAATCTGTACACTCACTGCTTTACATTGTAGCAAAGTGTAATTTCTTCAGTATTGTCACATGAAAAGATATAATAAAATATTTACAAAACTGTGAGGGGTGTACTCACTTTTGTGAGATTCTATAATTTAAAATGCCACTCATACAACTATGATTTATATTTTTTAATTGATTAAATAAAAAATAAAAAATTGATAGTCATGGCCCATAAATGGGTAGCACATGTGTACTGTAGGTGAGTCAGATATTTTCTGTAAATAAAACACGATGGCAACAGATGTTTGTTAAGTAAAGTTATTTTCCACTTGATGAAATGGCAGTATTTCCAAGAGCCAACTCTTCCTGCAAATGACTTTTGCAAATTTGGGGAATTCACAATTGAATTAATATGTGTAAGATTACAACACTCCTATAAAAAAGAAACATGCGTGCTCAAACTGTCATGTCTTCTTTTCATTTACATTTGTTCTCAGGAACTGTAGAACAAGCTTTAAAGAAGAAGTACAGCCAAGCTCGAGCTGCACTCCTGTGACCTGTTCTCAGCAGATAGCAGGCTGAAGTCCGCTGTCTGCTGATGTCACAGAGCCGGTCCAGGCAAGGGCAAGATTGTGACAATGAAGTCGGGATCTCCCCACATGCCTGGACCGGCACCTGGCTCAGCTTCTCAACGAGCCGCTGATAGCCTGAGCCAGTCGCTCCCGCCCCCTCCACAGCCCAGCCCTCCAGTGAGCGGGCAGGGGGAGCAGACAGCGATGACTAACAGTCCCCAGCTCTCTGCTCAGGGAGCCCTAAGAACCGAGCAATCGGCAACAACTACTAAAGAAAGCATTAGGCCTTTTCAGCTTCTTTGCAGTGCTAAAGTCCAAATTTCAAATCCAGCCTGAACACATTTACCTTCTGTCCATGTAAGGTATTTCTTACAGGAAGTATGGAAAAAAGTATCTGTTCTCTGATTGGAGAAAACCTTGACCCACTAAGAAAAAGAATGCCTGGTCTTAGGTGTAGAAGGTTATTCTGTGGAAGCAGTTGTGATCCCTTGAAGTCGTTTTCCAAATCTTGGGGGAAACAGAGGGTAGGGGAAGTCTTACTGCAGGGATTGCCTATACCTTGCTTAGAGGGGGGAGGCTATGGAAGTGTAAATATATATATATATATATATATATATATATATATATGTAGCGGGGTCCTAAATTTTGAGGTAGTGTTTGAGTGGTATTTATGCTCAAACACCGAAATTGTTAGGACATTATCAACCATTTTGTCTGCAGGAAGAGTATCGGTGTACCGTTCCCTGTGGCCTGCAGGTGGCGCTGCCATAGTGGTCCAGGGTTGAACCGCTGATACAGTGCTGTGCCTTGTGTGTCCCCTCTCGGCAACCATACAGTGGGAATGGTCGGCCTGCTGTGTATGCTGGGAGAGGATATAAAAGGGGCAGACGCTGCCCGAAGGGGGGGTCAGTCGTCGGGAGTCCTACTCCCAGGGAGTGTGTGTTCCTGTCCACCCTGGGCACCTTTTGGCCCAGGGGCAGTGGTCGGTAAATCAGTTCCAGGCACCTTTAGCCCTGGGGCTGCAACTAAAGGCCTTGGGCCCAGCACCTTCGGCTGGGGCCTATCAAGGATCGAGGAATCTCAGGGTGCCGCCTTGCGAGGTGACCTGCATCTTAGACGAGGAGGCCGGAGAAAGACCGTTCCGAGGGACTGGTGAAAAGTCACAGTGAAGGAAGGGGCCCAGTAACTCTCTGGAGGGATGACTTCTCCTTACAAAGAGGCCAAGCTTTGAAAACCAAGTTCACCAGGTCTGTGGCAGAGACCAAGTTCACCAGGTCTGTGGCAGAGACCAAGTGTACCAGTTTGTGTAGTGATTGTGCGGTTAGTTAAAGTACCATTCTGGCTGCTAGTCCCTATCTAGGGAGACTATCCAAATGGGCTAAGTCTGCTTGAGAAGCCAAGCAGTGAAGTGTATTACGTTTGTGCCTGGACTCTCCCACACCTTATGCTGTCCTGTTCTCTCTCCAACCTTTCCTATCAGAGACTGTCTTTTAAGAGAAATAAAGTCTACGTTGGAGTTACAGCTGGTGTGGACCATGAAGTCATTGGGGGAAATAGAGACTTGTCTTTATTGAGCATGGAGACAAGGGCCATTTTCTGGAGAACCTGGCTGTGGAGACCTGTTTCATAACACCGCTCAACCTCTTTACACAGGAGGGTACGGGCATATAGAGCTGGGTGTGCCCTCTCTTCCTGCGAGGAGCCAAAGGCAAGGAGGAGAGGGTGGTAAGCGCTATACACACATATATATATATATATATATATATATATATATATATATATATATATACACACAGTATCTCACAAAAGTGAGTACACCCCTCACATTTTTGTAAATATTTTACTATATCTTTTCATGTGATAACGCTGAAGAAATTACACTTTCCTACAATGTAAAGTAGTGAGTGTACAGCTTGTATAACAGTGTGAATTTGCTGTCCCCTCAAAATAACTCAACACACAGCCATTAATGTCTAAACCGCTGGCAACAAAAGTGAGTACACCCCTAAGTGAAAATTTTCCCTCCCCGGTGTCATGTGACTCATTAGTGCTACAATGTCTCAGTAGTGAATGGGGAGCAGGTTTGTTAAACTTGGTGTTATCGCTCTCACTCTCTCATACTGGTCACTGGAAGTTCAACATGGCACCTCATGGCAAAAAATTCTATGAGGACCTGAAAAAAAGAATTGTTGCTCTACATAAGGATGGCCTAGACTGTAAGAAGATTGCCAAGACCCTTGACTGAGCTGCAGTATGGTGGCCAAGACCATACAGCGGTTTAACAGGACAGGTTCCACTCAGAACAGGCCTCGCCATGGTCAACCAAAGAAGTTCAGTGCACCTGCTCAGCAGCATATCCAGAGGTTGTCTTTGGGAAATAGACATATGAGTGCTGCCAGCATTTCTACAGAGGTTGAAAGGGTGTGGGGTCAGCTTGTCAGTGCTTAGACCATACACCGCACACTGCATCAAATTGGTCTGCATGGCTGTCATCCCAGAAGGAAGTCTCTTCTAAAGATGATGCACAAGCAAGCCCACAAACAGTTTGCTGAAAACAAGCAGACTAAGGACATGGATTACTGGAACCATGTACTGTGGTCTGATGAGACCAAGATAAATTTATTTGGTTCAGCCAAGTGTCTGTGGCGGCAACCAGGTGAGGAGTACAAAGACAAGTGTGTCTTGCCTAAAGTCAAGCATGGTGGTTGGAGTGTCGTGGTCTGGGGCTGCATGAGTGCTGCCGGCACTGGGGAGCTACAGTTCATAGAGGAAACTATGAACATGTACTGTGACATACTGAAGCAGAGCATGATCCCCTCCCTTCAGAGACTGGACCACAGGGCAGTATTCCAACATGATAACGACCCCAAACACACCTCTAAGACGACCACTGCCTTGCTAAAGAAGTTGAGGGTAAAGGGGATGCTACGACTAAGGCTATTGCCGAAAACGCATCAGCATTATTGTTTTATTGTCACTCTGATGTACCAATAAACGACACTTCAAGGATTACAGTTTTGCCGGGTCTTCTTACTACTGTTGCAAAGGTGATGGACTGACCAAGCATGTCTTCAGACCTAAACCTTATTGAGCATCTGTGGGGCATCCTCAAGCGGAAGGTGGAGGAGTGCAAGGTCTCCAACATCCACCAGCTCTCTGATGTCATCATGGAGGAGTGGAAGGGGACTCCAGTGGCAACCTGTGAAGCTCTGGTTAACTCCATGCCAAATAGGGTTAAGGCAGTGCTGGAAAATAATGATGGCCACATAAAATATTGACACTTTGGGTTGAATTTGGACATTTTCACTTAGGGGGGTACTCAATTTTTTTGCCAGCGGTTTAGACATTAATGGCTGTGTGTTGAGTTATTTTGAGGGGACAGCAAATTGACACTGTTATACAAGCTGTATACTTACTACTTTATATTGTAGCAAAGTGTAATTTATTTTTTTAATACAAACGCTTTTATTGAGAATAGACAAAGGAATAAATATATAAAATGTCGGGATGCATCCCAGGAGCAGAAATATACAATACAAATGTTATCTGTAAGATTAGTAGTCTAATAGGATAATCACATACAGACTCTGTAAAGGCTATTAAAGGCTATAGAAGGTGTGTCCCAGGTACAAATTATGTAACAACACAAAGTGTAAATTTTTCAGTGTTGTCACATTAAAAGATATAATAAAATATTTACAAAAATGTGAGGGGTGTACTCACTTTTGTGAGATACTGTGTGTGTATATATATATATATATATATATATATATATATATATATATATATATATATTGTAGCAGAGCGTCCCAGAGAGAGCTGGGAAAAGTCCTGTTCGGGGTTTATACGTCTCCCAGGCTCCTCTCATACACATTCAGGGATCTCTGATCCATGATCCAGTTCGGGTCTTGGTCCTCTCCTCCAGGCTAATTTAAACTCACCTGAGACAGCCAGCGCTCTTGGCCTGGGAACCTCAGACAACTTCTGTCTAGGAGAGCAACAGGTTGGTAAAAGCTATTAAGCTGTGTATGTGGAAGCTGACAAGCTGTAGGCTTGCTCAGCCTGATAGTTAGGATCTGTAAATATTGTATAGTTAGTGCCGAGAAACGGCTAGGTTTTTGTTTGGCTATTTTTGTTCCTATTTGTCTTTGGAATACTGTATAGCACCTGTATATGGACTTGTATATATCACAAATAAAATCTGCACTGTTTGTCTCTACCTCTGGATTTGGTATCTGTGCCCGAAAGACTGCTCATCCCAGGGAGCTTTGTACCTGCTACCTGTCCCCCAGGTTATATATATATATATGTGACGGCCTCACCCCTCTCTCCCCTTCTCATTCTCAGCTTGTCTTTCTTCGTCTAGGGGTGTTGGTGCTGGGGGGAGGGACGAGACACACCACAGCCCATGTCCTCCATAGTGAATAGGTGAAGGCCAGAAAGATCGGGCTTTGTGTAGGTGTCCTAGAGTCAAGTCCTGTCCTTCGTCCCTGACTCCTTTGCTCCTAGTAACCAGAGTTCCACACAGTGAACAGGTCCAACACAGTTTTATTCTTCTCAGCGAATAAACACACAGCACGGTTAAGTTGGATTCTTTTGCAACAACTTAGTAGTAATGGGAATAGGTCGAGGCACAATCCTTTCCCTTCTTTAGCTAACCACTGTGGTATCACCAGTGGCGAATAGTCACTGCCACTGACTATGTGAAGTAGAACGTGAATTACCTTCGCTAGCACAGCCCCTGTCAGGGGAAGGAAATCCGTCCAAGGGAGATACCGGAGGCCTCTCTGTCACCAGCGATGCTGCGCCGGACTCTTCAGGGAAGTTCTGCACACCAGATCTCACAAACTCAGACACGGGCACCCAAGGAGTTAGGGCCCCCTCGGATTCCTCCACCCTCGCGGAACTCAGTCGAAGGTACTGTGCCCCAGGCATCCGCCATAGTACCTCACCCCAGGCTAAAGGTGCCTGAGATGGACTCCATCTCCGCTCCGGTCAGGTCAAAGGCACCTGGGCCCGGAACACCGGAACGCCAGCACCCAAGCTGAAGGTGCCTGGGTGCGGCCGCGTCCTCGGACTCTGCACTCTGACCCCGTGGTAAGGGCGTCCGCCCCTTTTTATCTCCTCTCCCTTTGCGTCACAGCGGGTTCCCCGCCCTGCTGTACCAGCTCCAGGGGAGGACAAAAAGGCACAGTCTTGCGGTGTGAGTTCACCTCCGGCCCCCGGCAACAATGCCACCTATAGGCCCAGGGAACCTCACACCACCAGAGTCCTCCAAGAACCATAAAAGGGTCTCAGATTCCCTAGCAATCAGTGCATCTGGGTTACACTACCACCCAGATGCTTCCCCTAAATTCAAATACCCGCTACATATACATTTTATACATTTTCAAGCTGCTGAACTTCATCAAAGTAATTACTCTCTGGCCAGTCCCTACTCTACTCTGCAAAAGGGCAAATACTTTCTTGTTTATGACATACTTTAGGCTCGGTTCACACCTAAACCGGCTACGGATTGCACAGCAAGGCTGTCCGTCCCTGTTCTCAGTTTCAGGGACGAAACAAGGCAGAATCTTTGCCTGAAATCGGCCCTGAAACGGATACAAAGACGTACAGCGTTTCTGTGCAGTGCGCTCCGCAGCCGCCCCGGAGACATTATTATTATTATACAGGATTTATATAGCGCCAACAGTTTGCGCAGCGCTTAACAAAAAAAAGGCAGACATTACAGTTACGTTACAATTTGGTACAAGAGGAATCAGAGGGCCCTGCTCATTAGAGCTTACAATCTCTCGCTTAAAAAGGGAGGGTCAATTGATACAAAATGTAATAGCTGTGGGGGATGAGCTTATGGAGGAAGTAAAACAGTGCTAGTTAGAAGCAGGATAAAGGGATTTTTATAACAGCTTACCTGTAAAATCCTTTTCTTGGAGTACATCACGGGACACAGAGCGACTTAGTCATTACTAATGGGTTATATAGATTACCTTCAGGTGTTGGCACTGGCCAATTCCAAACCGGAAGTACCCTCCCCTATATAAGCCCCTCCCACCCGGGAGCACCTCAGTTTTGTAGCCAAGCAATAAGTGTCCCAAAAAGAGGGGTGGGAGCTCTGTGTCCCGTGATGTACTCCAAGAAAAGGATTTTACAGGTAAGCTGTTATAAAAATCCCTTTTTCTTTTTCGTACATCACGGGACACAGAGCGACTTAGTCATTACTAATGGGACGTCCCAAAGCAATGCCAAATGAGGGGAGGGATACATAAGCTGGGCGCCATCAGGCATGAGGATCTTTTGCGGCCTGCAACACACTGCGCCCAAAGGCGACATCCTCCTGACTTCTAACGTCTACCTGGTAGAATCTAGTAAACGTGTGTACCAAAGACCATGTTGCGGCCTTACATACTTGAGCCAGGGAGGCCTGGTGATGCACTGCCCATGAAGTTCCAACTGCTCTTGTGGAGTGCGCCCTAACTTTGAACGGAGGCGGTCTCTTTCTCAAGCCATAGGCTTGTATTATGACCTGTCGAATCCACTTGGCTAAAGTAGATTTTGATGCTGCCTGACCCTTTCTGGGGCCTTCCGGCAGAACAAACAAAGAATCCGTTCTGCGAATCTGAGCAGTGGCTTTCAGATAAGCTTTAACTGCTCTTACTACATCCAAAGAATGTAATAACTTTTCCTCTACCGAGCTAGGTTTGGGGAAAAAAGAAGGAAGAACCACATCTTGGTTCAAATGAAACCTCGATACCACCTTAGGAAGAAAGGCTGGATGAGGACGTAATACTACTCTGTCCTTATGGACAACCAGATATGGCTCCTTACAGGACAAGGCGGCTAGTTCCGATACTCTTTTAGCCGAACAAACGGCTACTAAGAAAATCAATTTCCTGGTGAGAAGAACCAAGGAAATGTGTTGCAATGGTTCAAACGGTTGTTTCTGTAGAACCGACAGAACCAGGTTTAAGTCCCAAGAACATATGGGAATACTAACCGGAGGGCTAATACGCATCACTCCTTGTATAAAGGCTTTGATTGGTGAATGCGAAGCCAAGGGCCTTTGAAAAAATATTGACAAGGCCGAAATCTGACCCTTGATAGTACTCAAGGCCAGCTTCCTATCTACAGCCCACTGTAGGAAGTCCAAAATCCTCCCTATCACGTACTTACGTGGATGCCATTTCTTGGCCTCACACCACGTAATGTACGCTTTCCAGATCCTATAATAGATCTGCCTGGATACCGGCTTCCTGGCATTGATCATGGTAGATACCACAGAATTAGAGAGCCCTCTCTTTTTCAGAATGTGGGCTTCAATAGCCAGGCCGTCAAACCTAGGGCTGGTAAGGAAGGGTGGTATATCGGTCCTTGCGACAGCAGGTCCGGACGATGTGGGAGGGTCCAAGGACTCCTCACTGACATTTTTACAATCTCCGCGTACCATGCCCTTCGGGGCCACGCTGGAGCCACCAGAATCACTGGTTTCTTTTCTACCCTGATTCTGCGGAGTAATCGCGGTAACAATTGTGGCGGTGGGAATGCATATATCAGCTTGAACTGATCCCAAGGGAACACTAGGGCATCCGAGCCGCAAGCTAGGGGATCCCTTGTGCGGGACACAAATCTGTCCACCTTTGCGTTGAATCTGGATGCTAGCAGATCTACATCCGGTGTTCCCCACCGCTGGCATATTGCCTGGAAAACCTCGGGGTGAAGAGACCATTCCCCCGGGCATAATTGTTGGCGACTTAGAAAGTCCGCTCTCCAATTTTCCACTCCTGGGATGAAAACCGTGGATATGGCTGGGACATATCTTTCTGCCCACTCCAGGATGCAATTTGCTTCCCTCTGGGCTGCACGACTCTTGGTGCCACCCTGGTGATTGATATATGCCACTGCCGTGGCATTGTCTGATTGAATTCTGACAGGGGACCCTTGGAGTTTGGATGTCCATGCTACTAGGGCATACCGGGCTGCTCGTATCTCTAAGAGATTGATGGGCAGGGCCTTTTCTGCTTCTGACCACTTGCCCTGGAGAGACCATTGTTCCAGTACTGCCCCCCAGCCTATGAGGCTGGCATCTGTAGTGACCACCTTCCAAGAAACCGGACTGAAGGGTTTCCCTCTTTCCAGATTCTGGGGCACCAACCACCAATGGAGGCTCTTGCGAACGGAAGGGGACAGGGACATTGGTAAGTCTAAAGCCTGAACTTTTTTGTTCCAGGCTGACAGTATGGCCCTTTGCAAATTCCTTGAATGGAATTGACCGTAGGGTACCGCTTCGAATGAAGCCACCATCTTTCCCAGCAGCCTCATGCAGAGGCGTATGGATGGTTTTCTTTTTGTACCCACTAAGTGGGTCAAATCTTTTAAAGACGACACCTTCTCTGGAGGTAAGAAAATCTTTCTCTGATTTGAATCCAGCCTTAGCCCTAAGTATTCCAGACTTTTGACTGGTCTTAGAGCTGACTTGTCCCGGTTGATAATCCAACCGTGATATTCCAGATACTTGATTGTCTTGTGAATAGCTACTTCCAGCTTTTCCACTGAGTGGTCTATTAGTAGCAGGTCGTCTAGATATGCCATTATCGTTACACCCTGTGTTCTTAGATTGGCCAATAATGGGGCCAGAATTTTTGTGAACACTCGTGGTGCTGTGGCCAGACCGAAAGGTAAGGCTCTGAACTGAAAATGGCGCCCTTCTACTGCAAAGCGTAGAAATTTCTGGTGGGCCGGAAAGATGGGAATATGCAGATAAGCATCCTTTATGTCGATCGAGGCTAACCATTCCTGCCCTTGTAGGGCGGTGGCCACCGATCGGATCGACTCCATCCGAAAAGTCCTGATATTTAGGAACTTGTTTAGCCCTTTTAGATTTAATATGGGCCTCACGTCCCCATTTGGTTTGGGGACTGTGAAAAGGTTCGAGTAAAACCCGAATCCGCTTTCTTCCAGGGGAACCTTCATGATTGCACCTTGGAGCAATAGTTGTTCTAGTGCCAGAAGGAGGGATCCTCTCTTTTGGGGATCTCTTGGCACGTTTGACCTCATAAATTGGGCAGGAGGAGTGTCTTTTAACTCCAGCTTGTATCCCAGACTTACTACGGAGAGCACCCATCTGTCTCTGATGGTGTCCCGCCAGGTCTCTGTGAACAACTGAAGTCTTCCCCCCACCCGATTGAGTGGGGGCAACGCTTCATGACTTGGGGGGAGGTTTTGTACCTCTCTTGATCCAGGGCTTTTTGTTACCCTGTGATTGTCCCTGATTTCTGCCCCCTGAATTTGACCGCGGAGGCCGTCGGAACTGCTTCACAGCCGATGTGCCCGGGACTGGAGAAGTAGGCCTCTTAAAAGAAGGACTTCTACCCTTGTTCTTAACCGGTAAGAGTGAACTTTTACCGGCAGAAATTTTCTGGATATATTTGTCCAGATCTTCTCCAAATAAGCGTTCTCCATGAAATGGGAAGCTAACCAGCAGTTTTTTACAGGGAGCTTCAGCAGACCAGTTTTTGAGCCACAGAAGCCTACGCATATGTACTATAGACAGCGTAAAGCGGGAGGCCTGTTGGATTGTATCCTTTATGGCGTCCACCGCAAAACACAAGGCTCTAGGCAGGTCAGCTAGGGCAAGAGCCTGCTGATCTGGTAAGTCCCTTAAGACTTGTTTCAACTGATCTTTCACTGCTTGGCAGACTCCAATCGCTGCTACCGCAGGTTGTGTCACCATGCTTGCTGTAGAGAAAGCAGATTTTAGTAAAGACTCCAATTTTTTATCTATTGGGTCTTTGAACATTGGAACATTATCTAGTGGACATGTCAGTGATTTGTTAACAGAAGAGATGGCTGCGTCCACTGTAGGGACCCTCCATTTTTTTATGAACTTATCCTCCATGGGATAGATCACCGGAAATCTCTTGGGGGGAGCAAATATTTTATCAGGATGCTCCCAATACTGGTAAATAAGCCCTTCTAATAAAGGGTGGATTGGGAAGGAACAGACAGCCTGGGGAGCTTTTAGCGACCCCAGCGAGGAAACCGTAGTGGATGGTGGTTCCGCCAGAGGCATTTTAAATGCTGATCGGACCATATTAGTCAGAGACTGAACCCATAATCTTTCAGCCTGAGATGCTGAGAAAGGTTCTTCCACTGTTGATTCCTCCATAACTGAATCAACCTCATCCTGATCCCCTTCAGGTAGGTCGATCTCTGTGTGGGGCTGTTCCTCCACTAACAGGCACTCTGAAGGAGGAGACGGAGATCGGACGCGCTTTTCCTGAGACAGGGAAGCAGCGATCAATGCTGTTAATCTCTCTTCCAATCCTCCCAGAGTTGAGGATAAAACCTCCTCTGTTATATATACAGGAGCAGGTGGACTGGGGACAGCCGCAGCACCAGGCATTCCTGCGGGGTTTCTACGGCTACTGACCTTTGAATTCTCAGGGGAGATTGGTGCAGTACAAGCATGCCCAATATCCTCAGAGCCCGATGGAGACCCCTTTGGCTTCCTGGAAGATCTATTTCCGGAGCGTCTGGACGACATATCCTTTAAGCACAAAGCTGAGGTATTCCCGTCGTCATACACCAATTTTGCTGGTAATAGTCTAACACAGGTGCTGCTATATACCAGCTGGTGTCCACTAAAGTGCCTTTCTATGGGGATGCCTGCATCAACCGCCTCTGTGTGCCACTGTTTGTTGCTAGCTCTGTTTGCATCCAGCTGACACTTGTACTGTGTCTTTTAACTATGCTGGGACGCCCGCACATGCGCAGAAGCGCCGCGGCGCGCATCGAGCGTCATCCACCCGCCCCGCCCCTTTTTTTCATAGGAGGCGCGTGCACGCCCGTGCGCCATTGGCGCCCTTTTCGAAATCAAACAGGGGACTAGGAGCCAGGGCCCTTTTTGCCGGAGGGCCTGTGCGGTGGATGAGCGCAGCAACAGGGCAGAGGAAGTGGATTCCCACAGAGAAACTTACCAGCTGCCTGGATCTTTTGACTTGAGAAAACCAAAGATCCACATGACAAGAAAAATGGACTACAGCGGCCTCTAGTGGTTTAACACAGGTACCGCGGTCCCTTTTTTTTTTTTTTTCTTGACTACTATTAAAATTTTACATTTTCAGTAGTTACAGGCAAACACAGATATTTAGCGGGAATACCGTTAGGTAACAGACAGAAAGACAAATTAGGCTTGGGGGTCCCCCAATAGAACCAAGTTCCTGGGGGCCCCCACTTACCTGATCCCCGCCGCAGGACTTTGTTTGGTCCACAGAAGTCCAAACTTCACCTATCACGGCAGGCATTGTAATTAAACCTTCAGGGACCGGGTTCCCAAGGATTCCACTCCCCTGGACCTGTATAGCACCCTGCACAGACAACATCTTGGTCGTGGGTATGACCAGAGCTCTGGATCCCAGGGTCCAGCCCTCCTAAGAGAAGCATTACAGGCAAAACCTTGCTCTTCTGCTGCAAGGCCCGGGTACCGACCGTTTAGCTATGAAGCTTTTTTGGTGGGATCCGGAACAGCTTACTAAGGCCCAAAAGAACCTGTACGCAAGCCCAGTGAAAACACATGTTACTCTTTGGCCAACACCTTAGACACTGGCAAAAAACTGAGGTGCTCCCGGGTGGGAGGGGCTTATATAGGGGAGGGTACTTCCGATTTGGAATTGGCCAGTGCCAACACCTGAAGGTAATCTATATAACCCATTAGTAATGACTAAGTCGCTCTGTGTCCCGTGATGTACGAAAAAGAAAGGCTTCTTTAAAGAGAAGGGTTTTCAGGGATTGTCTAAAGATGGAAAGATTAGGGGACAGTCGGACAGATTGGGGTATGGAGTTCCAAAGGATGGAAGAAGCTCTGGAGAAATCCTGGAGGCGAGCATGGGAGGAGGTGACAAGGGAGCTTGAGAGCAGGAGGTCTTGGGAGGACCGAAGAGAGCGGCTTGGTTGGTATTTTGGGACTAGGTTAGTGATGTAGCTGGGGGCCGAGTTGTGGATTGCTTTGTAAATTATTGTTAGTACTTTGAATTTAATTTGTTGGGTAAGTGGAAGCCAGTGGAGGGATTGGCAGAGAGGGGTGGAGGACACTGAACGTTTGGTAAGGTGGATGAGTCTTGTAGCGGCATTCATGATGAACTGAAGGGGGGATAGTCTATATAAAGGTAATCCAATGAGAAGGGAGTTGCAGTAGTCGAGGCGAGAGATAACCAAGGAGTGAATAAGATGCTTGGTGGGCGTATTCTAGAAATGTTGCAGAGGCTAAGGCGGCATGATTTGGACAGGGATTGGATGTGGGCCTGAAAGGACAGTTCAGAGTCTAGGGTTACCCCTAGCACCCGGGCATGTGGGGACGGACTGATAGATGTGCCATTGATCTTGATAGAGAAGTCAGGGGAAGGGGCACGTGGGGGAGGAAATATTAAGAGCTCGGTTTTAGATAGATTCAGTTTGAGGAAGTGGTTTGACATCCAGGCTGATATGTCTGCTAGTAAATCAGTGATGCGTGAGGCGATTGATGGGGTGAGCTGAGGGGCAGAGAGATAGATTTGGGTGTCATCAGCATAGAGATGGTATTGGAAGCCATGGGAGGTTTTCAGCTGACCCAGTGAGGCGATGTAGATTGAGAATAGTAGAGGTCCAGGGACAGAACCTTGGGGGACCCCAACAGTGAGAGGAGTTGGAGAGGAAGAAGTGGGGTTGTAAGTGATGCTGAAGGTGCGATGAGATAGGTAAGATTCAAACCAACGGAGAGTGCAGCCATGGAGACCAAGCAAATTGAGTTTTTTTGAGGAGGAGGGGGTGGTCAACTGTATCAAAGGCAGTAGAAAGGTCCAAGAGTAGGAGTATGGAATAATAACCGTTGGTTTTGGCTGTTAGTAAGTCATATGTGAGTTTTAGGAGGGCAGTTTCTGTGGAGTGTTGTGGGCGAAATCCCGACTGAAGATCAAGAAGGTTATTCTCAATGAGGTGGCCACTCAGTCGGTTGTAGACTAAACGTTCAAGAGCTAGTCGCTCACATTCTCCTGCTATGCAAATTAAATGCTGGGAAATCCGCATCCAATTCGCATAGGTGTGAACCCAGCCTCAATGGATATACAGGGGTCAAATTAACTAAAACTGGAGAGTGCAAAATCTGGTGCAGCTCTGCATAGAAACCAATCAGCTTCCAGGTTTTTTTTGTCAAAGCTAATTTGAACAAGCTGAAGTTAGAAGCTGATTGGCTACCATGCACAGTTGCACCAGATTTTGATTGTACCAGTTTCAGTAAATCAACCCCATAGTATCAATATGGCCCTATGGCCTGCAGTATGCAATAGAGATAGAGAAGATATGTCTACTAGGTATGTAAGGGTGTATAGCAGTGTGCAAAGGGGTTAATTCAGAATTTTCAGTGTTAAAAGTCACACTCCCTTTAGCACCTAAACTTTTACATATATACAATATAAGCTTTTTGGATTTGAGCACAGACATATCTTCTTCATTTCTATTTCATAGAGCAGATCCACTGGCTGAATGAGAGAAACCTATTGATTTCCCCATCCATACCAAACAACACCTGCAGCTGTCAATATACATTACCTTATTGGATGCAGCCGCTGTTCGGCTGAGAAAATTCTGCCTGGCTCCTTCACATTTCAGATTGAAGTAGGATGGCTGAGAGTGGCTGACAGGGCCACCGACAGCTCAAATTTGCATTGTGTATGGTTAGCTTAAGAGATAGGACAGTATGCTGCTTAGCTCTAGGGCCCTGTGTGTGGAGTCAGTGAATTCAGTATTATGCATGATGCCTCCTGTGACGCACAATGAGGCCTTTGTGTGAAAGCCAGTTTGTTTGTGCAGAAGATAAGGCTGGGTCTCCGATGCCCCCACTAAAACTGGCCATAAATTAGTAGGTTTTCGCAAGAATATTCATACTAACATTTGTACGAAAATTCCCAGTACATTTGATGACTTGATGAATGTTGTTTGAAAAAGCTTTTAACATTGGATTATGGAATAAATGGACTTTTCCAAACAAAACCCACATTCACTGTATGAAATTTGTTAGTTCAAGAAAAGATTTCCATCCTGCTCCTTAGAATTTTCTTGTTACTGTGTTTTGAAAAGGAACGTGGACCAAAGATTAGAAAATTGAACAAACCATTCCTGAAACTAAATATTTCAAACTGAATTCTACTAATGTATGGTCAGTTTAAAATGGAACTAAACCCTCCTATCCTTTACAACCAAGAAAGCTGCCATCTTAGCCTCTGTTTGATCTGCAGTTGCCATGGTGCTGCACGTGATCAGTTATGACATAAGCTACTTGATGGCTTGCCAGTTCGCTTGAGAGCACAAACTGTGATAGTTATCATTCATGGCATGCCTTGAATATACCTGTTTTGGGAAACTGTTAAATTGATGAGTAAGAATTTCCGACAAAAGTTCGATGTGATCTTTTGGTCGAAAATTCCGACCATGTGTAGGCTCAATCTGACTTTTTCTGTCAGAATTTGCGACAAAAATTTGAGAGCTGGTTCACAATTTTTCCGACAAGAAAAGTTCTTGTCGGAAATTCCGATCGTCTGTATGCAATTCCGACGCACAAATAAAATGCATGCTCTGAATCAATTCGACGCATGCTCGGAATCATTGAATTTAATTTTTCTTGGCTCGTTGTAGTGTTGTGCATCACAGAGTTCTTGACGGAATTTTGTGTGACCGTGTGTATGCAACACAAGTTTGAGCCAACATTCTGTCGGAAAAAAATCCACGGCTTTCTTGTCGGATTTTCCAATCATGTGTACGCGGCATTAGTTCCATTTTGTGGAGCCCTGAGGAAAATGACTAGCTGAAGCTGGCAAGGTGTGATAACTTATCTAGGCTCAGATGTAGTAGATGTAAGTGTAGTTAGTATATAATGTTTCCCCCCCCTCTCGCTTTACCCCTAGCTTTGCAGGCTCAAGTCTTCCAATCTCCAGGAATGGGGTCTTAAAAGTTTATTCTCTCTTGAGAAGAGGAGATTAAGGGGGGATATCATCAACATGTATAAATACATAGGTGGTCCATATAGTGAACTTGGTGTTGAGTTATTCACTTTAAGGTCATCACAGAGGTTTTTTATAGGTAAATTTGATCCAGGCAATATTGATTGCCTCTCGGGGGATCAGGAAGGATTTTTTTCCCCTGCTCGAGCAAATTGGATAATGCTTTGCTGTGTTTTTTTTTTGTCTTCCTCTGAATCAACTGTGGGTGTAAGATTTTGTTCATGGGATTGTATGATTTTTTTTAATCCTTTTTATTGGTTGAACTAGATGGACTTGTGTCTTTTTTCAACCTGGCTAACTATGTAACTGTAAAGGGGGCAGTTGTGCATGTGTAATGCAATAGAAGTGGTTGGAGGTGGATTATATCGCCACAGACATGAATAGAAGCTTGTCCAAAATATTCCAGCATGCCCTATTGCCACCAATAAGTGAGTTTTAAGCCTCGTACACATGGCCGAGAATCTCGTCAGGAAAAAAAAGTTTTCCTGACGAGATTTTTGACAAGAATCTTGTCTCGGCCGAGTGTACACACGCTCGATTCAAAAGAACCACCGTTCTTTTGAATGGAACGAACGAGGTGACGTCATCGACTACGAGCATGCGCTCGTCACATTCAATGCCGCCGCCGCCATCTTGCTACACCCTACCTATGCCTAGGAAGCTACCGCATATGCGTCTAAGTCATTTCGAGCATGCGCGGGCTTCCGCGGCGACAGGTAAGCGTACACACTCTCGGGTTTCTCGTCGGGAAACAGGCCGACGAGAATTTCGACGAGAAAATAGAGAGCAGGTTCTCTATTTTTCTCGTCGAGATTCTGGACAGTTTTCTTGACGAGAAACCTGAAAGCCTCGTACACACGGCCGGTTTTCTCGGCAAGAAAGCTCTCCCGGCAGTTTTCTTGTCATTTGTTGACGAGAAAACCGGCTGTGTGTACGAGGCATAACACTTTCTAACATGAACAGTTCACTTTTTATCCAGTTTCATTGTATATGATCGTAGGTACTAAACACACTCTCACTGATGACAATCAAAGCAAATTTGTAAACTATGTGAGAACTAGCTTCAATTGATAGAGATTTTAAGGACATAGCCACGTGCTCTTCTTGCCTAATTGTATTAAAAGAAAGTTCAAAGTTCCAGAAATCAAAATCAACAGGTTTTTATCCAAAGAAATCCACATTCAGCTTCCCGGCTTACATATGCAGTACTTCTGTTCTGGTCTTATCCTTTAGGCCCTTTGTCTCCTACAGACAGTCTTCATAAATAACTCTGTGCACATAACCTGCAGCTTCTAGCTGCTCTGGCTTCCACCTGTCTCTTCTAGGTGGCGTCCTCCTGACTCCTGGCAGCGACCTCTCCTGTCTGCTGGGGTGAAGCCTAGAACCCTAGTCCTAACATTATAAAAAATCCCAGAGCACACCTGCACAATGTGATAGTGAGAGTCCCTGTCTCTGGGAAAATGGGTTTAAAATGGACACAGGACTCTCAAATAGTCAGTTTGAGAAGCTCCAGCGGAAGTTTTGTGAGCAGAGAAAACTATGTTTTAAGTTTTCACTGGATTTGGTAGGTCTGGATCAGGGGTTTTCTAGCTGGAACCTTGAAGACTCCAAAAAGCATTGGGTGGTATGGAGTCTTCAGTCTTGTGTAAAGGTTTTCCAGAAATTCTGCAGGTTGTGTGTGTGTCCAGCATACCTCCCAACTTTGTAAAGTCCCTTCGCGGGACATTCTGATGTCCCCTCTCCCCTGCCAACCAGAGTTGTTGAGCGGGAGGGGGGGGGGGGGTGATGGTTGCCGCCGGAACATTTAAGAAAAAAAAAAAGGACTTGCAAAAAAAAAATAAAAAAATTTTTAAGCGGGGGGGTTTGGGGCGCGGCGGGGGGCCGCCGATCGGGGGGGGGGGGATACTAGTGCGCCGATCACGGGGGGGGGCTCTTACCTGCTGCTGTTTCCTGCTGTGCTCCTCTTCTTCTCTTCATGTTTCCTGCTGTGCGGGAAACATGATAGTCTTGCGGGAGTGCGGGAAGGAGGAGCCTCTGCGGGTAAAACCCGCACAATCCGTGCCAGTTGGGAGGTATGGTCCAGGTGCACACACCCATTATAAGGCAGATCTGAGCATAGCTCAGAGGAGGTGGAGTAGGAGTTGGAGCAGTTGCTTCAGCCAGGAGGGAAGTGTGCTCCTGTTTAGGAACCAAGGCAATAACCTTGATACGGCACTCCACGTGGGAGAGGTTACTGAAAAATATAGACAAAACAGATGGAAAGATGAGCTAAACAAATCATGCATGATTTGAAAAAACAAAATTGAACTATTGAAGAAAAAAATAATTATTTGAAGGAGAAGATTTTAAAATCACTAAATAGAGCCAAATATCACCTCTATTTTTGGTTTGCAGTGTAGGAGCAGCTAATGTACATTCCAGTGCTTGACATCTTTCCCTTTTTTTTCTTTTTTGATGTTGCCATAGGCGTGCGCACAGGGTGTGCCAGGTGTGCTCAGGCACACCCTAATCACCCTGTACAGCACAGATTCCCCCTACTGCCCTGGTTCCCCCCTCCTTCCCCCCACAGCGCTTCCGGCTTCCCTACTCTCCTCTCCCTCCAGCTGTTGCTGCGGGGATGTTTTAGGATGAGTGGGGGAAGGGGCTGGTAAATATGTAACTTACTGGCCCCTTCCCTTTCATCGTGAGTGATCGGTACTATGTGTTTGATCTTTGGGGTGCACACCCTAATGCAATAGGCTGTGCACACCTATGGATGTTGCCAAATGTCTAAGTTTAATTAAAGGTTTAAAAAAAAAAAAAAGCACAAGGGACAGTACTTTACAGTCAATGCAAAGTGTCCCTTGTGCTGCTGGCTGGTCTCCTAGTTGAAATCTAAAGTCCTCTGCTCCCCGCCACACCCCTACAATGCTATTTTTCTGGTACTATGGGGGTTTATTATGAGTGCTGGACCTGTCATAGGCACTTGTCAAGAATGCCAACTATGCCTGTTTTTTCCGTCTCCTTCCTCCGTTCATTAACACTATAGCTTCCATGAATAAAACGTGCTCTATTCGCCCATCCTCCATTCATAGATCTCTTTTCATTGATGGAATCTAAAGTACAGCCTGTATGAATGGAGGATGGGAGTGGAAAGGGCAGGCATAGTTGGCACTCTATATAAGTGCTTATTACAGGTTCAGTGGCTGTATTTACAATGCAATGGGCAACAAGGACACTTCACATTGAATGTAAGCACCATTGTTTGTGCTATATAAAAAAGAAAATGAAAGTGGTTCTAAAGCCTAAACATTTTTTACCCTAATGCATTCCTTGCATTAAGTTAAAAAATGTTTAGGTACTGTTTTGACCCCTTTGAACGTCAGTCAGATTTTTATTGATAGCGTCATTGGGTGAGGCAATAAGGCCATACCCCTCCAGTGGGAAACATATTAGTAATAGATTTCTAACAGAGATTCTAACTAGTGTTGAGCGGACCCGAACTGTAAAGTTCGGGTCCGTACCGAATTTTGGCGTTTTCCCGACCCCGGACCCGGACCCGGATTTTGCGCTAAAGTCCGGGTTCGGGTTCGGATTCGGGAATTTAATGGCGCAGTTAGAAATGCTTCAGGGGCCAGCCAATCACCATTTGATTAGCTGGTGTGCCCTTAGAAGCCATCATAGCCATGCCTACTAATGGCATGGCTGTAATTGGTCAGTGCAACATGTGACCCAGCATGTGACCAGCTTCTATATAAGAAAGAGGCACACAGCACAGATCGTCACTCTGCTTTTAGACAGTGTAGGGAAAGGATCCTGGCTGCTGTTGCTGTGAGGGAGAGAATAGGAGTTAGTCCTGATTCTGCAATCTACTGATAGAAAAGATAGGGAGACAGTGTAGTGTAGTGTAGTGTAGGGGCAGGATCCTGTTTGTGCTTTCAGGGAGAGAGATTTAGATAGGAGTCCAGATTGAGAGATATAATAGCTCAGCGATCTGCATAGGTTTATCTGTTTGTGTTGCAAGCTCAGTGCACCAGCACTGCATTACGTTTAGTGATACACCTATTCCATACTGTGGCTGTATTGTGCTCTTGCTAAAAGACCTATTTTGGTCAGAAAAAAAAAAAAAAAAGGCACTTTATTGTGCTTTTGCTAAAAAGACCCATTTTTGGGCCCCAAAAAAACAAAAAAGGCACTTTATTGTGCTGTTGCCAAAAAAAAAACGGCACTTTGTTGTGCGCAAAAAAGACCTATTTTTGGGCAAAAAAAATATTTTGCAGTGTATATCTCTAGTTGTGTGAAATAACCAATTTCTATATATTTTTCTTGTACTATGCTATACTAAAAAAAAAAAAAAAACTTTTTTTTGAATAGCATTCTCTGCAGCTGTGCGATTCAGCGGTTATATACTGTGGTTGTGTTGTGCTCTTTCAAAAAACGCCATTTAGGGCCACAGAAAATATTTTGCAGTGTGAAATACACATGTGGAGGTGTGTAAAATAAACAATTTCTATATATTGTACAGTGCTATACAAAAAAAAACAACATTTTTTTTGAATAGCATTCTCTGCACTTCTATAGCTGTGCGATTCAGTGGTTAAATACTGTGGTTGTGTTGTGCTCTTTCAAAAAACGCCATTTAGGGCCACAGAAAATATTTTGCAGTGTGAAATACACATGTGGAGGTGTGTAAAATAAACAATTTCTATATATTGTACAGTGCTATACTAAAAAAAACAACATTTTTTTTGAATAGCATTCTCTGCACTTCTATAGCTGTGCGATTCAGTGGTTAAATACTGTGGTTGTGTTGTGCTCTTTCAAAAAACGCCATTTAGGGCCACAGAAAATATTTTGCAGTGTGAAATACACATGTGGAGGTGTGTAAAATAAACAATTTCTATATATTGTACAGTGCTATACTAAAAAAAACAACATTTTTTTTGAATAGCATTCTCTGCACTTCTATAGCTGTGCGATTCAGTGGTTAAATACTGTGGTTGTGTTGTGCTCTTTCAAAAAACGCCATTTAGGGCCACAGAAAATAAATTGCAGTGTGAAATACACATGTGGAGGTGTGTAAAATAAACAATTTCTATATATTTTCCTTGTACTGTGCTATACTAAAAAAAAAAACCTTTTTTTTTGAATAGCATTTTCTGTAGCTGTGCGATTCAGCGGTTACGTGCTGTGGGTGTGTTGTGGTCTGGCAAAAAACGCCATTTAGGGCCACAGAAAATATTTTGCAGTGTGAAATACACATCTGGAGGTGTGTGTAAAAAAACAATTTATATATATTTTCCTTGTACTGTGCTATACTAAAAAAAACAACCTTTTTTTTTTGAATAGCATTTTCTGCAGTTCTGTAGCTGTGCGTTTCAGCCATTACGTACTGTGGGTGTGTTGTGGTCTTCCAAAAAACGCCATTTAGGGCAAGATCCTAAATTTGGAAAATATGAGGGGAAGGTCAAAGGGACGTGGTGGCCCCGGTCGTGGTGCTGCTGGTGGAGCTCCTGTTGCAGGGAGAGGACGTGGTGGATCTGTGCCAGCTACATGCACAAGTGAAACACCTTCCTCAGGTGCGAGTAGGCGACCGAGCCTGCGGCGGTATTTTGTAATGCCTAATGAGGCTGTACCAATGTTTAGGCCAGGACAAGTACAGGCGATAGTAGATTGGGTTGCTGACAGTGCCTCGGGTTCCTTCACATTGTCTCCCACCCACTCTTCTGCTGAAAGATCAGAGTTGGCACCTGAAGCCCATGTCCATCAGTCTTTCACCTCACCCCCTTGCAAATCAGCCAAGCAGTCTGAGCCCCAAATCATGCAGCAGTCTCTTCTGCTTTTCGATGACTCTGTTAGCAGGGTTTCCCAGGGCCATCCACCTAGCCCTGCCCCAGAAGTGGAAGAGATTGAGTGCACCGATGCCCAACCACTTATGTTTCATGATGGGTACATGGGAGGACCATCGCAGCACGTCTCGGATGATGACGAAACACAGGTGCCAACTGCTGCTGCTTTCGCAATTGTGCAGACAGACATGGAGGGCAGGGGTGAAGACTGGGTGGAAGATGATGTGGAGGACGATGAGGTCCTCGACCCCACATGGAATCAACGTTATGCAGGTGACCAGTGTAGTTCGGAGGAAGAGGCGGTGGTCGCACAGAGCCACCAGCACAGCAGAAGAGGGAGCAGGGTGCAAAAACGGAGCATTCGTCCCCTAGACAGTACATCTGCTACTGCCCAACGCAGCAAGGGACCGAGCACACCAAAGCCAGGTCCAAGGACTTCCCTAGCGTGGCAGTTCTTCACACAGTGTGTTGATGACAAGACACGAGTGGTTTGCACGCTGTGCAATCAGAGCCTGAAGCGAGGCATAAACGTTCTCAACCTGAGCACAAGCTGCATGACCAGGCATCTAAGTGCAAAGCACGAGCTGCAGTGGAGTAGACACCTCAGAAACCAAGAAAGGTCTCTGGCTCCTCCTGCTTCCTCTTCTGCTGCAGTCTCGGCCTCTTCATCCACCTCTGTAGTGACAGTGGCACCTGTCACCACGCAAACAGAGGATCTGCCAGCAACACTACCACCTGGGTCACCGACCATCTCCACAATGTCCCATGGAAGCGTTCAGCTCTCTATCTCCCAAACATTGGAGCGGAAGAGGAAGTACCCCCCTAGCCACCCGCGATCCCTGGCCCTGAATGCCAGCATTTCAAAATTCCTGGCCTTTGAAATGCTGTCATTCCGTCTGGTGGCGACGCAGAGTTTTAAAAGCCTGATGGCATTGGCTGTCCCGCAGTACGTCGTGCCCAGCCGCCACTACTTTTCCAGGCGAGCCATCCCTTCCCTGCACAACCAGGTGGGGGACAAAATCAGGTGTGCACTGCGCAACGCCATCTGTGGCAAGGTCCACCTAACTACGGATGCGTGGACCAGTAAGCACGGTCAGGGACGTTATATCTCCCTAACAGCACACTGGGTAAATGCAGTGGCTGCTGGGCCTGAGGCAGATAGCGGTTTGGCGCATGTCCTTCCACCACCGAGGATTGCAGGGCGCTTCAGTTTGCCTCCTGTTGCTAACTCCTCCTTCTCCGCTTCCTCATCCTCTACCGCCTCCTCATCCATTCAGCGTAACACCTTCACCACCAACTTCAGCACAGCCAGGGGTAAACGACAGCAGGCAGTTAAAACTTTCCTGTTTGGGGGAAAATCCCCACACCGCGCAGGAGTTGTGGAGGGACATGGAACAACAGACCGATGAGTGGTTGCTGTCAGTGAGCCTCAAGCCCGGCCTGGTGGTGTGCGATAATGGGCGAAATCTCGTAGCAGCTCTGGGTCTAGCCGGTTTGACGCACATCCCTTGCCTGGCGCATGTGCTAAACTTGGTGGTCCAGAGGTTCCTTAAAAACTACCCCAATATGCCAGAGCTGCTGCAGAAAGTGCGGGCTGTGTGTGCGCACTTTCGGCGTTCTCACCCTGCTGCTGCTCGCCTGTCAGCGCTGCAGCGTAACTTCGGCCTTCCAGCTCACCGCCTCATATGTGACGTGCCCACAAGGTGGAACTCCACCTTGCACATGCTGGCCAGACTGTGCGAGCAGCAGCAGGCAATAGTGGAGTTTCAGCTGCAGCAATCACGCGTGAGTCGCTCTGCGGAACAGCACCACTTCACCACCAATAACTGGGCCTCCATGCGAGACCTGTGTGCCTTGTTGCGCTGTTTCGAGTACTCCACCAACATGGCCAGTGCCAATGACGCCGTTCTCAGCGTTACTATCCCAGTTCTATGCCTCCTTGAAAAAACGCTTCGTGCGATGATGGAAGAGGATGTGGCACAGGAGGATGAGGAGGAGGAGGAGGAAGCGGGATCATTTCAAAGGCTTTCAGGGCAGTCTTTCACAAGTGGCTACGAGGGTGGGTTCCTGCACCAACAAACGCCAGGTACACAATTGTCCGGCAGAAAGGGCACAGTTCTGGAGGATGACGAGGTGGAGGAGGAGATGGAGGAGGAGGAGGAGGAGGAGGAGCCATGTTCACAGCAGGGTGGCACTCAGACCAGCTCGTGGCCATTACTGGTGCGTGGCTGGGGGGATACAGAGGACACAGACGATACACCTCCCACAGAGGACAGCTTTTCTTTGCCTCTGGGCAGCCTGGCACACATGAGCGATTACATGCTGCAGTGTTTCCGCAACGACAGCCGAGTTGCCCACATTTTAACTGGTGCTGATTACTGGGTGGCCACCCTGCTGGATCCCCGTTACAAGGACAACGTACCGTCCTTAATTCCCTCACTGGAGCGGGATCGTAAGATGCGCGAGTACAAGCGCACGCTGGTAGACGCGCTGCTGGTGGCATTCCCACCTGACAGCGGGCGTACGGTGGAAGCACAAGGCGAAGGCAGAGGAGGAGGAAGAGGTCGCCAACGCAGCCGGGGCACCGGCAGCACCTCAGAAGGCAGGGTTAGCATGGCCGAAATGTGGAAAAGCTTTGTCAGCACGCCACAACAACCAGCACCACCAGCTGAGATGGAACGTCTTAGCAGGAGGCAGCATTTCACCAACATGGTTGAGCAGTATGTGTCCACAGGCCTACACGTACTGGATGACGGGTCTGCCCCCTTTAACTTCTGGGTCTCCAAATTGGGCACATGGCCTGAGCTTGCCGTTTATGCCTTGGAGGTGCTGGCCTGCCCTGCAGCCAGTGTATTATCTGAACGTGTATTTAGCACGGCAGGGGGCGTTATCACAGACAAGCGCAGCCGCCTGTCCAGAGCCAATGTGGACAAGCTCACGTTCATTAAAATGAACCAGGCATGGATCCCACAGGACTTGTCCGTACCTTGTGCAGAATAGACATGTATACCGGTGTTGTGACAAAAACTGTCCGGCCATCGGATTGTGCCCGGCCCGTACTGCGCAGGCGCAGCGCTTGCGCAGTACAGAGGACAAGGAGATTCACAAAATCTCCGAAGATGAACGGCGCCTGCGCTGTGAGTGCAGGTTCAAGCCCCACCATCCAAGAGGACATACGGTAGCACATAGTAACAGGGCCCCTCACGGGCTCGCTTTGATCGCGGCCTTGCTTGGCTCGGCTTGAACCACGGATGGTGTGGCCTTCACCTGAACTCAACACGCAGGCGCCGTTAGTCTTGGGAGATTTTTGAAATCCCCTTGTCCTACATACTCAGCAAGCGCAGTACAGGGCGGACACTATTCGACAGGGGACAGAATTCGACACATCACCGGCCTTACCCAGCCATTGTTGTATTTTTGAACCAGTGTTGGCTACCTCGTCCTCCTCCACCGCCGCTTCCACCTACACAGCCACATCCACCGCCACCTCAACCTCCTACTCCATATGGACCTCGTCCTGCTAGGCCAAGATTAAAATTTTTATTTTATTTTTTTGTAGCGCACAGATCCTTTCCCCCTTACCTGCCTTTATGTTGTTGGCTCTTCGCAGGAGGGAGAAAGGCACACCGCACTACCAGCCCGTATCATCCTATATAAAGAGGTTGAGCGGTGTACTTGACGGGCCGTGTCCACAGCCGGAGTCAAAACTCCTCCAGAGGATGATTCTCACCTCTACTGTAGGTAGAGGCAAGTCCTTTAATTGCCAGTAAAGTCAATGTCCACACCAGCTGAAACTCCAACTCTTATTCTCTCATGGCAAAATAAACTGTACTCAGATAGAAAAGGTTAGAGCAAAGAAACAGGACAGCTTAAGGTGTGGAGGAGGTCCAGGCACAAACGTAGCACATTCACTTCACTGCTTAGGTTTCTCAAACAGTTTTTGGCGCACGGTCTCTGCCACAGACATTGAGGTTGGTCTCTGCCACAGACCGGGTGTACAAGGCCCCTGCCACGGGCCTGGAGAACTTTGGTCTCAGCCACAGACCAGGGTGTATAAGGCCCCTGCCACGGGCCGGTTGAATAAGGCCTCTGATACAGTCAAGGTGACCTTGAGCTTCTCCTTCTACGAACCTAGCCCATATCAAGGGGAAGACATCTCTCCAGGGAGTCAACAGACCATTCCTTCACCGTGACTCCCGCATCGGTCCATCAGAATGATCCTCCCTTCCCTGGAACAGGGTCCCCTACACGAGGCGGCTCTGGACTCCAGGCTTTACTCCCGCCCCTAGGCCTCCATACCCAGGGCAGCAAGAACTCCAGGATAGTACCTCACCCCGGGCTAAAGGTGCCCGAGATGGAACAGGAACACATGCACCCAGGCCGAAGGCACCTGGGCGCGGACCCCACTGGACATCAGCCCCCAGGCCAAAGGTCTGCCCCTTTTATATGCTCTCCCGGCATGCATAGCAGGTTCCCCGCCCCGCTGTACTACTGCCAAGAGGGGACACAAAAGGCGCCACCTGTAGGCCGCAGGGAACTGCACACCAATACTGTCCCCCGATTACAAAATGGTCCATGAATCCTACAGAATTAGGGTATTTGAGCCTATTTACCACTCAAACACTTTCCTTAAATTTAGCACCCCGCTACATTTTTATTTCAAAGTATTTTATTTTCCCACTAGCTTATCCATTAAATTAAAAAATTTATTCCAGAAAGGGCGTATTCTGGGGCATTCCCACCATATGTGTGGCATTGTGCCGTTGAGTTTCTGAGGTTCTTAATGACTTCCTGTACCTCTTCTGCTGAAAAGGGGGCCTCCAGCATATTTTTTTATTTTTTAATTTTTTTTATGTTCTTTTAAGTTATTTCCTATCCACATTTGTTTGCAGAGCACTTGCCATGTTCTTAACAACATTTTGCTGCCATTTGCAGCCCTCTAGCCCTTTCCATTACTTTTTTAGAGCCTTTTTAGTCGTCAGAAGTCCGGGTCCCCATTGACTTCAATGGGGTCCGGGTCCGGGTCCGGGTTCGGGTTAAAGTTCGGTCCCGAATCCGAACTTTTTTCCGAAGTTCGGCCGAACCCGCCGGACCCGAATATCCAGCTACCCGCTCAACACTAATTCTAACCCTTCCCCATTCTATCCAAAATCCAAAGAAAGCATTCAGGCTGGAGATAGGCTTTTACATATGGATTGACCTGTTTTATTTTTGTGGACTTTAATATAAATTTGTCATGTGCTACAAATAATTCTTATTGTCTTATCATCTTATAAGGGAGGGTGTTGCAATTTCCTCTGGACTGCACTCTCTCTATCTAAATTACCTTCCCGATGATTCAGAACTTTCCATTGAACAAAAAAGGAGAAGTCAAGATTATTAATATATATCCTTTTAGAGGGCATATGCTGACACCAAGACATATTATTGAAAAAGCAGTGCAAATAGTAGTAATGGCAAGTAAAGTGCGAATAAACTGACCCTGTAGCTGAAGAAAGAACTCCTGTTGTCGAAGATGCTTTATATTTATGGTGTCTGGTCCAGCATGTGTTTGTAGAATCTTCACTCTGACCTGATTAATGTTCACATCTGACATGCTTCCAGGTGTCTCGGATGCCTGCATCCCCCAATGCACCATGTGGTTTTCCCCATAGTGCAATTAGGGGGAGTCAGGCATTGAACACACTCAGAAGTGTCAAAATAAAAGATTGTATGAAATATGTGTTTAAAAATAGAGGGGCTTTAAGTTTAAGGCAATAATAATTATTAAGGCATTAAAAAATCTACAAAAAAATTAGAAATTACAACTTTTTACTAATTCTTCAATAAAAGCAAGCATGGCTAACTTGTGGGCAGGTCACGCCCTCCGTGTTTCCATCATTGTTGAGCGCTATACAACCAATTTGTATCAGATTAATTTAATACTCCTTACTACCGATTCGTATCGGATTCATTTCATACATTTTTACAAACTGATTCGTATCAGATACATTGCATAGGCCGACTCTGCCAACTCACTGCGTGTCCGTGTAGTTGTGCTTTCGAGATCGTTCGTAGGTTTTCGTTGATCGTCCACGCTCGCTGTCGCAGGTAGGACTTGTTGTTACCGTTCTTATGAACTGAACCGCTGCCTCATGTTCCCCTTCGTAAAACCGCCTACGGCTTTGTGAGTCTTACTCGCTCGATTCTATGCATTTGTACTCACCGCCTAGCTCTGGTCCCTATTCGAGCCCAGTCACGTCCGCAACGTAACAACTCATGGTAGCCCTCCAATCGGCACCATTCGCATCTTACCGGCTAGCTGGTACCAACGGTACAAATAGCACGCAAGCCACTTTCGAATCAAGTCGCTTAACAGCGCATGGTCTCGAAACCTGCATCTCACACGCCACACTTTCTACAAAACCCACTCCACCTACTGATCCCCTACACCTCCTATGGAACACTCACTTCACCCAACTGACGCCCTACACCTCTTACTGGATACCAAGCACTCACCAATCAGCTGATCTGAATCGAGTCGCAAACATCGGCCCTACGATTCGGATCCTTGGAAATCACAAGCCCCTTCAACCACTAACACCAATCAGTCGATCCGAGTCTAGTCGTAACATCGGCGCAACGATTTGGATCCGGCACATAAGCCCCCTCATCACCTAAACATCTACAGCCGATCCAAATCCAGTCGCATCATCGGCGTAACGATTTGGATCCTCGGGTATCCGAAACTTCACCAACCGATCCGAGTCCAGTCGCAGCACCGGCTCAATGATTCAGATTCTTGGCAAAACAAACCTCACCGACTGATCCGAGTCCGGTCGCAGCACCGTCTCAATGATTCAGATCCTCGGTAATACAAACTTCACCTACTGATCCCAGTCCAGTCGCAGCACCAGCTCAACGATTCGGATCCTCGGCAATACAAACTCCACCGATCGATCGAGTCCAGTCGCGATCCCTCACAAACAAACCCCACCGGTGCTCACACCCCAGCCCAGTTCGAACTAGTCGCATCGGCATTACGAATACAGTGGAACTTACGATTCAGATCCCCAGCCTCACGTTTTATCAAAGCATTAACATTCACATCTCGCTCCATCTATTTGTGCAATGTTGCGCACGGTCATTCCTACATACTTATAATTCCGCTAACTTTGTTTTTGCCTTTTCGAATAAGGCTGCTTCCTTGCAATCGCTGCAAGCATTTCAGCAAGTGGCTCAAACTGCCCACTCATCTCCAGTAGCAACACGGCTGCTCACCATTTTCTCTGTCGCTTTCCCCTTTTTAGGCCAGTAGACTTCCAGTTGGTCCACCCTGCACCAGGTTTGGACAGTATCCCCCCCCCAAAAAATAAATAAATAAATACATTCTCGAGGGCTTGCATCTTCACCAGGGGGCCAGCTTCTGCCCGAACAGCTCTTTGCAATCCCCATGGTCAAAAAAAATAAAACATTTCCTATGTCACCTTACTTCAGGTTCCCGGTTGACTCAGTTCTCGACCTCAACCAAGACTTCACTACTAGGGCATCAAGTCAGGTGCGTAGTTCAAAGGGATCCCCCCTTGCTTTTCTCTTAAACACTCTATCACGACATATTTTACTTCACATACACTTGCTCCCGAGGCGTTAGTAACTGTCACATACTTCTGTGCACTTCACTCTGTTTTCGAAGAGCGATCCGAGATCCTTCACCACGCAGACAAGGTCGCCTAACGTCCAGCTTGCTGGCAATGCAAGCGTTAGCAGACCGAGCACATGTCAATAAACTACAGATCGCAACATTCCAACTTAGAATACCAGACTTTAGCTACCCGCTAGACTTGTGCACAACGGAAAAATTTGTTTTAGTTTCGGTCCTGTTAATTCGTAATCGTTCGTAATTTTGCTAGACGGGATTTTTCGCGTTCAGACTAATTCGTATTTTCGCAAGCGACATTTTTCGTTGAATCGGAATGATTCGTATTAATGTAAGCCTTATTTTTAGTTGATTTATAATTCGTAGTTTCGGTAGAGTACATTGTTTTTCGTTGATTCTGGACACATATATATATATATAGTGCCGTTGTACGTCACCGCGCTTTGCTCGAGCATTTTTTTTCACGATAGTGTGTAGGCTTGAGAAGAATCACGTCGAGAAAAACACAGTTTTCTCTTGTCATCCATGGACTGACACAGCGTGTCTTATACACCTTTACACTTGGGTTATGTCCCTGCTTGCAGGAGAAGACCTAGGCAGAATGTGAGATGTTATACATACATTCTAAACAGCCAGAGCTGAACAGCCCCGCCCAGGGGGGCGGTCCCTCCGGACATAACCCTCCCACTGCAGTCAGCAGACCTCAGTTTTTTTCTGCCTAGCAGAAGGAGAAGACGTGGCTCTCTCAGGAGCCAGTCTCCTGACCTATTTTTATTCCTTTTGGAATTTTTTTCCTATTTTATTCTTTTGAGATCTTCTATCAACTGTCGGCTGGGCAACAGGTTGGGTACAAGATATCCTCGTAGTCTTCCCTGTCCGACCATCGAGCGTGCTGATCCTCGCCTTGTGTGCGTGAGACTCAGTTCACGACATGCCCCACGACTCCAGGGGTGGCCGGTGGGCTTCCAGCTCCGCGGTCCTCTCAAGATAGAACAGTCCGGCTGTATCTTTCGCGGTGGACCGGGCCGACAGCTACTCAGTACCGCACTGTGATAGTTCTGTCAGAAACACACCAGTGGGTCCCTCAGGGGACGGGTAAGTAGTCTCTCCTGGCTGCAGGTGAGTACATGCTGTGTGTTTCTTGTGTGGGGGATTTCCCTGTCTCCCCCTGTGTTTTTTAATGTCACTCTCTGTTCACTAGTGCTGGCGCTGTACTGTGTGGGGTGCCTGGGGGCCATACTGTCCTGGGGGGGGGCTCATGCTGCTCTGCATTCGCTGGGGCTGTTTTGTTTTTGGATGTGAGGGGCCTGGGCGCCGTTCGGCGCCATGTTTGGTGTGTGTGCTGATTTTACATTGGCGGCCATCTTGCCGTGGCCCGCCGGAGCACATTGCGGCGGCCATTTTCTTGTAGCCGCACGTTTTTCTAGCACTAGTTTGGCCTCTAGCGCTGCTGGGAACGGCGCGAATCTCCTCACACTCTCTCCTCTCAGCTCACTCACGCTGAGCAGCGCGGCGCAGTGAGACAGAGCAGCAGAACCGAGCGGTCCTGGTCAGGTTGGTGGGTTCCCTGGGCATTCCCCTACTTCAGTCAGCACAGCCTGTGGGTGGTCTCAGAGAGGGACATTATGGAGTCAGAGTCACCAGCTTCCCCTCACATGCCAGAGGCAGCAGCCAGTGCTCCAGCACCTGCGGTCCCTATGGACCAGTTGTCGGCAGTCCTGGAATCATTTCTGACCAGGATGGAAGCTGTGTGTGAGCACAAGGGAGCAAAAAAGTGCCCTCTCCCCACTTTATCTCCACAAGGGGAGTGCTCTGATTCAGATATGGGCCTAGCTATTGCTGCTCAGGACCCTAGCTCTGAATATTTGGATGGTTTTGAACAGGACATTCCTTGTGAGGAAGACTCCAGTTCTGAGTCAGTAAATGACAGGGCGCTTGTTAGTGAACTCATTGATGCTGTGAGGGACACTCTCAAGCTAAATGCTGCGACCGCAGAACCTCAGGCGGATACAGTCTCCTTTGGTTCTTTTAAGACCAAGCCTTCTAAAAAGGTTTTTCCATATGTACCTTTCTTTGACCAGCTCATTGACCAGGTCTGGGAAAAGCCGCAGAAGACTTTCATGGTCCCGCGGCATTTGTCTATTAGATACCCCTTTGAAGACGCCCTGCTTAAAAAGTGGGCTTCTCCCCCGGTGGTCGACCCTCCAGTCGCCCGTTTAAACAAGGCCACCACTCTCCCGATGGAGGGGACTCCTGCGTTTAAGGACCCCACTGACAGGAGGTCAGAAGTGGTGAGTAGAGCCATGTTCGCCTTGTTGGGATCAGCCCTACGGCCCGTAGTAGCGACGACCCTTGTGTCTCAGACACTCACGGAATGGGCAAAAATTTTGCACCAAACTGTGCAGGAGTATAACCTTCCTCCAGACACTATTGCTCTGGCCCACCAGATGGTGCAGGGTCTGATATATGTGTGCGACGCCACGTTGGACGCGGCCCCTTTAATATCCAGGGCCTCTGTCTCGGCGGTGGTATTGCGTCGTCTCATCTGGTTGAAATGCTGGTCTGCTGACCTAGCCTCTAAGAAGCTCCTGACGGATCTACCTTTTAAGGGTGGTAGACTTTTTGGTGCTGCTCTGGATGACATCATCAAGGATGTCACGGTAGGTAAAAGCACTCTCCTTCCTCAAACTATCAAGGGTAAGGAGGCCCGACGTAAACCGGGTCCTTCCTTTCCAGCAAAAAAGGTTTTTTTTTTCGTCCGTCAGAGTCCACGGGTAAGCCATCCCAGACTGACAACAGTGCGGCTGGCGGGCACAAGCGCCCCTGGGTGCGTAAGCCGAACAAGCCGGCTCCCAAGCCCGCCTCCGCGTGAAGTCTTGCCCCCGCCCGTCTCTGGGGTGGGGGGACGACTTTGCAGGTTCACGGATCGGTGGACCTCCCGGATCTCCGACCGGTGGGTGTGCGAGGTGGTCACCTCAGGATACAGAATAGAGTCCCGCTCCTGGCCCCCAGACAGATTCTTTCCCTCAAATCTCCCTCTCCTTCTTGCCCGTCGGGCAGCCCTCTTGGGGGCTGTACAGGATTTGATCGGGTCCGGAGTAATTGTGCCGGTTCCGTCCCAGGAGAGGTTTCAGGGGTTCTACTCGAATCTGTTTGTTGTTCCAAAAAAGGACGGGGTTCGGCCAATCCTGGACCTCAAGGCCCTGAATGCCTTCGTGAAGGTGCAAAAATTCCGCATGGAATCCATTCGCACGGTGATCGCTACACTCCATCAAGGGGATTTTCTGGCATCCTTGGACATCAAGGACGCCTACTTGCATGTTCCGATCTGCGCAAGCCACCAGAAGTTTCTGCGCTTTGCGGTCGGCGAAGTCCACTATCAATTTGTGGCTCTTCCCTTCGGCCTAGCCTCGGCACCGAGGGTGTTCACCAAGGTGCTTGCTCCGGTCCTAGCTTTGCTGAGACAGCGAGGCATTGCTATCGTGGGCTATCGTGGGCTATCTGGACGATTTTCTTCTAAAAGCAGACAGTGGCTCAGAATTGGAAGAAAGTGTGACTATCGTCAGTCAGACCCTCAGGGAGTTTGGGTGGCTCCTGAACGTTCAGAAGTCGGTTCTAGTCCCGACTCAGCGTCTGGAGTATCTAGGTCTGATTCTGGACTCCTTGGAGGCAAGAGTCTTCCTACCTCCAGACAAACTACTGACACTTCAGTCTGCAGTACGGGTGCTGATGTCCCGAAAATGGTCGTCAATCCGCTTTTGCATGAGAGTCCTGGGACTCATGGTGGCCTCCTTCGAGGCCGTTCCTTATGCCCAAGCGCACACCAGGGCTTTACAGAAAGAGATCTTGTCTACTTGGGACAAATCCCCGTTGTCCTTGGATCTTCAGATCCAGGTGAGTCACCTGGTCAGGGCGTCCCTGACGTGGTGGTTGAGGTCCCCGGCTCTTCGGTCCGGGAAGTCGTTCCTCCCCATCCAATGGACGGTGATCACGACGGACGCCAGCCTGACGGGCTGGGGGGGAGTCTGGGGAGTCCTGTCGGCCCAAAGGCTTTGGACTCCGGACGAAGCCCTCTTACCGATCAATGTGCTGGAGATACGGGCAATCAGACTGTGCCTCTCCTCATGGTCGGAGAAACTACAGGGTCACTCCATCAGGATCCAATCGGACAACGCCACAGCAGTGGCGTATGTCAACCATCAAGGGGGGACTCGGAGCTCAGCTGCGGCTTCCGAGGTCGCCCGCATCCTGAGGTGGGCCGAAAGAAGCGTGCCGGCTCTGTCGGCCGTCTACATTCCGGGCGTAGACAATTGGCAGGCGGACTATCTAAGTCGCCAGACGCTGGACCAGGGAGAGTGGTCCTTGCACCCGGAGGTCTTTCAACTCCTTTGCAGACGGTGGGGCACGCCGGATGTGGACCTGATGGCCTCTCGACTCAATCGCAAGGTGTCGAGGTTTGTGGCCAGATCCAGGGATCCCTGGGCGGATGCCTCGGATGCGTTGGTGGCCCCATGGGGTCAGTATCACCTGATATACGTTTATCCTCCGCTGCAGTTGCTCCCTCACCTGCTCCGCAGGGTAGCGACCGAGGGAATTCCGGTGATCCTCATTGCTCCGGATTGGCCTCGGCGTCACTGGTACGCCGATCTGGTACGTCTCGTCGCAGACGTTCCCTGGCGGTTACCAATACGGGGGGACCTTCTGTCTCAAGGTCCTATATTTCATCCTGCTTTACAGTCTCTGGCTTTAACGGCATGGTTATTGAAAGCCAGGTGCTGAGAGACCGAGGTCTCTCGGATTCGGTCATTTCGACCATGTTAAGGGCACGGAAGTCTTCCTCCAGAAAGATCTATCACCGTACTTGGAGAGCTTACATCGCCATGTGCGAAGAGCTGGACTGGCGCCCACGAACGTATTACGTTCCCAGAATCCTGCATTTTCTGCAGCGTGGCGTGACCCAAAAGCTCGCTTTGAGTACCATTAAGGGTCAGATTTCGGCCTTGGCCATCTTCTTTCAGCGACCGCTGGCGGGTCATCCCTTGGTTAGCACCTTTGTGCAGGGGGTTCGCCATGTGCTCCCCCCTGTCAAGCCTCCTCTCCCCCCGTGGGATCTGAATTTGGTGCTCTCGGTCCTCCAGGAACCTCCCTTTGAAAATATTAGAGATATTCCCCCTCTTGACTTTGTCTCAGAAGGTGGCCTTCTTGGTGGCCATTACTTCCATTAGACGAGTGTCTGAATTGGCGGCCTTGTCCTGCAAGTCGCCCTTTTTGGTCATCCATAAGGATAAGGCGGTGTTACGTCCGCGACCTTCTTTTCTGCCAAAGGTGGTCTCGGCCTTCCACTTAAACGAGGACATTGTCCTCCCGTCCTTGTGTCCTCACCCATCGCATCCCAGAGAGTTTGCGCTTCACACTTTGGATGTGGTACGAGCCTTGCGGGTGTACCTGTCTGCTACTGCTTCTATTCGGAAGTCTGACTCACTATTTGTGGCTGTCTCTGGTCCAAAACAGGGCCAAGCGGTTTCGTCTGCCACCATTTCTAGGTGGATCAGACAAACCGTCATTCAAGCTTATGCTCTCAAGGGGCGGGCGCCTCCCTTTCCGGTTACGGCACATTCCACCAGGGCAATTGGTGCTTCCTGGGCTTTCCGACATCAAGCGTCGGTTGCACAAGTGTGCAAGGCGGCGACCTGGTCGTCTGTTCATACCTTTTCTCAGTTTTATAAGGTTGATGTGGCTGCATCTTCGGATGCTTCCTTCGGCCGCAAGGTGTTGCAGGCCGCTGTTTGATGTTGCAACTCCTCCGTTGAGGAGCTCTGCCTTGTTTGGAGTGAAGTTTTTGGTTTTCCATTTATACTGCTCCCATCCCTCTTGACACTGCTTTGGGACATCCCACGTGTAAAGGTGTATAAGACACGCTGTGTCAGTCCATGGATGACAAGAGAAAATAGGATTTTTGTACTCACCGTAAAATCCGTTTCTCTGGCATCCATGGACTGACACAGCACCCACCCTTCTTTTTAAGTTTGTACTGCTTTATGAACTGAGGTCTGCTGACTGCAGTGGGAGGGTTATGTCCGGAGGGACCGCCCCCCTGGGCGGGGCTGTTCAGCTCTGGCTGTTTAGAATGTATGTATAACATCTCACATTCTGCCTAGGTCTTCTCCTGCAAGCAGGGACATAACCCACGTGTAAAGGTTTATAAGACACGCTGTGTCAGTCCATGGATGCCATAGAAACGGATTTTACGGTGAGTACAAAAATCCTATATTTTTCAATGACATTAAAAGTGGTTATTGTGCTTCGAATGGATTCGTACATTCGTAACTTTTTTCATAACAAATTATGCCGAAGACATTCGGGCATTAACTATTTGCGATATCATTTATTTCGGATTCGGTTTTATTCATAATTGCTTTGTTCGGAAATTCGAATGCTTCCGAATGTCCGAAAGTTGCAAAAATCGGCCGAATTTCGATTCGTTACGAAACTAATTGCACAAGCCTACTACCTGCCCCAGTCCGCCCTGGGGGCTCTGGTTCATTAGTCTATGCTGAGCACAGACGGGCACCTGAGCTATCGGCAGTGTTGTAACTAACGCCGTTTAAATAAATGGCCGTTAGGTAACGTAGCCACTTTTTGGAGTAACGAGTAATCTAACTGATTACTCTTCCCCTCATGGCCCCGCCGTTCCCATTACTTGGGCGGCGTTACCCTAATTACATCTACTCGCCGCAGCCGCCGCGAGTAGATGTAATGTGACATTAAATAACTATATAAGGGAAAAAGTTGCGCTACTGGGTGAACGAGTGATAAAATGGCTGCCAGCATCAGCAATTAGACATATTGCAAAAATAGAAAATGGAACGTACAAAAAATGTAGCGCCTAAAAAACAGAATAATTTTATTTTTTTTATTTTTAGGCCTCATGCCCACAGACGTTTTTACAGCTGCGTTTTTTACAGCTTAAAAACGCCTGTCCATGTTGTTGTATAATTTTTTTTTTTCGAAAAAACAAAACAAAAAAAAACGTCGAGCTTAAAAACGCAATCGCTGCGTTTTTTTTTGACGCTTTGCGTTTTTTTTTATGCCTAACGCCGACGCTGAGGAAGGCACTGGTCCTGGGTTTTTTTACAGCTTAAAAACGTCTATGCTATTTGCAGCTCAAAAACGTCTAGGTGGGCATGAAGCTATAGATTAACATGGACAGGCGTTTTTAAGCTGTAAAAAAACGCTCAAAAACGCGGCTGTAAAAAGGTCCGTGGGCATGAGGCCTTATTCTGTTTTTTAGGTGCTGCATTTTTTGGACATTAAATAACTGCAAGCCGTCGTCTGCCTACCTGATCAGCGTGTCATGCAGACAGATGGCGGCAATTGCAGTCTTCAAAAGCCGCGCCTCCCGAGTCCTCGTCGTCTGTGATAGGCGGAACACTCAATTTCCCAGCAGGCAGTGTTCCGCCTATCACAGACATCCTCTCATCCTCGTCTGTGTTATGAGGATGAGCGGATGTCTGTGATAGGCTGAACACTGAATGCTGGGAAATTGAGTGTTCCGCCTATCACACACGAGGAGGACTGGAGGAGGCGCGGCTTTTGAATAATGGAATGGCCGCCGAGAGTCCGGACGCCGCCGATCTGAGGTACTGTACACAGGCACAGTGAGGCAAGGGCACAGTGAGGCAAGGGCACAGTGAGGCAAGGGCACAGTGAGGCAAGGGCACAGTGAGGCAAGGGCACAGTGAGGCACGGGCACAGTGAGGCTTGGGCACAGTGAAGCTGAAGCATAGGCACAGTGAGACACGGGCACAGTGAGGCATTGGGCACAGTGAGGCATTGGGCACAGTGAGGCATTGGGCACAGTGAGGCACGGGCACAGTGAGGCATGGGCACAGTACCAATATTATTTATTGTTATCCCGCCTATTATTTTTATACACTGAAAAAAATACATATATAATCATCCTTCTACCGCCCCGCCCCCGCCCCCCGTGTATATATAATATAACCAATATAGTTACTTTGCTGAGTAACTAATTACTTTTTCAATGTAGTAACTGAGTGAGTAACTCCATTACTTTTTGGAAGAAGTAATTTGTAACTGTAACTAATTACTTTTTTAACGTAAGATGAACAACACTGGCTATCGGTTACCTAGCCAGTCACCTCCTGGCTCACCTTGGTTGCCAAGCATTCTTTTGAGTTTTCTAAAATCACACTTAACAGCGCTCGCACGCAAACTAGCTGTCACTACACCTGTCATTCCTTGTCCTGTCCTTTTGTTTTCCTTCTGCCTTTCATCTTATATACCCAAAACGCATCTATCTCCTCCTACCTTTCCAAACTTTCCTTAAACATATGCATTTTCCCTGCCTTGGTTTTAGCCGATGCCACGTCGCAGGCCAACAATGATGACTTTGCCTCCGCCCCGCCGTCTCCCCAGCAAGCAGCGACACTCAGTCTCCATTCACCACCGTCGTCCCCGTGCCTTCACTTACAGGTACGCCCGACATCTGCACGACTGTCTTCCCTGCACACCTTGTCCGCTAAGGCAGCAGCCAGACTCTCTCAGTTCCAGATTACTACCAACTGGAGCACCATCGATACAGAGCTGTTCTGCCGCCATTTTACCGGCCTACGCTCTCCACTCTGCGTTAACTGCCAGTCTTCCACCCATACAGCAAACTGGCGCTCTGAGTTGGGTGGCAGACACCTCCCCAGCTTTTCCCCCACCTCTAGTGCCACTCAAAATCCAAGTTTAAACTCCCTCATACCGCGTACACACGATCATTTTTCCCGTCGGGAAAAATGACATTTTTCCCTTTGGACGAGAAAAACGATCGTCTGTGGGCTTTTTGCCATTTTTCCCGACGGGAAAAACGGCATTAATCACGACGAGAAAAATTAGAACATGCTCTAATTTTTCTCGTCGTGATTCCTGTCAATTTTTTCCACGGCAGTTTTCCCATAGGGAAACACTGCCGCGGAGCCTACACACGGTCATTTTTCTCGTCAAGAGAAAAAATGACGGGAAAAACGGCCGTGTGTGGGGGAACAAGCCGTTCCCTCTTTTTTCCTGTCATGATTCACGGCGGTGTTTTCACCGCCGTGAATCACGATCGTGTGTACGCGGCATTAGAGCAGTTCTCCCTTAAATACTCATTAGTAGACCTAGCTATCCAAGCTTTCATTAGTATAGGAGCAGGCACTTGGCTGTCCAAAGCGGACATCTCGGACACCTTCGAGTTACTACCAATCGAGCCACACCTCACCTATGGCACAGAATCAAGTGGAAAGGCTGTATTATTTCACCACTAAATTGACCTTTGGCTCCAAAAGCAGCCCATGGCCGTTTTATATATTCGCCCAGTCCCTTTCCTGGATCCTGTCACATCACGCATGTTCTCAGAAAATGATCCACTATCTAGACGACTTTCTGCTCACCGAGAAACCTAGCGAGCCCAAGTAGATTTAAACAGCTTGAGAGAGGTGTTCAACAATCGGCCAGGTGCTGGGGCAGCACCTGGCCAAACAGTGACGTTTGCCACAGACAATCAAGCCACAGCCAGTATCCTAAATAAAGGCAGGTCCAAGTCCCTGGCCATTATGTCTTTCCTGCGCAAGCTGGTGCAACTATCTTTACAACATCAATTCAATGTCCTCTGTATCTACATCCCAGGCAAATGCAATACCTCGCCCGACGCACTATCCTGTTTTAACTTTGCGATATTCTTTTCACAGGAGCCTGGAGCCGACCCGACCATGTATTTTATCCCACATTGGTTGCAGCTAAACCCTGAATTAAAACAAGACCTCCACAATGCTACCTGCCTCATCAATCTATCCTTATCTCCCAACAACCTGAAGGCCTACCGTACTGCCCGGAAAACCTATGACAGGTTCCTAGCCTCCAACCCCGAGGCAGTTTTAGGAGATCTCAACCCCATCCTGGCCTTCATTTCATACTGCCACACACAGTTGGCGCTGTCACACAATATCATTAGACTCGACTTGGCTGGCATTCAGCATTTCATCTCCTAACAAGATCCTACCAAACCATCCTTATTCGCCGCTCATGCGGTCAAAACTATCCTGCGCGGTATTCACAGCCAACAACCCCAGACCAGTACCAAACGCCTGCCAGTGACCAGCGCCATATTCCGAGACATGTCTATCATGCTATCACGTTCCCCTTTTGAGTTATTGCCCAGCCTGGTCATTCAAGCAGCCATTTACCTGGCCTTCTACGGTTTCTTACGCTCCAGCAAATTCACAGTCACCGTCCCCAGTTGCCAGATACTACGCAGACTCCACCATTCTAGATCAGTTGCTTGCCCATCTGTTCGACCTCTCGGAGACCAGCCCAATTCTACCTTTCCCAACCAAACCTCTAAGCGGGAACCAGTTTACTGCACATGTCAGGATTCTTTCGCGCATCTTAGGCCTTGACCCCGGCCGATATTCTGGACATTCTTTCCGCATTGGAGCAGCATCAGCAGCATCATGAAACGGGGTCCCGAACCATGTGATCAAAATGATGGGCAGGTGGAAATCTACTTGTTTCGCTCGATACATCCCCAATTCACAAGCAGAAATGTCACAAGCTTTCAACAGGCTCGCTCTGTAATATGTTGTCAGACTCAAACAGTTACCTCCCTAACCGAGTGTTTTGCCCCCTTATTGGCATACCGTCCAGCAGACCAGGGCACACTTCAGGTCTACTTTATGTTGTTAGTTTTGTGACGTGTTTATGTGATTCATATCTCTCATATGGGGGCTCCGACCATAAATAGGAAGGCCAATATGGTGGCCTGAAATTATGGGAGGAGCCCAGGCGTATTTAAGCAGACCACCCAGGATGGTCTGTGTCGGTTCCAGTGCGCGGTACCCACCCACCCATTCCCCTTTTCAGAGCACTTCTCTTGGAACAATTTCTCTACGAAATCATGCATTACTTATTTTAGGGTATGCCCCCTTCTATTGGCATACCGTCCAGCAGACCAAGGCACACTTCAGGTCTACTTTAGTCTTGTGACGTGTTTATGTGATTCATATCTCTCCGGAAAGAGGGCTCCGACCATAAATATATAGATACAGTATCTCACAAAAGTGAGTACACCCCTCACATTTTTTGTAAAATATTTTATTATATCTTTTCATGTGACAACACTAAAGAAATGACACTTTGACTACAATGTAAAGTAGTGAGTGTACAGCTTGTATAACAGTGTAAATTTGCTGTCCCCTCAGAATAACTCAACACACAGCCATTAATGTCTAAACCGCTGGCAACAAAAGTGAGTACATCCCTAAGTGAAAATGCCCAAAGTGTCAATATTTTGTGCAGCCACCATTATTTTATAGCACTGCCTTAACCCCCTTGGGCATGGAGTTCACCAGAGCTTCACAGGTTGCCACTGGAGTCCTCTTCCACTCCTCCATGACGACATCACAGATCTAGTGAATGTTAGAGATCTTACGCTCCTCCACCTTCCATTTGAGGATGCCCCACAGATGTTCAATAGGGTTTAGGTCTGGAGACATGCTTGGCCAGAACATCACCTTTACCCTCAGCTTCCTTAGCAAGGCAATGGTCATCTTGGAGGTGTGTTTTAGGTCATTATCATGTTGGAATATTGCCCTGCGTCCTAGTCTCCAAAGGGAGGGGATCATGCTCTGCTTCAGTATGTCACAGTACATGTTGGCATTCATGGTTCCCTCAATGAACTGTAGCTCCCCAGTGCCGGCAGCACTCATGCAGCCCCATACCATGACACTCCCACCCAGTGTCATCTTAAGAGCATTATAGGCCCCCGGGCAATACGGTGCGCTGGGGCCCTGTCTACACAATCACGCACGAGAATTTTTTACTGACAAAAATCATGACATTTACTGGCAGAACCACATTTTTTACTGCCACTGCAAAAAGGTACCTAAAATTACAGTTTTCAGTGCCAAACAGTGCAAATGTCAGTATTTAAACTATAAACATATAGATCGTTCTATTAGCAATGTGTTTAAGTTAAACAAAAGTTAAAAAAAAACATTTCTTTATTGACATGAAGGTTAGGTTACTATAACCCAGCCAGCACAGAGTTTCCTCTTACATCAGTGAGTGCTGACCCCCCTGCTCAGTACATTTCCTCTAAATACCAAAAGAAAGCACATAGAAGAGGAAAAAGAGGAAGAGGAGGGGGTAAACACAAACCTCAACCTATCTCGTCCGGACAAACTGAGAAAACTGTAAAAATCTACAATATATCTTCTCTCAGTCTCACTGTTCATGAATCTTCATTATTAGCTAGAGGCTTAAACTTTGCCCCTACCACCCTCCCCAACTCCTTTACCATGTTTAAGGATCTCAATAAATTCATTTGCAACCTCACTCTCCAACGTCATTTCAACATGAAAGCTGCTAACACCACTACCTCATCAACTATCCCCCTTGATATTACACCTGATCCAGCAGATCCCTCTGCGGACACACTAGCTATCCAAAATTTATGTGACCTATGGAATGTAGATGAAGATGATGACCTGATAGTTTGGTCACAATACACCCAATCTAATCCTTCTATAGTTCACACTTCTTTTAGACCCAAATCTATTTCTAATCCTCCTCAGTCGAAAGGTTCCTACCTGTCTAACTTTTATCAAGTAGTTTTTAAAGAACTCAGCGACCTATGCACATCGGAATCTTCTAAAGTTCAACGGTTTAATAACAACCTCAGTCCACCTGAATACCAAGCTCTAAAATCCTTGAGTGCCAACCCTGATATCATCATTAGATCAGCAGATAAGGGAGGAGGGATAGTGATACAAGACAAAAACAACTATACAAAAGAGACGATTCGACTTCTCTCTGATAAAAACACATATGTAAAATTAAAAACTGACCCATTGCCCAAATTCACAGAAGAAGCCACCACCATTATCAAACAAGCCTGCACGGATGGAATACTAAACAAACTAGAGGCTGCCTTCTTTTTGAAACCATTCTTCCAAGTGCCCTACCTATACCATCTACCTAAAATTCATAAAGATATCTCCCACCCGCCGGGCCGCCCCATCGTTGCTTCCATGGACAGCATTACTACCAGTTTTTCTCTATATATCATTTTCTTCAACCTTTAGCCCAAGCTCTTCCATCTTACATTCATGACGGCACTCATTTAATTGATTTGCTGAAACCTTACACTTGGGAACCATCATATATCTGGGTATCCCTAGATGTATGTTCTCTTTATACATCCATACCACATTCCATAGGACTTGAAGCAGTTGCCCATTTTCTGAAAGATGACCCCAATCTTAATACCACACAAATAGACTTCATCCTTTTGGCCACCCATTTCTGTCTTGAGCACAATTATTTTTTATCAGCAGGAGAATTCTATCTCCAAAAGCAAGGTACTGCTATGGGCGCAAATTTTGCCCCAAGCTATGCCAACCTCACCATGGGACTATGGGAGTCCAGATTCATTGACACCAACAATCCTTTTGCAGCCAACCTTATTTTTTACGGGCGCTACATAGATGACATTATCATCATTTGGGATGGGCCCACCACTTCAGCCAAAGAATTCATAACTTATTGCAATTGCAACAATTTCGGACTAACTTTCACCTTAACCATGGACCCTGCATCATTATGCTTCTTAGACCTCGAGCTCTTTCATACAAACAACTCCATTTTCGCTAAAAACTTCACTAAACCCACAGCAGGAAACTCGTACTTACATTTTTCCAGTTGCCACCATCCTATGTGGATCAACAATGTCCCTAAGAGTCAATTCAATCGACTCCAACGTAACTGCACCAGACTAGAAGATTATACATCTCTAAGTACTTCACTCGAAAACAAATTCATCAAAAAAGGATATCCCCCCCACTTGATCGAAGAGGCTCGTACTACCAATCAACAAGAGTCCCTGCCCCCCCCCCAAAAAAATCCAACTCTGAACCTACAACTCGTTTTATTACCCAGTACCATGCAAAACACAAGAAAATGGAGAATATCTTTAAGAAACACTGGAGCATCCTCACCCAAGACCCCTACTTATCAAAATCTGTGTCAGCTACTCCCAAGTTTGCCTACCGAAGGGCCCCCAATATCAAAAGCAAGATTGCCCCCAGCAAAACCAAAACATCAAATCATCACAAAAACTACATGCTCAAACAGCTCACTTTAATTCCCATTGTAGGGATGTATCAATGCAAAAAGGTCCTATGCCTTACCTGCTCTCATGTCACCCATGGCCAAAAAACTTTTAAGGCCAACAGTAAGACTTTCAATCTCAGCTCCTTTTACAACTGCTCCACCACGTATGTAGTGTACTGTATTTCCTGTCCATGCGACCTACTATACGTAGGCAGAACAATCAGAGCTCTACGGACCAGATTTGGAGAACACCCCCGTGCAGTCCAAAAGAACAACCCCAAATACAGCGTGGCTCGCCACTTTGCAACACACCATCATCAAGATATAAGCGCCCTCCAGGTTTGGGTTATCGAGGCAATACCAGAAACTCCTACTGCTATAGAAAGATTCCAACGCCTTTGCAGACAGGAAACTTATTGGATTTATTCTCTGAATACTATGTCACCTAATGGCCTCAACGAAGAAATCGAAACCAACAACATTATCTAATACTCCTGCATTACCACTATTTTACAAAACGCATTTTTTCATCTGTGCGATTTCTTGATGCGTCTTCTTCTTACCCATATACCAGTTTGTCCATTCTGTTCTATTCCATTTACTATTTTTAACACTTTTTACTTATTTTTACTATTTCTTATTTTTATTTGATTTTATTCAGTTTTTATTTCTCATGATATATAATATAATAATTTTTTATAATATATTTTCCTCTTTGCTGCCCGTCCATCCCATATCCCAGTGCTTTCATCCATCAGATAGATATATATATCTAACTATATATCTATATATATCTATATATATATATATATATATATATATATATATATATAGTTTATTCACTACTAGCATGTATGCCTATTAACCACTTCCCTACTGTGCACGAAAACCCCCTTCCTGCCCAAGCCATTTTTCAGCTTTCAGCGCTGTCACACTTTGAATGACAATTGCGTGGTCGTGCGACGTGGCTCCCAAACGAAATTTGCGTCCTTTTTTTCCCACAAATAGAGCTTTCTTTTGGTGGTATTTGATCACCTCTGCGGTTTTTATTTTTTGCGCTATAAACAAAAGAAGAGTGTCCAGTTTGGAAAAAAAACATTATTTTTTACTTTTTGCTATAATAAATACCTATTTTTTTTTTTAAATAAAATTTTCCTCAGTTTAGGCCGATACGTATTCTTCTACATATTTTTGGTAAAAAAAAAAATCGCAATAAGCGCGTATTGATTGGTTTGCGCAAAAGTTATAGCGTCTACAAAATAGGGGATAGATTTATAGCATTTTTTTTTTTTTATTAGTAATGGCGGCGATCTGCGATTTTTATTGTGACTGCGATATTGCGGCGGACACATCGGACACCTTTGACACATTTTTGGGACCATTCACATTTATACAGCAATCCCTGCTATAAAAATGCATTGATTACTGTATAAATGTGATTGGCAGGGAAGGGGTTAACCACTAGGGGGCGGGAAGGGGTTAAATATGTTCCCTCAATGTGTTCTTACTGTGGGGGGAGGGGACTGACTGGGGGAGGTGACCGATGGTTGTCCCTATGTACAAGGGACACACCATCGGTCCCCTCTCCCTCACAGGACGTGGATCTCTGTGTTTACACACAGAGATCCACTTTCCTGCTCGTTTCCCGGGCAATCGCGGGTGCCCGGCGGCAATCGCGGCCGCCGGGCACGCGCATCGGGGCCTTGTAAACGCGGCGGGCGCGCGCCTCCTAGCTCGTTTTAAAGGGAGGACGTCATATGACGTCCTCCCAGAACGAGAGTGTCCTCCGCCCGCCGTCAATTGACAGTGGGCGGGGGACAAGTGGTTAATATGTATATGTGCAAACTGTGCTGTTCGTGTAGATCTGGTACTATTCATGTTGTTTTACATTTTCGGTATATCCCTTATACTATCTGTTATACAATTTGTTATGCAACTTATCTTAAGAAATTAGCTTTGATTTGTTATATTGAATTTTCTTGTGTGCATTCTGCATACATTTTATATTTTTTTATATATATGTGTATATTCTTCATATATATTGTATATGTGTGTGTGTATATATATATATATATATATATGTATATATATGTATCATGAATCAGATATGTACTTTTGTAATGATTTCACCCCTTTACTACTTATACATGATAGTCATGCCTATCATTCATTACATTGATTTATCCCATCTGCTTTCCCATCACGTCCTCTTCCCATCTTTTTCCCCTTCCTTTTGATTCCTTTGTTTCCTCTTTTCCCCCCTTAATATAATACACTATGTTCCTTTTTTCCCTCCACCCCCTTTCCCCCCCTCTTCCCCCCCTTCTTTTTGCTCTCCCACTGCCCCTTGTCTTCTCCTCCCTCCCCCCTCCCCTTATCTTCCTCTTTCCCCCCTGTTCCAATCCCCCTCCCTTTCCCACACCTATCCGTTCTTGCTCCCTTCCCATATATAAAATGTACCCCTAATTTATCCCCACCCTATATATAGCTCTTTAATGTACCCCCTATTTTTCCTTATAATAATCTTATATTGCAATATTTTTATTGGAGTAAATACAAAAAAAAGGGAGAGGAGAAGAATACAATAAGGAAGAGGAAAGAAAAAAAAAAAACCAAGAAGAAAAAATAATGGACAAATAGCCAGGTTACATTCGGCCAAACATTTGAACGTTTTGACAATATATGTTTGCCTCGTCTCGAGCCTGTCAAGAGGTAGGAGGCATATGCATAGTATCGTCGTACAGGTCATTCAAGCCCTCAGGTAGGGCATAGTATGTGTGTAAGTGCCCAGGCTAGCAACATTAGAATAAACCGGTACTAGGGAGAGGGATAGTAGGGGTCCAGGGCTTCGGTAGGCCCCGATTAAAAAAAATTTGGGGTTAGCCGTGGATCCCCACCATGATAAGGTTTCCTGTCTTATTAGAAACGTTATATCACGTGTGAGGGGGTTAGCTCGGCAGCGGGTGTGTGTGACCCCCGGGATGGGCTCCCCACACAAAAACAGGCCCAGCAAACGGAGGTTGTGGTTTTCAAAATCAAAAAGGTGCGGTTTATTTTCTATTTACAGTGACAAAACACAGCAAAGCAAAAGAAACATAAATAAAATAAATCCTGGTCAGTTTGACCTCTGACTAAACATGCAGGTTTCCTAAACTAACGACTGGGATCAGCCTGGTGCTGTCCTAGTCCCTAAGTCCCTGGTTTAGTAAAAGTCCAAACAAATAGCCACACAGGCTTTGCCTCACCGCACAGGGGTTCACTCTCCCTAGACAGTCCACACAGGTCTGGTTCCAGGCATGAGCAAACACCTAATGAAGCTGGGAGTTTTTATAGAGGCCTAAACGAGCTGACAAGCTTCAGCTGGTCTCATCAACTCCCTGCCTGCACGACGCCCAGCACTCTCCCTAGAGGTATGAATCATCCATGAGCCCACTAGCCTCAGCTGGGCTTCATCAACTCCCTCCCCCTAGTTGTATAAGTCGGCGTAAAGCCTGAATCTGGGCGAAATATATCTACCCCCCTGGATGCAACCAGGTGACTTTACCTTCCTGCTGTCACATACCCCCCCCTCTTGTTTTAACCTCGGGGTTGGAACACCAGCAATCAGGCATTCATGTACTCGAGACAAAGCATCCACATTCCCCATTTGAACGCCAGGGCGATGCTTTACTGTGAAGTTGAATTCCTGGAGGGCCAGGAACCACCTATTCACTCTTCTATTTGTTTCCTTGTTTTGAGCCATCCACTTTAACGGAGCGTGATCCGTAACCATGTCAAAGTGCCTACCTAGCAGGTAGTACCGAAGGGAATCTAGAGCCCACTTCACCGCTAAACACTCCTTTTCAACGGTGGCGTAATTTACCTCATGGGACTTCAACTTCCTGCTGAGGTAAATGACTGGGTGCTCTTCCCCGTTCCAGACCTGGGACAATACTGCTCCTAACCCCACATCTGACGCATCACTTTGTACGACAAAGTCTTTAGAGAAGTCGGGTGAGTACAACACTGGCTGGCTACATAAGGCTTGTTTCAAGAATTGGAATGCTGCCTCAGCCTCGGGGGTCCATTTAATCATGACCGACCCTTTCCCCTTCGTCAGGTTGGTTAGGGGCACAGCCTTAGAAGCAAAGTGGGGAATGAATCGCCGATAATACCCAGCGATTCCCAGAAAGGCTCGTACCTGCTTCTTGCTGTTGGGACGTGGCCAACTCTGGATGGCCTCGACTTTGTTGAGTTGGGGTTTTATTACTCCCCTCCCAATGGTGTACCCAAGATATTTGGCCTCCTCCTGCCCAATGGTACACTTCTTGGGGTTAGCCGTAAACCCCGCTTCCCGAACAGAGTCCAGGACTGCTTGCACTTTTGGCAGATGTGAGGCCCAATCTGTGCTATGGACAATTACGTCATCCAGGTAAGCCGCAGCATACTTCCGATGGGGCCTCAGCATCTGGTCCATTTTCCGCTGGAATGTGGCCGGCGCATTCTGTAACCCGAACGGCATTCTTTTATATTGGAACGCCCCGTCTGGGGTTACAAATGCGGTTTTCTCTTTGGCCGACTTGGCCAGGGGGATTTGCCAATACCCTTTTGTGAGGTCAAGAGTCGTCATGTATCGGGCTGTTCCCAGCCGGTCGATCAACTCATCTATACGTGGCATGGGGTAGGTGTCAAATTTTGTAACTTTGTTCAACTGACGAAAATCGTTACAAAATCGCCAGCTCCCATCCGGTTTAGGCACCAACACAATGGGACTAGACCAATCACTTTGGGACTCCTCTATCACCCCTAAGTTCAGCATTTTCTGTACTTCCTCCCGTATTGCCTCCCGTCGGGCCTCTGGGATCCGATAGGGTTTTAACTTCACCCTTTCACCGGGCGGGGTAATGATGTCATGCTCTACCCCAGATGTTTGTCCCGGCAGCTCAGAGAATACCTCCTTGTTGCGAAGCACAAACTCCTTAACCTCCTGTTGTTGGGGTTGTGACAAGGTGGCTGCTATTCCAACCTCAGGAATCACGCAACCAGTTTGAGCTGGTGACCAAGTGTCTGCGACTAGGGACTCTCTATCCCTCCAGGCTTTCAACAGATTAACGTGATAGATCTGTTCGGGCTTTCGCCTTCCTGGTTGTCTGACCTTGTAATTCACTTCGCTCACTTTTTCCATTATCTCATAGGGGCCTTGCCATTTGGCAAGGAATTTACTTTCAACCGTAGGGACAAGTACCAGTATCCTATCCCCCGGGGAAAAGGTACGGGTCTTGGCTCCACGGTTGTACACTCTCTGCTGTGCTAACTGCGCTTGGGCCAAATGTTCCTTCACGATGGGCATTACCTGTGCAATTCGGTCTTGCATCAGGGCGACATGCTCAATCACACTCCTGTGGGGAGAACTCTCACTTTCCCAAGTTTCCTTGGCAATATCCAACAGCCCTCTTGGGTGTCTCCCATACAGTAACTCAAAGGGGGAGAATCCCGTAGAGGATTGGGGCACCTCCCTAATAGCAAACATCAAATAAGGAAGTAGACAGTCCCAATCCTTTCCATCTCTATCCACCACTTTCTTCAACATTTGTTTTAGGGTTTTGTTGAATCTTTCAACCAGCCCATCGGTTTGGGGGTGATACACAGATGTACGCAATTGCGTCACTTTGAACAATTTACACAGCTCTTTCATAACCCGGGACATAAAGGGTGTACCTTGGTCCGTAAGCAGTTCTTTACAAATACCCACCCGGCTAAAAACAAGAGATAGCTCTTTGGCTATGGTTTTGGCCGAGGTATTTCTGAGAGGGATCGCTTCTGGATAACGGGTGGCATAGTCCATTATAACCAATATGTACTGGTGCCCCCTAGCGGACTTGATTATAGGACCTACCAAATCCATTGCGATTCTCTCAAACGGGACCTCAATGATGGGTAGAGGGACCAGCGGGCTACGGAAATGTGGCATCGGGGCCGACCTCTGACACACAGGGCAGGAGGAACAATAATTTTCTATGTCCTTCATCACCCCAGGCCAATAGAATCTCTGTAATACCCTCTCTCGGGTTTTCTCTGTCCCCAGATGACCTCCAAGAATGTGCCCATGGGCCAACTCCAACACCAACTTCCTGTAAGGTTTGGGCACCACAAGCTGCTCAAAGGTTTCTTCTGCCCTTTTTGCCACCCGATACAGTAGGTCCTTCTCTACGCTGAAGTATGGGTAAGTGCAGGTATTATCTGGGTTCACTAACTCGCCATCTATTTCCACTACGTTTTCCCGTGCCTTTATTAGGGCGGGGTCTTTTAACTGTTCTGTGGCAAAATTTTCCCTGTGAACCTCCAGATCAGAAAACTCCACAGACGGTAGGTTTTCGTCTGAGGAGGTGGGCTCCTCTCCAGTTTCTTGAGTCTCCCCTGCCAATACTGACAAGGGAAATTCTGGAGAGTCCTCACCACTCTCAGAGGAGTTCTGGCTATCACATTCCTGGTACATAGGGGCACCAGTGGGGGGCTCAGGATCATCCCACAGTTCCCAGAACTTCGGAAAATCCCTTCCCACAATGGCATCATGCGGTAATTGAGATACTAACCCCACTGGATGAGAGAGGGTACCTTTGGGGGTCTCGAAACACACTGTAGTCACTGGATACTCTCGGGTGTCCCCATGCACACAAATAACAGCTACCTTGCTATTCCCAGAGACCTCTGTTTTAACTAATTCAGCCTTTATCAGGGTCACAAGGCTACCTGAATCCAGCAATACCACAACATTTCTACCATTAACACACATTTTGCATAAATGTTTCTCAGTTCCTCGAATGGCAGTGCATGCGACTGTCGCACACAGCGACTGACGTCTGCCCGTCAGAAAGTCACACTGCATGGGTTCCTCCACAACCGGGCAATTGGCTGCAATATGTCCCGCTTGCCGGCAGCGGTAGCAAACGATCCTTCTTGCCGCCTCTTGAGCCGCTGATTTCCCAGGCTGTTCTCGCCAAACTTGGGGTAGAGCTCCCACCCTCTCACTCTCTCCACCCTCACCCCTTGGAATCCTCTTATCCGCCCCTGGGGATGGTCTGGTCTTAGGGTGGAAAGTCCGAGTGTCTCTGGAAGAGGCCGTCAGGTTCTCTGTAGCCAAGTATTTCTCCACACGATCCACAAGACCATCGGCCGTCTCTGGGTCTCCATGGCTTACCCACTTTTGGATGGCAGTAGGAAGAGCTCTCAAAAACCGATCCATTACAACACGTTCCACAATCTTTGGTGCGGACAAAGTCTCTGGCTGTAGCCACTTTCTGCTCAGGTGAATGAGATCATACATTTGAGACCTGGGGGGTTTTCCAAGCTGGAAAGTCCAGTTATGCACACGCTGAGCCCGGACAGCCTGGGTGACACCCAGCCTTGCCAATATTTCAGCTTTTAGCATCACATAGTCTTTTGCTTGGTTAGGCTCTAGGTCATAGTAAGCTTTCTGCGATTCACCAGTTAACAGAGGAGCCACCAGTCCAGCCCACTGCTCCTCAGGCCACTTTTCTCTTTCAGCGGTCCTTTCAAATGTGGTCAAAAATACCTCTGGATCATCCTCTCCAGTCATTTTTGTCAATAAACGACTCACCCCAAAGGACGCGGTATTAGTGGGACGGCTTTCCTCACTGGTCTGCGGACGTTGCTGCATTACTGCTTCCATTTGTTGTAGTCTCTGCTCTAGCTTCTGTAACAGGTCTATGAAGCGGGCCTCAGATTGCTGCTGGGCTTGTTGCTGAGCTTCCAGACTCTGTTGGTGAGCTTGCTGCTGGGCTGCAAGGCTCCTTTGCAAACCTGCATTTGTCTGCTGTTGATTGGCATTTGCTAGAGCCAGCTGTTTCAGTATCTCCTCCATGCTGGCTTAAAAAAAAACTGCCACTGGTTCTCCACCAACTGTGAGGGGGTTAGCTCGGCAGCGGGTGTGTGTGACCCCCGGGATGGGCTCCCCACACAAAAACAGGCCCAGCAAACGGAGGTTGTGGTTTTCAAAATCAAAAAGGTGCGGTTTATTTTCTATTTACAGTGACAAAACACAGCAAAGCAAAAGAAACATAAATAAAATAAATCCTGGTCAGTTTGACCTCTGACTAAACATGCAGGTTTCCTAAACTAACAACTGGGATCAGCCTGGTGCTGTCCTAGTCCCTAAGTCCCTGGTTTAGTAAAAGTCCAAACAAATAGCCACACAGGCTTTGCCTCACCGCACAGGGGTTCACTCTCCCTAGACAGTCCACACAGGTCTGGTTCCAGGCATGAGCAAACACCTAATGAAGCTGGGAGTTTTTATAGAGGCCTAAACGAGCTGACAAGCTTCAGCTGGTCTCATCAACTCCCTGCCTGCACGACGCCCAGCACTCTCCCTAGAGGTATGAATCATCCATGAGCCCACTAGCCTCAGCTGGGCTTCATCAACTCCCTCCCCCTAGTTGTATAAGTCGGCGTAAAGCCTGAATCTGGGCGAAATATATCTACCCCCCTGGATGCAACCAGGTGACTTTACCTTCCTGCTGTCACACACGGTATATCAGTAACCAAGGTAAACAGAAAAGTATCTCCAAACCTTATAATAATCTTAATATAATATCACCTGTTTAGATTATTTATATATATTTTTTTCCCCAAAATATATATACGGTTTCCCATCCTAGTGCTGTTCTCTCTCATATAAATATTAATATAATACTTACACTCATCATTCATTATTATTTAATTCCATCCTAGCGCTGTTCACCACCATATAAACATTTGTAACATTTTCTAATATATCATTATTATTAATTGCTATTTGTTCTTCCATATACAATAATCTAAAACTTCCCATACAGAAACACCTCTTCCCCCCCCCCCCCCCACCTCCTACACTCCGTGTCATTTCTTCCCATATATCTCTTCTTCAACCAATCACAATGCTGATGTACTCCTACTAACATGGTTTCAACCAATCACGCCACGTCTCTGAACTATATTACATCCACCAATGACACTGCCTTCCATGGATCTGATGAAACAGCGGATGCTGTGAAACGCGTCATCCCATTGGTCCGTTCTTCCTCCACGTCACTTCCGGTCTGACGGCACGCTGCGCTCCACGCTGAAGCGCACGCTGAAGCGCACGTTGAACTGCAGCTTCCTGGTTGTCTCCCATCCATTCCAGCGATAGAGGGCTTCTCACATCACCCGCAGCTCGGGTGCCTTGACTTCCCCTGCTGACACCGCTACCTGCCTCCAACCTTTATGCCTTCAGCCATTTGAAGCAACATCTTTCATCTGGAACCTACATCTCCCCTGAGGACCGCCTTAGATGACTCCGGACCACCTTTAACCCCTTATATGCCTTATTTTGTCCTGCATCCTGTGAGTAGCCATTTGGCTGGTTTCTTTATAATTTTTCTATTAAAGCCTGTTTTACTGCACTTAGTTTGGCGCACCTTCTTTTCTTCATTATATTTTACAGAGCCTGCTTCTGCTCATGGTAGCTGCCGCTGGTGCTTGCATCATTAATAATCATTAATATTCATTGACTCTTTGGATTTTATACTCTGCCTAGAACTCATTTTGCGCCATTTTTTCTTTTTTATTGTTGCCTCTTACATCAGAGTCTGCAGGATTCCCCCTTACAGTGAAAGGGAACTCTTATGTAAAGGGGAACGCTGCAGATCATGATGTAAGGGGAAACGCTGATGTAAGGGGGGCTCTGGTGACCAGAGACCACCTTACTGTATATCAGAGTCCACTGCTTTCTCTTTACATCAGAGTTCCCACTTACATCAGAGCAACAGACCACCCCCCTAACTCTTTGTGCAAGCTGCACAGTCAGCCAGACAGCCACTCACCGTACGACACCGACCAGGGCACTCTGTCTGTACTGGCTGGTGGCTGGGCAGGTTACAGGCTCACGAAAACCGGCACTGCCGACAGGGGTCCGACTCCGCCACACTCTGCTTCAAGCCTGCTGTGCTGTCTGCTCTGACAACTCTACTCTGTCCATTCACCCTCAGCTCCTCCTGCTTTTTTTTTTTCAAGTCTGGCAGGTGTGGCTAACGTCATCATCGGCGGACAGACAGAGGCAGCACTCATGGAGGATCGGATCTTCTCGGCGATTTCCGCAAACTGCGCATGCACAGTTCTGATCCGCCGCCTCCCACCATTTTTTACTGGGGTCGCTGGGCAGCCGGTGGGGTCCCCCAGGCAAGTGTGGCCCCCGGGCAACTGCCCAGCGTGCCCAATGGAAAAGATGGCCCTGCTCCCACCAACATGTTTGACTGTAGGCAAGACACACTTGTCTTTGTACTCCTCACCTGGTTGCCGCCACACACGCTTGACACCATCTGAACCAAAAAGGTTTATCTTGGTCTCATCAGACCACAGGAGATGGTTCCAGTAATCCATGTCCTTAGTCTGCTTAGTTTCAGCAAACTGTTTGCGGACTTTCTTGTGCATCATCTTTAGAAGAGGCTTCCTTCTGGGACGATAACCATGCAGACCAATTTGATGCAGTGTGCAGCTTATGGTCTGAGCATGGGCAGGCTGACCCCCACCCCTTCAACCTCTGCAGCAATGCTGGCAGCACTCATACGTCTATTTCCCAAAGACAACCTCTGGATATGGCGCTGAGCACGTGCACTCAACTTCTTTGGTCGACCAGTTTCAGGATCTTGGCAATCTTCTTATAGCATAGGTCATCTTTATGTAGAGCAACAATTATTTTTTTCAGATCCTCAGAGTTATTTGCCATTAGGTGCCATGTTGAACTTCCAGTGACCAGTATGAGAGGGTGAGAGCGTAGTGAGAGGGTGAGAGCGATAACACCAAATTTAACACATCTGCTCCCCATTCACACCTGAGACCTTGTAACACTAACACTAACAAGTCACATGACACCGGGGAGGGAAAATGGCTAATTGGGCCCAATTTGAACATTTTCACTTAGGGGTGTACTAATTTTTGTTGCCAGCGTGTTAGACATTAATGGCTGTGTGTTAAGTTATTTTGAGAGGGCAGCAAATTTACATTGTTATACAAGCTCACTACTCACTCACAACTCTGCCCCCAGCTACATCACTAACCTAGTCCCAAAATACCAACCCAGCTGCTCTCTTCGGTCTTCCCGAGACCTCCTGCTCTCTAGCTCCCTTGTCACCTCCTACCATGCTTGCCTCCAGGATTTCTCCAGAGCTTCTCCCATCCTTTGGAACTCCCTACCCCAATCTGTTCAACTGTCCCCTAATCTATCTATCTTTAGACGATCCCTGAAAACCCTTCTCTTTAAAGAAGCCTATCCTGCTTCTAACTAACACTGTTTTACTTCCTCCATCAGCTCATCCCCCACATCTATTACCTTTTGTATCAATTGACCCTCCCTTTTTAGATTGTAAGCTCTAATGAGCAGGGCCCTCTGATTACTCTTGTACCAAATTGTAATGTAACTGTAATGTCTGCCTTTATTTTGTTAAGCGCTGCGCAAACTGTTGGCGCTATATAAATCCTGTTAAATAATAATAATATTTGTAGCACAGTTTAATTTCTTCAGTGTTATCACATGGAAAGATATAATAAAATATTTACAAATAATGTGAGGGGTGTACTTACCTTTGTGAGATACTGTGTGTATGTGTGTGTGTGTATGTGTATATATATATATATATATATATATATATATATATATATATATATATGTGTGTATATGTGTGTGTGTGTATATATATATATATATATATATATATATACAGTCAGGTCCATAAATATTGGGACATCGACACAATTCTAATCTTTTTGGCTCTATACACCACCACAATGGATTTAAAATGCAAGGGACACGATGTGCTTTAACTGCAGACTTTCAGCTTTAATTTGAGGGTATTTACATTCAAATCAGGTGAACGGTGTAGGAATTACAACAGTTTGTATATGTGCCTCCCACTTTTTTAAGGGACCAAAAGTAATGGGACAGTTTAACAATCATAAATCAAACTTTCATTTTTTAATACTTGGTTGCAAATCCTTTGCAGTCAATTACAGCCTGAAGTCTGGAACGCATAGACATCACCAGACGCTGGGTTTCATCCCTGGTGATGCTCTGCCAGGCCTCTACTGCAACTGTCTTCAGTTCCTGCTTGTTCTTGGGGCATTTTCCCTTCAGTTTTGTCTTCAGCAAGTGAAATGCATGCTCAATTGGATTCAGGTCAGGTGATTGACTTGGCCATTGCATAACATTCCACTTCTTTCCCTTAAACTCTTTGGTTGCTTTCACAGTATGCTTCGGGTCATTGTCCATCTGCACTGTGAAGCGCCGTCCAATGAGTTCTGAAGCATTTGGCTGAATATGAGCAGATAATATTGCCCGAAACACTTCAGAATTCATCCTGCTGCTTTTGTCAGCAGTCACATCATCAATAAATACAAGAGAACCAGTTCCATTGGCAGCCATACATGCCCACGCCATGACACTACCACCACCATGCTTCACTGATGAGGTGGTATGCTTTAGATCATGAGCAGTTCCTTTCCTTCTCCATGCTCTTCTCTTCCCATCACTCTGGTACAAGTTGATCTTGGTCTCATCTGTCCATAGGATGTTGTTCCAGAACTGTGAAGGCTTTTTTAGATGTTGTTTGGCAAACTCTAATCTGGCCTTCCTGTTTTTGAGGCTCACCAATGGTTTACATCTTGTGGTGAACCCTCTGTATTCACTCTGGTGAAGTCTTCTCTTGATTGTTGACTTTGACACACATACACCTACCTCCTGGAGAGTGTTCTTGATCTGGCCAACTGTTGTGAAGGGTGTTTTCTTTACCAGGGAAAGAATTCTTCGGTCATCCACCCCAGTTTTCCATGGTCTTCTATGTCTTTTGGTGTTGCTGAGCTCACCGGTGCGTTCTTTCTTTTTAAGGATGTTCCAAACAGTTGATTTGGCCACACCTAATGTTTTTGCTATCTCTCTGATGGGTTTGTTTTGTTTTTTCAGCCTAATGATAGCTTGCTTCACTGATAGTGACAGCTCTTTGGATCTCATATTGAGAGTTGACAGCAACAGATTCCAAATGAAAATAACACACTTGAAATGAACTCTGCACCTTTTATCTGCTCCTTGTAAATGGGATAATGAGGGAATAACACACACCTGGCCATGGAACAGCTGAGCAGCCAATTGTCCCATTAGTTTTGGTCCCTTAAAAAGTGGGAGGCACATATACAAACTGTTGTAATTCCTACACCGTTCACCTGAGTTGGATGTAAATACCCTCAAATTAAAGCTGAAAGTCTGCAGTTAAAGCACATCTTATTAGTTTCATCTCAAATCCATTGTGGTGGTGTATAGAGCCAAAAAGATTAGAATTGTGTAGATGTCCCAATATTTATGGACCTGACTGTGTGTGTGTGTGTGTGTATGTATGTGTGTGTGTGTATATATGTGTATGTGTGTATATATATATATATATATATATATATATATATATATATATACATACAGGTCCTTCTCAAAAAATTAGCATATTGTGATAAAGTTCATTATTTTCTGTAATGTACTGATAAACATTAGACTTTCATATATTTTAGATTCATTACACACAACTGAAGTAGTTCAAGCCTTTTCTTGTTTTAATATTGATGATTTTGGCATACAGCTCATGACAACCCAAAATTCCTATCTCAAAAAATTAGCATATCATGAAAAGGTTCTCTAAACGAGCTATTAACCTAATCATCTGAATCAACTAATTAACTCTAAACACCTGCAAAAGATTCCTGAGGCTTTTAAAAACTCCCAGCCTGGTTCATTACTCAAAACCGCAATCATGGGTAAGACTGCCGACCTGACTGCTGTCCAGAAGGCCATCATTGACACCCTCAAGCAAGAGGGTAAGACACAGAAAGAAATTTCTGAACGAATAGGCTGTTCCCAGAGTGCTGTATCAAGGCACCTCAGTGGGAAGTCTGTGGGAAGGAAAAAGTGTGGCAGAAAACGCTGCAACACGAGAAGAGGTGACCGGACCCTGAAGAAGATTGTGGAGAAGGACCGATTCCAGACCTTGGAGGACCTGCGGAAGCAGTGGACTGAGTCTGGAATAGAAACATCCAGAGCCACCGTGAACAGGCGTGTGCAGGAAATGGGCTACAGGTGCCGCATTCCCCAGGTCAAGCCACTTTTGAACCAGAAACAGCGGCAGAAGCGCCTGACCTGGGCTACAGAGAAGCAGCACTGGACTGTTGCTCAGTGGTCCAAAGTACTTTTTTCGGATGAAAGCAAATTTTGCATGTCATTCGGAAATCAAGGTGCCAGAGTCTGGAGGAAGACTGGGGAGAGGGAAATGCCTGAAGTCCAGTGTCAAGTACCCACAGTCAGTGATGGTCTGGGGTGCCATGTCAGCTGCTGGTGTTGGTCCACTGTGTTTTATCAAGGGCAGGGTCAATGCAGCTAGCTATCAGGAGATTTTGGAGCACTTCAGGCTTCCATCTGCTGAAAAGCTTTATGGAGATGAAGATTTCATTTTTCAGCACGACCTGGCACCTGCTCACAGTGCCAAAACCACTTGTAAATGGTTTACTGACCATGGTATTACTGTGCTCAATTGGCCTGCCAACTCTCCTGACCTGAACCCCATAGAGAATCTGTGGGATATTGGGAAGAGAAAGTTGAGAGACGCAAGACCCAACACTCTGGATGAGCTTAAGGCCGCTATCGAAGCATCCTGGGCCTCCATAACACCTCAGCAGTGCCACAGGCTGGTTGCCTCCATGCCACGCCGCATTGAAGCAGTCATTTCTGCAAAAGGATTCCCGACCAAGTATTGAGTGCATAACTGAACATAATTATTTGAAGGTTGACTTTTTTTTTGTATTAAAAACACTTTTCTTTTATTGGTCGGATGAAATATGCTAATTTTTTGAGATAGGATTTTGGGGTTTTCATGAGCTGTATGCCAAAATCATCAATATTAAAACAAGAAAAGGCTTGAACTACTTCAGTTGTGTGTAATGAATCTAAAATATATGAAAGTCTAATGTTTATCAGTACATTACAGAAAATAATGTACTTTATCACAATATGCTAATTTTTTGAGAAGGACCTGTATATATATATATATATATATATATATATATATATATGTGTATATATATATATATATATAGGGTTTTTTTCAGCTTTATAGCGGATTTAAACCAAAAATGCTTATTAAATATTAGATGTGCTGGCTGCATCAGTATTCTTTTGCTTGGCTTTTTACCCTCAACCGGTGATCTGGCCATGAACACACCTCCTGTAGTAGTGAGGCACAACTCTGGAGGAATGAACACAGCAGACAGCAGCCTAGAAAATCGGAAGGGGGGGGGGAGGGGGGCTAGTGTTAAATGTATTAGCTGATTTAGATACACTGACAAATTGAAGTCAAACTCCAGCTAAAACATTATAATCAGTTACAGTCAGGCCCGGACTGGCCATTGGGCACACGTGACTTTTGCTGCAAGGCTCAGACTAGCCACAAGGCATGCACATACCACGCCCACCGTCCCTCTCTCGCTGCGTGTCCTGCCCATCAACAGGCCACTCCTGCCAGGACATGTGGGCTACATGTCCTGGCAGGAGCGACCTGTTTGTAGCAAGGCCGCGCAGAGGGAGGTGGATGGCAGGTGGGGCTGACACAGACCTATTATGATTTATTGTTTGTTGGTTAATAACTTTTGTTATCCTTAGCTCCTTGTTGTGCGCTCTATATTTCTTTAATATATCATTGTGATTTATCTTTTACTTCCAGATCTTTTAGACATATGTGCTGTCTAGATCATCATAATATTATCTCCCGTAATGCCGCCTATGCTTTAAGTCTGCTGTTTTATAAACTTGGTCTTATTTTTATGTACAATATCTCACATGAATTAGTAAGTATGTTTATTACTTATGTAGTGACCTCACCCCTTCTCATTCTCGGCTTGTCTGTCTTTGTCTAGGGGTGTTAGTACCGGGGGGAGGGATGAGATACACCACGGCCCATGTCCTCCATTCGGAGACCAGAAAGATCGGGTATTGTGTAGGTGTCCTAGAGTCAAATCCTTTCCTCCGTCCTTGACTCCCCCTTTGCTCCTAGTAACCAGAGTTCCACACACTGAATAGGTCCAACACAGTTTTATTCTTCTCAGCGAATAAATATACAGCACAGTCAAGTTGGGACTTTTGCAACAGGTCAGTATTAATGGGAGTAGGTCGAGTCACAATCCACTGACAATATGAGGTAGAACATGAATTACCTTCGCTAGCACAGCCCCTATCAGGGGAAGGATATCCGTCCAAGGGAGTCACCGGAGGCCTTTCTGTCACCAGCAATGCTGCGCCGGACTCTCCAGAGAAGTTCCGCTCACCAGTCTCCTCGACCTCAGACACGGGCACCCAAGGAGTTTGGGCCCCCTCGGATTCCTCCACCCTCGCGGAACTCAGTCGAAGGTACTGAGCCCCAGGCATCCGCCATAGTACCTCACCCCAGGCTAAAGGTGCCTGAGATGGACTCCATTTCCCGCTCCGGCCAGGTCAAGGGCACCTGGGCCCGGAACACCGGAATGCCAGCACCCAGGCTGAGGGTGCCTGAGTGCGGCCGTGTCCTCCGACTCCGAACTCTGAACCCCCTGGTAAGGGCGTCCGGCCCTTTTATCCCCTCTCCCTTTGCTTCACAGCGGGTGCCACGCCGTACCAGCGCCAGGGGGGGACAAAAAGGCACAGTCTTGCGGTGTGGGTTCAACTCCGGCCAGGGTGACAATGCCACCTGCAGGCCGCAGGGAACCTCACACCACCAGAGTCCTCCAAGAACCATAAAAGGGTCTCGGATTCCCTAGCAATCAGTGCATCTGGGTTACACTACCACCCAGATGCTCCCCTTAAATTCTTATACCCGCTACACTTAATACTACTATTATTATTATCGCTAGATATTTTATCCCAGCTATGCTGAGTTACCTCAGTAACTCATCTGGCAAGTAAGCACAATTAGGTCCAAGTCTACTAGTTCTCATCTATCTCTTTCCTCTATCTCTGTTTCCTCCCCTTTTTTTTTTTGTTTCATTTTTCCCTTTCCTCCCCTTGCCTTCCTTCCCCCCCCCCTAAACCCCCCCCTTAATTCCCTCCCCCCCTTCCCCTTCTTTGTCCTTGTTCATCTTTCCTTCTTTTTCACCCCTGTTTTCACCACTTCTTACCTTTTTTCTTCTATCCCCCCCCCCCTTCTTTCCTTTTCTCCCCTTTCCTCTTTCTCTCTCTCTCTCCTTATTTCATTCCATTTCTAGCCAACATTACACTGACTATCATATTGTGCATGCCCCCATAGTTGATTGGCACGTTTCTGCACCCTTCCTCTCATACTGCCTCCGGGAGGTGCCCCCGGCTGTCATGGTTGTTCCCTGGAGTGAACTGCCACAGACATAATGTTATATTTTAGATATTTTGCATAAGTTATTGTATTGATTTTAATGTTTGTCTCATCCATCTAGTTAGTCATTTCTTTGCTCCTGAGGAAGCGCGAGGAGTGTAACATGTAGAGCCCAGGATATCTTTTCATCTACAGCTGATACTTAGCCTCATACTTGGACTTTAACACTATGTTGGAATGATCTATGTTCATCCTCAAGTTTACGTATTTTTCTCCAGTGGCTGTGTATAGTATGAACTCTGTAACAGATTTTTATTGACTTATAAAAGATGGATATTTTTAATGTTTTCTTTTGACATATGTTTAATAAACTTTTTTACATTTATTACTCATCGGGTGGTGCCTAAAAAGTCCAAGCCTCTTTCTAAATGTGTTTATATTTCGACACAGGCCACGGGCCACGGTCACTGCTCACCTCTTGCTGTGACTCCATGCCTGTGTCTCCTCTCCTGGCTCCTCCGCCCTGCCAGTGGTGTCAGTCTGTTGGCAGCGCGGCTGCAAGCCTAATTCATACTGAGAATAGGCTCGCAGGTCTGACACATTACGGAAACACACCAGTTCCCCTGACAAACAGGGAAGAGCCAGACAAGACCTTAGAGGGTGGGAAATCAGCACTGTCCACCACGTGGTCTGCTCTAAAGTCAGATTGGCTGTGGAGAGAGCACCACCTAGTGTCAGTGATGTGCGCTGCACAATACTAAACATAGAAAGAAAGAGACTGCTCAGGCTGGCCACCTGCTTTCTTCATTCAGCTTCTCACGCCATTCTGGTATGGCTGACATTAACAGGCCTTTCACCAGGGCACCAGGCCGGCCATATGGCACACCAGGCCACATGTCCTGGTAGCCTGTTGGTGACCGCGCCGCGTGGCAGAAGTTGGGCAGTGGCTGTGGTATGGATGGGGCTGAGGCGGTCCGCGTTCGCCATTTGCCTCCCGCTGTGTCTCCTTTCCCAGGCCGGGGTAGCTGGAGATCTGCATAGAGAGCAGCAGTCTTTTGATACTGACAAGCGGGTGGTTCCTCGCTTGTTATTGTGATCTGGGTCTGCAACTCCTGCCACTCCCTGCCCTGCTGGTGAGGTGGCATCGTCGGTGGAGCAGGAGACCCTGGAGAGGACACCCAGGCTGAGTCCTGATTCTGCCCTGCTGGAGATGGGACTGTGCAGAGAAGGCAGAGAGTGGGGTGGCACTGTGGTTGCAGGGGGGGAATGGTTGCGGGGGGAACTGTGGGGAAGACAATGTGATTGCTGGGGGTGCAGTGGAGTGGGGGGGGCACTGTGGTGTAGGGAGGGCTGCCCTGGGTATGGGGACTGTAATAATTACAGTGCCCCTTTGTGTTGCAGTTTGTCAGACTGACTCATTCGCTGACCACCCTGCAGGCACCCCCCAGTCCCACCCTTCCCCTGGTCCCTGGAGGAATTGGCTGCTCGGTCTGGAATGCCCATGCCTGTTTTTTGTCCCAGTCTGGGCCTGGTTACAGCAAACAGTTTTTTTTTTCCTTTTGGGATAAAGGTTTTACATGAATAAATAAAATCTGTTCATATCAGTGTTAAATGGTTTGTTTCATCCATGTAAACTTCATAGGCGTGCGCACATGGTGTGCCTGGTCACACCCTAATCACCCCATGTGCATTAGCATTATCCAGGAGCAGCCCCAGGTGGGTGGTTGGGGTGCCAGTGGCCAGTGTAAATGCCCCCATTATATTAAAGTCTAGATTCAACCTTAGGAACATGTTACACCCGTATTTAGGGTGTGCCATAATATGCTCCCAATCAACTGTCTCTTACCACTAGGCTTGTGCAATTCGTTTCGTAACGAATCGAAATTTGTCCGAATTTAGCAACTTTCGGACATTCGGAAGCATTCGAATTTCCGAACAAAGCAATTACGAATAAAACCGAATCCGAAATAAATTATACCGCAAAATAGCGAATGCCCGAATGTCTTCGGCATAATTCGTTATGAAAAAACTTACGAATGTACAAATCCATTGGAAACACAATAACACTCACTCTGCTCTGCTCTCTGCTTCTCCTTCACCGTGCTGAACTCCCTCTCAAAATGGTGTACAGGGGCGGAGGCTATAGCCGCATGTAAAAAACGAAAGTAAAATACGAGATTTCTAATCCATTCGAAGCACAATAACACTCTTCTCTGCTCTCTGCTTCTCCCTCACCGTGCTGAACCCTCTCAAAATGGTGTACAGGGGCGGAGGCTATAGCCGCATGTAAAAAACGAAAGTAAAATACGAGATTTCGAATCGTTACAAATAACCGCTATGTATTTCGAAAAGTACAAATCCATTCGAAGCACATTATGCATAATAGTCAGCGTCGTCGTGAGAGAGACACAGAAAATTACGAATCAACGAACCCAAAAAAAGTTACGAAAGTAGGAGTTGTGTCCAGAATCAACGAAAAACAACGTACTCTACCGAAAGTACGAATTATAAAGCAACAAAAAATTCAACGAAAAATGTCGCTTGCAAAAATACGAATGAGTCCGAACACGAAAAATCCCGTCTAGCAAAATTACGAATGATTACGAATCAACAGGACCGGAAAGAAACGAACCGAAACGGAACGAATTTTTCCGTTGTGCACAAGCCTACTTACCACCAGAGCCCTCTTCCTGTCATAGCAGGTGGTGTTCATGTGTGTTTGAACTTTGGGGTGCACACCCTAATGCAATAAGCTGTGCACACTTATGGTAAACTGATACATTCTGCTAGAGGGTTCGAGCTTGCGAAAAACAGCTGGATCACCAGATGAAAACAGAAGAAATAAAGTCTAAAAAAGGAAAGAAATGCAGCCATCACCTCCAAGAATGGGTAAGCTGCAAAATAATAAATGTTTGCTTTTGAGTTGAATACTGCTTTAAATTGCTTTAGTGTTAATAGACCTCAGCTTAGCTCTTGTCTATGGACTGGCCATTGAAAAAAAAGGCTATATGTGTTGCTGAGATAATTTGTAGCAGGAAGGGAAAGTCCCGTTGTCCACTAAATGGTTTTTATCTGCTGATAGTTTCTGGGATTCGCAGTACTAAGTGAAAGTGCCACACCTTAAGTAAAATAAATCATGTTGTCTGGTGTTTTGACTAACAAGAGAGGCAGTATCAAGAGCTGAGAGCTTACAATTGTTTTATTGTATATCCTAGAACAATACAAATAATACACCCCTCTCTTAATTCTCATGGTACCATAATACCAGTACAAGGAGATTCTTCTGATAGGTGAGTGTTTTCTTAGATAGCTACTGCTAAAAACGTGAAACATTGGGAGTTATTTACTAAAGGCAAATCCACTTTGCACTACAAGTGCAAACTACAAGTGCAAAGTGCACTTGAAATTGCACTGAAAGTGCACTTGGAAGTGCAGTCGCTGTAAATCTGAGGGGTAGATCTGAAATGAGGGGAAGCTTTGCACTTGTAGTTTGCACTTATAGTGCAAAGTGGATTTGCCTTTCGTAAATAACCCCCACTGTGTATTAAGAAATAATGCATTAGTGGCAACTATGCGCCAGCTAATAATAACGTATATATGGATTCAAAGAAATTCTGCTTTCATTAAAGCACAAGTGAACATTCAGCTTCAATCACCTAAATACATGTCATGGACATGAAAAATATATACTTTTTTAAGTCTGAGGCCCCGTTCACATCTATGCGAATTGGTTGCGGCTTGCCCCGCATCCAATTCGCATAACATTAAAAAATACATTCTTTTCAATGAGGCTGGTTCACATATGTGCGATGCATTCGCAGTGCGCATTACCAAAAAAAGTGTGCATTTTCTAGACATTGCGGTGCGGCTCAGGTGCGAATTCAAGTCCATTATCTTCTATGGCCACGCATCTGAATCGCAGATGTGTTGCGGTGTGAACAGAATTTTTCTCCCCTCCTCCACCTCCCCCTTTTCCAAGTTCCTCCCCTGTCTGTTTCCTGCTGCTGAGGTGAGGAGCCATGTCTAAAAAACTGAGCCAAAAAGTGACTGCCAAGGTGAAGGAGTCTGTGGATTGTGAGGAGCTGATCCGCCTTGTCAGGGAGAATCCACTGCTCTGAGACCCGGCATCCTAAATATAAGGACAACTTGCTTAAAAAGCGAACATGGGTTGAAATTGCCCGAACCCTCTTGCCAGAGTGGAGCATGTGCTCATCCCAAGTTCAGGCTGACAAAGGTAAGTTTTTATTTTTCTTATTCTCTATCTGTAGATTACTTAGGTACAAATCCATACCAGGCCCTTATCCAAGCATGCAGCCTGTCATGGCATGTTAAGTGTGCTAGCGAGCCCTCCCCCCTGACCTATACCATGCCACATGCTTTCAACATAGGCATGGTGTTTGTGGCTCCCTACCAATGCATCTTGTCCCCATGTTGATGATGACAAGGGCCTCATTCCCACACCCTTGCTCGTTGTTTTTAGGTGTCTGCGTGCATGTTTTTTTTTTTAAATCTGCAAACTCACTTTAACAAGGTTGTTCCCAGATCCTTGGAGTGTCTATATTTTTTATTCAGCCCCTTTTAACGCTATGACCCATGATGGCCGTACAAAGACTTCACAATGACAAGTGATTATTTAACTTGGCCTAACCCCTTGATTTTGTGTACAAAGACCCCCAACAGAGCACATATAACGGCGTCACACAGCGACGGATGAGGACATCAATTAAGCTCAATAATTAAGTTAAACTTAGTTTAGGATTCACAAATATTACAATACACAAATGTCCTCCAATAATTTTAATTTTTTCATCATAAAAATTACACATAGTGACATTTTTTACAATATGTAATTTTTATATTTTTAAAGGGACAGATATTGTTTTTGTTAAACGCCAAAAAAGGTAACCTTAAAATTAACTCGAATGTATCTGCCAAGGTACCTCACCAGCTGGCGTCAAAAAGTAATTTAGAAATTGGTCTCTAATTAAGTTGCCACTGGTAGTGCCCCTAGTCACATTCCACTGTGCCGCCTCCATATTATGCATCAGGGAATCATCAAAAATTTACCCATCGCGTTCACACACATAGTTGTGCAGTGCACAGGCAGTTTTTACTGCAGTTACAGCATGCTCCAGATTGATGTTGATGGAAGTATGCAAAAATCTCCATTTATTTGAAAGTATACCAAATGCATACTCTACCACTCGGCGTGCCCTAGTGAGTCGATAATTAAATATTCATTTGTTGTTTGTCAGCGCTCTACTTGAAAAAGGTCTTATAAGATTTTTACGAAGGGCAAATGCTTCATCCCCAACGAAAACATGTGGGAGGGCAGGCTCATTTGTTCCTGGCAAGGCACAATCGTTCGGTAAATCCAGGGTATTGTCCCTCAACATTCTCCCAAATGAGGAATTAGAAAATACGCCAGAATCTGAGCTGCTGCCATAAGCCCCGACATCAATATAAATAAAATTATAATTGGCATCTGCCACTGCCATTAATACAAACAAAAAATATTTTTTATAATTAAAAAACTGACTCCCACTCTCAAAAGGCTTCAGGATGCGTATGTGCTTGCCATCGATTGCTCCCAGACAATTCGGGGAATTACACCGCTCCCAGAATTCATTGGATATCTTTAACCAATCTTCTTTGGTTGGCTTTTTGAAAACCAATTGCTTGAGTTCTTCCCAAATAATAAGGCAGGTTTCATGTACAATGCCACTTATTGTAGATTTGCCTACTTTGAACTCATAGTGTAGACTTGAAAAGGAATTGCCTGTAGCTAGGTACCTTAAACAAACAAATAAATAATACATTAGTATTAATTTCATTTCTTTCAGTGCTATACATAAAGAGAAGGTGGCGAAGCATGCGGGATGCCTACAAAAAATATAATAGACACGTCAGAGAAGTGAAGAGTGGCTCGGGGGCAACAGATAGGGTACCCTATATGTATGCCGGGGACCTTGAATTTCTCAAACCAATTATAGACATGAGAGAGTAAGTTATCTACATCATCAATGTATCGGGCATACATATTTTTGTTTTGTGGCATTACTAACTCAAACTCTTTATTTTACTACAGGACCGAAGCTAGTTGGGATGAACAAGACGTGTTAGAGGATCAACCTGAGAGCCATTCTGAGGCACAATCGGAGGCACCAGTAAATCTAGTTTTTATGGAACCTACTGATGATCTTGGACAAATCCAAATAGCCTCAAATCTGTGGTTAGAAAATACAGAAGAGCAATCTGTAGTGACAGAGGCGATCCCTGGGCCCTCCTCTGCTCCAGCAAACATTGGGCGGCCAGCCAAAGTGGCACGTAAGCAAGCGCATGTATCGCAGCCGGACATAAGTGAGCATCTACTAGAGATGTTACAAATAATGACTCAAAAGGTGGATGCTTTCTTATGTCCGGATACAATACTGGCACTCAATTTTGTACCTCTAATAAAAAAAGTTAAACCAGAGCGATATTTGGAAATGCAAACCACTATAGAACATGTTCTGCAATCCTTTGCACTGCCACGTGAGGAAGCAACATTTGAAAGGCCATATGTGCCACCAGAAAAAAGTCACATTCATTTCCCAATGTCCGGCACGTACCCTGAACCACTACACAAACCTTACCCCTATGTTCCTCCATCTTATCCTTCTAGTTTTCAAGAGGCAACTTCGATATATGATGTACCACACAGTAGAATTCCCTATCCTATTCCATCCCCAATTACTTCAATAAGGCCATCCCACCAAAATCAGGGGTTGTATGGGCCACAGCCACATGGGCCACAGCCACTTGGGCCACAGCCACATGGGCCTCAGCAACATGGGCCACAGCCACATGAGCCACAGCCACATGGGCCACAGCCACATGGGCCTCAGCAACATGGCGAGTCAAGCCGTGATCCCAGCACTGCCAGTGACGAAACTCCTTATGCAAGTCACTACTCCACTGAGGCAGCTTTCCAAAGAACATATCAGAATCTTTGAAATTTGAGCTCTGCACAAAGTTGAGTAGAATGTGTGCATTTTTTGTTAGTAATTTTGTCAAGAGGTATACTTGAGAGCACAGTTTATATTTTTTATATTGAAAATAAGAATTTTATGTTGGCTATTTGAGCTATTATTTTTGAAACGAAAAAATATAAAAAATCTGAAATAAAGATTTTTGTGGTCAACTTCGGTCTCGTTATGCATTTCTAATTACACATGTTTGACTGTTCAACCAAGTTATTATTCCATGCTCACAATTAACAATGCCAATGGACATAGGGGGTTAAAAGTACCTTAATGTGATTATTAATCGTTCTGCAGGCTGGATGCTTGCTCTGTAGCACGTATTCTATAGGGTATATAGAATAGGGTATTCTAGGGTATATTTTAACAAGCAATTCATCAAAACTTAAAGAACAAATAAAAAAATAATTACTTATTATTAGTATTTAAAACTATAAAAAAAAAGTAACTATGGAACAATGGAGGAAATAAATGTATAGCAAGGCAAAAAAAAAAAGACCTATTGATTGACATCCGTGTATAATTCAAAAACTTCTCTTCATGCCCACGGAGATCTTCATATAATACCATGAACTGCCCTCTTTCCTCCCTATTTGCAATTATGGGATGAACCCAGTATCTTCTTCTTCTTCTCCTCCTTCTCCTCCTCTCAACTTCCAGCAAGATTGCTGCTGTTGCTGCAACAACTGTGGGCATAATCATGGGCAGAGCAGCACACATTTTTTTACAGAAATCACAATCCAAATCCACAAAATACTTACTACTGGACACCCAGGAAGAGTCCAAGAAAGGTCCCTCCCTTTTATTAGCAGCATCAGCACACGGCTAACAATGATTGGCCATCACAAAAAACGCAGCTCTGAAGCTAATAACTTCAAATTCGCAGCAGATCCGCACCTAAAAACGCAATGGAACCGCTGAACGACTGATTGCGAACTTGGCAAAGACTCCAAGCTCAAAAATGCAACGCATAGGTGTGAACCCAGCCTTATAGTTTTAATTTAAGAAGCAGCCACGGCATTATTAGAAGAGCTTGTACCTTGCCAGCATGCTGCAGAGAAGGACCCTTGATTTATGTGTGAAAGCAGTGGCCTCTCTGCAGAGAACCAACATACTCCCTGCCCCTGCTGTGTCAGATTTAGAGCTCCATGAGTTATGCACCCTCTGCAGAGTAAAGCAATATGTTGATTTTACACAGAAATGCAACAAAAGAAGCAAAAGGTGAAAATAAGGATTTTTTTGGAATGGCAATTATGATTCAGCAATGGTTGATATTCACCAGTTAAGTAAAGTCTTTTTTGTTACACTAGCTTTTATGTTGACGTTATTTTGTTTCATTAGACTGTACCATTTTATCTATTCTTTGTATGTTTTAGATTATTAGAGACTGGTGTGGTCCCCAAACATTACTCCTTTCCTATCTCACTCCATTAATGTTCCCTTTTCGTGATAAGATATTGTTCAGAATGATAACAATGGTTAACATATATTTTTCTTAGCTTGTTCTGTATCTGTACTGCTTCCTTTAACTGCTCCAGACACAGGAAGAAATACATTTCTAAAGCCGCACTGTGCTGGGTGTAGAATGCATCCAGCATAAACCAACTTGAGCACCGGGTGCAGTGTGTTTTGTTGTTCAAGTCCAGGATTGGTATGTAATAGTGCACTGCACATACAGTGGATATAAAAAGTCTACACACCCCTGTTAAAATGTCAGGTTTCTGTGATGTGAAAAAAATGAGACAAAGATAAATAATTTCAGAACTTTTTCCACCTTTAATGTGACCTACAACTCTATATTTTAGGTGGAGGGAAGTAAAAATAAAAAAATAAAATAATATGGTTGCATGTGTGCACACCCTTAGGCTCGGTTCACACCTAATGCTGATGCGACTCCCAGCAAAGGTCCTGTGCGTCCCGGTTCACTGTTTGGGCTGAATTCGGACTTGAAACGGACCAAAAGACGCACAGGGCTCCTGTAAAAATCCACACCGAAGCTGAATTGGATCATGTATCCAATTCGCAATAGTGTAAACCCGGCCTTAAACTAATATTTTCTTGAAGCACCTTTTGATTTTTTTACAGCACTCAGTCTTTTTGGGTATGAGTCTATCAGCATAGCAAATCTTGACTTGGCAGTATTTGCCCACTCTTCTTTGCAAAAACACTCCAAATCTGTCAGATTGCGAGGGCATCTCCTGTGCATAGCCCTGTTCAGATCACCACACAAATTTTTAATGGGATTCTGGTCTGGGCTCTGGCTGGGTCATTCCAAAACTTTAATCTTTTTCTGGTGAAGCCATTCCTTTGTTGATTTGGATGTATGCTTTGGGTAGTTATGCTGAAAGATGAAGTTCCTCTTCATGTTCAGCTTCCTAGCAGAAGCCTGAAGGTTTTGTGCCAATATTGACTGGTATTTGGAACTGTTTATAATTCCCTCTACCTTGACTAAGACCCCTGTTCCAGTGGAAGAAAAACAGCCCTAAAGCATGATGCTGCCACCACCATGCTTCACGTTGGGTATGGTGTTATTTTGGTGATGTGCAGTGTTGTTTTTGCATCAAACATACAGTGGGGCAAAAAAGTATTTAGTCAGCCACCAATTGTGCAAGTTCTCCCACTTAAAAAGATGAGAGAGGCCTGCAATTGTCATCATAGGTATACCTCAACTATGAGAGACAAAATGTGGAAACAAATCCAGACAATCACATTGTCTGATTTGGAAAGATTTTTTTTTGCAAATTATGGTGGAAAATAAGTATTTGGTCAATATCAAAAGTTCATCTCAATACTTTGTTATATATCCTTTGTTGGCAATGACAGAGGTCAAACATTTTCTGTAAGTCTTCACAAGGTTGTCACACACTGTTGCTGGTATGTTGGCCCATTCCTCCATGCAGATCTCCTCTAGAGCAGTGATGTTTTGGGGCTGTCTATGGGCAACACGAACTTTCAACTTCCTCCAAAGGTTTTCTATGGGGTTGAGATCTGGAGACTGGCTAGGTCACTCCAGGACCTTGAAATTCTTCTTAGGAAGCCACTCCTTCGTTGCCCGGGCAGTGTGTTTGGGATCATTATCATGCTGAAAGACCCAGCCACGTTTCATCTTCAATGCCCTTGCTGATGGGAGGAGGTTTGCACTAAAAATCTCACGTTACATGGCCCCATTCATTCTTTCATGTACACGGATCAGTCGTCCTGTTCCCTTTGCAGAGAAACAGCCCCAAATCATGATGTTGCCACACCCATGCTTCACGGTAGGTATGGTGTTCTTTGGTTGCAACTCAGCATTCTCTCTCCTCCAAACACGACGAGTTGTGTTTCTACCAAACAGTTCTACTTTGGTTTCATCTGACCATATGACATTCTCCCAATCCTCTTCTGGATCATCCAAATGCTCTCTAGCAAACCTCAGACGGGCCCGGACATGTACTGGCTTAAGCAAAGGGACACGTCTGGCACTGCAGGATCTGAGTCCCTGGCGGCGTAGTGTGTTACTGATGGTAGCCTTTGTTACGTTGGTCCCAGCTCTCTGCAGGTCATTCACTAGGTCCCCCTGTGTGGTTCTGGGATTTTTGCTCAACGTTCTTGTGATCATTTTGACCCCATGGGGTGAGATCTTGCGTGGAGCCCCAGATCGAGGGAGATTATCAGTGGTCTTGTATGTCTTCCATTTTCTAATTATTGCTCCCACAGTTGATTTCTTCACACCAAGCTGTTTGCCTATTGCAGATTCAGTCTTCCCAGCCTGGTGCAGGTCTACAATTTTGTTTCTGGTGTCCTTCGACAGCTCTTTGGTCTTCACCATAGTGGAGTTTGGAGTGTGACTGTTTGAGGTTGTGGACAGGTGTCTTTTATACTGATAACAAGTTCAAACAGGTGCCATTAATACAGGTAATGAGTGGAGGGCAGAGGAGCCTCTTAAAGAAGAAGATACAGGTCTGAGAGAGCCAGAAATCTTGCTTGTTTGTAGGTGACCAAATACTTATTTTCCACCATAATTTGCAAATAAATTCTTTCAAAAATCAGACAATGTGATTGTCTGGATTTGTTTCCACATTTTGTCTCTCATAGTTGAGGTATACCTATGATGACAATTACAGGCCTCTCTCATCTTTTTAAGTGGGAGAACTTGCACAATTGGTGGCTGACTAAATACTTTTTTGCCCCACTGTATCTTTTGGAATTATGGCCAAAAAGTTCAACCTTGGTTTCATCAGACCATAAAACATTTTCCCACATGCTTTTGGGAGACTTCAGATGTGTTTTTGCAAAATATAGCAAGGCTTGGATATTTTTCTTCGTAAGAAAAGGCTTCTTTCCATCTTGCCACTCTAATCCATAGCCCAGACATATGAAGAATGTCACATGTACCACACAGCCAGTAATTGCCAGATATTCCTGCAGCTCCTTTTAATATTGCTGTAGGCCTCTTGGCAGCCTCCCTGACCAGTTTTCTTCTCGTATTTTTATCGATTTTGGAGGGAAGTCCAGTTCTTGGTAATGTCACTGATGTGCCATATTTTCTCCAATTGATGATCACTATCTTCACTGTGGTTCATGGTATATCTAATGACTTGGAAATTCTTTAGTAACCTTCTCCTGACTGATACCTTTTAACAACGAGATCCCTCTGATGCTTTGGAAGCTCTCTGCGGACCATGACTTTTGCTGTAGGATGCAACTAAGAAAATGTCAGGAAAGACCTACTAGAATAGCCAAACTTTATTTGGGGTTAATCAGAGGCACTTTAAAGGATGGCAGGTGAGTACTGACTCCTATTTTTTATTTTTTTTGTTTAATTTGTTTTTATTGAAAAAATAGAACATACAAAATATGCAGTACAGGGAGATCGAAATAAAACAGAGCATTCAAATCTAACCAGCTAGTCACATGGTAGTAATCTTTGGAAATACCACAGAACGGAGGTGTCAATATTTTCTCCGTAATGTCCTGCACATAACACAAAAAACATAAAGAGGAAGGAAAAGAGAAAAAAGCAGAAATAAAAAAGAGGGGGGAGAGAGATGGGGGGGGGGGCGGAGTGGAGGGGAGGGATCTGCCTCGATCTACTCTCTTCTGTATCATAAATGTCAACAAGTCACATATTACTTAGGTTGAGACATGATTTCCACATATACGGTTGTATATTTAAAGGCGAACCAGCAGGGCCAAATTATCTTTGCCAAATCGGATCTATTTCTGAGGGAAAGCGTGAGGTCTTCCATATAGTACATATGGTCAACTTCTATTAGCCATTGGCGCAGACCCGACACAATTGATTGTTTCCAGTAACGGGGAATACCATATATACTCGAGTATAAGCCGACCGAATATAAGCCGAGGCACCTAATTTTACCACAAAAAAATGGGAAAACGTATTGACTCGAGTATAAGCCTAGGGTGTCCATCTGCATGCCTCACTGTGTCCATGTGCATGGCTTACTGTGCCTCACTGTGTCCATGCCTCACTGTGCCTCACTGTGCCCATGCCTCACTTTGCCCATGCCTCACTGTCACTGTGCCCATGCCTCACTGTGTCCATGCCTCACTGTGCCCCATCTCCCTACCTGATCTCCGGCGCTGTGTGACTAGTCTGATGTTTAACATGGGAGTCTATGGAAGGGGTGCTCGGGTTTGAAAAATTGGTGCTCCCCGGCCGTAGGTCCCCTGGACAACAACCTTTGCACACTTGTAGATGAAGAGTGGGGCTACATGTGTGCCAAGTTTGGGGTCAAGGAGACCCAGGACCGGCCGGTACCGGGTCCCCAAAATCACCAGAGAAATTACTGTTTAACATGGGAGTCTATGGAAGGGGTTCCCGGCTTTGAAAAATCGGTGCTCCCCGGCCGTAGGTCTCCCGGAAAATAAACTTTGCAGACTTATAAAGGAAGAGTGGGGCTACATGTGTGCCAAGGGGGCCTATGGCTGGCCAGGATAAGGTGCACAAAGATGGACACAGACTTGAGTATAAGCCGAGGGGGGCATTTTCAGCACAAAAAAAATTTGCTGAAAAACTCGGCTTATACTCGAGTATATACGGTAAGTGCTTTTGCAGTGTTTAGTAGGTGAGGTGTTATAGATTTCTTGTATGTACCCACTGGTTTGCCTGTACAATGGAGTAGCACTACCCATGGATCATTAGGAATTTCAAAACCCTGGATCTCCTTAGCCCAAGGGAGAACAGCCTCCCAGTAGGGGCGGATAAGAGGGCAGTACCACCAAATGTGAGCATGTGTTGCTCGTTCGCCCCAGCCACGCCAACACAGAGGTGATGTTTGCGGGAAGGATTTGTGAAGCCCCACTGGGGTATAATGCCACCTCGTCAATAGTTTGTAATTCACTTCTGCAGTCTTGGAAGCCACGGAGGAGGAGTGTGTCATTAAAAGAATAGTAGAGCGTTGGGCTTCTGAGAGCTCTCTGTGAAGGTCCCCCTCCCATTTACGGAGAAAGGCAGGATCCCCCACAGAGGCCAACGTTTGCAAGGCTTGTAGCCTTACGTGTAGCGTTACCCCCTAGAGGGCCGCTGGATTAAATTTTGGTCCTGCCGTTACCACACCTTTTTCAATCCCGGTATTATGAGTCTATGGTAGGAAATGTCCAACAGATGTGAGCGCCAGTCACTTCAGTCTTTTTCCAATGCTTTAATAAAAGAACTTGCAGTAGTAGAAGGATAGAGGGTTAGGGGAAGTTTCAGATACCTTTTAGCAGATCACTGATGAATTACTCAGATCCAGAGGACAAAACAGTTTTCTGTCAGCGTATCTTGCAACACCCGGATAGGCCTCTTACACCGACCTAGCAGCCGGTATGATGCACAGACAAGTCTCTCTCACAGACTTAGCGATCGGTGGAACTCCTGGATAATCCTCTCACAGGATTGTGTAGCCAGCAGTTAGTTAATTGTAAAACAGCTGCACAGTACCAGAACCTTTAAGCCATCCGGCAGTACTGTGAGGGTAGATTAGCTTGGGTGCATCCTCCAAACGAGTCACCAGGCCCTTCCTGAGAGACCAGCCTTGAGTCTGGTTCTCTCCAGCAAGAGTCCCCCCCTGGATCTTCTCAGTTTGACTTGGCTTCTTCCGCCCAGGCAAGACAGCACAGGACCACCTCCGGTTAAGTATGCCCCAGACAGACTTCTGGGCCTACTTGTAGCAATACAGCCTCGAGCCAGCAGGCCTCGAGGTAGAAGAGTGACACATCCTTAGGCCAGGAGGGCCATGAGTCCGAGAGCCTCGAGGTAGAAGAGAATGACACACACAGCCTCAGGCCTGAAGGGCCATGAGGTATAGAGAGAGACTGTGCGCACAGCCTCAGGCCTGGAGGGCCATGAGGCAGAGAGAGCGAAAAATGGTGTCTGCCCCTTAAATACCTTCTCCCAGAATGCACAGCAGTAAGAACACTCCCACTGGGCTGTTTCTGGGGAAAGAATATTCAATGCACTTCAGCTTGCTGTATTTCTCACACTGGCCTGTGGTAACAGTGACACCTACTGGCAACAATGAGAAATGCGCACAACATAGCCAAAATTGGAACAGAAGCTAATTTAACTTTGTACAATCAATCGGAACTATTTACAATTCAGACAAACACTAAATTTACAACATAGCCCCTATTCTTTAGGAACAGGGCGCTACATATGAGATAGGTTTGTCCACTGGTTGGTCCTCTGCAAAAGCAGTTTCTATAGGTGTTAACTCTGAGGTGGTCGGCAAAGGTTTCGGTAGTGAGCGAACAAAAGCTGCCAGTTGTCAGTAGCGCCAGTGATCCATGGGCGTTGTATTAGAAGAAGGCATTAGTGTGGGCAGGGGTACTATGCCCGAAGGCGTAGTCACTTGATGTAAAAGAGTTGTAGATCCGTGTTTCCAGACATGAATATTGGGGTCTATGTTCCCCGGAGGAAAGAAGTTGTGTCCGGTTAAGGGCATTAGGGGTGAGTTATGTGCCCAGCCCTGTACCTTACATAGCGAGTCCCACACCATGAGGGTAGAGCGTATAATGTTTGGGGACTTTACTAATTTTCAGGACTAAAATTATTTTTTAAAGGTGTGCAAAAAAGGCTCTGGCAGCGAAAAGGTTTAAAGGAACAAAACAAGGGGAAATGGGCATGTATTGCAGAGATGTACTACATACAGTATGTGATCTACGTGCAGATTCATGCAGATCTGTATATAAAAAGATACACATCAACAAGCACGTTGGATAAACACACCAACACTACGTCTGGTTTATATGTATATGCGGTTCGGCAGGTCTGTGCTGGAAGTAGCTCTTAAGCAGATGGTCACACTGAATGGTCATATCATTCACAGATATATATTCATTATACATTGTTTTCCTTATCCAGGAAGCAAGCCCTCACACTGTTCTTCAACAGTCAGCATTTGGCCCCTTGTCTTGTGTTTCTGACAAAGTATATGAATAAATGAGGACAAATGTGTCCTTATTACTCACATCCTAGCAGACGTTTATATTGTCTTAGATAGGAACAATGACTGTGTTTTATTGCACAGCTTCCTTCAGATTCTTGTTCATTTTACAATATTGTAGGATTTGCTAATAATTCACCTCCTATTTTTTCGAATTAAAGTGTATCTAACGCCGCAATAAAGTAATATAATGCAGCTTATCCATCCTTAGTAGCGATGAGCCGAACACCCCCGGGTTTGGTTCGCACCAGAACCCGCGAACGGACCGAAAGTTCGCACGAACTTTAGAACCCTATTAAATACAATGGATGCAAACATTCGAAATCTAAAGTGCTAATTATAACGACTATTATGCATGTTATTGTCCTAAAAAGGGTTTGGGAACCCGGGTTCTGCACCAGGGGACATGTATCAATCCAAAAAAAAGTTTTAAAAACGGCCATTTTTCGGGAGCAGTCATTTTAATGATGCATAAAGTGAAAAAAAAAAGTCAAATATTCCTTTAAATATCGTACCTGGGGGGTGTCTAAAGTATGCCTGTGAAGTGCCACGTGTTTCCCGTGTTTAGAACTGTCCCTGCACAAAATTACATTTCTAAAGGAAAAAAAAGCCATTTAAAACTGCTTGCGGCTTTAATGTAATGTCTGGTCCCGGTAATATGGATGAAAATCTTTAAGAAAAATGGCATAGCTACCCCATCACAGCCCCCCCCCCTACCCCAGCCCATTACCAGCCCCTTTGGGTCTCGTATGGATATTAAGGGGAACACCGCACACAAAATAAAAAAGGCCCTATATACTCTGAACAGCCGTATACAGGCGGTGCATACAAGACAGGGACTGTAGGTTTGTTCTTATGTAGAATCTGTTTGTAATTTTGAACAGGTACATTGTTTAATTGTAGCTCCAGCCAAAAAATCTATTTTTAAGCTTTTTGGAAAACATAGGGAAGGGTTATCACCCCTGTAACATTTGTTTTGCTGTCTGTGCAGAGTTCACCTCACTTTCCGTCCTAATGACAAATGTTTTTTGAAAATTTGTTTTTTTTATTGAAACAAGAATTGGTGATAAAGCATCAGTGGAGAGGAGACACCTTTTTTCCCATATTAACTCTTACAGGAGAGAATTTGCCTCCCTAGGGGTAGATTTCCTCTCACTTCCTGTTGTATCCTTCCGTTTGCAAGGAGGAGTCGTTTGTAAGTTGGATGTTTGAAAGTAGGGGCCTGCCGTATATACTCAGCTGAAATTTGCCCCTTACATGTTGGTGTTGCCACAACACTGTGAGCCCTCACAGTTACTCTTGGTGGGCGCATGAATGGGCCCTGCTGTGAATTATTAGATCAAGAATTGTAATTGCATGCCCCTGTTGAACAGGGGCTGAAAAATTGGGCCTTTGGTGGTGGTGGTGTTGACACAACACTGTAAGGCCTCACAGTTACTCTTGGTGGGCGAGGGAATGGGCTCTGCTGTGAATTATTAGATCAAGAATTGTAATTGCATGCCCCTGTTGAACAGGGGCTGAAAAATTGGGCCTTTGGTGGTGGTGGTGGTGGTGTTGACACAACACTGTAAGGCCTCACAGTTACTCTTGGTGGGCACAGGAATGGGCCCTGCTGTGAATTATTAGATCAAGAATTGTAATTACATGCCCCTGTTAAACAGGGGCAGAAAAATTGGGCCTTAGGCACTGGTGCCACAACACTGCAACCCCTCACAGATACTGTACTTGGAGCACAGCAATGAGCCCTGTTGCAAAGTATTGCATCCAAAATTGTAATTACACGCCCCTGTTAAACAGGGGCTGAAAATTGGGCCTTAGCCACTGGTGCTGGTGCCACGACACTGCAACCTCTCCCAGATTCTCTAGTTGGAGTGCATGAATGAGCCCTGCTGCAAAGCATTGCATAAAAAATTGTAATAACACGCCCCTGTTAAACAGGGGCTGAAAAATTGGGCCTTAGCCACTGGTGCTGGTGCCACGACACTGCAACCTCTCCCAGATACTCTAGTTGGAGTGCAGGAATCAGCCCTGCTGCAAAGCATTGCATAAAAAATTGTAATAACACGCCCCTGTTAAACAGGGGCTGAAAAATTGGGCCTTAGCCACTGGTGGCGGCACCCAGAAACAAAAATGTTCTTCCAAGCTATCATCATCAATCGGATCATTGAGGAGGAGGAGGATAGTCAGTCAACATAACAGGACAGTCTCTCAGCATCAGTCTTGAAGGGATGTGACATTTGAAAATAAATTAGTCTGTTATATCAGCTTCAGGTGTTTGGTAGCTGGTGGTGATCCAAGACTGGTTCATCTTTATGAAGGTCAGTCGATCAACAGAGTCGGTGGACAGGCGCACCCTGTGATCCGTGACAAATCCTCCAGCAGCACAATGTGCGTTCTGAAAGAACGCTGGATGCAGGACAGGCCAGTAGCTCAATTGCATACTGTGCAAGCTCTGGCCAGTGATCCATCCTCAAGACCCAGTAAGCCAGAGGATTTTCGGTGGGGAAGGTGTCCAAGTCTGACCTTGCCCCTAGGTATTCCTGCACCATGTATATCAGACGCTGGCGATGGTTGCTGGAACCGATCATACCTTGGGGCTGCGGACTAAAGAATTGTCTGAACGCATCGGTCAGACGGCCACCTTCTCCACCGCTCCTTCTTTGACTGGCCGAAGCCTCAGCAACTCGTTGTCCAGGACCAGGAGTTTGTAACCTCCCAGTCTCTGGGAACGCGTTGCACAGACCTTTCTGCAAGGCCTCCCGGAGTTGTCTCATCCTCTGCTCCCTCTGCGACGGTAAGATAAGGTCCGCAACCTTACCCTTGTACCGTGGATCAAGGAGAGTGGCCAGCCAGTAATGGTCCCTCTCCTTGATCCGAAGAATACGAGGATCCTTCCGCAGACTTTACGGGATCAGGGAGGCCATGCAGCGTAGGTTAGCTGAGGCATTCGGTCCGGAGTCCTCTGGGTCACTAAGGACGACATGATCCGCAGCCACCTCCTCCCAGCCACGTACAAGTCCACTGGTTTCTTGGGACTGTAAATCATCCCTAAAAGACTGCTGCTGATGATGCTGAGTGCCAGGCTCCACCTCTATGCTGGCCAATTATGGCTCTCCTAGCTGCCGGTGCTGTGATTGGCCAAGCATGCGGGGTCACAGTGCATGCTTGGCCAATCACAGCGCCGGGATTGCACTGCGATGGCGCAGTGTATTGTGGGGCGTTCGCGTCACTCGAATTTGGCGCGAACGGCCCAAATCGTTCGATGTTCGCCGAACGGTCGAACAGCCGATGTTCGAGTCGAACTTATGTTCGACTCGAACACCAAGCTCATCCCTAATCCTTAGATATGGTGACTACATTCATTTTTTGTTTTCAGGCCTTTCTTTATTTTCACCTGGTGATCCTGTCAGGAACACTATGGTGGCAACATTTACTCATCACACTGTAACTAAGGAGGAGCAGTGTTGTTATCCTAGGACAAGAAGTATGTTAGGACTAAAAAAACACCTTCCCCTCTCCTCATCTGCATAACATTGGTGTAGATGATTTGTAGTTCACAGTGGTAACAGGGGCAGAGCTTATAAGACTCCTTGGGATTTTTGTGCAGCAGATGCACCATGATGTCCATTGACGAGAGGAAGATAAAAGCTCATTTGATTTCTGGCAGGGTCAACAAATTTTTATGAAACTGATATCACAAAGAGCTTTCCGTGGTTTAATTTAGAGTTTGTATACTCTAAGACACTGAATTTCAAAAGAGCCAACTTCCCTAAACTACGAACCTTGCTAGAAGATATAAATTGGGATAAAATCTTAGAAACAAAGAACACGGGGGAGAGATGGGTTCGCTTTAAGAGCATATTAAATAACGGCATTAGCCAGTGCATCCCATTGGGAAATAATTTTAAAAGAGCGAACAAAAGTTCTGGATGGCTTAACTCCAATGTAAAAATGCATATAAAAGCAAAGGAGAAGGCCTTCAAAAAATACAAGGCTGAGGGATCATCATTAGCATCAGGGATGAGCCGAACACCCCCCTGTTCGGTTCGCACCAGAACCTGCGAACAGACAAAATGTTCGTGTAAACTTTAGAACCCTATTAAATACAATGGACTCGAACGTTCGAAATCTAAAGTGTTAATTATAAAGGCTGATATGCAAGTTATTGTCCTAAAAAGTGTTTGGGGACCCGGGTCCTGCCCCAGGGGACATGTATCAATGCAAAAAGAAGTTTTAAAAACGGCCGTTTTTTCGGGAGCAGTGATTTTAATAATGCTTAAAATGAAAAAATAAAAGTGAAATATTCCTTTAAATTTCGTACCTGGGGGGTGTGTATGATATGCATGTGAAGTGGCGCATGTTTCCCGTGCTTAGAACTGTCCCTGCAAAAAATGTCATGTTTGAAAGAAAAAAAGTAATTTAAAACTGACTTGCGGCTATTAATGAATTGTCGGCTCCCGGCAATACATTCAAAAGTCATTGATAAAAAAAAAAAAAAAAAAAGCGTGGGGGTTCCCCAGAATTCAATTACCAGGCCCTTCAGGTCTGGAATGGATATTAAGGGGAACCCTGCCGCAAATTTAAAAAAAAATTGACGTGGGGTTCCCCCACATATCCATTCCAGGCCCTTCAGATCTGGCATGGATTTTAAGGGGAACTCCACCCCAAATTTTTTAAAAAAATGGCGTGGAGTCCCCCTAAAAATCCATACCAGACCCCTTATCCGAGCACGCAACCTGGCCGGCCGCAGGGGAAAAGGGGGGGACGAGAGAGCGGCCCCCCCTCCCTCCTGAACCGTACCAGGCCACATGCCCTCAACATGGGGAGGATGTCCCCATGTTGATGGGGACAAGGGCCTCATCCCCACAACCCTTGCCCGGTGGTTGTGGGGGTCTGCGGGCGGGGGGCTTATCGGAATCTGGAAGACCCCTTTAACAAAGGGGACCCCCAGATCCCGGCCCCCCCCTATGTGAATTGGTAAGGGGTACATTGTACCCCTACCATTTCACGAAGAAAGTGTAAAAAAATGTTTAAAAAAAACACACAAACACCTTGAAAAAGTCCTTTATTTAAAAAAAAACAAAAAACATTCCAGCGGTGAAATCCATGCGGACCAGATGCGGAACATGAGAAGGGGCGGGTCTATACATGTATTGCCAAAGTGAGAGCAGTTCCCCATCAGGTCCGCCCCCTCGGTATGTCGGACCCGCCTACGTCATTGGCTTGATCGGGGAACTTCCTTCACTATGTAAATTTAAATTACACAGTGAAGGAAGTTCCCTGCTCAAGCCAATGACGTAGGCGGGTCCGACATACCGAGGGAGCGGACCTGATGGGGAACTTTAGAAGGGGCGGGGTCTATACATTTAAAATACTGAGAGGGAGTTCCCCATCAGGTCCGCTCAGGCACAACCAATGAAGGACAGCGCTGGACATCGGGATCGCCGCGGGACACTGGATTTCAGCGCTGGAATGTTTTTTTTTTATTATTATTTTAAATAAAGGACTTTTTCAAGGTGTTTGTGTGTTTTTTTTAAACATTTTTTTACGCTTTCTTTGTGAAATGGTAGGGGTACAATGTACCCCTTACCAATTCACATAGGGGGGGCGGGATCTGGGGGTCCCCTTTGTTAAAGGGGTCTTCCAGATTCCGATAAGCCCCCCGCCCGCAGACCTCCACAACCACCGGGCAAGGGTTGTGGGGATGAGGCCCTTGTCCCCATCAACATGGGGACATCCTCCCCATGTTGAGGGCATGTGGCTTGGTACAGTTCAGGCCGCTCTCTCGTCCCCCCCTTTTCCCCTGCGGCCGGCCAGGTTGCGTGCTCGGATAAGGGGTCTGATATGGATTTTTAGGGGGACTCCACGCCATTTTTTTAAAATTTGGGGTGGAGTTCCCCTTAAAATCCATGCCAGATCTGAAGGGCCTGGAATGGATATTTGGGGGAACCCCACGTCAAATTTTTTTTTAATTTGCGGCGGGGTTCCCCTTAATATCCATTCCAGACCTGAAGGGCCTGGTAATTGAATTCTGGGGAACCCCCACGCTTTTTTTTTTTATCAATGACTTTCAAAAATGAAATTTTTTGCAGGGACAGTTCTAAGCACGGGAAACATGCGCCACTTCACATGCATATCATACACACCCCCCAGGTACGAAATTTAAAGGAATATTTCACTTTTATTTTTTCATTTTAAGCATTATTAAAATCACTGCTCCCGAAAAAACGGCCGTTTTTAAAACTTCTTTTTGCATTGATACATGTCCCCTGGGGCAGGACCCCGGTCCCCAAACACTTTTTAGGACAATAACTTGCATATAATACTTTATAATTAGTACTTTAGATTTCTCACATAGATTTTTCGAATTTCCCGCGAACACCCCAATTTGTTCGCTGTTCAGCGAACGGGCGAACAGGCAATGTTCGAGTCGAACATGAGTTCGACTCAAACTCGAAGCTCATCCCTAATTAGCATTCAGACTTTACAAAGAATGCAACAAGATATGTAAAGGTGCAATTAGGACTGCTAAGATAGAAGACAAAAGACACATAGCGGAGGAGAAGTATATAAACAGCAAAAAAGGGAGGACAGACCATATTGGCCCCATAAAGAATGAATGGTGGGCGTGGCTTGGCACGCGGCAGAGATGGCAGCACACTAGAGGAGCTCCTCAACACACACGGCCTTTAGAAGCTCTACACCCGACCACAGGCTCTCAGATGCCGGGCAGGAGGCTATACTCAACTCTCCGCTCACACCTGCACCGCAACACCGGATCATCCGCAGCGAAAAACATAGCGGACATCTTCAAAACCCAGCAGACAGGCCGCAGCGGAGCTACAAGGCTCAAGATGGCGCCGCCGCAACACGAGGGAGACGATAGCGAGGACTCCCAGCCAGCGCCTGTAGACTCTAACAGGGGTAAGCCTGCATCAGATCACCCCTTAACACTGGCAGATATGTCTGTGATAGCCGCGGACATCAAAGCAACTTTCTCAGCGGCTATCACGGACTTGAAAACGAGCATGATTGTTATCAATGAAAAGATGGCGGCGGTGGAGTACGCAGGTCAACATAGGGACAAGGCCATACACAGACTAGAGCTAACCACACAGGCCCAAACGCAACATTTCATAGATATGAATCGGCACATAGAAGATTTGGACAATAGGGGCAGGAGGTGCAACATTAGGGTGCGGGGGATCCCCGAATCTGTCGACCATGAGCAAATTGTCCCGGCCCTCAGGAGAGTGTTCAACAGTTTATTAGAACGCCAAGAGGACATGGAGATAGACTTTGTACGGGCGCATAGGGCTTTCAGACCCAGAGGCTCTGATTCAGCACCCCCGAGAGATATTATATGTTGCCTGCAGAGCTTTGGCCTTAAAGAAGATATTATGCGCAAAGCGCGGAGAAATGACAGGATCATTTTTAATGGCGCAACAATAATGTTATTTCAGGATCTGTCCCAGATAACTTTGAGAAACAGACGGGCCCTACGTCCCTTGCTGGAGCGGTTAAGGGAAAGAGACCTGAAATATTCGTGGCGTTTTCCTTTCGCTCTGACAGTATCTTACAATGGCCACCTGCATATATTGCGCTCTCCGGCAGACCTTCCTGAGTTTTGTGAATCGCTGGATATGGAGCATGTAGCTCTCCCTGAATGGTACGCGGAATTCCTACACACCCCACTAGAAAGGAGCCCCCCCGCCTCTCCCTTCATGTCACCTGACACCAGACTTACTAAAAAAGCTAGGCATGGGCGAGGTGGGAACATCAGACCGGACACACCGGGGAGACATGCGGGGCCTTCAAGGGACCGGAATGGAGAGTGACACTTCGCATTTCTGTTATCGCTCCTCCTGCTCCATGTTTCTGCAACCTTCCTTCAGCTCCCTCATCTCTCCCCCCGGCGGAGAGACCTATGATCATACTCTGGTCCTCTGCCCTCACTCCCCTTCTCCATGTTGCCTTGTTGGTAATTAATGCCTGACTTATATTCCTTGAGGTAAATGCTCACTACCTCCTTCACTTGAATCCCGGTTTGAACCCTTTCCAGAAGCACAGGTCAATATAGACTGTCAGGGATTGTCTGCTTCTTTATACAACCATTATACCTAATTCTTCACTATGGTCATCCGCATTGAATTAGTTGTCGGAGTTTAACCTTTGACCCCACTAATGATTTGCCCTGGACGTGGCTCACTGTTAGTCTCTCCCCAAGTTATACTCTCTGAAACCTGTTGTCTTAGCTATATACAGCTAAGTATATATATTCTGTCAGTTACAGAGCCCACCTTTTCACCCTAAGAGATGTATCCTTGCCCCCTGAGTAGCTCGGCCCTGCTGTGCCCAGTTCTTCCAGCTCCTACTGGGCACTTCTACTTCCTTGCAGATTGATTATGGAAGACTTTAGGTGCACTTGGTCCTTCATTTCCTGCTAGCAGGGATCCCTTTATGTATAGACTATATATATAATTACAATCCACTGCCATATGGGCTAGAAGGAGGTTATATTTGCACTTATTTCTGTTGCTCCCTTTTCTGTGAGCGGTTGTTTATTTTTGCCTAGAAAAATATAGTTTACATCATGGTCGGGTGTACAATACACTGCATTGTTTAATATGTTTTACCTAAATTGGTCGTGTGTGCGATGACTGGGAGGATCCTTTCAGTTGGTCGGGTCTTCCTTGGCATTGCTCTTCTGGGTGGGCTGTTGTCGGGTCGTTTTCGTCTCCCGGCGACCCCACAGAGGGCTCCTTGTCCCCCCTTTGGGAGGCGGGGATCTCTACTGAAAGTTGGCGAGTGCCCCTTCCTGGGAAGGTTTTTGATCACCCAGGAGGTGGGACGGTTTCTACGCCATCCTCTTATTGTGTTTCTCTATTTGATCTTCTATCTCTTCATAAATCTCTGTCTCTCCTTTCTCTCTCCCCTTTTTAACACCATTCTTTTTTATTTTTTATTTTTTTATTTTTTATTTTATTTTACCCAAACAGTATTTCTCTGCAGTGTTGTTGGATTGTTGTCTTAGTTTTCAAGCACAGATACTAAACTCCACAGTATAGTTTTCATTTTGTTTTATTGCAGAGTGACCCTGGAGGCACCTCCTTCTGCCCCTCCCCATGGCTTACTCTTCCCTGGGGCGACACCCCACGGTGATCTCGCATAACATCAGGGGCCTAAACATACCGGAGCGCCGCTCCACTCTCCTGAAGGAACTCAGGAAAGGTAGGCCCCATTTTTTATTTATTCAGGAGACCCACTTCAAAACGCGCCATATACCGAAACTCACTGATTCGTATTTCACCAGAGCGTTTCATGCCACGAATGATGAATCTAAGACTAAAGGAGTATCCATATTGATCAGTAGGGATGCTCCTTTTGAGTTGTCTGAACAACTCTGCGATACGCAGGGTAGATTTGTATTTTTGAAGGGGACATATGCAGGCACACCTGTAACACTTGCGAATGTATACTTCCCAAATAGAGCCCATGTCAAGTTCTGTCAGAACATGGTCAGAGAACTCCAAGGGTTTGCGGCAGGTTGTACGATTCTTGAGGGGGATTTTAATGTGCCTCTGAATCTCCTCTTGGATACATCCAATGGCAAGACATGTATCACTTATAAGATCCTGAAGAAGATCAAATCGCTACTGCAATCCTTGCAATTGGTAGACACTTGGCGCTTTCTTGACCCAGACAGCCGAGATTACACCCATTTCTCTGGACCCCATTCAAGTTATGCCAGATTAGATTATCTGTTCATAACACCGAGGAATCTTCCCAAGGTTTCGGGGGCACATATAGGTCTACAGACGATCTCAGATCATTCCCCCATATCCCTTTCACTAGACATGTTGCACGTGACCAAACAACAACCCACTTGGCGCCTGAACGCCTCGCTACTGACTGACCCAGACCTACTACACAAAATTTCCGCCGAGCTAACAGACTTTTTCAAAACTAACGTCACCCCAGGGGTGGACCCTCTGGTCGTGTGGTAGGCCCACAAATGCACTATTAGAGGGATGTTGATTGCGCTGAGTTCTAAACGCAAAAAAGAAAGGGAGGCCACCATTCGGAATCTGATCACGAAGATCAATTCCTTAGAGGCACAACACAAGCAATCTTTATCGATAGACTCTGCCACTCAGCTATTAGAGACTAGGAGGGACTTACAGTTGATACTTGACTCACGGGCGAAGCGCATGCTGTTTTTCAAAAAGAGAATTTATTACGAATCTGGGAAAAAGACGGGCAGAGTACTGGCCAGAGCCTTGAAGGAACATGCTTCCTTCAACAACATTGCTAGCATCAGAAACCCTGCGGGGAAACTAGATGTTGCATCGGAAGCAATTGCGGGACATTTTCATAGTTTTTATTCTAAGCTTTATAACTTATCCACCCAACATAAACAACCACATATGGAAGGAGACAGAACACAGATTATCCAAGATTATTTAGCCAAGAGTGGTCTTCCAGCTATATCAGAGCTTGACTCTACGTCACTGGAAACCCCAATCTCCTCCCTGGAGCTCAGACAGGCTATTAAACAGCTCAAATCTGGCAAAAGCCCTGGACCAGATGGGTACTCGGCAACCTACTATAAGACCTTTATAGACATTCTGACAGAGCCTCTGAAAGAGGCTCTGAACTCCCTGTCTGAGCCCAAGGAGGTCACTTCCGACTTCCTGACCGCACACATAGCAGTGATTCCGAAACCAGGAAAAGACCCCGGGGAATGCGCTAGCTATAGGCTCATTTCATTGTTGAACTTAGATGTGAAGTTGTTTGCGAAGGTCCTGGCCTTGAGGTTGGGCCCACTTCTGCCAAAACAGGTTGGTTTGGAGCAGGTGGGCTTTATACCTGGCAGGGAAGCAAAAGATAACGTCACCAAAGCGTTGCTCCTGATTCACGCAGCAAAAATACAAAAGATCGAAGGCTTTCTCCTCTCTACCGATGCGTAGAAGGCCTATGATCGGGTGGCTTGGGACTTCATGATGGCAGTGTGTGACCGGGTAGGCTTGGGACCGCACATGTTGTCGTGGATTTCAGCATTATATAGGAACCCCTCTGCGTACCTAAAAATAAATGGTACTTTGTCAAAAAAGGTATCCATCTCTAATGGAACCAGACAGGGTTGCCCACTATCGCCCCTGTTGTTTATTCTCTCATTGGAACCCTTCATTAGGACGATCCAGAACAACCCTGCGATTCATGGTTTCCAGATTCAGGATAGAGAGTTTAAAGCGGCGGCCTACGCGGATGACCTTTTATTCTTCCTGACCGACCCAACCTTGACCATCCCTAACCTCTTAAAAGAATTTGCCCACTTTGGCTATTTAGCAAATTTAAAGATAAATTACTCGAAATCTGAAGCCCTCAATATTTCAGTCCCAGACGCTGTGCTCTCCTTGACTAAGGCCAACTCCACATTTCGGTGGGACCCCACCGCCCTTCGGTATTTAGGGACATGGCACAACTACAATCTATATACGAGGTAAATTACCCCCCCATGCTCAAAACCTGCGAAACGGATTTCAACAATTGGCATCTAGGCACCTTCTCTTGGTTCGGTCGGGCGGCCATCATCAAGATGGTGGTCCTACCTAAATTCCTTTACTTGATGCGCACCATACCTGTCAAGATCCCTCCGAAATTCTTCAAAGCATTAAACTCCATCATCCTGAAATTCCTATGGCAACACAAAAAACCGAGGTTAAAATTACCTACTCTGATGATGCCTAAAGATTTGGGTGGGATTAATCTACCGAATTTAAAAAATTATTACTACGCGGCACATGTAGCCAGGGTCATTGATTGGCACTGCCACGATGGCACGAAAGACTGGGTTAAGCTAGAGGCGACCTTATGCGCGTTCCCTCTCACGCTCTCACCATGGATCCCAGGGTCGGGTCTTTCCTCCAACCTAAAAAGCTGCCCGATCACGTATACTACATTAGACATTCTGAGATCACTAGCTAAAAAAAAGACGGATATCACCACGATCCCCAGCCCTCTGACCCCGCTGAAAGACAACCCTGACTTTGCCCCGGGTATTCATAACTCCACGCTCCATTCAGTGACGAAAGATATATCCCTACGAGTAGGTCAATGCTTTCTGGGTTCTAGGGTCAGAGACTGGACATCTCTCAAGACAGATTGCGAATTACCCCATCTAAAGCAGGGGACATACTTTCAGATCCGGAGCTACCTAGGCAAGTTTAGAAACCCTCAAGAACTTTACAGACCTCTGACCGCGTTGGAAGCGGCCTGTCACAGCAAAACCCCAGTGTTTAAGGCCACCTCTCTCGCATACTCCTGGTTGCAATACCCCGGAGATGCGGGGGAGAGTGCGCATAGGAGAGAGTGGTCCCGGGACCTAAATTTAGCGATATCAGACGAACAATGGAGATATGCATGTATCTTGGTACACAAATGCTCCATAAGTACTAAACTGCAGGAAACAAGCTATAAGTTGCTGACACGATGGTACCACACACCCGTAAGACTTCACAGATGGGATAGCCAAAAATCTGAGATCTGTTGGAGATGTCAAAATGAAAGGGGCACGTTAGCTCACATTTGGTGGCACTGTGCTCTGATCACAAGCTACTGGTCAGAGGTCCGGAAACTGATTAAACAGATCACTGAAACTAAGCTAAACCTAGATGCTTCATGTTGCCTGGTACATATATCGAGTATTTCACTTAAGAGATACAAACATTCCCTGACAAAACACCTTCTGAATGCGGCCAAATCCATAATTCCCCTGTATTGGAACTCGTCTCGAGTCCCATCCATTTCTGAATGGCTCAATAAAGTGGGGGAAATAGCCACCATGGAAGACACCCTGGCCCAGGACGGTGGTGACGCGAAGAAATTTCGCGACACCTGGCAGCCGTGGTTCGATTTTAAGTACTCTCGGGAATGTATGCAAGAGGGTGCGAACACACCACCCTAAGAATGTTTGATATGGTGATTTTCCCTACGGTTGGCCCTCGGAGGCTGACCGCCTTTTAAGACCAATCCGGCTATACTCTGAAGTAAGCGCATTATCCCCTCCCTTTTTTTTTTTCCTCTTCTCCTTTTTTCTCTTTTTTCTTTCTAACCCTACCTCTCTTCGCTTTTTCCCTACTTTCTCTTTCCCTTTTCTTAAATTTAAACACTGCTACAATTGAGATAGCGGATGTTGATAATAATGTTTGATCAGAAAGTACTGACCAATAGTATTCATTTATCCCTTATATCTAGAAGACACTGTTACATTCTAACTTTTTGACTTTATACAGATTGGCATTACTTCCTATGCTGCGTGTTCAGAAACCTGGATAAAACATGTACTGGCTTTATTTCTCTACTAATCATTCAATACTCCCGCTGGCAGTCATGGCTCATACCCATGACCGCCGCCAGACGGCAGTCTTCAGCTAGGCTCTGATATTGTCTTTTGCCACATTGTACTGTTTTGATCGCAATGTTTGCAGTTGCATCTGCGTTCTTTGATATGTGCACCCCTGTATTGTTTTCATTCTTTTTCTTAATAAATACTTTGAATGAAAAAAAAAAAAGAATGAATGGTTACAAAGGATAGGGAGATGGCGAAGGTATTGAATTTATTATTTTCCTCTCAGTCCTCATGAGGGAATCGGGGGGCTTCAGTAGCCAAAACTGCAGTGTTTGTCCTCATGACACATCACAGGAAGCACCCTCATGGCTAACAGAGGACAGAATTAGAAATAGACTTGGGAAACTTAACATTAATAAATCACCGGGACCAGATGGCTTGCACCCGAGGGTACTTGGGGAACTCAGTCAAGTAATTGCCAGACCATTGTTTCTATATTTTACTAACAGTCTCCTGACTGGAATGGTACCAGCTGATTGGAGAAAAGCCAATATAGTACCAATATTTAAAAAAGGGCCAAAATACATCCCTGGGAATTACAGACCAGTTAGCCTAACATCAAGAATACAAGCACTTGAAGGGGATGATAAGAAACTATATACAAGATTTCAGTAAAGGAAACGGTATCATTAGCAGTAATCAGCATGGATTCATGATCATGAAGAATCCTTCTTGCCAAACCAATCTATTAACCTTCTATGAGGAGGTGAGCTGCCATCTAGATAAAGGAAGGCCCATAGACGTGGCGTACCTGGATTTTGCAAAAAGCATTTGACACAGTTCCCCATAAACATTTACTGTACAAAGTAAGGTCCGTTGGCATGGACCATAGGGTAAGTACATTTATTGAAAACTGGCTACAAGGGTGAGTTCAGAGGGTGGTGATTAATAGGGAATACTCAGAATGGTCAGGGGGGAGAATTTGTTCATAAACGACCCGGAGGATGGGGTAAACAGTTCAATCTCTGTATTTGCGGACAACACTAAGCCAAGCAGGGCAATAACTTCTCCGCAGCATGTGGAAACCTTGCAAGAAAATCTGAACAAATTAATGGGATGGGCAACTACATGGCAAATGAGGTTTAATGTAGAAAAATGTAAAATAATGCATTTGGGTGGCAAAAATATGAATGCAATCTACTCACTAGGGGGTGAACCTCCTGAGGGAATATAGAATGGAAAAGGACCTAAGGTTCCTAGTAGATGATAGGCTCAGCAATGGCATGCAATGCCAAGCTGCTGCTAACAAAGAAAACAGAATATTGGCATGTATTAAAAATGGGATTAACTCCAGAGATAAAGTGATAATTCTCCCACTCTACAAGACTTTGGTCCGGCCTCACCTGGAGTATGCTGTCCAGTTCTGGGCACCGGTCCTCAGGAAGGATGTACTGGAAATGGAGCGAGTACAAAGAAGGGCAACAAAGCTAATAAAGGGACTGGAGGAAGGTTGCGATCACTGAACGTATTCTCTCTGGAGAAGAGACGCTTCAGAGGGGATATGATTTAAATTTACAAATACCATACTGGTGACCCCACAATAGGGATAAAACTTTTTCATGGAAGGGAGTTTAAAAAGACACGTGACCACTCATTAAAATTAGAAGAAAAGAGGTTTAACCTTAAACTGCGTAGAGGGTTCTTTCCTGTAAGAGCGGCAAGGATGTGAAATTCCCTTCTACAGGCGGTGGTTTCAGCGGGGGGGCATAGATAGTTTAAAAAAACTGTTAGATAAGCACCTGAATGACCACAACATACAGGGATATAAGGAGAAAAAGTGATAACTTCGCTTACTTTCATGTATATTAAACATTTCTAATTCAGCAATAAATGTGCAATTTATAAATTGATTCAAGAAATTGGATCAATGTGCAACTTTAAATATTGATACCCTTAAAAAACTACCATCAAATGGTTCCCTATGTGCTTGTTCAGTGATACAATACCAAACACAGCGTGTGTCCCAATAAATCACCAAGCAGATCAAATAAAACAACAACAAAAAAATTACAAATAATTTGGAGAGAGTCCAAAATTTTAAGGAATAGATCTAGATGTATTATAATATAGTCCCAGTGAATATCTTCAGTGCAATTCAACTGTAGATTTGTGAAATCAACCATTCATCCGTGACTCGGCACATCTGTGTTACACCAATTTGTGACGGCACCACCACCTTATAAGTTGGCCACTCACCAGAAGTAAACTACTGTATATGTACGCCTTTGGTTCCTCTAAGGGATAACCACTCCACTCTCAAGGATCAGCCTGAAGCCTTCCCCAGTCAGCGTATCCGCAATGTCAGCGTGTCATCAATTAGCTTCTTATATGTTATTATCAGGAGCTCATGGAGAAATGAATAGCCATCATTGCGCAGTATGTCTGCTACTTTATTAAATAAAGTTAAAAATGATTGCACTTACAATTTTCAGTGCCCATAAGCCGGCACCAAGCCTTTCCAGCAGTGTAATGGAGCTGATGTCTTCAACAAGTGTTCCCCTGTGGTGGCGTGCGGTCCACACCTCACTCTCACTCAGGTACTAGCAGGAAGTGATGTTGTAGTTTCCCAGCAGCCTCTACGCGTTTCGTAATCAAATTTGCGTCATACAGGTGTAGTGCCCACCCCATTTAGGGGTGCTATATACCCAAATTTAGGGGCTGGTCTGAGATAGTAGTTGGGCTCAGACCGTTCTCATTTATAGGTTGTGCTACTTTATTTCACCAGGTGGTATACTGGTGTGCAGTTCCCTGTGGCCTGTAGGTGGCACTGCCATGACAGGTCAGGATTGAACCATCAGTACAAGTGCTGTGCCTTGGGGTGTCCTCTCTCGGCAGCGGTACAGTGGGCATGGTTGGCCTTCTGTGCATGCTGGGAGGGGATACATAAGGGGCAGACACCGCTTGGGAGGGGTCTTCGGAGGAGGAGAGAAGTCGGAGTCCAAGTGCATGGCGCATGGCCCTCCAGGCCATGGGGCGACGTGTGCATCAGTCCCAGGCACCTTTAGCCCTGGGGCTGCATCTTCAACACTGGGCCCAGCACCTCGCGAGGGAGCCCGCTTCTAAGAAGAGGAAGCCGGGGGAGGACCTTTCTGATGGACCGTTGAGAGTTCACAGTGAAGGAAGGGGCCCGGTAACTTTCTGGAGGGATTCATCTATCCACCAAGGGCCTAGTAATGTGCTGCTGCTGGCACCTGTCCTTATGTACCAAAAGCTGAGAAGTTCGGGGTCTGATAGATTCTGTGGCAGAGAGTCTCCCGATCGTATCTAGGAAAAGAACCTGATTAAACGTCCGAGCATCACTTCGGCTGCTAGGATCCACTTTAAAGGAGACTATCCGGGTGAGCTTAACCTACTCTGGGATAGAGTAGCGATTGTAATATCTACTTGTGCCTGGACTAACTTCCCAAAACCTTGTTGTCCTGTCCAGGGCCGGCCCTATGATGGGACCGGGTGGTACCATGGTACCAGGCGGCACTGTTAGGGGGGGTGGCAAACTGACGCCCGCCAGCCAGCCCGCTCCGCTGCCTGTGTGGGGTCCGGCGCCGCTGAGGACACTCACAGGCGGGGGGGGCAGTCAGCGAGTGAGCAGGCATGGGCAGGCGCCGCTGCCTGTGAGGACACTCACAGGCGGGGGGAGGGGGCAGTCAGCAAGTGAGCACTGCAGGCACCGCTCCCTGTGAGGAGCCCAGCGCTGCTGCTGTTGGTGACTGGGCGGGCAGAGCACACGCAGCATGGGAGGGGCTTGGCTTGGGAGCAGTCAGCGAGTGAGCGGGCAGCGGAGCAGAGAGATGATGTCATCTCTCCCCGCCACCCTGCATCACCGCAGTTTCACTCTCACTGTGCAGCCATGGGCAGCAGAGAGATTATATTATCTCTCTGCTGCCTGCCTTCACTCTGGGACACAGCAAGTGACAACCCGCAACGTGTGACAGGTGACGTCGTGACAACCCGCAACGTGTGACAGGTGACGTCGTGACAATCCGCAACATGTGGCAAGTGACAATACGCAACGTGTGGCAGGTGACGCTTGGCAAGTGACAATCCGCAACGTGTGACACGGGACTATCCGCAACGTGTGACAAGTGACAATACGCAACGTGTGGCAGGTGACGCTTGGCAAGTGACAATCCGCAATGTGTGGCACGGGACTATCCGTAACGTGTGGCAGGTGACGTGGCAAGTGACAATACGCAACGTGTGGCAGGTGACGCCGTGGCAAGTGACAATCTGCAACGTGTGGTAGGTGACGTTGTGGCAAGTGACAATGCGCAACGTGTAACAGGTGACGTCGTGACAATCTGCAACGTGTGGCAAGTGACAATACGCAACGTGTGGCAGGTGACGCTTGGCAAGTGACAATCCGCAACGTGTGGCACGGGACTATCCGCAACGTGTGGCAGGTGACGTTGTGGCAAGTGACAATCTGCAACGTGTGGCAAGTGACAATCTGCAACGTGTGGCAGGTGACGTTGTGGCAAGTGACAATCTGCAACGTGTGGCAGGTGACGTTGTGGCAAGTGACAATGCGCAACGTGTGACAGGTGACGTCGTGACAATCCGCAACGTGTGGCAAGTGACAATACGCAACGTTTGGCAGGTGACGCTTGGCAAGTGACAATCCGCAACGTGTGGCAGGTGACGTTGTGGCAGGTGACGCCGTGGCAAAAGTGACAATCCGCAACGTGTGGCATGGGACTATCCGCAACGTGTGGCAGGTGACGTTGTGGCAAGTGACAATCCGCAACGTGTGGCAGGTGACGTTGTGGCATGTGATGTGGCAAGAGACAACCCGCATTGTGTGGCAGATGACAATCCGCAACGTGTGGCAGATGACGTGGCAAGTGACAATCCGCAACGTATGGCAAGTGGCAACCGGCAACGTGTGGCAGGTGACGTAAGTGACCATCCGCAACATGTGGCAGCCGATAATCCGCAACGTGTGGCAGGTGACAACCCGCATCTGGTGGTGGAGTCCGAAGCAAAACTGTAAGTACAAACACACATCACAAGTTGTATGAGACATGAGAGCCTCTGAGAGGGACTTGCCTTGCCCAGCCCTGATTAACCACTTAAGGACCGGAAGGATTTGCCCACTTAAAGCGGTTGTATGGCTTTGTTTTTTTTGTTTTTTTAAATAACAAACATGTTATACTTACCTCCACTGTGCAGTGCGTTTGGAAAAGAGTGGCCCCGATTCTCTGGTCCCTCGGCGGCTGTCTTGGCTCCTCCCTGCATCAGCTAACCCCCTTCTGGGAAGCACTCTCCCAAGGGGGTTAGCTTGCGGGCGCGCTCCCTGTTATACACGCTGCGTCCATAGACACAACGTGTATGACTCGTTCTCACCCCCCCCCAGGGCCTGGGTCATTGGATGTGATTAACAGCAGTGCGAGCCAATGGCTGCACTGCTATCAATCTAGCCAATTAACGGCCAGACTCCGTGGAGAAGAGGACACCGGGGGACGCGCACAGCAAGTGAACGGGCTCAGGTAAGTAAAACAGGGGGGCTGGGGGGCAGTCATTGCCAGGTGTTTTTTCACCTTAATGCATAGGATGCATTAAGGTGAAAAACCACAAACCTTTACAAACCCTTTAATAACCAGGCCATTTTTTGCGATACGGCACTGTGTCGCTTTAACTGACAATTGCGCGGTAATGCGACACTGTACCCAAATAAAATTGATGTCTTTTTTTTCCCACAAATAGAGCTTTCTTTTGGTGATATTTGATCACCTCTGCGGTTTTTATTTATTGCACTATAAACAACAAACAAGCAACAATTAAAAAAACAAACAAACAATATTTTTTACTTTTTGCTATAATAAATATCCAAAAAAAGTATAAAAAAAATAATTTCTTCATCAGTTTAGGCCAATATGTATTCTTCTACATATTTTTGGTACCAAAAAAAACACAATTAGCGTACATTGATTAGTTTGCGCAAAAGACATTGCGGACGCCCGCCATGCACAGGTCCCTTTATACTCCTATATACATGTATAGAGCCCTGACGGGTCCTTTTATACACCTATATGCACGTATAGAGCCATGACAGGTCCTCTTTATACTCCTTTATACATGTATAGAGCCATGACAGGTCCTCTTTATTATCCTTGTATAGAGCCATGACAGGTCCTCTTTATACTCATTTATACATGTATAGAGCCATGACAGGTCCTCTTTATACATGTATAGAGCCACGACAGGTCCTCTTTATTATCCTTTATACATGTATAGAGCCACGACAGGTCCTATTTTTACTCCTATACATGTATAGAGCCATGATGGGTCCCCTTTAGTTATCATGATATAAAATAATGAATGTGGGGGCCTTTTGGTGGGCGTGATTTTTTTTTGGGGGGGGGCAGCATTTCATTCTTGGTCCCAGGAAGCACAAAGTCTTGGGCCGGCCCTGGTCCTGTCTCTCATCCACCCTTTCCTATCTGCTTAACATTGACAAAATAAACTCAACGTTGGAGTTTAGAGTGGTGTGGAATTACTTGGGGGGAAAACAGAGACTTGTCCCTATATCCTAGGAGATGAGAACCAACTGATGGAAGAACCTAGCTGTGGGACCCAAATACATGACACCGCTCAACCTCCTCAACCAGGAGGGTACGGGCATATAGTACGGTGTGCCTTTTTCCTGCAAGTGAGCCAAAGGTAGGGAAAAGGGTTTGTGTGCTACACGGGGATATACAATGTAATACTGACATATAATCAAACACATAGGTTGGACTTGTGTCTTGTTTCAACCTCACCTACTATGTAACTATGTATACACTTTAATTCTGTATTTAGAGTGTTTTGTGTCCTAAAACATAGTCATAGGCAACTAGCTTGATTTATTTTTAAAGAAGGCAACAGACAGGGGCACCTGGTCACCTGCAAACAGATCAGAAAACCTCACCAAATAATAGTCAGTGTTGTGTTTTTATAACTGGCACTATAGGTACACCACTTTCGGGATCCATAAGTAACACTGCTAGGAACACTGAAATGTGTAAATTAACTTGCAAAAGATGACTATTGTTACTGATAAAAAAATAAGTGGCCAAACATTTTTCAGGAAAAAAAATGCCTCTTTGCCTCTGTTCCCTACAATCAGATGCCTACTGTGCCTCATGGTACGAAAATAAATTGTCTACAGTTTTACTTCGTAATAGCACCACGACTGAGGTATTAATAGGTTTTGGTAACTGATGAATAGAGCTTACAAAGAGGTTGAATTGGTAGTTTCACCACAGCTGGAGTGCCAAGGTTGCCTACCCCTGCTTTATAAAGAGACTATCAGGCCACCTCGCCTTCTGAAAGTGCAAGTTGCATGGCTGTCATGCTAATTTATTTGATTTAATCATAACAAAGGGCACATTCACACCATGTTTTTACTGTAATGTGTGCATTACTGTATAGCAAGGTCTCTGGCCTTGCCCAGTCTAATGAGAACTTTCCAGGCCAAAGATAGCTGACATCCTTCTGTATGTGGTGGGTTGTGAGGCATAGTGGGTGCAAGGTGGACAAAGTTATTGGGCGCCAGACACTTCTTGGATGTAAAAGAGGTTTTATTTCTCTTAACAGTCCTTTTTGTATTTTTGGGGGAAGGAGGGTTAGGGCCAGGACACCCTTAAGTAGCTGTAAATTCAGTTAGCAGACTCAGAGACTTCAATAGGAGGACAGCCGTACAGAGAATGGCCCCAGCAAAGTCTCAAATCTGCACATGCAGGAATGCTGACTCCTATGGCTTTAACATGTCTTTAACAGTTTAATATGTCTTTAACAGTTCCCAACTCAAACGTAACAGTGTAACAGTTCCTTCAGCTTCACTACGACGGCCTCTTGTAGTTCTTCAATACTGAGCTCCCGGTCTCTCACTAGGCCCTCTGATTCACTGACTCTGAATTTCTTGAGCTCCTCCAATCTTTGCAGTGGTATTTCCCTCAAGCGTCACCCCCGCTTTCTCGCTGGGTCCCTAGCTTGGCACTCCAGATACTTCTCAAGCTTTACCCATGCTGACCGGCTCAGTCCCTAGCTTGACACACAAGGCTGCTTTGCAAACGTCATTTCCGCTGGTTGGGTCCCTGACTTGATCACCGCCTAAAGTTTCAAGATTCTCCACCGTGCCAGTTCGGTGAGAATGTTGCTCCAGTGCTTGTTTCAGTTACTCAATGTGGTCCCTGGTAATAAGGTGGTTGGTCCCTTTGTGGTGACAGCTTCCCTTCTACCTCTGACCACTGACAGGTTCTCCAGCCGGCAGAACCGGCACTTTTGGTTGGACTGCAAGCTACAATCCCAACCCTGCGCTGCTCTCTTACTTCTGGATAGACCCTCACACAGCCTAGCAGCCAGATGCCCCTGGGATAGGCCCAATCTCCGGCCTAGCAGCCTGGGGCACACGACATCGGCTTAGCTAACAACAATATCTGAGATTTTAGTGCAGCAATGTCAGATCACTACATGAATTTAGTAGCTCACTGGAGTTCTGACAGTTTTGTTTTGTTTTTTGCACTTATCGAACAGACATTACAAAGTGCTTTTATTGGTATATTTAACAACCCAAAAGGGAGAAAATATGAGATGTTCAATGACAGTGTTTAAAAAACTTTAAAGGTGCTATACACAGTTATGGGTGACCCTGCCGGCCCTGACTTTTGTCAAAGGAGCCAGTTGGAAAATTTTGGACTGAGTTGGACGCAGGTACTGTCTGGGTATTCAGCAGCTGCTGGACCAGTGGCTGCTGAATACAATAGCTGGCAATAGTTATTCCCCTGTTGTTTGCGTGCAGGGCCGGACTGGCCTGCCGGGATACCGGGATATTTCCCAGCAGGCCGCCTGCCCTGGGGCCACTTTAAGCTGCAGCTGCAGCAGCGCTCAGGGCCGATCCAAGTGCCGCCTCTCCTCTCCCTCCCTCCCTCCGCTTTTTTAATCACACACACAGCAGCATATATCTCGTGCTGTGTCACGAAGCTGGAGTCTGAATTGAACTGTTCGGCAGCCGTCCACTCTCGGTAACAAAGCCTCGCCTCCTAGATCGTGATAGATGGAACACTGATTCAATTGAATTAGAGTTCCATCTATCACGATCTAGGAGGCGGAGCTTTGTTACAGAGAGTGGACGGCTGCCGAACAGTTCAGACCCCAGCTCCGTGACACAGCGCAAGATATATACTGCTGTGTGTAATGAAGCCACTGGCGAGGCTACAAATGAGGCTGCATTGTTGGCACTGTGAGGCTGCAAATGGGCACAGGGTGAGGCTGCAGATGGGCACCGGGTGAGGCTGCAATTGGGCACAGGGTGAGGCTGCAAATGGGTACAGTGAAACCGCTTAGATGGGCACAGTGAGGCTGCAGATGGGCACAGTGAGGCTGCTTAGATGGGCACAGTGAGGCTGCTTAGATGGGCACAGTGAAACCACAGATGGGCACAGTGAGGCTGCTTAGATGGGTGGGCACAGTGAGGCTGCTTAGATGGGCACAGTGAAGCTGCAGATGGGCACAGTGAGGCCGCATTGATGGGCGCAGGCTGCAGATGGGCACAGTGAGGCTGCATTTGATGGGCACTGGTGAGGCTGCATTGATCTCGTGTATCATGTCCACAGTCTGACCATCTCGTGTATCTTGTCCGCAGTCTCTGACCATCTCCTGTATCATGTCCGCAGTCTCTGACCATCTCCTCTATCATGTCCGCAGTCTCTGGCCATCTCCTCTATCATGTCCGCAGTCTCTGACCATCTCCTTTATCATGTCCGCAGTCTCTGACCATCTCCTGTATCATGTCCGCAGTCTCTGACCATCTCCTGTATCCTGTCCGCAGTCTCTGACCATCTCCTGTATCATGTCCGCAGTCTCTGACCATCTCCCGTACCAGTCTGCAGTGTCTGCCCATCTCCTGTACCAGTCTGCAGTGTCTTCCCATCTCCTGTACCAGTCTGCAGTCTCTGACCATCTCCTGTATCAGGTCCGCAGTCTCTGACCATCTCCTGTAATATGTCCACAGACTCTAACCATCTCCTGTACCATGTCTGCAGTCTCTGCCCATCTCCTGTATCATGTCTGCAGTCTCTGAGGGAGTCTGGAGAGGAGTCAAGAGTGGGAGTGCCGACGGGATTTGGGGTCATGGGAGAAGTCAGACGTGTGTGGACTGTGGAGAGGAGACTATAGGAAAACCAGAGCCGTCAACCTGGAGCCATCTGACTGAGCTCTGCATGGTGCACCTGAGAGAAGGTCAGTGACAGCGCTGCCAGGCCAGTCTGAGTGGGGTCACTGATGTGAGGGGGGGGTGAATATAATAATGTAGGGGGGCACTGATATAAAGGTTTCCCCCTTATATCAGTAACCCCTCCCCCCTTACTGTAGTGTTTTCTTTCTGTGGAAGGTGGTCTCTGTGCTTTAAAATGTATGGTTTTCCCTTTTTATGAACAAGAAAATAATGACGTTTGCTGTTGGGCTGGTATAATAATGCTTTGGGGCTGGTGTGATTTTTTTTCCAGGTCTGGATTTTATTTCCAATTCGGCCCTGTTTGCGTGAATGGAGGAATTGATTGATTTTAGTTAATCGGTCCAGGGGTTGCCAAACGACAGAAATTTACACATGTATGGTTGCTTTAGTCCATTTTTTAGCTAATAGGACACAGTAAATTGTCCATCCTGTGCGTATCTCCCTTTTCCTAAAATACTTATGAAGAGGGTGTCATTTATGCAGAGTATCCCTTTAATGGGCTGAATGGGGCATTTCAAAGAATTCATCCTGTTAAATTTTTAGACCAGTCCTTCACAGTTTATTAAAGCTCTGCTAAAGAACTAACACAGTGGTTTTCAAACTGCGGCCCGGGGGCCAAATGCGGTCCTTTGCTTGTCTTTATCTGGCCCTTGGTGCACTATTCCAAGCACTTAAACCAGCAATAGGACACGATTCCTGTCGCTGACACCAACAATAGGGTACCATTCCACCCACTGACACTAATAATAGAAAAAAAGAATTGTGCCCCATTGTTGGTGTCACAATGACACCTACGATAGGGCACAATTCCTTCTTTTGACACCAACGGTTGGGTACTATTCCTCTCAATGACAGCAAATATGGGACATTATGTACTCCCACTGATGCCAGGACATTTTCTACTCCCACTGGCCACAATCTGACTGAAGGACAGTAAACTGGCCCTTTGTTTAGAACGTTTAGAGACCCCTAATCCAGCAGGTGATTTTTTTTTCCCCTCTGAGCAGCCCTTATCAATTTTCAGTGTACTTACCTGTCTGTAAAGCTATTTTCAGCAGTGCAGGGCAGTGAATGGGACTTACAGTAATACAAGGAATATAATAATTCCATTCTCTGTACAATATTTTATAAGAGGTGTTTCATAGCCAGTGTGCAGCAAATAAATGCAACTAAATGGGAAGTGTCCAAAAGCACGTTCTGTCAACACAATGCCATCCTTTCCCACGTTTCTTGTTGTTATCTTTTCCTCACCTTCATCCTTCCCTGTGTCCACTGTCACCTTCCTCTCATTTCCTTCTCCTTTCTTTTCTCATTCCCACAGAGAGATGTTTTTAACACCAACTTCCTCCCGGTATGTGACGTTTGGGTGAAGACTCTTCCTATAGCTGCAAGCTTCTCCCCCACACACTCTGATATTGCACAGAATAGTCACATCCATATAAAAAAAGTGTGAATTGCGCTGACTTAAATCACTATGCCTGTGTTAGTCTAAACAATTATGTGGATTTAGTGGTCTGAACATCAATAATTACAACCACAAATGCTATACCAATCTGATTAAATTACGTGCCATTACCTGCTGTGGTTTTAAAGTGCATATGCAACAAACAGTACAATTAACAATATAGTGTAAATTCCACTCACAAAATATACCAAAAATTTTAATAAAAATATGTATGATATCATTAAATCCTCCCAATAAGCTGGATGAAAATATTAAGTGATTATATCTCCAATATTAAATAAATGTCCAAATAATCCAGTGTCAGCAATAGTTTCTATCCCCAGTGACTTGCTAGACTTTCACCTTCACCACGTATGTGCTTAAACCGCCACCAGGTAGATTGGCCACTCACCAGATAGGCTGAATATGTGTGCCTTTTGGTTCGTATGGATAACCACTCCAAATACCAGACTTTTCCAGCAGTTCCTCCCAGTATACTGATGGTGAATGTCACTCTATGATTGCTCATAAAATACATAAAGGGCCATCATGGTGCAGTATGTTTTAAAATTATTTATTAAAGTTAAATAAATGCCATTCACTCACATTTATATGTGCCTCTGAGTCGGCACTGAGCTGATCCAGCAATGTATAGATGGTTTATATGTCTGGTCCGCACGAGTGCCCCTCAAGATTCCTTCTTATGCTGAATAGCGTTTCCGATTTTGTTGGATTACCAGAGATGACATGCAAATAGTCCCGCAGCTTCAATGCATTTCGCAGTCAATGCGTCATCAGGAAGCTGCCTACTAATCGCCTGTCTCTTAATTTATACCCCATTCCGCTTTTGTTGACCTATCACCATCTCTTGTATGGAGGGCGGCCGCTCCGTTTGACCGGAAGTGCCATATCCTCCATCTTAGCTAATGACGATGCCCCATCTATTACCACTTCCGGTCGGAAGTGTTATCTCCGCGTACCGGAAGTGTACTGGCCGCCATTTTAACTACTGGCGAGTTGTCTATTTTCCAAAGGTGAAAACCTTCTGGAAATAGCAACACTTGTTTCTCAAATTCCCCTGAGTTAAAAATTTCGCCTATTCCTGGTGTGTAATCAACAGCTATCCCCAAGTGTTTGTGCTAGGTTGCCCCTATACACGGCTGGGTCGCTCTTACAATTTCATAATTACTGGTAAACCATGTTTTAGTCATTCCTAACTAATCATGTTTAAAACAATATAAAATATATTCATATAGGCATTTACCCTGAATACACACTACACAATTGCTAATTAATCCACTTTTTTATTCATAATTTTTTTATTCACTTTTTTATTCATTATTTTTGTATTCATTATTTCATTTAACCTATACGGTGGTATGAGAATTTATTGCAGCAGACTGTTATAGTAAAAAATATCTTGGTGCCGGTAACACACACCAAAGTCACATCCATATGACTCTTTCATCACACATGCTGCAATATGGTGACTTCACACACCCTCCACTCCTCCACACTTTGATAAAAAATGTAATTGCTGAGAATGGGATCATCTATGGGAGTCATACAAAAGCTTTGACTTGGGGTTTTTACACATTCTTTCTTCTCCAGTAATAGGAATCAGTGTGAGAACTTAGAATAGACTCATCCAGGGGTCCCTGTGACAAATCATGTAATGAGAAGACTTTTGTAATTTGCAAAACTGGGATTAACTCTTTCACTATCCTAACAGTTTTTGCATGTTTTTTTTTTTTTTTTTGCACATGTGTTTTTAAAATATATATTTTTTTTAATAATTTTTAGAACTGAGAATTTGTTAAAACCCCCAAATATTTTATATTTTCTGAAAGCAGACAACCTGTAGAATGAAATGATGGTGGTTCCAATTTTTTTATGCCACACGATACTTGCGCAACCGTTTATCAAGCACAACATTTCCATAGCCAAAGCTTTAAAAGCCACTATAGGTCATCGGTTGACCATAAATAATGGACCTAGAATTATTGCTCTCACTCTGGCGTGCAGCAATATGTAACATGTGTTTCTCAAGTGAAGTTTGTGTACTCAGGCAGGTGCATTTATGTACTAGAATGAATGTATGTGAGGGTAAGCAGGCTAAAAAAAATTGGGGAGCTTTAACGCGGAGTTCCAGGCATTTTATCAAACCCCACCCCCTACGTGTTCGTGATCACTTCCTATTATCTACTTGCCCTTTTTTTCATCTCTGCAGTAAAAATAAAAAATGTTGTCTTGTAAATCCTCTGCTTCCGCAGTACCTCGCCGTGGCGAGGTACGTCATGTCCGCGCACCCATTGGCTCCTGGGATATGAGTGTCTTCAATCCCAGGAGTCAATGAGCATCTGCCAGTTTTAAGAAATGCCGCACCACCCTTTGTACGAAATGCGCATGCATGAGATCAAGAGGTGCATGCTGGGTAGCCAGCAGCACCGTATCTCGGAAGAAGATACCAGTGGGCTTCAGATGCCCACACTAAAGATTAGAGCATGCTCCACGGGGACAGCAAAGTGAAAAAAGAAAAAAGATTTTTTAGAAAACCTACATTAACTACTAATCCCGTGTGGTATAACATAGGGTATAGCACAGGGGTGTTTAACCACTTAAGCCCCAGACCATTTCGGGCCATTAGGACCAAGCCTGTTTTTGGGATTCGGCACTGCGCTGCTTTAACTGTAAATTGTGCGGACATGCAATGTTGTACCCAAATGAAATTTGCGTCCTTTTCTTCCCACAAATAGAGCTTTCTTTTAATGGTATTTGATTGCCTCTGCGATTTTTATTTTTTGCGATATAAACAGAAAAAGACCGAAAATTTTGAAAAAAAATGATATTTTCTACTTTTTGTTATAAGAAAAATCGAATAAACTCAATTTTAGTCATACATTTAGGCCAAAATGTATTCAGCCACATGTCTTTAGTAAAAAAAATGTCAATAAGCGTATATTTATTGGTTTGCGCAAAAGTTATAGCGTTTACAAACTAGGGTACATTTTCTGAAATTTACACAGCTTTAAATTTATGACTGCCTATCTCATTTCTTGAGGTGCTAAAATGGCAGGGCAGTACAAAACCCCCCCAAATGACCCCATTTTGGAAAGTAGACACCCCAAGGAAATTGCTGAGAGGCATGTTGAGCCCATTGAATATTTTTTTTTGTCCCAAGTGATTGAATAATGACAAAAAAAAAAAAAAATTACAAAAAGTTGTCACTAAATGATATATTGCTCACACATGCCATGGTTATATGTGGAATTGCACCCCAAAATACATTCTGCTGCTTCTCCTGAGTACGGGGATACCACATGTGTGGGACTTTTTAGGAGCCTAGCCACGTACGGGACCCCGGAAACCAAGCACCGCCTTCAGGATTTCTAAGGGCGCAAATTTTTGATTTCACTCCTCACTACCTATCACAGTTTCGAAGGCCATAAAATGCCAAAATAGCACAAAACCCCCCCAAATGACCCCATTTTGGAAAGTAGACACCCCAAGCTATTTACTGAGAGGCATGTTCAGTCCATGGAATATTTTATATTTTGCCACAAGTTGCGGGAATATGACAAACTTTTTTTTTTTTGCACAAAGTTGTCACTAAATTATATATTGCTCACACATGCCATGGGCATATGTGAAATTACACCCCAAAATACATTCTGCTGCTTCTCCTGAGTATGGGGATACCACATGTGTGGGACTTTTTGGGAGCCTAGCCGCGTACGGGACCCCAAAAACCAAGCACCGCCTTCAAGGTTTCTAAGGGCATACATTTTTGATTTCACTCCTCACTACCTATCACAGTTTTGAAGGCCATAAAATGCCAAGATGGCACAAAACCCCCCCAAATGACCCCATTTTGGAAAGTAGACACCCCAAGCTATTTGCTGAGAGGCATGTTGACCCCATTGAATATTTTTTTTTTTGTCCCAAATGATTGAATAATGACAAAAAGAAAAAAAAAAATGTACAAAAAGTTGTCACTAAATGATATATTGCTCACACATGCCATGGTTATATGTGGAATTGCACCCCAAAATACATTCTGCTGCTTTTCCTGAGTACGGGGATACCACATGTGTGGGACTTTTTAGGAGCCTAGCCACGTACGGGACCCCGGAAACCAAGCACCGCCTTCAGGATTTCTAAGGGCGCAAATTTTTGATTTCACTCCTCACTACCTATCACAGTTTCGAAGGCCATAAAATGCCAAAATAGCACAAAACCCCCCCAAATGACCCCATTTTGGAAAGTAGACACCCCAAGCTATTTACTGAGAGGCATGTTCAGTCCATGGAATATTTTATATTTTGCCACAAGTTGCGGGAATATGACAAACTTTTTTTTTTTTGCACAAAGTTGTCACTAAATTATATATTGCTCACACATGCCATGGGCATATGTGAAATTACACCCCAAAATACATTCTGCTGCTTCTCCTGAGTATGGGGATACCACATGTGTGGGACTTTTTGGGAGCCTAGCCGCGTACGGGACCCCAAAAACCAAGCACCGCCTTCAAGGTTTCTAAGGGCATACATTTTTGATTTCACTCCTCACTACCTATCACAGTTTTGAAGGCCATAAAATGCCAAGATGGCACAAAACCCCCCCAAATGACCCCATTTTGGAAAGTAGACACCCCAAGCTATTTGCTGAGAGGCATGTTGACCCCATTGAATATTTTTTTTTTTGTCCCAAATGATTGAATAATGACAAAAAGAAAAAAAAAAATGTACAAAAAGTTGTCACTAAATGATATATTGCTCACACATGCCATGGTTATATGTGGAATTGCACCCCAAAATACATTCTGCTGCTTTTCCTGAGTACGGGGATACCACATGTGTGGGACTTTTTGGGAGCCTAGCCGCGTACAGGGCCCCAAAAACCAAGCACCGCCTTCAGGATTTCTAAGGGCGTAAATTTTTGATTTCACTCCTCACTACCTATCACAGTTTCGAAGGCCATAAAATGCCAAAATAGCACAAAACCCCCCCAAATTACCCCATTTTGGAAAGTAGACACCCCAAGCTATTTGCTGAGAGGCATGTTGAGTCCATGGAATATTTTATATTTTGCCACAGGTTGCGGGAATATGACAAACTGTTTTTTTTTTGCACAAAGTTGTCACTAAATGATATATTGCTCACACATGCCATGGGCATATGTGAAATTACACCCCAAAATACATTCTGCTGCTTCTCCTGAGTACGGGGATACGACATGTGTGGGACTTTTTGGGAGCCTAGCCGCGTACGGGACCCCAAAAACCAAGCACCGCCTTCAAGGTTTCTAAGGGCATAAATTTTTGATTTCGCTCCTCACTACCTATCACAGTTTTGAAGGCCATAAAATGCCAAGATGGCACAAAACCCCCCCAAATGACCCCATTTTGGAAAGTAGACACCCCAAGCTATTTGCTGAGAGGCATGTTGAGCCCATTGAATATTTTTTTTTTTGTCCCAAATGATTGAATAATGACAAAAAGAAAAAAAAAAAATGTACAAAAAGTTGTCACTAAATGATACATTGCTCACACATGCCATGGTTATATGTGAAATTACACCCCAAAATACATTCTGCTGCTTCTCCTGAGTACGGGGATACCACATGTGTGGGACTTTTTGGGAGCCTAGCCGCGTACGGGACCCCAAAAACCAAGCACCGCCTTCAAGACACCCCAAGCTATTTGCTGAGAGGCATGGTGAGTATTTTACAGCTCTCATTTGTTTTTGAAAATTAAGAAAGACATTTTTTTTTTTCTTTTTTTTTTTCTTTTTTTACATTTTCAAAACTTTGTGACAAAAAGCGAGATCTGCAAAATACTCAACATACCTCTCAGCAAATAGCTTGGGGTGTCTACTTTCCAAAATGGGGTCATTTGGGGGGGTTTTGTGCCATCTGGGCATTCCATGGCCTCCGAAACTGTGATAGGCAGTGAGGAGTGAAATCAAAAATTTACACCCATAGAAATCCTGAAGGCGGTGCTTGGTTTTTGGGGTCCCGTACGCGACTAGGCTCCCAAAAAGTCCCACACATGTGGTATCCCCGTACTCAGGAGAAGCAACAGAATGTATTTTGGGGTGTAATTCCACATATGCCCATGGCATGTTTGAGCAATATATAATTTAGTGACAACTTTTTGTAAATTTTTATTTTTTTTGGTCATTATTCAATCACTTGGGACAAAAAAAAAAAATATTCAATGGGCTCAACATGCCTCTCAGCAAATAGCTTGAGGTGTCTACTTTACAAAATGGGGTCATTTGGGGGGGGGTTTGAACTGTCCTGGCATTTTATGCACAACATTAGGAAGCTTATGTCACACATCATCCACTCTTCTAACCACTTGAAGACAAAGCCCTTTCTGACACTTTTTGTTTACATGAAAAAAAATTTTTTTTTGCAAGAAAATTATGTTGAACCCCCAAACATTATATATTTTTTTAAATCAAAGGCCCTACAGATTAAAATAGTGGGTGTTGCATTTTTTTTTTCCACACAGTATTTGCGCAGCGATTTTTCAAACGCATTTTTTGGGGGAAAAACACACTATTTTTATTTTTAATGCACTAAAAAACACTATATTGCCCAAATGTTTGATGAAATAAAAAAGATGATCATAGGCCGAGTACATGGATACCAAACACGACATGCTTTAAAATTGCGCACAAACGCGCAGCGGCGACAAACTACATTCATTTTTAAAAGCATTTAAAAGCCTTTACAGGTTACCACGTTAGATTTACAGAGGAGGTCTACTGCTAAAATGACTGCCCTCGATCTGACCTTCGCGGTGATACCTCACATGCATGATGCAATTGCTGTTTACATATGACGCTAGACTGACGCTTGCGTTCGCCTTTGCGCAATAGCAGGGGGGGACAGCGGTGCTTTTTTTTTTTTTTTTTTTTTTTTTTTTATTATTTATTTGGCTTTTTTATTTTATTTTTAAACTGTGCCTTCCATATTTTATTTTTTTACCATTTTTATCGTTATCTCAGGGAATGTAAATATCCCCTATGATAGCAATAGGTAGTGACAGGTACTCTTTTTTTGAAAAAAATTGGGGGGTTAGACCCTAGATCTTTCCTCTGCCCTCAAAGCATCTGACCACACCAAGATCGGTGTGATAAAATGCTTTCCCAATTTCCCAATGGCGCTTTTTATATCCGGGGGGGGGGACATTCCCTCCCACTGCTTGTAAAAGCAGTCTAGAGGCTAATTATCTGCTAGAATTGCTTTTACATGAAAGCCGGCTGCTGGCTGAAAAGAATGATACCAAGATGATACCTAAACCCGCAGGCATCATTCTGGTATAAACATTCAAAGTCCAGCAACATACCAGTACGTTGCTGGTCCTTGTTGGACATGTATTGTAATCTTTTTTTTCATACAGCCTATTGGCTGAACGAAAAAAAGAGATTGATTGGTGGGTATGCCCACCATTAGAATACCTCCCTTCATCCACCCACTTCTAATGATGGGCATATATGCCGAAGCATGGGGGCATCCTCCCGCAAAAAAGTTATGCCGCGTACACACGGTCAAGCCTTCGTCGGAATTTCGACCGTATGTACGCGGCATAAAAGGTTATGCCGCGTACACACGGTCGGACTTTTCCACGGGCAAGCCTCCGTTGGAATTTCGACCGTATATACGCGGCATTAGGAGCAAAATCGCTCCTCCGCCCCTGCTGCCCCCATGCTTCGGCATATATGCTCTTTTTTTTAACTGTGGTGGTGAAATCACCTCCTACAGCGTTGGAGTCACGGCTTTATGTATCGTGGGAGCAAACGCTGTTGCTGTCAAGATAAATAGATCCGCGCTGCAACTGAATGGCGTACCTGCTAAGCAAATGGTGGTTAACATTAAAACAAAGTAACATTACAGTACAACAGTAAGACCTTACCATGCCATACCTGCAAAGCAAATACCAAAACAAAACCTAGTAAAAAATAAAAAAATGTTTTAACGCAACCTGTGCCTAAAATATATATATGCCGAAGCATGGGGGCATCCTCCCGCAAAAAAGTTATGCCGCGAACACACGGTCGGAATTTTCCACGGGCAGGCCTCCGTCGGAATTTCGACCGTATGTACGCGGCATTAGGAGCAAAATCGCTCCTCCGCCCCTGCTGCCCCCATGCTTCGGCATATATGCTCTTTTTTTTAACTGTGGTGGTGAAATCACCTCCTACAGCGTTGGAGTCACGGCTTTATGTATCGTGGGAGCAAACGCTGTTGCTGTCAAGATAAATAGATCCGCGCTGCAACTGAATGGCGTACCTGCTAAGCAAATGGTGGTTAACATTAAAACAAAGTAACATTACAGTACAACAGTAAGACCTTACCATGCCATACCTGCAAAGCAAATACCAAAACAAAACCTAGTAAAAAATAAAAAAATGTTTTAACGCAACCTGTGCCTAAAATATATGTATGCCGAAGCATGGGGGCATCCTCCCGCAAAAAAGTTATGCCGCGTACACACGGTCGGAATTTCGACCGTATGTACGCGGCATTAGGAGCAAAATCGCTCCTCCGCCCCTGCTGCCCCCATGCTTCGGCATATATGCTCTTTTTTTTAACTGTGGTGGTGAAATCACCTCCTACAGCACTGGAGTCACGGCTTTATGTATCGTGGGAGCAAACGCTGTTGCTGTCAAGATAAATAATTCCGCGCTGCAGTTGAATGGCGCACCTGAAAACAAAAAATTACATACCTGAAAAGCAAGCATGATAAAACATTGCAGAATAGAATACAGTAAAAAAGAGCAGAACAATAGAGAGAGAGAGAACAATAAAACGACAACTATTTTTGGTTTTTTTATTTTATATTTTTTTTGTGTTTTGTTTTTTACGTTTTTTTTTTTCTTTTTTACACTTTTTTTTGTAACTTTACAACTGTAATGGTTCGGGTCTCTCAAAATGTAATGGCATCTTGGGAGACCCTGTGTAAGTGTGTCCTTGTCTGTGAAATGCTGTACCCTACGCTAAAACTTCACTTTTGAGTGGTAGCATTCAAAACATTCACCTTGGCAAAGACCAGGCTTGTCAGGACAGAGTGGACAAAAACTACGGGTGTCACGCCTAAATCCGCGCTTGCTACAGACACGACATCTTTTTTGGGGGTGGCTTTGGGTAGGGGTACTCGGGAGGACATACGAATAATGCCTCTCATGCAGCCGGCTTACTGCATTTGGTTGGGGATGGTGAGGTGCAGAACCGCCTGGATACAGGAGTTCTGTGACTATCTCATTCTGGAATTTTAGAAGAGATAACGTCCCGCCTGAAGCTCTGTATAGCACATGAGCGTTCAGCAAAGCCAATTGGAATAATGATAGAGACACTTTTTTGTACCAGCGTCTCGCCTTACGGTCAATTAGATACGGCGCCATCAACTGGTCGTTGAGGTCCACCCCTCCCATATTTTGGTTATACAGCATTCGTGGACACAGAGGGGTTTCTCCACAACACCAGTCGCCGTACGAATTTGGACTGTCGTGTCTGCATGAAGGGAGGTAAGAAGGAAAACATTCTTATTGTCCCTCCACTTCATAGCGAGCAAGTTATTACACTTCAAGCAGGCTCTCTCCCCCAGCCTAAGACGGGCATCTACAAGCCGCTGGGGAAAGCCCCGGCGATTAGGTCGCACGGTGCCACATGCTCCAATCTTATGATCAAACAAGTGACTAAACAGTGGCACGCTCGTGTAATAATTGTCCACATACAAGTGGTACCCCTTTCCGAATAAGGGTGACACCAAGTTCCACACTATCTTGCCAGCGCTCCCTATGTAATCCGGGCAGTTGACCGACTCAATCTGACTGTCTTTTCCCTCATAAACCGTAAAGTTCACTACATAGCCTGTTGCCCTGTCACAGAACTTGTAGAGCTTGACCCCGTATCTGGCACGCTTGCTGGGAAGGTACTGCTTGAAAGACAAGCGGCCAGAAAATTTAATCAGGGACTCATCAACGCAGACAACTTGATCGGGAGTAAACAAGGCTGCAAAACGTTCGTTGAAGTGGTTTATGAGGGGCCGAATTTTATAGAGCCGGTCGTATTCAGGGTCCCCACGTGGACGACAAAGTTCATTGTCGTTGAAGTGCATGAACCGCAAAATCTGCTCGTATCGTGCCCTGGACATGGAGGCAGAGAACATGGGCATGTGGTCAATTGGGTGCGTGGACCAATAAGCACGCAATGACGGAAATTTATGTGTGCCCATGTTGAGGGAAAGGCCCAGAAAGGTCTTAAATTCGGAAACCGTAATTGGTTTCCAATTTCTGGCAATTTTAGGCAACTGGGGGTTAGCGGCGATAAATTGACCAGCATATAAATTACTCTGGTCCACAATAGATCTATAGAGATCTTCCGTGAAAAACAGCGAATAAAAATCAATTGGAATAAAATCAGCTGTTTCCACCTGAATACCGGGTTGGGCAGTGAATGGGGGAAGTACGGGTTCTGCAGAAGTGGTGGGGACCCAATCAGGATAGGCGAATTCTGCAGGAAGGGCAGTATGGGCACGACGGGCCTGCCTTTGTCTTCTTGGTGGCAGCGGGACACTACTTGTGCTTGCCACCTCGCCAGCTTGAACTGCACTTATGGGACTCGCCACGTCACCAAGTGTTACTGCAGTGCTGGATGTACGTCCAGGCTGTACTAGGCCGCTGGTGCTTGCCAGTTCACCAGAAGGAATAGCGGCGCTAGTACTACTCTGCTCCATGATACGAGAGACCTGCGGTTCTTGCTCCTCAACAACCTCAGAAGATCGGGATCGGGTACGCCTGACCTTAGCAGGGACCTCAACTTCGTCGTCAGAGCTATCTGACGTGGGGCCGCTGACGTCACTGTCTTCTACGGGAAGATATTCTGAGCCTGAATCTGACAGATACGTGACCTCCTCTTCACTATCTGTCATGCTCAGAATCTCGTAGGCCTCTTTACTAGTGTACCTTCGTCTTGCCATTTTGGGCTCTAAATTTAGGGGTACACTAGTAAGATTCACAGGAAAAAAGCACCTGACTGTCGTCAGCAAATATATCAAACGCTACAAAAAAACTGTTAGCGATCGCAGGGATCAGGCCTGTCTCTGCGAACGCTGCAGTTATGTGTGTTGTGTTTGGTAAGTGACAGTGATCGATCGATACTGCACTTGGGTGGGCTGGGCTGGGCTGGGCTGGGCGGAGGGGCTAAACGCAGGCGCTAGCAGGTATCTGGGCTGATCCCGCTAACACTGCGTTTTTGGGAACCCTAAACCGCTGGGGATGCTAGTATAGATCTGATCAGATACTATACCACTAAGGGGGGTGTATGCTTTGCGCGTGGGTGTTAGCGTTACTGGCACTAACCTAACACTGCCTGGGGCGACGCAGACCCTCTCTGGCGCTAAAACCTAATTGATCTCACCCGCCGGGCGATCAGGGGGGTTAAACCTTTATTGGGTTATATACGGCGGGTGCCCTGATGCTATAAAAAGCAAACTAATCAACCAGCGTCACCCGTAACCTTTATATGGTGATCACTGGTGAAAGGGTTAACTAGGGGCAATCAGGGGGTTAAAACCTTTATTCGGTTAAATATGGGGGTACCTGACACTATATAAAAACCTGACGGGTAACCTAAATAACTAAATAACTTACTGGCTAACCAGTGACACCAGTGACGCTTATACGGCGATCACTGGTGAAAGGGTTAACTCTAGGGGCAATCAGGGGGTTAAAATAATATATGGGGGTACCTGACACCAATAAAAACCTGCGGCGAACCTAAAAAAAAAATAACTGCCTATCTAAAACACCAGCGACACGAATACAGCGATCGGAAAAACAATCGCTTAGTGACGCTGAAGTTAGGGGGTGAAAGGGTTACCTGGGGGGTGATCAAGGGGTTAAACCTTTATTAGGGGGGGTTAGGGGGCTACCCTGGACCTAAAGGGGCCTAATCCTAACTGCCCTGCAACTTTTTACTATCACAGATGACACTAAATGCAGTGATCAGTAAAATAAATGATCACTGCAATCAGTGACACTGTGATTGGGGGCTTTGGGGTGACCTGGGGGGTGATCTGGGGGTGACTGGGGGGTGATTTGTGTGCCTATGTGTACCTACGTGTCAGTGGACTGTTGGAGCACTAACCTCTGTCTTCACTCCTCGGCGCCGGGAACGAAAAGACCGCGGCGAGGGAGATGACATCACTTCCTCCAGCCTGTGTTTACATCACATGGCGGAGGAAGCAATTTCATTGGCCGGGAGCGATCGCGAGGGGGGGGCGGAATCGAGCGGCCGCCCCCTCATGCCTGATCGCTCCCGAACACTTAACGGCTGCTCACTGCAGTGAAGGGGGGTCCGGATGGACCCCCCAACTGCACAAAGGCGATCACGTAGATCTACGTGATTCTGCCTGTCCGTGCCATTCTGCCGACGTAAATCGGCGGTGGGCGGTCGTTAAGTGGTTAAAAAAAAAAAAAAAAGGAAAAACACTGTAACTCTGCTTTAAAGTGGTTGTAAACCCTTTATAACCACCCTTGTCTACAGGTAATCCTATAATAAGGCTTACCTGTAGGTCCCGTGAATATCTCCTAAACTTGCACAGTTTAGGAGATATTCACTGTATCCACATGTGCCGATGTCATCGGCAGATGCGCACTGAAAAAACGGTTGTACGCTCATTACTTTACATTGTAGAAAAGTGTAATTTCTTCAGCATTGTCACATGAAAAGATATAATAAAATATTTACAAAAATGTGAGGGTGTATGTTCAGATATCTTTGTAATTTCATTTCAACATTTGCTGTTGTATTCACATTTTATGTATTGCTCTATATATTCTCAATAAACCTCTTTATGGAAAAAAAAATGTGAGGGTGTACTCACTTTTGTGAGATACTGTATGCGTTATACTTCTCTATGGAGCAGGTGGCGCTGTAGTATTATAGTGTTATAGTATGTATTCTATGATATAACAGGATGCATTGGCCATCTATGCTCAATGCACATGTTTGTCGTTCCTGTTCCTGTCTCCATGCTGAAAAGATATGTTCTGATAATTTGCCATAAAAGTAAAGCTGCAAACAAGAAGCTTCCAGCGCATTATTTCAATATTCTGACAACAGGTTATGGGCCCAGCAGGCGCCCAGCACACCGAGCAGCACCCAGGCACTGGAAAGAGAACTCTACAACTCAGTGAGTACAGTGAGTACTGTATACAAGATACTGAAATATGGCAAGTGGTTCAGATGTGAAGTTTGCAATAGCAAAGCTGAAAAATGCCAATTACCAGCTGTGGAAGTTTAAACTGGAAATGCTTCTCAGCAAAGATGACTTGTGGCAAGTGCTGAATACAGACAGACCCACAAACAGGGAGATGGAGGCATGGGACAGAAAAGACAGACAGGCAAATGTGACTATAAATTATTAGTGGAAGATGACCAGCTTATCCACATAAGAACAGAGAAAATGACCAAAGGTATGTGGACTTCAGTACAAAAACTGCATTAGCGTTTAAGCCTCAACAGTAGGCATGATCCCGATGTTCGAGTTGAACATAAGTTCGACTCGAACATCAGGTGTTCGTTTGTTCACAGAAAAAACGAACATACGGGATGTTTAAGGCAAATTTGAGTGCCGCGGGTCCATCGGGCGGCGTGATTGAAGATGGATGGACATCGCGGGACACTTTTTTTTTAATAAAGGAATTGTAAAAACTGTCTGTTGTGGTTTTTACTTTTTGACACTTTTTTTGGTGAATGGTTAGGGGTACAATGTACCCGATACCCATTCACATAGGGGGGGGTGGGATCTGGGGGCCTCCTTGTTAAAGGGGGCTTTCAGATTCCGATAATCCCCCCCGCCCGCAGACCCTGACAAGTGAGGGTTGTCGGGAAGAGGCTCTTGTCTCTATCAACATGGGGACAAGGTGCTTTGGGGGGAGCCCAAAGCACCCTCCCCATGTTGAGGGCATGTGGCCTGGTATGGTTCAGGAGGGGAGGGGGCGCTCGCCCCCCCATCCTGACCTTTAGGCTACATGCTCTCGTAAGGGTTTGGCATGGATTTGGGGGGGACCCCACGCCAATTCTTTTTTACATTGTGGAGTTCCCCTTAAAATTCATACCAGACCTGAAGGGCCTGGTATGGACTGGGGGGGGGGGGGCTACGCTGTTTTTTTCCTTGATTTTTCATCTATATTGCTGGGAGCTGGAAATACATTACAGGGGCGTAAACAAGTTTAGATTACATTTTTTCCTTTAGAAATGTAATTTTGCTGCGGCACTGTTCGATACGTCGTACAGATGCAGAGATATGATATTTAAAGGAATATTTAATTTGTATTGTTTCACTTTAGGCATTATTAAAATCACTGCTCTGAAAAAACAGTAGTTTTAAAAACTTTTTTTGCATTGATACATGTCCCCTAGGGCAGTACCCGGGTGCCCATACACTTTTTATAGCAATAACTAGCATATAAGCCTTTAAAATGAGCACTTTTGATTTTTAATCTTCGTGTCCCATAGACTTTAATAGGGTTTGCATGTTCGCTAGAACTTTTTGCCTGTTTGCGTATTCTGGTGCGATCCGAACCGGGGGGTGCTCGGACCATCTTTACTCAACAGTAAGCTGTTTCTACTAAGAAAGCTTTATAAGAGGAGACTAGAAGATGGCCAAAAAATGTGTGACCACGTAAAAGCTATGCTACAAATCATAGAGCAGCTGCGAGCTATCGGAGAGGTCATCAAAGATAACCATATTGTTGCCCTGCTCCTCTGCAGCCTTCCAGAGATATATACTGCTCTTATTAACGCTTTAGGAACCAGACCCGAGCAGGAACTAATGCTTGACTATGTCAAAGGGAAATTAATTGATGAATATGACAGAAGGAAAGAAAACACGCACTATGATGACAAAGCTCTTAAGATGTACAAAGGCATAAACCACAACAAAGAAAGCAGAGCATGTTTTCGCTGTAAAAGGACTGGTCACTTTAAAAAAGACTGTTCTATCTGGAAAGCCAAGCAGCAAAAGCTACAGCTATCCACAAAAGAAAGAATCAACGCAACCACAAAGGAAACTGCAGACACATCATGGAGTGGCACCTTTAAAGTGACACAGAACAGCAAGCCACGTTGCTGGTACATAGACTCAGGAGCAACAAGCCACATGACTAGCAATGAGACCGCCTTCACAAACATTGCTTACAGTGCAAAAGACAATGTTTTCCTAGCAAATGGGAAAAGCATCACTTCAGAAGGTAAAGGCCAGGGCTTCCTGAACTGCATTACACCACTAGGCAAGCAAAGTATCCTTGTAAAAAAAGTGCTGTATGTTCCAGAACTAGAAATCAGCCTTCTATCCGTGAAAAGTCTTGCAAACAATGGTCTCACAGTCAAGTTCCAGTTAAGACCCCACATCTCTCCTCCAGGCTGGAAAGCATGAGATTGGGAAAAAAATTCACTGATCTCATGCTGACAGCCACGATTGCGGCTTTATTTACTTCCGGGTACCCGGGCGTGACGTCATAACGTCGTGCCCGGGCCTCCGACAGTCATAGAGATGGCTGGTGACCATCTGGCGCCGGACGATTCTTTCTCTGGGCCCCCGATGGCACAGGAGAGCCCGGAGAAGCGCCGGATGGCGGCAGGAGGGGGGATGTCCCCTCCCGTCGCCTATAAGAACTATCAAGCGGCGGAACTGCCGTTATGATTGTTCTTATCGTGCACAGAATCGCCGGCATGAAAGAATGATATCTGAATAATGCCTCTAGCTGCAGGCATCATTCAGATATCCCCCCACAAAGTCAAGGACGTCATATGACGCCCACCCAGCATGGGAGATCCTATCTGTGGGCGTCATATGACTATGGCTGGGTATTGAAGTGGTTAATGATGCATAAAGTGTAAAAAAAAAAAAAGTGAAATATTCCTTTAAATATCTTACCTGGGCGGGTGTCTATAGTATGCCTGTGAAGTGGAACGTGTTTCCCGTGTTTAGAACTGTCCCTGCACAAAATTACATTTCTAAAGGAAAAAAAAGTCATTTAAAACTGCTTGCGGCTTTAATGTAATGTCTGGTCCCGGCAATATGGATGAAAATCATTGAGAAAAATGGCATGGTTATCCCCCCCCCTCCCCCAGCCCATTACCAGCCCCTTTGGGACTTGTATGGATAGTAAGGGGAATCCCGCACCCAAATTGAAAAGAAGAAAGGCGTGGGGCCCCCAGGCCCTATATACTCTGAACAGCAGTGTACAGACGGTGCAAACAAGACAGGGACTGTAGGTTTGTTGTTACGTAGAATCTGTTTGTAATTTTGAACTCCCTGCCTGTGGTATTAGTATGAGAACACCAGCAATTGTATTGAGGTAAGCTTTAGGTGCACACTGTGCAAAGGACACTAAATCAAAATACTGCAGCTCCCTGCCTGTATTTGTATGAGAACACCAGCAATTGTATTCAGGTAAGCTTTTGGTGCACACTGTGCAAAGGACACTAAAGCAATATACTGCAGCTCCCTGCCTGTATTTGTATGAGAACACCAGCAATTGTATTCAGGTAAGCTTTTGGTGCACACTGTGCAAAGGACACTAAAGCAAAATACTGCAACTCCCTGCCTGTATTTGTATCAGAACACCAGCAATTGTATTCAGGTAAGCTTTTGGTGCACACTGTGCAAAGGACACAGTACACTAAGTGAAACACTGCAGCTAGCACAACACCTAGGATGCATATATATCCTCTACACACTGTAACCGCAGCTAACTGACTCGCCTGCCTGCTCTATCTAACTCAAATCAAATTACACTGTCTCTCTCTCTGTCTCTTTCCTTTAACCAACGCCAACACACTACACAAGGCCGCCAAGCCGGCGGCCTTATATAGTGTGGGGCGTGTACCTACTCCTCTGAGCCATGATTGGCCAAAGCCACCCTGGCTTTGGCCAATTACGGCTCTCTGTACCTACGGCACTGTGATTTGCCAAGCATGCGGGTCATAGTGCATGCTTGGCCAATCATCAGCCAGCAATGCACTGCAATACCGCAGTGAATTATGGGACGTGACAGACCACTCGAATTTGACACGAACGGCCCATAATGTTCGAAATTCGACGAATGGTCGAACAGCCGACGTTCGAGTCGAACATGTGTTCGACTCGAACTCGAAGCTCATCCCGAATTGTCACTGCATTGGTGACACTGGTTCAGTGGCCATTCTTGAGTGAGAGGAGAGCGGAGATGCGGGGCAGGCGGTGAGAGAGGATGCCATCTCTCTGCTCCCTGCCGCACCTCCGACATTCTGCACACTGTGAGGGCAGAAGAGTGGTGATGCTAGGCGGGCGGAGAGAGATGATGTCATCTCTGCTCGCCAGCCCGCTTCTCTCATTCGCTCGCCCGGCTGCCTCTCTTATCCACCGGTTCTCTCTCACCCGCCCGCCCACCTTACAATGTCATGCAGCCGGCTGCAAAGACGCTACAGCCCAGTAGTGGGCCGCGGCCCGGGGGTTGAAGACCCCTGATATACAGGACATTATAAAGAGAGGCTTATCAGAAGATTTGACAATAATGCCTTACAAAGTGCTCATGAAATGCAAGTGATGTATATAAGCAAAATCCACACGCGCTCCCCTTACACAGGCATCTCAAAGAAAAACTACCCACCCCCTGCAGCTCATACACAGTGACGTATGCGGTCCAATGAAAACTCCTACGTCAGGCGGGAACAGATAGCTACTGACTTTCATTGATGATTATTCCAGGTACACAACTACTTATCTAATTAAACACAAGACTGAAACATCAGAGAAATGTCAAGAGTTTGTTGCCATGTCTAGCAACAAATTCCAATTCCAATGAAAACCAGGAAAAATACACGCCGACAATGCGGGAAGAATACATAAGCAAAGAAGTGGCCTCATACCTGAAGAGACAAGGAATAGTACACCAGACAACCAAACCATACGCTCCTGAACAAAACGGTGTAGCACAAAGGAAAATCGAACTGTTATAGAAATGGTCAGGTGCATGTTGTCGGATGCCAACCTACCTTACAAGTACTGGGGAGAAGCAGTCATGACTGCAACCTACCTACAGAACAGACTACCCTCGAGCCATTAGAAGTACTCCATTCGAAATGTGGCATGAATCAAAGCCTAGCTTAGGGCACATCAGAGTATTTGAATGTAAAGTATATGCCTATAATCTAAGTGAAAAGCGGAAAAAGGAAGCAAATATGCAAAGGTGGGACTTTGAGTTGAAGCATGCTTCCCAGGAGGTAACACGGATCAATTGAATGGGGCATGTATCCAGTTAATAGAACCAAAGACATTACATGAGAGCATTGCATGGCAATTGACAGTCAGTATTTTAATCGTATACAAAGTAACAAGGACAATAATAACATAGCACACCTAATGTACCAGTCCACAATTGAATGGTATACAAATTACAGCAATCAATGGTAGTAAAATATAGTAACACATTGGTTCATAAAAATCCCGGTGACAACATAGAGAGAAAAGGGGGCCCAATTCAATGAAGCGTGTCTCCATGATAAGAATTACGTAGATTAAGTGCGCTGGCACAGTCCACTGAGTATAGAGACTGGTAGATAATAATGATATTAACGTACATACAAGAAAGAGCATCTAATTAGCTCGCAGTGGGCATATTGATACATTGTATGAAAAATATACATAACCAGTATCATTAAAATTTATCTCCATGATAGTTATAACCGTAGTTGATTGGTGAATACCAATTGTTGTATGAGGTGATGAATGGTGCAGTAGCAATATGTATAGATAAGGGCATCTTATTGGCTCTACGCGTTTCGTGGCTACTGCCACTCTTCAGGAGCAGGTATGGGGTAGAGGTCTATAAATGACAAGGCAATAAAATTTGAGATAAAGATTGTATAATATATAGAAAGTATATAAAATCAAGGGGCAGGAAATGAAGGTGGAGCAATAACAATACCCTGGGTTACTTACATGTATGTCAATGGTGGTGGGTAAAGGCGTAAGGGGGTGGGCCCCGGCCAGAAAAACAACAGCTCCCGGGAGCTGGGGTGGAAGAACCCCTCCATGCAGGCTGGAAAACCGTAGCAAAAGTAGGAATACCCAGGAGCGGAGGACCTCCATGGGCATGGGTTGCAGGTGTGTCTCTCGTAGGTGTGCCCATCTAGAGGGAACAAGGGGTGTAATGATGAAGGATGTGAACCATAAATAGTTCAAAAATGTAGAGAAAAGTAAAAATGAATGAAGGGAAGTGGTGAGATTGTAAGAGGGATCTATGGATAAAAAATGTAGTGGTATATATAAAGTGTAAGGTATAATACAAAGTGACCCATTGTGGTAACAATAAGTAGCAGATGGGCAGTGTATCAGCCCCAATGCTAAGGTAGTGTATCATAAATAAAGATAGGAGTTGTAACCAAGTAAAGAAAGAGTGAAAGGGTAGCAAATTAAAATGACAATAAAAAAAGGGGAAACAAAAATTACCTAAAGGGGTGTGGACAGTGCAAAACCGTGTTGCTCCCATGTCCATGGACGCATCCGCCATGAGGGAGCAAACAATGCCGGAGGGAGTAAATATACTCCCTGCAATTAGGTGGGGAGGATCCAACCCTCGTCACGCTCGGCGGCCAATGGGACAGGGAGGCGGCGTCGGGCTATAGGGCAGCGGAGGCTGCCCGTCGTCTCGACGTCAGCCACCCCGTACGGGCGCCAGGATGGAAATAACCAGCGCAAGCACGCCAGCGTCACTAAAATGACGCAGCGTGCATGACGCCGGAGGCGTGACGTCGATGCGCATATGGGCGTCCCCCCAACCCCGCACACGACCCATGACAGGGAGGGGGGGGGGAAAGGGGGGAGCCCGAGGGCGCATCGCAGCTCCCGGGACTGAGCAGGCCGGCCGATACCAACCAAACCAATAGCGCCCCACCCACCACACAACAGCGACACAACCAGATAAGCGCACTGTGGGTAACAGTGTATAGGGATACTCAACAACTAAATTCCTAAAAACCCACATAGTTAATGAATAAAAGATAGACAATAAAGACAATGTGCTTATCTTGAATAGACCCCTAAATAGCCTAAATCGGGGGAAAGTGCCAGCATTGCAATAATGTAGGTATGTAGGGATGCATGCTTCCATCCCCGGAAATATGAACATGAAAAACTAAAAGTTGGGACTTTTAGTTGAGGTGTGGGGCCTAAAGGAACACCTCCATCCCGGTATCTGGAAAAAGGAAGCAAATATGCAAAGGTGGGACTTTGAGTTGAAGCATGCTTCCCAGGAGGTAACACGGATCAATTGAATGGGGCATGTATCCAGTTAATAGAACCAAAGACATTACATGAGAGCATTGCATGGCAATTGACAGTCAGTATTTTAATCGTATACAAAGTAACAAGGACAATAATAACATAGCACACCTAATGTACCAGTCCACAATTGAATGGTATACAAATTACAGCAATCAATGGTAGTAAAATATAGTAACACATTGGTTCATAAAAATCCCGGTGACAACATAGAGAGAAAAGGGGGGCCCAATTCAATGAAGCGTGTCTCCATGATAAGAATTACGTAGATTAAGTGCGCTGGCACAGTCCACTGAGTATAGAGACTGGTAGATAATAATGATATTAACGTACATACAAGAAAGAGCATCTAATTAGCTCGCAGTGGGCATATTGATACATTGTATGAAAAATATACATAACCAGTATCATTAAAATTTATCTCCATGATAGTTATAACCGTAGTTGATTGGTGAATACCAATTGTTGTATGAGGTGATGAATGGTGCAGTAGCAATATGTATAGATAAGGGCATCTTATTGGCTCTACGCGTTTCGTGGCTACTGCCACTCTTCAGGAGCAGGTATGGGGTAGAGGTCTATAAATGACAAGGCAATAAAATTTGAGATAAAGATTGTATAATATATAGAAAGTATATAAAATCAAGGGGCAGGAAATGAAGGTGGAGCAATAACAATACCCTGGGTTACTTACATGTATGTCAATGGTGGTGGGTAAAGGCGTAAGGGGGTGGGCCCGGCCAGAAAAACAACAGCTCCCGGGAGCTGGGGTGGAAGAACCCCTCCATGCAGGCTGGAAAACCGTAGCAAAAGTAGGAATACCCAGGAGCGGAGGACCTCCATGGGCATGGGTTGCAGGTGTGTCTCTCGTAGGTGTGCCCATCTAGAGGGAACAAGGGGTGTAATGATGAAGGATGTGAACCATAAATAGTTCAAAAATGTAGAGAAAAGTAAAAATGAATGAAGGGAAGTGGTGAGATTGTAAGAGGGATCTATGGATAAAAAAGTGTAGTGGTATATATAAAGTGTAAGGTATAATACAAAGTGACCCATTGTGGTAACAATAAGTAGCAGATGGGCAGTGTATCAGCCCCAATGCTAAGGTAGTGTATCATAAATAAAGATAGGAGTTGTAACCAAGTAAAGAAAGAGTGAAAGGGTAGCAAATTAAAATGACAATAAAAAAAGGGGAAACAAAAATTACCTAAAGGGGTGTGGACAGTGCAAAACCGTGTTGCTCCCATGTCCATGGACGCATCCGCCATGAGGGAGCAAACAATGCCGGAGGGAGTAAATATACTCCCTGCAATTAGGTGGGGAGGATCCAACCCTCGTCACGCTCGGCGGCCAATGGGACAGGGAGGCGGCGTCGGGCTATAGGGCAGCGGAGGCTGCCCGTCGTCTCGACGTCAGCCACCCCGTACGGGCGCCAGGATGGAAATAACCAGCGCAAGCACGCCAGCGTCACTAAAATGACGCAGCGTGCATGACGCCGGAGGCGTGACGTCGATGCGCATATGGGCGTCCCCCCAACCCCGCACACGACCCATGACAGGGAGGGGGGGGGGGAAAGGGGGGAGCCCGAGGGCGCATCGCAGCTCCCGGGACTGAGCAGGCCGGCCGATACCAACCAAACCAATAGCGCCCCACCCACCACACAACAGCGACACAACCAGATAAGCGCACCGTGGGTAACAGTGTATAGGGATACTCAACAACTAAATTCCTAAAAACCCACATAGTTAATGAATAAAAGATAGACAATAAAGACAATGTGCTTATCTTGAATAGACCCCTAAATAGCCTAAATCGGGGGAAAGTGCCAGCATTGCAATAATGTAGGTATGTAGGGATGCATGCTTCCATCCCCGGAAATATGAACATGAAAAACTAAAAGTTGGGACTTTTAGTTGAGGTGTGGGGCCTAAAGGAACACCTCCATCCCGGTATCTGGAAAAAGGAAGCAAATATGCAAAGGTGGGACTTTGAGTTGAAGCATGCTTCCCAGGAGGTAACACGGATCAATTGAATGGGGCATGTATCCAGTTAATAGAACCAAAGACATTACATGAGAGCATTGCATGGCAATTGACAGTCAGTATTTTAATCGTATACAAAGTAACAAGGACAATAATAACATAGCACACCTAATGTACCAGTCCACAATTGAATGGTATACAAATTACAGCAATCAATGGTAGTAAAATATAGTAACACATTGGTTCATAAAAATCCCGGTGACAACATAGAGAGAAAAGGGGGGCCCAATTCAATGAAGCGTGTCTCCATGATAAGAATTACGTAGATTAAGTGCGCTGGCACAGTCCACTGAGTATAGAGACTGGTAGATAATAATGATATTAACGTACATACAAGAAAGAGCATCTAATTAGCTCGCAGTGGGCATATTGATACATTGTATGAAAAATATACATAACCAGTATCATTAAAATTTATCTCCATGATAGTTATAACCGTAGTTGATTGGTGAATACCAATTGTTGTATGAGGTGATGAATGGTGCAGTAGCAATATGTATAGATAAGGGCATCTTATTGGCTCTACGCGTTTCGTGGCTACTGCCACTCTTCAGGAGCAGGTATGGGGTAGAGGTCTATAAATGACAAGGCAATAAAATTTGAGATAAAGATTGTATAATATATAGAAAGTATATAAAATCAAGGGGCAGGAAATGAAGGTGGAGCAATAACAATACCCTGGGTTACTTACATGTATGTCAATGGTGGTGGGTAAAGGCGTAAGGGGGTGGGCCCGGCCAGAAAAACAACAGCTCCCGGGAGCTGGGGTGGAAGAACCCCTCCATGCAGGCTGGAAAACCGTAGCAAAAGTAGGAATACCCAGGAGCGGAGGACCTCCATGGGCATGGGTTGCAGGTGTGTCTCTCGTAGGTGTGCCCATCTAGAGGGAACAAGGGGTGTAATGATGAAGGATGTGAACCATAAATAGTTCAAAAATGTAGAGAAAAGTAAAAATGAATGAAGGGAAGTGGTGAGATTGTAAGAGGGATCTATGGATAAAAAAGTGTAGTGGTATATATAAAGTGTAAGGTATAATACAAAGTGACCCATTGTGGTAACAATAAGTAGCAGATGGGCAGTGTATCAGCCCCAATGCTAAGGTAGTGTATCATAAATAAAGATAGGAGTTGTAACCAAGTAAAGGCTATTTAGGGGTCTATTCAAGATAAGCACATTGTCTTTATTGTCTATCTTTTATTCATTAACTATGTGGGTTTTTAGGAATTTAGTTGTTGAGTATCCCTATACACTGTTACCCACAGTGCGCTTATCTGGTTGTGTCGCTGTTGTGTGGTGGGTGGGGCGCTATTGGTTTGGTTGGTATCGGCCGGCCTGCTCAGTCCCGGGAGCTGCGATGCGCCCTCGGGCTCCCCCCTTTCCCCCCCCCCTCCCTGTCATGGGTCGTGTGCGGGGTTGGGGGGACGCCCATATGCGCATCGACGTCACGCCTCCGGCGTCATGCACGCTGCGTCATTTTAGTGACGCTGGCGTGCTTGCGCTGGTTATTTCCATCCTGGCGCCCGTACGGGGTGGCTGACGTCGAGACGACGGGCAGCCTCCGCTGCCCTATAGCCCGACGCCGCCTCCCTGTCCCATTGGCCGCCGAGCGTGACGAGGGTTGGATCCTCCCCACCTAATTGCAGGGAGTATATTTACTCCCTCCGGCATTGTTTGCTCCCTCATGGCGGATGCGTCCATGGACATGGGAGCAACACGGTTTTGCACTGTCCACACCCCTTTAGGTAATTTTTGTTTCCCCTTTTTTTATTGTCATTTTAATTTGCTACCCTTTCACTCTTTCTTTACTTGGTTACAACTCCTATCTTTATTTATGATACACTACCTTAGCATTGGGGCTGATACACTGCCCATCTGCTACTTATTGTTACCACAATGGGTCACTTTGTATTATACCTTACACTTTATATATACCACTACACTTTTTTATCCATAGATCCCTCTTACAATCTCACCACTTCCCTTCATTCATTTTTACTTTTCTCTACATTTTTGAACTATTTATGGTTCACATCCTTCATCATTACACCCCTTGTTCCCTCTAGATGGGCACACCTACGAGAGACACACCTGCAACCCATGCCCATGGAGGTCCTCCGCTCCTGGGTATTCCTACTTTTGCTACGGTTTTCCAGCCTGCATGGAGGGGTTCTTCCACCCCAGCTCCCGGGAGCTGTTGTTTTTCTGGCCGGGCCCACCCCCTTACGCCTTTACCCACCACCATTGACATACATGTAAGTAACCCAGGGTATTGTTATTGCTCCACCTTCATTTCCTGCCCCTTGATTTTATATACTTTCTATATATTATACAATCTTTATCTCAAATTTTATTGCCTTGTCATTTATAGACCTCTACCCCATACCTGCTCCTGAAGAGTGGCAGTAGCCACGAAACGCGTAGAGCCAATAAGATGCCCTTATCTATACATATTGCTACTGCACCATTCATCACCTCATACAACAATTGGTATTCACCAATCAACTACGGTTATAACTATCATGGAGATAAATTTTAATGATACTGGTTATGTATATTTTTCATACAATGTATCAATATGCCCACTGCGAGCTAATTAGATGTTCTTTCTTGTATGTACGTTAATATCATTATTATCTACCAGTCTCTATACTCAGTGGACTGTGCCAGCGCACTTAATCTACGTAATTCTTATCATGGAGACACGCTTCATTGAATTGGGCCCCCCTTTTCTCTCTATGTTGTCACCGGGATTTTTATGAACCAATGTGTTACTATATTTTACTACCATTGATTGCTGTAATTTGTATACCATTCAATTGTGGACTGGTACATTAGGTGTGCTATGTTATTATTGTCCTTGTTACTTTGTATACGATTAAAATACTGACTGTCAATTGCCATGCAATGCTCTCATGTAATGTCTTTGGTTCTATTAACTGGATACATGCCCCATTCAATTGATCCGTGTTACCTCCTGGGAAGCATGCTTCAACTCAAAGTCCCACCTTTGCATATTTGCTTCCTTTTTCCAGATACCGGGATGGAGGTGTTCCTTTAGGCCCCACACCTCAACTAAAAGTCCCAACTTTTAGTTTCTAAGTGAAAAGCGATCCAAGCTGGAGAACAGAGCCATAGAGCGGATTCTAGTAGGCTATAGTCAGCAAACTAAGGGTTACAGAATCCTACACCCAAAGACTGACAAAGTGACAATAAGTCATAGTGTTTATTTTGATGAGAGCCTATCACCAGAAACACCAATCCCTGAAAGCTGTGAAGTGAATATGCCAAGCAAACCAGAAGAAAAGGTCGATCAAAGCAAACCTATGCACGAGTCAAAACAAGAGGTGGAACTCACAATGCCTAAATCAAGTTCCCCACCAGATCCTGCTGAACATTCTGAAATCAGAAGATACACTTGGACTACAAAGGGGATACCACCCCGCAAACTGTTATACACTGTCAAAACACACAGCATACCTGAACCAACATTCTGGGAAGACATAGAAAAACTGCAAAACGTGAAACCAATAAATGGAGAAAGGCAGCAGAAGAAGAATTAAAGTCACTTCAAGAAAATAAAACCTGGACACTCACAGAGCTCCCTCTTAAATTCAAAACCATAGGAAGTAAGTGGACTTTCAAAGTAAAGTCAGACAAGGAAGGCAATATCTACAAATACAAAGACAGACTAGTTGCCAAGGGTTACTCCCAGAAATTCGGTGAAGATTACGATGAAACATTCGCTCCAGTTGTAAAACACTCCACCATCAGAGCGTTTCTTGGCGTTGCAGCCGGGAAGGGCATGCAAGTGAAACACCTAGACATTAAAACTGCTTTCCTATATGGAGACATTAAGGAACACCTTTACATGGAGCAACCACCAGAGTTTGAGCAAGGAGACAACCTTGTGTGTAAACTTTAGAGGAGCATCTATGGTCTTAAAAAATCTGCAAGATGTGGAATGAGAAAGTGAACAAAGTATTTACCAGAGAGGGATTCTCAAGAAGTAAAGCAGACCCCTGTCTCTACTCCAAGAATCAAGAAAACAAATGGATATACATCCGTATCTATGTTGATGACATTATAACTTGTTTTGAACAAAAAGGGGATTACAATCAGATAGTTCACAAGCTGAAAGAAAAATTTTAAATCAAAGAGCTTGGGAACATTAGCTAATATCTTTGAATCCAAATAGAGAGAGAAGAAATGGAAGTTATCTGCTCAACAAATCTCAGAATATCTCTGAAATTTTGAAACAATTTCATATGCAAAGGAAGTGAAAACTCCTATGGAAGAAGGCTATCAAAAGAGCAATGAAGCGGAAAACTTGCTACCCAACAATGACATGTATCGCAAAGCAATCGGTAAGCTGCTTTATATTGCCACTGTGACAAGACCAGACATAGCAGTGGACATACTATGCAGGAAAGTCTCAGCTCCCTGATAGCATGACTGGAACGCAGTAAAAAAAAGTGATGCAGTACCTCAAAGGAACAATTCAGATGAAGATACGGTTACCAGCAACATCAGATCCAAAACTGGTCGGATATGTGGATGCTGACTGGGCCAGGGAGTGTACCATCCACAAGTGGATTCATCTTCCAGTATGGGGAAGGAACCAAAAGTTGGTCTAGTCGAAAGCAAATAACTGTCGCTCTATCTTCAACTGAAGCAGAGTACATTGCAGCAGCACACGCGTGTCAAGAAGCAATAAGGATTCGTCAACTTTTTGTGGACATTGGGATAGACATGTCAAAACCAATTCGAATTTTTGAAGACACTCAGGGATGTATAAAGCTTACGCAATCAGAAAGGGTCAATCCTGGGACCAAACACATCAATGTCAAGTATCACCTACTGGGGGAGAATCAAGAGCAAGGTGTTATTGACATTTAATACTGCCCGTCAAAGGAGATGACTGCCGATGCACTCACCAAGCCTTTGTTGAAGGAACATCGTAGTTATTTCCAGAAGAAGCTGAATATAATTTGACAAGGCACATGTTGTTGAGAAGGTGTGTTGGAAGGAAAACAGTAGGGATGAGCCGATTCGGTTCGCAGCAGAACATGCGAACAGGCAAAACATTTCTTCGAACACGCGAACACAGTTAAAGTCAATGGGACACGAACATGAAAAATCTAAAATGCTCATTTTAAAGGTTAATATGCAAGTTATTGTCATAAAAAGTGTTTGGGGACCTGGGTACTGCCCCAGGGGACAAGTATCAATGCAAAAAAAGTTTACATTTTTTTTTTTTTTCGGGAGCAGTGATTTCAATAATGCTCAAAGTGAAACAATAAAAGTGAAATATTTATTTAAATGTCGTACCTGGGGGGTGTCTATAGTATGTCTGTAAAGTAGCGCATGTTTCCCGTGTTTATAACACAAAATTACATTTCTAAAGGAAAAAAAGTCATTTAAAACTGCTCGTGGCTATAATGAATTGTCGGGTCCCGGCAATACAGATAAAAGTCATTGAAAAAAACATCATGGGTTCCCCCCCCAGTCCATTACCAGGCCCTTTGGGTCTGGTATGCATATTAAGGGGAACCCCGAACCAAAATGTAAAAAAAAAATGCGTGGGGGTCCCTCCAAACTCCAACCTTGCGCCAAATTGAAAAAAAAATGGCGTGGGGTTCCCCCTAAAAATCCATACAGACCCTTTTCGAGCACGCAACCTGGCAGGCCGCAGGAAAAGAGGGGGGGACGAGAGAGCGCCCCCCCTCCTGAACCGTACCAGGCCATATACCCTCAACATGGGGAAGATGTCCCCATGTTGATGGGGACAAGGGCCTCATCCCCACAACTCTTGCCCGGTAGTTGTGGAGGTCTGCGGGCGGGGGACTTATCAAAATCTGGAAGCCCTCTTTAACAAAGGGGACCCCCAAATCCCGCCCCCCCTATGTAAATTAGTAACGGGGTACATTGTACCCCTACCATTTCACCCAAAAAAGTGACAAAAAAGGTAAAAAAAACACACACACAGCTTGGGACAAGTCCTTTAATAAAAAAATAAATTAATATTCCAGCGCTGTAATCCTTCTACGACTGCTGCCACAATCAATACAGCCTCCATAGGAAGTGTCTGCCGAATGACGCACGACCCGTCTGACAGCTCTTAAATAATCAAGGGCGGGGCCACCCGTGACGTGGACGGGTGACCCCGCCCCCCTGACGCAATGGGGGTTTACGCCGGTTTCCCTGTGGTGTCACGAATGACACCCGCCCCCTCTGACGCATCACGGGAAACCCATGTTGCGTCAGAGGGGGTGGGCTCACCCGCCCTCGGTTATTTAAGAGCTGTCAGACGGGTCGCGCGTCATTTGGCGGGCGCTTCCTATGGAGGCTGTATCGCCATGTCTTCAAGGCTATTGTTGCAATCTAGCTCTGGGCCCAGGATGCTTCCTGTGGGTACCGCTACAAGTACCATGCTGCCCGGAACTGTGCTAACAGACACTGGCATTCGATTGAAGCCGCATGGGCAGTTCATGCTTTATACAGTCGGTGATGTGGAAGCGCTGGGTATGCTGTGTAACAGGTGTAATGGACTGGCTATGCATCCCCGTCCTTTTGTCCGATGCCTACAATGCAGGAAGTACCTGTTTTCAGTGGAGCAATCAATTGTGCCACCCTGCGCTTACAAAGTGGACTGGGTTACAGGCAATGTGACAGAAGAAGCTGCTGCCTTTGACCAGATTGTCTGGTCTATGCCTGCCACATCCGCTACAACAGCCATTCCGGAGGGGGCTGGCGCTGTTATCACCGTGAGTGAGTCACCGGCGGACACCGCTACTATTGTTACTTCCACTGTATCCACCTTCGCTGCACCTATCTTTGCTAAACCTGCCCAGAAGAGGGTGGGATATGTAAAGGCCTCCAGCGGCCGCAGGGGAGGTCAGCCCCAGAAACTGCTGGAACCGGACCCCGAGAGAGGTGATGCCCCCGGGAGGTCCACGTCAGGAACTGGTAAGATATCTGGGGAACAAGTACCTGGGACTGTATGTACATATTTACCGGCGGGAGAGTGGGAGGACTCTGAAATAGACTCTCTGTTGGATATCGGAGATGATGACTTGTTTGAGACCAGGTCTCATGAATTGTTATGGGACAACATGGAGGATGTTGCCTTTGTACATAGTTTTTCGGAATTGACAGCCATGGATTCCGGGGAGACAACACCTAGAGTGGAAGCCCCACTTGTTACAAGTGAAATCCTGCCCAAAGTTACCAATGCATATGGGCCAGGAAAATTGTCTGTGAATTCTATGATACTCAAGTCTCCAGTTTCTTGCATACCTCCAGGATATGGAAGTTACCATTCATTACCTAGGCTTGCCCGGTCACAGAGATTGCTTAACAAACGGGTGGCCACTGAGTATGGACTCGAGTTTCCCTATGTTCCCAGGGAAATTATGCAAAAGATTGAGGCTCACAGAGAGGAATGGTACCATGAAGCTGTGTGGAACTATCTAGAGGTACCTAAACCGTTTCGGAAGATGGGCCATTCTTTCACTATGGATGAACGTTTTAAAGGATGTCTTCTACATTGGAGCTATGGTCGGCACGTCTATGCTGACAAAGTGGTTATCTGCCAACCTGGAAGGGACGACCACGTTTACTTCATCACTACTGTGGACAAGCAGGGGAGAACACTGACTCTGCCGGATCCTCACTTCTACTGGTGAACAATTTTAGTGACTGTTCCAGTTTTGTCACTTTTGAAAAGAAAGAGAAGAAGATTTTGTTTTATATCTTTTCTTCTTTGAAGGACATGGGGTAACTAGCTAGTTAGTGCTAGGACATTAGAAACTTTGAGTCAAGATTCCTTTACCCAGTCCAGTAACTCAAACGGGACTCTGTTGTGTTGCGCTTTGACCACTAGGTGGCAGAGGTTTGCTTAGTCAGCAGAAACTGAACTTTTCTGCACTTAGTTGCTTATCTAAAAGAAAGAGTAATATATATGGGGAAAGAAAGTTTTTTTTCTCCAGGAAGTAAGGCTTTGCTTCCATTGTACAGAAATGTTTTATATTATCTACCTGTGTGTGCTGTTTTGTTTTTTTCAGGTACCCTGGATCTTCTTCCAAGCTACTGCAAAGTTGGATGGTTAGATAGAGAGACAGGAATACTGTAATGTATAGTAATATGATTATTGTGTGTCAATGTGAAATGTGTATTTTCTTGTTACCTTACCCTTCCCTTCCCCATCCAAGTTTTGGGACTCAGGTATCTGACCCTCAGGGTGGAGGGTCAAACTTTCCTCGACGATGAGGACATCGTCTGTTGTGGCGGGGGAAGTATGTAGCGCCATGCTCCCAATGAGTGGGCGCTATATGTTGAAATTATAGTTGTCTGGGCATTAGTTTAGCCCAGAGAGATTGTATTCAAATTGCGGCGCTGTTTCAGTTCAGCTGGTTGCATAATTTTCTCCCCCAGCGGTGGGTGTCGCTGTCACCGCTGGTCAGGGTTGGAAAGGCAGCAGGCTGGATGTGTTGGGTACCTCTTTCCCAGAAGCAGCCCAGGGGGCATGGTGAACCCACTGTGCATTCTGGGAGGGGGTACTTAAGAGGCAGAGACCGCGCTATCGTGTGTGAATAGCCGGGGGTCATTCTTTGATCCTCACCTGAGGGCCCTCCTGTCCTCATGGATGTGTTGGCAGTTTCCGCTTCGGGGCCAACTAAGATGTAGGCCCAGGAGTTACTGGGGCCTACTGATCCAGGGATGATCCTGCGTCGCCTTGCCTGATGGAAGGGACCGAGCAATTGAGGACTCAATTGGAGGATGTATCCGGATCCCAAAAATCTACCTCACAGTGCTGCCATAGCGGCTGAAAGATCCTGGCACTGAGTGCTGTGTTCTTTCTAAGGGAGCTAACCCAGTGAGGGGTTATACGAGTCTGTGGCAGAGACTATTGAACAAATTCTAATACCAAGTCTGTGGCAGAGACTATCTTTGATCAAGCTTTGCACCGGTTGCTAGGCCGGTGAGAGTGGGCCTATCCGATAGTTGCTGAGTCCAGTGTGGAGACAGTTGCTCCTCTGGACCTAGGAAAGTTCCGTGATTGACAAGTAAGATACCTGAGTCCTCCCCATTCCTCTACCCCTCTGTTGGAAAGTTTATTCAATAAAACCCTTGAAAGAGACTTTGTGTTGGTGCAGACATTTCTTCCAGATAAACTCTTCAAGGAGAACCCCTGAGCCGAACATTTGGAACAGTAAGGTAACGTGCAGACCCAAAACGAAACCAGCAGCTCCTACGGGGGTACCGCTACACTTATATATATATTTTTACTGATCTATATGAAGCACTAGTTTACACGCTCAAGTGTACAAACCCATTCATTTCTCATTCACATGGCAGTAAAAAAAAAACACATTTACAAGCATTTTTTTGTTTACAGATCTTAATGCAGCTGCATTTATTTCAATGGAGACATTCACACAGGTGCAAAAACATGCACTGTGTTCAGATCCATAACACAGAATCCAAAAATCTGCATCTCATGTGTATACAAATGATTATTCACACCATTGAATAAAGGACCAGGACAATTTTAGTGCATTAATAAAATGGATCTATTTACTCAGAAACCTTTACTCCCTGCTTAACTGCTTGCCGACCGCTGCACGTAGATATACGTCTGCAGCATGGCACAGACAGGCAAAAGGGAGTATATATACGTCCCCTTTAAGAAGCGGCATTGTGGACGCGCACACGCCTCGCCGCGAGCTCCGTGACTCCGTCCGCGGGTCCCGCGATCGTGTCACGGTGAGGAAGAAGGGGGAAATGCTTATGTAAACAAGCATTTCCCCAGTCTTCCTAGTGACAGGACAGTGACCACAGCTTCCTGTAATCGGAATCGGTGATCACTGTCATGTCACACACAGCCCATCCCCCCTACAGTTAGAAACACTCCCTAGGGCACACTTAACCACTTCAGCGCCACCTAGTGGTTAACCCCTTCACTGCCCGTGTCATTTTCACAGTAATCAATGCATTTTTATAGCACTGATCGCTGTAAAAATGACAATGGTCTCAAAAATGTGTCAAAAGTGTCCGATGTGTCCGCCATAAAGTCGCAGTCACGATAAAAATTGCAGATCGCCGGCATTACTAGTAAAAAAAAACTATAATAAAAATGCCATAATTCTATCCCCTATTTTGTAGACGCTATAACTTTTGCGCAAACCAATAAATATACTCTTATTCCGATTTTTTTTTTACCAAACATATGTAGAAGAATACGTATTGGCCTAAACTGAGGAAAAAAAAAGTTTTTTTAGATATTTTTTGGGGATATTTATTATAGCAAAAAGTAAAAAATATTGAATTTTTTTCGAAATTGTTGCTCAAAAAATAGAAACTGCAGAGGTGATCAAATACCACAAAAAAGGACATCAATTTTGTTTGGTAGCCACGTCACACGACCGCGCAATTGTCAGTTAAAGCGACGCAGTGCCGAATCACAAAAAGTGGCCTGGTCTTTGGCCAGCAAAATGGTTCGGGGCTTAGGTGGTTAATGATACGTTTAGGGCTATGTTACGAACATGTGAATGTAGCCTAAAGACAACGAGCTGCATTTAGATCAGTAAAAAAAAAAAAATCAGAATGTCTAAAAACATGTTGGGGATTTACTAAAACTGGAGCACGCAGAATCTTGTACAGCTGTGCATTGTAGCCAATCAGCTTCTAACTTCAACTTCTTCATTAAGCTTTGACAATAAAACCTGGAAGCTGATTGGTTTCCATGCAAAGTTGCACCAGATTTTGCACGCTCCAGTTTTAGTACATCTCCCCCAAGGTGTTTTTGGTGTCTGTGTTCAGGAGCTATAAAACTCCATTTAACCAGCTGCAAAATTATTGGCTGAATAGCAAGTGCATCCTATCAGCCCCACTACTTGTTTTTACTGCCACCCGTGTGAACAAGACCTAAGGTGAATATTGGGAGCTGCACACAGCAGGATTCATGTAGACGATCTTTGTTAGGAAAAAAGGCACATTTGGTTCATTCCACAGTGATTCACCTCTTCTGAATGAATGGAATTCTGGGAAGCTCATAGTCTGCTGAATCAGGCCTTGGGGTTTAAGATGGTATGAATTCTGAGCCGTCAAACGATCTGATCTCACCATACAAATTTGTAAACTTCCAGGAACAGCTCATGCACTGTGAATTTGCATTTTTTTTTTTTATTCAACGGCTTAAAGCACAGCACACTCAGTACATTCCGCACTGGAATTATTTTGCTTTTGGCTAAGTTATCTCTAAAATAGATCAAAGTCCTCCCTGTTTTTTAATGTCATGGTGTAATTTTTAGAATTCCTAATGTAAAAACTTTTGGTCATGTTTCAGCTACCTAGCAACCTAAACTTTAAAGCAAGACTCCAGTCAAAAATAACAAGGCAAGAGATGAATAGCCTATTAAAAGCTAAAATAACAAATCCAGATTTTGCTGCAAAATTCACCTGCAATCCAGGGCAACCTTTCGCAATCTTTCTAACACAGAAATACTTTCTGGTATCAGGGAACCCCTGCTAATAATTACTATGTCTACATCTCATGATACATTAACATCAGGTCAGTGAGAAGAATCCCTCCTTACAGATAGCTAAAGAGATAATTGTTTTTTAAGTGGTTACATTCTTGAGAGGCAGAAATTGCTCATTGCTTAAGGAACCCCTAGCCACTTCAAGGGGAACCGTTGTTGTGACACTCAGGATCCAGGGATTCCCCCACAGTATTTTTTTGGCCACTAAATGTCCTCAGTCTGATGGTCAGCATTATTCAACCCACTTCCTCTGAGCCCAGGGCATCCTGGATCCATCCCAGCCTGTGACTGGTCAGTGAAAGGAAAAGTAGCACAGTTGAGCTCATCTCCCTGTCTTTCTGCTCTCACCCCCTATCAGCATGCTTCTTGCCAGCACTAATTGATTCCTTGTGCTACTTCATCTTCTAATGCCGCGTACACACGATCATGAATCACGGCGGTGAAAACACCGCCGTGAATCACGACGGGAAAAATGAGGGAACGGCTTGGTTCCCTACACACGTCCGTTTTTCCCGACATTTTACTCTTTGTCGAGAAAAACGACCGTGTGTGGGCTCCGCGGCAGTGTTTCCCTATGGGAAAACTGCCGCGGAAAAAAACGACGGGAATCACGACGAGAAAAATTAGAGCATGTTCTAATTTTTCTCATCGTGATTAATGCCGTTTTTCCCGTCGGGAAAAATGACAAAAAGCCCACAGACGATCGTTTTTCTCGTCCAAAGGAAAAAATTTCATTTTTCTCGACGGGAAAAATGATCGTGTGTACGCGGCATTACACTCTAGCCCTGCTGTACATGGACTGCAAGTAGGCTGATATCAGGTCACATTTAGGTACTTACACTATTTACATAGTTTCTGTACATAGTAATATTTACATAGTTGGTTAGGTTGAATATAGACTATAGTCCATCCAGTTCAAAGCTGTTGGTGTACGTGTGTCAGCGTCTATATCATTTCCCATATCCCTCCCTCCCGTATGTTGTGCTCTTTAAGATGCACATCCAAGAGACTTTTAAAAATATCAATACTCCCCGCTGACACCACCAATTGTGGAAGAGAGTTCCACATTTCTGCCGCCCTAACAGTGAAAAACTCCAATGTGCAGCTTAAGGTTAAACCACTTCTCCTCCAATTTCATTGTGTGGCCCTGTGTCCTCTTACACTCCCTGAGACTGAATCATTTTTTTCCTATGCTGGGATTACCATTGAAGTATTTGTAAATCACTATCATGTGCCCTCTCAAGCGTCTCTCCTCCAGTGAGAATAAATGTAGTACTTCTAGTCGCTCCTCGTAATGGAGGACCTCCAAACCCCTTATTTATTTTGTTGCCCTTCTTTGGACTCTCTCCAGCTCCAGCACATCCCTTCTGAGGACTGGTGACCAGTACTGGACAGAGTACTCCAGATGTGGCCTAACCAGAGTTTTATAAAGTGGCAGAATTATCTTTCTATCCTTGGAGTATATCCCCTTTTTTATGCATGCTAAAATTCTGCTGTCTTTGGTAGTTGCAGCTTGGCATTGCATGCTATTGCTTAATCTGTCATCTACTAGGACCCCCAGATCTTTCTCCATCCTTGATTCCCTCAGAAGTTCTCCCCCTAGTGAGTTGTTTGTGTTTATTTTTTTAGCCCCCAAGTGCATTACATTTTTCCACATTAACCTCCCTGGCGGTATGATTATTTCTGATTTTAGGTGCTGAAAGCGGTACAATTATTTTGCATGGAAATTTGCCGTTTTATATTGTAGGCCTGTAATTCTTAGGAATAACTCACTTAAATCTGTCCAAACAAGAGTCTAGTAGACATCCCGGGTATGATAAAGTTTGAAACACGAAATCATTTATTATAATATAATAAATAACTATAAATAATTATAACAAATAATAATATAATAATAATAAAAATTATTCAATAATGTAATCAAATCAAAAACACTGAAATTTGCTCAGTTGCACAATTGTCGCTGTCATTAGATTTAGTGTTTGATGACGAATTTCCCCACAAATCGCTATCGCTCAATTCTGCAAGTGATTCTAATTTATTATCGCTGTTTTCTAGCTGGTCTAAAACCACTTTTGACATAAAGGGACACTTTTTGGTTGCTATGGACAATCTCCAGGTTCCAGGCAGAAAAAACAGTATTTATAATATAAAAGTGCATGCAGGACACTGGACAGACCACTAGGGACAAAGGGGGTGTGTCATTTTTTATACAGTACAGTAATCTGTAAGATTACAGTGTATTGTATGTGTATTGTGTTTTTACTTTTTTTGAATTTGGCGCCGATCTCCGCCCTCCGTGCGCCGCAATGTTGCAGGGAACGGAGCTCGGCACTCGGCAGTGTGAATCGAGTGAGGAGACAGCTCGCAAACACATCGCAAGATCCAGGGAGCAAGGTAAGTAACTCTGCCTGGATACTGCGATGCGATCCCAAGTCTGACTCGGGGTTACCGTTAATGGTACTGAAATTCCACCCCGAGCCAGACTCGGGAATACCGCCAGAGAGGTTAAACCTCATTTGCCATTTTTCTATATCCTGCTGTAATGTTATTGCCCTTTTAATTTTTGTGTCGTCCGCAAAAACTGAGATTGAGCTATTTATACCTTCCTCTATATCATTTATGAATAAATTAAACAGAATTGGTCCCAAGACAGAACCTTGGAGTACTCCACTTACCACTCCAGAATGAATTACAAATTCATTTATTGATGTATTAATGATTACAGAGGTTCATTAATCTATATCTTTTATATCTGCCTAGACATAGCACAAAACTGTAACTGTTTCAGATGCAGCATCGCTAAAGTGAAAGGAATCCCTCTCTTACATTGGCCATATACTGAGCAGAACAGGAACCAGGCGAAATTTGCGTTGTGGGTGGCCCTGTCTAGACTTACACCTTTTGATAGAGAAATCGAAGGAGACAGATGAAAAATTGTCTGAAGAACAGAGGCTCCAATCAGATGCAGTCACTGTTCGGATACTCAGACAGCCACTGATGCCAGCTATCAGAATACAATAGCCAGCACTGCAGACTTTTCCATCTGCACTGTATATGTATGCAGGTTCTGATTTTTTAAATTTAGTCTGCACATAGACTCAGCTATGCTATGTGGCAAGGGTACCTGGATCACAGCAGAGTAATAAATCATTTGTCAGGTCACACATATATGTATATAATAACCTGTTACCTTGCAGCCATGGCATTTCAGCATTGAAAATAAAAAAAAGTGTAATTATTACAATGTGAATGTAACTGGTGAATTTTGTCTCACCTGGATTTCTTTTTTATGTCTGTGTGTAATGGGCTTCTGAGAATTCCACAATCCAAAAAGATCTGTCCTTCTTATACGTACAATGCACAGGACACAATATATTTAAAGTGAATAAATGTTAAAATATATGATGCGCTTACACCAACCTATTGTTTGTGCACAGTGAACTAATTTAACGTGCTTAATACAATGTGCTAAAAACACAATATGCTCAGTGCTATATAATCAACTTTTACAGTGATAATATGCAGTGCTTATAAAGAAAAACAGCATAAATGGATTCCAATGTGGTGGACACGACAGTCCTGCTCACAACTCCTTGCTTTCACTATGCGAACTGTAACCTCAGATGATTCATCCAAGCAATCACAAAACACTGCTGAACAATTCACACTGAACTCAATATAAAAAGGTCCGCCAGTCTCCCTGGCCACCCGTGGCGAGACCGCTTCAAAACAAGGCTCCCCTTCTCTAGATCACTCGGGGTTCCAAAGATGTCATCATATAAGGGATACAAAGAAAAGAGATCATTGCGCAATAATCACTACACCATCAGCTTCAAAACAGCTGTGGCTGCACTCACATAACCCTGGATAATCAGCGCTCAAGCTCAGCTCAGCTCAGTTTGATGTAATCCTCCTCAGGCTGTCGGTAGCGTCACTAGGCTCCTCCCCCTACGTGTTACGTCATCGGCACTTGACTTATTCATGGGTAAGCATGTGACCAGACAGCGCGTCCTTTTATAGAGGGTGAAAAGACCTCTCGCTTGTAGTTATAGCGATGGTCCAATCGTAAACACATCATTGCTGGTTAGCGCTGATCCATAATTTCGCTAATATTTAAACAATCTCAAAAACAAATGCCTTTAATAACATGACTATTCATTCATTAAAAACACATGATACAAATACATATAAAAAGCAGATACTTCATGATTCTATATATAGATAATGCAATTGGTTCCTCCAGTGGCCATTTCTGGTACTGCTTCCCAAATTTCCTTAATTAATGTGGGGGTACTCCAATTTTAAATCAACATATCATGAAGTATATAATCTATAATATCTAAAATTACAGAATTAAAAACAGGATGCAAAATTGATGAATTTATAAGAAGATAAAAACTATAAAACCTAAAAAGCATAAGCTTAATAAAAATATTAATATTAATATTCTCTTTTTATGTTTGCAGCTAGCACCATTTATGTATTTTTGGTTTGTGGTTTACACTATTTACATATTAGCGCTGTAGTAATTTTTATTTAATATATTTAAAGTGACTAAACTCTGAACGTAAAGCTAAAATAGTAGCGCTCAAAATGCCCTGGTATGTTCCTCCAGCCTGCTCATACTGCTCTCAGGTTCTGGTTGGGCTGAATGCAGGCTCGTCAAACTCATTAATAGAACTACAATAAAATGGAGCCCTCCCACACACTGTAAGGCACATTGCTGATCACAGCTTCATATGTGAAAGTGGCATCGGCCTGTCCCATGGGCAAATTCCCCTCTAACACATTTCACCCATGGTTGGGTGTCATTTTATTTTAGACGCTAAACTCTGATTTAAATTTTTTTTATATATTAAAGTATGTATTAAAGTGATATTAAAGTGTTACTAAACCCAGGATAATGCATTTACTATTTCTGGTCTCCCACAGTACACAGGACATGGAAATGCAATTGTTTTAGTAAATATAAATGGCTAAATACCCTTTCTCATTAGCAGTATATACAGTGGGGCAAAAAAGTATTTAGTCAGCCACCAATTGTGCAAGTTCTCCAACTTAAAAAGGTGAGAGAGGCCTGTAATTGTCATCATAGGTATACCTCAACTATGAGAGACAAAATGTGGAAACAAATCCAGACAATCACATTGTCTGATTTGGAAAGAATTTATTTGCAAATTATGGTGGAAAATAAGTATTTGGTCACCTACAAACAAGCAAGATTTCTGGCTCTCACAGACCTTTATCTTCTTCTTTAAGAGGCTCCTCTGTCCTCCACTCATTACCTGTATTAATGGCACCTATTTGAACTTGTTATCAGTATAAAAGACACCTGTCCACAACCTCAAACAGTCACACTGCAAACTCCACTATGGTGAAGACCAAAGAGCTGTCGAAGGACACCAAAAACAAAATTGTAGACCTGCACCAGGCTGGGAAGACTGAATCAGCAATAGGCAAGCAGCTTGGTGTGAAGAAATCAACTGTGGGAGCAATAATTAGAAAATGGAAGACATACAAGACCACTGATAATCTCCCTCGATCTGGGGCTCCACGCAAGATCTCACCCCGTGGGGTCAAAATTATCACAAGAACGGTGAGCAAAAATCCCAGAACCACACAGGGGGGGACCTAGTGAATGACCCGCAGAGAGCTGGGACCAACGTAACAAAGGCTACCATCAGTAACACACTACACCGACGGGGACTCAGATCCTGCAGTGCCAGACGTGTCCCCCTGCTTAAGCCAGTACATGTCCGGGCCCATCTGAGGTTTGCTAGAGAGCATTTGGATGATCCAGAAGAGGATTGGGAGAATGTCATATGGTCAGATGAAACCGAAGTAGAACTGTTTGGTAGAAACACAACTCGTCGTGTTTGGAGGAGGACTACATCCCTGCGGGGAAACACTGTGAACGTTCACAGGCACGGGAGGCTCCCCGCAGGGATGTAGTCCCAAGGGAGGGGGCAAGCACGCTGACTAACCCCCAGCCAGAACGGCTCAGGTGATGGGGGCAAGCTTACTGAGGAGGAACAGGAAGTGAGAAATTCAGACAAAGAAAAAAAACATTTAGAAGGGAAATCGAAGGAAAAGGTAAGTGAACCAACAATGCACTAGCTTAAAGGAACCTATTTAGAAAATAAAAAACAAACCTTTACAACCCCTTTAATGATGATCTGTTCCCCATCCGTCTGGCGGATGGGATGGCAGTTGGGTGTAAACAGAAAGGTGATCCGTTTACATCCAACCTCCCATAGAGGAGGGCGGGCTATCTCTGTGTCCGCTCTGCCTAAGTGGAGCAGACACAGACCAGCCATCTGCCTGCTCAGCGGGGATCAGCGGGCAGATTTCCCACTAAGCAGGCAAACTCCAGGAGCCTGTTCTGTGTGGAATGGACCTTATACTTTCCTGCTCTGTGCAACAATATTGAACAGATCAGTCCCTTACCTCACCATCTGGAGTCCCCACCGGCACTCTCCACTCCTCCTTTTTCCATTTGCCTCCTTAGCAAGTTGTGTGCTATGGGGGAACCCATGTGTGCATGCTCCTGAGCCAGGCTGTGTGCCACTATAGACACACACAGCACCGGTACGCCATGCCCCCACTCCTACCAGGAAGTGAGAGAAGAGGTGCTTCAGCTAGGACAGTGCTGGATCATTGACAGGTAAATGTTTAGGGATGGGAGGGGCGGGTAGAACAAGGTTATGCATTACGGTTTTTTACCTTACTGCAGAGAATGCAGTAAGGTAAAAAAGACGTTTACGTTTAGAACCAGTTTAGAACCAGTTTAATTTTAAAAAGTGCCCTCTTTGGCTCTCAGCCTTCTCCAAATTGCAAATTCCTTTTTGTTGCTGCTGTGACCTGACTTCCTGTTAGAGGGTGGCTACGTTCGTTCTCCATTGTCCCACTGTATGTAGAAATATGGCCAGACTATCTTGCTCACTCCTGAGATGGACTTGGGATTATAGGATTTTTAGTGTGCATAGAGCAGTGCACATGACCACAATCAACGTGCACTGCTCATTCCAAACAAGCAGAAGTGGAGTGAAAAGGAGAAGTTTGGTAGCATGCAGAAGACATTTCAAGGGGGCAGGCAGAAAAACACATTAAGAAATTAACTAAGTAATGGTTTGCAGAGCAGTTAAAGTGGTTGTAAACCCACTTTTTCAACTTGCACCTAGAGGTAAGCCTAGATTAAGGCTTACCTGTAGGTGCAAGAAATATCTCCTAAACCTACACGTAGACAACGGCGCATTCATGGGGTTAATCCCATTCACAAAATCGGCTACTTCCCAGCAATCGCTGGGCGTAGCCGATTGTGACGGCTCTCGCGCGCATGCGCAGAGTGATGTCTCCGCCGCTCCGGCCAATCACAGCGCCGGAGCGGCGCTGTGATTGGCTGGTGCGGCGATACCCGGAAGTAACCTTCCGGCTATCGCCGCAGCAATGGATGCGGCTGAAGAGGGAGATGAGGACGGCTTCGGGGGCCCCGATCTAAGGTAAGTGATGCATAATGAGCTATTATGCTAGTCATATTAGCTCATTATGCCTTTGACTTGCAGGTGAATAAGAAAAAAAGAAAAAAATGACCGGGTTTACAACCACTTTAAGTAGATGATGTGTATAGATTATTTTTGAACACTAAGAATAGTGTTTAGTGTCACGTTAAGGAAATGCAGTGTTTATGTGCAAAGTGCAGTCATTCATGGAAACCAATCTGAATTTAGTTTACAGCAGTTAAGGATGAATCACAATCACACTTGTTTTTCCTGTTATTATCTAAGTTAGATATCCGTATGGTCCTGATGCAAGGTATAGGGGTGTGTCGCTCAAATTTGTGGCTTTTAATCAAGGCTTTTTCCTGTATCTCCGGGTCACAAGACCTGTGTATTACACTGGGAGAACACTTTGAAGTTTGCTGCTTGTTCTTGTTTGTTTTTATGTTTGCAAGACTTTATGGGAAAGGGAAGGATGGAGGATAAGAGGGAAGTAGGATACAGAGAGGGGGGCGGCCAGCAGGAATATCTATTCCACATACTGTTATATAACACCAGCTCTGTGTATGGTGTCACATACAGTGCTCATCATAAATGAGTACACCCCTTTTGAAAAGTAAGAACTATTTCCAAAATTTTTCCAAAACTGAGTTTTATAGAACATTAGTTTTGCTCATTACATGAAAGTGAGGTTAATAATATAACTTTCATTACAAAATCTTCAGTTTTACTCAAATTAGTTGATGCAAAAATGAATACACCCCACAACAAAAACTACTCCATCTAGTATTTTGTATGACCTCCATGATTTGTAAGGACAGCACCAAGTCTTCTAGGCATGGAATGAGCAAGTTGGCAACATAATGCAACATCTATCTTTTTCCATTCTTCAAGAACGACCTCTTTTAGAGCCTGGATGCTGAATAGAGAGTGATGCTCAACTTGTCTCTTCAGAATTCCCCATAGGTGTACGAGTGGGTTCAGATCAGGAGACATAGTTGGCCACTGAATCACTTTCACCCTTCTTCTTCAGAAATTAAACAGAGGTCTTTGATGTGTATTTTGGATCATTGTCATGATGGAAAAGTGCACGATGACCAAGGGCACGGAGTGATGGTAGCATCTTCTCTTTCAATATAGAGCATTACATCTGTGAATTCATGATCCCATCAATGAAATACAGCTCCCCGACACCAGCAGTAATCATGCACCCCACAGAAGGACACTGCCACCACCATGTTTTACTGTAGGCACCATGCATTTTTCTTTTTACTCCCCACCTTTGCAATGAGTGAGTGAGTAACTTATATAGCGCTACAAATGCAAACTAAATCGCCTCAAGGCGCTTTTTGCATCCAGTGTCTGCCTGTGTCTCAGAAGAGGTGGGTCTTAAGCTTCTTTCTGAAGGCCAGATGGTTTTCTTCCATGCGGATGTCCGTGGGTAGTGCGTTCCATAGCCGGGGTCCTTGAACTACGAATCTTCGTTCTCCTTTTGATTTGTAGCGGGTCTTGGGGACGTGGAGGAGGTTTTGGTTAGTTGACCGGAGGAGGCGACTAGGGGTGTAGTGCTTTATTTTCTCGCATAGGTATTGCAGAGCGTTTCCTTGTGTGCATTTGTGAGTGAGGCAGAGGGTCTTGAATGTAACCTGATCCTTCGCGGTTAGCCAGTGGAGGGTCCTCAGGGACGGGGTGATTGATTCCCAGGGTTTTTTCCTGTTACCAGTCTAACTGCTGTGTTCTGGAGGACTTGTAGACATGATATTTGGTATTTTGGAAGTCCGAGGTAGAGAGAGTCGGGAATTAATGATTGTTCTAACTACTACTGCTGTTTCTCCTTCTGGGATGAAGGGGACAAGTCTACGCAACAGGCGAATAAGGTAGTGAAATCCACTGACTACTGATTCTATTTGTGCGTCCATAGTCATGTCTGAGTCAAAAATGACTCAGAGGCTTTTAACTTTGGTGCTGGGGGTGATGGTTTGTCCAAGGATGGTGGGTGGTGTGCATGTTGTGCTAGGGTTTTTCTTTCGGTTTGCGTGGAGAAAGAGAAGTTCTGTTTTGGATCCATTAAGTTTGAGGGAGCTCCCCGTCATCCAATCATCAATCAATGAGAGGCAGTTTTCCAGTGCGTGGTATTGGTCTTTTTTGTTGGTGATGCGAAGATAAAGTTGGGTGTCATCAGCGTAGGAGTGATAGAGCAGGTCCTGTTTGCTGATGATTTTGAGGATGATTTTGAGGAGTGGGCAGAGGTAGATGTTGAAGAGCACGGGTGACAGGGGTGATCCCTGAGGGACTCTGCATGTAATTTTACATGCTTCCGAAGTGAAAGCTCCTAGTTTCATTTTCTGGGATCGGTTCTCTAGGAAAGATGCGAACCAGAGTAGACTCCGGCTACTTCTTTGAGACGAGTGAGCACCAGGAGACACGATTCTCCATCATCTGCTGCTTCGAGGGCATCATCCCAGATTTTGAGAAGTGCAGTTTCTGTCCCGTGACCCGGGCGGAAACCAGATTGTAGTGGGTCCAAGAGTTTGTAGTTGTCCAAATGGAGTTGTAGCTGTTGTACTACTGCTTTTTCGACGATTTTGGAGATGGTGTTAAGGCTTGTTACTGGTCTGCGGTAGTTTGGGTCTTTGGGGTCGAGGTTGGGCTTCTTTAGGAGGGGTTTGATTATTCCTTGCTTGAGGGAGATTGGAATGATTCCTTCTTTGAATGATTGGTTTATGAGGTGTGTTATGGTGTGTGCCAAGATCTCGGTACATTCTGTCAGAAGTTTTGTAGGAATAATGTTGTTTGGTGATGTGCTGTCTCAGAGGCTTCTGATGATGATTTTAGTGGTGTCGATGGTGATTGGGGCCAGAGAAAATTTTGGTGATTGTAGAGTATTTGTAAGGTTTTTTCCTCTTGCTCTGGCCGAGTGAGGTTGCTTGTTTTTTTTGCTGAATTATTTCACGAATGTTTGTGATTTTGTCAATAAAAAATCAGATAGTTCATTGCAGAATTCTTGTGTTTCGTTTGCTGGAGGCTCTAGACAGGTGGGGTTCATAGTCCGAGCAAAAAGTTCGCAGGGGCGGTTTATGGCTTTTGAGATGGTGTTGGAGAAGTGTTCTTTTTTTGCTTTGAAGATTGCTTTGTGGTATTTTGTGGTGAGTGATTTGTAGTTTGAGTGGTTTTCCATTGTTGAATTCCTTCTCCATGTTCCTTCAGCTCTTCTTGTTTCAGTAATGTAAGAGAGTCATTGAACCATACAGTTTTGAAGGCATCAGTTCCAAAAACATTTATCTTGGTCCCATCACTCCAGAGTCCCAGTAGTCTTCTTTTTCAGCATGGGCCCTGGCAAATTCTAGGCTGGCTTTTTTGTGCATGGGCTTTAGGAGAGGCTTCTTTCACGGACAACACCCATGCATGCCATTGCTCTGCAGTGTACACCATATTGTGTCATGGTAAACAATCACCCCAGTTTGGCTTTCTACTTCTTTAGCTAACTGCAGTAAACTTGATTTTCTTCATTCCTTCTCATCAGAAGACGCTCATGTCAAGATGTTAACCTGTAGTTGAATTCTTGCTGATTAGGATTTTGTTGTCTAAAATGTAGCTTTGCTCCTAAGACTTTCATTGGGGTGTATTCATTTTTGCAACATGGTCTTGAATGAATTTGTTAGGAAAAATACATTTTTTGAGTGTGCAAATGAACAAATCTTGGTTGCAATCAATGGCCCGCATTTGTGGGAGTATTTTGTAGTATAGTTTCCCATAGAAAATGTTTATTCTTAAAGGAAAGTAAAGGTTTTTTTACACATCTGTTGGGGTGTACTCATTTATGCTGAGCACTGTATAAGTGTATTTAAAGTGGAGCTCTAGTCAAGACCTTTTATTAGCTTTTGGATAGAGTGGATAGGGTGGGGGATAATTAGACAGAGGTTCTGAGCCTTTCCCACTCCAAGACAATGTGGGGTGGAGTTCCCCTTTAATAAGGTAAAAAGCAATGTTCATAGTCCCTCACAAATGCTTTAAAACCAGCCATACATGATCTAAGATTTGCAGTAATGTAATGCAGTAATGTGACCAAACTGTGCACCATTGGCAACAGTCAGGCCCTCCTGTGGTCAGCGATACATGGCTCAACAACAGCAAGCAATGTGGCAAAGCTAAAATATTTCTGGATGTTTTCAGCATTTCTGCAACTGATAAACAATCATTCCTTCTTGTCAGGAGAGAGGCCTTGGACCCACCAGTTTATGAATTTTATTGTAGAGTTACCCAACTCCCAGGGCAACACAGTTATTCTTATAGTGGTTGACTGGTTCTCAAAAATGTCACATTGTATTCCACTAAAGAAGTTGCCCACATTCAAAGAACTGGCATCCATTTTTGCTCGGGAGATCTTTCGGTTACGTTGGTTACCCAAGGTTATTATGTCTGACAGGGGTACCCAGTTTGTATCCAGGTTTTGGCGAGCCTTTTGTACACAGTTTGGATTTCAGATTTCCTTCTCCTCTGCGTATCACCCGCAGTCCAATGGGGCCGCAGAATGTGCCAACCAAGCCTTGGAGCACTTTCTACGCTGCTATATTTCTTACCACCATAACAACTGGTCAGACCTCCTACCTTGGGCGGAGTTTGCTCACAATAGTGCCATCAATACTGCTTCCCGATTGTCTCTGTTTATGGCGAATTATGGTTTCCAACCGTCCATTTTGCCTGACTCATTTGTTCCTCAAAGAATACCTGTGTTAGAGGAGCATCTCCACAAACTTTGTTCCGTTAGGGTGCAAGAGTCTTGCAACATGCCAGTGAGAGGTACAGACTCCGTGCTGCCCACCGATGCCTTCCTACCAGGTTGGGGAGAGGGTCTGGCTGTCATCTTGTAGCCTCCGACTCTGTAATCCCTCACTGAAACTGGCACCAGGATTTTTTGGGCCTTTCCGTATTCTCTGAAGGATCAACCCAGTGGCTTACACATTAGACCTTCCTCCTAACATGCGTATTTTGAATGTTTTTTTCATTTCTCCTTATTAAAACCTTTGGTGTGCAACCGCTTCACCACCTCGGTACCACATCCGCGCCCGGTGCAGGTCGAGAACCATGAGGAGTGTGAGATACAATCGATCATTGACTCCCGTAGGTTCTGTGGGTGCATACAGTATCTGGTTCATTGGAGAGTGTACGGTTCCGAGGAACGCTCTTGGGTCTCATCCTCAGACGGACATGCTCCTGTCCTCCCCTGTGCTTTTCATAGACATTTTCCCCTTAAACCTGCCGATCCTCTGAGGGGGAGGTGTCGTTGAGGAGGGGGTACTGTCAGGGCTGGGCTCTCAGCCCTTCCTTCTCTGTGTTCAGGTTGCTCAGCTGTCAGGTTAATTGCCAGTACTCATCGTTCCTGTTGATCATCTCCTGCTTGTCAGTCAAGCTCACAGCCAGCCCCTTCTGGCTATTTAAACTGCCTGGTTCATTCAAATGCTTTCACCTGGTCAACATATCTAGAGACTCTCTGCTGTGTTACTGTTGAAGACTTGCCTGGCTGACGTCCCTTTTGGTTCCTGATCCTGTCTGCTGCCTCTGACTACGCAGATTTTCTGGCTTGTTCTGACTACCCGATCTGGCTGCCGAACCCTGGCTATGTTTTGACTACGTTTACCAGTTGTACCATTTTTACCATTTTATTAAAAGGTGTGATTTTTACTGCATTTTCTGTCTTTGTCTGTTTCATGGCTCTTGACACTTCTCTTTAGACATTTGTGAAAAGTCGCACAGCATCTCTAATGGGGCTTAGCCAAACTCCTACTCCTACACCTCCTATATAGAAAAAAAATCCAATGTATGTTTTTAATACATTGTAGAACATGTATTATTTTCCCTATCCCTCTGAAAAAAGGGCAGATGGATCCTCATGAAGCACTTTATCAATGCGAAACCCGTTTAGCCACAAAGCTCTGTACTCATAATACTTGGATTGTGTATTCAGGATATGGATGTGGTTTTAACCATTTCTGAGTTTTTATTGTACTAATAAAGTTTGTATTGAGTGACACTTATTACATCCCCCCACTCCAATTACCTGTTTGGAAGTTTGGAGTTTTTTGCGTATTTCTTTAAATATATATAGTTTTAATACAACAGGCCAATGACACACCATTTAAATTCAATAAAACTTGGGCTAACTGGATACAATTTACTAATTCTTCAGAATATCGTACCCTAACCTCTTTTATTCCTTAACTTGACTTGGGGATGTTTACACTAATAGTAATCTTAATATAATTAATATTTTATTCTTTGTACAATTATCCGCTCTTCCCCTTATTTGACCTTATTCCCTTTTATTTCTTTTAATATATACTACATTATCACATGAGATATTTAGATTACCTTGTTTAATTTATTTTATTTAGTTCTGTATATTTTATTTTTCAATACATTCTATGTTTTACTTGCTCATAATATATATTTAATACACTTTATATTTATGAATATTATTCTGAACATGGAATTTCTTTTACTATTTCTAATGCATTTTTTTATATAATGTTATTTATACCCCTTTTTTTTTATGTTGAAAAATGTAATAAAAACATTGAAACTAAATATATATAGTTGGGGGATGGTGTCCTTTGTTTCTATGCTCAGTCATTCTGCCCATGTATATATAGATATAAAAAAAATCCACCCCTCTGGCACTTAACACTTACCTCTTCCACTAAAAAACTTAACCCTAGCTTTAGAGCAACACTAAACAATTTCTATATTCTCTGAAAATAATCTATACACATCCTCTTCTTAACCCCCCTGGCGGTATTCCCGAGTCTGGCTCAGGGTAAGATTTCAGTACCATAAGCGGTAACTCCGAGCCAGACTCGGGCTGCATCGCAGGATACAGGGAGAGTTACTTACCTTGTTCCCTGGATCCTGCGACGTCTCCCCGCAGTGTGTGCGAGCCATCTCCCAGCTCGATTCACACACAGTGCCGCCGAGCTCCGTTCCCTGCGACGTTGCGGCGCACAGGGGCGAAGATCGGCGCCAAATTCAAAAAAGGAAAAACACAATACACATACAGTACACTGTAATCTTACAGATTACAGTACTGTATAAAAAAATTACACATCCCCTTTGTCCCTAGTGGTCTATCCATTTCCCTGCATGCACTTTTATATTAGAAATACATTTTTTTCTGCCTGGAATTTGGAGATCGTCCATAGCAACCAAAAAGTGTCCCTTTATGTCAAAAGTGGTTTTAGACCAGCTAGAAAACAGCGATAATAAATTAGAATCACTTGCAGAATTGAGCGATAGCGATTTTTGGGGAAATTCGTCATCAAACACTGAAAGTAATGACAGCGACAATTCTGCAACTGATCAAATTTCTGTGTGATTTGATTACATTATTGAATAATTTTTATTGTTTTTATATTATTATTTGTTATAATTATTTATAGTTATTTATTATATTATAATTTATGATTTTGTGTTTCAAACGTTATCATACCCGGGATGTCTACTAGACTCTTGTTTGGACATATTTAAGTGAGTTATTCCTAAGAATTGCAGGCCTATAATATAAAACACCAAATTTCCATGCAAAATAATTGTACCGCTTTTAGCACCTAAAATCAGACAGAATCATACCGCCAGGGAGGTTAAAGGGTTAGTTCATCTTTCAGAAAAAATGAAAAGGTGAACTAACACTATACAACCTCCCCACTCCCACTATACTTACCTCTGTGGATGACGAGCTGTCCCTACTCATGCTGCCTATTAGGGATGAGCTCGGTGTTTGAGTCAAACGCATGTTCGACTCGAACATCGCCTGTTCGCCTGTTCGGCGAAACCAGAACTTTGTGGGCCGTTCGGACCAAATTCGTGTGACGCACTGCGCCATCGCACTGCATTGCCGGCGCTGTGATTGGCCAAGCATGCACTGTGACCCCGCATGCTTGGCCAATCACAGCGCCGGCAGCGAGGAGAGCCATAATTGGCCACAGGCAGGATGCCTGTGGCCAATCATAGCTCAGGGGGGTTTAGTACACGCCCCACACTATAAAAGGATGCCAGCGCGGCGGCCTTGTGTAGCGTGTTCCGGCGTGCAGGGAAAGAGCTATATAGGCAGGGACAGTGTGTTCTACAGTGTGTTCTTTTCTCAGGCATCTTCAGGAGTTAGTGGGTGTTGTGTGCCTCCAGCGCAGTATACACCTGTATCTACCCTTTATTGCTGTTTTCTAAGCTAGATAGGCAGGCAGGGACAGTGTGTTCTTTTCTCAGATATCTGCAGGAGTTAGTGGGTGTTGTGTGCCTCCAGCGCAGTATACACCTGTATCTACCCTTTATTGCTGTTCTCTAAGCTAGATAGGCAGGCAGGGACAGTGTGTTCTTTTCTAAGGCATCTGCAGGAGTTAGTGGGTGTTGTGTGCCTCCAGCACAGTATACACCTGTATCTACCCTTTATTGCTGTTCTCTGAGCTAGATAGGCAGGGACAGTGTGTTCTTTTCTTAGGCATCTGCAGGAGTTAGTGGGTATTGTGTGCCCCAGCACAGTATACACCTGTTTCTACATTTTTTTGCTGTTCTATAATACAGGCATCTGCAGGAGTTAGTGGGTGTTGTGTGCCCCAGCACAGTATACACCTGTATCTACCCTTTATTGCTGGTGTTCTCTAATAAAGGCATCTGCAGGAGTTAGTGGGTGTTGTGTGCCCCAGCACAGTATACACCTGTATCTACACTTTTTTGCTGTTCTATAATACAGGCATCTGCAGGAGTTAGTGGGTGTTGTGTGCCCCAGCACAGTATACACCTGTATCTACCCTTTATTACTGTTCTCTAAGCTAGATAGGCAGGGACAGTGTGTTCTTTTCTCAGGCGTCTGCAGGAGTTAGTGGGTGTTGTGTGCCCCAGCACAGTATACACCTGTATCTACATTTTTTTGCTGTTCTATAATACAGGCATCTGCAGGAGTTAGTGGGCGTTGTGTGCCCCAGCACAGTATACACCTGTATCTACCCTTTATTTCTGGTGTTCTCTAATAAAGGCATCTGCAGGAGTTAGTGGGTGTTGTGTCCCTCCAGCACAGCACAGTATACACCTGTATCTACCCTTTATTGCTGGTGTTCTCTAATAAAGGCATCTGCAGGAGTTAGTGGGTGTTGTGTCCCTCCAGCACAGCACAGTATACACCTGTATCTACCCTTTATTGCTGGTGTTCTCTAATAAAGGCATCTGCAGGAGTTAGTGGGTGTTGTGTCCCTCCAGCACAGCACAGTATACACCTGTATCTACCCTTTATTTCTGGTGTTCTCTAATAAAGGCATCTGCAGGAGTTAGTGGGTGTTGTGTGCCTCCAACACAATATACACTACTCCAATTCCTGGTTTTCCCATCTCCCTGCAGTCCATTACTATATCTGGAAGGCCAACAAGAAGAGGCAGACAGTCAGGAGCCAATAAAAGGGGGCAAGCAAGCTCTGTGTCTAGAGACAACAGTGCTGGTCGTGGACGCGGTGCGTCATCATCAGCACGTGGCCATGGGACACGCTTGTCCTTATTTTCGGCAGCTGGATGGGTTGAGCCGCATCATGCCGAAGACTTGGTAGAGTGGATGACCAAGCCCTCCTCATCCTCCTCATCCTCTCTCACCCAGGCTCAGGGTACTGGCAAAGCAGCTGCCAAAGCGTCCTTTTCCCTCGTATCAATGTCATCATCAGTCACTCCTTCCCTAGACCCACCATGTCCTCCTGAGGAGTCCCCCGAACTGTTTGAGCACAGTGTTGGGTACATGCTCCAGGAGGATGCCCAGCGTTTTGAAGGGTCTGATGATGATACCCAGCTAGAGGAAGGCAGTAGCGTGAGCGCAGAGAGAGGGGATGCTCAAGAAGGACAGCAATCTGGCAGTCATGTTCCAGCAGCTGCAGCATACTGCCAGATTGGCTCCAGTGATGAGGAGGAAGGGGATGATGAGGTCACTGACTCCACGTGGGTGCCTGATAGGAGAGAGGAGGAGGATGAGGAGGAGGCACATCTCCAACGAGGTAGGATGCCCTCCGGGGGCCAGTGTAAGGGCAGCACACCGTCTGAATCACACCGCAGAGCTCCGCCTATGCAGGGCGCTGCCTCTGCTCGTTATTCCAAAAGTTCTTTGGTATGGACCTTTTTTGAGTCGAGTGCATCAGATCGCACCGCTGCTATTTGCAACATATGTCTCAAGCGTATCTCGCGTGGCCAAAACATCAGCCACTTGGGCATCACATGCTTGACCAGACATATGTTGACCTGCCATGCAGCTCGTTGGCAAGCGTACCTTAAAGACCCACACCAAAGAACAAAGCGGACCTCTCCTTGCTCCTCATCAGCTGGGATCTCCAACCCCACTATACCTTCAGTCCTCTCTGAAACCTGCACTGAGAGGAATGAAGGTGTAAAATGAGGTGTGTCACAGCCAAGTACTTGCGGGCACTTTGCTAGCAGTACACCGACGTCCGATTGTAGCAGGCAAATTTCCCTGCCCCAGCTGCTGGACCATCGAAAGAAGTTCACTCCCAGCCATCCACATGCCCAGCGGTTGAATGCTAGCTTGGCTAAATTGCTAGCACTTCAACTGCTGCCTTTTCAGTTGGTAGACTCTGCCCCCTTCCGTGAGTTTGTGCAATGTGCGGTTCCTCAGTAGCAGGTTCCCAAACGCCACTTTTTCTCACGGAAGGCGGATCCGGCTCTCTACCGGTATGTGGAAGGCAATGTCCATGCCTCGCTGGACAGGGCGGTCAGCGGTAAGGTGCATATTACCGCTGACTCATGGTCCAGCAGGCATGGACAGGGACGATACCTTTCTTTCACGGCCCATTGGGTCACTCTTTTGGCAGCTGGGAAGGATGCAGGACAAGGTGCAGTAGTGTTGGAGGTTGTTCCGCCGCCACGCCTCCAAAATGCTACTACTGGTTGTGACACACCTCTCTCCTCCACCCCCTCCTCTTCTTCTTCCTCCATGGCCTCTTCCTGTGCTTTGTCCTCAGAACCAGCGGTGCTCCGTAGGCGTTCAAGGGGCTACGCAAGTACGCAGGCAAAAAGATGCCATGCCGTGCTTGCGCTGGTGTGTTTGGGGGACAGGAGCCACACTGGGGCAGAGGTTCTGTCAGCTCTGCAGGGGCAGGCCGAGAGGTGGTTGACGCCACGCCAGCTTAAGCCAGGAATGGTGGTTTGCGACAATGGCACCAACCTCCTCTCCGCCCTCCGACAGGGACAACTGACCCATGTGCCCTGTGTGGCTCACGTCCTTAACCTGGTGGTGCAGCGGTTCTTGGGCAGGTACCCAGGCTTACAGGATGTCCTGAGGCAGGCCAGGAAAGTCTGTGTGCATTTCCGCAGATCATATAATGCCAGTGCTCGGCTGGCTGAGCTGCAAAAGGAGTTGAACCTGCCCAAGAATCGCCTTATATGTGACATGCCCACCAGGTGGAACTCAACGTTGGCCATGATGCAGTGGCTGCACACGCAGCAGAGGGCCATCAATGAGTACCTGTGCGACTACGGGATCAGGACAGGGTCAGGGGAGCTCGGTTTTTTTCACCACGCCAGTGGGGCATGATCAGGGATGCATGCACTGTCCTGGCACCATTTGAGGAGGCCACGAGGATGGTGAGCAGTGACAGTGCACGCATCAGTGACACTGTACCTCTTGTCCACCTGTTGGAGCATACGCTGCGTGGAATAATGGACAGGGCACTTGAGGCAGAACAGAGGCAGGAAGAGGAGGACTTCCTTGCCTCTCAAGGCCCCCTTTACCCAGACAGTGTTCCTTCTGTCCCACCCATCGCACAGGAAGAGGACGAGGAGGAGGAGGAGAAGGAGGACGAGGATTGTGTCAGCATGGACGTGAAGCCTGGCACTCAGCATCAACAGAAGCAGTCTTTTAGGGATGATTTACAGTCTCAAGAAACCCGTGGACTTGTACGTGGCTGGGAGGAGGTGGCTGCGGATCATGTCGTCCTTAGTGACCCAGAGGACTCCGGACCGAATGCCTCAGCTATCCTACGCTGCATGGCCTCCCTGATCCTGCAAAGTCTGCGGAAGGATCCTCGTATTCTTCGGATCAAGGAGAGGGACCATTACTGGCTGGCCACTCTCCTTGATCCACGGTACAAGGGTAAGGTTGCAGACCTTATCTTACCATCGCAGATGGAGCAGAGGATGAGACATCTCCGGGAGGCCTTGCAGAAAGGTCTGTGCAACGCGTTCCCAGAGACTGGGAGGTTACAAACTCCTGGTCCTGTACAACGAGTTGCTGAGGCTTCGGTCAGTCAAAGAAGGAGCGGTGGGGAAGGTGGCTGTCTGACCGATGCGTTCAGACAATTTTTTAGCCCGCAGCCCCAAGGTATGATCGGTTCCAGCAACCATCACCAGCGTCTGATATACATGGTGCAGGAATACCTAGGGGCAAGGTCAGACTTGGACACCTTTCCCACCGAAAATCCTCTGGCTTACTGGGTCTTGAGGATGGATCACTGGCCAGAGCTTGCACAGTATGCAATTGAGCTACTGGCCTGTCCTGCATCCAGCGTTCTTTCGGAACGCACATTCAGTGCTGCTGGAGGCTTTGTCACCGATCACAGGGTGCGCCTGTCCACCGACTCGGTTGATCGACTGACCTTCATAAAGATGAACCAGTCTTGGATCACCACCAGCTACCAAGCACCTGAAGCTGATATAACAGAATAATTTATTTTGAAATGTCACATCCCTTCAAGACTGTCTATGCTGATGCTGAGTGACTGTCCTGTTATGTTGACTGACTATCCTCCTCCTCCTCAATGATCCGATTCCTAATGATAGCTTGGAAGAACATTTTTGTTTCTGGGTGTCACCACCAGTGGCTAAGGCCCAATTTTTCAGCCCCTGTTTAACAGGGGCATGTAATTACAATTTTTTATGCAATGCTTTGCAGCAGGGCTCATTCCTGCACTCCAACTAGAGTATCTGGGAGAGGTTGCAGTCTCGTGGCACCAGCACCAGTTCCTAAGGCCCAATTTTTCAGCCCCTGTTTAACAGGGGCGTGTAATTACAATTTTTGATGCAATACTTTGCAACAGGGCTCATTGCTGTTCTCCAAGTACAGTATCTGTGAGGGGTTGCAGTGTTGTGGCACCAGTGCCTACGGCCCAATTTTTCTGCCCCTATTCAACAGGGGCATGTAATTACAATTCTTGATCTAATAATTTACAGCAGGGCCTATTCCTGCGCCCACCAAGAGTAACTGTGAGGGCTTACAGTGTTGTGGCAACACCACCACCAAAGGCCCAATTTTTCTGCCCCTCTTCAACAGGGGCATGCACTTACAATTCTTGATCTAATAATTAACAGTAGGGCCCATTCATGCGCCCACCAAGAGTAACTGTGAGGGCTGACAGTGTTGTAGCACCAGCACCACCACCAAAGGCCCAATTTTTCCTACCACTGTTCAACAAAGGCATGTAATTACAATTCCTGATATAATAGTTCACAGCAGGGCGTTCCAGTGCCCACCAAGAGTAACTGTGAGGGCTAACAGTGTTGTGGCAACACCAACATCTAAGGGGCAAATTTCAGCAGAGTATATACGGCAGGCCCCTACTTTCAAACATCCAACTTACAAACGACTCCTACTTGCAAACGGAAGGAGACAAAAGGAAGTGAGAGGAAATCTACCCCTAGGAAGGGAAATTCTCTCCTGTAAGAGTTAATATGGGAAAAAGGTGTCTCCTCTCTACTGATGCTTTATCACCAATCCTTGTTTCAATAAAAACCCCACTTTTCCAAAAACATTTGTCATTGGGACGGAAAGTGAGGTGAAATCTTCTGAACAGGTGCACAGACAGCAAGATAACCCTTGCCTATGTTTTCCAAAAAGCTTAAAAATATAATTTTTGGCTGGAGCTACACTTAAACAATGTACCTGTTCAAAATTACAAACAAATTCTACTTAAGAACAAACCTACAGTCCATGTCTTGTTTGCACCGCCTGTATACTGCTGTTCAGAGTATATAAGGCCTTTTTTTATTTTGGGTGTGCGGGGTTCCCCTTATTATCCATACAAGACCCAAAGGGTCTGGTAATGGGCTGGGGGGGGGGGGTGATGGGGTAGCCATGCCATTTTTCTCAAAGATTTTTATCCATATTGCCAGGACAAGACCTGACATTGAAGTCGCAAGCAGTTTTAAATGACTTTTTTTCCTTTAGAAATGTCATTTTGTGCAGGGACAATTCTAAACACGGGAAACACATGTCACTGCACAGGCATACTTTAGACACCCCCCAGGTACGATATTTAAAGGAATATTTCACTTTTTTTTTTTCACTTTATGCATCATTAAAATGACTGCTCCCGAAAAAACTGCAGTTTTTAAAACTTCTTTTTGCATTGATACATGTCCCCTGGGGCAGAACCCGGGTCCCCAAACCCTTTTTATCACAATAACATGCATATTAGCCTTTATAATTAGCACTTTAGATTTTGAACGTTTGCGTCCATTGTATTTAATAGGGTTCTAACGTTCGCGTGAACTTTCGGTTCGTTCGCAGGTTCTGGTGCGAACTGAACCGGGGGGTGTCCGGCTCATCCCTACTGCCTATGTAGCAGTCCAGGGATTTGCAATCACTGCTCTTCTTCCTCTTCTTTCAGGGGTGTTTCTGGGGCTTCCGGGATGGATCCGAGCAATTCTGATTGGTCAGCGCTTCTCTGCCTCCTTGTAACGTTGTCTGTGAGCTGCCGAACTTCTCCTTATCCCACTTTGCTTTGTTTAGAATGAGCAGTGCACATTAGCTGTGATCATGTGCACTGCTCTATGCACACTACAAATCCCATAGTCAATAGTCCCTAGTCCATCTAAGGAGTGAGCAAGCGAGATTGATTACATTCTTGTATGCTATACGATTCTGCACAGTGCGCTGCAATAAAATGCATTTTATTGCCGCACACTGCAGCGCAGCCCCAGGCTGCATTGCTATGTGAATGGGACACACAGGAAACAATTGTTTTCTGTGTGTTCTTGCGGTGACAGGCGTTTTACAATGCAGTAAACCGCCTGCCATGGCACTATGTGTGAATGCAGCCTTATGGCCCGTACACATGATCCGCAAATCGTACGAAAATACAGTTTTCTAATCAATCGTACGATAATCTGATCGTTAGTGCACAGCTTTTGATAGCCGATCACAACAGTTCATCCAATATTATCCAATCAGACAAGCGCAAAAAAAAATCTCGTACGATACCAGATAGTAAGATTTTTGTTTAATCAGTACAGTTGTCTTCTGAAAATACAATAGAAATACACTACTACATTACATCACTTCCAAATTTTTATTGTGTCTTACAAGAATTTGCGTCACTTAAGTAACCCATTCAATCTCTACTTGCGACTAGCAAGCAAAAAATGTCAGATGATCTGTCGTCCGATTTTCGGATCGTGTGTACGGGGCATTAGACTGGTCATAGGCGGTTTGAATCTATGTATGGGCGGGCTGAATGTACCCAAGTTGATTGATCGATCAACTTGGGTACAACCAGCCTGACAGATCTTACATGTGATTATCATTAGTTGCTTGTATAGCCGATAGCAATTATCACTGTCTTTTCCTGACGGGGACGGCTTCCCCCGCCTGTAATAAATAAATAAATAAATAATAAGCGTTAACTGCAGGAGGGGTGGATTTTTTATATCTATATATATGTGGGCAGAAGGATTACTAATTTTACCTTTTACTTTTACCTTTTTTTCCTTATTGCTTCTCAGTGCTGCTGACCTCCTGCAGCCTTTTTGGAACCTCCTCCTGTCTGCAGCAGTAGCTGTATGCCATATCTTGGTGCAACATGTCTGCTTGGCGAGCGTCAGCACAGCCGCTTATAGTCATGTATGTGACAGGGTGATAACACAGGAAGCCAATCAGAATACAGGGACAGAGTGTTGTTTGCTTGTAACCGGTAGCCTGAACAAGGAACCGAATGTCAGGATCACCAGGTTCTATTTTACTGAAAGAAAGATTGAAAAAACCTTTTGACATTACCTTTAAATTTTAAAGTTTATATAAGATTTAAAGAGTAACCCCCGCCTTTGTTGAGAAAAAAACACTACCCTCTGAATGATCAATGTACAAGGATTTTAACAAACTTTGTTGCAGATTCCTACCTTTTGTTATACTGAAGAAATCACTGTTTGTTTGTCTGTGTCCATGTGGAAAGTGAATCTAATGGGAGTGGTTTCATAATTATCAATCAGCTGCTACACCTGCAGGGTTCTAATGAGGGGAACTGCACTGCAGGGTCTGCATCCCTTTGGACGTGATTTCCTATTGGGAGTATCTCACCAAATATGACATTTTTGTTGCAGGGGATGCCTGAAATCTGACTTGTATCTTAGTGTAGACTTCTGGGAAAATCAGTGAGCCAATTACACAAGCAGGAAATTCAGTTTCTTGGGTGTGTTCAGTACACATTCTGTGTACAGAACACCTCCAGGTAGCCATATTACATTGCATTTTCCAGAAAATGACAGCGACTGGCTGCAGATTAAAAAGGAAAAGTAATTTTTAATCACATTCAATTACAATATACAATATATATTGTGTCGCAATTGTATACGCTATGTTCTTTTTTTTATTTGCTATTTTTTCCCACGAAAGTGGAGTTAACCTTAAGTCATTGGGTTTAAGTTAAAGCCCTTTGTTGCAGAATTTTCACTAGTGAAGGCTGGACATCCCCTGCAGAGGACAAATCACAGTTGGAATCTGATTGGTTGCTATTGACAGTGCTTCCACTTTTCATTGCATTATTTTCATAATTATGCGCTTGCTGCAAAAAGTTGGTAGTCACATGACTTCCATGTCAAAGACCTGACCTGAATAGAGATGAACCAGAGACAACTAGAGGGGTGGAATTTTAGATGAATGAACTCGGCACAGGAAGGGTTATCCTCTTACCCCCTGCATTGTGTATGAATAGTCTAATATGTTAAGCCGATAAGACTTAGCTGAGCCCTGGGGGTCTCTCCTCCTCCTATTGCTAGTGCTGGCGTATTTCGTGTCACACAGAAGGTATCATACGTGTCACCCTCTATCTGGACATCAAAAGCCTGAGCTGAAGGAAGGTGCATTTTCTCAAGGCTCTCTCCCCACCATGGAATTGTTAGCAGGACAATGGAGCTCTGTGTCCGTCTTGTTGGCACCAGATTTGTACAATACAGGAAACAGCGTTTCCTTTCTGAGCTAGAAATTAACTTGTATCGTGCTCTTCCCGTTTTATTACTAATACACGCCGGGAAACCGAGACTTAAAGACCTTCAGAAGTGACTATTGCCCAGGGCCCTGTGGGGTAGTAAAAGCAGCCAACAGCAGGCTCTAAAAATAAATGGCTGCAGAGAGTTTGGTGGGGCTCTGGGCTATATATGTACATTTATTAGCTATTGTCCTACTCCTATAGTGACCAAGCAATGAATGGAAATTGGATGCTGACTCTCAGTTCCTATGTCATTAACCCTTTTCCTGATAAGTGTCTTGGCAGGCACATGAGTAGGAGCGGGGCACGGCAAGGCGAGGTCACCTAGGTCATTCATGCCTCAATGCTTCTCTATGATACTTACTGACTAATAGGTGCTAATGTGCATCCTAATTCCAACATTAGCCAAAGACATTAGATGGCTGTGTATTTTGCAGTATCACCATCGCACTTAACCTTTCTTTCCTCCCTCCCCACTATTGTTCATGTGGCATTGCCCAATTATTGAAATTTTACTTATAGTACAGGGTGATCTCTGGACGCAACAAGCTCCTATGTCCATAGATAAAATAAATGCTGGAATTACCCTAACCTGATTGTAACAGTCAGATGTACATAGTTTACCCACCTACACCTCAGACAAGAGGCAGTGCATGCTGGGGTTGTTTAAATTACTACTATTACTAATTAAATAAAAATAAAAAATGGTTGTAAGTGATATAGACATATATGGTGGAGATTACAAATTTTCCTAGATAAAATCTATTAGTGCATTGATATATATATATAGATCTATATATATAAATATCAATATATAGATCTATATATATATATATATATATATATATATATATATATTGTGAGGGGGTTAACTCGGTAGCGGGTGTGTGTGACCCCCTGGTTGGGCTCCCCACACAAAAACAGGGCCAGCAGACGGAGGTTGTGGTTTTCAAAATCAAAAGGTGCGGTTTATTTCTCTATGTACAGTGACAAAAACACAGCAAAGCCAAAAAGAAACATAAACAAAATAAATCCTGGTCAGTTTGACCTCTGACTAAACATGCAGGTTTCCTAAACTAACAACTGGGATCAGCCTGGTGCTGTCCTAGTCCCTAAGTCCCTGGTTTAGTAAAAGTCCAAACAAATAGCCACACAGGCTTTGCCTCACCGCACAGGGGTTCACTCTCCCTAGACAGTCCACACAGGTCTGGTTCCAGGCATGAGCTAACATCTAATGAAGCTGGGAGTTTTTATAGAGGCCTTTAAATGAGCTGACAAGCTTCAGCTGGTCTCATCAACTCCCTGCCTGCACGACGCCCAGCCCTCTCCCTAGAGGTATGAGTCATCCATGAGCCCACTAGCCTCAGCTGGGCTTCATCAACTCCCTAGTTGTATAAGTCGGCGTAAAGCCTGAATCTGGGCGAAATATATCTACCCCCCTGGATGCAACCAGGTGACTTTACCTTCCTGCTGTCACATACCCCCCCCCCCTCTTGTTTTAACCTCGGGGTTGGAACACCAGCAATCAGGCATTCATGTACTCGAGACAAAGCATCCACATTCCCCATTTGAACGCCAGGGCGATGCTTTACTGTGAAGTTGAATTCCTGGAGGGCCAGGAACCACCTATTCACTCTTCTATTTGTTTCCTTGTTTTGAGCCATCCACTTTAACGGAGCGTGATCCGTAACCATGTCAAAGTGCCTACCTAGCAGATAGTACCGAAGGGAATCTAGAGCCCACTTCACCGCTAAACACTCCTTTTCAACGGTGGCGTAATTTACCTCATGGGACTTCAACTTCCTGCTGAGGTAAATGACTGGGTGCTCTTCCCCGTTCCAGACCTGGGACAATACTGCTCCTAACCCCACATCTGACGCATCACTTTGTACGACAAAGTCTTTAGAGAAGTCGGGTGAGTACAACACTGGCTGGCTACATAAGGCTTGTTTCAAGAATTGGAATGCTGCCTCAGCCTCGGGGGTCCATTTAATCATGACCGACCCTTTCCCTTTCGTCAGGTTGGTTAGGGGCACAGCCTTAGAAGCAAAGTGGGGAATGAAGCGCCGATAATAACCCGCGATTCCCAGAAAGGCCCGTACCTGCTTCTTGCTGTTGGGACGTGGCCAACTCTGGATGGCCTCGACTTTGTTGAGTTGGGGTTTTATCACTCCCCTGCCAATGGTGTACCCAAGATATTTGGCCTCCTCCTGCCCAATGGTACACTTCTTGGGGTTAGCCGTAAACCCCGCTTCCCGGATAGAGTCTAGGACTGCTTGCACTTTTGGCAGATGTGAGGCCCAATCTGTGCTATGGACAATTACGTCATCCAGGTAAGCCGCAGCATACTTCCGATGGGGCCTCAGTATCTGGTCCATTTTCCGCTGGAATGTGGCCGGCGCATTCTGTAACCCGAACGGCATTCTCTTATATTGGAACGCCCCGTCTGGGGTTACAAATGCGGTTTTCTCTTTGGCCGACTTGGCCAGGGGAATTTGCCAATACCCTTTTGTGAGGTCAAGAGTCGTCATGTATCGGGCTGTTCCCAGCCGGTCGATCAACTCATCTATACGTGGCATGGGGTAGGTGTCAAATTTTGTAACTTTGTTCAACTGACGAAAATCGTTACAAAATCGCCAGCTCCCATCCGGTTTAGGCACCAACACAATGGGACTAGACCAATCACTTTGGGACTCCTCTATCACCCCTAAGTTCAGCATTTTCTGTACTTCCTCCCGTATTGCCTCCCGTCGGGCCTCTGGGATCCGATAGGGTTTTAACTTCACCCTTTCACCGGGCGGGGTAATAATATCATGCTCTACCCCAGATGTTTGTCCCGGCAGCTCAGAGAACACCTTCTTGTTGCGAAGCACAAACTCCTTAACCTCCTGTTGTTGGGGTTGTGACAAGGTGGCTGCTATTCCAACCTCCGGAATCACGCAACCAGTTTGAGCTGGTGACCAAGTTTCTGCGACTAGGGACTCTCTATCCCTCCAGGCTTTCAACAGATTAACGTGATATATCTGTTCGGGCTTTCGCCTTCCTGGTTGTCTGACCTTGTAATTCACTTCGCTCACTTTTTCCATTATCTCGTAGGGGCCTTGCCATTTGGCAAGGAATTTACTTTCAACCGTAGGGACAAGTACCAATATCCTATCCCCCGGGGAAAAGGTACGGGTCTTTGCTCCACGGTTGTACACTCTCTGCTGTGCCAACTGCGCTTGGGCCAAATGTTCCTTCACGATGGGCATTACCTGTGCAATTCGATCTTGCATCAGGGCGACATGCTCAATCACACTCCTGTGGGGAGAACTCTCACTTTCCCAAGTTTCCTTGGCAATATCCAACAGCCCTCTTGGGTGTCTCCCATACAGTAACTCAAATGGGGAGAATCCCGTAGAGGATTGGGGCACCTCCCTAATAGCAAACATCAAATAAGGAAGTAGACAGTCCCAATCCTTTCCATCTCCATCCACCACTTTCTTCAACATTTGTTTTAGGGTTTTGTTGAATCTTTCAACCAGCCCATCGGTTTGGGGGTGATACACAGATGTACGCAATTGCGTCACTTTGAGCAATTTACACAGCTCTTTCATAACCCGGGACATAAAGGGTGTACCTTGGTCCGTAAGCAGTTCTTTACAAATACCCACCCGGCTAAAAACAAGAGATAGCTCTTTGGCTATGGTTTTGGCCGAGGTATTTCTGAGAGGGATCGCTTCTGGATAACGGGTGGCATAGTCCATTATAACCAATATGTACTGGTGCCCCCTAGCGGACTTGATTATAGGACCTACCAAATCCATTGCGATTCTCTCAAACGGGACCTCAATGATGGGTAGAGGGACCAGCGGGCTACGGAAATGTGGCATCGGGGCCGACCTCTGACACACAGGGCAGGAGGAACAATAATTTTCTATGTCCTTCATCACCCCAGGCCAATAGAATCTCTGTAATACCCTCTCTCGGGATTTCTCTGTCCCCAGATGACCTCCAAGAATGTGCCCATGGGCCAACTCCAACACCAACTTCCTGTAAGGTTTGGGCACCACAAGCTGCTCAACGGTTTCTTCTGCCCTTTTTGCCACCCGATACAGTAGGTCCTTCTCTACGCTGAAGTATGGGTAAGTGCAGATATTATCTGGGTTCACTAACTCGCCATCTATTTCCACTACGTTTTCCCGTGCCTTTATTAGGGCGGGGTCTTTTAACTGTTCTGTGGCAAAATTTTCCCTGTGAACCTCCAGATCAGAAAACTCCACAGACGGTAGGTTTTCGTCTGAGGAGGTGGGCTCCTCTCCAGTTTCTTGAGTCTCCCCTGCCAATACTGACAAGGGAAAAGCCAGCTGTTTCAGTATCTCCTCCATGCTGGCTTAAAAAAAACTGCCACTGGTTCTCCACCAACTGTGAGGGGGTTAACTCGGTAGCGGGTGTGTGTGACCCCCTGGTTGGGCTCCCCACACAAAAACAGGGCCAGCAGACGGAGGTTGTGGTTTTCAAAATCAAAAGGTGCGGTTTATTTCTCTATGTACAGTGACAAAAACACAGCAAAGCCAAAAAGAAACATAAACAAAATAAATCCTGGTCAGTTTGACCTCTGACTAAACATGCAGGTTTCCTAAACTAACAACTGGGATCAGCCTGGTGCTGTCCTAGTCCCTAAGTCCCTGGTTTAGTAAAAGTCCAAACAAATAGCCACACAGGCTTTGCCTCACCGCACATGGGTTCACTCTCCCTAGGCAGTCCACACAGGTCTGGTTCCAGGCATGAGCTAACATCTAATGAAGCTGGGAGTTTTTATAGAGGCCTTTAAATGAGCTGACAAGCTTCAGCTGGTCTCATCAACTCCCTGCCTGCACGACGCCCAGCCCTCTCCCTAGAGGTATGAGTCATCCATGAGCCCACTAGCCTCAGCTGGGCTTCATCAACTCCCTAGTTGTATAAGTCGGCGTAAAGCCTGAATCTGGGCGAAATATATCTACCCCCCTGGATGCAACCAGGTGACTTTACCTTCCTGCTGTCACAATATATATATATATATATATATATATATATATATATCTATATATATTCTATATTATTAAAAGTATTGGGACACCTGCCTTTACACGCACATAAACTTTAATATCCAGCCTTAGTCTGTAGGGTTCAATCTTGAGTTGGCCCACCCTTTGTAGCTAAAACAGCTTCAACTCTTCTGGGAAGACTGTCCACAAGGTTTAGAGTGTGTCGATGGGAATCTTTGCCTGTTCTTCCAGAAGCGCATTTGTGAGGTCAGGCACTGATGTTGGACGAAAAGGCCTGGCTCGCAGTCTCTGCTGCAATTCATCCTAAAGGTGTTCTGTCAGGTTGAGATCAGGGCTCTGTGCAGGCCAGTCGAGTTCCTCCACCCCAAACTTGCTCATCCATGTCTTTATGGACCTTGCTTTGTGCACTGGTCCAAATAATTTGGTAGAGGGGGAATTATGGTGTGGGGTTGTTTTTCAGGGGTTGGGCTTGGCCCCTTAGTTCCAGTGAAGGGAAATCTTAAGGCGTCAGTATACGAAGACATTTTGGACAATTTCATGCTCCCAACTTTGTGAGAACAGTTTGGGGATGGCCCCAAACAAGGTCCAGTGCACAAACAAGGTCCATAAAGACATGGTTAAGCGAGTTTGGGGTGGAGGAACTTGACTTGGTGGGGTCCTATCTTGGATGAATCTCCTATGTCCGTGATAGGTTGATAAGAAGAGTCTTTTTGTTACTTGATCCTGGTGGCAAATTGTAATTTGGAAAACTATCTGTTTTTAAAAAACATACCGGTAAGCTTCACATTCAGATTAAATTACCGTATTTATCGGCGTATAACACGCACCGGCGTATAACACGCACCCCAAGTTTAGGAGGAAATTTTAGGGAAAAAAACTTTTAGCAGGGAAGTTTAAGGAAAAATAACTTACATTTAAATGCAGCCTTGTCAGTGTCCATTGCAGCCTTGTCACAGTGCAGCCTTGTCAGTGTCCATTGCAGCCTTGTCACAGTGCAGCCTTGTCAGTGTCCATTGCAGCTTTGTCACAGTGCAGCCTTGTCAGTGTCCATTGCAGCCTTGTCACAGTGCAGCCTTGTCAGTGTCCATTGCAGCCTTGCCCCAGAGTCCATTTCAGCCTTGCCCCAGAGTCGCCGTGCAGCCTTGCCCCAGAGTCGCCGTGCAGCCTTGCCCCAGAGTCGCCGTGCAGCCCTGCCCCCAGTGTCGCCGTGCATCATTTTAAAATTGGCGCCGAGACTGTGCGAACGCCGGGGACGCAGGGGACGCAGGGGACGCAGGGACTGGGCGGAGCCGCAGCCGAGATACACATAGCCGAGTGTACTCGGCTATACTCGGCTTTTCTTGGCTCTGCTCACAGTCACGCCGAGTCCCGCCCTATGATGGACATAACACAGGTCCAATGGCGGGACTGGGCGTGACTGTGAGCGGAGCCAAGAAAAGCCGATTATAGCCGAGTACATTCGGCTATGTGTATCTCGCTCCGCTCCGCTCAGTCAGCGGAGACAGCTCAGGGATGTGGGTATCGGCGTATAACACGCACCCACGATTTTCCCCTGAATTTCAGGGGAAAAAAGTGCGTGTTATACGCCGATAAATACGGTACATGAAAAGGTGATTCTTTAACCACATCAATACTGGGCACTTAAACCCCCTTCCTTCCCAGACCAATTTTCAGCTTTCAGTGCTCTCGCACTTTGAATGACAATTATTCAGTCATGCTACACTGTACCCAAATGAAATTTTTATCATTTTGTTCACACAAATAGAGCTTTCTTTTGGTGGTATTTGTTCACAATTTCATTTTCAATTTTTTGCGATAAAAGCGAAAAAAGAGCGAATATTTTGAAAAAAAACAACATTTTCTACATTCTGTTTTAAAAGAAATCCAAACAAATCAAATTTCGGCAAAAATTTAGGCCAAAATGTATTCTGCTACATGTCTTTGGTAAAAAAAATCCTGATAAGTGTATGATAATTGGTTTGTGTGAAAGTTATAGAGTCTACAAACTAAGCTACGCATTATTGCAAATTGATCAATCCTAATGCACTGATGGCCTATCTAATTTCTTGAGGCCCTAAAATGTCAGGACAGTACAAATACCCCCCAAATGACCACTTTTTGGAAAGAAGACAGTCGGAGGTATTTAGTAAGAGGCATCGTGAATTTTTTGAAGTTGCAATTTTTTTCCCACAATGCCTTGGAAAATTAAGAAATATATATATATTTTTTTTTTCTTCACAAAGTTGTCAATTTAGAAGATCTTCCTAACACATAGTATGTACATAGCAAAAATAACACCCCAAAATACATTCTGCTACTCATCCTGAGTATGGCGATACCCAGTGTGTGAGACTTTTCCACATCCTGGCCACATACGAAGGCCAAACATCCAAGTAGCACCATCAGGCGCTCTAAAGGCATAAATTACACATTTCATTTCCTGAGTACCTATCACATTTTTGAAGGCCCTGGAGAACAAGGACAATGGAATTACCCACAAAATGACCCCATTTTGGAAAGAAAACAACCCAATGTATCTTCTATGAGGCATAATAAGTCTTTTGAACATGTCATTTCTTTCCAAAAGTTTTGGGAAAATGTGGGAAAAAAATTAAAACATATTTTTTTTTCACAAAGTTGTCAATTTAGAAGATCTTTCTAACACATAGTATGTACATAGCAAAAATAACACCCCGAAATACATTCTGCTACTCGTCCTGAGTATGGCGATACCACATGTGTGAGACTTTTCCACATCCTGGCCACATACGATGGCCAAACATCCAAGTAGCACCATCAGGCGCTCTAAAGGCATAAATTACACATTTCATTTCCTGAGTACCTATCACATTTTTGAAGGCCCTGGAGAACAAGGACAATGGAATTACCCACAAAATGACCCCATTTTGGAAAGAAAACAACCCAATGTATCTTCTATGAGGCATAATAAGTCTTTTGAACATGTCATTTCTTTCCAAAAGTTTTGGGAAAATGTGGGAAAAAAATTAAAACATATTTTTTTTCACAAAGTTGTCAATTTAGAAGATCTTTCTAACACATAGTATGTACATAGCAAAAATAACACCCCGAAATACATTCTGCTACTCGTCCTGAGTATGGCGATACCACATGTGTGAGACTTTTCCACATCCTGGCCACATACGGAGGCCAAACATCCAAGTAGCACCATCAGGCGCTCTAAAGGCATAAATTACACATTTCATTTCCTGAGTACCTATCACATTTTTGAAGGCCCTGGAGAACAAGGACAATGGAATTACCCACAAAATGACCCCATTTTGGAAAGAAAACAGCCCAATGTATCTTCTATGAGGCATAATAAGTCTTTTGAACATGTCATTTCTTTCCAAAAGTTTTGGGAAAATGTGGAAAAAAAATTAAAACATTTTTTTTTCACAAAGTTGTCAATTTAGAAGATCTTTCTAACACATAGTATGTACATAGCAAAAATAACACCCCGAAATACACTCTGCTACTCGTCCTGAGTATGGCGATACCACATGTGTGAGACTTTTCCACATCCTGGCCACATACGGAGGCCAAACATCCAAGTAGCACCATCAGGCGCTCTAAAGGCATAAATTACACATTTCATTTCCTGAGTACCTATCACATTTTTGAAGGCCCTGGAGAACAAGGACAATGGAATTACCCACAAAATGACCCCATTTTGGAAAGAAAACAACCCAATGTATTTTCTATGAGGCATAATAAGTCTTTTGAACATGTAATTTCTTTCCAAAAGTTTTTGGAAAGTGTGGAAAAAAAATTAAAACATATTTTTTTTTCACAAAGTTGTCAATTCAGAAGATCTTTCTAACACATAGTATGTACACAGCAAAAATAACACCCCAAAATACATTCTGCTACTCGTCCTGAGTATAGTGATACCCCATGTGTGAGACTTTTCCACAGCCTGGCCACATACAGAGGCCCAACATGCAAGTAGCACCTTCAGGCTTCTAACACATAGCATGTACACACCAAGAATTACACCCCAAAATACATTCTGCTGAGCAAAAGGTAATAAAAAAAAGGCTCACCTATGGTTTTAGCAGGCAGGAATACCGTTCCAGAGCAGTCAAAGCATTGGTCCAGACAGCCATAGGAAATGTCCAGGAATTGTCCAGCAGGGAAACAGAGATATGGAAACCTATGAACATGGTCCATGGTTTAGCAGGCAGTTCAGGTGGCAGGCAGAGGCATGGCCAGTTCAGGTGGCAGGCAGAGGCATGGCCAGTTCAGGTGGCAGGCAGAGGCATGGCCAGTTCAGGTGGCAGGCAGAGGAATGGCCAGTTCAGGTGGCAGGCAGAGGAATGGCCAGTTCAGGTGGCAGGCAGAGGCACGGCCAGTTCAGGTGGCAGGCAGAGGCACGGCCAGTTCAGGTGGCAGCACTATAACATTTAGGCCTTGGTCAGGAAAGACCTAAGAACAGGGGTAGAGGCTTCTTCCCACCCAAATCTCTACGAAGCCTCCGAGTCTCCAGACCCTAATCCGAGAAAAACAAAACCTGGAGAAAAACATTTTCTCCACTTGGAAACTCTTTTCTGGAGCCCCTCAAATATGTGAGACCCCTGTGCTGTACTCAAATGATCAGTTTAGGAGGCAGGCAAAAAGCATGGTCATTTAACAGGCCGAGGTCAATTCACGTTGAAGGCAGAAACATGGTTGGCAGAGGCATAGTCGAAAACAGTCCGGGTCATTCACAGAAATGGCAGATGGTGGAAACTGGAAAAAAAATCATCTTCACTTTACTAATAGTTTAGTAAAGTATGATAGCTCTGAAAGCACTTTCCAATACAAAGGCCTGGCTGGGAGGGACATTGGGGACAGTAGTATCGGGTGTCACGACGAATTCCTCTACTTGAACACACACGACATTTTTTTTGGGGTTTGCGACCTGTTTCGGTAAGAGGGAGGATTTCGGAGAAGTGCCTTTCGTGGAGTCTGGCTACTGCATCGGAGCGAATTAGTTGAGGGGCTTGGCCATGGGGATAGAGAAGGGCTTCGATCAAGTCTTCTTGGAATTTTAGATAGGTTAGGGAACTTTGGGTGCACTTAGAAAAAATGATATAAGAATTGAAAAGGGCTAGTTGCATCAAATAAATGGCAACTTTTTTGTACCAAAACAGTGATTTCCTGGTGGCCAAGTAGGGCTGCATCATCTGGTCATTCATATCCACCCCCCCATGTAAAGATTATAGTCATGCACACATTTTGGCTTCTGGACGGGGCCTCTTCTTCTCTGCAGTTCCACCAAGGTGTCATCATGCATTGTGGAAAGGATGTAGACATCTCTTTTTTTATCTCTCCACTTCAATGCTAGGACCTCTTCAGTCCGCATACTGGCCATTTCCCCCTGTTTCAGTTTCTTGGCAACCAATCTCTGTGGGAAGCCTTTACGGTTGGTCTGTGCTGTCCCACAGGCCACAGTTTTCTTTTGGTACAGATGGCGAAAAAGTGGGAGACTTGTATAGAAATTGTCTACGTATAGGTGGTAACCTTTCCCAAGCAATGGTTCAATCAGCTGCCAGACAATTTTGCCACTTGTTCCCATGCAGGTAGGGCATCCAGGGGGGTTTAGCTGTCTGTCTTTTCCCTCATAAATTATAAAATCATATGTGTAACCCGTGGCCCTGTCACATGCCTTATAAAAATTTACCCCACGTCTGGCTCTTTTACTGGGGGGGTATTGCTTTATTCCAAGTCTTCCTGTGAAGTGTACTAATGATTCATCTACACATATATTTACATCAGGGGTAAACATCTGCTTGAAGCTGGCGCAAAAAAAATTGATTAGGGGCCGAATTTTAAATAATTTATCATAATTGGGATGATTTCGAGGGAGGCATTGGGCATTGTCGTTGAAGTGTAGAAACCTCATTATCATCTCGTAACGGGTTCTTTTCATAAAAGATGAATAGATTGGCATGTGGTAGATAGGTCGGGTAGACCAGTAGGAATGGAGTTCATTTTTTTTTGTCAGCCCCATGTTGAGGGTTAGGCCAAGGAAAATTTTAAATTATTCCACGGTGAGGGGTTTCCAAACAAAAGGACGGGCATAGGAAGAATTTGGATTGTTGGCTATATATTGACTGGCGTATAGATTACACTGCTCCACAATGTAGGTTAGGATATCATCAGTAAAAAATAATTCAAAATAATAAATCGGGGTAGCATTTTCCGACTGTATCTGAGGGCCTGGCTGGGCTGTAAAAGGGGAATGATAGGTTCTACTGACGTATCGGGCAGCCATGTTGGATACAGTAGAAGATCGGGGAGGCTAGTATGGGCCCTGCCTCGTTGTTGATGGGACGCCCCATTGCTAGCATTTGGCCTATCCTCTAGAAAAGTTGCAGAACTGCTGGCGGATGCCTGCCTATCCTGGCATGATGCGCTGCTGGCGGATGCCTGCCTATCCTGGCGTGATGCGCTGCTGGCGGATGCCTGCCTATCCTGGCGTGATGCGCTGCTGGCGGATGCCTGCCTATCCTGGCGTGATGCGCTGCTGGTGGATGCCTGCCTATCCTGGCGTGATGCGCTGCTGGCGGATGCCTGCCTATCCTGGCGTGATGCGCTGCTGGTGGATGCCTGCATATCATCATGGAGTCCTGCGCTGCTGGTGGATGCCTGCTGGTGGATGTCCTGGAGTGCTGCGCTGCTGGTGGATGTCTGCGGCGCCTGCTCATAACTCCTGAACTCACTTGTTACAATTCTATCCTCAGTTTCTATTTCAGAGCCACTACTTTCCTCTGGATAATATTCACTATCCGATTCTAACAGAGAGAGTTCCTCGCTACTCTCGTCCGACATACCCTGGAGTATCTGGAGAGCCTCCTCGCTGCTGTAGAATCGTTTAGCCATGTGGGCAGATGTGCCAGATGTTGGCGGTCAGATGTGCCAGATGTTGGTGGTCAGATGTGCCAGATGTTGGCAGGCAGCTGTTGGCGGTCAGATGTTGGCGGCCAGATGTGTCAGATGTTGGCGGGCAGATGTGCCAGATGTTGGCGGGCAGATGTCAGATGTTGGCGGCCAGATGTTGGCGGGCAGATGTGGCAGCTGTTGGCGGGCAGATGTTTACTGCCAGATGTTGGGAGTCAGATGTGCCAGATGTTGGCAGGGTAGATATTGGCGGGCAGATGTGCCATCTGTTGGCGGGCAGCTGTTGGTGGTCAGATGCTGGCGATCAGATGTTGGCGGGCAGCTGTGCCAGATGTTGGCGGGCAGCTGTTGGCGGGCAAATGGCGGGCAGATGTGGCAGCTGTTGGCGTGCAGATGTGGCAGCTGTTGGCGGGCAGATGTGGCAGCTGTTGGCGGGCAGATGTTTACTGCCAGATGTTGGGAGTCAGATGTGCCAGATGTTGGCAGGGCAGATGTTGGCGGGCAGATGTGCCAGCTGTTGGCGGGCAGCTGTTGGCGGTCAGATGCTGGCGATCAGATGTTGGCGGGCAGATGTGCCAGATGTTGGTGGGCAGCTGTTGGCGGCCAGATGTTGGCGGGCAGCTGTGCCAGATGTTGGCGGGCAGCTGTGTCAGATGTTGGCGGGCAGATGCGCAAGATGTTGGCGGGCAGATGCGCAAGATGTTGGCGGGCAGATGCGCCAGATGTTGGTGGGCAGCTGTTGGTGGGCAGCTGTTGGCGGGCAGCTGTGCCAAATGTTGGCGGGCAGCTGTGCCAGATGTTGGCGGGCAGATGCGCAAGATGTTGGTGGGCAGATGCGCAAGATGTTGGCGGGCAGATGTTTTCACTGTTTTATGGACACTGTGTTTTATGGACACTGTGTTTTGCGGACACTGTGTTTTGGGGACACTGTTTTGGGGACACTAGCTGGGTGATCAGTGGGTAAACAGCAGACAAACAGCTAAAAACTCACTGATCTCCCGGGTGCAGCACAGATTGTCTCTTCCTCTCCTCACTGACAGGCTCTGTGTGAGGAGAGGAAGAGATCAGAGCAGTTACAACTGCTCTGTGTTTACATTACATGACGGCTGTCATTGGACAGCCGTCATGTCATCAGGAGGGCCAATCACATGGCCCTCCTGTTTGCACACACCTTCTATCTCTGGGGGGTACAGGCAGATCGGGATCGCGCCGCTGCGCGTGCACGTGGCGGCGCGATCCCCTCACAAGTGCCAGCCCCCCCTCTCTGTGTTTACATCACGATGGCTGTGATTACACACAGCCATCGTGCCGATCAGGAGGGCGAATCACAGTACCCTCCTGCTGTTCCGAGATGCGGCGTGTCCGCGGGACACGCGCGCATCGGGATCGCGCGGGTGCGCGCGCGCGATCACGCTCCTTCTGAAGGACGTTCAGGAACGTCCACTCAGAAGGAGAGAGCACCCACCCGGCCGTATATATACAGTGGCCGGGTGGGAAGTGGTTAAACCAAACCTTTGTTGAAAGTTTATGTCTATAATTAGGGAGATTCAGCCACTCTGTCTTGGTGACCATTGTTATTAAAACTGAAATTGATGGGAAATCCAGATTTTTACAGTTGTCACCAGAGGAGAGGTGTCCAGTTAGGACACTTGTTCTGGTGAAAACTGTCTAAGGCAATCTCTCAATTTGTGTCTTCAGGATAGGATCTGACTGGAAATCTCCTTAACTGGACATAGGCAGCAAAAATATAATGACATGGGTTTAAACCCTTCGCTATTCTATCCTTAACTAGCTAACAAAACGTTTGACCTATACATACATTTTAAATGTTACCAAGAAGCAACACAGAGATGTCAGTTGCCTGTGTTAATCACTTGAGCTCCAGAAGATTTTACCCCCTTCATGGCATTCTTCAGGGCATTTTTCTCTATTTTAACAGGCAATTGCATGGTCATGCAACACTGTACCCACATGAAATTCACACAAATAGAGCTTTCTTTTGGTGGTATTTGATCACCACTGTTTTATTTTAATTTTTTTATATAAACAGGAAAAAAAAGAACATTTTGAAAAAAAATATATAAACAATTCTGCTATAAAACATATCAGATTAAAAAAAATTTAATTTCTTCATAAATTTAGGCCAAATGTATTCTGCTACATGAGTTTGGTAAAAAAAAGTGTATATTATTTGGTTTGTGCAAAAGTTATAGCGTCTACAAACGATGGTATATATACTGGAATTTTGTATTATTTTTTTTTAAAATGGTGATGATCAACGACTTATAATGGGACTGCAATAGTGCAGTGGGTAATCTGACACTAACTGACACTGTGTGGGAACTGACTAACTGCCACTGGCATCACCAGTGACACTAATACAGTGATTAGTGCTAATAATATACACTGTCACTGTACTAATGACACTGGCTGGGAAGTGGTTAACATTTTGGGTGATCAAGGGGTGTAATGTGTGCAATGTGTGCTGCTTTTTATTAAATATATCTCTTCTCTTTGTTTCTTATCCCTGTTTTGCAGGGATGAGAAACAGAGAGATTGTTACATCTGTACAGAGCCCATTGTCATCACCGGTCTCTGAGCTGTAAATGGACACAGCTAATCAGCAGGTCCCAGCCATGGAACATTGGCCGGGATGTGCTAACTAAGTCTGGCCATACATGTTAAATTTTCTTGTACAAGGTAAAAACTAAACAACTTTCAACTCTATTCAATTAGACAGGCCCTTGCACTACATAGTTTAGGGTAAATCTAAAGGAAAATTGTGCAAGAAGATTTAACATGTATGGCCAGCCTAAGTCCCGCTGTGTTCAATCAGAAGTGAGCCACGACGTACAGGCACGCCTCAGAAGGATATCTTTGCGATAGTTTTTGATCTAAGGCATTGTGGACTGTGACTACTAGTTTGTGGAGATTTCAAGTAAGATTTGGTTGTGTTTTTTTTTTTTATCCTTACTGTTCTCCTCGCTGGAGGTCCTGACATGAGGAATCAAAGCCCTGCCTTACCAAGATGGCCGCCTCCACACAGCGCAGAACAGAGCTTAGTAGGTCAGTAATGGGGAAAGATCAGCTACAGGGAGACCACAGGCACAACCGGTGACTAGTCCTTTGCCCTCTGCCTGCCTTTTTTGAGCACAACTACCAGAGTTCAGTTCCTCCTTAACCTCCCTGGCGGTATTCCCGAGTCAGGCTCGGGGTGAATTTTTCATACCAAAAGCGGTAACCCCAAGCCAGACTCCGTATTGCATTGCAGCATACAGGGAAAGTTACTTACCTTGTTCCCTGGATCCTGCGATGTCTCCCCGGCGCTGTGTCTGCAAGCTGTCTCCTCGCTCGATTCACAGTGCCGATTGCCGAGCTCCATTCCCGAGCGTTGCGACGCACGGGGACGGAGTTCGGCGCCAAATTCAAAAAGTGAAAAACACATTATACATACAGTACACTGTAGTCTTACAGATTACAGTACTGTATCAAATAATTACACATCCTCTTTGTCCCTAGTGGTCTGCCCAGTGTCCTGCATGCAGTTTTATATTATAAAAACTGTTCTTTCTGCCTGGAAACTGGAGATTGCCCATAGCAACCAAAAAGTGTCCCTTTACATCAAAAGTGCTTTTAGACCAGCTAGTGATTTGTGGGGAAATTCGTCATCAAACACTGAAAGTAATGACAGCGACAATTCTGCAATTGAGCAAATTTCAGTGTTTTGGATTTGATTACATTATTGAATAATTTTTATTATTTTTATATTATTATTTGTTATAATTATTTATAGTTATTTATTATATTATAATTTATGATTTTGTGTTTCAAACTATATCATACCCGGGATGTCTACTAGACTTTTGTTTGGACAGATTTAAGTGAGTTATTCCTAAGAATTACAGGCCTACAATATAAAACGCCAAATTTCCATGCAAAAATATGGTACCGCTTTCAGCACCTAAAAAATAACCTTAAAATGTCTGATCCTTTGGGGGGATACTCCCTTTTACATTGTAACAGTTAAATAAACACAAAATGAAGTACTGCACTTTAAAGTACATTTGTTACAAAAATGAACGACGTAGACTGCACATTGAACAGAGATCCTGAGCTAGATTCATGAGCAAATCCTGACCAGTCATAAAAAGTCAAGCTTTGCCCCGTCCTTCTTTCTTTCTGAGCCTACCTAGTACTAAAGGAGCAGTAAGGACCAATCATAATGAAACTTCACTAGGGAGGTGAGAGCGGTAGATCCATTCTCAACTGTACATTAAAAGCTGAGATTTACATATAACTTCAACAGCCTTCATATCTCACTATATATATATAAAGGTATTTTGGGCTTTGGGGAATTCCTACAAACACTTGTTTGTGTGTGCAGTTCCATTCAAAATACCTTTCTACACACATGCATGAATTGATCATTTTTTTTTTCTTCATAATAACAGATACATAATACCAGCAGATCTCAGCACAATGCAGTATTACATCAATCTGTGAGTTTAAAGTCCCCTTCCTAGAAAAGTAAAAACTGTTCCTTGTGTGCACTGCAAGAGTTAAATGCTTGTTTAGGAATAGGGCAGTGGTCACTAAATGGTGGTCTGCGGTCTGGAACCACACATAGTGAAAGTCCTGTCCGAACCACGGCTGTGCCACTGCCACAGCTGGGTGTTCTCTCCCGGACCTCCTGCCCAGCCACCAAACTCACTGGTGCTGCAGATCAGAACATAGAGCAGGAGTCTTTTCATATTAACAAGGTGGGTAACGTAATAACTTGGGCAGCTCCCACCCCTCAGTCCCGATCTGCAGCTCCTCCCGCCCCCGCCTACTTTGAGGATGACATTGGTGGCCACCCAAGACACCCCAGGATGATTAGTGCCTCTGCCCTGCCATAGGAATGTGCAGAGGAGGCTTGCCTTAACCACTTAAGCCCCGGACCATTTGGTAGCTAAAGGACCAGAGGTGAATTCAGAATTTTGCACTGCGCTGCTTTAACTGTAAATTGTGCGGACATGCAATGTTGTACCCAAACGAAATTTGCGTCCTTTTCTTCCCACAAATAGAGCTTTCTTTTAATGGTATTTGATTGCCTCTGCGATTTTTATTTTTTGCGATATAAACGGAAAAAGACCGAAAATTTTGAAAAAAAAAGATATTTTCTACTTTTTGTTATAAGAAAAATCGAATAAACTCAATTTTAGTCATACATTTAGGCCAAAATGTATTCAGCCACATGTCTTTAGTAAAAAAAATGTCAATAAGTGTATATTTATTGGTTTGCGCAAAAGTTATAGCGTTTACAAACTAGGGTACATTTTCTGGAATTTACACAGCTTTAAATTCATGACTGCCTATCTCATTTCTTGAGGTGCTAAAATGGCAGGGCAGTACAAAACCCCCCCAAATGACCCCATTTTGGAAAGTAGACACCCCAAGGAAATTGCTGAGAGGCATGTTGAGCCCATTGAATATTTTTTTTTTGTCCCAAGTGATTGAATAATGACAAAAAAAAAAAAAATTACAAAAAGTTGTCACTAAATGATATATTGCTCACACATGCCATGGTTATATGTGGAATTGCACCCCAAAATACATTCTGCTGCTTCTCCTGAGTACGGGGATACCACATGTGTGGGACTTTTTGGGAGCCTAGCCGCGTACGGGCCCACGAAAACCAAGCACCGCCTTCAGGATTTCTAAGGGCGCAAATTTTTGATTTCACTCCTCACTACCTATCACAGTTTTGAAGGCCATAAAATGCCAAAATAGCACAAAACCCCCCCAAATGACCCCATTTTAGAAAGTAGACACCCCAAGGAAATTGCTGAGAGGCCTGTTGAGCCCATTGAATATTTTTTTTTTTTGTCCCAAGTGATTGAATAATGACAAAAAAAAAAAAATTACAAAAAGTTGTCACTAAATGATATATTGCTCACACATGCCATGGTTATATGTGGAATTGCACCCCAAAATACATTTTGCTGCTTCTCCTGAGTACGGGGATACCACATGTGTGGGACTTTTTAGGAGCCTAGCCGGGTACGGGACCCCGAAAACCAATCACCGCCTTCAGGATTTCTAGGCACAAATTTTTGATTTGACTCCTCACTACCTATCACAGTTTCGAAGGCCATAAAATGCCAAAATAGCACAAAACCCCCCCAAATGACCCCATTTTGGAAAGTAGACACCCCAAGCTGTTTGCTGAGAGGCATGGTGAGTATTTTACAGCTCTCATTTGTTTTTGAAAATGAAGAAAGAACATTTTTTATTTTTTTTATTTATTTTTTTCAATTTTCAAAACTTTGTGACAAAAAGCGAGATCTGCAAAATACTCACAATACCTCTCAGCAAATAGCTTGGGGTGTCTACTTTCCAAAATGGGGTCATTTGGGGGGGTTTTGTGCCATCTGGGCATTCCATGGCCTCCGAAACTGTGATAGGCAGTGAGAAGTGAAATCAAAAATTTACACCCTTAGAAAGCCTGAAGGCGGTGATTGGTTTTTGGGGTCCCGTACGCGGCTAGGCTCCCAAAAAGTCTCACACATGTGGTATCCCCGTACTCAGGAGAAGCAACAGAATGTATTTTGGGGTGTAATTCCACATATGCCCATGGCATGTTTGAGCAATATATCATTTAGTGACAACTTTGTGCAAAAAAAAAAAAAATTGTCGTTTTTCCGCAACTTGTGTCAACATATAAAATATTCCATGGACTCGACATGCCTCTCAGTATATAGCTTGGGGTGTCTACTTTCCAAAATGGGGTCATTTGGGGGGGTTTTGAACTGTTCTGGCATTTTATACACAACATTAGGAAGCTTACATCCACTCTTCTAACCACTTGAAGACAAAGCCCTTTTTGACACTTTTTGTTTACATGAAAACATATTTTTTTTGCAGGAAAATTATGTTGAACCCCCAAACATTATATATATTTTTAAAGCAAAGGCCCTACAGAATAAAATGGTGGGTGTTGCATTTTTTTTTTTCTACACAGTATTTGCGCAGCGATTTTTCAAACGCATTTTTTGGGGAAAAAATACACTTTTTTTAATTTTAATGCACTAAAACACACTATATTGCCCAAATGTTTGATGAAATAAAAAAGATGATCTTAGGCCGAGTACAAAGATACCAAACACGACATGCTTTAAAATTTCGCACAAACGCGCATTGGCGACAAACTACATACATTTTTAAAAGCCTTTAAAAGCCTTTACAGGTTACCCCATTAGATTTACAGAGGAGGTCTACTGCTAAAATTACTGCCCTCGATCTGACCTTCGCGGTGATACCTCACATGCATGGTGCAATTGCTGTTTACATATGACGCCAGACCGACGCTTGCGTTCGCCATTGGGCAAGAGCAGGGCAGGACAGGGGTGCTTTTTTTTTTTTTTTTTTTTTTTTTTTATTATTAATTTTGCTTTTTTATTTTATTTTTAAATTGTTCCTTCCATATTTTTTTTTTTTATCATTTTTATTGTTATCTCAGGGAATGTAAATATCCCCTATGATAGCAATAGGTAGTGACAGGTACTCTTTTTTTGAAAAAACTGGGGTCTAGACCCTAGATCTTCCCTCTGCCCTCAAAGCATCTGACCACACCAAGATCGGTGTGATAAAATGCTTTCCCAATTTCCCAATGGCGCTTTTTATATCCGGGGGGGGGGACATTCCCTCCCACTGCTTGTAAAAGCAGTCCAGAGGCTAATTAGCCACTAGGATTGCTTTTACATGAAAGCCGGCCGCTGGCTGAAAAGAATGATACCAAGATGATACCTTAACCCGCAGGCATCAATCTGGTATAACCATTCAAAGTCCAGCAACATACCAGTACGTTGCTGGTCCTTGTTGGACATGTATTGTAATCTTTTTTTTTCATGCAGCCAGGTGGCTGAACAAAAAAAGAGATTGATCGGTGGGTATGCCCACCATTAGAATACCGCCCTTCATCCACCCACTTCTAATGATGGGCATACATGCACCATTTATATATGCCGAAGCATGGGGGCATCCTCCCGCAAAAAAGTTATGCCGCACACACATGGTCGGACTTTTCCACGGGCAAGCCTCCGTCGGAATTTCGACCGTATGTACGCGGCATTAGGAGAAAAATCACTCCTCCGCCACTGCTGCCCCAATGCTTCGGCATATTTGCTTTTTTTTTTTAACTGTGGTGGTGAAATCACCTCCTACAGCACTGGAGTCGCAGGGATCAGGCCTGTCTCTGCGAACGCTGCAGTTATGTGTGTTGTGTTTTGTAAGTGACAGTGATCGATCGATACTGCACTTGGGTGGCCTGGGCTGGACGGAGGGGCAAAACGCAGGTGCTAGCAGGTATCTGGGCTGATCCCGCTAACACTGCGTTTTTGGGAACCCTAAACTGCTGGGGACGCTAGTATAGATCTGATCAGATCAGATATTGATCTGTTCAGATACTATACCACTAAGGGAGGTGTATGCTTCACGCGTGGGTGTTAGCATTACTGGCACTAACCTGACGCTGCCTGGGGTGTGACGCAGACCCTCTCTGACGCTAAAACCTAATTGATATCACCCGCCGGGCGATCAGGGGGTTAAACCTTTATTGGGTTATATACAGCGGGTGCCCTGACACTATAAAAAGCAAACTAACTAACCAGCGTCACCCGTAACACTTATATGATGATCACTGGTGAAAGGGTTAACTAGGGGCAATTAGGGGGTTAAAACCTTTATTAGATAATATATGGGGGTACCTGACGCTATAAAAACCTGCGGCGAAGCTAAAAAAAATTACTGGCTACCGATCTGCATCACCGACGCTAAGACAGCGATCAGAAAAATGATCGCTTAGCGACAGTGGTGATAGGGGGTGAAAGGGTTACCTGGGGGGCGATCAAGGGGGTTAAATCTTTATTAGATAATTTATGGGGGTACCTGACGCTATAAAAACCTGCGGCGAACCTAAAAAAAAAATACTGGCTACTGATCTGCATCACCGACGCTAAGACAGCGATCAGAAAAATGATCGCTTAGCGACAGTGGTGATAGGGGGTGAAAGGGTTACCTGGGGGGCGATCAAGGGGGTTAAACCTTTATTAGATCATTTATGGGGGTACCTGACGCTATAAAAACCTGCGGCGAACCTAAAAAAAAATACTGGCTACCGATCTGCATCACCGACACTAAGACAGCGATCAGAAAAATGATCGCTTAGCGACAGTGGTGATAGGGGGTGAAAGGGTTACCTGGGGGGTGATCAAGGGGGTTAAACCTCTATTAGATAATTTATGGGGGTACCCGACGCTATAAAAACCTGCGGCGAAGCTAAAAAAAAAATACTGGCCACCGATCTGCATCACCGACGCTAAGACATTGATCAGAAAAATGATCGCTTAGCGACAGTGGTGATAGGGGGTGAAAGGGTTACCTGGGGGGCGATCAAGGGGGTTAAACCTTTATTAGATAATTTATGGGGGTACCCGACGCTATAAAAACCTGCGGCGAACCTAAAAAAAATTACTGGGTACCGATCTGCATCACCGACGCTAAGACAGCGATCAGAAAAATGATCGCTTAGCGACGGCGGTGCTAGGGGGTGAAAGGGTTATCTGGGGGGTGATCAAGGGGTTAAACCTTTATTAGGGGGGGTTAGGGGGCTACACTGGACCTAAAACTAAATGTAGTGACACTTTTACAGTCACAAATGTCACTGATTGCAGTGATCAGTAAATAAATGGTCACTGCAATCAGTGACACTGTGACTGGGGGCTGGGGGGTGATCTGGGGGGGCCTGGGGGGGCGATTTATGTGCCTATGTGTGCTGGTGTTAGTGTAGTGTTTGTGCACTAACCTTGATGTCTTCTCTTGTACGGCGCTCGGTATATGTGAGCGCCGAACAGGAGATGACATCACTTCCTCCTGCTTCATCTGTCTGTGTGTACATTCCACAGACAGAGGGGGCATTTCCATTCGCCGGGAGCGATCGCGGGGGGGGGTGGCCGGAATCGAACGGCCGTCCCCTCATGTCGGATCGCTCCCCAATGAATTCTGACCGCTCACTGTACAGAAGGGGGGTCCGATTGGACCCCCCAACTGTACAAAGGCAATCACGTACACTCTACGTGATTGTGCCTGTCGGTGCCATTGTGCCGACGTATATATACAGTGAGCGGTCGTTAAGTGGTTAAAGGGGGCTCTGTGCTGTGTTAAGGGACACTGTGTGTAAAGGGGGAACTAAGGAAACTATAGGACTGCTTTAAAGAGGAAACTGTGATGTAAAGGGGACTACGATGTGAAAGGTGCGCTGAAGATGTTGATGTATGGGGGAGGGACGTCATGTCTAACGAGATTCAGAAGGAAATTTTGCTGACCAGACCTTAATTCAAGACCTATGGACTAGGGGATTAGGCAAGCAGTTTTACTTACCTGAACTACCACTCCCTGGGCAGACGATGCTCCCCTATGCCCCAGCAGTGAACTGTTACCCGGCATCCTCATGCCCAATGAAGGGCTTTGGGCCCTGGATTGACCTTGATAATGTCAGAGGGCATCTAACTGCTGGAGTATAGGGAAGAAGAAGCTGTGTGACCGGTCTTGCAGTGTGGAGGAGCCTGCGGGAGATCAGGTAAGTAAAACTGCTTTTCCCAGTCCCATAGATATAATTGATCATTTAACCATTGCAGTGCTCGGGCAGGAGGATTTTTACTTTCCACAGAGTTCATCTTTAAGTAACACACAGTTCTTCTTTCATAAAATGTTGCCTAAACCAAAAACTATAGTACAATTTTTTTTATAGTAGGTGAAAATATGCATTATTTTACTATAAATTTATTTAAATCATGATAGTAAACAAACTGTAGTTTTATATGTAGCAACCGGCCCTCCTTCTCCACTCTTTGGCTCGTTCACAGGAGAAGAAGACACACGGTCTCCACCATGCCCGTACCCCCTGGGTTGCAGAGGTTAAGCACACTTGTTTTCACTTACGGGTCTTTGCAGCAGGGCTCCCCTCAGAGTTTGTTTCCGACCCTAGAATGTAAGGACAAAGTCTCTATACCCCAAGTAACTCCAAGGTCCACACCAGCGTCAACTCCATCATAATGTTTATTACTTTTTGCATGAACATCCACAAAATGAGGAGAAGAGGAAGGTGTTAGGAAGACAGATCAATTCAGGCACTCTTGTTTCTTCGCAACTCGATCCCGAGTGGGTATAGCTCACCCGGATAGTCACCCAAAGGCACTAGCAGCCGGCGTGTAACTCAAACAGTCTATTAGATTCCCTAATGGATGCGTTCAGGAGATCCTCTGCCACAGAATCTATAGTGTCCCAAACCTCCTACTGGTCCTGTTGATTAGATCCCTGTTTTCGGATGGATGATATCCCTCCAGAGAGTTACTGGGCCCCTTCCTTCACTGTGATCTCTCACCAGTCCTTCGGAATGGTCCTATCCAGCCTCCTCTTCTAGAAACGGGTCCCCTCGCAAGGCGGCACCCTATGATTCCTCCTCCCGAAGTGGGCTCCAGCTAAAGGTGCTGGGCCCAGGGCTGAAGTTGCAGTCCCAGGACTAAAGGTGCCTGGGACTAAAGTGCACGTGGCCCCATGGCCTGAAGGGCCACGTGCCACGCACCAGGACTCCGACTCTGGAACCAAGAAGAACCGACCCCTCCCAGGCGGCGTCTGCCCCTTATGTATCCTCTCCCGGCATGCACCGCAGGCAGACCACACCCACTGCATGGCTGCCGAGAGAAGACACCAAATCACTGCCCCATTACCTGTGGTTTAACCCAGAGTACAAGTGACAGCGCCACCCATACTTCTAAGGGGAACTGCACACCAGGCAAAACAGCAGCAAGGCAGAGTCCAGCAAATTGAAAGATTCGAGCCAACTACCACTCGAATCACCCTTAAATTTGGTATAGCAATCCCTAAATTTGGGACCCCCCAAATTATTGCTCTGATTTTATTAAGACATTGCCCTGTAGAAACTTGTATGGGCTCATTCACACATGCATCTAAAATGCTGTGTGTAGATGTGTACAGTGTATAGTTTTGTTCTTATCTAAATGCAGCACTATAGGAATCAATGAGGCCGAATCTAAAAATGAAGGTTTCCTTTTAGCAGTAAAAAAAAAGTTTAATGCAGCTGCTCCTGGGGCAGTACATATCTTCAGATTTGTAGAACTTTTAAACACATGTAAACATATATACGTGTAAAGTCACTAGAAGAATCTAAATTCTGTACACATCTAAATGCGACTAAATGAAAGGACATTGGTTGTCTATTTTTTTATGCAGGATCTTCTGCTAGCCATGCAAGCATGAACCTGTGCTCCGTGCAGAAAATATGCATATGCTCATGTGAATGAGCCCTATATGTTACTTTTGTAGGAAGGCGTTCTTGTTTATGCATACAGCTCCTAAACTTTTAATTTGTTTTTAGATTAACCATCTTTTCTTTATATAGCATGGTTTACATTGTTATTGCCAAAACCAACATCTGTGTTATATGGCCCATCACAAGCAATTATATTAGTAGGACGATAATATGTAGGTACAGTGCAGTTGTATGTAAAAACACTGAGAAATGTGTGCCTTCAGATAGATGAGATCAGGAAAGTTCTGTTCAGTATGGGGCTACACAGGACCGTTCTAGCTAAACCACATCTGTAGGGATGACCGATGCTAGACTAGCAGCTGTGACCAGTTTGGTCTGTATGTGCTGGGTGACACAGAGGGCGAACTGTCCTTTTATACTGGTGATGTCACAGCCAGGGAGGTGGCCACATGCCATCAGTTACATGTGGTTATATCAGGGGTGTGAGAATTTGCCTTTGCACAATGAATGGATATGTCCCAGGGGTTTCAGCACTGTGTCCCTATCCTTCAGGATATTCCATCCCACTCTGCAGCTAAGGACACACTGCTGTGTTGTAGGCATTCAGCAGGAATCTGGTGAAGAGACAGGACCGTACATAGTGCTGCTGCTGGAAGGTTGCTCTAGTACAGGATACGCTTACATCAGTCTGAGGACCACAGAGGAGGTGCTGCATTAACTACTGGAAACTCACAACACTTTATTTATTGTTGCTGGTGTGTTAACTGACAGTTGTGGGATTTGGGACAGAACTAGGATTGCTCAGACATGTTAAGCTGTGTCACGGTGGCCATGCTGTGTCTGCTGTTTGGATGCCTGATGCTAACAGGTAGGTGCAATATTCTCTCCATCTCACCTGTCACCTTTTTCTAGATTTTAACTCCATTGCTTCTTCTTGGTGAATGGCTGTTAAACAATCATATGAAACAAATAGGCACAATTGAACTTTCAGAATTCCGCTTTAACAGTGGAACCAGTATTTAAATTGGGGTGACCTGGAACAGAATCTAATCCATCATAACTTGCCTTCCTTTGTTGGCTAAAGTTGGCTGAGGAGGGTGTAAATGCACCACCAAGAACGATGGGAAAGATCTGACCGCACTCACTTGAATTTTCAAACCAAAAGGACCTACCAAGGACCCGCTACCATCCAGCTGAGCAAGAGATCTGGAGGTCACAATAGGAGACTCACAATGCCTACATGGCCCAATCATTACAAGTGATGCACAGATCCGTCAGATTGCGTTCTGTTCTTACCATATGTATTGAAAATGGGGACATTTATACATTTTAAATTGAAAGCAGTTGCCAAATAGACATATTGTTGTTCTGAAACCCCTAAAACTGGGTGATGTAGAAGAAAAAGGTTTGAGATAGTAGGTGTATTTTGTGTATGATTGTGTAAGCCACTGCAAGCCTACCAATCCCATCTTACCATCAACATTAAACAATGACTATGAATAAGTAAGCTTTCTTGGTTTAAAAAACGTGCTAATCCTTGAAGAACTACCTATATCCAGGTTTCAAGATAAATTTACTCTGGCTTTTAGGCGGTCAAAAAGCTAGCAGTTCTGTAAAGTTTAGGAACTTACAGGTTGACTATGAGGTTGATTTATTAAAGACAAATAGACTGTGCACTTTGCAAGTGCAGTTGCACTCTACAAAGCGCAGATGCTCCAGAGATAAGTAAATGAGGGGAATCTCTGCTGACTCCCATCATCTAATCATGTGCAAGCAATAATGCTGTTTTTTTTGTTTTTTTTCTTGCATGTGATTGGATATATTTTGCAAAGTGACGCTTCACTTCATTTACTAAGCTCTGTAGCAACTGCACTTTGAAGAGTGCAATTGCACTTACAAGGTGCACAATCCATTTACAAAAGGCAAATGGATTGTGCACTTGCAAAGTGCACAATCCGCTTGCCTTTAGTAAATCAACCCTTATGTCTACTCTTAAATGTATAGTATTCTCAAGTTAGAAGTGATAAAGCATCATGTGATGTTTCCATATAATGCCATTCCAGCTAATCATATCATTGTTATCATAGGATTCTACTTGATTACAGTCACAAATGTGGAATATATAATAGCATTTGCATGTAATATTTTCTACATAGTTGTGCAATTTTGAAAAATTGTGGCAACCATCAGGGACTAATTTGTGATCAAGGAGCATTTTAAAAGTGTAAAAATCTGAGTTTCTTTATGTCTTTATAGTATGTACTAGCTCCATGTGGCTGGTAAAATTGTTTTCTTATTTTGTTATAATGATCACTTTTCTAGGAGTGTGTTGGTGCTTTATGGATCCTGCTGTTATCAGTCGGAAGAATAGTTGAAATTGGAGTTTAGATCAATTATTATTTGGGTGTAAAAAAATCTGAATGGGATATTATGTTTTGTTAATATTGATTGTCATAGCATATCATGATTGAGCAAGTGTATTGCACTCTAACAAATGGCTCTTCAGTATTATGAAGATTCAACCTTTATAAAGCTGATTTATTATAGGAGTACTTTCACTCCTTAACATTGTTCACTTCAAATTCCTAATCAGATGCAAAGGATATTGTTATTTGGTAAATTCCCCCAAATATGCCTTTGTGAACATAGGCTGGAAAGAAGTAAATTCCTTTAGTAAGACAGTTGGCACCTGGAAGCTGGAAATGAGTTTCATCATCACTGAGGCATTCTCTGACTGGTCAATGATGTGTGATATAGTTTGATTTTGTTACTGTGACATCAGAAAGGCTGGGTTAATCATGTTAGTTTTATGGTCATTCAAATAAAGTATTTTTTTCCAGCTTATTGTATCTCTTAGGTATTCCATTGGTGAAAAGTCTGAAGTTCCCAAGGCAGTCCACCCTCCAAAGCTTATTATAGGCATCCCTCTGGAAGTTTTATTAATTTTATGGTACTGAGACAGTGGCAGACAGTGGTAGACTTGCCTTGCGGCAGTACGATGAGCGAGAGGGTGTTGAGCCAACTGCAGGGGATTCCCAGCCCTGGAGTCCCCAAGAGGTATTAGATGATATAGGCCCTCAAAAATGTGCAAAAACTTACAATATCTGGTTTGGGTGGGCTGGTCCTTTAAAAGCAAGACAAGATTACAAGATTAGGGGTAGAATGGAAGCGTCCGAGAGGCAGGTGATGATAGATAGTGAAGACGGTAGAGGTTCCCAACAGCCCTGAACAACAGAGATGCATATACCATACATTCAGTTAAAGTGTGTAGAAGAGCCAGTAGATGTTTGGTTGGCCACAAAAACTACTCAAATAAATATAGTCACAGGATGCCAAAAATCTCTGAGATGAGGGAATATTTTTTTTCATTATAGAATTGCATATTTTATTTTTATCAGACACATACCAGTATGAAAAGTGTAATTTGTGGTTGTGTAGCAGGAAATATCATTGTAATTGGAGGTACGAATAGGGCTTATATAAATCTAAAGCAATAGTATTGCATGCATCAAGACATTATTTCTATGGCCAGCCAATGGTATATGATTGGGAGCAGTTATGTAAGTGTTGTTTTGCCAATTAAGGCTGGGTTCACACATGTCCAGCTGCAGTTTGCAGTCCAACGTCTGGTGCAGTTTTGTTCACTGGTTGAGGTGCAATTCAGGTGCAAATTTTTACTTAAATTTGCACCTAAACCTGACTCAAAATCACACAGGACCCTTTTTCAGAAACGGACCGCGACCGACCAGACATGTGTGAACTGGCTCCATTGAAGCCTGTTTGATTCACATGTTATGCAAATCGGAAGCGGTTAAAAACGCATATATGTGAACTAAGCCTAAATTTTATAGTCTGCAATGACTTTAAGTGGTTGGCAGATACAGTTTATTGTGCATCTGAAAGTAACTTCTAACGCTGCAACTACCTGCCAATGGATGAACTGGCAAAGAGATCCCTGGGCATTATTTGCTGGTCATCATGGAAAAGATATATGAGACAGTGTTAACACTGACACTATTCATAGCAAAGTGCAATACTAGATTTTGCACAACTGTGTTTGAAATGTTGAGGTCCTACAGCTGATACTTCCAAAAATTTTGCAGAAAACTTCAGTCAGTTCATTCAAGTTCATTACTTTTGTTAGCCTACACCTTTTAAGAAAGGCCTGGATACTTTCCTAAATGTACATAATATAACTGAGTACTAACATTTATAGGTAAAGTTGATCCAGGGTAAATCCAATTGCCTCTCGGGGGATCAGGAAGGAATTTTTTCCCCTGCTGTAGCAAATTGGATCATGCTCTGCTGGGGTTTTTTGCCTTCCTATGGATCAACTGTGGGTATAGAATTGGGTATATGGGATTGTACGATATTTTTTATTTTATTTTTTTTTTTATGGTTGAACTGGATGGACTTTGTCTTTTTTCAACCTGACTAACTATGTAACTATGTAACCTTTTCTGGAATGATATGAAAATATTCAGGAGACTCTGATCATTGACCCCTTGCATCTTTTGGTGACTGGAAAGCTTCACATTCTAATTCAGTTCAAACCATCACAGGTTGAATGAACCATAAATAGTTTAGGCTACAGTTAGTAATTATTATTTCACTGAGTATTACCATGTATATCAGTAGCTAACTAATATTGAAAAGATGTGTTGTAATATACATCACTATAATCATCAATAACGTAATATTCATGTATTACTACCATTGCAGTGTCCATAAGCAATGAGTGCTTTTTACATGCTATAATTTTTTCTAGATCAAATCACATTCAGATACTTGCCAAGGTACCATTACTGCATGAAAAATGTGACTTATAGTAGTAATATTTTGGGAATGTATGGCATATCATTCCCTGCAGGTTTGTATTAGTGTAATAAACATGTCTAAAGAACTTTTTTAAATGAAGCACATGGCATTTGCTTTGTGTTAACAGATGGCTGAATTTTAGTTTGGAGCCATTATTTGGAGAAAGATTATTACAAAAATTCTATCTTTTACGCCAGCTCAGAGGACCTGTGTGTGTGACTCAAAATACTGTGTTAGTAAAAACAATCTTGTCTTTTTATTTCTATAAACCTAATCAGGTAGTATAAATACAACCAGCACTGAGGGTAGCTATGTGGCATAAGCGCTTTGGCACACTGGCAATCTACAAAATTTAAACTGACAAGTTTGGGATACCCAGAAAAACCAAGTAGATCGAAGAATAGAGAATATTTATCCACTCTCTTATTGTTCTGTATTGGGAGTATTGTGGTATCAGTTGCCTTTGCACTTTATAGCCTACGCAACACTTTTTAGCATCCTCTGAAGAGCATGTGTATGTTGAGTATACAGTGGTCATTCTTGTGTGTTGAATTGTTGGAAAAGTAATCTTCATTGCTGGGAAGCTCCAATATTAAACCCACTATGGTGAAGTTCTTTCTAATGACACAGCACCAAGGTAGATATTACTGTGTCAGGGTACAAAGAATCCACCCACTCAAAATAGATAAAAGTATATCTGAGTTAATGATATTTTACATGGGAGGGTCTCGGGTGATTAACTTCATTAGCTGTATGAATGCTTATCTCATCCGGACCAGCAATATGTGTTACTTTACTTCAACTTTGCTAGGTGGACAGCTGTACAGATTTTAGGAAAACGTTGGATTTAGAAATGGCTGCACAGTTGCATGCTCTTACCTCAGTGGTTTCCACCTCAAGCTTCCCACCCTATAGAGCTCTAATAAGGTGTATGTTTCTAGTCATAACTCTGTTGCGGGGCAATCTTCCGAACAGAATCTAATTAGTGTTTCTGGCATGCTGTGATATCCATGTGTTTGTACAGAAACCTGGAGAAATTGACCTCTCTGGGTACACAGACTGCCCAAAGCTCCCGGCTGGTGTATTTTTGTAGGAGATGCTAGAGGCAGCCCCACAGCCATAGATGTGTTAGTCTGCTCAGTCAGAGGGAACATTGTGGCTCATTCCATTGCATTAGTTCATACAGTTCAATGAGCTGTAAGATGTCTTTTTGTCTAGCCCATTAGATCATCCTACGCTGGTAGTTTGTTTCCTACAGTGCAAGAAGCACACCAGTCCCAATGAAGCATGTGAAAGTGCCTATTTTGTGATCTGGTACTGTTTCAGTTGAAACTTCAACATGTTCAGCCTAATAGCTATTTAATCTACATCACTACTATATCAAGGGTTTAAAAACAAAACAAAAGAAAAACAAAAAAATAGCATCTTTAACTTCAGTTTATTATTTTACGAAATGTGCGATTTAGTAATTATCTGTAATTACCAATGGAATCGTTTCTGAATATCAAAGCATTGATTGTAAGAAAAATATTGTGTGTTATGCCGCGTACACACGGACTGAAATTCCGCCAGCAAAAGTCCGATGTGAGCTTTTGGTCGGAAATTCCGACCGTGTGTATGCTCCATCGGACTTTTGCTGGCGGAATTTCCGCCAGCAAAAGATTGAGAGCACGTTCTCAATTTTTCAGATGGGAAAAATTCCGATTGGAAATTCCGATCGTCTGTAGCAATTCCGACGCGCAAAATTCTGACGCATGCTCGGAAACAATTCGTCGCATGCTCGGAATCATTGAACTTAATTTTCTCGGCTCGTCGTAGTGTTGTACGTCACTGCGTTCTTGACGGTCGAAAGTTCAGAGAACTTTTGTGTGACCCTGTGTATGCAAGCCAAGCTTGAGCGGAATTCCGTCAGAAAAACCATCCAAGTTTTTTCCGACGGAAAAATCCGATCGTGTGTACGGGCCATAAGACAGATACAAACCTAACTTATTTGGGTGCTTCTGCATAGGGAAGTCTATTAATGATCACATGATTGATCTGAACCATAATGCAACAAATCATTGCCATTTGCAAAGCATTAGATTCCCCACTATAAAAAAACAAGTGTTATAAGAAGGACTAAAGGAAAATAGACTGTGCACTTTGCAAGTATAGTTGCTCCACAGCTTAGTAAATGAGGTGAAGCTTTACTTTGTAAAGAATCCCAATCACGCAAGAAAAATGAAAAACAAACCAAAAAAAACAGCATTTATGCTCGTACATGATTGGATAATAGAAGTCAGCAGAGCTTCCCTCATTTACTAAGCTCTGGAGCAACTGCACTTGTGGAGTGCACAGTCTATTTGCATTTTGTAAATCAACCCCAGAGACTACCTTTGCCAAGCTTACCTTATGACAATATCTGTTGCATGGCTATCATGCTGACCCCTTAGCTTCAATACTTTTGAATCTGTGACCCAGAACAAGCAGATAGGGACTTCTAACTTTGCTCTGACTCCAGATTTGCATTTATAGACATGTAAGATGTAGTAAATTTTACACTTTATCTGGTCCATCTTTACACTAATTTCTCATCAATGACTCACAGTAAACTTGTAAGTGCCACATCTCCATCTCTGATTCCTGTCTGTATAGGCCTCTCATGTCACAGTCTGTCCCAGCTATTTCTCTGTTCCTGTCTCTACTACGCAAGTGGACATCCCTGTTTTTCCTAATTACCTTAAATAGACTTTTTCCTGATATCAAAGGAAATGACTTTCCCATATCCTAGGCTGTGTTCTTCCCAGTTCCCAGCTATCACCTATAAATAGACCAATTGACTTCCTTTTACCTGAGTGCATGTCTCCTTGCTCCCTCTCTGTTTCCACTTTAATTTCCTGTAACACTCCATGATACTCAGCCTTGCCTTCTTTTATCTAGGTGACTAAGACTCACCTTCCTAGGAGTGTAAGCCAGGAAGTCAAACTTCCCAAGCCTTTATCAAGCCAACACTTCATTAGTGTAAGGGAACTCTACTTCATGTTCATGAATGTTTGTATTCTGTGAAAACAATGTTTTCCTATGAAGTCATTATAAGAAATAGATAGTCGTAGATTGTGATGTTTGGGGTGGGCCAGATTCCAGTCATTTAGACTGTTGCTGATCTGAAATTAGAGACCTGAAACAGATACAATAGTGACCCACACATTACACAAACTGCAGGAATTTGGGGGTACTCAATAATCTTCTTTAATTTGAGTCAAAATTATAACAATAGGACATTCATTGCAATATACTAATGCAAAAAATACATAGTTTACAAGTTTGTAATTTAGGTATTTGTAAGCGCCATTGTAAATCTTAATACTTTTTACACATATATTGGTGTCTAGGTATTTCACCACTGAGCATCTTGAAAGCACCAGAAGCCTGCTTGAACAAAGAACTTAGCTCACTTTATAAGATTTCCAACTACTTACCTCTTATTTGTTCAGTATGGAGGACATTTTTTATCATTTTGTTTTTCTTATGTTGTTTCAAAAAAAAAAAAAAAACATTGATTATTGTGCACAATAAAACGTGTGTGGCTACATAATTGTTACAAAGCTCATGGTACAAAGGAGCCTAACTATTGAAGCCCAAATTGTGCCCACAAACCTCATTACCAGTTGTATTTTACTGCATTCCACAATGATTTGGTCATATTTCAATGCAAAGCTGCTTGCATTGCTGGAAAAACTAAAGTTCAGTAACTACATTCTGGGTGAATATTCTGAATTAGTTATCTAAATATAATTTGGCGTTATACTTTATACAAAGTGTTTATGGACTTCAGGCATGTTAATTGGCAACACTGTGGCTCACTGGGTCACCTCACCACTATCACCTCAGGGTTTTGAAGTTCTTTATTCAATCCTAATAAGGACTCTTTCTAAAGTATACTGTAGTTTTAAAGTTGTAGAATCTCACTATTTTTAGAATGTAGCACCATCTGGAGCTGACCATCTAATGCAGTTGTAGTTACTATACAGACATGAAGCTAAGAGCAGATAGTCTTGTGCGCCATTGACTATTTTCTACTTTTTTGCTGGGGAATTGATGCTTTCTTAATAAGTACCATTCTGTGTCTTCTTGATTGTTCTGAGTGGGCAGCCACAGCACCCTGTCTTCCACAAAAGCGCGCTCCATGTGTAGAGTTTGTATGTTCTCCCATGTTTTTGTGGATTTCCTTTAAGTGTTTTTTATTCTCCTGCAATCCTAAAAAATACCACATCTGATTGCTATTTGCATAAAATTGTATATCTACTACTACTTACTAAGAATCTTTTGTTTTTAGCAAAAGGACTGGCCATTTATTGAAAGATGTCTTACAGAGAACAATAGGTGGTGAAATGTTTGCTTGTGCTCAAACACATTCTAGCCTCTAGGGGATATATAACAATGTTCAGAAGTACTAGTATTGCATAAAAAGTCTTTTTGTGCAGTATTAAACACGTGTGGTGATCTAATGCATTATTAGTAACCCCTGTGCAAGCCATACATAGCCCAATACTTGCAAATTCATCACAAGTATTATTAATACATATTTTGCACATTGGGCAGTTATGCCTGGACGTACGAAGCAATGGAACACCAATACCTTGCAAATTAAATGGTTGAGACCTTCTGGCCTATGCCCTATAAGGAGACTTTTTCCCAAACTTTTTTACTTTTCCAAACATAGATAGATTGACAGGTTATGAATTCCATAGGGTATATGAGCAGCAGATGTCTTAACATGGGCAATATTGACAAATTCAGTTTCTTGGAATACTGGAAAAGGCTAAAGTTGAATTCAGCACGTTGCTATAAATTTCTCATAAGGTGTAGGAGTGATTACAGCTTATGAAACAACAATACCAAGAAATGTGGTATAAAAAAGGAAACCAAAAGCAGAACAAAATTTTTATGGTAAAACCACATCACTATGGAGTCATTACATGTTGATACACGTATAGAGTTTCATGTATTATACTATAAGTGCTAGATTAGTTCTCTGGAAATTGGCATGAAATCCCCAAATCCAGACTGGTGTCGCACAGATTGTATTACATTTTGCATTTTCCTAACAAGGTAATGATGGAGATTGGGCTCCAATGTGAACCCAAGATTATGCTATGATGCAACATGGAGAACCTTCGTACGTATGATCATATGCATGAGGTGGAAAATTATTTCTCACTTGGCATTAAATGTCATTACAGCTGTATTCTACCCTACTAAATATTCAAGTAATCAAGAAAATGTTATTATTCCAGAGACATTAAAAAGGAAGCCCATCCTGTGATTTCCCTCACTGAAGCATTTAACCCAAGGAGGGGCTTAATCATAGTGATGGAGGTTCCAGGTGGGGCTTTGTTGTTCATGTATCCAGAAGAATTACGTTTTATTGAACACTGGATTATTCAGTGTCTTTCATTTTGTGGACTTTACTGTAGTGAGCTTGTATGAGCTTCGATCTGACATTCTTACTTGATAGCCAGGAATCAGAGCTACTGATGAGGCTTGTGAGTGGTGATCTGTTGCCACAAAAAACTTGTATAGTTGAAAAGGAGATTACAAAAAATAGTCTAACTGGACAATCTACTTTGTGATTGCACTGGTCTTAAGTAACCCGATAAAGGACTATGCTATGCTTCTTTTTTTTATTATTATTATTACAACACATCGCCTCATAGGTAATATTAGAATAAGTGTGCCTTTTTAAGCGTTGAACCCTGTTTTGGGCTGGATGAGCTTCCGAATAACCTTTTTTCATGGAAGAATGTTGAAGTATAGAAGTCTCTTGTGTGAACTTCCATGATTGTGAGGCTTATCTAAAATGTTTTCCATCTGGAATATTGCTGCTGTTCTCGTTGGCTATCCCAAGTGAATGCATGTTAGAGCAATGACCTGATCAGGTGCTATCAACAATACGGGATACCAGTCTTCTACTGTTTCTGTTCGTTTCTTTTAGCAATTAGTTGCATGATTCAGGAGGACCTAGGATGACTGAACATAGGACTTGAATTATTGGCTGAAGCTATCTCTGTTGAAATCCAAATGCTTGTGGCTACATTTTATGCTTTTTGGATTAGAAACACTGAAGTGTTCCAGTAAATACTACAAAATAGATATGTTTTATACCAAACAATGCTTTATGTGATTCTGTTTTGAATGATTAAAAAAAAAACAAATATTGCAGCATAATTTAGACTACAGAAATGTTTATTAAATGTTTAAAATCCTTTTTAGAGATGTGCCTGAAGTTTTTTGCTTTAAAAATAAAGGGATTTTTATAACAGCTTACCTGTAAAATCCTTTTCTTGGAGTACATCACGGGACACAGAGCGACTTAGTCATTACTAATGGGTTATATAGATTACCTTCAGGTGCTGGCACTGGCCACTTCCAAACCGGAAGTACCCTCCCCTATATAAGCCCCTCCCATCCGGGAGCACCTCAGTTTTGTAGCCAAGCAATAAGTGTCCCAAAAAGAGGGGTGGGAGCTCTGTGTCCCGTGATGTACTCCAAGAAAAGGATTTTACAGGTAAGCTGTTATAAAAATCCCTTTTTCTTTTTTGTACATCACGGGACACAGAGCGACTTAGTCATTACTAATGGGGCGTCCCAAAGCAATGCCAAATGAGGGGAGGGATACATAAGCTGGGCGCCATCAGGCATGAGGATCTTTTGCGGCCTGCAACACACTGCGCCCAAAGGCGACATCCTCCTGACTTCTAACGTCTACCTGGTAGAATCTAGTAAACGTGTGTACCGAAGACCATGTTGCGGCCTTACATACTTGAGCCAGGGAGGCCTGGTGATGCACTGCCCATGAAGTTCCAACTGCTCTTGTGGAGTGCGCCCTAACTTTGAACAGAGGCGGTCTCTTTCTCAAGCCATAGGCTTGTATTATGACCTGTCGAATCCACTTGGCTAAAGTGGATTTTGATGCTGCCTGACCCTTTTTAGGGCCTTCCGGCAGAATAAACAAAGTATCCGTTCTGCGAATCTGAGCAGTGGCTTTTAGATAAGCTTTAACTGCTCTTACTACATCCAAAGAATGTAATAACTTTTCCTCTACCGAGCTAGGTTTGGGGAAAAAAGAAGGAAGAACCACATCTTGGTTCAAATGAAACCTCGATACCACCTTGGGAAGAAAGGCTGGATGAGGACGTAATACTACTCTGTCCTTATGGACAACCAGATATGGCTCCTTACAGGACAAGGCGGCTAATTCCGATACTCTTTTAGCCGAACAAACGGCTACTAAGAAAATCAATTTCCTGGTGAGAAGAACCAAGGAAATGTGTTGCAATGGTTCAAACGGTTGTTTCTGTAGAACCGACAGAACCAGGTTTAAGTCCCAAGGACATATGGGAATACTAACCGGAGGGCTAATACGCATCACTCCTTGTATGAAAGCTTTGACTAGTGAATGCGCAGCCAAGGGCCTTTGAAAAAATATTGACAAGGCCGAAACCTGACCCTTGATAGTACTCAAGGCCAGCTTCCTATCTACAGCCCACTGTAGGAAGTCCAAAATCCTCCCTATCACGTACTTACGTGGATGCCATTTCTTGGCCTCACACCACGTAATGTACGCTTTCCAGATCCTATAATAGATCTGCCTGGATACCGGCTTCCTGGCATTGATCATGGTAGATACCACAGAATTAGAGAGCCCTCTCTTTTTCAGAATGTGGGCTTCAATAGCCAGGCCGTCAAACCTAGGGCTGGTAAAGAAGGGTGGTATATCGGTCCCTGCGACAGCAGGTCCGGACGATGTGGGAGGGTCCAAGGACTCCTCACTGACATTTTTACAATCTCCGCGTACCATGCCCTTCGGGGCCACGCTGGAGCCACCAGAATCACTGGTTTCTTTTCTACCCTGATTCTGCGGAGTAATCGCGGTAACAATTGTGGCGGTGGGAATGCATATATCAGCTTGAACTGATCCCAAGGGAACACTAGGGCATCCGAGCCGCAAGCTAGAGGATCCCTTGTGCGAGACACAAATCTGTCCACCTTTGCGTTGAATCTGGATGCTAGCAGATCTACATCCGGTGTTCCCCACCGCTGGCATATTGCCTGGAAAACCTCGGGGTGAAGAGACCATTCCCCCGGGCATAATTGTTGGCGACTTAAAAAGTCCGCTCTCCAATTTTCCACTCCTGGGATGAAAACCGCGGATATGGCTGGGACATATTTTTCTGCCCACTCCAGGATGCAATTTGCTTCCCTCTGGGCTGCACGACTCCTGGTGCCACCCTGGTGATTGATATATGCCACTGCTGTGGCATTGTCTGATTGAATTCTGACAGGGGACCCTTGGAGTTTGGATGTCCATGCTACTAGGGCATACTGGGCTGCTCGTATCTCTAAGAGATTGATGGGCAGGGCCTTTTCTGCTTCTGACCACTTGCCCTGGAGAGACCATTGCTCCAGTACTGCCCCCCAGCCTATGAGGCTGGCATCTGTAGTGACTACCTTCCAAGAAACCGGACTGAAGGGTTTCCCTTTTTCCAGATTCTGGGGCACCAACCACCAATGGAGGCTCTTGCGAACGGAAGGGGACAGGGACATTGGTAAGTCTAAAGCCTGAACTTTTTTGTTCCAGGCTGACAGTATGGCCCTTTGCAATTTCCTTGAATGGAATTGACCGTAGGGTACCGCTTCGAATGAAGCCACCATTTTTCCCAGCAGCCTCATGCAGAGGCGTATGGATGGTTTTCTTTTTGTACCCACTAAGTGGGTCAAATCTTTTAAAGACGACACCTTCTCTGGAGGTAAGAAAATCTTTCTCTGATTTGAATCCAGCCTTAGCCCTAAGTATTCCAGACTTTTGACTGGTCTTAGAGCTGACTTGTCCCGGTTGATAATCCAACCGTGATATTCCAGATACTTGATTGTCTTGTGAATAGCTACTTCCAGCTTTTCCACTGAGTGGTCTATTAGTAGCAGGTCGTCTAGATATGCCATTATCGTTACACCCTGTGTTCTTAGATTGGCCAATAATGGGGCCAGAATTTTTGTGAACACTCGTGGTGCTGTGGCCAGACCGAAAGGTAAGGCTCTGAACTGAAAATGGCGCCCTTCTACTGCAAAGCGTAGAAATTTCTGGTGGGCCGGAAAGATGGGAATATGCAGATAAGCATCCCTTATGTCGATCGAGGCTAACCATTCCTGCCCTTGTAGGGCGGTGGCCACCGATCGGATCGACTCCATCCGAAAAGTCCTGATATTTAGGAACTTGTTTAGCCCTTTTAGATTTAATATGGGCCTCACGTCCCCATTTGGTTTGGGGACTGTGAAAAGGTTAGAGTAAAACCCGAATCCGCTTTCTTCCAGGGGAACCTTCATGATTACACCTTGGAGCAATAGTTGTTCTAGTGCCAGAAGGAGGGATCCTCTCTTCTGGGGATCTCTTGGCACGTTTGACCTCATAAATTGGGCAGGAGGAGTGCCTTTTAACTCCAGCTTGTATCCCAGACTTACTGCGGAGAGCACCCATCTGTCTCTGATGGTGTCCCGCCAGGTCTCTGTGAACAACTGAAGTCTTCCCCCCACCCGATTGAGTGGGGGCAACGCTTCATGCCTTGGGGGGAGGTTTTGTACCTCTCTTGATCCAGGGCTTCTTGTTACCCTGTGATTGTCCCTGATTTCTGCCCCCTGAATTTGACCGCGGAGGCCGTCGGAACTGCTTCACAGCCGATGTGCCCGGGACTGGAGAAGTAGGCCTCTTAAAAGAAGGACTTCTACCCTTGTTCTTAACCGGTAAGAGTGAACTTTTACCGGCAGAAATTTTCTGGATATATTTGTCCAGATCTTCTCCAAATAAGCGTTCTCCATGAAATGGGAAGCTAACCAGCAGTTTTTTACAGGGAGCTTCAGCAGACCAGTTTTTGAGCCACAGAAGCCTACGCATATGTACTATAGACAGCGTAAAGCGGGAGGCCTGTTGGATTGTATCCTTTATGGCGTCCACCGCAAAACACAAGGCTCTAGGCAGGTCAGCTAGGGCAAGAGCCTGCTGATCTGGTAAGTCCCTTAAGACTTGTTTCAACTGATCTTTCACTGCTTGGCAGACTCCAATCGCTGCTACCGCAGGTTGTGTCACCATGCTTGCTGTAGAGAAAGCAGATTTTAGTAAAGACTCCAATTTTTTATCTATTGGGTCTTTGAACATTGGAACATTATCTACTGGACATGTCAGTGATTTGTTCACAGAAGAGATGGCTGCGTCCACTGTAGGGACCCTCCATTTTTTTATGAACTTATCCTCCATGGGATAGATCACCGGAAATCTCTTGGGGGGAGCAAATATTTTATCAGGATGCTCCCAATCCTGGTAAATAAGCCCTTCTAATAAAGGGTGGATTGGGAAGGAACAGACAGCCTGGGGAGCTTTTAGCGACCCCAGCGAGGAAACCGTAGTGGATGGTGGTTCCGCCAGAGGCATTTTAAATGCTGATCGGACCATGTTAGTCAGAGACTGAACCCATAATCTTTCAGCCTGAGATGCTGAGAAAGGTTCTTCCACTGTTGATTCCTCCATAACTGAATCAACCTCATCCTGATCCCCTTCAGGTAGGTCGATCTCTGTGTGGGACTGTTCCTCCACTAACAGGCACTCTGAAGGAGGAGACGGAGATCGGACGCGCTTTCCCTGTGACAGGGAAGCAGCGATCAATGCTGTTAATCTCTCTTCCAATCCTCCCAGAGTTGAGGATAAAACCTCCTCTGTTATATATACAGGAGCAGGTGGACTGGGGGCAGCCACAGCACCAGGCACTCCTGCGGGGTTTCTACGGCTACTGACCTCTGAATTCTCAGGGGAGATTGGTGCAGTACAAGCATGCCCAATATCCTCAGAGCCCGATGGAGACCCCTTTGGCTTCCTGGAAGACCTATTTCCGGAGCGTCTGGACGACATATCCTTTAAGCACAAAGCTGAGGTATTCCCGTCGTCATACACCAATTTTTGCTGGTAATAGTCTAACACAGTTGCTGCTATATACCAGCTGGTGTCCACTAAAGTGCCTTTCTATGGGGATGCCTGCATCAACCGCCTCTGTGTGCCACTGTTTGTTGCTAGCTCTGTTTGCATCCAGCTGACACTTGTACTGTGTCTTTATACAAGCTGGGATGCCTGCACATGCGCAGAAGCGCCGTGGCGCGCATCGAGCGTCATCCACCCGCCCCGCCCCGCCCCTTTTTTTTCATAGGAGGCGCGTGCACGCGCCTGCGTGCGCCCGTGCGCCATTGGCGCCCTTTTCGAAATCAAACAGGGACTAGGAGCCAGGGCCCTTTTTGCCGGAGGGCCTGTGCGGTGGATGAGCACAGCAACAGGGCAGAGGAAGTGGATTCCCACAGAGAAACTTACCAACTGCCTGGATCTTTTGACTTGAGAAAACCAAAGATCCACATGACAAGAAAAAATGGACTACAGCGGCCTCTAGTGGTTTAACACAGGTACCGCGGTCCTTTTTTTTTTTTTTTTTCTTGACTACTATTAAAATTTTTACATTTTCAGTAGTTACAGGCATACACAGATATTAGCGGGAATACCGTTAGGTAACAGACAGAAAGACAAATTAGGCTTGGGGGTCCCCCAATAGAACCAAGTTCCTGGGGGCCCCCACTTACCTGATCCCCGCCGCAGGACTTTGTTTGGTCCACAGAAGCCCAAACTTCACCTATCACGGCAGGCATTGTAATTAAACCTTCAGGGACCGGGTTCCCAAGGATTCCACTCCCCTGGACCTGTATAGCACCCTGCACAGACAACATCTTGGTCGTGGGTATGACCAGAGCTCTGGATCCCAGGGTCCAGCCCTCCTAAGAGAGGCATTACAGGCAAAACCTTGCTCTTCTGCTGCAAGGCCCGGGTACCGACCGTTTAGCTATGAAGCTTTTTTGGTGGGATCCGGAACAGCTTACTAAGGCCCAAAAGAACCTGTACGCAAGCCCAGTGAAAACACATGTTACTCTTTGGCCAACCCCTTAGACACTGGCAAAAAACTGAGGTGCTCCCGGATGGGAGGGGCTTATATAGGGGAGGGTACTTCCGGTTTGGAAGTGGCCAGTGCCAGCACCTGAAGGTAATCTATATAACCCATTAGTAATGACTAAGTCGCTCTGTGTCCCGTGATGTACGAAAAAGAAAATTATATTGACCACATACAAGGTACTTTTTACCACTTTCAACCAACTTTCAGGGCCAGTTCACACCATAGAAACGCAGTCTGGATGCGTTCCGGATGCTTTTCTGTATGCGCATTTTTGACGTGTTTTCCATGCGTTCCAGTGCATTTTTGATGCATTCCAGTGCATTTTTCCCCCATCTTTTGTCTTCACTTTTAACCACTTGTCCCCCGCCCACTGTCAATTGACGGCGGGCGGAGGATACTCTCGTTCTGGGAGGGCGTCATATGACGTCCTCCCTTTAAAACGAGCTAGGAGGCGCGCGCGCGCCCGGCGCGTTCACAAGGCCCCGGTGCGCGTGCCCGGCGGCCGCGATTGCTGCCGGGCACCCGCGATTGCCCGGGAAACGAGCAGGAAAGTGGATCTCTGTGTGTAAACACAGAGATCCACGTCCTGTGAGGGAGAGGGGACCGATGGTGTGTCTCTTGTACATAGGGACAACCATCGGTCACCTCCCCCAGTCAGTCCCCTCCCCCCACAGTAAGAACACTTTGAGGGAACATATTTAACCCCTTCCCGCCCCCTAGTGGTTAACCCCTTCCCTGCCAATCACATTTATACAGTAATCAATGCATTTTTATAGCAGGGATCGCTGTATAAATGTGAATGGTCCCAAAAATGTGTCAAAAGTGTCCGATGTGTCTGCCGCAATATCGCAGTCACAATAAAAAATCGCAGATCGCCGCCATTACTAATAAAAAAATAAAAATGCTATAAATCTATCCCCTATTTTGTAGACACTATAACTTTTGCGCAAACCAATCAATACGCGCTGATTGCGATTTTTTTTTTTTACCAAAAATATGTAGAAGAATACGTATCGGCCTAAACTGAGGAAAATTTTATTAAAAAAAAAAAATGGGTATTTATTAAAGCAAAAAGTAAAAAATAGTGTTTTTTTTCCAAACTGGACGCTCTTCTTTTGTTTATAGCGCAAAAAATAAAAACCGCAGAGGTGATCAAATACCACCAAAAGAAAGCTCTATTTGTGGGAAACAAAGGACACAAATTTCGTTTGGGAGCCACGTCGCACGACCACGCAATTGTCATTCAAAGTGTGACAACGCTGAAAGCTGAAAAATGGCTTGGGCAGGAAGGGGGTTTTCGTGCACAGTAGAGAAGTGGTTAAATAAGGACATATGTGTTCCAATGCATTTTTTTGTGCATTTACTGTATGTGCGCTCTAGTGTGTTTTTGATGCATTTAACCACGTTATTTCAGTGCATAAAAAATGCAGCATGTTCTACTTTTTTTTTCTGGAACTGGAACGCACTGGAACAGACTTCACTGGTCTTAACTATGCCATTGAATACCATATAACCTACTATTCATGCGTTTTTGATACAGAAAAAAAAAAACACACTGGACTGCATGTGGTGTGAATTGGCCATTAAACCCCAAGAAGCAACAAATGATCAAGGCGACATATCACTAAAAATGTAGATCCTTTCACAGTGTTTTGTTATTTTTGCAACTAAAAGATGAGTGAAAGTATTATTATTATTATACAGGATTTATATAGCGCCAACAGTTTACGCAGTGCTTTTCAATATAAAAGGGAGACAATACAGTTACAATACAATAAAATACAAGAGGATTAAGAGGGCCCTGCTCAGAAGAGTTTACAATCTAATAGGGTGGGGCAGGTGGTACAAAAGGTTGTAACTGTGGGGAATGAGCTGATGGAACTGGTAAAAGATTAGTTCGAGACGTGATAGGCTTCCCTGAAAAGGTGAGTTTTCAGAGATCGCCTGAAGGTAGCAAGAGTAGGGGATAGCCGGACAGGTTGAGGTAGCAAGTTCCAGAGGATGGGAGAGGCTCTGGAGAAATCCTGGAGACGAGCATGGGAGGAGGAGACGAGAGAGCTTGACAGTAGGAGGTCTTGAGAACAGCGGAGAGGGCGGTTTGGGATATGTTTGGAGACAAGATTGGTGATGTAGCTCGAAGCAGAGTTGTGGAATGCTTTGTAGGTTGTGGTTAGTATTTTGAATTTAATTCGCTGGGTGATCGGGAGCCAGTGTAGGGATTGGAGGAGAGGGTTGGCAGACACTGAGCGGTTGGTAAGGTGGATAAGTCTGGCAGCAGCATTCATGATAGACTGAAGAGGGGATAGCCTATGGAGAGGCAGGCCAATAAGAAAGGAGAGTTGCAATAGTCAAGGCGAGAGATAACAAGGGAGTGAATGAGGAGTTTGGTGGTTTCATTTGTTAAAAAGGGGCGAATTTTAGAGATGTTACGGAGGTGTTTTCTACAAACTTTTGACAGCGATTGAACTTGAGGCTGAAATGACAAGTCAGAGTCTATGATTACACCTAGTACCCTGGCGTGAGGGGAAGGACTGATGGTTGCATTGTTGATTTTGATTGAAAAGTCATGAAGGGGGCACGGGCAGGGGGAATATTAGTAACTCACTTTTACAGAGATTTAGTTTAAGGAAGTGGTACGACATCCATGCTGAGATGTCAGTTAGTAAGTTAGTAATGCGAGAGGAGACTGAAGGAGTGAGGTGAGGAGTAGACAGATAGATTTGGGTGTCATTGGCGTATAGGTGGTATTGAAAGCCGTGGACGGTTATCAAGTGACCAAGGGAGGAGGTGTAGATAGAGAAGAGAAGTGGTCCAAGAACAGAGCCTTGGGGGACCCCCACAGAAAGGGGCAATGGAGAGGAGGAGACAGAGTTGAAGGTAACACTGAAGGAGTGCTGTGATAGATAGGCAGAGAACTAGGATAGAGCAGAATCTTGGAGGTCAAGGGAATGAAGTTTATTGAGAAGGGGCAGGTGGTCAACGGTATCAAAGCCTGCAGAGAGGTAAAGTAGAAGGAGTATAGAGTACTAAAGTAGCAGATATTGCCTGAAGATTCCCATGTGTGTAGCAACTTGTTCTGTGCAAGGCCACAGTGTTGGAGAGCCAACTAAGACACTCCAAAATATACTTTTTCTTTTACTATTCAGGATGCCATTGCATATTATCCAGCAGTAGAGATTTTTTTAACAACTTTGTCTTGGAGAAAACTTTTTCCTTATCTAATCAGTGTTTGAACCATTGCATGTGAAGCACTGTTTTATGGTGACGGGTCCCCTTTAAATTAACGAGAATTACATGACAGCCCTTGCCTTACTTCTTACATGGGCTCCCACTGTAACAGCTCAGCTGATATCATTGCATGACCGTGTCGGTTTTTAAAAAGTACAGCGAGGATCTGACACCTTTACACTATTCTACAATAGTCATATTGTATCTGCTTGTTGTTGTTGTGCACTGTAGGAATCAACTATGTAATTTTTTAGTTAGCACAAGACTGGACACATTTAGAACAGATGAGATGATCAATCTAAATGTATTTTAATCTAGATAAATAAACTGCAGCACATGCCATGTTATTTTCTTTGAGAAAAAAAAGATTTGTTTAGTCTAATGAAAGATGCAAATATTAGTTTAAAAGCAGTGAAAAGGTCGCAGTACTTTAAGATTTATTAACAACAGCATGTTGTATCTGATCAGAGAAACCCAAAATAAGGTTACAATAATCAGTATAATCTAGAAAAAAAATAGAAAATCTATGAAAGTGCACATGAAAGCTGTCATTTGATTGGATGTATAGGCCACAGGGACATACTCCTGTTAGGTGCACCGAGAATAATTTTACAATGCAACTCCTATGATACTATGACAGTCACCTCCTGTCCTAGGGATGCAATGTTAAATCTCAAAGAAGTGGGGAAAACTGCCACTATAGACAGTTTTCAAGGGAACGGTTGTCCCCATTGAAGCATTTCTACATTCAATTGTCACTATTTGTCACTCTCCATCTCAATGACTCACCACAGTGTCTCATAGAAAAAATAGTGAGGGTAAATCCCGCAGCAAAAACCTGACGTGTTCTAATCCTTCCCTAAGCAAAAACGGATTGGGCTTTAAATCTACTTTAATAACTGTTAAAATATCAACCATATTACATTGTTTTCAATGAATTAACAAACCTGTAGTGTGAAGAGAAACAGTAACGTTTTTGAAAAGGACCCAGAGACACATTAGGGCAGAATGGGTTGTAGCGGCCTCACCCCTCTCACCCCTTCTTCTTCTCAGCTTGTTGTCTTGTCTAGGGGGATCAGGGAGGAGGGATGCGGTACACTACGGCCTATGTCCTCTTATTTTTAGAGGTGAAAGCCAACACCTGTTTACCTTCGGGCTGTGTGCATAACCCAGAGCCAAGTCCGTTCTGCAGATGACCCCCCTTTGTTCCCAGTAACTGGAATTCCACACCACTGAAAAGGTCCAACTCTTATTTATTCTCTGACAGCAATAAATCGTCCTTTAACAGCAGACAGGTGGTGACCCAAAGAACAGTTCAGTACAAGTGGGAAGTAGGTCAAGGCACAATTCTCAAATAGAACTAACCATTGTAGTGTCACCAATGGTTATTACACACAGCCGCTGCCACCGACCATGTAGAACAGGAACAGAATTACCTTCGCTAAGTGCAGCCCCTATCAGAGGGAAGACATCCTTCCAAGAGAGTTACCTTCACCAGTAATGCTGCACCGGACTGTTCGGAGGGGTTACGCTCCCTGGCCTCCTCGTCTCAGATTCAGGCACCCAACACCTTAGGGCCCCTCGGACTCTTCCACCCCTGCGGAACCCAGTCGAAGGTACTTGGCCCCGGGCCTCGTCCATAATACCTCACCCCAGGCTGAAGGTGCCTGGGGTGGACTCCATCTCCCGCTCCGGCCAGGTCAAGGGCAGCTGGGTCCAGAACTCCGGAAAACACCGGCACCCAGGCTGAAGGTGCCTGGGCGCGACCGTGACCTCCGACTCTGAACCTCGTGTTGGGGGCGTCTCTCCCCTTTATCTCCTCTCCCGACAGGCACAGCAGGTTCCCTGCCCCGCCGTACGACTGCTGAAACAGGACAAAAAGGGAACAGCACTGTAGTGATGGTTCAATCCCGGCCCAGGGCGACAGCGCCACCCAGGGGCCACAGGGAACTGAACACCACTGGAGTCCTCCAAGTATAAAAAGGGTCCCAAATTCCCTAACAATCAGTGCATCTGGGTCATACTACCACCCAGATGCTCCCCCTAAATTTAAATACCCGCTACAGGGGCAATAGGCAAGGTGGCAGCTTTGGCCCTTCAGTCCCTTCTATTGACAAATATGGGCACAGGGAAGCAATATTATTTCCATTGTCTGTACTGGTGTGGCCCCATTAGATGCCTACTGCCTCAAGTACATTCTCCAATGACAGGCAGGTGTACAGCTTTGAGCAGTTGTGTTGATCCCTTGGTTTAATGCAGGAACATAAAATATCGACCCTAGGCTCCTGCCTTAGTTTGCTTTGTTGAGCTGTAACCTATATGACACCTAAAAGTACTTGTGGTTACAGAACAACAAGACACTAGGCAGAGCTTGAATGCCCTCTAGTAATGTCCAATGTCAATGAACTTTGTTAAATCTTTTTACAACAGTTCTATTATCTCAAACAACTCTCAGACAAACTATGTGTTTGATGGTTTAGATAAAATACATGGATGGAATTGGCTACATGGTGAACTGGAGTCTGTCAACAAATTAAGGGCTTGTGTTAATGGGCAAATTCAGTGTTTTTTTCAGGTGTATTCTTACATTTGACATCAGTTTGAGATGCTTTTGAGATCATTCAGTGTACATGGATAGGTTTATTTAACACACAACCTCATCCCCCATTGGCCAATTAAAAGGCTGAAAACCCAGCACTTAGGAGCCAGGAGAGACAATGACAGAGATCAATGAGGACAATGACAGAGGCCAGTATCGACCAACTAGCTAGAGGGTTGAAGTGAGTATTTTCCAGAGTTTAGTTCCGCTTTATCCTCCTTGTAAGCTGAATTAAGCTACCTTAATCTGCTTTTATATAATCAATGATTTACTGTATATACTCGAGTATAAGCCGAGGCACCTAATTTTACCACAAAAAATGGGAAAACGTATTGACTCGAGTATAAGCCTAAGGTGTCCATGTGCATGCCTCACTTTGCCTCACTGTGTCCATGTGCATGCCTCACTGTGTCCATGCCTCACTGTGCCCATGACTAGACTGACGTTTAACATGGGAGTCTATGGAAAGGGTGCCTGGATTTGAAAAATCTGTGCTCCCCGGCCGTAGGTCCTCCAGACAAAAAACTTTGCACACTTATATAGGAGAAATTGGGCTATGTGTGTGCCAAGTTTTGGGTCCAGGGGACCTACGACCGGCCCTTACCGGGTCCCCAAATTTATCAGAGAAATTACCGTTTAACATGGGAGTCTATGGAAGGGGTGCTCGGATTTGAAAAAACGGTGCTCCCCAGCCGTAGGTACCCCAGACAACAAACTTTGCACACTTGTAGAGGAAGAGTGAGGCTACATTTGTGCCAAGTTCGGCTGGTACTGGGTCCCCAAAATCCGGGAGATCAGGCGCAAAAACATGACTCGAGTATAAGCCATGGGGGGGCATTTTCAGCACAAAAAAATGTGCTGAAAGACTTGGCTTATACTCGAGTATATACGGTATATGGGGAGAGAAGCAGTTCTGATGCAAACAAAAGCCTTTCAACACAGGCCCTTGAGGCCTACATGTTACTATTTCACTGTACAATATGAACAATCAACATTTAATTTTTTTCAAAACTATGTAATATGAGAACTTACATAACCTACATAAGGACCTACATAAGCTATCTAATCAATTTTTACTAAATCAGGCAGTCCCTTGTAATGTGTGGTAGGTACACACGATCCGAAAATCGGATGAAAAATACCGCTTTCCACGCGATCATACGATAATCGGATCGTTAGTACAGAACTTTCGAGGGCCAATCATGACAGTTCATCCGATATTATTTTATCGGACATGCACGAAAAAGTTTCTAGTACAATACCAGATCAAATACACTACAACACATGATATCACTTCCGTACGAGAATTTTCAGAACTTTAGTAAACTCTTCAGGTTCGATAAACGACTAGCATGCAAAAAAAAAAACGGACGATCAGTTGTCCGATTTTCGGATTGTGTGTAAGGCGGAATTATGCAGACTTTCTCTTATCTGCATTGATGAGATTTTAGTTTTAGTCTATGTTTGTTCTTCAGTTATGTTAACAATTCCTCTTGATCACACATTATACTAAGATTTGTTTCATTAAATTTGCAGAGGGAGCTGGAGAATTTATGTTCTAATTGCAATCTATTTAATGTAAAACTCCAGCATAGTTTTTGGGCAGTATTACCTTTGGAATCATTTTGAACTGATATGTCCTGTTTCTTAAACAAGTTCAAGGTCAACAACTTGCTTAGTCTTCCCTTTTTTTGGGGATTAACCCTTAAATTTCTGGTTTAAACCAGTAATCCCTGTTATCTGACATGGTTTTATTGATAGCCAGGAGAAGGCAGTGGCTTCCTGAGCATCGTCCAGCAGCTGAGGAAGTCTGTACCTCACTAAGGGGTTTCTGCTTATGAGACCAAAGACGAACATCAAACCCTAATAGAGACGTGCCTAAAGAAGTGATCTTCCTTATTGCCCTTTGTATCCTCTTTAGATGGACATAGGATCTGACCCTAATGTTGTAATTACTTGCTACCTTTAGTTGCGCTCAAACCATAGTTGTTTTCTTATTTTTATCTCTCTCTTCTTTTATTGTTTCTGCTTTTTCTATTTTTTTTTCTTTATAGTCTTAGTTATTATAGTTGTTTTTAATTAATACTGATAGTCAGTCTTTTTCTACTGTTTTATTTTATATTATTATTTTAATAATTACATTTTTAATATTAAATTAAAAAAATAGACTGCAGAATTTTAGACACATGGGTCAGGAGACAAGCATGATGCTATTAGTTGGCCGCACACTGATTCCTCGTTTATTGCTAAAATTTACTTTCAAGCACTGTGCGATTCATGACTTAGTGACTAGAACTATTGGTATCACTCACATAATACCATGTGATTCATCATCCAGTGAATGGCACCATGTCACTGTCACTGCTATGAATGACACAGTTTCCAGAAATCATTCAGCTTCTTTAAGAAAAAGATAAACAGTCACACTAAGCGTACCCAGGGTTTCAATTTTTTAATTTTATTTTAACTGATGCAGTCTTTGTCTTAGCAGACAAAAGTAAATCTCTATGCAAACAGCACAAAAACACAGTTGATATATGATATATGGTTAGAGTTTTACCTGCCAGAACATTTGTAATTCTGTTCAGCCAGACTTGTGATTCCCATAACTCTGCCACACTGCACGGCCAGGCAGGTGACACACATATTTCTTTATTTAGCATTACAACTTCCTATGACAACATTCACAGGGGGCTGCCACTGGCGAGAATCTGTAGATTCTTCGTAGCCATTGGAAATGCTGCCTGCACACACTGTGTGTGAACAGCAGTGGCTGTCATATTTGTACTCTGTTAGCCAATTGCCAGCACCACTGCGGTTTGCATGTAACTACTCCTCTGAGTGATTACATGTGAAAAGAACCTCTGAATAACCCTGGATGCAGCCAGTGTGTGTCCATGGTCAGCATTTCTGTAGAGTTCTGGCTGCACACAAACTGGCAGCAGCTAGTCATCCAGATTGTATTCAGCCATATTACAGAGAGTTGCTGTGTCCAGAGGTGGCGTTTTGCTGTTTCTGAATGCAAAAAAATATTCATCCCTGGCCGCTTGTGTGAATGTAGCGGAAGTCAACTGTCTGCCTCCAACCTCATATTCATGGCCTGGAAATAATACAGGCATACCCCACTTTTAAGTACACAATGGGGCTTATTTACTAAAGCTGGAAAGTGCAAAATCAGGCTCATTTCTGCATAGAAACCAACGAGCTTCTAACCCCAGCTTGGTCAATTAAGCTTTAGTAATAAAACCTGGAACCTCATTGGTTTTTATGCAGAAGTGAGCCTGATTTTGCGCTTTCCAGCTTTAGTAAAAAAAAAAAACATTGTGTACTTAAAAGTGGGGTATGCCTGTACTGTTTATTTGTCAGTGAGCAAGAAACGTGTCCAGTGATCTTTTCTGGCTGGCTGGCAGAGGTGTGTACCTCAGAAGATTGGCTGATCAGAATTATACATTCCTATCGCTATATGTATTTTAACTGTTTGTTTAGCTGTTTGTCTGGAGTTTCACATTAGGTAATCAATTTCTTAATCATTAGGTTTTCATAAAACGGTAGGCAAGTGTGATGTAGTCCATATAATGGGTTTCAATGTTGCTTTAGGAGGCTTTCTCATTTCTGTGTCACTGGGATATGTCCTTTCTGTCCTGTAGCACAGTGGTCATCAAACTTGTCCTCAGGGCCCACTAACAGGCCAAGTTTTATGTATTACCTTGGGGAGATGCAGACTAGAATACTGCAATCACTGAGCAGGTGATGTATTTCAGTTATCTTGCAAACCTGGCCTGTTAGTGGGCCCTGAGGACAGGGTTGAAGACCACTGCTGTAGCACATCTGAGTATAATGGTCTGGTTCAGTTGACTGTGAACCCATACAAAAGTGTGGCGTTTTGGACTTTCCTTTGCCTTTCATTGATGCTTAAGTTGACTGTTTAGATATGGGCTAGAGGTATTAGTGGGAACGGAGATCTTACAGCAGACCTTCACCCATTGCATGAACCTGTTCTCATTTGCTTTCCCTCTCTTTTATAGAACTGGGACACATTCCCATTTAATGTTATTGGTAAAGTATAGTGCAGTTTTTGTGCTTCAAGGCACCACTTCCTGCTTTCCCGCCTAGGCAAGAATTTTATATCTAACCCCCCATACCCCCCATAGATGCCATACATTCCAAGGAGGCAGTTTTACTGGGATTGCATGTGTGCTGCAGGATTATGCACATGCACAGACAGGGCGCTCTGCTCTGCCAGGTGTCCAGGACCTGGTAGAGCCCCGACGGCATTGCACACATACACACTAGGGGTATCTCATGCAAGCACACAGAAATCACAGGGCTCCATTGTGTCCCAGATAACAGAATTAGCGGCATGCATGAGAACCTTGCCAGAATTTAAAAATGGCGGCACAGGAGAGCGGCAAGGGGAGGGTAACAAAGCGGGGTCAAGTTCTGCTTTAAACCAGCTCTGTAGTAGTAGATTTCCTAAGACATGGTTTAAGTGCAGTCTGGGTGACAACCATGGCTCCCTCTATAGATACATTGGAGTAAAGACAGTTATAGCTCTTGAGCAAGCATGCGTATGTGTACTGCATAAAATGTAGTACTGATATTATCAGTTGAAGCTGTTATTTTTTTATATTATGAAAGTGATCGGCCTGATGTAAATTAAGTTGTCTTGTGTGCTAAAGTGGAATTAAACTGCTCAGCAATAACCTTCCCCTCAGAAATCTTGATTGGCCAGCCTGGGATGACATAACTCCTGCGCATGCATATGGAAGTTAAAGTAGAACTATAGGCAACTTTTTTTAAGTTTTGGATAGAGTAGGGAGGATTATAACCCCCGTTTTTTTCCATCTGTGTCCCATTGGGGAGATTTATCTTCACTTTCTGTCCCATAGCCAAAACAGGAAAAGAGAAAAAATCCCTGCAGAACTCTACAGGGATTTTATCCCCTCTCAACTCTGTCCAAAACTAAAAAAAAAGGTTTTGCATTTTGCCTTGCGCCTATGTTCAAATTTAAAACCAGCATGTTGTAAATACTGTAGTTAATATAACCTCAGCTTTGCAAAAAAAAATTGGTGCATGCAGAGTAACCATGCTTGAATATGGTGCACAACAACCACCACGCGACATTGGTGGACCACACACTGTTGCCATCACCAATGTAAAATCAACTTTAATATAATAAGTAGAGAATTCACAACTTATAGTCATGCCTGTCGACCTCCATTTGAACATATTTCATTCTACTAAGAGCTTAATCATGGAGACATGAGTGGGCCGAAACATGCTGGAGCAGGAGTTGGACAGGTGAGACTATATGTTATGAATCCTCTCCCTATTATATTACAGCTAGTTCTGCATCAGTATGCGGCCTGTTCATTTCTACTTAACATGTGGCACAACTGAGTAGGGATGCACCCCCGAGGGTGCACCTGATAGGAGTTGGAGGTACTGGGAAAGAGGCAAGTGTGGCGCGTCATAGCTACTTGAATTCCATCACCATGTTTGTTATGCTAGCAGTCTATCTGACACAAGTAGAATTTGAAAAGCAAAAACTGATGTGTCATAATTAAATAATTACTTAGTTTAGAACATTGAGGGGTTGATTTACTAAAATTTGAGAGTGCAAAATCTGGTGCAGCTGTGCATTGTAGCCAATCAGCTTATTACTTGAGCCATTGATCCACTGGTCTGGTTACTACATATAATTCAAGCAGACCTTTTGTCTTTATCTGTTTGAAGCAAGAACGTATTTATTTGTATAGTGAACCTGGCATGGAATGTTAAGACAATGAATGGCCTGTAGAAATTGATTGTGATTTCATGCAATATTCTGTACACTTTATAATGTGCTTCTATCTGCCAGTAATGTAGTAAAACTGGAATAAGACAGTAGCCATGGTCCTATGCCATTCAAAGGGGATGAATGGGGTGCTATTTTAAAAAATTGCCTAAAATACTCATTGGATAAAATGTATGTACTGTCATTCTCCCAACAGGAGCAAGAAAACTGAAAATTGTTGCAAATACTTACTGTAATTTTCTTTTCCTGATGCCAATCCATGGCAATATACATGTGGTAGCATGCCGCCATGTTGGTGCCAGGAAATGACAGCTCATACACCTGCCCCATATATTTGTCATGGAAGGGTAACCTTTCCTATGCACTATGGCATTGTGATAAAGGGGTGTGGGCACATGACTTAATCAGAATAAAAATTTAGCACAAATTTGAAATGCTGCAAAATATTGCATATGTGCTAAAAGTGTATATCAACTATAGCCGTCCTTGGCTGTGGTCCAGGAGGAATGCATGGAAATACTAATACCGCATGTGATTTCCTGCATTGAAAATGACCCAACGCTCCCATACACCTGCAATGTTATAATATTGAATTCAATGAAGACATTTCTTGTTTATAGTGTACTTAAAAAAATATATAGTAGACAGTTCTGCAAATCTAAAGTTTCCCAACTATTTTGAAAACAAAAATTAAAGAAAATAAGAGAATATCTTTTTGTGCTGTAAATGAGTTTGTTAAAATTGTTCTTATTTCTTTCAATCTTGGGATTTACTCACATTTTGCACACTGTACAGCCAGATAGGTGACTCAGTTCCTAAGGAACAAAAGACAAAAAACTCTGTCATGTATTTATTGCTGTCTGTGTCACCAGTGGGGAGATTCAGCTCTCTATTTGTGACCATTTTTACCAAGAAAAAAAGAGAGGGGAAATCAAAAAAAAAAATTTGTTGGGGTGGGGGAGGGCTGGTGTGCAGAGTGGTAGGGGCTAATCCAGTGTTTATAGTACCCCGCCAGTGGCACATCTGTAGATGTTGCCAAAAATAGAGGTGTAGCCAAATGGTGGAAATGGCCAAAAAAGTAGGTGTTACTTAATGGTTTGTTGCTTGCCTTTCAGGGAAAAGAAGCAAGGAATAAGTTTGGCTATCATTAACAAAACGTCTGTAGAGAAATAAAAGACAAGAAGGCTAAGTTTACACGTTTCATCAAGAGCGGTAAAAACAGGATATTCACTCATGTTTTTACTGCCCCTCAGCATCCCCCCCCCCCCCTTTAAGCTGCAAAGGCAGCCAGAGAGGGTTGCATACTTTCCACGGCTGCGATGCTTTGCTTTACACTGCGGCAAGAGTTATACCCCCTGTTGTGTTCAATGGGCAGTACATTGAAGTACAACCTTCCTGCAGCACAGTGGTGTGGGCTTTTGAGGGTCAAATCAGGTGGTGAGGAGGCAACATAACGCTTCACTTCCCACCTGCCTGTCAAATGCCGTCTGAAAAGCAATTAATTGCAGAATGCTTTTCAGAGGGCACCATTCATTTAAATGAGCCCTAACATTCTGCGTTCATACAGCCAGTCAGAATCCCTTTCCTACAATAGAGTAGATTAAACAATAGAAAGAAGCAGATCTGAATCTGCTGTAAAGCAATAGTCGGTGCTGTCCATTCAGCCCTCGTCCCTCTCGAGGTTTTTACACAAGCTACTTTTTTAGTTTTCTAGACTTCCACTGCTATTTTTGGAATTCTCATTGTTAAGTTTGTGTGTAAGCGGCTATGTGGCTTTTTTTTTTTTTTTTTTTCTGACAAAAATTCCTGTGAACTTTCTCATACTCTTGTTACGGACAACATATTTTTTTTTACAATAGTTTGGGAAGGTTTCCAACAATCTGGAATGTGCTGTGTTACAATGTTTGTGCAGCTTTTAGGATTTATCAGTAAGGCAGTGCAGAAAGCATTGATGATGCACAAAGTGCAATAACTCTCAGCAACCAATCAGAAGTCCTCTTCTAAGAATCTGGTTGGTTGATATAGTTAAAGAGTTACTAAAGTCCAATTTATAAATTGTGTAAGTAGACAGGCTATTATAGCATAAATGACATGCAATGCCTCTTTTGAAAAAATAAATAAACCTACCTGCCTGCTCACAGTCCTCTCTGCAATGTACACTGTCTCACTGAGCTGCACATTTGCAGGAAACTTGCAGACATCTGGTCATTAGAGGGGTAAGTATTTGCGGCTTTATTTCTGCATTAAATCCCCTGCAGGTTAGGAAAATATTGAAGTGGGAGTAAAATCCCTTGTATGATTTTTACCTACAGGTAAGCCTATAATAAGGCGTACCTATAGGCACAGTAAATATCTCCTAAACGTGTACTGTTTAGGAGATATTTACTTAAAGGGGTTGCTCCACCGGAAAAAAAAAATTAAAAGCCAGCAGCTACAGCAGCTGCTGGCTTTTAATATTTGGACACTTACCTGTCCTGGAGTCCAGCGACGTCCGCAGCAGAGGACGAGCGACCGCTCGTCGCTCTGCTGCTCCCTCCGCCATCCTCGCTGAGGGAACCAGGAAGTGAAGCCCTGCGGCTTCATGCCCGGTTCCCTACGGCGCATGCGCGAGTCGCGCTGCGCCGTTCTGATTGGTGCTCCTGTGTTCTGGGAGCCGAGTGTCTCCCAGAACACCAAGGGAAGTCTGCGGGAAGTGACGTAACTCCCGCAGATTCCCGGAGACAGGACTCCCGGATGTGGGTGAAAATACCTGTCTTAGACAGGTATCTTCACCCCCCTCCCCCCTGAAAGGTGTCAATTGTGACACCGGAGGGGGGGAGGGTTCCAAATAGCAAAAGTTGCTATTTAGGGTGGAGCTCCACTTTAAGATGCATGTGCTCTGAAGGAACGGCATGCCCACGCCCATCCTTCAGAGTCATGTGCCATAAACATCGGCTCCGGCACGCATGCATGAGAGTGACGTCATCACGGCTCTGGTCACTCACACAGCCGGAGTACGCAAACCCAGAAGGAAGACCGGGTGAAGATGGAAGCACCTTCAGCAGTGACAGCGCTCCGCTGGAGGGCTTTGTTCTAAGGTAAGTTTCTGCTTTAAATATTTTATTGAATTTTATAATTATCAACAAAATTCCATTAACAGAGCATGTACAATAATATAATAGAAATAGATATTCCATTAACAAAACATGTACAATAGTATAGTAGAAAAAGGCGTAATCATTCAGGAAAGTAACTCTTATAAATGTAAATGAAAATACATAACCTAGCGGATTGTAGGATAAGATTATGTAACATGAAATGTCATAATCATAGCTTCATGGCAGCTATTTGATGACAAGTAATTGAAAAATTAAGTTGATTGAAATAATTTAATATAAGTATGTCATCTATGAAGAGAATAGAATAGAATGAACCTAAGGTAAGTTTCACATATTGGTATGCGATGCATACTAGCAAATTAGCATATTGCGACATTGAATTGCAGGTTTAGAGAAAAAAAAGCCAGCGGTTTACTACTGATTTTAGGATTAACAGAGACAGGTCCTACAGGGAATATTATCCCCAAAAGTTTGGAATATTTCTAAAACATCATAATGTATATATATATGTTTTCACTTTGAGAGTTATTATTATTATAGGTCATTATATAGCACCATCAATTTTTACAGTGCTTTACATGTACATTCATACCAGTCCCTGCCCTCAAGGAGCTTACAATCTAATGGTCCCTATCTTACATACTAGGGCCAATTTAGACAGGAATCAATTAACCTAGCAGTATGTTTTTGGAGCGTGGGAGGAAACCTACACAAGCACAGGGAGAACATGCAAACTCCATGCACATAGTGTTCTGCTCAGGAGTGAACCGATGACTCCGGTGCTGCAAGCTGTGTTGCCTCACTAGCTTTTAAATTATGCTCCAGTCATACCTGGACACGAAAATGTTTTATGTTTTCTAGCTTAGGCCCCTTTCACACTTATACGACTTGTCCTGCTACTTGGGACTGCAAAGTCGTATGACAAGTCGTTCCCCATGATTTCCGAAATCGTGGCAAAATCGCGCGACTTTGAAGTTGCGGTAGTGTGAAAGGGGCCTTAGGCCTCATGCACACTGCCTTTCTAAAAAGCTACTTCATCAGGCGTTTGAGCTTTTTTTTTTCTCTGCCTGTAAACTCCCTGCCATTTTAGCCTATGGCCCCTTTCACACGATCGCTTCCACATAACAGAATCTGCTTGCTCAGCGGAGGATCGCTCCGCTGATCCCCGCTGAACAGGTGGATGACAGGTCCGTGTCCGTTCCGCTATGCAAACAGTCCCGCTCTCCTCTATGGGGAAATCGGATAGAAACAGACCGCCTGTCCATTTCCATCTGATGCGATCCGACAGATGGAAACTAGGCCCACCTTCCGTCTGGTTTTGGCGGGCAGGATCGATCGAATGGCGGCGGGTGTCAGCGGACATTTACAGGCAGAAAAAAAAATACATCACTTGTGCATTCAGGAAAGGAGCTTTTGAGCATAAATACTCTCAAAAGCTGTGCATTAATTCTAGGCACAATAACCCGTGTTCCTGTACTAATGCTTCTAATGGCCAGAATGCATTAACGCCAGATGTGGTAACGTGCATTAATGCAACTTTTTTCCACATGTTTGATGCTGCAAACTCCTGTAGGAAAAATGTTTTTAACCTCTTCACGCGGACCGCCTTCCAGCCCATTAGGATTTCAAAAAGCCAGGAGGCAGAGGTCTGCATTTGGGTCATGTGATTGCTGTGATTGGCTCTCACAGCGGTCACATGATGGGAAAGCTCCCAATCGCAAGTATGCATTGGGAGCTTACCGGTCCCCGCCGGTTACTGTGCTGGGAGCACGCAGGGAGCAAGGTAAGTTGTAAACACAGTGTCGCATACAGGCCTTTTTTCTCAGAAAATAGGTACAGGAATTCAACCAGAACCCCCTCACACACACACACACACCCTCCAAACCACATCAAGTAGTGGGTATGATGAAATAATACTAATAGTGGGAGGGTCTTAAAGGGGCAATAAATACCAGGAGTGCGTTACACACAGAGTGCAGAGTTTAGAGTTGCGCTACATACATAGTGCAGAGTTCAGGGGTGCGCTACACACAGAAAGCAGAGCCTTCTTCTACAGCTACTTACTTCTGCATCCTTCATCCACATCTCACCTTCACCCCTCTTCTTCCCTAGTACCTCCCTGCACACTATAGGTGGCTCTGCCTCGCTCATTTTCAGGGAGATCATCCAGTGGGGGAGTCAGCATCTGCACTGCATCCCAGGCACCTACATCTCCCAGGTCCCCATCCTGCACTCAGTGGGAGCCTCTCAGGAGATCAGATCTATGGGAGCTGTTGGAAGACAAGCTGTCACTTGTAAACACAGAAGCCGGACTTCTGTGTTTCAAGTGATAGTGGTGAGCAGGGGGAGAAGGGCCTCAGCCAAAGCTGGTGGAACTGAGTTCCACCAAGTTCGAGCTGAAAAAAAACCCTGATTGCATATATGCAGCCACTTGGCGTCAAAGCCCACCCACCTAGACAGCCGGCGTCAAGAGGTTAAACTTACAGTGTGCACGAGGCCTTCAAGTGTATGTAAAACCAAACACTGAACTCATTTGCTCCCTTTTGGTCTGTTATATATAAAATTTAACATGGTTGTAAAGGCATCATTTTTTTTTCTATAATAATGAACATATTATACTTGTAACTTACCTGCTTTGTGGAATAGTATTACCTCCTCGCCGACTTTCAATACTTATCAATTGCCCCCAACCACTGGGCTAGGAGGAATGTACTGGGTGTACTTAGGGTTTGACATGCTCTATATTGAACTGGGTGACCCAGCCTTGCAGACAGCATTCTGGATGCATTATCCCAGTTATTTCAATGGCCATATGGATTCAGAGTGAAAGAAGGCTGGAATACCATGCTGTACTACAATTCACTCACCGAGTGTACTTGTTGCCTAAATTTGTTCCATAAGAGTAAATAAAAGTCATATTTTTCGGGATGGCATTTGTGAACATACAGGTGGTCCTGAGTTTTTTCTTCAATACAAGATTCTTTTTTTTGGAATGCAAAAAAGATGTAATGTGCCAGCACCGTGTGACTGCTGGTGTGCTGTCGGTGTTTTGCAGCACGTGTTTCTAGCTCAGCACACTCCAGTGTTCCAGATGTTCTGAGCACATTGCATTCATGTGAGCATTGTTCCATGCCGCTCAGCAAATCCACTCATGTTGTTTTCATTTAGTGAGTATTAGGCTTTGTGGGTGCTTTGATCTTGACAAGGCTGCATAACAGGTGAACAAAGTTCCCTGCTAATCTCTCTTCTAATGAACAATTATGTACATTTGTATTGTGCTACATCACTACACGCTGTATGAGTCATCTGAACGGATCCACCGGACTATTCTACCGCACTTGTTTATCAAACTGAAATCATGGATTATTGGCCATGGCAACCAATTAGATGATTGTAATAAAAAGAGAGTAACTGATCGGATCTGAGTGGAACCGTCATATGTCAGGAAAGAACACTGTTGCCGGGCAGACAAAAGTAATTGTTTTATGTTTTTCATTCAGATTGTCATTGCTAAGTAATCAGCAGTGGAAAATAAGCACATGTGGTGCCTCTTTTTTTCTAAACTTCTGACAAGAGGAATGTTCATTTAGGACACTGTTCTGCACCCAGACACTATAGATGGCATAGGGGTTGATTTAAAGGCAAATAGACTGTTTGCACTCTGCAAGTGCAGTTGCTCCTGAGGTTAGTAAATGACTTCCATCATCCAATCATGTGCAAGCAAAATGCACATAATTTGGTATTCTTTGCTAATGAAGATTTACCGTATATACTCGAGTATAAGCCGACTCGAGTATAAGCCGAGGTACTTAATGTTGCCACAAAAAACTGGGAAAACTTACTGACTCGAGTATAAGCCGAGGGTCAACAATGCCTCACTGTTCCCATCCTTACTGTTCCTATCCTCACTGTTCCCATCCTCACTGTTTCCTATCCTCGCTGTTTCCTATCCTCACTGTTTCCTATCCTCACTGTTTCCTATCCTCACTGTTTCCTATCCTCACTGTTTCCTAACCTCACTGTTTCCTATCCTCACTGTTTCCTATCCTCACTGTTTCCTATCCTCACTGTTTCCTATCCTCACTGTTTCCTAACCTCACTGTTTCCTATCCTCACTGTTTCCTATCCTCACTGTTTCCTATCCTCACTGTTTCCTATCCTCACTGTTTCCTATCCTCACTGTTCCCTAGCTCGCTGTTCCCTAGCTCACTATTTCCTATCCTCACTGTTTCCTATCCTCGCTGTTTCCTATCCTCACTGTTTCCTATCCTCGCTGTTTCCTATCCTCACTGTTTCCTATCCTCACTGTTTCCTATCCTCACTGTTTCCTAACCTCACTGTTTCCTATCCTCACTGTTTCCTATCCTCACTGTTTCCTATCCTCGCTGTTTCCTATCCTCACTGTTTCCTATCCTCACTGTTTCCTATCCTCACTGTTTCCTATCCTCACTGTTCCCTAGCTCGCTGTTCCCTAGCTCACTATTTCCTATCCTCACTGTTTCCTATCCTCGCTGTTTCCTATCCTCACTGTTTCCTATCCTCGCTGTTTCCTATCCTCACTGTTTCCTATCCTCACTGTTTCCTATCCTCACTGTTTCCTAACCTCACTGTTTCCTATCCTCACTGTTTCCTATCCTCACTGTTTCCTATCCTCGCTGTTTCCTATCCTCACTGTTTCCTATCCTCACTGTTTCCTATCCTCACTGTTTCCTAACCTCACTGTTTCCTATCCTCACTGTTTCCTATCCTCACTGTTCCCTAGCTCGCTGTTCCCTAGCTCACTATTTCCTATCCTCACTGTTTCCTATCCTCGCTGTTTCCTATCCTCACTGTTTCCTATCCTCGCTGTTTCCTATCCTCACTGTTTCCTATCCTCACTGTTTCCTATCCTCACTGTTTCCTAACCTCACTGTTTCCTATCCTCACTGTTTCCTATCCTCACTGTTTCCTATCCTCGCTGTTTCCTATCCTCACTGTTTCCTATCCTCACTGTTTCCTATCCTCACTGTTTCCTAACCTCACTGTTTCCTATCCTCACTGTTTCCTATCCTCACTGTTTCCTATCCTCACTGTTTCCTATCCTCACTGTTTCCTATCCTCACTGTTTCCTATCCTCACTGTTCCCTAGCTCGCTGTTCCCTAGCTCACTATTTCCTATCCTCACTGTTTCCTATCCTCGCTGTTTCCTATCCTCACTGTTTCCTATCCTCGCTGTTTCCTATCCTCACTGTTTCCTATCCTCACTGTTTCCTATCCTCACTGTTTCCTAACCTCACTGTTTCCTATCCTCACTGTTTCCTATCCTCACTGTTTCCTATCCTCGCTGTTTCCTATCCTCACTGTTTCCTATCCTCACTGTTTCCTATCCTCACTGTTTCCTATCCTCACTGTTCCCTAGCTCGCTGTTCCCTAGCTCACTATTTCCTATCCTCACTGTTTCCTATCCTCGCTGTTTCCTATCCTCACTGTTTCCTATCCTCGCTGTTTCCTATCCTCACTGTTTCCTATCCTCACTGTTTCCTATCCTCACTGTTTCCTAACCTCACTGTTTCCTATCCTCACTGTTTCCTATCCTCACTGTTTCCTATCCTCGCTGTTTCCTATCCTCACTGTTTCCTATCCTCACTGTTTCCTATCCTCACTGTTTCCTAACCTCACTGTTTCCTATCCTCACTGTTTCCTATCCTCACTGTTCCCTAGCTCGCTGTTCCCTAGCTCACTGTTTCCTATCCTATAATTTTACATTGGAAATAGTACCTGTAAAGAAGTTGCGGCTGCGGCGTCCATCGTTCAAATTCCGCGGTCTCTTCCTGTTCCTTCCGTGATAGGCGATTCTCATCAGACACTCTCCGCCTATCACGATCATTCTCTCATCCTCAGTTTCCCAGCAGACACTGTGTTGGGTGTTCCGCCAATCACAGACGTCTGCTGGGAAACTGAGGATGAGAGAATGATCGTGATAGGCGGAGAGTGTCTGATGAGAATCCCCTATCACGGAAGGAACAGGAAGAGACCGCGGAATTTGAACGATGGATGCTGCAGCCGCAACTTCTTTACAGGTACTATTTCCAATGTAAAAATTTCGCTGACTCGAGTATAAGCCGAGGGGGGGGACTTTCAGCCCAAAAAAAAGGGCTGAAAATCTCGGCTTATACTCGAGTATATACGGTACCTAATTTTCTAAGCTCTGGAGCAACTGTACTTGCATAGTGGAACTGCACTCTGCAAAGTGCACAGTCTATTTGAGTTTAGTAAATCCACCCCATATTGAGCATAGCCAAAAGTAAACGTATCAATGTTACAATGTATGTTACATTGTAACATTTTCACTGGCTGAACTATGAAACATATTGCTTTGAATATTGAACTGCTACATGACAGACAGATCTTTTGTTGGAGAGAAATTTTCATTAAAGTGGAACTCCACCTGAAAAGGGAAGATCCGCTTTAAGTCGTCTCCAATCCCCCCCCCCCCCATGTTTGGCATGCTATTTTTTTTTTAGGGGGAACAGATGCTGGTTTTGACAGGTACCCACTCCCACTACAGTTGGGATAGCAGAGACGATCCAAGCAAAGTTCCCCCTCCCCTTCCCTCTCCCCTGCAGTCTTCTGGGACATGTCACAGGTCCTGGAAGACTGCAGGACCATTCACCAAGCACAGTGCATGCTCAGTGGGCAGCTGGCTATAAAACTGAAAGCTGCATAATTGGCTGCCCACAGTTGAGATGCTGGCATCAGGAACCCAAAGGCTAGTGAAGAACTAGTCTGGGTGAGAACGGCACTGGATCCTTAGACAGGTAAGTGTTAGGATTTGTATCTGTTGCCTTTAAAGTGATTGTAAAGGCAGAATGTTTTTTATCTTAATGCATTGTATGTATTAAGATAAAAAGCCTTCTGTATGCAGCAGCCCCCCCTCAGCCCCCCCCCCCAATACTTATCTGAGGTCCATCTAGATCCAGCTGTGTTGTAGGAATGTCTCAGCTGCCTGGGACTCCCCTCCTCATTGGCTGAGACAGCAGTGTGGCGCCATTGGCTCCTGCTGCTGTCAATAAAAGTCAGTCAGCCAATGAGAAGAGAAAGGGGGCCGGGCAGCCCGGGCTGCGCTTCTGTGTCTAAATGGACACAGGGAGCAGTGACTCGGCTCGGGTGTCCTCATAGCAAGCTGCTTGCTGTGGGGATAGTCAACAGGAGGGAGGGGCCAGGAGGACCAAAGAGGGACCCGAGAAGAGCAGTTCTAAGCTGAGCATCACAGCCACATTTTTTACTGGCAACCTTTTCCTGGAACTGGCATTTACTCCCAGGAGAAAAGTGCCCATTTTTTACTGGCTGCCAGTAAAATTTCTGACAGTTGGCAACACTGATCCCTATCATTCATCAAATTTACAGGCAAGGCATTTGAGATTTGCCAGTGCTCACTGGTCACTATAAGCTTCAGTAATACTTTTTGTCTCATTGTCCTCTTTACAGAACAAGGCTGTTCTCACACTCTTTTACACACACTGGCAAGCAGCAGGAGTCAAGCAGGGTGGATTCTAGGGTCTGCTAAGCTGGTCATACATGGATTAAAATTTGAATCCATGTTTGGGCAGGGTAGTTGTACAGAAGTAGATCTACTGCTCAACCGGATATTTGCCACTTGATTAGCGCCACTGGCTAAAACCGGCAGCTATGATCAGTGTATTCTGACAGCAGGGAAGTTTCCCGCTATCAGAATACAAATGTACAGTGGGAGGATTCCCCCATCCACATCAAGTCATTTAAAAAAAAAAAAAAAAAAGAATCATCTATGGAATGCCTTAGTCATATTGGTTGAACTGGAAGAAATGGGGAGTTACATTTTAGGCTGGTTTACTGCTCCCCCTGTGTGTGGGTGTGGTACTGCAATCCTCCTCACCAAAGCATCCAGAATCCAAATATTTTCTGGAAATGTGACCATCTTAAAGCCAATATCCAAAAACTTTAAATGATTGGTTTATAATTAAATATATATATATATATATATATATATATATATATAAAAATTTATTTTTTGGTGGCATCTAGTGGAGAGATTTTTTCCCAACATATGTCCCACTGATATTTTTACTAGACAGGAAGTGAGGAAAAATCTGCAACAGGGACACAGACAGAAATAACAAATGTAACAGGGGTTTTGAGGCCAGTTCACACCTGAAGAAGGAACAAGAAACCCACGTTCCGTGCGCTTTTCCCACACCGCGCTCAAAGTGCACTGCAATTGCAATCAGCAGAGAGTGTCAATGTTAAGGTAATGACACCCTAACCACAGGTTTCAAATGCTGTGTGTTTGCCCACACTGGATTGCATGGTAGAGAAGTACCATGAGATGCGGTTGCAGTGAGTTTCTAAAAGTAGTGTGGGCTGAAATCATACCGCACAGAACTGCATGTGAATCGCACAGGAATGCACAGTGGCAATAACAATTGGCATATATTTTCCAGCTCATTGACTCAGAAACAGTAATAAGCTTGGGTATGTTTTGACTGGGACCTGAACCGGTGTGCAAGCCTGCCAAGAAGCTGTCATCTGTATGTGCCAATCATCTGCAGCTGGGGCATTCCCCACCCCGCAGCTGTAGGTTTTCGTGCCCCTTGTATATGGGCAGCTGTGGGGCTAGAAATACCCTGGTATAATATACCCTGGTTGCAGATAATTGACCTGTATGGGTGACACCTTCCAGGCAGGCTTCCACCTGTGGGTTCAGACCCTAGACTGAACATGTCCAAGCTCATTACTACTCAAGAAGTACTTAAGCCACTGGACCAGCATGACAGCATTTCAGCAACAGTAGCCTGCATGCTTCTTCAGTACAAATTTATTTAACTTTATTATAGCCTTAGGATCCTGAGAAGGTTACAAAATGTGTTGTAGTATTTATGATATAGATTAAAAGTAAACGGTGCAGTTTATGTACTTGATATAAGCAAATTTGGTAGTTAACAAAAAAGAAAGAAAACATGCCTGCCCTTTCCATCTCCCTCCTCTATTTATAGATTCTGTACTATAGATCCTACAATGAAAAGAGCGCTATGACTGAAGGACAGGCAGATGAATGAAAGGTGCTTTTCATTGTGGTTCAGCTTCTTGACAAGTGTCTATGATAGGTCCAGCAGCTCTGGTAACCCCTGCAGCACTGGAGGATTACTGCTGCAGAGGTATGGGGGGGTCGTGTGGGCTTAAGATTTCCACTGAGAAAAAAGCCACCAGCACAAGAGACCCTCCTCATTGAATGTAAGTACTGTCCCTTGTGCTTTTTTTTTTTCTTCTTTTAAACACACTTAGGCTTTAAGGCTATAACCTTAGTTTGTAAAGTAATTAAAATGTTATTGTACTTTGAATAGTAGTCCACCCCACCTTTTAGTCTTATAGTCAACCTGTTCTTAGTCCGGGGTATATCACTCACTATATCACAGAGCCACATGTCAAAACATCCAGGTTGGATGCACAAATGATCTTGTCAAAAACTTCCCTTGCCAGGCCCACACATGCTCTTGTCAAAACTTCAATTGCTGGGCCCATGCATGCTCTTATCAAAATCTTCCTTTGCCGGACCCACGCATGCACGTGTCATAATCTTCCTTTGCTGGGTCCACGCATGCACGTGTCAAAATCTTCCCTTGCCAAGCCCATCCATACTCTTGTCAAAATCTTGCTTTGCTGGGCCCATGAATGCTTTTGTCAAAATCTTTCTTTGCTGGGCCCATGCGTGCTCTTGTCAATTTATAGTGACTGCTCCAACAAAACTTCCCAAGAGATTAATGCCTGAAAACATTTAGTGAATTCAATGTTGCCTCTCTATAGATTAACCTATATCGCTAGGGACTGTCCTACTAAATTTGATAAAAATGTTGGTGGTGGTGGTAGTGGGGGGTCAGGGTGTGGGTCTTTTGTACTAGCTCCTGTGAAAGTCGCGTTCCTGTCCCACCTTCTTAATTGTACTGAGATGACCTCTATGACTAGCTGTTTGTCTGTCTTTGTGGTACTGATGCACAAACGACATTCACAAAAATAATGGGAAATTCTTTATTGTCAACTTTCAAGGCATATACAGCTTTAGTAACTGCACACTTTTAATTGGTAATGTCCACTGTTTATCTTTAAAGTGGATCTTCACTAAAAAGTGCCTAAAAATGCCTTATCTCTCTCCTGCCTCTAACAAATTTGCAACTTTTTATTTTTAAGGAGTGGGTACCTTTTTGTGACAGGTACCCAAGGCTTTTGTTAGAAATCACAGGGCCCCGTGTAGCCTACCATACATGTAGCAGTAGAAAGGGAACTGATCCCTCTGTGGCTCCCCCTGCAGCAGCTAAAAAGCAGTGGGAGGGCGAGAAGAAGGCGGCTGTGCTGCAGGGGAAGCCACAGGGGATCAGTTTCAGTGATAAGGCAGTCAAGCCTACCTTCCTGCTCGTCCTGGACCCCATACAGGATGACTGGCTGTACTGCCTTATTAGCAGCCCTGCAGGTACCCATGTCCTCAATTCATGCTTAAGCTGTATAGGATAGGAGGGTTTAGTTCAACTTTAATAATCTTCAATATAAATAAAATACTTCTTGATCAAAATATGGGGGATGTAATTGCTTACCACTTTCTGAAGTCACCTGGCTGTTATTTTCACCCTTAAATACTTATGAGCCACTCAAGTCTTCAGTGTAATCATATGAATTATTCTCTGATCCTCTAGGACACAGCTCTGGTTCCAAGATTGCAACAGTGTTGAATGTAAAAGCAAAGGAGTTGATTGTACAAGCAGGACAGCCAATCCACCTTTCATGCAGGTAAGAAATCTTGTGCATGGTTACATTTACATGCTTTCTTAAATGTGAATAGACGTACTTGAAAGCTGCCCATAGACAAGGTCTGTCTGTTCTTGCCTGTTGAAAACAAGAATTGGAATGCAGTCATCTAATACCTATGGCTACTGGATTTCAGTATGGGTATAGTTGGATCAAATAAAATGTGACATTGAAGTGGCCGCGCACTATATGAAATTAGCACGAATAACAAGCCAAGTGAAACTTCTTCTGAGCAAAGTTTGACATGAAGATACTACTTCAAATGACTCTATAACTTTAACAACAAAAACAAGTTGTTGACAACTTTAAAGTATGGGCATCTAGAGGTACCTGCACATACCCGGAGCAAAGTGCCCCACTCAATGTCAAGCCATTCTGATTGGACAAAGCTTTGTGTACTTCCTGGTAGTGCTGAAACTTGCCTGTCCCTTCCCACCTTCCACACATTCTAAATGGCCTGTGTGCCAGCCCATCATTGTTATGGACCAATGAGGGTATATGGGGGAAGATGGAATGGCTAAGCCCTGACAGTAACAGGAAGTGCCAAATCGTTGCCCTTTCACAATGTCTGGTATTAGGGTGTATGGGGGAAATTTCAGGTGCTGCAGATATGTGTACCTCTAGGTGTCCCCACTTTACCTTGATTTAACACAATCACTTTAAAACCCAAATCAAGGCCAAATATATTTATCACTGTTTGAAAGATTTTACTAATTTCCTGTACCAGTGACAACACAGAAAGGAAAATCACTTCAATGACTAAAGAAACAGTAACAAAACCTATACTGTGTGATAAAATATTTGTGTATAGATAGTAAGAAAGCTGATCACATGCCACCCACATAGCCATCTAATGACTTTGTTTTATATATATATATATATATATATATATATATATATATATATATATACTGTATATATATACACCATATACTGTATATATATATATGTATATATATATATATATCAAAATGTAATATTTATATTTTGCAGCCACTAGCTAAAAATCACAGACTTGTTAAATGATCTCAGTTTAACTAGATTTGCCAATTCTATCACCATATTAAAATGTAAAAAACAAACTACCAGAAAAGAAAGGACTTAATAGTTATCTGTTTCACCTCCTGTGCCATCTTCACTCACTTTAAGGCCTTGTACACACGATACAAAAATCAGAAGGGAAAATTTGTAAGACGAGCTCTCTGCGGATTTTCGGATCGTTAGTACAGTGCTTTTGACAGCCGATTTGACTTTTTCGTCAGACGAAAGCTGGGTGTGCAGGCTTTAAAATTTTTGTCTGATGTGAACTCGACATCTGATTTTTGGATGGTCAGTACAGAAATCCGTCACACAAAAGTCAAAAGTAAAAACACGCATGCTTGGAATCAAGGAATATCTGGGAAGAGTTTGGTCTTGTAAACGACTGTTCGTAATCTAGAATTAACATTCGTGACGTGGCAATTGATGAAATGTCGAAATGCAGAGCACAGTCTCATCTTTTTTAATGGGATAATAATGAAGCTGCTTTGCTGGTGATACTGATGTAGTTATGCCAAACGTATTTTAAAAGGCATTTGTTTTGTACGATCTGAAAATAACGAATCAACGCTCACCAAACTACTACAAACGCAAAATTAGCAGAAGGGGCCCAAAGGGCGGCGCTTGAGAAATTAACTTCCTCTTTATACTCTCATAGTACGTCACTACGTTCGCGTTTATCAGACGACAATTTGCAGATAGTTAGTATCAGTGTTGCCAACCGTCCGTATTTTTACGGACAGTCCGTAAAAATGTGCACTGTTTTCCTCCGTACGTAAATGTCCATAGTTGCGGGAATGTGCCAGTAAAAATAGCCAAGATTGGTTCGGCTTAGAACTGCGCATGCGCAGTTCCGGAGGTTGCCGAGCCGAGCATATGCTGTATTCGGCCGGTGGATTTCACAGAGGCTGTGCCGCACTGGTCGGCGAGTGATGTATTAGGACATCCCGCCAGGCGCGCGCACACCAGAATTTTAAATCTGTAACTAACCAGGAGTACGGAGGAGCACAGCACTGGAGCAGGAGTCAGGGCTCGGAGGCTGTGCAGCATGTGGCGGCAGTGGAATGGAGGAGCCTGCTGTATCCAGGCAATACAAAGTTCACAGGGGAGTCGGGGATGGACAGAGTGACAGACAGCCCAGCCGACAGTAACATCAGGTGATGGTGGCAGAGGGGGATCCGATGAAGGCAGGGGGTGATGGTGGCACCGCAGAGGGGGACGATGGTGGCAGGGGGTTAAATGGAGGCAGGTGGAGATTGGAGGCAGGGGGAGATGGTGGCACCGCAGAGGGGGATGGAGGCAGGGGGCAATGGAGGCAGGGGGTCCTGGGGAGATTGGAGGCAGGGGGAGATTGTGGCAGCGCAGAGGGGGGTGAAGGCAGGGGGTGTTGGTGGCAGAGGGGGATGGAGGCCGGGGGTGATGTGACTAAATAATTTGCCCTTATTATATCGAAAATAACAAAAATATGTTTTTTTAACCTTAATATCTACCTTAAATCACATTGCTATTTGCCTAGCGTACTTGTTTGTAGCCTAAATACTGAAATTTGCACCTAAAAATAAAATTTAGTAGCTTTTGTGACATGTCAGTAAAAACGTGGCGGTGCCAGTAAATTTCGGGTGTCATGCCAGTAAATTTCAATCTGGTAGGTTGGCAACACTGGTTAGTATGCTAGACAAAATCCTGCACATGTGCTTTTGACAAAAATCAGACGCTCGGTCGTACAACAATTAAAACGTGTGTACGAGGCCTAAGAGTTATAATTTGGCTTAAGGATCTTCAGCATCTGACAGTTCCAAGTGTGTCAGCTGCCCATTTCTCAGCTGTGCACTGTGGTTCTTTGTGACGTCCACTATGTTAACATTATGTGCTAGCACATGGAACCACAAAATGCAAAGGGAGACCAGACATCTTAAATGTCTGAACCAAACTTATTGGCAGATCAACAGGACCATATCTGAATTGTGGTCTATAAAGGATAAAAAGCACTAGCACTAAAGACAAAATCAAAATGGTTTTCTGTTAATGTTTGATGCCTAAAGAGCCCAAGCTATGTTGCCAATTTTAGTAGGTTGCATATCCATTCTGCCCTCTGTAAGTAGGAGACAGTCACAGGCTCAGCTAATCTTTATTTCTGTGTTTAGATAAATAACTATGCACAAAGTAATCCCTATAAACCAATAGGTATCAAATTTGTCTGATCATTGAAAGGTAATTTGTTTCTTTAGATTGCCTAGAGTTACTGAATAAGTTATTTTAATTCTCCTCTTCTGCTTGCTCAAAAACATTGTTTGTCCTGCTTCTAATGCTCTTAGTTTACCATTGGATGTTATTAATATGTTTTTCTGCTTTTCACAGTGGCGATCAAATGCTTTCCTGGAAATTCCCAGCAGCCTCGAGGAAAGAAAGTAACAGGTTCCATATGATGGGGAACGTGTGTCATGGAGGCGTTAATTCCCTGTGCCAAATGAATTTAACTCTGTACAAAGCACAGATCAGTGACACTGGATTCTATAGATGCCAATACAAGCACCTCACCTTATCCAAGAAAACCTCTGCAGTCTACATATATGTTACAGGTAAAGATGAATTTACTATGTTGGGTAATGTCAATGCAGTATGTCATTTCCGGTGAACACTTAAAGTCAAACTCAGGCCAAAACGTATTTAATTTGTTTTAGATAGACATGGGAATAGTTAATATATACTCAAATGCTAGGTAATTGTTCCCGCATCTGAAAGATCTGATATTTTCTGGTTCCCCTAGCCTCAGCGCATTTAGTCACAAGGACTTCCTCAGGAGATAGCAAACCTGAAGAATTCTTTGTGACAAAACGCATTGAGACAGATGTGAGGTCAGACACTTAGGGGATCGATAAGTATTAGATGCAGGAAAAATTACTGGGCATTTGAGAAGTGTGGACGTGATTTTATGTTAGGAGGCATTTGGCAATTAATAAAAGCTTTTGTTCTGACAAAATTATGCTTTGGAGACTTTTTAAATGCATGTGATATGTCGATGAGCAGAGGAGCAAGTTACAAAACTAAGCCTAGAGGTGTTGGATGTCTCCCAATTATTATTTTTTAGCAATTTATGACCTGTTTAGGAATAGGAAGTTATATACAGTATATCTGGTAATCCTTTTTGCTGTTCAAGCACTGAGCATGGAGATGGAATTCATTAGAAAGAAGGAATGTTTGATTCACAGTGGCTTATGGACTTTTACTGATTATTCACAGTGAATTATGGATTATATGTTATATGGAAAATGTTACGTTATGGGTTAATATACGCACTGTTTGAGGCGTGGAAGTTGATTGCAGTTGTTTCACGTATAAGACTGATGTATTATTATGTACTGAGTGTTAACTATATTTCAACATTGCATGTTATCACAAATTATTTAAGTAATTCTTTTTATGGGAAGATATAGCACTGGTCAGGGGCGGATCCAGTCTTTTCTCGGGAGGGGCACTGCCAAAAAATGTTTTTTTTTGTGGGAAATTTATCGGGGAAATGGTTGTTGTCGGCGCTTCAATCATCCCGGCGCCATGGTTGTTATGGTGTCAGGATGATTGAAGCGCATTATTTCTATTATTACATTGTAATATGAAATTAAATAGTTCAATGCAGAATCAGTGGGAGCCCCGAGTGTGTCACTTGCCACCGTCGCCTGCAATTAGTGGTATTGTCACTTGCCACGTCACCTGCCACATCTTGTGGATTGTCACTTGCCACACCTTGTGGATTGTCACTTGCCACATCACCTGCCACACCTTGCGGATTGTCACTAGCCACACCTTGCGGATTGTCACTTGCCACGTCACCTGCCACACCTTGCTGATTGTCACTTGCCTGCCACCAGATGCAGATTGTCATTTGCCACGTCACCTGACACAATTTGCGGATTGTCACTAACTTGCCTGCTAAGGTGTAGTTTTGGTTGTCTCTTGCTGTGTCCCAGACTCCCAGAGTCAGGCAGCAGATAGATAATGTAATCTCTCTGCTGCCTGCACAGTGAGGGCGGAAGTCACTGCAGGAATGCAGGGCAGGCACGGGCGGTGAGAGATGATCTCATCTCTCTGCTCCCCCGCTCCCGGCTAGCTGATTGGCCAGCTGCCACACTGAGCCTGCTCTCTCACTCTCACCTGCGCTGCCAACACACTGAGCAGCACGGTCTGCCCACGAACCGCGCCGCCCCCCGACAACAAACCGCGCCGCAAGCGGAGCCACCCGCCTTCTTACCCGTCTGTGGAGCTGCACGCTATCGCACCTGCCCGCAGAGCGGCCTGACGTGACTCACTGACGTCACTCGTTGCTAGACGCCAAGCAGCCCAGGCGTTAGCAACGAGTGCAGGAAAGAGGCGCCACCCACCTCCTCCTCCCCTCCTGGTATCGTGTCAGTGCGCCACGTAACTACATTAGACGAGTCTCTCTCTCAGCGCCGCTGATCGGCTGATGTGAGAAACTGAGAGAGAGACTCAGAGAGGCAGCGGCAGCCGCAGAACAAGTACTGTATATATATATACTCGAGTATAAGCCGACCTGAATATAAGCCGAGGCACCTAATTTTACCCCAAAAAACTGGGAAAACGTATTGACTCAAGTATAAGCCTAGGGTGTCCATCTGCATGCCTCACTGTGCCTCACTTTGCCTCACTGTGCCCATGCCTCACTGTGCCCATGACTAGACTGATGTTTAACATGGGAGTCTATGGAAGAAGTGCCCGGCTTTGAAAAATCGGTTCTCCCTGGCTGTAGGTCTCCCAGATACCAATCTTTTCAAACTTATAGAGGAGACATGGGGCTATATGTGTGCTAAGTTTGGGGTCCAGAGGACCTACGACCGGCCGGTCCCGTTTCCGCAAAATCCCTGGAGAAATTACCGTTTAACATTGGAGTCTATGGAAGGGGTGCCTGGTTTTAAAAAATCAGTGCTCCCCGGCCGTAGGTCCCCCAGACACCAAACTTTGCACACTTGTAGAGGAGATATGGGGCTACATGTGTGCCAAGTTTGGTACCGGGTCCCCAAAGTTCGGGAGATCAGGCGCAAAAAAATAAAACAGAGCAAGCAAGTGAGTGTGACAGATGGTCTCGGAGGGGGGGGGGGCAATTGCCCTGTTGCCCCCCCCCTGGATCCGCCCCTGGCACTGGTATCTTTATTAAGATTTTGTGTATTATCAAGAGAGTTAATAACGTTTTTCCAGCTGCTTGGGGATAGGGGTGAAGAATATTGTGAGCCCAAATAAATATGTATTTGTCACCTTACTTAAGGACCTCACCTCATTTCAATAAATCAAGTCCTTTGCTTTAAAAAAAAAACTTGTTACAGTGGACTCCAAGGCACGTTCCCTCCAATCCCTAGCTATTGTTTCCTTGTTTGCCTACTGGTGGCTCGATTACAGTCCTTGGCTGAACTTTTGTCCTCCCTGTTTCATCCTCTGGAACTCCAAACTTCCTGAGGGCCAGACATCCCCACCGATAGTGTCTTTGGATCAGGAAGCTGCGAGCTGGGGAGGATAAGTGTGTCAAATGATATCCCAATGGCTTATGTCTTGTAATTCCATGCCCAAAATGTGATGGGGCTGGAGGTAAAAGTGGATAAAAATACTTTACTGGAAAAAAAAACATTGGCTTTTGACAATTTGGCTGTTTTAGTGGAAGGATGCAGATTCTCCTTCACTTTGTGCTGGACGGCGCCAATGGTTCCTGCATTAATGATGCGGCCCAAGGTCTTTTGGCTGTGTTTGTGTGGAAAGGAAATGATAAACTTGTTAATTACACGAAATGTTGTTTAGCGTGATATATGCTTTCTTCATGACACAGGTAACCTTAGAACTACTTTGATCATCTTCATTACAATATAATATATCTGTTATAGTTCTTGTATTGATGCTTAGATTTTGTCTTGACTAAAGTTGTTGTTTAATGTAGGTAACGATAACCAATAGCTGATCTTAGTGCACTCGTTGGAGAGCTGGGTACAATTACAGATTAGGGGCAGAAGGAATAGCATTTTTGTTCAGGTACATTTCCATTAAAGGGAATGTATTGTGTGGTCCGCTGCTTTTTTATTCAAAAGTATTTAAAGAGATCAGCTTGATGTAAATAATTTTATCAATGTGTTAATGTTGTTTTATTACCTTGTTTCTATGTATAATTTGTATTCTATCTGAAGATAGAAGACAGCCATGTTTGCTGGTTACGTACTCGGGTTTGTCTTTTTACTTTTCAGCACTGGATAGTGGTTGTACTTTACTGTTTCTTCTAACAATGCAACCCTATAACTTGGCCAACTAAAAATAATGCACTCCCTGTGTGGCTGATCTAATTTCTTAACAGCAGTGAGATAAACCAATCACCAATCATTGATCATTGCCACATCTAGTGGTAAATCTATGCATCTTAATTTTAAACACAATAACAAATATATGGATATAAGAAAATATAAGAAAAAGCTTGTAAAATGTATAACTAGATCAAAAATCTGAACTGCAGGCAAACCACTATATAAACAGATAGATTACCTATATGAGAGCAGTTTTACCTACTTAAGGTTCTAGATTTCTGTCCATCCAGTGCTGAACAACAAAGCAGATTAGGTTGGGTTGATGACCTGGTTTTCTCTACTTCTAAAGTTGTTATAATTCTCTGAAATGAAAAATGTACAAAACAAATCCTTCTATCTATAGTGTGTACTTGCCTTGATTCATCAAGTGTGATTTCTGTCTGCTGTCTCCTCCCTCTGCTGTCTTCTGACAGTCTATGCTGGCTCCAGACAATCCCAAGAGATGGCCCCATCCCCCTTCAGCACATAGCAGGTGACTGACAGTTTTAGCGATGCATGTTTCCCTTTGAGACAGTGTAGAGGGGGTGTATCTATTCCCTTCCACTCGGGTCCCAAATTACACACAGCTTCCTGTTCCGTGCTGTGTGGCATCAGGTCCTTGCAACCTCCCTTCTGGAGCTGAGAAATGCTGTGTAAAAGGTGTGGTTTAGGAGGCTATAGAGAAGAGAGGGCAGCAGCTAAACATGTACAACTTATGTCGGAAGATTTGTTTCATCTCCTTGTATCACTTGAGGCTAGTCACTTCACTGGTTATATGTATGAGTTTACCACTACTGTAAGCAAAAAACGAGGTCACCTCTTCACCCCCAGAGTTTGATTGGTCAGTGAAGGAGCAGCAGAATAACAATGAGTCATTCTTCCGCTCTCTCCTCCTTTCAGCATCTTCTTTGTGAGCGAGTGCTTTACCTCTCCAGCCCCCCCCCCCAGTAGAGTGCTACTGTAAAGGGAATTGCAAGAGACTGATCTTAAGGAAAACATAGGTATTTACAGTAGCCACATTTAATCAATACATTACATACACTATACTTCCCCTGTAAAGCCCCATTAAACATTATGTTTAAATGAGCTAAATGCATTCCAGGTCCAAAAAAAAGGTGTGCAATAGTATACAGTTAATTTTCTTTCTAAAGCAGCCACAGCCTGAGGGGACAAGCCTGTCTCCTGCAAGCAGCTGTAGAAAATGACTTTTGCTCTCTTTGTGGAAGCAGTGGCTTCTCTGCAGAGGTCCAACATACCCCCTGCTGATTCAGACCTATAGATTTGTAATCAGCTGCACTGACTGGAGAGCTGTTGTTCTAATTAAGCAGGAAACATTTTAAACCTCTGCAAAGAGAACACTGCTTCTACCCAGGGAGCAAGGGTCCCACTCTACAGAATGCTGGCAAGGGACAGGCTTTATACTCGGACTGTGGCAACTTTCTAAGGAAAACAAGCTGGGAAACTTTGCATACATTTTCTTTTGATGCATCAGGAATGTATTAAGCTTATTTAAACTGAAAGTTCAATTAGACTTTGAAGAACTTACCCATAAAGATGTAAACAGAGAAAAGCATAGAGTTAAGTGTTTAAGGTCCATAAAAGAACCGCGGCAGCGAATGGTGACATGATGTCTGCAGGGCAGCTTGTTGAGCACCTTGTAGTGTTATCTGTGATAGAATACAGGAAATTGCTGTACAGCACTAGCAAAGTTTGGAATTGTTATGTTAATCCCTTGACATGAATGAATATGTCCCTTGGGGAGGGGCAGTAATCAGCTCTACAAATGATTAAAAGTAGAGAACTAATGACCTCTTCACACATCCACCAGTCCTGGAAAACAACAGCCCTGTTTCCCTGTTACATTATACCAGTCCTTCAACATCCCAAAAATAGGACGAACTAGAGTATTATGAAAAGGTTGCCATGGTCGAGTTTCATAATACATATTTCCTTTTATTTCTGAGCTGGATATTCCTTTAAAGAATACATTTAGAGCTAATAAATTAAGCCATAAACTGTGACGACCCCGTCAGGTCTGTGATACTTATAAAGTAACCCATTACTCTTCAATCACTGGAATAGCTGCCTGTCAAATACTCAAGCACCTATTTTGACTTTTCGAACTACCAAATTTACTAGCTGAAAGTGGGTTATACATGGACTATCTATAGGTCCAATTCAAGGATTAGAAAATTGGAAGCAATTGTTATGAGCATAAAGTGTTGCCCAACATGTTGGAATATTTTTTTTTTAAGATTTATACCTTAATATTCCACCTTCTTATGAAAATATAGGGAGGAAAGGCCTTTACAGCATGTGCTCCTCATCTATCAATTGGCACTACCTGATGGACAACGTTGTCAACGTGCGTTGTCTTAATGTGCCTTATGTCAGGTGTTAACATACATTGCAATAACCTCCCTGGCGTTATGATTCTGTCAGATTTTAGGTGCTGAAAGCGGTATTATTATTTTGCATGGAAATTTGGCGTTTTATATTGTAGGCCTGCAATTCTTAGGAATAACTCACTTAAATCTGACCAAACAAGAGTCTAGTAGACATCCCGGGTATGATAACATTTGAAACACAAAAGTATAAATTATAATATAAAAAATAACTATAAATAATTATAACAAATAATAATATAATAATAATAAAAATTATTCACTAATATAATCAAATCAAAAACACTGAAATTTGCTCAGTTGCAGAATTGTCGCTGTCATTACTTTTAGTGTTTGATGACGAATTTCCCCACAAATCACTATCGCTCAATTCTGCGAGTGATTCTAATTTATTATCGCTATTTTCTAGCTGGTCTAAAACCACTTTTGACATAAAGGGACACTTTTTGGTTGCTATGGACAATCTCCAAATTACAGGCAGAAAGAACAGTTTTTTTAGATAAAAGTGCATGCAGGGCACTGGACAGACCACTAGGGACAGAGGGGATGTGTAATTATTTTATACAGTACTGTAATCAGTAAGATTACAGTGTACTGTATGTATTGTGTGTTTTAACTTTTTTGAATTTGGCGCCGATCTCCGTCCCCGTGCGTCGTAACTTCACAGGGAACGGAGCTCGGCGGCACTCGGCACTGTGTGAATCGAGCGAGGAGACAGCTCGCACACACAACGGGGAGGCATCGCAGGATCCAGGAGACAAGGTAAGTAACTTTGCCTGGATTACTGCGATGCAATCCCGAGTCTGGCTCGGGGTTACCGCTTTTGGTGCTGAAATTTCACCCCGAGCCAGACTCAGGAATACCGCCAGGGGGGTTAAGGCAGCCCATTGAACTCAGTGGGTTTCTGATAGCCGAAAACATCCATAAAACTGGAAATCACTATTTTTGCCACAACCTACGATTTTGCATTGCAATGTGTTGCATTTCCTGTTCTTTGTCTTATGCCGCGTACACACGATCGGACATTCCGACAACAAAACCGTGGATTTTTTTTTCCGACGGATGTTGGCTCAAACTTGTCTTGCATACACACGGTCACACAAATGTTGTCAGAAATTGCAAACGTCAAGAACGCGGTCACGTACAACACGTACGACGGCTCTATAAAAGGGAAGTTCAATACCAAGTGCGCCACCCTTTGGGCTCCTTCTGCTAATCTCGTGTTAGTAGAAGTTTGGTGAGAGACAATTCGTGCTTTTCAGCCTCATGCTTTTCAGTCCGTTACTGCTCTTTGCAGCGTGACAAATGTGCTATCTCCATTACGAACGCTAGTTTTACTAGACTGAGCGCTTCTGTCTCGTACTTGATTCAGAGCATGCGTGGAATTTTGTGCGTCGGAATTTTCTACACACGCTCGTAATTTACCAGAACGGATTTTGTTGTCGGAAAATTTGAGAACCAGCTCTCAAATTTTTGTTGTAGGGAAATTGCGACAGCAAATGTCCGATGGAGCCTACACTCGGTCGGAATTTCCGACAACAAGCTCCCATCGAACATTTGTTGTCGGAAATTCAGAGCGTGTGTATGCAGCATGAGTGTGTTCAAAATCAATGTCACTGCAATGCATCAATGCATACCTTGTGGTAATGTGTGTGTTCCTTCAATGCATATATGTAATACAGCCCTAGGGATGAGATCTTTTATATTTAAAAGAAAAAAAAATGCCCAGTCTACACCATAATGAAAAATTAGATCTCAGGTTCTTCTGTGCTCCAGCTGTACAGCATCCTGTTAGCTATGGCAAGAGCATGGAAGCCAACATTCTGTAAGAAAATAAGGTATGTAGATAGGAAGTTTTCTTTATCTGAATACTTGTTCCAGGTCACTGACTTAAAGTACTAAAGCCAATGGATCAACATAATGGCCACTCAACTAGCCTTTTCAGAAGCAGGTCAGAAATGGCAACCTACATATTTTCTCTCGAGACAAACTTTCTGTAAAGATACTGTAATTAGTTATAGCAATGCTCTTATTAGAAAGATGATCTTAAAAGAAAAGATGGGGTTTTGTAATTGATAAAAAAAAAATCAAACTTGTCACTAAAATAGAATAGCTTATGTTGGAGTTTCCTCTTTCTTATTACAGGGCAATTTCCCTTCTTTGTTCTAGGAATAAGTATCCTCCACCAATCAGCTCTGCTTTTGTGTGGGTGTGTGTGCCTCACGCTCTTGTATTCTCCAATCAGAGAGTAGTTACATTCTTTCATTCTCTTAGGACATGTGGAGGAATGAACTGGTTGACTTTAGCATGTTACTGTTCCATTTCAACAGTGGGTGAAGTCATCCCACCTCAAGGCCAGTTCCTCAATTTCCCACCTCTTTTCTTGTTGCGATCCACATCCTCAATCTTTGTACTAAACCATTTTTTGTGCAACAAAACAGTTTTTATATTGTTTAAGCACTTAAGCCCCGGGCCATTTTGCAGCTAAAGGACCAGGCCACTTTTTGCGATTCGGCACTGTGTCGCTTTAACTGACAATTGCGCGGTCGTGCGACGTGGCTGCCAAACAAAATTGACGTCCTTTTCTCCCCACAAATAGAGCTTTCTTTTGGTGGTATTTGATCACCTCTGCGGTTTTAATTTTTTGCGCTATAAACAAAAATAGAGCGACAATTTCGAAAAAAAAACAATATTTTTTACTTTTTGCTATAATAAATATCCCCAAAAAAGACATAAATTTTTTTTTTTCCTCAGTTTAGGCCGATACGTATTCTTCTACATATTTTTGGTACGTTTTATGGCATTTTTATAAAAAAATTTTTTATACTAGTAATGGCGGCGATCTGTGATTTTTTTCATGACTGCGACATTATGGTGGACACATCGGACACTTTTGACACATTTTTGGGACCATTGTCATTTTTATAGCGATCAGTGCTATAAATAGCCACTGATTACTGTAAAAAAAGACACTGGCAGTGAAGGGGTTAACCACTAGGTGGCGCTGTAGGGGTTAAGTGTTCCCTGCATAGTGTTTCTTATTGTAGGGGAGATGGGCTCTGTGTCACATGACACTGATCTCCGCTTCGAGTACACGGAGCCGAGATCAGTGTCATTGACACTAGTCAGAGCAGAGAGATGCTTGTTTACACAAGCATCTCCCCGCTCTATACCTCCGTGAGATGATCGCGGGGATCCCTGTGGCAATCGAGTCCGCGGGACCCGCGGTCCGACTCACGGGGATGGCTGCAGGGTAGCGAGCGTGCCGCCAGTGGCGCGCTCGCTACCACACGGCAGCCATTTAAAGGGCCACGTACAGGTACGTGATTATGCCTGTCCGTGTCATTCTGCCGACGTAAATGTACAGTGGCTGGTCCTTAAGTGGTTCATTTAATTTTTATATTTGAAAATATTTGAAAAAACAATACATGTTGTAACAATAGGCCTGAGGGGAAGCTATGTACGAGTGCTTGTTGGCATCCTCAGAATTAAAATGTCCCGCCTTCTCACTTTTTTTTTATTTTTTTTTACTAATTGTTGTCTTTTCTAATGTTTGGCAATTTTTTTATATTCTAAATATTTTCCTATTTTTTGCAGAACAAAACAGTGCTTTTATAGATGTGGAAATGAAACAACCGCGGGTAATTGCCATAAACGATGGAGAGAAGTTAGTTATCCCTTGTCGGGTTACATCCCCTAACATCACAGTCACATTAAAACAGGTACTAGAATAAAAACATACTTTTGGAATTTTTTACTTGTTATAATGGGTTTTGGAAATAGAAATAGAAATAGTGCACTGTTCACTATTCAAGGTGCTGAAATATTTTTTTTTGGTTCCCTCAGATGCAAGAGGTTTAATTTACTAAAGTGTGAAGTGAAATAAAGTGAGCCTTTTTCCGCTTCCAATATCTAATTAGGTGCAGACAAATTAAAAAATAAACCAGACTTCTCTTTCACCTGATTGTATGTTTGACAGGAACAGCTCTTCACGCTTCAGTAGCTTAGATTTAGAGACTCTATTGTTTATTCCCTGTATAAGGGGAAACTCGGTGAACAAAATGCTGATATGACATTTGTTAGACAAGTTATATATTTACAAAAATAAATTACTCACCTTTTCCTCCAAAATTTTTGTAAAAAGAGCTTTAGGGTTAGTATACTTTTGTATTAGTGTTTTCTTCTGGATAGGCAATTTTTGTTATTTTTTCCTACAAGTCAAACTGCTTGTGATGACAGCTCACCCAAAATGCCTATTGGTCAGATGATCAAAATCTTCAGTGTCAAAATCTTTAATGTCACAGTTAACATTTTAGGTTATATTTATTTGATTAAAAAAATGTGTTTATCGAAAATGTAAAAATATATAAAAATATGGATTTCAAACATACTTGGTCTTTTTCATAGTTATACCATGTTTTAAAAATGCCATGAAAGCAGAGGGTGAATGTTTTCACACAAATGATACAGAATGCTTCAACGCTGGAAATAGCTTTTTGTAGTAGCATTTTAATAATGTTTCAGCAGCAATTTAGTAATGTTTAGGAGCTTTTATTAGCGTTAGCATTTTATTTGCGTTTTTGCAGTAAAATGGAAAAAAACGCTATTAGTAGCATTTAACAGCGTTTAACAGCATTTAGGAGCTGGAAAAAACGCTCCAAGAAACACTACAAAAATTATTATTTTTCTAGACGCTGAAGTTTAAAAAACACTAATAGCCTAAATTAGTGTTCATGGTAGAATTTAGCTTCTAGGAGCAGAAAAAAATGCCAATAACAGCTTCTAGGAGCTTAAAACATAAGAATGGAGCCTTAATAAACATTTTAGCTGGTATATTTATGAAGCAGTTAATCTGTCATTCACCGAACATTCAGTGCAAATGAAGCTGCATGTTTTTAATAATATTGATTGATTTACCACCAGTGAATATTTGGTGAAAGCCACATGCATTACTTTATAAATATGCCTTTAACCACTTCAGTACCGGAAGGTTTTACCCACTTCCTGACCAGACCATTTTCTGCAATACGGCTCTGCGTAGCTTTAACTGACAATTGCGCAGGCGTGAGACGCTGTACCCAAATAAAATTGATGTCCTTTTTTTCCCACAAATAGAGCTTTCTTTTGGTGGTATTTGATCACGATTTTTATTTTTTGCGCTATAAACAAAAAAAGATTGACAATTTTGAAAATAAAAACAATATTTTTTACTTTCTGCTATAATACATATCCAAAAAAAGATTAAAAAAAAATAATTTCTTCATCAATTTAGGCCAATATGTATTCTGCTACATATTTTTGGTAAAAAATCCCAATAAGCGTATATTGATTGGTTTGCGCAAAAGTTATAGCGTCTACAAAATAGGGGATAGATTTAGGAACTTTAAATTTTTTTTATTGTTTTTACTGGTAATGGCGGCGATCTGCATTTTTTTAGCGGGACTGCGACATTTCGGGCGAACAAATCTGACCCCAAGTGACACTTTTTGGGAACCAGTGACACCAATACAGTGATCAGTGCTATAAAAATGCACTGATCCCTGTAAAAAATGACACTGGCATGGAAGGGATTAACTACAGGGGCGATCCAGGGGTTAAATTTGTTCCCTGGGAGGTGTTTCCTAACTGTGCGGGAGTGGATTCACTGGAGGAAAACAGACATTGTGATTCAGCTTGATCTCTCTTTCTTTTCCTCCCTGATAAATCAGCGGTGTGCTTTGTTTACATCGGCACACCGCTGTTCCATCTCTCCTTTAAAAGATCGGCGGGTCGCGGCGGACATCGCGCCCGCTGGACCCGCTGATTGTCTCCCGCTGTGTCCAATCAGGAGGCGTGCTGGCCTAAACCGCGTACATGAAATCACGTACAGGTACGTGATTTTGCCCACCCGGACCGTCCTGCCGCAGTAAATGTACTTGGGGCGGTCCGTTAGCAGTTAAAGTACAACTAAAGGCAAAACTTTTTTTTTAGTTTTGTATAGAGTGGAGAGGGATTAGAGCCCCTGTCAGTTTTTATTGCTGTCTGTGCCCCTATTAGAGAGATTCCCCCTCTCTATTTGTCCTGTTTACCATTATCATTAAGATTAAAGTAAAAGAAAATCCCACATTTGGGTTGTCCCCCGAAACGTAATAGAAGGAAAATCTTCCAATGGGGAATTCCCTTAATTTTCAGGGATTTCCTCTCACTTCCTGTTTGGCTATGAGACAGGAAGTGATGAGAGATCTCCAAAATGGAACACAGTTGATTCAACAAATCTGACAGGGGTTATAACACCCTTACTTGTTCTATCCAAAATTATTTTTATTTTTTCCCATAGTTCTACTTTAAGAGTTAAAATACATTGTTTTAGAATTCCTTTACTAAACATTGTACTTACAACTGCCATCAAAGTGGTAAATGTCTATAGACAGTCAATTACTAATTCTTATGGGGTCCATATGACACACCTGTGTAGAAATACTTAAAAACCCATTGCATTCCTTGCTCTTAAAGAGCATTCTATTTATAACTAGACAAAACATCTAAAAATAGGACTTGTTATTGCTTTGGTGACAACCAAGACATTATTGCGTGGAAAACCTAATGACTGTAAAGATTAGACACAGGCCAGTTTTAGTTTCCACTTAATAACATGTATATTTATAGGTATAGGAAGTTTAGACCTTTCAGAGTTTTCTGAAGTCTCAGGAATATCTTTAGAATGGCCTGTCTGCTGGACCGTCAAGTTGTATGGGAAACTGTTCTAGGCTAAGAATAAAAGCACGTCACTCTTCACGACTTCCTATCTTATAGGGAGAATCACAGCAGGTGCCCGGTGTCCCATTCATAACACGGGCAAGACACGTTAAACTTTGTTTGTAAGGGGTTTAGAGAATGAGGATGACATTTACCATGTACCCTATTTGATGCTGTTTTATTACAAGATGAGAGTTGTGTTGGGTTTGTGGGTATTTTTAAACTGTGAGTTGTTTTACAAGCTATTACAAAAGACTAGTTGTTTGCATTTTTTATACCATGTCCTTAGACAATACAATTGATCTGAGCTTTAGCCATTTTCAAAGTAATCATAGAGGTCCTTTTTAGCCAGGCAGACCAAATTTAGTAACACACATTGTTCACATGATAAATAGAAAAAAAAAATATTTATAAGAATTTTTTTGTTCATTTATAGAACAATCAGAATGTATTGTATAGACCTGGTGCCAGGTCTGCTGTCTGGGATAGTAAAAAAGGCTTCATCATCCGAAACCCATACCCCAATTTTTTTGGCCTCTTGAGTTGTGAGGCTAAGGTAAATGGAGACACCCACACTAGGACCTATTATACATTCAAACAACGTGAGTAACTAATACCATTTTGCTGTTGTAACCTGGTTTGCTCTGCATTTATTTATACCAGTAACATGTTAATGATTGTTTCCAGCCACTGCTATTCACAATGTTCAACTTAGCGTACCAAGTTCCATCAAAGTGCTTCGTGGCAAGTCTCTGTCTATTAACTGCAATGCAACTACTGAGCTGAATACTAGAGCTGAAATTCAATGGACATACCCTGCTTCGGTAAGGTTCTATTTCTTACTATCCACTCTGTGGTTATACTAACGCTAGGACACAAGTTCCCCTTTCCAAAGTTCCAAATACTGTAGATTATTGAAACTTTAAAGGTTAAATCAGCCAGGCCAGATTTGTACTTCTTATTTTCCTGTCTTGTACTGGCCCTGCCTACCCTGGGCAAATGGCAAATGTTAATATCCAACTACCAAGGTCAGATGTCACAGGCACTCAGGGGGCATAGATGCTGAAGGAGGCCATTTGCACACTGTTTCACGTCTATAGCTAGCCTTTGAACTTCCAGATAATTCATTCCACTGCTGCCCACCCAAGGCAATTCTTTCAGTTTTGAGTGGTGTTATATGACATTTGCATAACTTAATAAAATCCCATTGGCAGTATAAATTGTATTTTGTGTGTGTGTGTGTGGGGAGGTGGGTACTCAGTAGAACAGACCTCTTGCTAAAAACAGTCTTCCACTGAGCCTTCGCTCTGTATAGCTATACTTGGCAGACAATAAGCCACCCCTAGCAGTACATGCAGCACTCTTACTTAATCTAATGTCTCAATCTTTGACCTAATCCATCCACTGTTTAATGGAAGGTTTAACAGTAAAAATGCTGTGTTGTATTTTTAGTCATGTGTTTCTTTACAAAAAGCTGTCTGCTTTTAGCTTCAAAATATATATAATACAGTATATTCTAGTCCACAAAATAACTAGCATTAAACTATGCAAATGTACTGTATGTACATTGTTAATGTAACAAGACACAGATAGCAAATAAAAAATGTTTAAAGGGGTTCTAACTCTTTGATATTCTTTCCAAAAGTTCAAAAGTTTTAGCTCTAGACACAATTTGGACCCCTTTACTCTGCTGTGGTGCAGGTGCGCACGTTTTTGTGTTAATGCATGTTGTGTTAAGGCAGCCCAATAATTTTACCACACATTAAGTTTTAAACATTATTCTGTAAATGGTAGTTAAAGTATTCACTAATTCAATAAGTCATAGCAAATTGTAAACACATTCTAGTCTGTCAGCCTAGCACTTCGGTGCACGCACAGGCCTGTTCAATAAAGCAACAACGTTTTGGTGCAATTAATCATATTTGAGCTTACTAAAGTCTGATTACTTAAAGAACTATTCTATTTGGTGGTTATGGGTTACTGGCTTTTATAACTTGACTTGCCAATGCTGAATAAGCATGCTAAATATGGCAATGCAAGAGTCGTGGTAAAAGTACATGGCAAGTAGTCAGAAATCATCGTTAACAGCAATAATCTAAAATCTGATTGGTTGCTGGGGGTTACTGCATCCTGCAGTGTCTTTGGACTTTCCAAAAAAAAAAAGCCTGACAGCATGTGATTCTAAGTGGGAAAAAAATGCAGCGCTAATTATATGTATACAGGTAAATTGGTAGAACCTGAATGTGTATTACACAAAATAAACAAATATTGTGATCATGAGTATCAAAAGTGAAACAACTGAATGAATCAAAACTTAGAATGCTAATATAGCCACAAAACCTGAATCGTGTGCAACTAATGTAGTCCAAACAAACGGATAATATAATCAAAGAGACTAATCCAGTCCAAAACTAGATAGTTACCTCGGTGTATTAATTCAAGTGAAAAAGGTGTTGCTAGAAGAACCACCACCGATTGGAAAGAGGCTTACCGGAAATCACAGACTTAAAGGGGCATATACCTCTTAAGTCGTGAAAGCTTGTTGGTAATAACCGAAAGGAATGCAGCTGGTCCCAAATCCAGATTGATCACCAAAGCTCCGCAAGGTAAAACATCAATGGGGTTTCAAGAAATGTGTAGCGTGGTTCATATGGAGGAGAATCAGCAGATATCCACATGTTCATGCGTTATAATCAAGATAAAAAAAAAACACTGCATAGTGTGATATTGTTTGGAGGAATTTAATTTTAAAACTTAAAATAGGAACACTCACATTTAGGTAGTATAAAAAAGGCTTGTCAAGGTACTGGAAATGGCGCAATGTTGTTGATATGGTCCAGCCGACACGTTTCGTCTCCTAAGATGTCATCTGGTGTATGGACCATCACCACAAACACAGCGCTTATAAAGGAGTTTTGAACCCAAGTTGAATTACGTGTTTTCCGGAAGTTGACCCAAAATTACGTCACTTCCAGTTTCCGATTGAAGAATTACTTCCGGTGCATAGCAGAAATGAGTTTGGTATGCTACTTATAGTGATAAACATTTCCTAACCTGAGATGTAGTTCCAAACATATATTCTACATGTAGCCAGCATCATATCAGTCTCCTTGGAGCATGTAATTCTAGAAAACATTAAGAAAGGTAAATGGACGTATTTACCTAACAAGCAATCGGATCTCAATTGTTCCCAGTTGACAACCAGTCAAGGCCTGCAATAGTTGCTATACACAGAATAAGAAATGTCAGATGTTGATATTTGCATCATGATAATATCTATATATCTATACTTTTATTGCAGAAATATGGTAAACTTGCTTCTTTTGTGAGGCGGATATTCCTTTCCGATTCCCAAGCCATAAGTCACAGCATGATGGTTATTCCGAATGTAGAAACAGTTGACCAGGGAACATACGTCTGTACTGTAAAGAATGGACCAACAACCAAATCTATTAACACTACAGTTCGTGTTTATGGTATGCCATATAACATTCTCCAGCACATGACCATTTCATACTGTCTGCAATAGTTTCCCCAGAGTTTTATATATGTATAAAATGCAACTTTGCCAAATCTGTATTTTTGCCATCTGGAGGGTTCATTTATCACACACAAACATATACACATTCATTTTAATTATTGGGAAAAGTTTAATCTTATCTTTATTCATCTGTTTCTTTTCAGCTGAAGCATTTATTAATGTGAAACCCATAAAGACAGGTTTATTAGAAGCTGTAGTGGGACAGAAGTCTTTTCGTATTGCAGTCAAAGTCCGAGCTTTTCCTCCTCCGGAAATAACATGGTAAGTTTGATGTGCCATTATCTGGATTCTGTAGGAAATATCGATCATGGAAAAATGTTTAAGGTGGTGATGCAGCATTTGCACGAGCAATGAATCCAGAGACAAGAGAGTGGGGCTTATTAGGGATGGGATGGGAGAATGGGATGGTGGAATGGCACGATCAGGGCATTTATCAAATGTCAGATCAATTCTTTTTTTCTTGGGATGATATGCTTGGGAGGTGTTCTGAGGAGCTCATGAAGTTTTGTAGGAACACAGAACTTAAGCTGCCCATATAACAGAAGAATTTGTTTTTGGAACGTTTGTTACATTTTTTTAAGAGTTAATGGAGTCAAATCAAGGATTGGTTTTGATGACAGTGACGAGTAAAATCAAAGAAGGAGGATTTTTTTTTTCCAATGAATTAAACTATTAGGCCTCATGCACACTGGACGTTAAAATAACGTTATAAAAATGGCAGTAGCTTTGCAGTGAGTTTTTCAAAAGTTTTTTAGTGTTTTTTCCCGTTAGCGTTTATTAGCGTTTTTTTTAAAGATTTTTTGTTTCAATGAATCAAAAACATAAGAAAACGCTGGTGAGCGACTTTTTGATTGCTTATCGACGTATATCAGTGTTTATCATTGTTAGAGCGTTTTTACAGCTGAAAATTGTCTCTCAGAACCCACTAGTTTTGGGCTTTTTTTACTGCTCAAAAACGCCACTGCCCAAAACTGCTGATAACAGCCTATGTGTGCATGGACACATAGGATAACAGAGAGTTTAATGACTGTAGAAAAAAACGTCTACAGCCAAAAACAGCTGTGTAAAATCGTCAAAAATAGTCCAGTGTGCATGAGGCCTAAGCCCAGGTTCACACTGGGCTGCGGGAGTGAAGCCCGTGCGAGTTCAGCTGAACTCGCACGATTTCACTCTCGCTGGCAGTCCCGATTTCAGCCACGATTACAAAGACTTCTGTGCAAAAAGTAGTACATAAACTACTTTTTGAAATCGGTGCAGCGCCGCAGATGCGGCGTCGCACCAATTAGGACGGTGCCACTGCCAGGAAATTTGCGGCAAATACCGCCGTTTTGACATGCGATTTGACATGGATTTACACAGACACACACCTCCAGCTCTGCAGCTCTCATTGGTCCTCTTATGGCCCCCCCTCCCTTCCTGGCAAACTTTCACGAGAGTGAGAGAGAGAGAGCTATGCATGGTGTCATAAGCCTAGGCTTTTTACCAGACAAGAAACAGGAAGTGGGCTGTATAAGGTATTTACTGGCAGAAAAAAATGTTTTACTATCCAAAGTTAAAACAACGAGGGCAGAAGATTTAATAGATGGAAAGTTGAAAAAATTACTGAAGTTCCACCTTAAAATTAAGGGAAGTTGAATTTCCTGACTTTATTGCAGTTACTGTGTGTACTCTAAAAAGCATTAATTGTTGCATGGGATTGCTTTTTTAATTGCTTTTTAGTCTACTTTCACACTGAAGCGCTGGATGCGCTGGCGTTATAGCGCCGCTATTTTTAGCGCTGCTATACCGTAGTTTTTGTAGCGATTTGCGGGCGCTAGCGGGGTGATTTTAACCCCCGCTAGTGGCCGAAAAAGGGTTAAAAACGCCCGCAATAACGCCTCTTTGCAGCGTTTTGGGGGCGTTTTGGAGGCGCTACCCCATTGCTTTCAATGGGCAGGGGCGCTATAGGAGCGGTATTTTTACCGCTCCTATCGCGCCTCAAAGATGCGGCCTGAAGGAGTTTTTTTACCCTCCTGCCAGCGCACCGCTCCAGTGTGAAAGCCCTCAGGCTTTCACACTGGATACAAAGGAGCGGCTTTTTCAGGGCGCATTGCAGGCGCTATTTTTAGCGCAATAGCACCTGCAAAGTGCCTCAGTGTGAAAGGGGCCTTAAAGCGGTTTTAAACCCAAAATTAAAATGTAATATATTGCAGCTTACCAATCATTAGATGTATGGACTGCTTTTGTTTTCTTTGGTTATGATTTTCCCTGTTTATTTTCACATGGTGGTCTGGCCAGTAACACACCTCCTGTATTAGAGTGCCTACATTTTGGATGAATGAGCACAGAGACACCTTTGGACAGCAGCATTGTCAGTCTGGGGGGAGGGGAGTGATAAATGTACTAATAGATTTAGTAACACTAACAAATTGAAGCCAAACTCCTGCTAACACCCTTTTAAGCAGTTACAGCAAACAGGTTTAGTTCCTTTTAGAAAAAGGCTTTATATAAATAAATTAAAACACCCCTACAGTGGCCCTATGACTTATGGCCCTATCACCAGGTAAAAATAAAGTAACGAAAGCCTACAAAATAAAACAAATGCAGCCACCACATCTCAGAACTGGTAAGGTGCAATATAATACATGTTTATTTTGGGGTTTAATATCGCTTTAATGTTGTGTTTTATGTAAAAATTACTTTTGCTCGGCCATTTAATTATTGTGAACCTGTACTTTGCCCATGTTTCTTTGCTCCGCTGCAACACAGCTAAGCTGGTAGAGGTATGGGGAGTATGTGACCCAATCCCTTCCCCTAATATTTCAGTACTGTGTAGCCAATCACACACATATGTTACACCCCCCCCCCCCCCCCTCATTCACTTCTGCAGCAACAGTGATCCATTGCTTGATATAATCAGAAAACAATAGCTCACTATTGCAGAGAATTTATTTAAATGTGCAGAAATTTTTAAATATTGGTATTGGACAGAATTATCTTTTTAATATGTGCTCGGCAGCAGATTATGTAGTAAAAAGGTGTTAACTTCATACAAGAAAGTTGCAGTGTACTGTCGCTAATGCTTCTCTATTACATCTAGTGAGTGTAGTTTATGAATGGACATCACGTCAGGCTTTCCTTCAATGAATAATGAGTCACGTCCTTTTACACACATCTGTATTTACAGTGCGTGTTTTCTCTCTATTGCCCTACAACCTGCTGATGCAACCTTTCTGCAGTCACTATGCTATTCAATTCACAAACAAGGCACACTTTTCAGCTTCTCAGACTCTTATACCACTTTATAATTAGGTCTTACACACAGGAAATCACACTGTCTACTAAGTAAGCATTATAATGGATGATAAATAAAGGGAGCTTTATAAACTCGACTGAGAGCGGCACCTCTGTATTGAGTTGACTAACTAAAGGAGTAGTGGCTGTTCACTTAGTAAAGTTAATACGCACTCTGCAAAATGAATGATAGTAAGTAAGGTGAACCAGAATTCATTTTTAATACCCAAGGAGTTTTATTCACATATTATTGGTTTATTAAATCGAGCATGGGCTTTGTCTGATTTACTAAGCTCAGTAAACATAAAATTTACAAACTGAACAACCTCTATTCCTTTAGTAATTTTACCCAACGCATTTCCAACATTTCATTTTTGTATGTTTTTTTCTCATGGGAGATATTTAAAGGATACTTGGAATTTACCTCCTGATTTACAGTAAATTAAGGGACTGTTCCCATATCTATTAGCAATTTCTATGACCGTTTTATACTTAAATTTATAGTGTGCACTAATATAGGAGGGGCCCCCATTTGTGTTTTATATAGGATATTTACTGTATGGTATGGATATAGGATTATTTTTCAACACCTGTACAGCTTGATTTGTAGGGGGAGGATAGGCTATATGACAACGTTGTCATTTTTCGTAAGGGTTGGATTTTACTCTTCCTTTTTCTTCTGAAGTTTCTTAAAAATATTAGGATCTAACCCAGTGTTTCTCAACCTTTTTTCAGTCAAGGCACCCTTTAAAATTATGCACAATCTCAAGGAACCCTATTCTAAAATGTATGCAGCTGCATCGACACACATAAAACACCCAACATTTGAGATTATTTATTTTATACACAATTGCACACTGGTACTGACTAGTATTCCAGTGTTTCTCCTCTCCCTCAGTTTGCCTCCCTCATTCAGCTAATGTAACCAAAGTGCAGAGGAAGAAGGGCAAACAAAACAAGGACATCCCCAGGTGCTCAATGTCTTTCTTAACAATTTATGACGTCATCATTTATTAGAATCCCAGCAGCTGGCTCGCATGGTGACCAAAGTTGTAATGCTGCACAAATTAAAACCTGTGGCTTTGTGTAACCAAAAAATGCAGAAGAGATCCTCCTACCAGCTTGCTGGCCATTTTGGGCAATTTGAGGATTTTTTTTTTGCATTTTGCCAAGGCACCCCTGAAGATCCCGGAAGGCACCCCAGGGTGCCATGGCAGCCTGGTTGAAAAAGGCTGATCTAACCTTTTACATATTTGATTTTATGCAACAGTTCTTCCCAACTTTTTTTACCCTTTTTTTCCTATAATTTGGATACATTTAAATGTGAAGTTTAGATGATAAAAAGTAATAAAATAATCATAGCCATGAATTAAAGCCAGCGTGCAATTAGTCAATTTTTTTGTGCAATATAGTTAGAAAGAAATTTTCAAATGTGTATTATATTTTTTACTTTTGGATAAGAGTTAGAGCTCTGAAACGTTAGATGAGTGGAGTTATTCGCTGGCTTTTATCAAGTGTGACGATAAGAAAACGTGACTTTACTCCTACTTTCCGGATCTACACACTCACGGGCCTGTGACTGTAATGGTAGTCCTGATATTTTTTTCATGGAACAGGTTTACTTTATAGAGTCTAAAAGGGAACCCCTCAGTGAATAATGTGTTAATACCCCTTTACACTGTGGTATTAATTTGAGATGCTGTACCCCATGCTTGTGAACAAGTACTGTACTATTTTTGCATGTTAATGTGTGTTGCACTAAAGCAGTCCATTAGTTTAGCATGCAATGGAATAAGCACTGAGCCATTCCTTTAAATGGTATATGCATTGTGGTGTGCTGCAGTGTAGGTCTGTGGGCACCTACTGTGCAATGAGTTGGGATGCTACTCTAAATTATTGGTACTACAATGTAACACACAGAGGGGGTTTATTTAATAAAACTGGATAGTCCTGCTGTGCATGGTAGCCAATCAGCTTCTAACTTCAACTTGTTCAATTAAAGTGATACTAAATCTCAGGGGGAGGGGTTTACATAAAAATTACAAACATGTTATATTTACCTGCACTGTGTAGTGGTTTTGCACAGAGCAGCCCAGATCCTCCTTTTCTCGGGTCCCTCTTCGGCGCTCCTGGCTCCTCCCTCCTGTTGAGTGCCCCCACAGCAAGCAGCTTGCTATAGGGGTACCCGAGCCAAGCCACAGCTCCCTGTGTCCTGTTAGACACTGAGCCACAACCTGGCCACGTCCCCTTTCTCTCCTCATTGGCTGACTGACTTTGACAGCTGTCTCAGCCAATCAGGAGGGGATTTCCAGGCATCTGAGACACTCATGCAACATCGCTGGATCTAGATGGACCTCAGGTAAGTATTAGGGGGCCTGCTGCGCACAGAAGGTATTTTTATCTTAATGCATAGACTGCATTGAGATAAAAAAAACTTCTACATTTACAACCACTTTTATCTTTGACAACAAAACTGGAAGCTGGTTTCTACCCAGAGCTGCACCAGATTTAAAAAATCTGTTTATTCTCTCCAGTTTTAAAAAAAACATTTTCCGGTAGATTGCCTCTTTAACTTCAATCACTTGACAGAAGGCTTGCATTAATGCTCTGAGCTGCAGTGGAACTGCTTTTCCACTGTTTTTCAATGTGTGTCTTATTTGTCCTTTACCCCAATATTAAGACTCCTTCTCCTTAGTAATAATGGATCTTACTAGTAAAATCTAGACCCTTAATCTGACTTATGTGCAATATCTACCATTTTCTGTACCATATCACCCTGAAGACAGCACTATTATAGGAAGACTGCATGCTGGCGTACTGAAGAACAGTATTATTGGAAAACAATTAATTTACCATGTTTGCCCCTTCTTGTGCTTTTAGTTAAGTAGAGTTTTCCTTTAAAGAGAATTGTGAAATGGCAAAGTAACAGGCTCCCCTGAAAGAATAAACTCCCACCCATTGCCCAATTTCATCTTCACCATGCTCCCCACTGCTTCATTGCTTTACCAGAGCCTTCAGTAAATACCTGGTGCTTCTGGATATGGGAGAACATAAGTTCTCCCGCTAGAATGCATTGCTTTGGCCTTAGCATCCAATCCTCAGGTCCAAACATTGTCAAAGTCATTCATCCTGTGTAAACTCTGACACCATATAATATGGAGCTTCCACAGCATTGGACTACCAACTGATGGTGGAATGGAGAACCACCAAAGATTAGTGGAGCAGGGGAGTTGTTCTCACAAGAAAACCCGTCTCTTTTCCCTGAATAGGAAAAGTGACATAGTCTCTTCAAAGTCCCTTTTTTAAAGCAATAGTAGACCACTGCAAACAAAACAAGGACATCCCCAGGTGCTCAATGTATTTTTTTTACAAAAAAAATAAAACTTTCCCCTGCAAAAATGTGATAGTATACATGCATCGTATACTAGAACATAATGAAATATTTACCTTAAAATTAAGCCCTGCAGTGGCGTGCTGAAACCGCTGAGAGGGCTTCAATCTTCCCCTGGTCTTCCTTTTAGGTTTGCAAACTCCGGCCGTGATGACGTCACTCCCGCGCATGTACAGGAGACCTCAGTTATGGCACGGTGCTCTAAAGGTCTGGCATGTCATGCTGAAACTTCAAAGTGCATGCGCCGGTGACATCACCGGCTGCATCCATGGTGAATATCTCCTAAGAGGTGCATGTTTAGAAGATATTAATTTTACCTACAGGTAACCCTTATTATAGTTTTACCTGCAGGTAAAAATCACTGCTTTAAAGAAGGCTGTTATTTCTCTTGAACATTAAACTACCATTCAGTCAAAATTTGCTGATTAAGATATATTTTGATATTGCGCCATTCTTTTGTCTCTCAAACTGTGCAACGATTCTCTTTGTGGTTCACCCATTGTAGTCAATTCTTGGCAGTGAGGCTCAACATTCTAAAACTATAAAAAGAAGACGCAAAACTTTTTTGATAAACAATGCTATCTGTGAGGCTGATCAGATGTTTAGCACCGTCATTAATGGCCTAATGTTTTATACCTGAAACAAAGGTTTGCGTGAGAAATATAATTAGGAAAACAAATATAGTAAGTGGGACTAGCCTCCATACCCTTGGTTCCTGAAATAGTAAGGGAAGACAATTAATTGTTCATTTTGCCCTAAGGTCATGGACTCAAGTTTCCCATAAGGTTCTGCAGCTGAGAAGCTATTCCAGTTCACATGATGTTATTTGTTCTAAACAATTAATGGTGGTTTTCCTGTCCTTTACATAATTGAAATCCAAGGGCCACTGTGGCTTATTATCAAGGCCTTTCAGCTTGTTGACTACAGTATATAACCAATGCAGCTTATCTCCACCATTCTGACAAATATGATCTACTAGGGTAGGGTAATAAGATAATCAACTTTGTCAGTAACATGTCTTATATGTGCAATGCCTCATAATTGGCTATTTAGGCCTCATGCACACTGGAAATTTCTCTATCACCCTAGATGCCTTTATTCCTGGCTGAAAAAAAAACTTGATGCTTGTAAACTCGTTTAGTGCTGAAAGCTGGCTTCACTTTCATACCAGGAAGGTGATGTATCTAATTTCCTGGTTAAGCCCCACCAAAGCCATTCTAATGTTCAGAGAGAGTGCCCTTAAGCTGGCCATGGATCAGTTTTTTTTATATTAAAAGAAACTGAACATATTATCCGCTATTGTATTCTGACACGGAACTCCTCAGCTGTCAAAATACACTGATCAGTGCTGCAGCTGACTGGCTGCAAGCACTGATTGAATGAAAAAAAAAATACCAACAGTCTCATTCTAGAGGAGGCAATCATTAAATCAACTGTTCTTGCACAGAAAGGGTCATAGGTGGGTTTAAATTCATCTGGCCCATGTTGAACCGGCTGGATTTTAATCATTCTTTGCCCAGCTTTATTGGGTAATGAAGCATTATTTTTGAATTAGGAGTATGGCCGTTGGTGATGATTAGCTCTGAAGTCCAACTTATAGTAGCAAATTGAAACTAATATCAGAGTGGCACACAGGAGAGGTTATTCTGAATAATCAATGTAACAGTTGGTATATACTTAAGCATTGCTTTTTCTTTTACATCTACGGTTTCATTTAAAGTATATCTCTAGCTGGTTAAAGCTCCTTGTCATGCCAAGTCTTGTTTATCTATTGATGTTTCTATTGATGCTTCTGATGCCTTTGAGGAGATTGCCACTCTCTCTTTTTGGTGACCATTGTCATTATGTATTAAAATGATAATTAATCGTGCAAGTCCCACTTTAAGACATTAAAAAAATCTTACAATAAACATAACATTAAGTCTTGTGAAAGAAGTAATGTGCCCACAACAACTCACAGCAAACAAGGGTCCACTTCACAGTGTCCACCAGCGGGTGTGATGACATCAGGAACCACACCCCACCCGAAGCATTTTGTCCCCACATGGACATCATCAGGGGAAGGAGCCTGTGCAGGAATAAAACACGTTGGGCGGGGCTTGGTTTGTAAGTTCATCATGTCCGCCAGTGGACTTGCAATAGTGCTGTTCTCTGTATTTGTCAATCTTTCAATTCCCATGTGAGTTGCATTTTTTTCTATGCTCTGTGTGATGCATATGTAGAGTGCAGGATCACCAGGGAGTCTAAGGATATCATAGCTGTGTGGCAGCCAGACGCATTTAATTTCTTTATTTTAAGATCAAAACCATCCTGTAAGCACCACCCAATGCATTTCATTCTTACACAGACAATGCCAGGGGAAGGAGGCTGCTTCCCCTGACGATGTCCACATGAGGATGAAATGGAGACTGGTTTGTGACGTCATCATGCCCGCCGGTGGTACTGTGTTTTGTCGTGGGCACATTACTTCTATCAAAGACTTAATGTTCTTTTTATTGCAAGATTTATTTATTGTCCTAAAGTTGGACATGAGCAAATAATTGTTTGCACTATATGCATTGTTTTCACTTATGGATAAGATTTATATGCTGTAATTCACTTACATATTTTATTGTTTTATTCATTGCCATTTTGAGTTTAGGAGGGATCTGTAACCATTTATTTATCATGTAAAGAAATAGTGCATCTATTTTTAATTTACCGGTAGTTAATTAGTGTGCTGCTGTAGTTTTTATTTATTTATACACTGAGCGCAGTGATTCTTTTAGGTTTTTATAAGAAAATAATAGGGAATATTTTTACAAAACGTTTACCTTTTTAAATGTTACTGGTAAACAATGCATTTTTCTTGAGCTCTTCAAGGAATATAATATGTTGTATCTTAGTCCGAAAAAAAGAAAAAATAGACTGGTAAACTTTGATTCCTGTATTTATAGCTACACATTGTTTCCCATGAAATGAATGTAGGGGTCATATTAATAAGGGTTAGGAAGGGAATTTGTGAAAAAAAAAAGAGATTTATTTTCCACAAATGTTCTGAATTCCATGTTCTAAAAATATCTAAAGCTATTTTTATGTACTGAAAGACCGGGTTATGTCAGTGAGCAGAATGTAATAGCTTTCATGGGTGATCCCTATTATAAATAGTAAATCATTCAGAGTACTGAAGAGCAGATGGAACCAGGAACTACAACACACAGCAACTGCCTGCTTTCTGGACTCAGACTTAGCATGGTGGAGTGCTGGACTCTCAAGATTGCTGGTGATTCTGAATAGGTTAGATGAGTGTTATAGAGTGGAAGAACTCCCCTGACAAATGGAGCCCCAACAGGGTCCCTGGGAAAGCCAGCATACATTGAGCGATAGGATGAGAGTGCCAAGTCTAAAGGATCGGTCCAAATATAATCTTAATTATATCTTTTTTTTACATCACAGGTTGAAGAACAATTTATTAGCAGCAGATAAATGTGCACGGTACCTTATCCATGGCAATAGCCTAACCATTAAAAATGTAGCTGAAGAAGATGCAGGGGATTACACAGTGGTCCTGCGACTAAAGCAATGGAACCTGATCAAAAACTTAACCATGACCCTCAAAGTGAATGGTAAATTATTTACTTTTTCTTTTTTTCCTCATTCTCTGAACATGTGCACATGCATTACAGAGAAAGCCACTTCTATTGATTTTTTTTTTTTTTTACAGTGAAGCCTCGCATTTATGAAAAATCAACATCAATTCAAGAACCAGATTTACGTTTCCTAGGCAGCAGGCAAACACTGAAATGCACAGTGTATAGTGTTCCACCACCTACCATAACTTGGACCTGGCATCCGTGTCTGAGAAACGATTCTAGGTCAAGGTGAGCATTATGGGTGCAACACTTATATGGTTAATGTACATATTTGTTATTTACAGCCCAGTTGAAATCACAAAATATATAAAAAGTCAGACAGACTTTGTACTAACAATCTCCTTTTTCCTAGTCCCATCTCCACTTTCCTGTTGCAGCAGTTGTGCATTTCAATATCCACCAGTGTTAGACCCAGCGACTCTGTAATGTAACAGAGCTGGTCAGACACACCCTCCTCCCCTTGTTTGCAAAATAAGTTTGTGTGAGTAAGCTTTTACTGAGGGGTGTGACTGTTTCTCAGCTCTGCCAACACAGAGCACTGCAGTGTTAGAGCTGGAAGCAGGAATTTTAGGTATTTTAAGGCATTTACAAGCAAAAATCTGTTACATGGTGTACAGGACTATAAAGAGATATAAAAATTTGAGACATCAGTTGGACTATTCTGTGCTAAGAAAAATATGTAGTCTGTAATTGCTGATCTCCTTCTAAAGATGCTAGCATGTTGATCCTCTGAGTCCCTTTATTATTCCCTTTTTATGGCAACACATTTATTAGTTTAGTATTGGCTTTCTTTAAATTAAATTATAAAAATGGTTCTACTTCAACTTTAGAGTGTCTGAGAGATATACAAAATCAGCAGGTGGATCAAACTACAGGTGTCCACTCAAAACTAAAATTGCATATGTAAATTGACCTTCAATGAGTGGGGCGCATATCCCTCATATCCATCTCAATCTCCATTACCATATTTCATATAATATCCAATCAATCACTGCTCCAAGTGTCTATTACTCACTGAGCCCATTTACATCTGTGAGTTGCAGAAAAACACGTTTCTGCAAGGCACAGCAATGCATGTTACTTTAAGGTGACCAGATTTTTAAAATGAAATCCGGGGACATATTTTTTTTTTACTAGTAATGGCGCCCACCTCACAGCCTGTCAAGTCTTACTCTCCGGGCCCCGGCTACTGCTGGGTGTGGAGCGGAGGAAGATCACTCTGCCAGGGAAGGCAAGGAGATAAGCAGGCAGGCGGCTGGCCGGGACTTGAGCCAAGGCAGAAGAACATGCAAGCGGAGCTTAATGGGCATGCGCCCGAAACTGAAGAAATATTCCCTCCGCTAAGACCTGCACATGATCATCAGAAAGGGGCACAGATAATGGAAAAAATACACCCCCCTAAGCTAGTAGGAGCTGGGGGGTGTAATTCAGATTTGTTATTTTTTATTCTGCACTAACTGTCTTTGAAATTGCCCCAGCCCCTGTTCAAATCCAATCCGGGGACAAAACTGGGGACAAACTTGGTCCGGGGACTGTGTGCTCAATCCGGGGACTGTCCCCTGAAACCGGGGATGTCTGGTCACCCTATGTTACATGCATTGTTGCGTTGAATTCATTTTAAATGTCACCCCAACACAGTAGGGGTATAATGCAATGCACATGTGTTACAGCCTGTTGCAACATACAGCAGCACACCACTGTATTTTTGTGTTAAAAAGTTTGTGGTACATCAGAATTGTGGGATGTTTTGGTGCATTGGCAGCCCATCGATTTCAAAGGCTGTCCTAATGCAAAACATGCTAATGCCATCATAGTTCACGGTAACGCATGTGCATTTGCACATCTATGGGTCCAGAATCTCCCATGGGTCAGAGACTCTGGGTATTAAAACTAGGGGGTCAATATAACAGCCAGGTAACTAGCATGTTCATAAAACAATGCCAGTCTATATATTATTTTCATTAAAGTTGTACTTCTAGTGAGCAAAAAAAGTAGCTCGATCCTGAGTGACAGGTTTTCTGTCTGTTTTGCCTGTAGTCCATTATAAATAATTTTCTGAAGTCCCAAGTTGAAAATAGCTCATGGAGAGAACTGCTTAAGATTTGTTATTCTGTACTGTGCAAGAAAGCTTTATAATTGAATACTAAGCCCTTAAATCCAAGCAGGAACTGCCCCCCCGAAATATAAAATCCCTCTTACATACTTAACCATCTGGTTTCAATGTGTTATATGTGGATGAGAAAATCATTGCCAAAAACTCTGGCAATTACTTAATTGGTAATTCTTCAGATAGTTTGCAGATTTGAAAAAACAAATAAGCGAAAAGTAAAAGGGGAAAACAACAGGAAATGGCATGGAAGCTTGACCATGGTTTTCTGCCATAGCATTCTTGGACTGCTTGCTGGATTGGCTTACCACTACTCTAAAACTATCATTATATTCTGCATTTGTATTGCGGGACAGAGGAGTAGAAACAACAGGGGTTATTTACTAAAGGAATACAGCATATTCACTTAGTAAAGTGTATGTTCACTTTGCAAAGTCAGTATTCCCTAAGCTTAGCAAATTAAAAACTTCAGTTCCGGAAGGTTTACCCTCCTTCATGACCAGGCCATTTTTTGCGATATGGCACTGCGTTACTTTAACTGACAATTGCGCGGTCGTGCAACACTGTACCCAATAAAATTTACTGTATGTACTTTTTTTCCCACAAATAGAGCTTTCTTTTGGTGGTATTTGATCACCTCTGTGGTTTTGATTTTTTGGGCTATAAACAAAAAAAGACCCACAATTGAAAAAAAAAAAAAAAAAAAAAAATTAAAAATCAAATTTCTTCATCAATTTAGGCCAATATGTATTCTGCTACATATTTTTGGTAAAAATCCAATAAGTGTACATTGATTGGTTTGCACAAAAGTTATAGTGTCTACAAACTATTAGATAGATTTATAGAATTTATTTTTTTACTAGTAATGGTGGCGATCAGTGATTTTTAGCGGGACTGCGACATTGTGGCAAACAAATCACTGCACTAAGGACACTGGCAGGGAAGGGGTTAACATCAGGAGCGTTTTCAAACTGTGTTAGGCGTGCTTGTACTGTGGGAAGTACTGAGACGTGACCTCTGTCTTTCCTTCTCTAAAGAACGGCGATCTGCCTTGTTTAAACAGGCAGAGTGCCGATCTGCTGATCTGCAGAACGATTGGTGGGTCACAGCGGACATCTGGCCCACCGGACCTCTGATTGGCTGCTGCTGTGTCTAATCACAGCAGTAGCAGGTCGCCGGCGGGACGCACGCGTGCCCCAGAAAAGGCCTGAAGTAAGAACTGCCTGTATTTCATCAGAGTAACTAATCACTGGTAGATGACAGTTTGAGAAATCTATGGAATTCTTTATCTAGGCCTAAAGTCTCATTCACCCTGGCAATGACATGCATGCATGTGTAGGATATTTCTAAATGCATATAAATGCTTGTAATGATTTCACACTGCATTTATTTGCATTTATGTGCAATCAGTTTAGCTGCCAATAGAAATCTGTGTGTCCAGGGGCAGATCACATACTCTGAATGCCTCTAAACACATAAGTGTGTAAAGGCAATTACATTTAAACACATGAGAACTTGATCTGGGAATAATATAGTTTATTGACCTATGCGTCCACATGGCCATAGTTAGACAATGTCAATAACCAATCATGGCCATGTGGCCATATTAAGTCAATGATGTTAGTAGCATCCTTGTTCCTTTGTCACATGAGACTGCGAGGTGAGGAATTCCCCAGGATATTTGATTGGATTGGATACTTTGAGAGTCAATCATAAAAGACATTGCATTTCTTATATGAGAACTCTAGATGAGCTTAAAACCTTTTTTAGTATTTGTTAGTTAATCAATATTCAGTTATCCTGCATTTATGAACACTGAATATGTACTCACTTGATGTATCTTCACATAAAATAATGGCTGGGAAGAGCCTACTGTATATAAAGCAAGAATATACTGTATAATACAAGGTGCATGATGATCTAAACACAAGGAAATTGAACGAGCCGTTGAATCTCTTTTTGCTTCAAATATAAAATCAGAGTTTCCTTTCTTTGTTACTCGTCCTGCATGTGATTTAAAGAGGAACTGCAGTCTGCTCACATAATTTGTAATAAAAACATCTTTGCCATTCTCAAGCTTCCCTCCAACCACTTTGCATATTATTTTATATACACTGTGATTCTGTACTTGCCAAGTATGCTGCAGAAATCTCCCTCCACTGAGTCTGGCTGCACTCATTTTAACTGTGGGCAGCTGCCTGTTCACTTCCTGGATTTACACAGACACACACCTCCAGCTCTGCAGCTCTTGTTGGCCCTCTTATGACTTGTCCCCCCTACCTTCTTGGCAAACTCTCACGAGAGTGAGAGAGAGAGCTGTACATGATGTCATAAGCCTAGGCTAATGACCAGTCAAGAAACAGGAAGTGGGCTGTATAAGGTATTTACTGGCAGAAAATATATATTTTTAAAACAACAAGTGCAGAAGATTTAATAGATAGAAAGATGAAACCCGAGCCACACTTGGAATTGCATCGTAGGATCCAGGCAAAGTTACTTACCTTGTTCTCAGGATCCTGCGATGCCTCCCCGCTGTGTGTGCGAGCCGTGTACTTGGCTCGATCTTTCACAGTGCCTGGCTCTGTTCCCTGCAAGCATCGCGACGCACGGGGACCGAGCCCGGCGCCAAATTCAAAAAGTGAAAAACACATACAATACACTGTAATCTTACAGATTACATTACTGTATCAAATTATTTCACCTCTCTTTTGTCCCTATTGCTTTGTCCAGTGCCCTGCATGCAGTTTTATATTATATATATTGTTCTTTCTGCCTGGAAACTGGAGAATGTCCATAGCATCCAAAAAGTGTCCCTTTACGTCAAAAGCGGTTTTAGACCAGCTAGAAAACAGCGATAATAAATTAGAATCACTTGCAGAAGTGGGCGATAGCGATTTGTGGGGAAATTCGTCATCAAACACTAAAAGTAATGACAGCGACAATTCTGCAACTGAGCAAATTTCAGTGTTTTTGATTTGATTACATTATTGAATACATTGTATTATTATTATTATATTATTATGTGTTATAATTATTTATAGTTATTATATTATAATTTCTGATTTCGTGTTTCAATCTTTATCATACCAGGGATGTCTACTAGACTCTTGTTTGGACAGACTTAAGTGTGTTATTCCTAAGAATTAAAGGCCTACAATATAAAACGCCAAATTTCCATGCGAAACAATGTACCGCTTTGAACATCAAAAATATGACATAATCATACCACCAGGGAGGTTAATGTTTTCAGGCTTGCTGGATAAAAAAGTAAATAATACACTGCAATATAATGTACTGAATTACACATGTAATGTGGAAATCTTGACTAGCAGGCTTAATATGACCATTTCCTTTGCCAATGCAGGAAACCTAAAGTTTATATATAGGTAAAACTTTTTTTTTTTATCTTTTGGGTAGAGTGGGGGGGGGGGGTTAGAACCCGTGTCAAGTTTTTATTGCTGTCTGTGTTTCAATTAGGGCAATTCACCCTTCTATTTGTATTGTCATTCAAAATTTTAGAGCTATCCCTAGAATAAGAGGTAAGAGGAAACAACTGTCTAAGAGGGGAATTCCCCTCATTTTGAAAGGCTTCTTCTAACATCCTGTTGCATCTTTAGAGAATAAAGTGCAGCGAAACTATCCTAATGGTTCATAGACAGCAAAAATACCCTGACAGGGGTCTTAATCCTTCACTACTTTATCTAAAACTAAAAAAAGCTTGGGCTATACATACACTTTATTCCCTTCCCCCCTCCTTACCTTTCCTTCACTCCCCTATCACTCGATTTAGCTGTCAGTAGCACTGTGTGAGCTCCAACAATTGGTCTGGAGCCTTCACTGCTCTTTCCCAGTGACCAAGCTGAATTACTGAGGAGGGGGGTTTATAAGACCCTGATACTTTGCCACGCATATATCAAATATTTATTGTAAATAAATAATGGTGACTCACAGAGGAGAATGAACAACAAACAGCCAATCTAATTCCTTATGCCTCATACACACGATCATGATTCCCGAAGAGAAAAGTGCGATGTGAGCTTTTTGTCGCGAATTCTGACCGTGTGTATGCTCCATCGCACTTTTTCTGTGAGAATTCGGGACAAAATTCAGAGCAGGATCTCAATTTCTCAATTTTTGTGACAGGAAAAATTCCTATCGGGAATCGCGATCGTCTGTATGCAATTACGATGCGAAAAAAAACATGCATGCTCAGAATCAAGCAGAAGAGCCAAACTGCCTATTGAACTTAATTTTTCTCGGCTCGTCGTACGTGTTGTACATCACCGAGTTCTTGACATCCGGAATTTCGTCCAAGATTTGTGTGACCGTGTGTATGCAAGACAAATTTCAGCCATTTTCCTGCTGAAAAAAACGCGGTTTTCTTGTCGGAATTGCGATCGTGTGTACGAGGCATAAGTAGTCTCTTAAGGGATCTGACTGCAGTAAAGTAAAATCTGGCTGGTTGCTTTAAGTTTGCACTGCTACTAAATGGCTTATTTAAAATGGCGATTTGTGCAATGCAGTAAGCCCTTTGTAATAAATGGAAAGCATTAAGCCTTGTACACACGGTCGGACTTCCATCTGACTTTTCCCTGGATATTTGTCCGAACGGAGTTGGCCGGGCACACCCATAACATACACACCACAGGACTTTTCTGCAAATTTTCCCAAAACTTTTTGCAACATCACGTGTTTTGTTTGCTCTTTTCTGCTCTTTACCGCCACCCTTTGGTCAACTTCTGCTATTATTGGTTGATTTTAACATTAGTTGTTTTGTCCATCGGACAAAAGTCCTATGGTTTTCTGTACACACAGTCGGACTTTGCTCCATCGGACTTTTGTTGGTCAAAAGTTTGTCCGTTTGCAGACCCAACTTTTGTCCGATGAAAAAAAAAAAAAAAAAAAGTTTGTCCGATGGAGCGTACACACGGTCGGATTGTTGGTCCAACTTGCTCAAAATGAAGTTTGTTGGCCAAAAGTCCGACCGTGTGTATGGGGCTTTAGTATTCATGACAGGTTCTCTTTAAGTGAATATATCTTTGGCTTGACACTGAGGCAGTTCTATGAAAGGAAATGATTGGAGTGTGTTCAGTACTGTGCCGCTGTTTACTATTCACCACTGTTCCATCAGAAGGCTCATTTATAACAGCCCATGGGTACTGTATATGAGTGACATGAAGTACACGCTTGCCCCGGAAACTTTGTTTCATTCAGCAGTTATAATTATACCACTCTATTGTGTTTGGCACGCCGTTCAGCAATGGCAGCAGAAGCTTTTTAAAAATGGCTAAGAACACGGGGAGTGAGCAGAGAGAAGAGATCGAGGACAGTCTAGCAGCAAAAGGTTGATAACAGTGGCCTGGTCCAGAATAGGCCATGGGAGCCGTCTTATCTCCCTTTGGCAGGAGGTGTTCCGAGTTTCCTGTGCGAAATCAGGAGCGTACGCTGCTTTCCTCTTCTTGTTTGGCTTCCTCCCCTATACAAGACTGTTCCCAGCACTGCTGTTATCTTTGCATCTTCAAACATGGCACAATTTACTTCCTTAAAAGCTTTATGTATTCTTAAGGGTCCAACTATACCCCCCATCTCCTGCGAGGCAGCATTAACCCCTTCGAGCCTGAAGGAGCTGGAAAACGTGGCTCCATGCGATTTGGAGACGATATGATGCATTCAAATGCTGCATGCAATAACTTGAAAGTATATGGGTTCAAGTGATAATATGGAAGGAACTTCTGTGCAAAAATTGTTAAATGCACTAAAAGATATCTGTCCATTTTAAAATGAGAGCTACACAATTCTAGGTTCAATAGGTTATGAGTCACTGAGCCAGAACAGGTACATACAGTAGGTCAGGCATTCTGACATTACTGACTGTTTAATTGTTCAGAAGGGGGTCAACAATGGCAGTCCATATATTTCTCTGATGGCAGGTGTCAGAAACCCAGGAAAATATGATAAGGAAATCTACTTTTGTGTAGAGATGTAGCTACCAAGTGTTTTGTATTTCATAGGCTCCTGTCTTTTGAGCCTTTCATCAAACCTGAAAAACATCACTTTGACTGCCCTGTCAACTCTGCTTTCACCGAATGTATCAGAAGGCTTCAGATGATCCCCAGGTGTCTTTGCATAAATTGTTTAATCAGCAGCCCAACCATTTTCATCGGCCTCACGCTGAGAGCTTCAGATTAGGCAGAAACACTTTAATAGAGGGGGAAAAGGGTAATTTACCCCAAATCCACCATGCCAGTGGCCCATCAATAGATGCTCAAGCAACTGAGCTGGATCAATAATTGTACACACGATCGGAATTTCCGATATAAAAAGTCAGATGGAATTTTTTTATTAGAAATTCCGACCGTGTGTTTTTTTTTCCGTCGGAATTTAGAAAGAGAACATGTTCGGAAATTCCGTTCGTCTGTAGGGAACTCCGACGGAGAAAAAAACATGCATGCTCAGAATCAAGTTGACGCATGCTTGGAAGCATTGAACTTTATTTTTCTCAGATCGTCGTAGTGTTGTACGTCACCGCATTCCTGGCGGTCGGAATTTGGTGTGACAGTGTGTATGCAAGACAGCTTGAACGGAATTCCGTCTGAAAAATCCGTCGGAGTTTATCCCGACGGAAAATCCGATCGTGTGTACGGGGCATTAGACTTGAAAAGACACCAAGGCTCAAAGAAGCCAGGAAACTCCTTGTTTTAAAGATGATCGTTTCCACTTTGAAGTTAAAGGTCAATTTGTGGTTGCTGTGGCCAAATCAATAAATACCTAATTTAAACAGACTAGTCAGAGGACTTTGTTTTTGTCCATGCTGGCTCTTGCATCCTCCTTAAATTCTGGAATATGGAAAACTAGATTTTTAGGTTGACATCATACTTCACCTCGTTTTCTCTTTGATTGTGGAATTTTGGAATTTCTGTTTCTGGGGTAGAGGGGGCTTTGTGATTCAGATCACCCGCAAATAAATAAGAACCCGTTTTTATGCAGCCAGTGATGTATAGTGTGAAGTACACCATCAGTTAAATAAGTACGCATATTGAGATATTCTAGATAGGAGATATAATAGAAGGGGCATTAAAGATGTTCTTGGTCACAAATGGTTAACAATGGAATTCCTGGTGGAAGTGTGGAATTGCTTTAAGATCTTTGAAAACATAATTGCAGGGGTTCTCAGCTTCCTGCTTCTGTGCGCTGCCAGATTTATGGCTTTCTTCCTCCCCCTCACCTCCTTTTTGGTTTATAATATTAAAATAGAAATGATGACTTCTGTTAAAGTCTATTCCTCCTTATTCATAGCAAACAGAAAGAAAAACACCAAAGTATGGTCAAGGACAGACTGCAGGAAAGTCAAGAATAAATAATCCCAAGATGTGTTACTCCCCCCTGCTCCTTCAAAGTACTGTTAACCCAGAAAGAACTTTCCGCAGGGGTAGAATCCAGGAACTTAGACTGCTCAGTGCAATAAGCCAGGGTGTAGTGCAATAGGGATCTGCAGTAACTAGTGTAGTGATTTTAATGGGAATGTGAAGTAGTTTTATACATAGATTTTTTCTTTCTTTCATATGGTTAGGACTAAAAAAAATCTAACGTTTTACAGGTATTTTGTTCTTTTTATAGTTATATTTCCCAGGTTGCGATGTTATCTCCATACCGCCTGTTTAAAAAAATAATCGTATTCTTTGTCCAGCTCAGTAGCTTAAGCTGCAATTTTCACAAAGAACTGAATTAATCACCCCTTTTTCTATCTAATCCATATTGCATTATGGGTTTTGTACAATTTTTAGTGTATTAGTGCCATAAAAAATCTATAATCTTGAGCTTGAAACACACTTATGTGGTGATAGCATGTTATAAATTGTATATAGACCCTAACAATAGATGTAATTTGTTTGTTCCCTTGGGGTCTGGTAAATATACCAATGGAAGTGTTTTGTTATTGTAGCGGGGTGTTCAATTTAAGGGGAGTGTCTGATTGGTAATTAGGCTCAGACACACTGATTGTAAGGGTTAATGGACCATTTCTGTTCATGGGAGATAGTATTGGTGTGCAGTTCCCTGTGGCCTACAGGTGGCGCTGTCACCAAGGGCCAGGGTTGAACCACCAATAGAGGGCCGTGCCTTTTGTGTCCCCTCTCGGCAGTAGTACGGCGGGGCGGGGAACCTGCTGTGCCAGTCGGGAGAGGGTAAAAAGAGGCGGACATCTTCCGTTTGAGGTCGTCGACATCCAGGCACCTTCAGCCTGGGTGTGTGTGGTTCGTCCACGCCCAGGCACCTTCAGCCTGGGGGTGAGAAGGGTCCTCTCCGGGTGCCCTAGGCCCGGAGGTGGAGTTCCTGTTCCATCCCAGACATCTTCAGTCTGGGGTGAGGTACTATTGTGAAGGCCCGGGGCCCAGCAACCTTCGGCTGGGGTCCGCTAGGGATCGAGGACTCCCAGGGTGCCGCCTTGCGAGGGGACCCGTATCTGGGATGAGGAGGCCAGGGAGGTAACCCTTTCCGAAGACCCAGCGCAAGGTCGTGGTGACGGTGAGGGCCTCTGGTACCTCTCCGGAGGGATGTTTTCTCCTTGACATGGGCCAAATACTTCAAGAAGGGAGTTCATGTTCAGGTCAGTGGCAGTGACCCTACTCTTCAAGTCAGTGGCAGTGACTTCATAGGGCAAGGCCCTATTCACCAGGTCAGTGGCAGTGACCCTACGCTCCAAGTCAGTGGTAGTGACTTTATTCACCCGGTCTGTGGCAGAGACCAACTTCACGGTCTGTGGCAGAGATCATGCGCCAAAGCTGTTTGAGAAACCTAAACAGTCTAAAGAGTTAAGCTACGTTTGTGCCTGGACCTCCTCCACATCTAAGCTGTCCTGTGTCTTCGCTCCAACCTGTCTGCTCTCAAAAAGGCTGTTTATTATCCTGTGTTAAAAAAAATGTTGAGTTGGACTTTCAGCTAGTGTGGACATTCACATTCCTGGGGAAAACGAGGACTTGCATCTATCTAACGTAGAGGTGAGATCATTCTTGGGAGGACTTTGACTCTGGCCGCAGACAAGGCCGAAAACTAACACCGCTCAATCTCTTTACTCGGGAGGGTACGGGCTTGTGGTGCGGTGTGCCTCTCTCTGCCTGCGAGGAGCCTAAGTTAATGCAGGTTGGGGAGAGGTGGGTGCGCTACATTATATTTGTGTGATAAGCTTAAAAAAAAATCTGTTGATCATGCCAGAAATTAGTAAGCTTGTAACTTCCTGTAGTGAGCTGGTGACACGGCACCTCTAATGCACTGTAAGCCCAAGATGTCTCAGGTGTCTGTTTATGAAACTGTGAACAGCGGTGATCCAGAGGATCGCCACTGATCTCAGCTCATAAACAGTTTATGAAACAGAGATAATCGGGGGAGAAGTGTTTGAACATGTTCTACCGCAGATGATCTCCGCACACTGAGAATCCTCATTGAATGACACAGAAACGGCCAGTTTATAAAGCTGCGATCTCAGCGCTTCACTGGCGATCTGTGTCAGAATTCACACTCCTTGATTCACCAGCTCAGATGTGAACAATCGGGGAGTGATGATAGAATCCCAGGGGATTTAAGGTGGAAGGAAGAAGATTATTAACCCGACTAGCGGTATTCCCGAGTCTGGCTCGGGGTAAGATTTCAGTACCTAAAGCGGTAACCCTGAGCCAGACTCGGGATCGCATCGCAGGATACAGGGGAAGTTACTTACCTTGTCCCTGGATCTTACGATGTGTCCCCGCAGTGTGTGCGAGCCGTCATCTCGCTCAATCCACACTGCCGAGTGCCGCCAAACTCCGTTCCCTGTGACTATGCGGCGCACGGGGGCGGAGTTCGGCGCAAAATTAAAAAAGTGAAACACACAATACACAGACAGTATACTGTAATCTTACAGATTACAATATACTGTATCAAATAATTACACACCCCCTTTGTCCCTAGTGGTCTGTCCAGTGTCCTGCATGCACTTTTAGATTATAAAAACTGTTCTTTCTGCCTGGAAACTGGAGATTGCCCATAGCAACCAAAAAGTGTCCATTTACATCAAAAGTGGTTTTAGACCAGCTAGAAAACAGCGATAATAAATTAGAATCACTTGCAGAATTGAGCGATAGCGATTTGTGGGGAAATTCGTCATCAAACACTAAATATAATGACAGCGACAATTCTGCAACTGAGCAAATTTCAGTGTTTTTGATTTGATTACATTATTGAATAATTTTTATTATTATTATATTATTATTTGTTATAATTATTTATAGTTATTTATTATATTATAATTTTGTTTTTTGAACTTTATCATACCCGGGATGTCTACTAGACTCTGGTTTGGACAGATTTAAGTGAGTTATTCCTAAGAATTACAGGCCTACAATATAAAACGCCAAATTTCCATGCAAAATAATGGTACCGCTTTCAGCACCTAAAATCTGACAGAATTATACCGCCAGGGAGGTTAACAGGAACAGCAGAAAGGAAGGGATGGACAGCCGCACTATAAAAAAAACCTTAAAGGTTGCTTTTATTGTAAAAAAGATAAAACACATGCACCACAGGTCACAGCAAGGCAGGGATCAGCTTACGCGTTTCACACTACAAATGTTAGTGCTTACTCATAGCTGGGGAGGTTAACTTCCTTCTACCTCGTTCAGACACCCCAAGACTGAAACAATGTCCCCCTGTCATATTTATGTGTATACTTATATAATATATATAATACATATTTAATGTGTATATGTACTGTATATATATATATATATATATATATATATATATAATGTGTGTATATACATGTGTAGCAGGGTTCCTTTAAATGCTCTCGAACTACTGTTCCCAGAACCCCACTGGTTCCCAGGATGTTTTGCTTCTGCCCCAGAGACTCATGGGTGGGGATATATAAGGAAGGGGCGAGGCCTGGCTCGGCCTCTTTGGACACGGGACGGCAGAGACTGATACACCTGTGCGGACCTGTGCTGGGTAAGGCCTGAAGCCTGGGGCCTTCCGCAGCCGACCAAAGAGCCTTCCACCCCACTGCGAGCCTGGGTGGCATCCGACATCTCTACTTACAGCCTAGATTGGATCAGGGACCCGATCGCAGCAACCGCTGTGGGCGAGTGAAGTCACAGCCGGTGGAAGTCCCGGACGGAGATCGTGTCCGGCGGGTGAGCGAGCGTAAGCTCATTCCCTAACCTGTTTGCTAGTACTGTGCCTATAAACTGCCGAGGCCTACTACCTCATGTTAAAGACTCTCACTGGAGATCCACAGCAGGACTGATCCAGAGGATCTCCAGTGAAGTGTTGTCAGTTATCAACTTTCCCTTTTCCTGGATTACAATTGTTGTTTATTCTTAAGTGCACCACCTCTACAGATGCCGGTGAAGAATCCATCATTCATACAGGACTGAGTTCTAGAATTAGGAATCAGGCCTGATTCATTAGGGACCTAGTTTAGTTATTGCGCCACAGGGCGCCTAGTTAACAGTCGCCCCACGTGGCGTCTCCTTATTCACCCCCCCCCCACTTCTCCATGGTGTAGTGTGACTGATATTGTAATATTGCAGGGCTCTGAGAATATTCTAATGGTCAAGTTGTTATCACTGTTCATTCCCTTTGCATAGCTGAAAGTAAAAAATCTGTTATTCCTTTATAGCTACTCCGTGTCTGAGTCTCTCATAAAGTATAAGTATTAAATGTGTATACCCCTAGACTAACTGTGCCAGAAAGGGTCGAGTATATTGCTGGGGGTTGGCGGAGCTGTACTCAGGGCCCAGACCAAATCTGCGGCCCTCTTAGTTGAGGGTAACGCTACACATGTATATACAATGTGTGTGTGTGTGTATACATATACATATTATGTAGAGAGAGTCGTTATTTAATTAACATTAACCATGCCGTTTGTCTGTGTACTGAGCAGGGATAATTTATCACTGCTTAATAAACTGACATCTCTGTGTTTCTGTGAATTTCTGGTACTGTAATCTCGTAAAGTCCCACAAAATTCCAGTATCAGGGGCCATTCTCCACAGTTTGAAGCATTTGTAGATCACTTCACTCCTCCAAAGGTGAAGCGATCTACAAACCTTCATAAACTGGCATCCAGAGGAGAACGATCTCCTCTGAGAATGCCGGAGAATGAAGCAGTGAATATATTTCACTGCTTCATAAACAGACACTTTACTCGCCTGACTCCTCCTCCCACAGGTGCGTGGCGTGCAGTGGCCGACACAAGAGAGAATACGCTGCCAGTGCCTGCCCTGGGCCTATTGCTGAAGAACTACAGGTGACAGCAGTGCCTGTGCAACGACACCACTGTGTACATCTTTTTGTATTGCAATACATCTGTGTTGTGGGCGGCCATTATTTGATCTTGATGAATACAACCTATACAGTATAGGCTGTTTTCATAAAGATCAAAATATGGCCACAAGCCCCTCCCCTTCATGACATTGTCAAAAAGGGACCGAGCATTGATGACCTAATGATGCCCCCCCCCTGAAAAAGTTCAGTGGACGCCCATGATTCTAGTTACTTTTATAACGTCAACTCCAAATAAATCTTTCTGTACATATTCTTTTTATGCACTAAGTTTTAGGAATAAACACAATAATGTACAAATAATCAGGTAGATGACAAAAAAACCTGAGTTGTAGAATGAAGTCTAATATAAAAATGCTATTTTTGGGAAACTTATTAGCACTGTCCGACACTCTCTGACATGTTCTCAAATAGACCTTGTTTAGATGCTGACTAATGATTTGATGTCAGTGCTGGAAAGCACAGCCGTTCTTATTCATATGTAAAACCAAACTCTGTTCAGCCCTTCATGGTCACAGTGTGTTTCCATGTGATTCCTTATGGCATCATTAGAGGAATTTCCATATAGGTTCCACCAAGTCCATTACTATCCTGTGTATTTAGGAGCAACAGAGACAGTGTTCCTTCTACTTTATTACATATTACTCCCTGTAAAAGACTAGGTTGCCCAATGTCAATGTATACTATTGCTTCTAGGCTACCACCAGCCCTACTCTGAACTGTATATAATTTACTTACACTTAATAAAATTTACTGTTGACTATTCAGCATGGTTTACACGTGCCTAGTGTAATCTTTTCAGTGTTATCATACCTTAATTATTCAGTTGTATTATGAGCAGCAGGTTTTGTTATGTATCGTGATCAGGGCGTTTTTTCTCAGAGAATAGGTGCAGGTACTCCCCCCTTCCGAGTCACCCCTTGTCTCTGTCCCTACCCACCTTTGAGCACACCCCCTGGTACCAATCCCTAGCCACCTCCCAGTCCACACCTTTTAGAGAATACAGAACCAAGTTTTTTGTTTGTTTTTTGGTGTTAAGTAATTTGTATGGAAGGTGTTAATTATAACAAGAAAAGCAGTAAAATAGATATCTCCAACAATTATAGATCCCCCAGCAACAATAGATGCCCCCATTAAAACAATAGACCCACTTCAGCAACAATAGACCCCCTCCAGCAAAAATATATCACCTAGCAGCCAACATCAACAGACCCATCAGCAGCCAGCAACAATAGATCCCTCCCTCAACAATAGATCCCCCACCAGCAAAACAGACCCTCCCAACTATTGGCCCCTTCCAGCGACAATCAACCCCCTAGCAGCTAGCATCAATAGATCATCCAGTATATCCCAGCACCCCTTGCCATTACATATATCCAGTGCTAGAGGTGCCGGAACTGCGTTCCCCCGCGATCCCTCTGAAAAAAAGCCCTGATTGTGATACTTCATTGTTACCAGTCAGAATGTGTTCCTTCTGCATTTGTATTCTGGTGCTGATTGAAATATTAATATTAAGAGACAACCATTGGGTCTTATTCCATTCCAATTTTTGTAAAAGAGGCCAAGAAGAATCTTACAGAAAACTGCAGTATGTAACCCCAGCTATAAATATTAAAGACAAAGAGCTGACAATGCTATGTTACCATGCAATATATAAAAATATAGGAAATCTTATAAAGTCCTGTTTTAAATGTAAAAAAATTGAATTTATAAGAAATTACACACTTGTATAGGTCATATGCTGCTACAAAACTATTTCAGTATAATGAAAATATTCGTATTGTTTTCCCTTGTATAGGTGTGATCTCAAACCTGAAAATGCTGTCCCTGTAATCGTAGGGAAATATAACAGTAGTATAGACAACAAGGTTTACAGTATCACAGAACGGGTCTACACAATTCAAGGAAGAAACAAGGTAACATTTTAAATTTCAATGATTTGTAATTCAACGTGCAAAGAGAGTCCACTGAGAGAGAGGCTTAATTCCATATCTTGTTTCCAAATAAAAATTGAACAACCAGTCTGTAAGTCATTTACTGTTAGATTAATCTATTTTAAAGAAGTACAACATGTTCACCCAAAAAATCAGACATGTATGCTGCTAAACACAACATTTCAGCAGAACCAGGGAGGTTGTAGCTCTTGGTATATGGGAATGAATACAATCAATACACTGGGGATAGAACCTCTGGGGGAATCTAGGATGGAAAAGGACCTGGGGGTCCTATTAGATGATATGCTCAGCAATGGCATGCAATTCCAAGCTGCTGCTAACAAAGCAAAAAGAATATTGGCATGCATTAAAAAGGGGATCATTTTCAGAGATAAAACGATAATTCTCCCGCTCTACAAGACTCTGGTCCAGCCGCACCTAGAGTATGCTGTCCAGTTCTGGGCACCAGTCCTCAGGAAGGATGTACTGGAAATGGAGTGAGAACAAATAAGGGCAACAAAGCTAATAAAGGGTCTGGAGGATGTTAGTTATGAGGAAAGGTTGCAAACACTGAACTTATTCTCTCTGGAGAAAAGACGCTTGAGAGGGGATATGATTTCAATTTACAAATACCGTATTGGTGACCCCCACAATAGGAATAAAACTTTTTCACGGAAGGGAGTTTAACAAGACACGTGGCCACTCATTAAAAATAGAGGAAGAGGTTTAACCTTAAACTACGTAGAGGGTTCTTTACTGTTAGAGCGGCAAGGATGTGGAATTCCCTTACACAGGCAGTGGTATCAGCGGGGAGCATTGATAGTTTAAAATAACTATTAGATAAGCACCTGAATGACCACAACATACAGGGATATACAATGTAATACTGACATCACACACATAGGTTGGACTTGATGGACTTGTGTCTTTTTTCAACCTCACCTACTATGTAACTATGTAACTATGGAATAAATAAACTTGTTCTTTTTCATTTGCTAACCCACTTACATACAGTAAATGGGTAAGGTAGTCATGCTGCATTGAGATTGTAGTATGATGTGCTTACAGCATATTTCCACTTGTTTGTTCCATAGTACAGGTCTATTTGAAGCCTTGGTGCTGATCGCTACAGGCTCACACACCTGTAGTGCCCTTGCAAAATGGATAACACCCCTTGTAAATCTGTAAAAAGGACTTTAACACTGGGATAACTATAACTGATTAAGGCTGTATGTAACACAACTATTGGTAAAGCTACCTTTAGGTCATGAATTGTCAGTCCAAATTATATAGGTTACCTTAGTTTTTAAAATTAAGTTTACATTTTATTGATTTATGTTTTGGTAGTGGTGACATACTGACTTTGAATTACAAAGGGAGTAGAGAATGTCCACTTGAGGAAGTTAACAAAGTAAAACTGTGCTTTTAATATCCAATCAAATACAGGATTCTGCCTAGCCAATGACTGAAATGAACACAGGTTGCCCTATTCACTAAGCCAAGTGAACATCTACAGAACCCCATAGTGTTAATTTGCTGAAAAGTTGATTTTGTAGACCCCCTGGACGAGAACTTGTCACCAAAATGGAAAATCAGTGAGGAACATTCTGCATTCTGCACCCTTGTTTTTGTGACGTTAGGTCTCCTACAAAGTGACAGATCCACTTTAATTGGCCTTTAGTCCAAACTGAAGAAGGTTCTTATGTGAACACTTCAAACATTCATATCAGTTATCATTTAACTGTAACATTCTCTGGTCTAAAGTGTTATTGATGTGGATGTTGGACGCAACTACTTTATACATGGCTGTGCGCTTTGAATACATGACCTTTTTAGTGTTTACCATGTAAGTATAAAAAAAAACCTTGTACTGGTGTAAGGTGGAGTGCAGGAAGCATGTCCTATTATGACTAAGTCAATCAGTTTATGACAGCTATAGTGTTCTAGCAAGATTTCCGCAAAGCACTTTGCAAAGGCACATTGAGAAATGGAGTGCTATCATTCAGTCAAGTGTTGATACACACTAATAAAATATCAACTTCCACTTTTCTTTAATGACTCACTTCCCATATCCAAAACATTTTTATTCTCACGTCGCAGATCAGGAATAATCTTCTAACTCTTCTCACCCCGGCTAATTATAGCATGTGGTGAATACGTGACAAGAAGTGTATTGTCTGTAAGGAATGGACATATGTACTGTATTTCCCTTTTTCTCTTCCACATCTGTGAAATCTATGGGATCTGTAGGTTACAGTGTAATCATGAATGGACAAAAATTGAACATAGACTTGCTGTACTTTGTAGCTATGTGGATGACTTACAAATGAACTACCTCTGCTGCTCTTTTTCCTTTTGCACACATAAGAACAGTCCGATAATGTTAAATGTTTGGAATCCCCATTATGAACAATCTTTTAAGCCCATGTGTAGGTACTATGGGGTTGATTTACTAAAGGTAAATAGACTGTGCATTTTGCAAAGTGCATTTGCTCGAGAGCTTAGTAAGTGCATTTGCTCGAGAACTTAGTAAATGAGTACCCAATCACGTGCAAGGAAAAAAAAAGGGTATTTTTGCTTGCACATGATTGGATGATGGGAGTCAGCAGAGCTTCTATTCATTTACTAAGCTCTGGAGCAGCTGTACTTTCAGAGTGCAACTGCACTTTACAAAGCGCACAGTCTTTTTGCCTTTAGTAAACCAACCCTATAGGTCTGTTACCCATATACATTTTAGCTGATTGCTGGGACCCTTTAATGGAACTAAATGTGTCTCATGCATACAACTTACTTAATGTTGCTTATTTTCAGACTTAGTAATCCCCTGCAGCTTTATTGCAGGATGCCACTGTAAAGAACAAGCTGAGTGCACCATTATGTGTTGTAATGTGTGCCATTTATAGATTATTACAAGTCTCTGTCTATAATAAACAACAAACCTTTTGAATGTTTGCAAAGTTGCATGCTTGGTCCCTCCACATTATAAGGAAGTCATGTCCTGTAATATATATTTAACTGCAAGTGTAAGGGTGAGGTAATTGTGTTCAATGAGTAATAGTGTCAGTTCTTGTAGTGGAAGCCTATACTGCATCTACTTCTGACTACAATGCACAATTTCTAAAGCCATGGCCATCATCAGCGTCCTTCATGTGTACAGGTGGCAACTTCCAGATTTCCATCAATGTGGCCAGAATTCACAACTCAGGGGGTGTAATACAATTATATTATTCATTTAAAACAAACCATGTTATCTTTAAAAATTATAACAATGCTAACAAATAGCTGACAGCATACACTGTTGTACAGACTCTCTGCCCCCCTCCCTTTCAGCTTTCAGGGCACTGTCAGTAATTATTTAGTAATCAGAATGGTAATGATAAAGCACCTCCACACAAAACAAATAGGCAATTCAACTGCTTTTGGACTTTCTAAAGCCTCCAGGTAGTCTCTACGAGACACTAAAGTCCTTATGTGTAAGCAGGAGCTGCCGTGAAAGCTTTCTGCTTCAGTGGTCTCTGTAAAACCAGGGGGGTTGATTTACTAAAACTGGAGAGTGCAAAATTTGATGCAGCTCTGCATAGAAACCAATCAGCTTCCAATTTTGTCAAAGCTTAAAGTGGAAGTCCATGCTAAAACGAAAACCCCTGCATCTATAGCCACCAGCATTCTAATGCCGCGTACACACAATCAGAATTTCCGACAACAAATGTTCGATGGGAGCTTTTTGACGAAAATTACGACCGTGTGTAGGCTCTATCGGACATTTGCTGTCGGAATTACCGACAACAAAAATTTGAGAGCTGGTTCTCAAATTTTCCGACAACAAAATTAGTTCTCGTAAATTACGATCGTGTGTGGACAATTCCGACGCACAAAATTCCACACATGCTCTGAATCAAGTACGAGACAGAAACGCTCGGTCTAGTAAAACTAGCATTCGTAATGGAGATAGCACATTCATCACGCTGTAACGGACTGAAAAGCACAAGGCTGAAAAGCACGAATCGTCTCTCACCAAACTTCTACTAACACGACTGGTATTGAATTTCCCTTTAATAGTGCCGTCGTACGTCTTGTACGTCACCGCGTTCTTGGCATTCGGAATTTCCGACAACATTTGTGCGACCGTGTGTATGCAAGACAAGTTTGAGCCAACATTCATCGGAAAAAAAATCCACGGTTTTGTTGTCGGAATTTCTGATCGTCTGTACGCAGCATTACACTAACCTATCTAGGCCTGTAAAGAATAAATCAGTATACATACCTTTTCTTCAGGCGATCCGACCCGATCCCACACTGAACTGTCAGCCACGGCTTCACTGTGTGGGTGGGTGCAGAGGACACGTCCGACAACAGAAGCCCCAAAGTAAGTCTATGGGTGACATCACTTCTTATTCATTTCACAGCCGTTGTCGGGTGTATCCTCTGCAGAACTTCCACTTCGGGTTGGATCGCCTTCAGAAAAGGTACGTATACTGATTTTTTCTTTACAGGGCTGGATAGGTTAGTGTTAGAATGTTGGTGGCTATAGATGCAGGGATTTTAGTACTAGCATGGACTTCCACTTTAATTGAACAAGCTGAAGTTAGAAGCTGATTGGCTACCATGCACAGCTCTCCAATTGTAGTAAATCAACCCCAATCTGTCACTGACTAAAGCATCATTTTAGTGTCATAGAGAAATAGAACACATATCCAACAAAATATGTACATTTATATCTATAATAACCCTATCTGTTATTAAAATGTGATCATTGTTGGTAAAAAGCATACTTTTTCCATGTTTTCCTACTTCCTTTTGCCTTTAAAACACATAGAAAAAAATATCTTTAAGAAAAAAATTATATAAAAAAAATTGCATAGCTATTTTTCCTCTAAAACTGCATTCATTCTGTGTAGGTTAGCATTTGCACGAGTTTTATATATAACGATGTTGCTGTTGGGGTACCATCAAATTTACCTTTCTTTTTTGATCAAATGTTTTTTAACCATTTTCTCTTAGGAATGAAGGTTCTTCATATATGTTGCATCTAGTACTGTTAACATTCAATAAAGTAACCCTTACAACAACATACAGTACATAGTTACATAGTTATTCAGGTTGAAAAAAGGCACACGTCTTTAACGTTAAAGTGATTGTAAGCAAACATCTTGTAAAACAACCCATTCAGTTTAAAATAGAAATGAACGGTAAAACATTTAAGTATAAATGTAAAAAAACGAACAAAAAACAAAACATTATAAAAAAACTTTTTTTCCCTTTTTTATAAGTGATCACATTTCCTCAGTCCTCAGTTAAGAGCTGGGAGAAGGAAAAGCAGCAGCAGACTGAGCTTCCTAGTGAATGGCTGTGCAGCGGAGGGACGCTATTAAGTCTGATCATTAGAGGAGAGCATACTGAGTTCCCAGCATAGCTAGAGAACTAACCATCCTGTGCTCTCATGTCTAGTGTGGATAGTTTTTAATAGCAGAGGGACTGGTGGGGATTCCTCACAAAGGAAGCTATAAAAAGAGAACAGGATAGTTTATCATATAAGTACATGGTACAGCAGGCACATATCAGGAATATAAAAAATAGAAAACCTCCTTATACACAATCCTATACCCACAGTTGATCTAGAGCAGGGATATGCAATTAGCGGACCTCCAGCTGTTGCCAAACTACAAGTCCCATGAGGCATAGCGAGACTCTGACAGCAGCAAGCATGACACCCAGAGGCAGAGGCATGATGGGACTTGTAGTTTTGCAACAGCTGGAGGTCCGCTAATTGCATATCCATGATCTAGAGGAAGGGTATCGTTTTTAAGTACAAGCTTATAAAGTAGTGAATGTAACATTCACTAAACATTCACTACTACAGTGAATCAATCACTGTAATTGAAAGCACCAGAGAGATACACGTGCAGTGAATAATTGGTGAATGTGACATTTACTGCTCTATAAATATGCCCTTTATGTCTTAAAAATGTCAAAATGGAGCGGTTCAGTGCATGAGCTTTATTATTTATAGCTAAAATACTCTTTTTTTTCTATTTTTCCAGACTTCAGGCATTCTTATTATAGACGATGCTACAACATCTGGTGTTTACAGCTGCATTGCATCCAATAAAATAGGAACAGAGCGAAGAGATATAAGCTTTTTGGTTTCAGGTAAGGGTCTAAGAACAGATGTGCTGATCCTGAAAATGATCTGATAAAAAAAAAATCACGCAAACTCTCATTAATGATTTCAAACCATGTTAAATATATTTAACAAAACTTTTGTTTTACTTTACATATTTAAAAAAAAATGTTAACGCTATTGTTTTTCTCCCTCCTATAGCTAATACATAGATGATATTTTGTATGCAAGTTAAAGCAAAAATCCACAAAGGTGTTAGTGGTACACAGTTAAAGTGACTCTGTGTTGCAGGGGAAAGCTTACTGAAAGATCCTTAGCTTCTGGGTGTGTCGGATGCCTTCCCACTCCCCACTTCCCCACTGCCCTCTGTAGTTCCTTCCACTGGCCCGTACATAATTACTCATAAAACTTCAGAGCGTAGTAGGAGATGTCAGTGTCCAACACTTCTGGTGTTTTAAATCCTCAACATTCTTCAGCAAGTTTTCCTCTTCAGTGAATTGCAGTTCATTGGCAAGGACAGAAAGGAAAGGTGAGTATGAAATGATTTCTTTGCAGGGATGCCTTTTGTATAATTTATCTAAAATAGCATTTTCACCTTTCAAACAAATTTACAAGTTTGTCTGAGTTTAAAGTGTTCGTAAACCCCAAATCAGCTTTTTAATATGTTTGGCATCATGACTCACTGTATTCAGTTTTCTTAAGTAAATACATTTTTTGTGAATCTGTTGCAAAGGTTTTCACTTTGAGATTCTGTCAGTAACAGCACTTCCTGTTGCAGATTGACAACATTAAGACTACTTTCACACTGGCGTTTTAGCGCTAGAAATAGCGGCTGAAAACTGCCTCCCATTAATTTCAGTGTGACTTTTTGCACTGTGGGGGTGCGCTTGCGGAATGTTAGGAAAAGTCCTGCAAGCAGCATCTTGTGCAGTGGTTTGGGAGCGCTATATATAGCGCTCCCAAAACGCCATGCCCATTAAAATTAATAATGAAAAGCGGGCACCTTTAACCCCTTCTTCGGCCGCTAGTGGGGGGTTAAAAGTGCCCTGCTAGCGTCCGAAAAGCGCCGCTCAAACAGCGGTAAAGCACCGCTAAAATGAGCAGCGCTTTTTCACTAATGCTTGGGCGGCCCCAGTGTGAAGGGGGTCTAAGCCACTGCCTTGTAATTATCAGCAGTGTTGTCAACCTGCTGTATACGCTCCTACATTTGGCAACTGGGCAGCCTACCAAGTTTGTGCATCCCTCCTGCAGACTTGATAGGCAACCAAATGGCCAACCAATGGAGCTTGTATGGCAGGTAACTAACCTTTTTTCAGGTAACTAACCTTCCAACAGATTCACAAAAATTATTCGTTTAGGAAAACTGAATACAGTGAAACACACTATAAATTGTTTTTTTAGGGTTTACATCTACTTTAACTCGCCAGCATCTACCAGAAATTGAAATATCAAGCAGACCACCTATGGTTATAGCTCCTAACTGTCCTGCATTTAGAGCAACTATCCCTCTTTTGGAACTGAATGTCTTTATATTTCAATCTGTTTATTAAAGATTTTAACAAAAGGTAATCCAAAAACATATGCATGAGGAGAACACAAGAGATGAAACAAACATAGAACCATAGGGGAGGGTATCCAGGTACTGTAAATTCTAAGAATGAGAGGAGTGTACCAAAATTCAGATTAGACTTAAGGAATCATACTCTCAATACCCTTAGTCTCACTTGTTTAACAAGGGTACATTTCCATTTTTGTAGTAACACATCGCTGTCCGCTCTCGGACCAAAGGCAAGCAACCCTCAATATGTTACGCCAAAGAATGTCGCCCATAACTAATGTTATTGTAGTAATAGATGTGTTCACTAGTTAAAACCTGGAGTACACTCGTCACATGCTCAACGGTGGCCAGCCCCCTTCGCGGGGCAGTATGTGAACCCCCAAAACAAGCCTGTGCCCAGAATTGTCAAATGAAGAAGTTGTACTGTAATTACCAATAGAGAAGTGAGGCTAGAAGGAGGAGGATAAAAAAAAAGGGGGGGGAAGAGGGGAGAAAGGGTAGGGGAACTCCGAGCTCCAACCTTTACAGATCAATAAACAATTTAAGTGGCTAGTGTCCTGGAATCAGCTGCCAGATATTGGATCCACGGGTTCCACCCTCTCTCAAACAAATTAATTTTGTCATTTAAGATTGCAGATAAACTATTGTTTATCCTGATCCAGGAGAGTTTGTGTTTGAGCTGATCAAACGCTATGGCTGCAGACCTTCAGGATCTGGCAATGATACTTTTAGCAGACACAAGTATATATGTAATGAGTTTCCTGTGGTATCTCAAGGCTCACCACTCCACCCAGTAAAGCATGTTTTGGGGATTTGATCAGGTTAACTTGCATGAGGGAAAAGATAAAGTTATATACTCTAATCCAGAAACGCCTCACTTTAGGGCACTGCCACCAAATGTGGAACATAGTCCCCCTCCTGACCACACCCTCGGAAGCAAAGCAGGGAGAAGAACCCATGATGTAATTTGCCTGCCTAACCGGTACAATGTACCATCGTAAAAGTAACTGAATGTCTTTGTCCCATTATTTCCTCAGCTGTCCTTCTATGGGTATAGAAAAAAAGGGAGGTCAGCTCACAGATCTCCCTTGATTGTGTTCCCAAATGGGATGATTTATTAAAGGCAAACATACTTTTCACTTTGCAAGAGAATGCTCCCCAGAGCTTAGTGAATAAACTGAAGCTTTGCTGATTTCCAACATCCAATAACGTGCAAGTAAAAATGCAGTTTTTTTTCTTGCTGCGCGATTTTGTATCCTTTCAAAAATGTTTTTTTTGGTATATACAGTTTAGCATTCCTCAGTTGTTCTTTTTTTTTTGATCTGATAAATAGACTTTTATATCTAAATTCACTATTTAACTATTAAAAGTGGTACAAGCACTAAACCTTTTATCGACCTCCAAATCAAAGAATTTGTTGTTCTGAGAAGCCAATATAAAGGAAAACTAGTGGTGAATTTGTGGATACAATTTTGTGTTTTTATTATTCATAAACCAAGTAGCTGGAGGGAGTTGTAGGTGTGTGTCCTTTGCCTACATACTTTACCTAAAAAAAAAAAAATCCCTCTTTTTCATTTCAGAAATTTGAGAGGTATGCCAATGGTAGATGAAAAGTTGTTCAGGCTATTTTCAGTTTCTGCACAACTCCACTACTAATCTTTTCTATTTTTTCTTTATGAAAAAAAAAGTGATAGAATAAAGCAAGGGTCACGTCTCTCACATTGTCATGTTTTTCTAGTGAACATTACTAGTTGAAGGTCTCTCCTTTGAGTCAAAATTGCTGCTTTCCGCTGGATATTGATGTTTTGACTGCCTTGCTTTACCCCTGTGTGTGCTCCAGGACGTAGCCTTGTAGGTGGCCATGCAACTGCCTGTTTATAGTTGCTGTCTAACTGTAGTTGAAGTTGACATTCACAATGGGATAGGTATTCCAAACATGCCTGAATTGTTCACCATCAGAAACATTTCAGATAGGATGACAGTCCAGTCCATGAGACTGAATAGCCTGTAAGCTGTCCATTCTTATGCATTTGCTGGCACACAGCATGACTGAGGGTGTGTTTGCAATTACCTAGGGTGAAACAGGAACAGCACAAGCTTATCTCCTTGGCTTCCCAATGTCACGAAACAGCGTTTTATTTTGAGATTCCTGGTGGTGCTTGGCAAAGATAAACAGCATCTTCCATCAGGAAACCTGGGAGCTATTTCCACAGGAAGTCTCAAATCACTTAAGTAAATACAACCATTTTACATTATTGCAGCCGTGCAGCTAAGCATCACATTGATCTCTGGGTTTAGGTGTAATAAGCCAGAGCTTTTTTTAATGCTCTTCAGTCCAAAAATGTTCCCCTTCTATTTCAGCAACTGTTCAGAATGAAGTGTGACTTGCTAATTACATCAAGGAAATGTTATAAAACATGACATCCCACCCAAAAGAACCCTTTGTTCTGTATTATAGTGACCTCTGGGCAAAAAAGGTTATGATAGTTAGGTTTTTACTTTCCCTTTAACTATTTTAAATCATGGTATGTCACATACATTGGGGTTGTTTTACTAAATGCAAATAGACTGTGCACTTTGCAAAGTGCAGTTGATCCAGAGCTTAGTGTAGCACACCCACTAAGGAGCCTCAAGTAGAAAAGGGATCCCCCACCCTGCACAGCCAGGCACACAGCATCTTCACAGCACACTTGAGTTAAAGAGCAGTCCAGTGATTTGTTTTATATTTTATTGAGGGGAATAAACTTGGATAGGGATTAGGGTATTATGGGATGCCCACTTGACCTTTCTCAGAACACTTCAGGGATACAACTATATACAGTCCATATATACATTTCTCATGTGCCTTCTGCACAACTCTTGATTGCAGCATTACAACTCCCAGGACCAGCTGGCACACTGCTGGATGATCTGACAAAAGGCTTAGTCAGATTAATAGCAAAAGCCCTTTACAGGCAGGGACCACGGGCCCCTTGTTTGTGTAGCAAAGTCCTAGTGCCCAGCTGTCCTCCTGTGGCTACTGATCCCAGCACCACCTCTTCAGGCACTGCCAGCCCACCTGGCTGCAGCTGTGCCTTTCACTAGCCCTCCTGGCTACTCCTACACAGTCCTCCCAGACTAACTCTGCATGCATCCCAGACTGCTCTCTCCCAGTCCTCTCAGGCAGTCTTCTCAATCCTCTCCTGACTGTAACACTCACTAGCCCACCTGGCTGTCTTCCTCTCTGCAGATTTGCCCATCAGTGTTCTCATGCTGTCCTTCTCCTGCTCCTGTGCTCCTGTGCCTCCGGTCGTGAAGAGGGTCCCTTCTGCACCCAATCCCAGGCCCGAGGCCCCCGCCCAGACTAGGGGGCACTCTCAAGGGGCACCGACAGCCTAAAACTCCATCTCCAACTTCCACCCAAACTCCACTGCCCTGTCTGGGCTGACCCAGAGTGTTTGAGGGGGCCTGCCATTTGCCAACCCATCTGTTGGGGATTGGTCAGGGCCCTCAGAATACTCCAGACAGCTCCTCCTCACCTCCAGTCCCATTCGTCTAGAAGTTTCCAGGAGGTTCCAGAAGTAGGGGGAGGTCTCAGAGATGCTGCCTGTGAGTCATTCAGCCCTCCCTGAGTCAGTCACCTGACCCAGATAACAAACACGGGCTTGGCTGCCAGCCTAGCCTGACAATTTAACAACACTGCAAAAAATCATATTCTAGCACACTATAGGGTGCTACATTAGTAAATGAGGTAAAGCTTTACTTTTCAAAAAGTACCCAATCACATGCAAGGAAAGTAAAATAAAAAACTGCATTTTTGCTTGCACATGATTGGATGATGGACATCAGCAGAGCTTTTGGTCATTTACTGAGCTCTGGAGCAACTGCTCTTGCAGAGTGCAACTGAACTTTGCAAAGTGCACAGTCAATTTGCCTTTAGTAAATCAACGCCATTATGTCTTTTTTATAGAACACTTTATTTGATATTGTCAAAGAGAAAATAAGGGAAAATATTTTAAATGATAATTCTTGTACAATTTTGTTCATCATCAAAGGAGGCTAATTTCATTGAATTGTTTATATGTTAACATAAACCTAATTCAAAGCAAACTTGATAATGATTCTATGAGTAATTTGTATACCTAAATAAATGTTATATTTTTTAACTCATGAAAAATTTGGTAAACCTAAAAAAAAAAAACAGTTTTTTATCATGTGTCTAATTTTTTTTCTCATTTATTTATTATTACTGTTTTAAAGCTGTCATTGTATCTGACACTGACGTTGGATTTATTTAGAACACTGTTTTGGCAAAAGCAAATATAAGTTATAAGTTGCCAAATGCGCCAAATCCTTTTTTAGTTTTTTATTTTATTAATTGTGTCAGACATGTACAGTAATAGATGCCATGGCAGTCTGAAGGAGGCAGTGTTTATTTAAACTCTTAAGGCTTATTTTGTCAATGAAGCCACCAGCCTGTATGCCATCACTCTGTCATAGCTGACATAGTGATCATGTGATCAGGAATCACTCTAATCAGTGGGAAATGGAGCTGTCAGTGACAGCTAGGACCGAAAGCCAACATGCATAGGAAGTTACTAACTTGCAGTTTCTCACCATCTGTGTTAAATATGACCTTAGCTTATTTATTTTTTACCTATATTAAATTCTTTATGATTTCTCCAGATGTACTAAATGGATTTAACATAACCTTGGACAAGGTACCAAAACAAGGTGAAAACATGACATTAACTTGCTCAGTTAACAAATACTTGTACACCAACATAACCTGGATTCTGCGCAAGCAAGTTGGGAATCGTACAATTAACCACAGCATCAGCAAACAAAGAAGTGCTACAACAACAGAATACTCAACCATTCTAACAGCGACTGTCCATAATGCCACCCAGGCTGACTCAGGGGTGTATGAGTGCAGAGCCACAAACACATACAGTGGATACATAGTTTCACAAAGCAAAAAGATTATTATCACAGGAGAGCATCTGGCTAGAAGAACACATTTTTCACGGACCTCAAAACAAAGAAGAAAACATTATACAACAGAAAGCAGAGGAGCCCACTAAGATGACTCTAATCATCGTTATGAAAGATTGTGATTTTAAAAATGAAGGTACTGAATATGCTTCCAGAAAGGAATTGAGATGTCTTGCTCGACTACATTCTCATACTAACTCTATTGTATAGGAAGCTATCAATCTTCCAGAGATACACTAGTCCAAAGTTGGAGGATAAGGTCTCCAAAGACTAATCTTCAAATTCTTCAAGCTATAAGTGTACCCTGGATTCTCTGAATATTTTTGGCCTGTATCTCAATATATTGTATCTGAGTACATTAGTAAGGAGAATGCCATTCTTTTAATCTAGTTGTATGCAGTGCATCTAGATTTAAGGGAACCAGGTCCCCTGGACAGATAAATGGTCAAAGACATACACAATCTATACCAAGAAAGAACAAATGAAAGGTTAAGTCATATTTAAAAACTTTGGAGATCTGTAAGACATACTATATAATTCATTAACGATCAAAGTTGTGCAAAAGTGTAAAATGAATGAAGCAAATGTAGCTTAAAGTGCACCTATGCCCAGGGTATGGACATTAAATTATTTGTATATTCATTACAAGTTACATTACTTTAAAACAACCCCTCAGCTTCTTGTAACGTGAAGCCATTCCTTCTTAAAGATTCTCAAAGATCACAACAACTCTAGATTTCTGTTTAGGTCTGTTTCTAACACTTGCTGTGTGTTTTAATTAGAGAGCAGACTGCCAAAATCTGCTTTCATAGAAAAAAACTGATATTTAAATTCCTATGTTGTGAACTTTGAAAATTAATTTCCACAGAATGCTTATAGATACAGAGATAGATGAGGGCTTGAGATGGATGAGAGTGATTCTGCTGCTTATTCATAATATGTAAATACTTTAATGAGCATGATCTAGGCACAGGTTCACTTTAATTTTTAGGAGATATAAATCTTTAAAAGGAAACATTTTGGTGTCCAGAAAATTAACATTCACTATTTTGCTTGGTAGCTATAATGCACCTTATTGACTGAGCTGCTATATATATATATATGTCAGTGCAAAAATATATATCATGCAAGTGAGTGTGTCAGGCAAAAATCTGCCAGAGAACTAATTAATTAACAAATGGAAGATGGCTTTGTTTTAGTTTAAATGTTTATGAAATTGCACCAAAAAATAATTTTCAATTAGGTTCTTAGAAAAGCCATTAAAAAAGAGTAAATTAAGTAAGATATATTTACATCCTACCTTAGCAGAAGCAGCATTTTGTATGTGTTAAATGGCTTAAACACAATTATAGGAGTAATAGAGTTGAATTACTAAAACTGGGGAGTGCAAAATCTGGTGCAGCTGTGCATGGTAGCCAATCAGCTTCTAACTTCAGTTTGTTCAATTAAGCTTTGACAATAAAACCTGGAAGCTGATTGGGTTCTATGCAGAGCTGCACCAGATTTTGCACTCTCCAGTTTGAATAAATCAACTCCAGTGGGTATTACTTTTATTTCTAAAATAGTTCTCTTGAGGTATTATGAAAGTAGTTGCACTGTCAAGTCTATGAAACATTGATTTTTGTTATATCTATTAGTGGTTTGGGGCAGGATATCTATTTATCAGAGGCCTTTAATTGTGTGCTAGGGAACCTTCTTAAAAGCATAAGCAACACATATTTCTTGGCACCTTAGGACATGGAATATGATCTATTTTTTCATGTTAAGGTCTTTCATCAGGCTGGCCAATATATTGTGTTGCTTTTGGTGTTCAGTAATGTTTTCAGGTGCTGTAGATTTTTTTTAGGAAGACGTCAGGAATATATGTCTTCCATGATTATTTCATGATGTATTCACTTAGCTTTATTTTCTGTCTCCTGCCTTTTTTCCAGGGGATCTATCAACCAGTTCATGTATTCAATGAAATACTATGTGGCTACCATATCAGTCATCTTCTGTAACAGTTCCATTTTTTTAAGTCTTATTCACCCTATATATTTATATTGCAAGTGTTTAAAACTTTTTTTTTTGTAATATTTATGTATACGCACATCATCTGGAAGGTTTTTCAGGTTATTTTTTAAAAAGGATGGATCAGGTTCATTACAGAGTTGTACCTGGTGTCTGGACACAGGGGAGGCAATGATATAGTGGGTTGTATCTGTATTTAAAGGGGTTTTCCAGGTTCAGATAACTATTTATAGATGTGATTCTATGCCTAGAACAAATATCCTTTCTATTATCTTCCTCCTTATCTGCATCATCACTGCAATGTCAGAGGTGTTTGTTTACTTGGGTCATCCCTGGTTACAACACAGCTGTCTCCCTTACCTGTGTTAAATCTCCCCTTTACGCAAGTTTTCCCCTACACATTCTCTACATATTTGCTGCAAATATACTGTACACTAGGTGGAAAATCTTGTTATAGATGAAATTTTTATCTTTTCATGACCAGATAGTCTTAAAGCAAAAATTGTAATACAATGCTCATGCTTTTAAATCTTACCTAGGCTTATTATCATATCACTATGTATATAAAATTGTAAAATATCTTGTACATTTCAGACCGCAAGAGTCCTAAAAATACTTTAAAAATGTTTTTCAAATAGATACCTTTCTACTGACAGGTAGACCTAAATAATAAATAGCGGTAGTTAGCTCAGGCAACAAATGGGCTTCTTTCAGTTCATTTATTGTAAGTACAGATGGTGTCCCTCAAAATCGGGTCTGAAACTGGAAAACCTCTTCAAGCTATTAGATGGTTAAAATGATCACAATATGGCTGCCTCAGTTTTGTGTTGTCTACAGGTACACATAAAGGTTAAGCCCACCCCTACCTGGAATTTCATTTTTGGTTGTACATTGGCAGAATCTGTTACCGAACAATCATTTGACCTCTGGTGCTCCACCTAGGCCAAACAAGGCTGATATGTTCCTGTTATTGTTTCTCTAAAATGAGTATAACTAAAAACAAACAGGATTTTGTAGCAATACTATTTTTTCACATAGTGTCCTTTTGTGGGCTCTTAGAAAGAGAAACTCAGGGGAAGACTTTCCACATCTGAAATTCATGTGACATATACAAAGCTTGAGGGTCAGATAATGCCGTTCTCTCTAACCTGAAAAACCATTGGGGTAGGCTTAGCTTTAAACTGAAAAGTAGGCAATGGATAATTGTTTTTGCTAAAAGAAAACAGCTGAAAATGTATTTCATTTTACTAACTTATTGTAGTTTTTTTTCCAGTTTTCAAAGCCAATAAATGATTTCTGACTGGCTACTAATTGTCAGATTAAACTAGCCTTGAAATAATGTCTCGGACATTGTACAGCTACAGCCAAAGCTGAAGTAGGCTTTTCAATAAAACACAGAGAGAAATATAAGAAGATGCCCTTAGCTGCAAAGTATATTTTAGCACCATTTTCTAACCTGCCTTGACAGGTGGAATGGCACTGTTTGCAAAGGGCAACACAGATCTTGTTTGCTAAAAAAAACTGCCTTACCCTTGTCAAAGTAGCCGGACATCAGTAACCATGCTCTTATCCATAGACACATGCAGACTGCAAATTTGAGAATGTTCGATTAGTGTCTATAGCTATACCTAGATAGGTAAGTTTGTCTATAATGTACATAAACTGGTTCTGTGCAGAGTTCATTTAAACTCTGCGTGATTATAATTATTGTACTGTAAAAAAGACAACAGATATTTAATAAAATAATAACCTATACTTTTGTATGTGTTGAACAAACTGTACATAGTTTTTGTTGTAATATGTTAATATAAAGTTTAATTAAAGAATAAATAATTCTAAGGAATGCACTGATGTATATGCTTAAAACTATTCATGCTGTTTACTGTCCATGAAGAGGGCTTTAGAGGCATTCCATTCTCATTTAGTCACATTAGTGTAATTGCTGGATACTGCCGCTGTAGATATTGTCTGTATTTCCTCTGTGTCAAGTTTTTTTTTTTAAAAGTGACTCTCTCATGAGAAAGGTTTGGCGGCTGCCACTGCTGACCTCTCCTTTGAGAATCTAAATTTGCTGGCTGTCATGCTGATGCTTTTGCTTTAATTTTTCTCGAGTCTCTGGCCTGGAACCAATAAAGGGAGTAGAAATTCCAACAATTTTCAAACACTCTTTTAATGCATGTTTGTTCCAAATACGTAACTCAAAAGTTAAAGCCAGACATAGTTAGGCAACTAGTATTTTCAGAGGAGGCAATGGCACTCACCATACTTTTCTCACTTTAATAAACTGACGTGAAAAGGCAACTCTCATGTGCAAAGTGCAGTAACTCCCAGATTTCACCTTTAAGCATCTTGAAACAGTGATAAGAAATGATTGCTGTGGTTCCAATGGGTAAGGCCTCGTAAACATAAGCTGATCTCTCACTGAGAATACTGGGCAGTGAGGGATCTGCTTGTGCTTATTGGGATTACTGCACTGCAAGGATTTACCATGAGTTTTTGGTCAACTTGGCCAATGTTCAGATGCAACGTATAAGCAGGACTCTTTCCCTCCATTACTAAACATCTATTACTAAACATTTGCAGAGATTTTCTAATGAATTTTAGAATCTCCGCAAGAAATGCTATTTTTACTCATTATTACTCAGGCATTGGTCAAGTTAATCTGACCATTTGCAAACATCAAGTCGTGTATGGCCACAATTACTGCCCTCTAAGCGCATTTTTCTTTACCATTTTTATTTGTATATGTAGGCTGTGGAGGTAACTAGTACATACTAGCTGGGGATGTCAGTCAATACTAGTAGTGCTATATAACAAGAATTAATGACCTTGGGTTTGTTTCTTTCAAACAGCCATTTAGATATGTTTCAATGGAATTATTACCCTTGAGACCTGTCATATTCAAATGACCCAGCAAGCATGAAAAATCAAACTATAGGAATGAACACTGTGATTCTCATACCAACACGAGCAGTAACATATGCCTAGAGAAACTTACATGACTAGGGTATGTGGTGAAGATTCTGGTTTGCACTGTTCTCAATGTTCAACTCAACAATAGTTAGCCTTGATAAGAGAATGTTTGCAGAGCTAAAACAGTTGCCAGGCAGCAGTGGCTGACAAAGATATTTTAGTAGGCAGGCAATACAAAAATTTGAATGGCTTGGCCATCTAAAAAGCCATTCCGTGCACAACAATATTGACAGGTCTTATCCAAATTGTTGACAGTCACTGCCAAAACAGACCACTGATTGGAGCAATAAAATCAATTATAACCCAAGGATAGCCAATCAGAGCACTAAGGCCTCATGTACACTGGATGTTGTAAAAAATGTCAGTAGCTTTAGCTGTTGAATAGCGCATTAAAACATTTTGCTGTGTTTTACAGCATTTTTGCATTAGCATGTTTTGAATAGCTGTGTTTTTTAGCGTTTTTCAGAGTTAGAGTGTTTTTACACCTAACACCTTTTTCCAGCCAGAAAAAGCCCCTGCCAAAAAATGCAGATAAAAGCCAACGTGTGTATGGACACATAGGTTAAGATGCTGGAGCGTTTACTGGCTGCAGAAAAAAATGCCTGAACCCAAAAACAGCCGCTGTAAAAATGTCCAGTGTACATGAGGCCTTAAAGTGAAGCTCCACTCAAAAGAAGAAGCTCCGCTTGTCTCCCCCCCCCCCACAGCCACATTTGGCACTTTATGGGGGGGTGCCTGGTTTTGACAGGTACTGTCTCCCACTTCTGGGTAAGGGCAATTGTGGTGATCTACAAGCATTTCCGGCCCCTCCATCTCCCCCCCCCCTGTTGCTTTCTGTGACATACACAGGTCCCAAGAGACAGGGGACCATTTAGAAAGTGCAGCGTGACTCACACAGGCACTTTCTGAATGGTGTGCGGTCTCCTGGGATCTGTAAAGCCTGAAGGCTTCACTGCTGGTTTCCCTTAGGCTGCTTTCACACTGGGGCATCGGCGGTAAAGCGCCGCTATTTTTAGCGGCGCTTTACCGTGGTTTTTGCGGCGGCCGAAAAAGGATTAAAACCGCCCCCTGCAGTGACGCTTTGCCGGTGGTTCGGTGGCTCTGCCCATTCATTTCAATGGGCAGGAGCGGTGGAGGAGAGGTGTGTACACCGCTCCTTCACCGCTCCAAAGATTCTGCTTGCAGGAGTTTTTTTACATCCTGCCAGCGCATCGCCTCAGTGTGAAAGCATTCTGGCTTTCAGCCCAGGTTCACACTGGGCTGCGGGAATGAAGCTGTGCGAGATCAGATGAACTTGCATGATTTCACTCCCGCTTGTCAGTCCCGATTTCGGCCGCGATTACAGAGACATCTGTGCAGGTTTCTGCACAGATGTCAATGTAAATCGCGGGCCGAAATCGCAAAAAGTAGTACAGAAACAACTTTTTGAAATCGGTGCAGCGCCGCAGATGCGGCGTCGCACCGATTAGGACGGTGCCATTGCCTGAAATTGCCGCCGAATTGAAATGTGGTTTGACATGTCAAATCGCATGTCAAAACGTACCAGTGTGAACCAGGGCTAACACTGAGACTGCAGGGGAGCCGTTCTTCAGGCGCTTTACAGGTGCTATTTTTAGCCCAAAAGCACCTGAAAAACGCCCCAGTGTGAAAGGGGACTTACTTACAATGCCGACGCCTGCTCCCAAAGATGAATCGGTTTGGGGTGCCGACATCACGGTATCCCTGGACAGGTAAGTGTCCTTATATTAAAAGTCAGTAGCTACAGTATTTGTAGCTGCTGACTGTTAATTATTTTTTTTCCAAGACTGGAGCTCTGCTTTGGGCATCTACATTCCTAAAGCTGTACGTAGCAAATCAAAAAACTGGAATGTTCACACCGCTGTGCTAATCAATAGCGAAACACAACAGACGATTGGTCATAACTCTAAATTAACCATTAGATGACAGAAAATGTACACATATAAATATCTCCACAGCGATACCCCTTTCTGACTTTTCCTCTATATTGTTACTGAGATAGAAATCTGGGCAGTTGATTGTCAAAATTATGCAGTGCTGCAACATTTAGGCTTCTTCCGTCTTCTTCAGTCTAAATCATTTGGGAATCTATAAATATCCCATATATAGCTTTGTTTTTAGATTGATTTAGCTAAGGCAGTATTCCAAAATAAACAAGTCCTTAAATAGAATATTTGTGGAAAGGGGACAGGAAGAAAGGGATTGACAGAAAACAGAAACAGCAACAGCATAGACACACAAGATGGAATTCTACAGCAAACTGCAGACATGGGGCATGACTTAATGTTTTCCCAGTTTATTAAAATAAACAAGTTTGTCATCCAGATTTTAGGAAAAATATGTAGCAAGGCTGAAAGTATGAATTGGAGCACGTATGTATTTTCTTTGTATGGTAAAAAAAAAAGTTTTCTGTACAGTACCCATGCACTGGGAAATTGTTTAGGAGCTAGACTAACAGTTGTACAGTTTTAGTTTGCATGTCAGACACATATCACATATACTGGAGCTCAACATTTGCCCACTATAATTATTAGACAACCACACAGACGTATTATCAAAATGCTTCTGACATCACTTTTTACATGAACAATTGGACGTTGTTGACAGACATGTTTAGACACCAAATCTTAAGCCTAGTACACACAATGAGGTTATCAGACAAATTACTGTCCATTTTTTTTTTGGGATACTAGTCTCCATATCAAACGAATAGGTTACTAAAGTACGAAAATTCCCGTATGACAGAATAAAAATTCAAAAGTGATGTAATGCGTTGTAGTGTATTTGTATTGTATTTTCCCGATGAAAACTGCACGGATTAACCAAAAATCGTACGATCTGGTATCAGACGAGAATTGTTTTTGTGTTTGACCCTTCGGAAAATTTTGTGCGATAGCTGTGTACTAACGATCAGATTATCATACGATCGCGTCGAGAGCATCATTTTTTGTATGATATTCTGATCGTGTCGTATGGGGCTTTACAATGAGCAAGCTAACCTCTAAAAGCAGTCAAAACATTCAGGGGTCATTGTGCACGAGTCTATTGCACATACAGGCACAGTCACTGATATCCAAACAATTGCACCATATCAAACTTTCATACCAAAGTGCAGGTACTGGATTATTGTACCAATAGTTTGCTGTGTCTAACAATAATTTGTTAAAGCAAACCTGATTTATTTTAATTACTCCTGTAAAACTTAAAGAAATCTTATGTGATTATTACACACTATTGTGGAATTGTGGAGGGATTAAGCTAGTTGAATGTGCATTGTTAAGGTTTGAAGTGCCTTGTCATACATATTGTGTTATATTGCCAAAATAGGTAAATATGAAGGATTTCGCTATGGTGATTTTTTGATGGGTGCTATAGAATGTTAGACAGCAAAGGTAGCTTATTAAAACTAGTGCATAGGAACAACAGGGAAGTTGCTGTAAGCATCCGATAGGATCATTCCCTTCCTTTCTCATTTGTACTACTGAAAACTGGAATCTAATTGGTCACTTGCAGTTTCCTACAAGAGAAAATTATATGGTTGCTCATAGTTACCCGTTTGATGTTTGTGTGTATTAATAAACTGATTTATTTTTTATAAACATGAAAATGTTTTTAATGTGTATGCATGTAATGGCCAAAGCTTTATTTAATTTTTAATTTTTTTTGTCCTTTGCACTAGATTTGATAAATTTCCTTCACTGTTATAATGCCTATGTAATTTAAACTTCGAATTGATACAAAGAATGCTTTAAAATAGTGGTGTAAATGTTTTGGAAATGGATTGATGCATATAAAAATTGTGAAATTAATATGTTTACAAGGGCAATTTCACAAATAAAATACTGTGATTTTTTTTTTATTATTTACATAGGTCTATGCAAACAAAGAAAATTCAACCCAAAACTATTAATTTTCTTTTACTTAATTTTATGAAAAAACGCTGTCAACATTTAATATTGCGAAGTTCCTCCTGTGAACTTTTTTCCTAACTTCTGTGGCTAATCAGGAAAAGGTGTCTACTCTATGGACTTAATATGGTATGTCCCAAATCCTCCAAGGAAAGATAACAGGGGTTGATTTACTAAAACTGGTGCACACAGAAGCTGGTGCAGCTCTGCTAGTAACCGATCGGCTTCTAACTTCAGCTTGTTCAGTTGAGCTTTGACAATAAAACCTGAAAGCTCATTGGTTACTATGCACAACTGCACCAGATTTTATGTGCACCAGTTTTAGTAACCCCCCTCCCCCTCCACACACACAGTTTGTGCATTGAAGGAATTGTTAGGAAACGTAAAGTAAAATTCAGTTTTATGATGGTTCCCTGCAAGCCCTTTGTTTTCCTATTACATTCAAGAGTAACGCTAAAATACCTGTTGATCCTCCCAGAAGCCTGCTTTTCCTGTACAGGCATGACAACAAACAATGTGGGGTGCTTCCTGGTTTACTGCTGTCATATAGTCCTGCGCACTCCCTAGATCAGCGATGGCGAACCTATGGCAGAGCCCTCCCTGTGAGCATGCGAGCTAAGTCGCCAGATCGCTACCCCCCAGCAGCCGAACCTCAATTTTTTTTTATATGCCTCCTTATGTATCAGTGCATAATGTCACACAATTTTCCCCTACACAAGGCCTTGTTTTTTTTGCCTTTGCTTGGATTGTTACCTGGGGATCGGGGAGTGTCTCCGTTGTGGGGCCAGATTGTCTCACGCATGGGGGGCCCCCATGATTGGCTCTGGTGGGGCCCATCGGATTGCATCGTCGGTGACGGATAGAGCCTCCCTTCTTGGAGGTTCTGCCCATAGACTGGTGGAGCCCTGCAAGCTGTCAGAGCGGCACCATGCGCTCCTGGCTCAGTTGGTCCTGGAGCTGCCTCCATGCATACTGTATCTACAGCACTTGCCTTGGAGGACACCATTGGGACATCAGTAGAAACCACTTCTATTTACCAATTACCATCTCCATCTTGGATGTAATAGTCCACACATATAGTATATTGATTGCGTGATTAATGAAATGCACCAATGCACATGATGAAGAACCCCATTGCTGTCAATGGCCCCGCCACCACCTGAGCGTTCGATCGTTTGAAAAAAATTGTACGTTTTTGGTCCCTTAGGGCTCATTCAGAAGGTTGATCAGTCCCATCCTCTGTACAGAGCCACTGTACAGTGTTGGCACTTTGAAATAAATAAGTTGGTTTTGTGTTGCAGTTTGGGCGCTCAAAAAGGTTCGCCATTACTGCCGCAGATCATTCTTCAGGATGCCACACCAATGTACAGAGCCCTGTACACCATTGCAGGCAGCCTGTGTAATCACAGGCAACCATGCTTCTTGGCTATTGCTTGCTTTAAATTCAACAACACTCCTTAGTATCATTTGTAGTCTCTGCTTCTAGCTCTTTTTGAGAAAGAAGAAAGGTGATAGAAGTCATGTGATCACCACTAAACAGTATCTTTGGGCATTTTTTTTTTAATTTTCCAATGTAGCATGTCTAGGAAATGTGGCAGAATTATTATTGCCCTTTTAATGCAAAGACTTTACAGATGCTTTCAAAGACACTTGCCATCAGATCAATGTGGTGGTTGTTATTGCAGACCTGTTTCTTAAAATGGAAATATAGGAGAGAGTTTGGGACTTTATATGAATCTCTCTCCTATATTTCCATATTACAGGGGTAGAGGCAATTATTCTACCTCGTTCAAAGCCTCATATAAAGTCCCAACCCCCTCCTTATTCTTCATTAACTGTTTCTTAAAATGTTAGTTCTTTGGTTATCTCAGGGTTCAAAACATTCTAAGTCACTAACCCAGTCAGTACTCCTAATTAATACCTTCTCCCAGTCAGTTGTTCAAAGTATTAAAGCTGAAGAATCAGCATGGCTGAGGGGTTGATATACAAAAGGAGAAGAGGCTGTTCATTTAGCAAAGTACGGTAAGTATTAGTAAATAAAGTGAAGCTCTGTTCATGTTTAATCCCCTTCAATATGCTAGCATGAACCCTGTTTTTTTTTTCTTCGCACGCAATTGAGTATTCAAGGTGAACTATGTTTCACTTTATTTACTAATATTCAGCTTGTAAAATGAACAGCCCCTATTTCTTTAGTGCAGTAAACCCCAGGCAATTATTTAGCAATGACAGCCTGCATATGGGGTGCAAATAGCGCAAAATATCTAAAAACACTCTACCTCTTCATTATTCACCAAAATATATATTAATAGTGTTGAGTGGAATTCTGCTTTAAACATTTTTTTAATTTTGTTTTAGGTTTTGTAACATTATCCTTCAAACATTTCATTTTTGTTTTTCAGAGGTAAATTAAAAACGAATTGCCAAATAGTTCAATACACTTATAGTATTGTATACTATATTCAGTGTAGAATATATAATGACCAAAAGTAAATTCAAAGTGATTTAAACAGCAACATTAATGACCCATGAAGCTTACACTGTGAACTGGAAGGAAATGTTCCATTAAATTAATACGGCTGTTAATATTCATTCTATATAAACTCATATGACAGTATATAACTTATTTAAATTCAGATTTTGGAAAATACTTATTTATACATTGATAATGGTCTTAAGATATATACATTAACATTGTGATATGTCTAACTTACCTTTTTCAGGGTCTTTATCTTGCAGTCCAACATTTATTTTGTATATATTTTCATACTTTAAGATGGCATTTTAATTAATATTGAAAATTGTATTAACAGTTCATAGAACTTTCCTATTTTTTCAGGTGTCCATTGATTTGATATGTTTATTGGTTTTGTAATCTGGTAAATGAATAAATTTGGATGATTATTATTAAAAGTTATGGACTGGTTTCCTGTTGTACTTCAGAATAAATAATCTATTATTCATTATACAATGGGTTTGTTGCGATTGTGGGGGTCAGGCGGTTACAATGCCATTGACCAGTACCAATAGGTGGTTTAAAAAACAAAAACAAAACTACAGAAATAGTAACAATATAACACGTTTATATTTGTACAGAGTTTTAACAATATGACAACAAATTCTGGTTGGGAACCTGCAAAGCTGTTTCCTCCTTTAATTTTTTAGACCAAGGTCCCACGTCTGGCCTGGGATTTCACATGGGAATCGCCTTTGTCAGTGTTACAAGTAAACAATGGCATTTCCTCTAAATTCAAGTTTTGTGCAGGATAAATATGTTGGGGAAGAATCAATAAAGTAGAAGCTGTCAAGTGACAATGAACAGTATCTTTGTCGATATTGGTTGTTAAATGCTAGATCACCTCTTTTTCATTTCCTAGTAGCCTAACAAACAATGTATCAGAATTAGCTTACACTAAAATAAATAGTAAAAACAATACTAAGGAAGTTGTACAGTACAGCCATTTACGTTATTGTTTGCTGGGAACCAAGAAATCCTCAACTTTGAAGTACATTTCCAGCTTAAGCTGAACTCCAGTCAGCCATAAAATATTAGCAGTAGGTGGTTCCTCCCCCACTTCCTTCAATAGCAAGGTTTAAATGCTTGTAAAATTTGAGGGAGGTTTAAAGTAGAAGAATACTTACCTTATTCCTCACTCCACCGGCAGCTGGCAATCCCTTCCTTTCTCTTCCACTCCAGCAATGACTTCCTCATGTAAAATGCAGAACACCATTGCTAAAGAACAGGATGTATACCTACCTTTCTGTCTCCCTGTGTATTGAAATGTCACTGTTTTGAAACTTCAAACCTTCAACTTCAAATCTTGCTATTCAGGGAACGCACACTAACTATTTTTTTATGGCTGACTGGAGTTCAGTCATGCCAAACTGCTAAAGAGCTGCCTCAATATTAGATTTCTGATTTAATAGGAAAACTGCCATCTTCTTTCGCGGTACGTTGAGAATTTTAAAGCATTGTTAGGTTATAAAAAAAAAATCCCAAGCTTTGAACATCTCACGAAATACTGTTCAATCCATCATCCGAAAAAAGGAAAGAGTATGGCACAACTGCAACCCCTAAATGAAAGTGAGAGGTACTAACTGTAGTATAAATAGAAACACAACTCATGCCCCTCCTATCCTTGAAAAAAACCAGAGTCCCTGGTGAAACATGTCGGATTTTGCATCACGACAGAGACGCTCTATGCGTCGTGGATGATGTATCTCATTGCGCTTGTGCATGCGCAGTTGATTGTCTGAAGCCAGTGGCGATTATCTCGGCTGAGACAAGCGGACGGTGGCCCAGAGGACCTGACACTTATATAGTGTTGACAGCAAACTGCTCACTGGAGCCCCACGGACCCCGCTCAACAAACGGAACATACAGGATGGCACATACAGCCCCCTGGACCGGAGAAAGATAGTACAGGACTGTGATTATATCGCTCCATGAATGGTTGGGTGAGCGGATCATAGGTCCTTTAACTGCCTCCTTTTACTTTGCTTCCTGCCGTATGTTACCTCTCAGACAGTACGAGTCAGCTTCACAACAGCGTCATTGAGCTATTGTTTTTCCAACAATTAGACAACATTAATACATCCAATTCCACTCTGGGAAACTGTATATCTGTGCCTCTGGACTGGATAATAACTGTGGATTATAATCACCTTTCCAAATTGACAGCTATGTTCTGTTACAATCCCAATTAAAGCTGTCTCTGTGGGATTAGCAACAGGGGCCTTTTTTTGGAAAAAAAAGGTTTCCAACCAAACCTAGTGATAGGATGGACTTTGTTATGTATGGTATATGCTACTGAGATCAGAAGTCTAAGCCACAAATTTTACCTACTCTTATTAACAATAGCCATGTTAAGGTGTGTGCATGCATGGTCTGGCGTGATGCAGCTGCTCTTAAACAGACAACGTTCTCTATTTTTAACATGATCTTGGTGTTGATGGTGGGTACTTGGTCTTGGCCCCCTTTTTTGTATTAACATATTTTTCTAATAAAATTTATCCCTTATTAAGCAGCATGGTCCGCCTGTGTCTCTTCACAGTGGGAATCCTTCCCCTGTAACTTTTCTCTCTCTATGGCACAACTGAAAACCTACCAAGACATGGGTGTCCACCTAAACTGACAGACCAGGCAAGGAGAGCATTAATCAGAGAAGCAGCCAAGAGGCCCATGGTATCTCTGGAGGAGCTGAAGAGATCCACAGCTCAAGTGGGAGAAGCTGTCCACAGGACAACTATTAGTCGCGCACTCCACAAATCTGGCCTTTATGGAAGAGTGGCAAGAATAAAGTCAAGAAAGACATTGTTGAAAGAAAGCCATAAGGTGTCCTGTTTGCAGTTTGTGAGAAGCCATGTGGGGGACACAGCAAACATGTGGAAGAAGGTGCTCTGGTCAGATAAGACCAAAATTTAACTTTTTGGCCTGGAAGCAAAACGCTACGTGTGGCAGGAAAACTAAAACTGCACATCATCCTGATTTCACCATCCCCACTGTAAAACATGGTGGTGGCAGTATCATGTTATGGGGATGCTTTTCTTCAGCAGGGACAGGGAAGGTGGCCAGAGTTGATGGGAAGATGGATGGAGCCAAATACAGGGCAATCTTAAAAAAAAACCTGTTAGATTCCTGTGGCGTTGCTAGGGGGGAGCGGGCCGCCAGAGGGGTGACACCCGGCACGGCACTGGATTAAGAGAGGCGCCGCGGTTCACTCCTCTTCCTCCTTCCCCTGTGCACTCCGGTAACTCTGCTGTGTCTCCTTACTTAGCTCCCTGCGATGTTCGGGGAGGGAGGAGGAGAAAGGATGGTGAGGCAGAGCTCTGGAGTCCCATAGCCCAGTGCCCAGCACCCGCAGCATGTCCTCCGGGAACTGGCACTGCAATCGCTCGCCTATTATTGTGACAGGCTGGCGGGGAGAGGTGCCGGCCGCCTATCACAATTGGGTGCACGAAGCCTAGATGGAAGGACATTTGTGTGGACAGAGCCACGCTGATCTGAGGTGCGTAATTGTAGGTAGAGGAGATATAAAGGGGGGTTACATTAGGGGGATTGCACAGGAGGGTGCATTAGGGGGATTGCACAGGGGGATTACATTAGGGGGATTGCACAGGGGGAGGGGGAGTTACATTAGGGGATTACACGGGGGGTTACATTAGGGGGATTACACAGGGAGGGTTACATTAGGGGGATTACACAGGGGGGTTACATTAGAGAGATCGCACGGAGAGTGGTTATAATAATGGGATTGCACAGGGGAAGGGGGAGTTACATTAGGGGAATTACACAGGGGGAGTTACATTCGGGAAATTACACAGGTGGGGTTACATTAGGGGGATTGCACAGGGGGGGTTACATTAGGGGGATTGCATAGGGGAGGGTTACATTAGGGGGGTGAGCTGTGCTGGTGCGCTAGCCTGCTCAGTGCCCCATATTGCTCAGTGGGGGGGTGGCACCAAACGTTACCGCACCAGGTGACACCAGCCGTAGTGACGCCACTGTTAGATTCTACAAAAGACTTGCAACTGGGGTGGAGGTTCAACTTCTAGCAGGACAATGACCCCAAACATACAGCCAGAGCTACAATGGAATGGTTTAGATCAAAGCATATTCATGTGTTAGAATGGCCCAGTCAAAGTCCAGACCTAAATCCAATTGAGAATCTGTGGCTAGACTTGAAAATTGCTGTTTACAGATGCTCTCCATCCAATCTGACAGAGCTTGAGCTATTTTGCAAAGAACAATGGGCAAAAATTTAAATCTCTAGATGTGCAAAGCTGGTAGAAACATACCCAAAAAGACTTGCAGCTGTAATTGCAGCGAAAGGTGGTTCTACAAAGTATTGACTGAATACAAATGCACGCCACACTTTTCACATATTTATTTGTAAAAAAAAAATTGAAAAACATTTATCATTTTCCTTCCACTTCACAATTATGTGCCACTTCGTGTTGGTCTATCACATAAAATCACAATAAAGTACATTTACATTTTTTGTTATAACATGACAAAACTTGGAAAATTTCAAGGGGTATGAATACTTTTTCAAGGCACTGTACCTGGAGTAATCATCTATAAAAGTGAGAAAAAGTCTTCTTTCCTCGAGTCAATTTTTTCTATTGAACCACAAAGATCTGAATTAAGTCCAGAGGTCTCTTAGCTATGCTATTACTCTGGTTTGGAAAGGCTTTTCTTGTAATTTTTCCTTTTATTTACCTGGTGCATTTCATTGTTTGATTACATGGACTAAGGCCCCTTTCACACTTGTACAACCTTAAAGTCGCGCGACTTTGACACAACTTGAAGCAAGGCCTGTATAATCTTAAGGTCTATGGACCTCAAATCGCATCAAAGTCAGACCAAAGTAGTGCAGGGACTACTTTAAAGTTGCTGCAACTTGAAGTCGCACAGATATGAACGGTACTCATTGGAAATCATGGGGTGCAACTTGTGAAAGGGGCCTCAATTTTTATTCCACTTGCATAGTCATTCTCAGGTAATTTCTGTTTCCGAGTCATCTGTGGCATGTGTGAATGCAGTTTGAATGTTTTTCCTCCTCGACAGCATTAACTACCTTATTGCAGTTTAGCTGATACAGTTCATCTGTAATTTTAGTCTTTGCAAGTAAGTTATGCCCTTTTGTGATGGCTCAACTGTCGAAGGTCGCTACTTTGCCTTGTTTTATGAGCTTCTTCACTGACAAAAGATTTGTTTCAAGAGCAGGGAAATAGAGGACATTTTTCACAGGTATCTTTTTGGATGACAACTGGGGAAATAGGACAGTAAAAACCAGAAAACCATCTCCTGATCTTGTTGATTCCATTATTTTCCGATTAGCTGTGGTGATTTTTTTCTGTTTTACTCTGGTCAAGATGAATAAAGAATTTTCTGTCATTTGTCATGTGACTTGTAGCTCCCGAATCAACACACCATGCCTGCAAAGATGAGGTGCGACTTTTGGATTGAAAAACATATTCATTATTTGAAGCAAAATCAGTTTCTTATTTCACACTTTTGGCCTTCTGTAGTGTAGTTTGTTTTACATTCTAGCTTTCCAGATTTTGCAGTCTGCTTTTAAATGACTCTATTTCCTGAACACAAAACATCCAAGTGTTTCTTGTTGCATGTTACTGTTTTTATAAAAAACAGTCATAGAAAAAAACTTATATTAAAAGTTCAGAATATACTGCAGCAGCGCTACGGACAAATGTTCATATGTGCGTTTTCTATATGGTTGATCATATAGGTGGTGTGGATAGTGAACGGTGAGTCTGGTTAAAATTGATTCAAATCCTAGTTCCAGTGCTTCCTTCACCAAGGTGTAATTCACCACGTGGGGGGTAAAAAAGTCCCCCTATGGGGATGCACTCACCAGATGTTTAATCAATAAAGGCATAGATAAACCATCCTCCTTCCATGTAACTGTTGTCTTTTACCACAATCCTATGTCTAAGGTGCCGCAATATCCGTGGCTGTTCAATGAAAACCATTGGGAAAAAGACAAAGCCCCGGTTAGTGGGCTTATGGCAAGTTCTTATTGCTCTCACAGACCAGCGTTGTCTGTGTTTCCCAGAGAGTTTCTTTAGAGGTTTTATTCATAAGCGCAGAGTGATACTAAGAAGGAGGGCCAGGGCAATTTTAGTATCTTTTATCGATGTTACTGTTTTTATTCCTATTTTTTGTCTTTAAAGCAGACTCTGCGACAGAAGCACCGTCACTATCAATGCTTTCTGTTTTATGCTTATATTCATCCACAAGCTTGCCCTTAACACATTCCAGTGTCAGTTCATTATCTGGACGTGCATCAAATGCTGTGACAAGCGTGTGACAAGCATTTCATAACTGTCTAGTAAAACACTAGTAATAGTGCTACAACATTAAAATCCTTATTTCTTCTCCTCAGGCATTCAACCATTTCCAAGGTGTGCCTTATGTAATCCTGCATATTCTGGCCTTTCATCAGCTTGGTTTGGTATAGCTTTCTAATAAAATATAGTTTATTGCTGAGATTAGCTCTTTCATGCACCCTTTGTAATCGTTCCCACATTTCTTTAGCAGTTTCACACTTACATATATGTATAATGTGATCACTGATCATCTTCTATGCTAAGAGAGATTGTGCTCTGAGCTTTTTTGTCTTTCTCTATCCACTCATCTGAAGGGTGTTCTGGCCTGACTTTATTTATACATTTCCATTTACTTTCTCTTATTAGTAGCATTTGCATTTTGAATTTCCAAGACTGGTAGTTCTGGGTTGTCAGATTTGCAAATTAAAGCTTTGGCACCGTGATATTGGCCATTTTCTTTTATTCTCCTGCAGTCTTCTTTTTGTTGCTATATCTAGCACTAATCTGCTGTAGTTCACTATGATTGGGCTATGACTGGATTCACTCATACCCTGTTAGAAATTCTGTATATAGCTCTATAGAACAGACAGTCCACATGGACTTTGCTGCCTAACTGCAGACAGGAAACAGGAACTTTTATTAAGGGATAAGACATAGAGCATTCCATAGATGCAGCTAAAAACGTATAAACACTGGCCTCCCTGCAACACAAAGAGAGTGGACCCAGGAACCCTAGGTTGTCTATAAGCCCAGATAAAGGAGAGAATCCATTTTTGTAGTATGAATAGGTAATGTGAGTAAATAATACATGGCTTTTTTTAAGATAGTATATTTTACGGCATTAACATGTCCTTTCCATGACAGAGATGGGGATTTCCATGATTGAAGAAGTCTGGTTAAGGATTTTAACAGGGTACAATTTAAAGTAATAAAGATGTATAATGGGGAAGGAGGGGGGATCAGTCTAATGCCCAAATAATCCAGTATTGATTTTGACTAATGATAGGGGACGTGGGAATGAATTTGAGAGACCGCATTGGGGAAAAATGTTTATGGCATGTAAGGCTTGAAAGTTAGTGGTACAGATATTCTGATCAGTGATAGTTTTTCTTCAAATCAGCCCATGTATAGGTAGGAGTGAGCAGGGACAATGACAGTGACTGATTATACCACCACTAATTTGCAAGAGTGGTGCATACTCGAAGATACCAGACCACATGAAAGACATGGATCTTTTTAAAATGTCATATCATATGGTAGCTTAATTGTTTGTTTTTGTTTGTTTGTTTGTTTCAGAAGTGTCAGCTATAAATTAATTTTTATAACATTTTTTTTATTATTTTGAAGAATTAAATAAAAAAATCATATCCTTTTAAATGAATAATGTTAAAAGGTGTTCAGATATACTGTATGTGTATGTCCATAAACAAATCATCATTGAGTAAAAAAAAACGAGTGCAATATGATATATTACTTATAGAAGGATTATATTCTATCTATAATCTTAGGGAGATTCAGCTCCTCTGTTTGGGGGAGGGGGGAGAAATGTTGTAGTTTTTCACTGGAACAGGAAAAGTAGAGCAGCAAGGGAAATTTTCCAATGGGGACAAATGTTCTAATGACAACTGCCTTAGGCTTCATGTACACTGCAGCTGGTAAACTGATGCTTAGGAACAGTTGGGTGTTTTTTTCAGCAGCCTCTGAACTCTCCTCCACGTTATCCTTTGGGTACATGTAGTGGCGGCAAACAGTTGGGTCGGGTCAGTCGGTCGGTGCACTTACCTCACCCACGAGCGGCTTCATAAATGGAGCTAAACGCGCATAAATGATGCATGTAAAAGTGTCAAAACTGAAGTTTTTAACCATCGGTTACTAGCTGTCATGTTCCAGCATTTAGAAGTTTTCAAACATCCTGTGTACATGAAGCCTTAGACCCCTTTCACACCGAGGCACTTTTCAGGCATTTTAGCGCTAAAAATAGCACCTGTAAAGCACCTCTCATGCCTCCCCAGTGGGAAAGCATGAGTGCTTTCCCACTGGGGCGGTGCACTTGCGGGACAGGAAAAAAAGTCCCGCAAGCAGCATCTTTGGGGTGGTTTGGGAGCACTGTATACACTGCTCCCAAAACGCCCTGCCCATTCCAATGAATGGGCAGCTCTGCCATAGTGCCTGCAAAGCGCTTTGGCAGCACCGCCACACGGGCGCTTTTAACCCTTTTTTCGGCCACTGGCGGGGGTTAAAAGCGGGGGTTAAACTATGGTGAAGCACCGCTAAAACTAGCAGCGCTTTACACCTAACCCTGGGCAATTTTAGTGTGAAAGTAGCCTAGGAGAGAATTTCCACCCTCACTTTAAAGAGAATTCCTCTTACTTCCAAGTGTGCCTTAAAACAGGAAAAAAAGGAAAATCTTTTTTATAATGATAAAAACAAAAATCAAATCCTAGTGAAAACAGATCTCTGTAAAGTTATTTAAATTCATTACAATATGCTTCATCAAGTCAATATTCAGTGGAAGCATCTTCAGCATTAGTGATGAGCCGAACACCCCCGGGTTCGGTTAGCACCAGAACCCGCGAACGGACCGAAAGTTTGCACAAACTTTAGAACCCTATTAAATACAATGGATGCGAACGTTCGAAATCTAAAGTGCTAATTATAACGACTATTATGCATGTTATTGTCCTAAAAAGGGTTTGGGAACCCGGGTTCTGCACCAGGGGACATGTATCAATGCAAAAAGAAGTTTTAAAAACGGCCGTTTTTCTGGAGCAGTCATTTTAATGATGCATAAAGTGAAAAAAAAAAGTCAAATATTCCTTTAAATATCGTACCTGGGGGGTGTCTAAAGTATGCCTGTGAAGTGCCACGTGTTTCCCATGTTTAGAACTGTCCCTGCACAAAATTACATTTCTAAAGGAAAAAAAGCCATTTAAAACTGCTTGCGGCTTTAATGTAATGTCTGGTCCCGGTAATATGGATGAAAATCTTTAAGAAAAATGGCATAGCTACCCCATCACACCCCCCCCCCCCCTACCCCAGCCCATTACCAGCCCCTTTGGGTCTTGTATGGATATTAAGGAGAACCCCGCACACAAAATAAAAAAGGCCCTATATACTCTGAACAGCCGTATACAGGCGGTGCATACAAGACAGGGACTGTAGGTTTGTTCTTATGTAGAATCTGTTTGTAATTTTGAACAGGTACATTGTTTAAGTGTAGCTCCAGGCAAAAAATCTATTTTTAAGCTTTTTGGAAAACATAGGGAAGGGTTATCACCCCTGTAACATTTGTTTTGCTGTCTGTGCAGTGTGCACCTGTTCAGAACAGTTCACCTCACTTTCCGTCCTAATGACAAATGTTTTTTGAAAATTTGGGGTTTTTATTGAAACAAGAATTAGTGATAAAGCATCAGTGGAGAGGAGACACTTTTTTTCCCATATTAACTCTTACAGGAGAGAATTTGCCTTCCTAGGGGTAGATTTCCCCTCACTTCCTGTTGTATCCTTCCGTTTGCAAGGAGGAGTCGTTTGTAAGTTGGCTGTTTGAAAGTAGGGGCCTGCCGTATATACTCAGCTGAAATTTGCCCCTTACATGTTGGTGTTGCCACAACACTGTGAACCCTCACAGTTACTCTTGGTGGGCGCATGAATGGGCCCTGCTGTGAATTATTACATCAAGAATTGTAATTGCATGCCCCTGTTGAACAGGGGCTGAAAAATCCAATTCTTTTATACACAAAAACAACCCTGCATTTCAAAATACTACTGAATCATTTATTTTTTATATGTAATAGATGTTGTCATAAATAAATAAAGGCGGTGTGAGGGGGCTAGCTCGGCAGCGGGTATGTGTGACCCCCGGGATGGGCTCCCCACCCAAAAACAGGCCCAGCAGACGGAGGTTGTGGTTTTCAAAATCAAAAAGGTGCGGTTTATTTTCTATTTACAGTGACAAAAACACAGCAAGGCAAAAAAAACAAACACAAAATAAATCCTGGTCAACTTGACCTCTGACTAAACTTACAGGTTTCCTAACTAACGACTGGGATCAGCCTAGTGCTGTCCTAGTCCCTGGTTTTAAATGTCCAAGCAAAATATAGCCACACAGGCTTTCTCTCACCGCACAGGGGTTCACTCTCCCTAGACAGTCCACACAGGTCTGCTTCCAGGCATGAGCTAACATCTAATGAATCTGGGAGTTTTTATAGAGGCCTAAATGAGCTGACAAGCTTCAGCTGGCCTCATCAACTCCCTGTCTGTACGACGCCCAGCCCTCTCCCTAGAGGTATGAGTCATCCATGAGCCCACTAGTCTCAGCTGGGCTTATACAACTCTCCACCTAGCTGTATAAATCGGCGTAAAGCCTGAATCTGGGCGAAATATATCTACCCCCCTGGATGCAACCAGGTGACTTTACCTTCCTGCTGTCACATACCCCCCCCTCTTGTTTTAACCTCGGGGTTGGAACACCAGCAATCAGGCATTCATGTACTCGAGACAAAGCATCCACATTCCCCATTTGAACGCCAGGGCGATGCTTTACTGTGAAGTTGAATTCCTGGAGGGCCAGGAACCACCTATTCACTCTTCTATTTGTTTCCTTGTTTTGAGCCATCCACTTTAACGGAGCGTGATCCGTAACCATGTCAAAGTGCCTACCTAGCAGGTAGTACCGAAGGGAATCTAGAGCCCACTTCACCGCTAAACACTCCTTTTCAACGGTGGCGTAATTTACCTCATGGGACTTCAACTTCCTGCTGAGGTAAATGACTGGGTGCTCTTCCCCGTTCCAGACCTGGGACAATACTGCTCCTAACCCCACATCTGACGCATCACTTTGTACGACAAAGTCTTTAGAGAAGTCGGGTGAGTACAACACTGGCTGGCTACATAAGGCTTGTTTCAAGAATTGGAATGCTGCCTCAGCCTCGGGGGTCCATTTAATCATGACCGACCCTTTCCCCTTCGTCAGGTTGGTTAGGGGCACAGCCTTAGAAGCAAAGTGGGGAATGAATCGCCGATAATACCCAGCGATTCCCAGAAAGGCTCGTACCTGCTTCTTGCTGTTGGGACGTGGCCAACTCTGGATGGCCTCGACTTTGTTGAGTTGGGGTTTTATTACTCCCCTCCCAATGGTGTACCCAAGATATTTGGCCTCCTCCTGCCCAATGGTACACTTCTTGGGGTTAGCCGTAAACCCTGCTTCCCGAACAGAGTCCAGGACTGCTTGCACTTTTGGCAGATGTGAGGCCCAATCTGTGCTATGGACAATTACGTCATCCAGGTAAGCCGCAGCATACTTCCGATGGGGCCTCAGCATCTGGTCCATTTTCCGCTGGAATGTGGCCGGCGCATTCTGTAACCCGAACGGCATTCTTTTATATTGGAACGCCCCGTCTGGGGTTACAAATGCGGTTTTCTCTTTGGCTGACTTGGCCAGGGGGATTTGCCAATACCCTTTTGTGAGGTCAAGAGTCGTCATGTATCGGGCTGTTCCCAGCCGGTCGATCAACTCATCTATACGTGGCATGGGGTAGGTGTCAAATTTTGTAACTTTGTTCAACTGACGAAAATCGTTACAAAATCGCCAGCTCCCATCCGGTTTAGGCACCAACACAATGGGACTAGACCAATCACTTTGGGACTCCTCTATCACCCCTAAGTTCAGCATTTTCTGTACTTCCTCCCATATTGCCTCCCGTCGGGCCTCTGGGATCCGATAGGGTTTTAACTTCACCCTTTCACCGGGCGGGGTAATAATGTCATGCTCTACCCCAGATGTTTGTCCCGGCAGCTCAGAGAATACCTCCTTGTTGCGAAGCACAAACTCCTTAACCTCCTGTTGTTGGGGTTGTGACAAGGTGGCTGCGATTCCAACCTCAGGAATCACGCAACCAGTTTGAGCTGGTGACCAAGTGTCTGCGACTAGGGACTCTCTATCCCTCCAGGCTTTCAACAGATTAACGTGATAGATCTGTTCGGGCTTTCGCCTTCCTGGTTGTCTGACCTTGTAATTCACTTCGCTCACTTTTTCCATTATCTCGTAGGGGCCTTGCCATTTGGCAAGGAATTTACTTTCAACCGTAGGGACAAGTACCAATATCCTATCCCCCGGGGAAAAGGTACGGGTCTTGGCTCCACGGTTGTACACTCTCTGCTGTGCCAACTGCGCTTGGGCCAAATGTTCCTTCACGATGGGCATTACCTGTGCAATTCGATCTTGCATCAGGGCGACATGCTCAATCACACTCCTGTGGGGAGAACTCTCACTTTCCCAAGTTTCCTTGGCAATATCCAACAGCCCTCTTGGGTGTCTCCCATACAGTAACTCAAAGGGGGAGAATCCCGTAGAGGATTGGGGCACCTCCCTAATAGCAAACATCAAATAAGGAAGTAGACAGTCCCAATCCTTTCCATCCCTATCCACCACTTTCTTCAACATTTGTTTTAGGGTTTTGTTGAATCTTTCAACCAGCCCATCGGTTTGGGGGTGATACACAGATGTACGTAATTGCGTCACTTTGAACAATTTACACAGCTCCTTCATAACCCGGGACATAAAGGGTGTACCTTGGTCCGTAAGCAGTTCTTTACAAATACCCACCCGGCTAAAAACAAGAGATAGCTCTTTGGCTATGGTTTTGGCCGAGGTATTTCTGAGAGGGATCGCTTCTGGATAACGGGTGGCATAGTCCATTATAACCAATATGTACTGGTGCCCCCTAGCGGACTTGATTATAGGACCTACCAAATCCATTGCGATTCTCTCAAACGGGACCTCAATGATGGGTAGAGGGACCAGCGGGCTACGGAAGTGTGGCATCGGGGCCGACCTCTGACACACAGGGCAGGAGGAACAATAATTTTCTATGTCCTTCATCACCCCAGGCCAATAGAATCTCTGTAATACCCTCTCTCGGGTTTTCTCTGTCCCCAGATGACCTCCAAGAATGTGCCCATGGGCCAACTCCAACACCAACTTCCTGTAAGGTTTGGGCACCACCAGCTGCTCAACGGTTTCTTCTGCCCTTTTTGCCACCCGATACAGTAGGTCCTTCTCTACGCTGAAGTATGGGTAAGTGCAGGTATTATCTGGGTTCACTAACTCGCCATCTATTTTCACTACGTTTTCCCGTGCCTTTATTAGGGCGGGGTCTTTCAACTGTTCTGTGGCAAAGTTTTCCCTGTGAACCTCAAGATCAGAAAACTCCACAGACGGTAGGTTTTCGTCTGAGGAGGTGGGCTCCTCTCCAGTTTCTTGAGTCTCCCCTGCCAATACTGACAAGGGAAATTCGGGAGAGTCCTCACCACTCTCAGAGGAGTTCTGGCTATCATATTCCTGGTACATAGGGGCACCAGTGGGGGGCTCATGATCATCCCACAGTTCCCAGAACTTCGGAAAATCCCTTCCCACAATGGCGTCATGCGGTAACTGAGACACTAAGCCCACTGGATGAGAAAGGGTACCTTTGGGGGTCTCGAAACACACTGTAGTCACTGGATACTCTCGGGTGTCCCCATGCACACAAATAACGGCTACCTTGCTATTCCCAGAGACCTCTGTTTTAACTAACTCAGCCTTTATCAGGGTCACAAGGCTACCTGAATCCAGCAATACCACAACATTTCTACCATTAATACACATTTTGCATAAATGTTTCTCAGTTCCCCGAATGGCAGTGCATGCGACTGTCGCACACAGCGACTGACGTCACACTGCATGGGTTCCTCCAAAACCGGGCAATTTGCTGCAATATGTCCCGCTTGCCGGCAGCGGTAGCAAATGATCCTTCTTGCCGCCTCTTGAGCCGCTGATTTCCCAGGCTGTTCTCGCCAAACTTGGGGTAGAGCTCCCACCCTCTCACTCTCTCCACCCTTACCCCTTGGAATCATCTTATCCGCCCCTGGGGATGGTCTGGTCTTAGGGTGGAAAGTCCGAGTGTCTCTGGAAGAGGCCGTCAGGTTCTCTGTAGCCAAGTATTTCTCCACACGATCCACAAGACCATCGGCCGTCTCTGGGTCTCCATGGCTTACCCACTTTTGGATGGCAGTAGGAAGAGCTCTCAAAAACCGATCCATTACAACACGTTCCACAATCTTTGGTGCGGACAAAGTCTCTGGCTGTAGCCACTTTCTGCTCAGGTGAATGAGATCATACATTTGAGACCTGGGGGGTTTTCCAAGCTGGAAAGTCCAGTTATGCACACGCTGAGCCCGGACAGCCAGGGTGACACCCAGCCTTGCCAATATTTCAGCTTTTAGCATCACATAGTCTTTTGCTTGGTCAGGCTCTAGGTCATAGTAAGCTTTCTGCGATTCACCCGTTAACAGAGGAGCCACCAGTCCAGCCCACTGCTCCTCAGGCCACTTTTCTCTTTCAGCGGTCCTTTCAAATGTGGTCAAAAATACCTCTGGATCATCCTCTCCAGTCATTTTTGTCAATAAACGACTCACCCCAAAGGACGCGGTATTAGTGGGACGGCTTTCCTCACCGGTCTGCGGACGTTGCTGCATTACTGCTTCCATCTGTTGTTGTAGTCTCTGCTCTTGCTTCTGCAACAGGTCTATGAAGCGGGCCTCAGATTGCTGCTGGGCTTGTTGCTGAGCCTCCAGACTCTGTTGTAAAGTTGCAAGGCTCTGTTGATGAGCTTGCTGCTGGGCTGCAAGGCTCCTTTGCAAACCTGCATTTGTCTGCTGTTGATTGGCATTTGCTAGAGCCAGCTGTTTCAGTATCTCCTCCATGCTGGCTTAAAAAAAAACTGCCCGCATTCTCCACCAACTGTGAGGGGGCTAGCTCGGCAGCGGGTATGTGTGACCCCCGGGATGGGCTCCCCACCCAAAAACAGGCCCAGCAGACGGAGGTTGTGGTTTTCAAAATCAAAAAGGTGCGGTTTATTTTCTATTTACAGTGACAAAAACACAGCAAGGCAAAAAAAACAAACACAAAATAAATCCTGGTCAACTTGACCTCTGACTAAACTTACAGGTTTCCTAACTAACGACTGGGATCAGCCTAGTGCTGTCCTAGTCCCTGGTTTTAAATGTCCAAGCAAAATATAGCCACACAGGCTTTCTCTCACCGCACAGGGGTTCACTCTCCCTAGACAGTCCACACAGGTCTGCTTCCAGGCATGAGCTAACATCTAATGAATCTGGGAGTTTTTATAGAGGCCTAAATGAGCTGACAAGCTTCAGCTGGCCTCATCAACTCCCTGTCTGTACGACGCCCAGCCCTCTCCCTAGAGGTATGAGTCATCCATGAGCCCACTAGTCTCAGCTGGGCTTATACAACTCTCCACCTAGCTGTATAAATCGGCGTAAAGCCTGAATCTGGGCGAAATATATCTACCCCCCTGGATGCAACCAGGTGACTTTACCTTCCTGCTGTCACAGCGGTTACTCTGTCATAAATCATTATAATTATTGATTGAAAATACTATAATTCTCTGATGTCATGACATAATGTTTGTACCATTATTTTGTACACAATAAAAAAGTTTGTAAACAAAAAAAAAAAATTGGGCCTTTGGTGGTGGTGTTGACACAACACTGTAAGGCCTCACAGTTAGTCTTGGTGGGCGCAGGAATGGGCCCTGCTGTGAATTATTAGATCAAGAATTGTAATTACATGCCCCTGTTAAACAGGGGCATAAAAATTGGGCCTTAGGCACTGGTGCCACAACACTACAACCCCTCACAGATACTGTACTTGGAGCACAGCAATGAGCCCTGTTGCAAAGTATTGCATCAAAAATTGTAATTACACGCCCCTGTTAAACAGGGGCTGAAAAATTGGGCCTTAGCCACTGGTGCTGGTGCCACGACACTGCAACCTCTCCCAGATACTCTAGTTGGAGTGCAGGAATGAGCCCTGCTGCAAAGCATTGCATAAAAAATTGTAATTACATGCCCCTGTTAAACAGGGGCTGATAAATTGGGCCTTAGCCACTGGTGCCACAACACTGCAACCCCTCACAGATACTGTACTTGGAGCACAGCAATGAGCCCTGTTGCAAAGTATTGCATCAAAAATTGTAATTACACGCCCCTGTTAAACAGGGGCTGAAAAATTGGGCCTTAGCCACTGGTGCTGGTGCCACGACACTGCAACCACTCCCAGATACTCTAGTTGGAGTGCAGGAATGAGCCCTGCTGCAAAGCATTGCATAAAATTTTTTAATAACACACCCCTGTTAAACAGGGGCTGAAAAATTGGGCCTTAGCCACTGGTGGCGGCACCCAGAAACAAAAATGTTCTTCCAAGCTATCATCGTCAATCGGATCATTGAGGAGGAGGAGGATAGTCAGTCAACATAACAGGACAGTCTCTCAGCATCAGCATCAGTCTTGAAGGGATGTGACATTTGAAAATAAATTAGTCTGTTATATCAGCTTCAGGTGTTTGGTAGCTGGTGGTGATCCAAGACTGGTTCATCTTTATGAAGGTCAGTCGATCAACAGAGTCGGTGGACAGGCGCACCCTGTGATCCATGACAAATCCTCCAGCAGCACTGAATGTGCGTTCTGAAAGAACGCTGGATGCAGGATAGGCCAGTAGCTCAATTGCATACTGTGCAAGCTCTGGCCAGTGATCCATCCTCAAGACCCAGTAAGCCAGAGGATTTTCGGTGGGGAAGGTGTCCAAGTCTGACCTTGCCCCTAGGTATTCCTGCACCATGTATATCAGACGCTGGCGATGGTTGCTGGAACCGATCATACCTTGGGGCTGCGGACTAAAGAATTGTCTGAACGCTTCGGTCAGATGGCCACCTTCCCCACCGCTCCTTCTTTGACTGACCGAAGCCTCAGCAACTTGTTGTCCAGGACCAGGAGTTTGTAACCTCCCAGTCTCTGGGAATGCGTTGCACAGACCTTTCTGCAAGGCCTCCCGGAGTTGTCTCATCCTCTGCTCCCTCTGCGACGGTAAGATAAGGTCCGCAACCTTACCCTTGTACCGTGGATCAAGGAGAGTGGCCAGCCAGTAATGGTCCCTCTCCTTGATCCAAAGAATACGAGGATCCTTCCGCAGACTTTGCAGGATCAGGGAGGCCATGCAGCGTAGGTTAGCTGAGGCATTCGGTCCGGAGTCCTCTCGGTCACTAAGGACGACATGATCCGCAGCCACCTCCTCCCAGCCACGTACAAGTCCACTGGTTTCTTGGGACTGTAAATCATCCCTAAAAGACTGCTGCTGATGATGCTGAGTGCCAGGCTCCACCTCCATGCTGACACAATCCTCCTCCTCCTCCTCTTCTTCCTGTGCGATGGGTGGGACAGAAGGAACACTGTCTGGGTAAAGGGGCCTTGAGAGGCAAGGAAGTCCTCCTCTTCCTGCCTCTGTTCTGCCTCAAGTGCCCTGTCCATTATTTCATGCAGCGTATGTTCCAACAGGTGGACAAGAGGTACAGTGTCACTGATGCATGCACTGTCACTGCTCACCATCCTCGTGGCCTCCTCAAATGGTGCCAGGACAGTGCATGCATCCCTGATCATGCCCCACTGGCGTGGTGAAAAAAACCCGAGCTCCCCTGACCCTGTCCTGGTGCCGTAGTCGCACAGGTACTCATTGATGGCCCTCTGCTGCGTGTGCAGCCGCTGCAGCATGGCCAACGTTGAGTTCCACCTGGTGGGCATGTCACATATAAGGCGGTTCTTGGGCAGGTTCAACTCCTTTTGCAGCTCAGCCAGGCGAGCACTGGCATTATAAGATCTGCGGAAATGCACACAGACTTTCCTGGCCTGCCTCAGGACATCCTGTAAGCCCGGGTACCTGCCCAAGAACCGCTGCACCACCAGGTTAAGGACGTGAGCCACACAGGGCACATGGGTCAGTTGTCCCTGTCGGAGAGCGGAGAGGAGGTTGGTGCCATTGTCGCAAACTACCATTCCTGGCTTAAGCTGGCGTGGCGTCAACCACCTCTCGGCCTACACCTGCAGAGCAGATAGAACCTCTGCCCCAGTGTGGCTCCTGTCCCCCAAACACACCAGCGCAAGCACGGCATGGCATCTTTTTGCCTGCGTACTTGCGTAGCCCCTTGAACGCCTACGGAGCACCGCTGGTTCCGAGGACAAAGCACAGGAAGAGGCCACGGAGGAAGAAGAAGAGGAGGGGGTGGAGGACAGAGGTGTGTCACAACCAGTAGTAGCATTTTGGAGGCGAGGCGGTGGAACAACCTCCAACACTACTGCACCTTGTCCTGCATCCTTCCCAGCTGCCAAAAGAGTGACCCAATGGGCCGTGAAAGAAAGGTAACGTCCCTGTCCATGCCTGCTGGACCATGAGTCAGCGGTAATATGCACCTTACCGCTGACCGCCCTGTCCAGCGAGGCCAAGACATTGCCTTCCACATGCCGGTAGAGAGCCGGAATCGCCTTCCGTGAGAAAAAGTGGCGTTTGGGAACCTGCCACTGAGGAACCGCACATTGCACAAACTCACGGAAGGGGGCCGAGTCTACCAACTGAAAAGGCAGCAGTTGAAGCGCTGCCAATTTAGCCAAGCTAGCATTCAACCGCTGGGCATGTGGATGGCTGGGAGTGAACTTCTTTCAATGGTCCAGCAGCTGGGGCAGGGAAATTTGCCTGCTAGAATCGGACGTCGGTGTACTGCAAGCAGAGTGCCCGCAAGTACTTGGCTGTGACACACCTAATTCTACACCTTCATTCCTCTCAGAGCAGGTTTCAGAGAGGACTGAAGGTATAGTGGGGTTGGAGATCCCAGCTGATGCGGTGCAAGAAGAGGTCAGCTTTGTTCTTTGGTGTGGGTCTTTAAGGTAGGCTTGCCAACGAGCTGCATGGCAGGTCAACATATATCTGGTCAAGCATGTGGTGCCCAAGCGGGTGATGTTTTGGCCACGCGATATACGCTTGAGACATATGTTGCAAACAGCAGCTGTGCGATCTGATGCACTCGACTCAAAAAAGGCCCACACCAAAGAACTTTTTGAATAACGGGCAGAGGCAGCGCCCTGCACAGGCGGAGCTCTGCGGTGTGATTCCGTCGGTGTGCTGCCCTTACGCTGGCCCCCCGAGGGCATCCTGCCTCGTTGGAGATGTGCCTCCTCCTCATCCTCCTCCTCCTCCTCTCTCCTATTAGGCACCCATGTGGAGTCAGTGACCTCATCATCCCCTCCCTCCTCATCACTGGAGCCAATCTGGCAGTATGCTGCAGCTGCTGGAACATGACTGCCAGATTGGTGTCCTTCTTGAGCATCCCCTCTCTCTGCTCTCACGCTACTGCCTTCCTCTAGCTGGGTATCATCATCAGACCCTTCGAAACGCTGGCCATCCTCCTGGAGCATGTACCCAACACTGTGCTCAAACAGTTCGGGGGACTCCTCAGGAGGACATGGTTGGTCTAGGGAAGGAGTGACTGATGATGACATTGATACCAGGGAAGAGGACGCTTTGGCAGCTGCTTTGCCAGTACCCTGAGCCTGGGTGAGAGAGGATGAGGAGGATGAGGAGGGCTTGGTCATCCACTCTACCAAGTCTTCGGCATGATGCGGCTCAACACGTCCAGCTGCCGAAAAGAAGGACAAGCGTGTCCCATGGCCACGTGCTGATGGCGGTGCACCGCGTCCATGACCAGCACTGTTGTCTCTAGACACAGAGCCTGCTTGCCCTCTTTTATTGGCTCCTGACTGACTGCCTCTCCTTGTTTGCCTTCCAGACATTCTAATGGCCCGCAGGGAAATGGGAAAAGCAGCAATACAGGCTAAGTTAAGGTGTAATATGGTCAGGAGGCACACTCCGCCCGCTGTAAGTGCCGCAAAATCCTGTTGGTGTAACACACCAGTAAAAAGCAGCAATACAGGCTAAGTTAAGGTGTAATATGGTCAGGAGGCACACTCCGCCCGCTGTAAGTGCCGCAAAATCCTGTTGGTGTAACACACCAGGAAAAAGCAGCAATACAGGCTAAGTTACGGTGTAATATGGTCAGGAGGCACACTCCGCCCGCTGTAAGTGCCGCAAAATCCTGTTGGTGTAACACACCAGGAAAAAGCAGCAATACAGGCTAAGTTAAGGTGTAATATGGTCAGGAGGTACACTCCGCCCGCTGTAAGTGCCGCAAAATCCTGTTGGTGTAACACACCAGGAAAAAGCAGCAATACAGGCTAAGTTAAGGTGTAATATGGTCAGGAGGCACACTCCGCCCGCTGTAAGTGCCGCAAAATCCTGTTGGTGTAACACACCAGGAAAAAGCAGCAATACAGGCTAAGTTAGGGTGTAATATGGTCAGGAGGCACACTCCGCCCGCTGTAAGTGCTGCAAAATCCTGTTGGTGTAACACACCAGGAAAAAGCAGCAATACAGGCTAAGTTAAGGTGTAATATGGTCAGGAGGTACACTCCGCCCGCTGTAAGTGCCGCAAAATCCTGTTGGTGTAACACACCAGGAAAAAGCAGCAATACAGGCTAAGTTAAGGTGTAATATGGTCAGGAGGTACACTCCGCCCGCTGTAAGTGCCGCAAAATCCTGTTGGTGTAACACACCAGGAAAAAAGCAGCAATACAGGCTAAGTTAAGATGTAATATGGTCAGGAGGCACACTCCGCCCGCTGTAAGTGCCGCAAAATCTTGTTGGTGTAACACACCAGGAAAAAGCAGCAATACAGGCTAAGTTAAGGTGTAATATGGTCAGGAGGTACACTCCGCCCGCTGTAAGTGCCGCAAAATCCTGTTGGTGTAACACACCAGGAAAAAAGCAGCAATACAGGCTAAGTTAAGGTGTAATATGGTCAGGAGGCACACTCCGCCCGCTGTAAGTGCCGCAAAATCCTGTTGGTGTAACACACCAGGAAAAAGCAGCAATACAGGCTAAGTTAAGGTGTAATATGGTCAGGAGGTACACTCCGCCCGCTGTAAGTGCCGCAAAATCCTGTTGGTGTAACACACCAGGAAAAAGCAGCAATACAGGCTAAGTTAAGGTGTAATATGGTCAGGAGGCACACTCCGCCCGCTGTAAGTGCCGCAAAATCCTGTTGGTGTAACACACCAGGAAAAAGCAGCAATACAGGCTAAGTTAAGGTGTAATATGGTCAGGAGGTACACTCCGCCCGCTGTAAGTGCCGCAAAATCCTGTTGGTGTAACACACCAGGAAAAAGCAGCAATACAGGCTAAGTTAAGGTGTAATATGGTCAGGAGGCACACTCCGCCCACTGTAAGTGCCGCAAAATCCTGTTGGTGTAACACACCAGGAAAAAGCAGCAATACAGGCTAAGTTAAGGTGTAATATGGTCAGGAGGCACACTCTGCCCGCTGTAAGTGCCGCAAAATCCTGCTGGTGTAACACACCAGGAAAAAGCAGCAATACAGGCTAAGTTAAGGTGTAATATGGTCAGGAGGTACACTCCGCCCGCTGTAAGTGCCGCAAAATCCTGTTGGTGTAACACACCAGGAAAAAGCAGCAATACAGGCTAAGTTAAGGTGTATAATGTGCAGGAGGCTTAGCAACAATGACACTGACACTGTCCCCTGCCTATCCTTCTCTCTCCCTGCACACAAGGTTTATCAAAGTATATGACACTGACACTCTCCCTGCCTATCCTTCTCTCTCCCTGCACACAAGGTTTAGCAAAGAATATGACACTGACACTGTCCCCTGCCTATCCTTCTCTCTCCCTGCACACAAGGTTTATCAAAGTATATGACACTGACACTCTCCCTGCCTATCCTTCTCTCTCCCTACACACAAGGTTTAGCAAATAATATGACACTGACACTCTCCCTGCCTATCCTTCTCTGTCCCTACACACAAGCTTTAGCAAAGAATAGATTTGACAAGATTTGACACTGTCCCTGCCTATCCTTCACTTTCCCTGCTCCGGAACACACTACACAAGGCCGCCGCGCTGGCGGCCTTTTATAGTGTGGGGCGTGTACTAAACCCCCTCAGCTATAATTGGCCACAGGCATCCTGCCTGTGGCCAATCATTGCTCTCCTCGCTGCCGGCGCTGTGATTGGCCAAGCATGCAGGGTCACAGTGCATGCTTGGCCAATCACAGCGCCGGGATTACACTGCGATGGCGCAGTGTATTGTGGGCCGTTCGCGTCACTCGAATTTGGCGCGAACGGCCCAAATCGTTCGTTGTTCGCCGAACGCGTGAACAGCCGATGTTCGAGTCGAACCTATGTTCGACTCGAACACCGAGCTCATCCCTATTCAGCATCATTTAGAACCTTGGGTCTGTATGAACCGGAAATTCAATTTTTTCCCTGTTCTTTTTGCAAAACTGTTCACCCTGTCAGGTTTAATGGAGAGTGTTGATAGGGAGCATTTTTCAAGTACAGCCACAAATTTTGTACTGGTTTGAGTTCTGGATACAAGACATGTGCAATTCGTTTCGGTACAAATTCGTTTTCGGACTAAATTCAGCATATTCGTTCATGTGGAAGCATCCGAATAAACCAAAACGAATTGTCAGAAAGAACGAAAACCCGAAAGAAGGAAAATACAAAAGAAGGAAAATACAAAAATCTGAAAGAACAAAAAAACGATTCAGCCTACGAGTTTAACGAATCGATTACATTCGGATAATTTTGTTTTTTATGTTTTCTATTATAATTAAATTGTTAACTATTATTATAGTTTTTAATATTATTTCTTATTATAAACTATTAAATTGTAGGTAAAATAGCTAAAGTCTGTAATTCTTCTATTCAGGTCTCTGCACCATAGCAGCTAATTTGGGTTAGATTAGATTAGATTTACATTTTTATTGGAATTTCCTTTCAAATTCCTTTCAAATTTGGCTAAAGTAACTGTTAAGCCCTGTACACACGATCGGTTTTACCGATGAAAACCGTCCGATGGATTGTTTTCATCAGACAAACCGATCGTGTATGGGACCCATCTGTCTTTTTTCCATCTGTTTTAAAAAATAGAACATGTTTTAAATTTTTCCGATCGAAAACTCCGATCGTCTATGGGCAAGTCCATCGGATAAAAAACCCACGCATGCTCAGAAGCATTGAACTTCATTTTTCTCGGCTCATCGGAGTGTTTTACGTCACCGCGTTTGGAACGGTCGGTTTTTTGACTGATGGTGTGTAGGCAAGACTGATGGAAGTCAGCTTCATCGGATTTCCGATGGACAAAACCATCGGATTAGAATCCATAGGATATCCGATCGTGTGTACGAGGCTTTAGTGAACAGAACAAATACGAATGCATCCGAAGTTACAAATTAACCGAAGTAATGAATGACACATCTAAATGAATGGAATGGAATGTATACGGATGCATTCGAAGTTACGAATTATCTGAAGTAACGAATGCCGCATCTACACTAACGGAATGGAAAGAATACGAATGCATCCGAAGTTACGAATTATCCGAACTAATGATTGCCACATCTATACGAATGGAACGGAACAAAGACGAATGCATCCGAAGTTACGAATGACCTGAAGTAACGAATGCCGATCATAACGAACTATCCGATAAACTAAAAACAAAAACGAAATGACATTAGAACAAAACGAAACAAATTTTTCGGTAGTGCACATGTCTACTTGGACACTAATGCCGTGTACACACGGACGGAATTTCCGAGGAAAAAAGTTCAACGGAAATTTTTCATCGGATATTCAGACCGTATGTATGCCTCATCGGACTTTTTCCGTCGGAAATTCCGACGGAGTTAGAAAGAGAACATGTTCTCTTTTTTTCCAACGGAAAAAAATTCTATCGGAAATTTTGTTCGTCTGTATGGAACTCCGCCGGAGAAAAAAACATGCATGCTCAGAATTAAGTCGACGCATGCTCGGAAGCATTGAACTTAATTTTTCTCGGCTCGTCGTAGTGTTGTACGTCACTGCGTTCTTGACATTCGGAATTTGGTGTGATAGTGTGTATGCAAGACAGCTTGAATGGAAGTCCGTCGGAAAAATCCGTCTGAGTTTATCCAGTCGGAAAAAACGGTCGTGTGTACGCGGCATTACACTGCCTTTCTAGAGCATTAACAATGTTGTTTTTAGGCCATTCTTGGGTAGTTCTGGTTTTATACCTTTCCTTCCAAGGCTAAAGATTCATGTATATTGCATTATTTATACTTCAGGATTTCCCTGAACTTTGCAGCGCTAATTTTACCTCCGCCCCCCCCCCCCCCACTCAGAAGCCTTGACTAGAGTATTAAAGATTAATTCCCGGCACTCATGCTGCCTGACCACCACTCCAAACATCCCTACCTAAATAAACCACATCAAAACCGATTAGAGTTTTAATGGCCACAGCAGCCACTTTATTAACACAAATATAAATAACAAACATAAATAACAATTAACAAAACAGAATGACCTTCAACACAATGTGAATAGAACCTCAAGGTCCTTGTGGGCAGTATTTCAACTATGACAACCCGTAAGGTAGGCCTCCAGCCATACTACACTGACTCAGAGAAAATTGCCAGTAACCTCAAGTACTATCATGAACATACAAAAATGAGGGGAGCCATAACCAAGACAAATCCCTACCAACTCACATTTAACCTACTTCCCACCTTCTAGCACCTTGAACCCAACTAGCTGCCATGACTAAATGTCTCAACTGAAAGAAAAAACAATAAACAACCAAAGGAAGAATGGACACAAAATTAAATGTAAAAAATGGGGATGTTGGGTGGAAAGATTTCCCAATGTCTACTATCTTTGAACTGAAATTCTTCAAGAACTCTCCTGTCTACAATCTTAACCCCACCTATTCCTGTTTGGCCACACAAATTAAGTAAGTACCCCATCTCCTTGCATCCTTTATTTTCCCAAGTCTCCTCCCGTGTGTACACTCCCCTTTTTACCCAGTCATATAGCTCCTCCATCTAGGCCGTTTGGTTTTACTCCAGTACTAACTTTCATGCTGCAGAGAAACATCCCCTAAAGAATGATGCCGCTACCATCATGCTTTAAGGTGGAGCTGTTACGTTTGTGATGATACGCAGTGTTTGTTTAACATCAAACTAGGTGTTTGATCTGATGTCCAAAAAAATTTCCATTTCCACACACAAATGATTTCAAAGCCATATCAAGCAGAGAGAAGAAAAACAGCACTGCAAGACTACTTTCTATATCTGGGCAAGACAGCAGTGGGCAGGGAGCTCCAAATGCTGTAGGTTCTTGCAATGAGGTGTTTAATGGTGCGATAAGCCACGTAAGGCAGATGAGGACACAGAGAGAAAGGTTGAAGGAGGCTTTTCATTTTTCTGTCTATTATACACCTGTCTGAGCCATACCTCTGACATTAACAAACTCATAGCTACTAATTGTTGAAAAAAAAAAAAGACATCTTCTCAGTAGTAGCCATCGCCTGCGGTGCCTGAAGCTTTTCTGTTACTCAACCACTTTGTCATCCTTCTTAGCAAAGAAGCCTTTTTGCTCTCTTTTTCATCATCCTCAACTTCACATTTCTAAGTACAGAGGATCTCACACTCAATTGTTTATTAGTAATGGTCAGGGCTTGTAGCTTTGGAATGGTGGAGATTAGCTCATATGACAGAACAAGGGATCTATGAACAGTGTGCACCAAGGATTTGAGAACTGGGCACACAGGACAATGTTTGAAAAGTAACACAGATATTTGATGTGTGGTAGGATTAAACCCTCCTTAAGGTTTTGTTGAAGTCTTTTGTATGGTTAGGTATATTTGTCTTCATCTTCTCCTTTTCTTCACCTTCATGTTTTTGTAACAACGGTGTCATGGGGACAGGAAGCGAAGCATATTCGCTTGTGAAGACACAAATAAGGAAATAAGCTTAGGGAAGCTTTAGCAAATTTTGTCAGCAGAACAGATATGGAGGGGATATCTCCCCATTGGTGACAATAATTAAGAGCTAACAGAGGTTCTAACCCAGGGGTGGCCAACCAGTGGCCCGGGGGACACATGTGGCCCGCGGAGCCCTCTGATGTGGCCCGCGATCTCATGCTCTGGAATGGCGGGTTGGCAAGCCCAGATCACAGGTTGCCAACCCGCCATACCGCAGCATGAGTGTTGTGAATGAAGCTGGTGGCAGAGGAAGAAAGCGGCTGCGGAGCAGAGCCCCATAAGCCGATGCGTCCTCTACAGCGCTGGCTTTTGCCACAGGCAGAGTCTATGGCAAAGTTCAGATAACCCGCAGGATAGACACAGATGCACTACGCTGCACCCGCAGTGTGGGTAAACCGCAGCACATCAGTGTGAAACAGTCTTAGGCCCTTTACACGATCAGCTAGACCAAATGGGACCCTCAATTCACAGCTATAGAGCGTCAGATGTCCGTTTACACCCACCTACCTCCAATCTGAAAAACAGAAGGGAATTTGTCCCCTTTCATCCGGATCGGAGGGCCTATAGAGTAGCCTGTCATCCGCCCGCTCCGCTTTTTGTGGCCCGCGACTGGTTACCAAGTTGCTTAAGTGGCCCTCGCTCTTCAAAAGGTTGGGCACCCCTGTTCTAACCCCTCCCTGTGCTAGCTAAAACAAAAAAAACACAGTGGCATATGTTCAAATTTAACAAAAATAAGGCACACATTTGTTTCATTTGAACAATGAGCAGTGGCTCACATAATATATTTCTGAAGAATTATCCATTTGACATCTAAGACAAACAACACAAATATAGCTCTGTTTCTAAATAAAACTTCACAATAAAAACTATACTCTTGAGAAATAAATCACACAAAGTTTATGTGAACGAAAACTGACTTGCACAAACTCCCTGATTTCTCTGAACACTTTTGGTGTATGTCCTATTTTTAGGATGAAGAAAAATTTGAAGAAAATGCATCTGGTCACGTCTCAGGCCACGGCAGCTTGCATCATGGACTCAGTTATGAGAACCAGCCTGAGATCATATTATTCCTGTTAAAACATCCTAGGAATTTTAATAGAATTGGGATAGACATTTTAAATACAACATTTTCACAGTATGGACCGCACTGTCCCAAAGGGTTTCATGTTAAAACATGTGAATGCTATTAGTCCTTCAACTACTTCAAATAAGAAGAGATAGTTTGTTGTGTACAAAGATTTTTTAACTTATTTAACAAGAAAGATGAAGCAGAACTCCAGGAAGATAATTCTAATGCTTTGATGGAGGTAAATGTAGCATGTACAGGTCATAAGTAGGGATGAGCAAACTGGGAAAGGTTCAGCTCACAGGAGGTCCGGAGAACCCAGCAGGAAATCCGCTAACTCTGAACAAAACGCCAACCCTATTGAAGACTATGGGACCTCTTGCTTTTTTTTAGCCTTTTTTAAGGTTAGTTTATAAGCTATTATAAAAAGGGGCGCGTGTAGCTGGACACTCCCATGTGAAATGTCTACCAATGCAACCAACAATGTTTTAAAAAAAATACTGTTCAGCAGGGGGAAGGGTCTTTGAATGCAGCTTAAGGGGGGAAAATTGAAAATACCTTAACTTTACAAAATGCAAAAACCTTTGAATGCAACACTTGGGGGTACTTTAAAGCTGCACATAAAGTTATGGAACATTACAGGTTAACTCTAAAAGTAACATAAAAAATAAAAAAAGAGTGTGGGGTTCCCCTTACAATTCTTACCAGCATGACTAGCAAAGGAAAGGCAGTGGGTGTGCAGCCCCTTTTCTGACCCATATAAGGTCACATGCATTTTAACAATGGGAGAATACCTTGGAAGGGAGGACAGCAAAGCCTCCCCCTTGCAAGGCACCTTGTCCCCGTGATGAGGGGGGACTAGGATCTCATTGCCACTTCAAGCCCCAGGATAGGAATGTGGTGGTTTGAGGGGTAGAATAAGGGGTCTTATTGGAATCTGGAAGCCCACTCCATAATAAGGGGGTTATTCAATCCCCCAAGAGAATGAGTACAAGGTACATTAGAACCCTTAATTATTAGACATGTGCATTCGTTTTCGTCCGAAAGCATTTTCGTCCGAATTTCAGGTATTTTCGTTATTGTTTTAACAAACGAAAACGAAAGCACAGAATCCGAAAACCGAAAGATCCGACATAAACAAATGCTTTATTTTCGTTTTCGTTGCGACAACAGTTCGATATAAATAGGAGATTCGACATGACGCTGACGATAACAATCTGTGTCTATCGAACCTGTGGTCGAATGTGCCTAACCTTAACTCTATTAGTCCAAGATTATTCTACATAGAGAGAAAAGATTTGACATAGAGAGAAAAGATTCGACATTATAGAGAGAAAAGATTTGACATAGAGAGAAAAGATCGCTGCTGGAATTGGGTGGGGGAAGTAAAATAAAAATAATGATGATGATGAATGTTATTGGCTGATTGTAACCAAAGAGGAGGGGGCAGTAAAATAGCTAGAACTAACTTGACAATTCAACATGAACGACGAAGATTTGACAAAGCATCGAAAAACATACAAACGTCGAATCTGTCATTGAAGGCTTATGGTGTCTGTCAAAAGTTCTAAGAAGATTCGACGGAGCAGCTTAACTGTACGACGCTGCAATTGTACATTTCCGGTCAAGTGCATCCGCCCATAGGCTATAGGAGAATTCTAATGTTGGTTGACTAGTAATAGTAATTAATAAATATAATTATTACCAGTCATACAACATTAGAATTCTACTATAGCTTGTAGGTGGAACATTCGACCGGAAATGTATGATTGCGGCGTCTTACAGTTTCGCTGCTCCGTCGAATCTTCTTTGAACGTTCAACAGACACCATAAGCCTTCAATGACAGATTTGACCTTAATTAATTCAGATTTTTGGACGAATGCAATTTCTAACGAAAAACTAAATAAATAAAAAACGAATTTCGGGAGTAACCAAATAAATTTATTTTTCGGACGAAAGCGAAATTCCGAAACGAAATATTTCAGTGTGCACATGTCTATTAATTATTTTAAAAAAAAGTTAAAAGTCAATTAACACACCAACACCTTAGACAAAATCTTTAAAATACATTACAAAAAAATTTAAACAATGTCCATCAATGTAAATCCAGCCTCACTCAAGTCACCCTGTGATTCAAATCAATTTGATCAATGACGACATCTAAGAACCCCTGCTGCCTTGTTTACATACAACAGCTGGCTGGGGAGTGAGCGTGTGCCTTCCCCTCTTTCTGAACCATACCAGGCCACATACCTTTCAACACTGGAAGAGTATTTTGCAGGGGGGGTGCAAAGCAACCCTCACTCCCCCCCCATGTTGCAGGGCACATTGTACCTATGTTAAAGGGACAAGAGCCTCTTCACCACATCCTGTGTGGGGGTTTGTGAGGGTCTTATTGGAATCTGGAAGCCCTGAGATATTCTTCCTCTCCCCCAGTTGAATGAGTACAAGGTACATGAGTACACCTTATTAATCATTGTTTTGATAAAGCTCTTTACTGGAAAAAAAAAAATCAGTGAACAATGTGTATCAGAAATGCAATATGTAAATCAATCATATCATCCAGTGATATAAATCCAGTGTCAGTCACGATGACCCACCGCAACACAAGGTTGTCCTGCCACATTACATCATCCAAAAGATTCTCGTCCAACCGGGGAGGCTGCATTACCAATACTAGTTAAAGATGTCACCCAGGTTCCCTTGCTTGTTCACTTACAAACAGAATCCAGCTTATAAGCTGTCATTTTCGTGGCGGTATCCTAAATGGTGGATCCATGGCCAGTTTGTGTACAAACAGTAGCCGGGGATTCGTGTGGGAGAACTGATCAGGCTGGGTCCAGGTAAAACGTGAAGCTCATCCCTCACCCAAAACCATAAACTAGTTATAAGTTAAAGCGATATTTAACCCAAAAACAAAAATGTAATATATTGCAGTTTACCAATCCTTAGATGTGGTAGCTGCATTCGTTTTCTTTGTTTAGTTTTTTTCCCCTGTGATTCCACCTGTTGATCTGGCCAGTAACACACCTCCTGTATTAGAGTGTCCCCACTCTGAATTAAGGGTCAAATGGGCACCTTTGGACAGCAGCATTGTCAGTCTGGGGGGAGGGGAGTGTTAGATGTACTTATAGTTTTATGAAAATTTGTATATTTGAAAATCTGAAAATCCGAAAATAAGAAAGAAATATCCGAAAATTGAAAAGAATAAAAATACGAAAATTCTAAAGAATAACTAACTAACTAATAATAACTAACTATTAAATTATAGGTATTGGAATTTCCTTTCAAATTTGGCTGTTAGTGAACGTAACAAATATAAATTTATCCGAAGTTATGTATTATCCAAACTAACGAATGCCGCACCTAAACAAATGGAACAGAACTAATTAATAATAAATAATAATAATAAAAAGTTTTTATTAATTATTATTAATTCATTACGTTCCATTCGTTTAGATGCGGCATTCGTTATTTCGGATAATTTTGTATTCGTTACGTTCACTAACAGACAAATTTGAAAGGAAATCCCAATACTTATAATTTAATAGTTAGTTATTATTTCAGATTTTCGGATTTTCGAATTAATGAATTTACGAATAAATTCATAAATATGAATTTACAAATATTCAAATTTATGAATATTCAGAAAAATTTGTTAAACGGGTTTTCGTAACTTGGATGTTTCTGAGTCAACAAATTTGTCAAAAACGAATTTGGAACTAAATTAATTGCACATGTCTAGTTCCACGTCTTACAGTTTGTTTTCTTTCTAAATAAAAGTCATGGCATGGTACAAAAGCCTGCCCCCTGTGTTGTAAAGAAAAAACTTTAAGACATTTTAATCTTGTAATATTCAGCTTTGATTTGCCATGTATTTACTCGCAAAATAAAATTACAGTTATTTATTTTTTTTGTCAAATATATGTGAAATATTGAATACAAATATTTTGCATTCCTCTTTTGACTCAGAACATGTAGCTTTAGGCTCTTTTTCAAGTTTAACAGGCTTGCAGTTGCAGTGTATCTAATCCCAAAAACAAAAATGTAATACATTCTTCTGCCCACTTACATTCTGCCCACTGACCGCCAATGTAAGTGGGCATTCTACCTCCTACTAACCACCAACATAAGGGGGCATTCTTCCTCCTGCTGACCATTAGCGCAAGGTGGTGTGTCCAAATACTTTTTATATCCTCTCTGTTTGGCAAAGTGGAGAGGCAGGGGGGTAATGTTACACTCTCCATCTCGTCTTGTTTTCATCAAAAAAATACAATGCTTTCTCTGACTGGTGGCAGTGCTAAGTTAGCAAACCCTTGTAGTTACTGTGTGGAAGGACAGCCACTCAGCACTGGACTTGGAAGACTGCCGCCATCACTGTAGTAGTGGGGACTACTACAGTGATTTGCAGCTTCCACGGGGGTCAGTCAGTCATCAGATATGCATACTTACATTTGTCCAAATTGGACCAATATAACTATGCAATAAAAATCATAACTAAACTTTGACTTTAACACTTGATGCAACATTAAGCAACTATAAGTAAAGCAGCAATGTGTTTATTACTACTATATATGCAGACTGAATACATTACATCATTAAATAAAGAAGCTTTAATTGAGCAATAAATAAAGTTACCTTCAATGAAGACCACATGTAATAAGTATCAACTTGATCCAGAGGCCAAAGCAGTTGGGGGGTGTGCAGATTTCAATTTTAATTTAAAAATGTAAAATCTGAGCTTGGCCCGAAGTCCCTGTTATTTCCCAAGCCCCCATACTACTCCAATAATGTGATGGGCAGCTCATTGACCAATACTGATGAACAAAAAGAAGTAGAAAATTTTAAGAAAATTATGAGTCCCCATCTATGGTATAAAGAAGGGAAATCCATAAAAATGTGTAACAAAAAGGTGTTTGGCTAGAAAAGGAGAGTGAGCAAAACACTAGCTATATTTGCTCTTTTTGGCTAGAAAAGGAGAGTGAGCAAAACACTAGCTATATTTGCTCTCTGTAGCAGCTGCCCCATGGTGCTGAACTGAATAACAGCTATATCAGGGAGGGCGGGAGCTGCTGAGCAGAAAGAGTTCAATAGTCAGGCAGCACTGCACTGTGGGAACTGTAGTCCAGAGGAAAGAAACTCAGCTTTAATCAAGAGCTTTTGAACCACATTTCCCAGAGACAGCAAGCCAGGAGGAAGGGAAAGAGCTCAATTTTTTCAGGCTATACAGGATACAGCTTCCTCCTGCCATGAGGGAGACAGGAGAGTGCACATCACTATCCAGTGTTCACCATCACTACTGCATATCCGCAGCCTTAGCGAGACCCGGACCGATAATTTCAAAGTTGCTGACAGCCAGAGCAATCTGACTGCAGATATGAGAGTGGACTAATCACTGTGTGTGTGACTGGATGTGAGCTGCAATATCATTGGAACTGGTGAGCTGCTGCTGTGGGGATTTACTATCTGCTGCTAGAGAGACTGAGCCTTTTGGGAACTGACCATACAGCCATCTAGTAACCTTATTAATGCCTGCAGGCTTGACTGAAATTAGTCTCAAGTGCACCAATGGTACAACTGGGCCTGAGAGTTAGGACTAAAGACTATACCTTTACAGCTGCTACGCAGAAACCTTGACCTATTGCTTATGCTAAGAGGTATCTCCCAGGGGATATTGCGCCATATGCTATCCATTCTCCTAGAGTGCATTCTAGACTAATTATTGTATTATTATTCACATTGCAGTTAATGCTTATACTGTATGCACTGTTTATTGCTGACTTAACCCCAGTCTAGTTGTACAGAATTCTATTCTAAGTTACCTTGGCATAGTGATTACATTTTCTAGTGGACTGTGTCTGCACCTACCTTCAGTGTGTTCATTTATGCTCACACCAATATTCTAACCCGTATCAATACATTGAATTAATTTACCACTAAATGGTCTTCTGTTTATTTCCTGGGGCCAATTCACAGTCAAGGTACTCATGTTCTTAGAAGTGCTTGCAGTCATTTTCATTCAACCAGGTGTGTCAGGGGGACTGAGGCTGTTCTTGGAGTCAAGGCGCAGAACAGAGAACTCAAATTACCAAGCGGCTCCTGCAGAAGTAGTACTACAAACACATGGTTATATAAAGAGGCACAACAAAAGACACCTGCGAAGAAACATACTGTAACTGAAATACAAACCTGTTCAAGATGAGACTTTTTCTGGGTAAATTACAGTAATATTTGGAAGTATTCAAGCCTAGCATCTGATTATAAATACATTTCATTATATTGAATTTCAGAAGTGAAATCTCATTGATAACATGTTCCTTTGTATTACAAAGACATTAGGATACATTAGGATTGGGTTTGATTTCATTCTCTATGTAATGGGTTTTCCTCTTTGCTCTCTTCACTGAGTAGGTTCTGCTTTATGTCTGCAAACATTGTGAGGGTTTATTTTTTTCCTCTCAAACAAACATGCCATGGCAAGTCATAACATGGACTTTATTAACATTCTCCAAACTTATCTTCATATTGATGGGAAAAGAAAGCAATTCAAATGAGTGGAAACAGAATGGACATTGGGAGCAGCAAGAGCACATTGTTAAATGTTGTAGAATTGGAACAGACCAGCATAGCTATGTCTGCCTTTAGCATGCAATTGAACCCAGTGTTCCAGAATCCAGTTCTCACATGTCATAGGCAGTGGGTAGATGGATCGGTAATGTTAAAAATAGGTGGACTAGTCTATCCTTGTAGATAATATAAATGGTATACTTGTTCAGTGTTTCCCAAAATGTGGGATGAGTACTGCTGGTGCTAGACATACTCATTGAAGGATAGAATGACAACCCCACTGGACCAGAATTACAGCATTTATACTTTCATAGCACAGGGTTTCTTAAGATAGTATTCTATTAATTTTCCATCTGACTACAATTTTCTATTTGTAATCAATAGACTTTAAATCCCAATTCCAGTTTGAATAAAAAAAAAAATCAGTAGTCCATATAATAAAAAAATAATAAAACATGCAGCCCACACTGCATTACCCTATTTCTCTACAACAAAGTTCTCTGCCAGGCTCCTCTTTCTGTGATCCAGTGTAAAACTGGCCAGCAGCAGGACAGTTTTAATCAGGGATAATGTGCCTAACTGGTGTATGCCTAACATATTTTCTATAGGGATTGAATATAATGTGACATGGCTTAGATGCCCTTCGGCTTCATGGCTGAGTCCCTACTGCGAATGCTTAAAGGGGTTGTAAAGGTTTGTTTTTTATCTTCTAAATAGGTTCCTTTAAGCTAGTGCATTGTTGGTTCACTTACCTTTTCCTTTGATTTACCTTCTAAATGTTTTTTTTCTTTGTCTGAATTTCTCACTTCCTGTTTCTCCTCACTAAACTTCACACCATCATCCGAGTGGTGTGGAGTCAGCCAGAACAGCTTACTGAACAGCTTGCTTACTGAGGAGGAACAGGAAGTGAGAAATTCAGACAAAGAAAACAAAGAAAAAAAAATATTTAGAAGGGAAATCGAAGGAAAAGGTAAGTGAACCAACAATGCACTAGCTTAAAGGAACCTATTTAGAAAATAAAAAACGAACCTTTACAACCCCTTTAAAGCGTGGCTGCGCACTCCTACTGGCGCGATAGTAGGGAAAGGAGGAAAGAGGAGGAGGGGACCGGACTTCTGACATACCTCGCCGCAGCAAGGTCCGATGGAAGTGGGGACAGGGTACCTGTCAAAAACAGGTACCGACTCCCCCATTCCCCCCAAAAGGTGCCAAATGTGGCACAAGAGAGGGAAAGGAGACGAAACGAAAACAGCATTACTTTCCCAAATGGTTCTCTAATAACACACACAGTCTTCGATTTCAGAAACATGTTTACAATTCGAATTCGACTGGAATACGATGTAAAATTCGATTCTATTATCAATTAAAATTTTGGAAATTCGAACTAATTTTGTTCCGTTATTCGGAGTATTCTGCAAACTTTTTTTATACTGTAATTCGGGTATTCGGATATATCAGAATCTCAGAATAATGAAAAAAATTTGGCCGAATATTTATTCGGAACTAAACGAACCACACATGTCTAATTCAAATATTTCCCTTTGCAATTTGTCAGTTTTTCTGCTTTGAAAGCAAAGAAATGTGAAGTAATTCAGGAACAAACAGAGAAAAAGGAAAAGAGTGCACGGCCGCCCTAGTGTGATACTATTTAATAAACAATTAAAAATAAGTTTTCCATACATTTCTCTCACATTGTGGAAGTACAAGTAAGGCATGTAAGGCTTGTCTTCTCCTCTCCTGGATGGCCCCAGGGCCGGACTGGCCTACCGGGATTCTGGAAAATTTCCCGACAGGCCGCATGCCCTGGGGCCGCTTTCAGCAGCAGGGCTGATCCAAATGCAGAGTCCTCCTCTCCCTCAATCACAAACAGCGGGTGTCTCCCGCTGTGTCATGCAACTGCAGTCTTAACTGTTCGGTGGCCGTCCACTGTGCCAAAGCCCTGCCTCCTCCTCGTCCATGATAGACGGAACACTGAACACTGATACAATGCTAGGAAATTGAATCAGTGTTCCGTCTATTACAGATGAGGTGGAGGCGGGGCTTTGTTACAGTGGACAGCCACCGAACAGTTAAGAATGCAGTTGCATGGAGGATCTCACCTCTACTTTGCACAACTGGGAGGAGACCTTCCGTGAGACCTGGAGACCTTGGAATCATTTTGTGTACACTGATGCGTACCTCCAGGAGGTGGCACAAATGAGCTACCCTTCCTGGCTTCACCTCCACTCCCTGGGCGAGAGGCCCTCTCTGCTATCTGCTTCTCTCCCCCTTTCCCCCCTACTCCCTGCTCTCTGTTTTTTTCCCCCTTTTTTTCTTTCCTTTCCCCCTTTATGTTATTTTGGGACTCAGTGATGGGTTATGTTTTTCAGATATATTGCATATCCTTGTCAATATTTGGGTTTTTAGGTTGCCCCATCTCTGGGTTTACCAGGCCTAAGGGGAGTTTTATCTCCCACTAAGTTAATTGAAAAGTTCCAATCTAAGTTACTTTGTCTTACTATATGTAGCGGGTACTTACTTTCCCGGGGTAATTTTTGAATTTTTCAGTGACACCAGTGGTGTGTTCCCGGCGGCCCACCGGGTGGCGCTGTCACCATGGGCTGACGGACGGATACCGCTGTGTGCTGAGCCTCCTTTTTGTCCTCTCTCGGCAGCGGTATGGTGGGGCGGGGAACCCGCCGTGCTTGCTGGGAGGGGAGATAAAGGGGCCGGCCATCTTGGTCACGGGGTCTTGGTCCCAGGCACCTTCAGCCTGTGGACAGTGGTTCGTGTTCGTCCTCTAGGCGGCCTAGGCCTAGAGGACCACCGGAGATCGTGTTCCACCTCAGGCACCTTTAGTCCTGGGGTGAGGTACTTGGATGGAGGTCCGGAGCTCAGTGCCCAACACTGAGTTCCGCGAGGGAAGGATCCTAAGGCACTCCGGGGATGGATGCCTGAATCCGAGGTGGGCGTAATGGACCGGGAAGAGCTCCTCCTCTGAAGACCCGGTGCAGCATACTGCCGGTGACGGGTGAGTCTCTTGTCGGAGACCGTCCGGAAGTAGAATTTCCCTCGTGCGGAGACCATAGCCCACTCTCAGGGAGGAGAGTGGAGGATCGAATTTGTGTCTGGGCCTATTCGCACCCACACCTCCTTTTCTGTTCTATAGCCAAGGGAGTCCATGTTATGTTCTACAATAAAAGTGTGTTGGACGTTAATGGTGTGGGGCTCAATTTCTGGCAGACAAGGTTCACGGAGACTCTCGGAGGGAGGATCCAGATGCACAGCACAGACCCGAAGGTAAAAACAACAGAGACATTGCTGATACCACATCACACCTGTGGTAGAAGCCTGGCGTAGCTCACCCTCTCCCTCCCCTATCATACCCCTAGACCAGAGACAGTGCGAGTTGAACTTTAATAGAGGGGACTGGGACGAGGGTGTCCGCTACACGTGGGGGCTCGGGTCCGGCATTGTGTTGTGCATCACTGTATGGAACGTGTCTGCTGGAAGAGTTAAACGAATAGGCCAAAGTGCAGCCCTGCTCGAAGTCGTGGACATGACCCCAAGAAGGGAAAGGCCCGCGCAGGAAGAACAGTGAACGGGGGGGAGCTCAGCCGTGTGAAGCAGTACACGTGGGGGCTTCTAATTGCACTGCGCCATCAGACACAACCCCCACCGCTTGGTTCGTGGGCGTGGCTCAACCAAGGAAAGTGAAGAAAGCCCGCGAACTGGAGCAAAGGGGAGGAGTCCAATACGTGTGAAGGGACTACACGTGGGACATTGGCACGAAAACTCTGCAGTGTGCGATGGATCAGCAACAGGTCGCCATGTTTGGACATACCTCGTGGATTCCGGTTCATCCTTCCACCACGACATTGACTGCTGCTGCTCCGATAACGGATACGGGGATCCGACTGAAGCCAAGGGGTCAATTCGCCCTATACTCGTGTATGGACGTTGAGGCCCTGGGTATGATTTGTCCCGGGTGTTCGGGACTGGTGTGCCTGTTGAAGCCGTTCGAACGCTGTGAGGCCTGTGGGGAGTTCACGTTTGAGGTGGATCCGGCAGTTGAGAGGCCGAGAACCATCTACCCAGGCCGGGCTTCAGGTACCACCACTCAGAGAGGAGAAATCACTGCTGTGAGAGTCACCCCTGCGCACACTGCAGCGACCGCGGAGGAGGTCGTTAAAACTCTACGGGAGAAATCTGAGGATGCTGACTCGGTCGCCACTGTCTCGCAGCGTCCGCCACCGAAGAAAAGAACCAGCGTGGTAGCCCCGACCAGCGGTGGTGGTGGACCATCTCGCGCGCTTACGACAGGCCCTGATGGATCCGTTGACGAGGGTTCCGGACGTCCCGCTTCAAGGAAAGGCCGAGGTAAGCCAGGCGAAGAGACTTGGTGTGTGGGAGGAGGTGTCGGGAAGGCATGGCTTAGCAAGTCCGCGGAGTGTGGAGGCTCCGGTTCCACAAAGGGCTACATACCCGCAAAGAAGTGTGACACCTCTGACCTGGAATCGCTCTCGGATCTGGGAGATGATGCCATCATAGATGATCTGTTTGCCAAGAAAGGCTGGGACAAGGTACCACTTGCTTCATTCCGCAGACCTCGGAATTCACCCATGTCAACAGGGGAAAGTACACCCCGGGTGGAAGCTTCAGTGCCTGAAGAAGGGCCCTGTCCCCAGCTTGTCCCTGGATCCCCGGCGCAACCTGCATCTGATGCTGGGGTACAGAGACTGTTGCTGCGGGCACCGATGCCCAGATTGGAGGTGGTTAGGGCGCCTCGTCATCCAGAATCAATAGTTTTGCCTGGTGAAGGAGACAGAGCTACCATGCCTCCTTTGGCGAGACTACAACGATTATTTGGCCAAAAGGTTGCAGAGGAGTACGGATGGGAGTATCCCTACTTATCGAAGGACTTGCTTTATGAGGTGGAGGTGTACAGGGAGAGCTGGTACAATGACTTTGTGTGGACCCATATTAAGGTTCCGCACACCCGCAGGTACCTGGCATGCTCTTCCACTGCTTCACAACGTTTCAAAGATTGCAAGGCCGAATGGATGTTAGGACGACACATCCATGCAGATAAAGTGTTGATCCGACGCAAAAGCCCTGTACACACGATCGGTTTAACCGATGAAAACCGTCCGATGGATTGTTTTCATCAGACAAACCGATCGTGTATGGGACCCATCGGTCTTTTTTCCATCGGTTTTAAAAAATAAAACATGTTTTAAATTTTTCCGATGGATAAAAAACCGATCGAAAACTCTGATCATCTATGGGCAAGTCCATCGGATAAAAAACCCACGCATGCTCAGAATCAAGTCGACGCATGCTCAGAAGCATTGAACTTCATTTTTCTCGGCTCATCGGAGTGTTTTACGTCACCGCGTTTGGAACGGTCGGTTTTTGGACTCATGGTGTGTAGGCAAGACTGATGGAAGTCAGCTTCATCGGATTTCCGATGGACAAAACCATCGGATTAGAATCCATAGGATATCCGATCGTGTGAACGAGGCTAAAGAAGGCGAAGATGTGGAGTATCATCTGGAGACCGTGGATCAGCACTTGAAGCCACTGATTCTGCCGCATCCCCGCTTTTACCTATAGGAGAGAAAGACTCCGTTCTTATCATGTTGCTGAACTTTTTGGGGCAGTTGTTTTGTGTGTGCCCAAAGGAATGAGGAACTATTCCTGTTGTTGTTTTTTTCATCTTCCTGCAAAGAGATCACAGACTCTGGGGTAGATAGGGCCAAAGAAGAAGAAGCTCCACGAGTGCAGTACCGCGAGGCTGTCACCAGGTGGCAGTCTTGTGCAACGTTTTTTTTTACACTTTTCATGCACTCACTCTTTAGAGCAAAGGAATTTCTTTTCGGAGAAGTTTCTTTCCTTCATTACACGAATACATGTGTCAGGGTTTGTGTGTTGGTTTTGTTTTTTTTTCCCTCTGCAGGAGAGCAAGATTATGGAACCTGGGGGTTGGTTCTTAGTCAGGATGGGAGGGAAAAGTATAATGTTGAATTTCATGTTGAATGTGTTGTTCTTCACTCCTCTTTTGTTACAGGGGCTCAGACACAACTTCTTTGTTAGGATAGTTTTCCTAAAAATTTTTTTTGTTTTTCCAATTTGTTAGTTGGTTTCTGGACTGGATTATGTCAGGCGGAGAGGGCATGATTCACTCCAGACACTGGGGACCAGTGTCAAATGACAGGGGGGAGAATGTAGCGGGTACTTACTTTCCCAGGGTAATTTTTGAATTTTTCAGTGACACCAGTGGTGTGTTCCCGGCGGCCCACCGGGTGGAGCTGTCACCATGGGCTGACGGACGGATACCGCTGTGTGCTGAGCCTCCTTTTTGTCCTCTCTCGGCAGCGGTATGGTGGGGCGGGGAACCCGCCGTGCTTGCTGGGAGGGGAGATAAAGGGGCCGGCCATCTTGGTCACGGGTCTTGGTCCCAGGCACCTTCAGCCTGCGGACAGTGGTTCGTGTTCGTCCTCTAGGCGGCCTAGGCCTAGAGGACCACCGGAGATCGTGTTCCACCTCAGGCACCTTTAGTCCTGGGGTGAGGTACTTGGATGGAGGTCCGGAGCTCAGTGCCCAACACTGAGTTCCGCGAGGGAAGGATCCTAAGGCACTCCGGGGATGGATGCCTGAATCCGAGGTGGGCGTAATGGACCGGGAAGAGCTCCTCCTCTGAAGACCCGGTGCAGCATACTGCCGGTGACGGGTGAGTCTCTTGTCGGAGACCGTCCAAAAGGAGAATTTCCCTCGTGCGGAGACCATAGCCCACTCTCAGGGAGGAGAGTGGAGGATCGAATTTGTGTCTGGGCCTATTCGCACCCACACCTCCTTTTCTGTTCTATAGCCAAGGGAGACCATGTTATGTTCTACAATAAAAGTGTGTTGGACGTTAATGGTGTGGGGCTCAATTTCTGGCAGACGAGGTTCACGGAGACTCTCGGAGGGAGGATCCAGATGCACAGCACAGACCCGAAGGTAAAAACAACAGAGACATTGCTGATACCACATCACACCTGTGGTAGAAGCCTGGCGTAGCTCACCCTCTCCCTCCCCTATCATACCCCTAGACCAGAGACAGTGCAAGTTTAACTTTAATAGAGGGGACTGGGACGAGGGTGTCCGCTACATATACATTTGTCTTAGTTTATTTTACTGTTTTATGCAATAAAGTGTATACGCCATGGTCTTCTTTATTAACGCACGATGGACATCCTAGCTAGATACACTGAGCATTATTTTCACAAACGTATTAGTTGTTATGGCCACATATTTTGTGCAATGCTGGGCTTGCTGTATTCTGACTTGACCTCCATGTACCTATTTGTTATCTGTTTGAGATATTGTATACCCTGTTATTTTTGTCTGTGACTTGTACAGTAACTTAATTTGGTAAATAAAGGAAAAATAAAAAAAAAAGAATGCAGTTGCATGACACAGCGGGAGAAACCCGCTGTTTGTAATGAAAGCTACATGAGGCTGCAGATGTGCACAGTGAGGCTGCAGATGGGCAAAGTGAGGCTGCAGATGGGCACTGATGAGACAGGTGGGCACAGTGAGGCTGCAGATGGGCACAGTGAGGCTGCAGATGGGCACAGTGAGGATACAGATGAGCACAGTGAGGCTGCATTGTTGGCACAGTGAGGCTGCAGATGGGCACAGTGAGGCTGCATTGTTGACACTAATGAGGCTGCAGATGGGCACAGTGAGGCTGCATTGATGGGCACTGATGAGGCTGCAGATTGGCACAGTGAGGCTGCATTGTTAGCACTGATGAGGCTGCATATGGGCACAGTGAGGCTGCATTGATGGCTCAGTGAGATTGCATTGATGGGCACAGTGAGGCTGCATTGATGGGCACAGTGAGGCTGCATTGATGGGCACAGTGAGGCTGCAGATGGGCACTGACGAGGCTGCAGATGGGCACTGACAAGGCTGCAGATGGGCACAGTGAGGCTGCATTGTTGGCACTAATGAGGCTGCAGACAGGCACAGTGAGGCCACATTGATGGCTCAGTAAGGCTGCATTGATGGGCACAGTGAGGCTGCATTGATGGGCACTGACGAGGCAGCAGATGGGCAAAGTAAGGCTGCAGATTGGCACAGTGAGGCTGCATTGTTGGCACTGATGAGGCTGCAAATGGGCACAGTGAGGCTGCATTGTTTGCACTGCTGAGGCTGCAGATGGGCACAGTGAGGCGGCATTGTTGGCACAATTTGGCTGCATTGATATGCACAGTGAGGCTGCATTAATGGGCACAGTGAGACTGCAGATGGGCACAGTGAGACTGCATTGATCTCTTTTATCATGTCTGCAGTCTCTGACCATCTCTTGTATCATGTCTCCAGTCTCTGACCATCTCCTGTATAATGTCTGCAGTCCCTGACCATCTCTTGTACCATGTCTGCAATCTTTGACCATCTCTTGTATCATGTCTGCAATCTATTACCATCTCTTGTATCATGTCCTCAGTCTCTGACCATCTCTTGTATCATGTCCTCAGTCTCTGACCATCTCTTGTACCATGTCCTCAGTCTCTGACGATCTCTTGTACAATGTCCTCAGTCTCTGACGATCTCTTGTATCATGTCTGCAGTCTCTGACTATCTCTTGTATCATGTCCACAGTCTCTGATAATTTATTGTATCATGTCTGCAGTCTCTGAGGGAGTCTGGAGAGGAGTGAGAGTATCGCCGGGATGGGGGTCACGGGAGGAGTCAGATGTGTGTGGACTGTGGAGAGGAGACTATAGGATAAAACCAGAGCCACCAAGCTGAAGCCCAAAATATAAACAAAAAAGTCAGTGCTACTACCCATACATCACATAGAAAACAGAGCTCCCATGTCCTCGATCTACAGTCGCTGGCTGAGTAGAAGTGAATGAAGAAAAGATGATCCGCATTCCGGTCGTTGCCCTTAAAAAATTGATGTATTTATTGACAAGCCACAGTAGACAAACGCAAATGGGAAAGGTTGACACGTTTCAGCCTATAAGGTCTTAGTCATAACCACCAAGCTAAAGCCGCCTGACTTATCCCTTGTCAGGAAAGGTTCCATCCGCTGGTGATATTTATTATTTGTGTTGCAGTACTGTGGTCCACCAGCAGGTATCTCCTGGCAGTTTGGAACTGTCAGGAGAATCTTTCCCTGCTGGTGTTGTATTATCCTTTGGACGCAGTACTGGTTTCCACCAGCGGATGGATCCTGGCAGTGTGGAGCAAACTGCCCTTCCTCCGCTCAGCTGTGACCTGAAGCTAATCAGCCTTTCCATAAATACCCGGCAAGTACAAGCACTCCTTGCCCTGGTATCTCTCTCTTCCTGACCTAGGACCTGTGACCCTGACTTGAGCCTGCAACCGACCCGATCCCTACCTTAAACCTGCATCCTGCTTGACCCGATCCGACCTGATCCTTACCTTGAACCCGCATCCTGCTTGACCCGATCCGACCCGATCCCTACCTTGAGCTCATCCTGCATTTGTCTCCCCGGTTACCTAGATCCCTGCTCTGCAGCCAACCCGTCCTCTCCCTGTTCCTGCTTTATTCCCATCCTTACCCATCTGCTTGATCCCCTTGTGTATGACCTCGGCCTGGCTTTTTACTACGATTCCGGTATCTCCCATATTTGTATATACATTGTTTATAGTCACTGTTTATTGTTTGATTTATTGCACTTTGTTCTATTGGAGGTGGTTGTATTTTGTTTATCCACTACAATAAATTGTTATACTTTCACCTACACCTGTTTGGTCTCCTCTATGTAGTCACACAGTCTGGTCTGTTAGCCTTCTCTGACATCCCTGCACGGTGCACCTGAGAGGAGGTCAGTGACAGCGTTGCCAGGCCAGTCTGAGGGGGGGATCACTGATGTAAGGGGGGAGTGAACACAATAATGTAGGGGGCACTGATATAAAGGTTTCCCTCTTATATCAGTAACCCCACCTCCTTACCTTTGTGTATTCTTTCTGCGGAAGGTGGTCTCTGGTCACCAGAGTCCCCCCCCCCACACTCCTGGGGTCCCCCTTGATGATTTCTCCACTTTTACCACTTTTAACCAGAATTTGCATATATATATATATCACCCTCTACCATAGGTAGGTGCTAGCATAGGATTTTTTGCTAGGGAATCTGTCAGTACAGGTAAATTTAGGCAGGCCTATGCGTCAGGCTAGGCCTGTTTGTTTCTTGTGATCTGGGGGCAGGGAGTGGTTAATGTAGCAGTGGGTGTGACCACCTGTGCTCTAGTTCTGAGGCGCCTCCCCTGCTTCCAGGAGATTGTTCTGGAAGAGGGGCAGGGCCTAGGACTGGAGTGGCAGGCAGCTCATGTGAGGAGCCCTGACCAATCCCCACTTGGTATTGGCAGGGGGCAGGCCTCCCATATAAGCTGAGGTCACATGCCACTGGGGAGCAGTTGTCGGCAGGGAGAAGTAGAGAATGGAGTACTAGACAGTGGCAGGGGCCCCACCCCCATCTGGAGGGGGGGATGCGAGGCCTAGCGGAGAAGCCTGGGAGAGCTGTGAGGGAACGTCATCCTTACACGGTCATGGATGACGTCCTCATTTTTACACAGTCGTTGATGAGGAGTTCCTGGAGCAGAGGGGCTAGAGAGAGGCTGTTGGAACGTATGTCCAGTTAAAGTTCTCCATCATGAGCTTGGGGCAGGAGAAGGTCGATGAGTGTACCACAGTGGAGTGCTGGTAAGCTTTTATAATAAATCATAGAAGCTGGTTGGTTACTATGCACAGCTACATCAGATTCTGTGTGCACCAGTTTTAGTAAATCTTGTTTTCTTACCAAACTGTCCTATTAAATATGATTTTATCACCAAATGTAAAATCTTGTTTCTTTCACACAACTACTTGGCATCAAGGACTAAGAAATCACTTCAAAGTACACATACCCACCATCAGTGTAAAGTACACTGTATACATTCATTTGGCACACTCACATTTCTTAATCAAACACTTGGCTTCAGCACAAAGCCTCTGTGGCTCCAAGCCCTCCTAATCTCTCCCCATTTACTCATGTGGTAGGGTAATAGCTGTTTATAATGAGAAAGCTATTAGCTGCTTCCTGCTAAGGACTTAGGCATTAGAAACTTGTTGTAATCATCTTTGAAAAAATAATCTTGCCAAAAACAAAATCATTATAATGTGATTAAAGCTGAGGAGAGACACCTTTAGTTTATATACTCCGTTCATTTATAGAGTAATTAAAGCAAGAATTGGACTTTAAATACTTTACCTATCAAGTGTTATAAGATGTAAATGAACACTCTAGTCACCTTTGAATACAAGGGGGATATAACCATAGATGTTTGAATAGACAACACCGACCAGCTGTATAGAATCAATATGTTGCTTGCAACCTCTTGATGAAAAGTGTCTTCTGGGTGCTAGAGACAGCTTCAAAGCACTGTGTGTGTCTAAAAATGACACAGGTCAGTCATCTGTTGTTTTAGATGGGATGACTGTGCTTAGAAGTAGAGTTCAATGCCTAGAAGAGGATTGTGCAGGGGATGAATGTCCAAGGAGACTTGCTCCCCTAACCTCAAGTGGGCCTTTACAAGGTGAGAGGTCTATTCAGGTACAAAGGAGAAACATTATAAACTAATCCTGAGAAGATTAGGTATGAGGGCACAATCCCAAGAGTGGCAAGCTTTAAGAATTGTGTGACGTAAGTTGTGTCCTGAAACAGAGCCTCATGAGAAAGGTCAGGGCTTCCAGTCTTGTAGTCACTGCTTTTCCTTGAAATACTTGGGGACTCTTGCTCATCTTGGCCACTGTGACCTCCCTACTACCGGTATGACTTCCAGTGATTCATTCATTATAAATATTATGTATCATTTGGCAAAATGATGGCCAGATTGTACTTGCCCTGTTTGTCGGGTACTTTGTAGTTCTTTAAAGGGGTCGTGAACCCTCAAGATTTTTCACCTTAATGCATTCTATGCATTAAAGTGAAAAACCTTCTGTAGTGCAGCAGTCCCCCCGAGCCCACCTTTTACTTACCTGAACACAATCATTCCATCGACGGGGACAAGCACAGCAGCTCCAGCCGCTGTCTCCGGGTCCTAATTGGAGAGATTGATAGCAGCAGGTGTCATTGGCTCCCGGTACTGTCAATCAAATCCAGTGACACAGGAGTCGGGGCATGGCCGAGTCCTGCTGTCTGTGTTAATGGACGCAGCAGCAGGACTTGGGAGCGCACCCGCAAGAGTGCCCCCTTGGGAAGCGGCTCTCTGTGGGGGCACTCGAAAAGAGGGGGAGCCAGGAGCACCGCTGGGGGACCCCAGAAGAGGAGGATCGGGGCCACTCTTTGCAAAACCCTTGCACAGAGGAGGTAAGTATGACATGTTTGTTGTTTAAAAAAAAAAACACCTTCACAACCCCTTTAAGGAACTACAAATACTAGTGAAAAATAAATGTGCTAAAGTCAGACTTATTGTTTTATTTCTCCTCCATATCTGCAAAGTCAGGAAATTGTTGTCCTATGCTTTTACCATCAGCTTAGAGCTGGAGTAACCATTAGGCCCTGTTCACACCTGAGCGATTGTCTGCCAAATCCCATTCATTTCAATGGCCCATGTTCACATCTGAGCATTCTGTCGGCTGAAACATAAACGCTTGTTGCTCAAAAAAGTACATGAGCTTCTTTTTTCTTCAATAGAAACACCTGACTTGAGTGTTTTACAAGTGTTCATTTTTCTCATTTTCTGCTAAAACAGCAGCTCTCCACCCCTAATTTCCTCTCCCTCTCCTCCCCCTAGTGCTTTCTATTGGCTAAACAAGCCAATGAAGCTAAAAAAAAGCTTGTAATACGCTTCTAAAACTCTTAAAAAAGGCTTGTAAAAAGCTGCAAAAACGCTTAAAAAAAACGCCTGAAAAAAAGGCAGTAAATCGATACGCTCAGGTGGGCCTTAGGTAAAATAAGCACATGCATAGAGCACCACAGAATGTTTCCCCTAGTTACCATACCCTTAAAAGGATAAGTGCATAAGTGCACTTTAAAGAGAAGTGCACGATTGTCCTGAGCTAACTGCTGATCAGGCCTTTTCTGGAACTTTTTGTTTACAAGTTTAAATTAGTGTAGCGCACACCCTCTCCCCACTCCCCTCTATTAAAGTTCTCCAACTCGCACTGTCTCTGTTCTAGGGGTATGATAGGGGAGGGAGAGGGGTGAGCCACGCCAGGCTTCCACCACAGTTGTGTATGTGGTCTCAGCAATGTCTCTTGTTACCTTCGGGTCTGTGCTGTGCATCGGATCCTCCCTCCAAGAGTCTCCTTTAAACCTCGTCCGCCAGAAATTGAGCCACACACCGTTAAAGTCCAACACTCCTTTATTTAGAACATAACATGGACTCCCTTGGCTATAGAACAGAAAAAGGAGGTGTGTGTACGAGTAGGCCCAGACACAAGTTCGATCCTCCACTCTCCTCCCTGAGAGTGGGTTATGGTCTCCGCACGAGGGAAATTCTCCTTCCGGACGGTGTCCGACAAGAGACTCACCCGTCACCGGCAGTCTGCTGCACTGGGTCTTCAGATGAGGAGCTCTTCCCGGTCCATTACGCCCACCTCGGATTCAGGCATCCATCCCCGTAGTACCTTAGGATCCTTCCCTCGCGGAACTCAGTGTTGGGCACTGAGCTCCGGACCTTCATCCAAGTACCTCACCCCAGGACTAAAGGTGCCTGAGGTGGAACACGATCTCCGGTGGTCCTCTAGGTCTAGGCCGCCTAGAGGACGAACGCGAACCCCCGTCCGCAAGCTGAAGGTGCCTGGGATGAAGAACCCCGTGACCAAGATGGCCGGCCCCTTTATACCCTCTCCCAGCAAGCATGGCGGGTTCCCCGCCCCACCATACCGCTGCCGAGAGAGGCCAAAAAGGAGGCTCCGCACACAGCGATATCCGTCCGTCAGCCCATGGTGACAGCGCCACCCAGTGGACCGCCAGAATATACCACTGGTGTCACCGAAAGATTAAAAATTTTACCCCGGGAAAGTAAGTACCCGCTACATTAGTATTTTTGCTAGAAAGTTACTTAGAGACCCTAGAGAATAAAATGGCAATCGTTGCAATATTTTTTGTCACACTGTTTTTACGCAGCAGTCTTTCAAACGTATTTTTTGGGGAAAAATTACACTTAATGAATTAAAAAATGATGTTACACCGAGTAAATAGATATCTAACATGACATTAAAATTGTGCACACTCATGGAATGATGACAAACTACAGAGGAGGCCTTGTGCTAGAATTATTGCTCTCGCTCTAATGATCGCGGTGAAACCTCACATGTGTTGTTAGAACACCATTTACATATGCGGGCACGACTTACGTATGCGTTCACTTCTGCAGGTGAGCATAGAGGGAAGGGGTGCTTTAAAAAAAATCGTATTTATTTTATTTATTTTTTAAACTATCCTTTTAACCGCTTAACCACTTGCTTACTGGGCACTTAAACCCCCCTCCTGCCCAGACCAATTTTCAGCTTTCAGCGCTGATGCACTTTGAATGACAAGTGCGCTGTCATACAACGCTGTGCCCAAATTAAATTTTTATCATTTTTTCCCCACAAATAGAGCTTTCTTTTGGTGGTATTTGATAACCTCTGTGGTTTTTATTTTTGGTTAAAAAAAAATAAAAAGACTGATTTTTAAAAAATATATATATTTATATTTTTATATTTTCTTATAAAATTTTGTAAACAGGTAATTTTTCTGCTTCATTGATGTACGCTGATGAGGCTGCACTGATGGGCACTGATGGGCTGCACTGGTGGGCACCGATAAGGCGTCACTGGTGGGCATCGATAGGCGGCACTGCTGGGCACTAATAGGCGGCACTGAGAGGTGGCACTGATGGGTGGCACTGAAGGGCATTGATAGGTGGCATTGGTGGGCACTGAGAAGTGGCACTAATAGGTGGCATTGATAGGTGGCACTGATAGGTGGCAGTGATGGGCACTGATAGGTGGCAGTGATGGGCACTGGTAGGTTACACTGATAGGCAGCATTGCTAGGTGGCACTGATGAGGCACTGATTGGCGGCACTTGTGGGCATTGATTGGCGGCACTTGTGGGCATTGATAGGTGGCATTCTGGGCATTGTTAGGTGGCACTGTGGGCACTGGCAGGTAGCATTTTACTGGCACTGATGAGGCACATCTGCCTCCTTCCTCATCGGGACCGATTTCCTTTGTGAAAGAGCCGGTGATCGGCTATTTTTCCTCCTCACGCTGTCAGCGTAAGGAGAAAAAAAAACGATTACCGATTCTTTGTTTACATCATGTGATCAGCTGTCATTGGCTGACAGCTGATCACGTGGTAAGGGGTCGGGATCGGCCCCTTACTCGGATCGGTGATCACCCGAGTCTCAGTGACTCGGGTGATCACAGCGCGTGCCGTGCGCGCCCTGCAGGGGCGCGTGGAGAGCGCGCGAAGGGGAGGCCGTCTATTGACGGCCTCCCATATTTTCAGGTCCGCACTGAAGCCGTCATTTGGCTATAGCGCGGGCCTCAAGTAGTTAAGGACTGGCTCATGTACATATACGGAGGCACTTTAAAGATGGATATCTCGGTAACGGCAGCAGCTGCTGCCACAACCGAGATATCCATCTTTTCAGCGGCCGGTCCTGTAAACGATAATGGTGGTCTCTGCGGCGGATTCGCCACGAGATCACCGTTATCGGTGGCGGGACAGGCCCGCCGCACCCCTGTGCCCTCCGCCGCTTACCGGAGCCATCATTAGCGGCGGAGAACTGTCAGTGGCTGGGTATGGAGTCAAGTGAGGGCAAGATGACCCCCACCCGTCTCCATACCATAGCAGGGCGGAAGCGACGTCAAAACGTCACTACCGCCCATACGTCTTAAAGGGACATTTTTTTGTTGTAATTTTTTTCAAATGACAATTTTTTTTTTTTTTTTTATTGCATTTTAGTCCAAATATGAGATCCGAGGTCTTTTTGACCTCAGATCTCACATTTAATAGGGCCTGTCATGTTTTTTCCTATTACAAGGGATGTTTACATTCCTTGTAATAGGAATAAAAGTGACCCAATTAAAAAATAAAATAAAAAAAGTTTTAAAATAAATAAAATAAAGTAAAATAAATAAGAAAAAAAATAAAATTTTAAAGCGCCCCCTCCCAACGAGCTCACGCGCAGAAGCGAACGCATACGTGAGCAGCGCCAGCATATGAAAATGGTGTTCAAACCACACGTGAGGTATCGCCGTGATCGTTAGAGCGAGAGCAATAATTCTAGCCTTATGCGGCGTACACACGATCGTTTTTCATGTCATTTTTTAAACCGACGTTTTTCTCGTCGTTTTTTTTTCATGTTTCCTCTCAAGCCTGTCTTGCGTACACACGATAATTAAAAAAAACGTTCAAGCAAAGCGCAGTGACGTACAACACGTACGACGGCACTATAAAGGGGAAGTTCCGTTCGGATGGCGCCACCCTTCATGTTAGTAAAGTTTGTTGAGCGACGATTCGCGCTTTTCAGCCTCGTGCTTTTCAGTCCGTTACAGCGTGACCAATGTGCTATCTCCATTACAAACTCTAGTTTTACCAGAACGAGCGCTCCCGTCTCATACTTGATTCTGAGCATGCGCGTTTTTTTTCACCTCGTAAAAGCATACACACTATAGTTTTTCACGTCGTTAAAAAAAACGACATGAAAAACGACGTGAAAAAATAGAGCTTGTTCGAAATTTTTAATGGCCGTTTTTCACGCCGTTAAAAATGCTCTGGAGCATACACACGATTGGTTTTAATGCCCATTTTTAAAAATGCCATATTTAACGGCATGAAAAACGATCGTGTGTACGCCACATTAGACCTCCTCTGTAACTCAAAACATGCAACCTTTAGAATTTTTTAAACTTCGCCTATGGAGATTTTTTAGGGTAAAAGTTTGACGCCATTCCACGAGCGAGCGCAATTTTGAAGCGTGACATGTTGGGTATCAATTGTCTCAGCGTAACATTATCTTTCACAATATAAAAAAATTGGGCTAACTTTACTGTTGTCTTATTTTTTATTTAAAAAAAGTGAATTTGTTTTCCAAAAAAAGTGCACTTGTAAAACCGCTGCGCAAATACGGTGTGACAAAAAGTATTGCAATGACCGCCATGTTATTCTCTAGGGTGTTAGAAAAAAAATTATAATGTTTGGGGGTTCTAAGTAATTTTCTAGCAAAAAAAATTGTTTTTAACTTGTAAACACCGAGTCTGAAAAACAGGCTCGGTCCTTAAGTGGTTAATTTTTTTTTGATTGCTTTTATTCCTATTACAAGTATAGCGCACCCACCCCAGACTTTACCTGCTTTTCTTAATTTGGCTCCGCAGGAAAGACTGAGGCACACCGCACTACAAGCCCGTACCCTCCTGGATGGGGAGGTTGAGCGGTGTTAGTTTTCTCGGGCCTGCCTGCAGCTGGTGTTAGAATGCTCCCGAAGTGACCTCGCTTCTGCCTTGGCCAGAAACAAGTCCTTAATTCTCCCCAGTAAAGTAACTGTCCACACCAACTGAAAGTCCAACTTCTGTATTTATTTCACATGCATAATAAATAGTCCTTTTAAGAGCAGACAGGTTGAGACGAGACACAGGTCAGATAAGATGGGAGGGAGGTCCAGGCACAAACTCAATCTTGGTTCTCTTACTGTTCTGATATGCACGAACAGGCTTGGCGTACGATCTTTGTCACAGACCTAATGAATATGAAAATCACTGCCACTGACTTGTTGAGGATGGTCACTGCCACTGACTGGGTGAATAGGGCCTTGCCCTATTTGGTCACTGCCACTGACCTGGTGTGCGTAGAGTCACTGCCACTATGACCTACAGAACATGCACTGCCTTCGTGGAGAACTTGGCCCATGTCAAAGAGAAAAACGACCCTCCGGAGAGTTACCAGAGGCCCTTACTGTCACCACGACTCTGCGCTGGGTCTTCAGAAAGGGTCACCTCCTTGGCCTCCTCGATCCAAGATACGGGTCCCCTCGCAAGGCGGTACCCTGGGAGCTCCTCGATCCTTAGCGGACCCCAGCCGAAGGTTGCTGGGCTCCGGGCCTCCTATTTAGTACCTCACCCCAGACTGAAGATGTCTGGGATGGAACAGCAACTCCACCTCCAGGCTTAAGGTGCCTGGGCGTCGACCCGCAGGCCTCCGGGCCTAGGGCACCCAGAGGCGACCACACACACCCAGGCTGAAGGTGCCTGGGCATGACCTTCTAGGCCTCCGAGCCTAGGGCACCCGGAGGCGGCCACACACACCCAGGCTGAAGGTGCCTGGGCGTCGAACTCTCCTGGAAGATGGCCGCCGCTTTTTATACCCTCTCCCGACAGGCACAGCAGGTTCCGAGCCCCGCCGCACTTCTGTCAAGAGGGGATAAGAAAAGGCACAACCTTGTACTGTGGTTCAACCTGGGCCCACTGCAACAGCGCCACCTATGGGCCCCAGGGAACTGTACATCAATACTATCTCCCAGGGACAGAAATGGTCCATGAACCCTAACAATTTGTGTATCTGAGCCTTATTACTACTCAGATACTTCCCTTAAATATAGCAGCCCACTACACAATGAATGTAAACATCCCTTGTAATAGAAATAAGGATGACAGGTCCTCTTTATTGAGAGATCTGGGGTCAAGATCTATAATTTACCTTTAAAAGCAAAAGTAAAAAAAACAAAGAATCATCTTATGCCCAAGAACCGGCAGTGACATCAGAGAAAGCTCCAGTCCTCCAAGCTCATCGAGCCAATTGGAGGTCATCTTGCCCTCACTCAGCTTCATGCCAAGGCACATTTGATCGCTTCTGGGCATTACCAACAGCTCTGGTGAGCCAGGAAATGACCTGGAAGCGGGAATTAGGCAAATAAGGCGATCGATCGCCTCAGGCCTTGCGGTCGCCTAGTTTACCTTATAACAGAGTCGCCTCTTCTAGTAGCAGACATCCCCGCCACCAGCACAGCGCCGAGTGTCCTCCTAGTGACACAGAGAAAACTGGCTGCGGGACAGATCAGCACAGGGATCGGAGCTCACTGAGAGCTCCGTCCAGATAGAGAGATGAGCTGGGCATATCACAGCCAGCTCTGACACTCCTCCCCTCTCCCTGCTGCCCGCACAGCCATTAAGAGAAGAGGAGCTGCTTCTACTCCTCCCCTCCTCCCGTCCTCTCTTCCTGTGTCTGCCCCGCCCACTCTCCCCGACAGACACTGTTCTGCTGCCTAAGGGATGTGGGCGGGAAGAGTGGAACTAAAGCCCAGCAAACAAAGGAAAGATGGAGTCTGTCTGATCCATCTATCCATCCATCCAGTCCCTCCTGTCTCCAAGTGAGTACACTGTACACTGATGTAGGGGTGCCCTTCCTTCCCTTCTCTCTCTCTTTCTCTCTTCACCCTTCTTTCTATCTATCTATCTATCTTTCTTTATTTCTCCCTTTATCTATCTATCTATCTATCTATCTATCTATCTATCTATCTATCTATCTATCTGTAGCGGCCTCACCCTCTCTCTTCTTCTTCAGCGGTTACTCTGGCTCCGGTCTAGGGGTACCTTGAAGAGGAGAGCGAGGTGCGCCGCAGCCCATGTCCTCTAGATTACAGCATGTAGAGGTAAAGGCCAGCACCAGATTACTGTAACGCCGAGTGCTCCGGGTGTCCTATCCAGCCCGGAGCACTCACGGCGTCGTCCCCTCTGCGGCGCTCCGGCCAGCCCCCCTGGCCGTGGGCGCTGCTCCGCTCTCCTCTCCACTTACCTTCCTCTTCCTGCTTCCTCCCGGCGCGCGCGGCCCCGCTGTGTTCTAGGGCGCGCGCGCGCCGGCCTTCTAAAATTTAAAGGGCCAGTGCACCATTGATTGGTGCCCGGTCCAATTACGGTTCCACTACCCAAAACCTATTTAAACCCACTTCCCCTTCCTGTCCTTGCCGGATCTTGTTGTCCTAGTACCTTGTGGAAGTATTTTGAGTTTACCTTGCCTGTGTACCTGACCTTCTGCCTTTGTCTCTGACCACGAACCATTGCCGCCTGCCCTGACCTTTGCTACGTCTGACCTTGCCTCTGCCTAGTCCTTTTGTACCGCACCAGCCTCAGCCGCCAGAGAGGTGGAGTCGCTACTGGGGGACACGACCTGGTTGCTACCGCCGCAGCAAGTCCATCCTGCCTTGCAGCGGGCTCTGGTGAAAACCGGTAGCTGCTTAGAACCGGTCCCTCGGTGCGATTCGTACCATCCCCTCTCTGGTACAGTGGATCCACCTCCTGCCTCCTCTATAGTCGCCTGCCCGGCCCGTGACAGTAGATCCGGCCATGGATGCCGCTGAGGTGCCGCTGCCCAATCTCGCTGATCTCACTACCGTGGTTGCCCAGCAGTCGCAATTGATTGCCCAACAAGGACAGCAGCTGGCGCAGTTGACCGCCATGGTCCAGCAGCGTCTGCCGCGACAAGCTCCAGCATCTCCTCCTCTCCGAGCAGCCGCGTCTAGTTCAAAGATCCGCTTGTCTCTTCCGGAGAAATTTGACGGGGATTCTAAGATGTGCCAGGAATTCTTGTCTCAATGTGCCCTGCATCTTGAAATGATGTCGGACCAGTTTTCCACAGAACGCTCTAAGGTGGCATTTGTGGTCTGTCTGTTGTCTGGGAAGGCCTTGGCCTGGGCCACGCCACTCTGGGACCGCAATGACCCTGCTACGGCCACCGTTCAGTCCTTCTTTGCTGAGGTTCGTAGCGTTTTTGAGGAACCAGCCCGAGCATCATCCGCTGAAACCGCCCTGCTTAACCTGGTCCAAGGAAACTCCTCTGTGGGCGAATATGCCATACAGTTCCGCACACTGGCCTCAGAGCTAGCCTGGAATAATGAGGCTCTCTGCGCAACCTTCAAGAAAGGCTTATCCAGCCACATCAAGGACTCTCTGGCCGCACGAGACATACCCTCCACCCTGACAGAGCTTATCCACTTAGCTACCCGCATTGACATCCGCTACGTTGAAAGACGCCAAGAGCTTCGCCTGGAGAAAGATCTTGTTCGTACCAGGCGTTATCCGCGCCTGGCTCCTCTCTTCCTGAATCCTATGCATCCTGATACCATGCCTCCTGTCGAGGAGGCAATGCAAGTCGACCGATCTCGTCTGACCCTGCAAGAAAGATCTCGCCGTAGGAATGAGAACTTATGCCTCTATTGTGCGAGCTCTGAACATTTCCTAAAGGACTGCCCTATTCGTCCTCCACGTCTGGGAAACGCTCGCACCTAGTGAGCGTGGGAGAGGCGTTACTAGGTGTAAATTCTTCCTCTCCACGTCTGACTATTCCTGTGCGGATCTCTCCTTCTGCCGGCTCCCCCTTCTCTGCGGTGGCCTTCCTGGACTCCGGTTCTGCAGGAAACTTTATTGAAGCCTCCTTCATCAACAGGTTCAACATTCCTGTTATCCGTCTCATCAGACCCTTCTTCATTTCCTCCGTAAATGGAGAGAATCTGGATTGTACCGTGCGTTACCGCACCGAACCCCTGCTCATGTCCGTTGGGGTCCTTCACCAAGAAAAGATTGAATTCTTTGTTTTGCCGAACTGTACTTCTGACATCCTTCTTGGCCTACCCTGGCTCCAGCGTCATTCTCCTACCCTCGCCTGGACCACGGGGGACATCAAATCCTGGGGCTATTCCTGCCACAAGCATTGTCTTAAGTCTATACCCACCAGTCGAATTCCCATTTCTACTCCTTTGCCTGGCCTTCCCAAGGCCTATCAGGACTTTTCCGATGTTTTTTGCAAAAAACAGGCGGAGGTCTTACCTCCACATAGACCCTACGACTGCCCCATTGACTTGCTCCCAGGTACTACACCACCCCGTGGCAGAATTTACCCTCTCTCCTCTCCCGAAACCAAGGCCATGTCCGATTACATACAGGAGAACCTCAAGAGAGGGTTTATTAGGAAATCATCCTCTCCAGCCGGAGCGGGGTTCTTCTCCGTTACCAAGAAGGATGGTTCACTACGCCCTTGCATAGACTATCGTGGTCTTAATAAGATCACTGTTAAAAATCGCTACCCTCTGCCTCTCATCTCGGAGCTCTTTGACCGTCTGCGCGGAGCAAAGGTTTTTTCAAAATTAGACCTCAGGGGCGCTTATAACCTCATCAGAATCCGTAAAGGAGATGAATGGAAAACCGCATTTAACACCAGAGACGGCCACTTCGAATATCTCGTCATGCCTTTTGGAATTTGCAACGCCCCTGCAGTCTTTCAGGATTTTGTCAATGAAATCTTTCGGGACATACTGTATACCTGTGTGGTTGTCTATCTTGACGACATCCTAATTTTCTCTACCAACCTTGAGGAACATCGGCTCCATGTCCGTCAAGTACTCCAGCGCCTCCGTGTAAATCATCTTTACGCTAAATTTGAAAAATGCCTTTTTGAGTGTAGCAGCCTTCCTTTCCTAGGTTATCTGGTTTCAGGACAAGGTCTTCAAATGGATCCTGACAAGCTTTCCGCAGTCTTAGATTGGCCACGTCCCTCTGGACTCCGTGCTATCCAGCGCTTCCTTGGATTCCCCAACTACTATCGCCAGTTCATACCCCACTTCTCCACCATCGTTGCACCGATAGTGGCGCTGACTAAGAAAAACGCGAATCCAAGGTCCTGGCCACCTCAGGCGGAAGAAGCCTTTACTCACCTAAAAACCGCCTTCTCTTCGGCACCTGTTCTATCTCGACCAGACCCCACTAAGCCGTTCTTCCTTGAAGTTGACGCCTCCTCGGTAGGAGCCGAAGCCGTTCTTCTTCAAAGAAATGCTAAAGGAGGAAACGTCACGTGTGGTTTTTTCTCTAAAACCTTCTCCCCTCCTGAAAAGAACTATTCCATAGGTGACCGTGAACTGTTGGCCATCAAGTTGGCATTAGAAGAGTGGAGACATCTCCTGGAAGGTTCTCTTCACCCCATCTCCATCTACACTGACCATAAGAATTTGTCCTACCTTCAGTCCGCTCAGCGCTTGAATCCTCGCCAGGCCAGGTGGTCATTGTTCTTTGCCCGGTTCAATTTTCAGATCCATTTTCGTCCCGCAGACAAGAATGTCAGGGCGGATGCCTTGTCCCGTTCCTCTGATGCCTCCGAAACCGGGAACCCCCCACAACACATCGTACCCCCTGAGTGCCTGATTTCCTCTGCTCCCGCTGCTCTGATGCCAGTCCCTCCAGGAAAAACTTTCGTTCCTCCAGGCCTTCGTCTCCAGATACTGAGGTGGGGCCATTCCTCCCATCTAGCCGGCCATGCTGGGATCAAAAAATCCTTACAATTGTTGGCCAGACACTATTGGTGGCCTACCCAGGAAAGAGATATGACTGACTTTGTACGGGCCTGCACTATCTGTGCACGTGACAAAACTCCACGCCAGAAGCCTGCAGGTCTTCTCCTTCCTCTACCGGTGCCTGAACTACCATGGTCCCACATTGCCATGGATTTCATCACGGACCTTCCGTTGTCTCATGGTAACACTGTCATCTGGGTGGTCGTTGACCGCTTTTCGAAAATGGCTCATTTTGTCCCTCTTCCTGGTCTGCCTACTGCACCTCAGTTGGCGAAGCACTTTTTTCTTCAAATTTTCCGTCTCCATGGACTTCCCTCACATATCGTCTCGGATAGAGGCGTTCAATTTATCTCAAAATTTTGGAGAGCTCTCTGTACTCAACTTAAGATTAAATTGAATTTTTCTTCCGCTTATCACCCGCAATCCAATGGACAGGTGGAGAGAGTTAACCAGGTCCTTGGTGACTACTTACGACATTTTGTCTCCGCCCGTCAAGACGATTGGGTCGACCTATTGCCCTGGGCGGAATTCTCATACAATTTCAAGAACTCTGAATCGTCCTCCAAATCACCTTTCTTTGTGGTCTACGGCCGCCACCCTTTGCCCCCTCCCCATTCCCACTTCTTCTGGAGTTCCTGCCGTGGATGAATTAACCCGGGACTTTTCCTCTACCTGGAAAGAGACTCAAAACTCGCTATCACTGGCCTCTGCCCGCATGAAGAGACATGCAGATAAAAAGAGAAGAATTCCCCCTGTCTATCTCCCTGGTGACAAAGTGTGGCTCTCCTCCAAATATGTTCGGTTTCGGGTACCTAGCTACAAGCTGGGCCCTCGTTACCTCGGACCTTATAAAATCAAAAACCAAATCAATTCTGTCTCTTAAAAACTCCATCTTCCTCCTTCTCTTCGCATCCCCAACTCTTTTCACGTGTCTCTTCTTAAACCCCTCATTCTTAACCGATTTTCCCCCAAGGTCACCGCTCCTGCTCCTGTCTCTGGTTCCTCCGATGTCTTTTCGGTGAAAGATATCCTCGCCTCCAAGGTCGTCCGAGGTAAAAAATTCTTTTTAATTGATTGGGAGAACTGTGGTCCTGAAGAGAGATCCTGGGAGCCTGAGACCAACATTTTAGACAAAGAGCTCATCCGTAGATTCTTGGGTTCCAAGAAAAGGGGGAGACCTAAGGGGGGGGTACTGTAACGCCGAGTGCTCCGGGTGTCCCATCCAGCACTCACGGCGTCGTCCCCTCTGCGGCGCTCCGGCCAGCCCCCCTGGCCGTGGGCGCTGCTCCGCTCTCCTCTCCACTTACCTTCCTCTTCCTGCTTCCTCCCGGCGCGCGCAGCCCCGCTGTGTTCTAGGGCGCGCGCGCGCCGGCCTTCTAAAATTTAAAGGGCCAGTGCACCATTGATTGGTGCCGGTCCAATTACGGTTCCACTACCCAAAACCTATTTAAACCCACTTCCCCTTCCTGTCCTTGCCGGATCTTGTTGTCCTAGTACCTTGTGGAAGTATTTTGAGTTTACCTTGCCTGTGTACCTGACCTTCTGCCTTTGTCTCTGACCACGAACCATTGCCGCCTGCCCTGACCTTTGCTACGTCTGACCTTGCCTCTGCCTAGTCCTTTTGTACCGCACCAGCCTCAGCCGCCAGAGAGGTGGAGTCGCTACTGGGGGACACGACCTGGTTGCTACCGCCGCAGCAAGTCCATCCTGCCTTGCGGCGGGCTCTGGTGAAAACCGGTAGCTGCTTAGAACCGGTCCCTCGGTGCGATTCGTACCATCCCCTCTCTGGTACAGTGGATCCACCTCCTGCCTCCTCTATAGTCGCCTGCCCGGCCCGTGACAATTACCTTTGGGCTGTGTATACGCTCAGAGCCAAGTCTGTTCTGCTGATAACCCCCTTTGCTCCCAGTAATTGGAGTACCACACACTGAAAAGGTCCAATAATTATTTATTCCATAACGGCAAACAAATAGTCTTTTGCGAGCAGACAGTTTGAGACCCATAGAACAGTTCAGTATTGGTGGGGAGTAGGTCAAGGCACAATCCTCAAAGAAACTAAACCGTTGAGGTTTCACCAACGGTTGCTAAGCACAGTGGCTGTAAAACGTACTTTTTGGCTTCAGAGTCTCTTCCAGCGACTCTAATGAACAGGAACTGGAGTTACCTTCGCTACGTTGCAGCTCCTGTCAGGGGGAAGACATCCCTCCAAGAGAGTTACCAGAGGACCCGCCGTCACCGGATTAATGCTGTACCGGGCTATTCGGAAGGGTTACACTCCCCGGCCTCCTCACCTCAGATACGGGTCCCAACACCTTAGGGCCCCTCGGACTCCTCCACCCTCGCGGAACCCAGTCGAAGTTACTGGGCCCCAGGCCATGGCCATAGTACCTCACCCCAGGCTTAAGGTGCCTGGGATGGACTCCATCTCTCACTCCGGCCAGGTCAAGGGCACCTGGGCTCGGAACTCCGGAACGCCAGCACCCAGGCTGAAGGTGCCTGGGTGCGGCCGCGTCCTCCAACTCCGAACTCTGAACCCTCCAACCTCCGAACCTCGGAACCTCATGGTAAGGGCGTCCGCCCCTTTTATCCCCTCTCCCTTTGCGTCACAACGGGCTCCCCGCCCCGCCGTACCAGCGCCAGGAAAGGACAAAAAAGGAGCAGTCTTGCGGTGCGAGTTCAACTCCGGCCCAGGGCGACAATGCCACCTGCAGGCCGCAGGGAACCTTGCACCACCAGAGTCCCCTAAGAACCACAAAAGGGATTCTCAGTGCATCCGGGTTGAATTCTTAGTGCATCCGGGTTGAATAACCCAGATGCTCCCCCCCAAATTTAAATGCCCGCTACACTCTCCCCCTGGTGATTTGACACTGGTCCCCAGTGTCTGGTCCAAACTCACATCCCACAAAGGTGGTGACTTAAGCTCCGCCCAGAAACTAAACTACACAATTTAGTCCTGAATTGTGCCAAGACTTTGAATGGGAAAGGGAAAACATGAAACAGTAAAACTATAAAACTTTCAACAAAACACTTCTGACATTTACACATGCACAATCCCCCCCCCCCTTGCTATCTAAGGACCACCCATTCTCAGCAGCCTTGACAGATGAATCTCCTGCAGAAGGGAAAAAACAAACATCCTACCACAATGTGTGTTTTCTTGGAATGAACGGGCCTGTCCTTGAAGAGGCCCATTCGCTCCAATGAGTATGGTGGTGCAAGTGTAAAAAACAAACAGTCGTTGCGCAGCACTGCCACCTGGTGACAGTGCCACGGTCATGACACTTAGCCGAATCCTCCAGACAACTTTCCTTCTTCTCTTACTGTGTCTACACCAACTACACCCCAAAGTCATTATCTTCTTTGCAGTGCAGGGAGAAAGAGGGAGAACAAACAGTAACAGCTCCCATTTCTCCAAAGAGTAAAACGCCCAAATACAAAAAAAAACTAGGGCACAGTCCTTGTGTTCCGGCAAGTTCAGCAATGAACAACAAGCAGAGCATACAGGAGTCTTTTCCTCCTAAATGTAGAACTTTGGGTGCAGCAGGAACAGGGGCTTCAAGTGCTTATCGAAAGTCTCCACATTATATTCAATGTTCTCTCCATCTTTGCGACAAATAAGCACCCTGTCCGCATGGATGTGCCGACCTAACATCCACTCCGCCTTACAGTCTTTGAACTTCTTAGACACAGGGGATGAGCACGAAAGGTATCGGCGAGCATGGGGCACTTTGAGCTTTTGCCAGACAAACTCATCATACCATCGCTGACGCAAGACCTCCACTTCAAAAAGCAAGTCCCGGGGTAGGTATGGGTACTCCCACCCATATTCACGGGCAACTCTCTGACAGAAGAGCCGCTGTAGCCGGGCCAAAGGTGGCATCGTCGCCCACTCTCCTTCTCCAGGCGGGACGATGGACTCAGGATGCCGAGGTACTTTAACTACCTCCGTTGGCTTGGGCCTAGGAGCCCGCAGTGATGAACGTTGCGTTCTCGTCACCGGAACGGATGAAGCAGTAGGTGATCCGGAGGATGGAAGGGTAGGCAGGAGACCAGATTTCTCCCCGGGCTCCGGGGCCTCCACCCAGGTTGTACTATCCCCTGTAGACATAGGCAGATCCCTTGGCGCACGGAGCGCGAATAATGGCATCCTGTCCCAACCCTTGCGGTGAAAGACCTCATCGATCTCGCCATCATCGCCGGCATCTGACAGCGACTCTAGGTCGGAGGTGTCGTACATTTCTGCGGGCAGGTAATTCCCAGTAGATACGGAATCACCCTCCCTTACGGGCTCCACCGACAGTGGACTCCCGACACCTCCAACCACACACACAGTCCCAACTCCTGGCTCACCTGGGCCTTTAGCAGAACAGGGATGTCCAGGGCTCTTCCCTCCGGATCCATCCAGGCTAGGCAAGCGGCGGGGCGAAGCTCTTCCACGACCATAGGATGCCTGTACAAGGCCGACTTTCCTCTTTGGAGGTGGGAGCAGGGAGCTTGTGGTGACCGAAGCAGCATTCTCTGATTTTTCTCTCTCAGTCTCTGGTTGGGCACTCTCTTTGCCCTGGTCAGTGCGCACAGAAATCTCCGCAAAGGCCTGGATCTCCCCTTCCGGAGTGGCGGTACCTGTGAGGCAGTTGAGGTGGAAGGCTCTGGGCCTTTCTGTGGATGGAGAAAGTGTATATATGGGGTATGGCGCTGCTCACAAGTCCTACAATAGAACCAATTTTATGTGAATTAATCAGTGAGTCACACCATATGTGATCATACCACCTAAAGGTAGTGGTACCTATTAGATGTCCCTACTACTCGGGGATAAGAAACTCAAAACAAATATAAAATACGTGATAAATGTGATGAAAACTGACAAAATAACTTGTTGCATCCCATATACCATCTGAACGAACAATAATTATATATGGCACATATTTATATCAAATAATGAGTCTGCAAGTGTACAGGCTACACCATAATAAGCCTCCTGGCAAAGGTACCAATATAGGTAAAACAGTCTAATCTGCTGTGCCACTGGCCTCTATAGCAATGTCTATAATACAGAAGTCTGTAGTACAAGTGTGGTTTAAACTAGATGGAAGATATCATATCAATGGGTCCTCTTCATATAAGTGGCAATTATGGAATCTGATCTTCAAAAAAGCAGGCAGTACATTCCCCTCATGTGGCCCAACTCACCAGATTCCTTCACCCCTACAGGGGTAGACAGCATATATAGATGTCCCGAAATGGTGTCCAAGGGCTGTCACAGATGCAGAGTTGGATATCAGCAATGCCGTCCGATTTTATCCTCACTCCGGCTTCCTGCCACAGATGCGGGGGAATGGATGTCAGCACTGCCGTCCGTATCTGTCCTCACTCCAGCCTCCCCAGCGGGTTCAAAATGCCTCAGTGGTAAAGACACAAATATGCTCCCATAGTGCGGTAAAAGGTAGGGCTTTATTTTAAAATAGTAAAAAATAAAAATAAAACAGAGCAAAGAAAAGGAACAGTTCCTCGATCGCGTATGTAACTGCGATCGGTATTGCTGGTGTTCGCAGCTTGCGCTCCGGCTGCGTTCCAGCTAAGCTTCCGGGTAAGAGATAGCGTGGTGTGCGTAGCTCCGCCTTACGCGTTTCGTCATAAGACGTCGTCTAGAGGCGGTACTAGCATACGGCACTTCCACGCTTATAAGAGAGAGAGTGTCACTAAGGATCCGCCCACCCCCTCCGGGATTGCAAATCATTCTAAGAATAGCAGGGGGCGGGGATCATAGCCCAACCTTCCATTCGATACAGGGATAGAATCAGTAGTATATGTGGGCGAGCGTTTGAAGCCCGGGATACCCCATATCAACGACGCTCTGTCTCCCGCATTACAATAGAGATATACAGACAAGAGAATATAACAAAAATAGTAGTACAAAATAAATATATAAAACAGTATAGATGTTGGGGATACCCGTACATATTAGGCTTGCACAGCCTTAAAATAAATAAATGTCAGAAACGCCCTTTTTGGTGGAAAGAGGTTACTACACTGAGATCACAGCTAGCAAAGCCAGCTAGTACCTTGTAAAGGTGTAAAGCCAAAATGTCCATACCATCAAGGAATGGAGTTATATATACTCCTACAGGTGCGGTATCACCTAGAATATATGTTATTAAGCCTCATACCCCAAGAAGGGTGATAATCTGTATGTATTAAATATATAAGAAAATATAAAAATATAAAATAAACACTAAAAAAGGTACTTGAACCTAATAATAAGAGGAGAGTGTGAAAGCTTCAGATGGAACTATAATAGTTAAGAAATCCACAAGGAGTACTTAGGGGATAATATAGAGAAAGTAACCTAATTTAAAATCGTTACTATATTCAAAAATGCGCAAAAGGAATAACCTTATATATGTATAGGAAAGGAGGAAAAAATGGAAGAATGGAAATATCCATTATACGGACCCACTTATGGGATCTGTTCATATATACCGTAGTTGTATGTGATTAATGTATAGGGGTAAGGTCTGTCAGTAGTCGACTGCTGATTAAAAATAAAAATAAAAATAAATATAAACAGTTAGGGGTTAGCTATAAAGCAATTGAGATCTATATCAATATTTAACCCTTTGGGTGCCAAAGATCCAAGTCGATAGATCCAACTGGTCTCATTTTGGGACACGAGAGTGGTTCTATTGCCCCCCCTCCAATTTTCTTTAATCAAGTCAATTCCATAAAATATGAGGCCAGTTGGGTCCCTCTGGTGGACTTCATCAAAATGTCGTGAAAGACTATGTTTAGGAAACCCTTTCTTTATGTTGTTTATGTGCTCTCTGATGCGTACACACAGTGGACGTGTGGTCTGGCCTACGTACTGTAGGTGGCACGGGCACTCGATGACATACGTGACGTGGGTACTGTTGCACGTAATCAATTCACGAATTTGATATTCCTTATAATCTGTTCTTGACTTGAAGAATTCTTTCCTACGTGGCTGCTTCTTACTAACCCTGCAGGCCAGGCATCTTTGGCATTTATAGAAGCCCTTCAATCCTGGAAAGATATTAACTGCCTTCGGTGCATTAACCACGTTATGCACGATATGGTTACGAAGGGTTGGGGCTTTCCTATATACAAAAGCTGGTTTGTTGGGTAGAATCGTGGATAGAATTCGGTCTTCCTTCAGAATAGGCCAATCATTTTTGATTATGCCCTCGAAGGCCCTGTATTGGTTATTATATCCTGTTATGAGGGCCATATCAATTTTGTTCTTTTTAATGGTGGTTTTGTTCAACAGACTAGGTCTTTCAATCTTAGAGATTTCATCCTTCATTTTAGTTAGGGATGCCATTCCGTAACCCTTTTCTTGAAATCTATTAATAATAAGGTCGGCTTGCTGGTTAAAATCTGCTACTGAACTACAGTTTCTTCGCAGCCTCAGCAACTGTCCCTTGGGGATATTCCCTTTCCATTTAGGGTGGTGGCAGCTGGAAGTCGGGATGTATCCATTACGATCCGTAACTTTGAAAAAGGTTTTGGTGTGAAGGAGATCATCTTGTTTGAAAATCACTAAGTCCAGATAGTGGATTTTGTATTGGTCACATTTTCCTGTAAAGGTAAGACCATACCTATTGTTGTTTGGTTGTTCAAGGAAGGTGTGGAAGGTTTCTGCTGGTCCATCCCATAATATAATTAAGTCGTCAATATACCGTCGATATAATTTGACTTGGGGGATGTTCCTGTGGTATATGTACTCCTCTTCCCACATGTTCATAAGGAGGTTGGCCACACGGGGGGCATAATGTGCCCCCATGGCTACCCCCTTGGTCTGCACAAAATAGGTCTTGTCATACCAGAAATAATTACATTCCATGGCCATTTTGAGGCCCTCCAAGATGTAGTCTATCTGTTGTTGTTTCATGTTGGTGTTTTCATGTAGTGCTTTTTCCACACCCATTATTCCGTCATCTTTGTTAATACTGGTATAAAGAGAGTTCACATCCACTGTCGCCAGTAGGTAGTTTTGTGCCCCCCTAATTCCTTGTATCTCCTGTATCAGTTGTAGAATATCTCTTAGGTATGATCTACCCTCCTTCACAAGTGGCTTCAAAAAAGTGTCCAAGTATTCACCTAGTCTTGAAAATACAGAGTTTATTCCACTTATTATCGGCCTTCCAGGTGGTTTTGTTAGCCTTTTGTGAATTTTAGGCGTGTAGTACATGACCGGGGTTTTGGTAGAAGTGGATACCATGTATTCAGCTTCTTTCTTATTCAGAATTCCTATTACTAGACCTTTTGCTACGAATTCTTTGAGATTGTTCTCAAATTTATTTTTGGGATTCCCCTTAAGCTTTTTGTAGGTGTTTGCAACACTCAGCAGGTTGTGCATCTCTTCTTCATAGTCACTCTTATTTAGAATGACCAACCCCCCCCCCCCTTTGTCAGCTGGTCTAATTACAACTTCATTCTTTTTCCCAATCTCCTTAATCACTTTCCAGATATCTTTGGTTTTGGTATGTTTCCTCCCTACATTTTTCAAATTTTTCAAATCATCTTCAACCATTCTTTTAAATGCTCCTAAGCATTGATTTCCTTGGGTATTAGGATTGAAGATTGAGTTATTTTTTAAACTTGTTTGTACATTAGTGATGAGCCGAACACCCCCGGGTTCGGTTCGCACCAGAACCCGCGAACGGACCGAAAGTTCGCACGAACATTAGAACCCTATTAAATACAATGGATGCGAACGTTCGGATTCTAAAGTGCTAATTATAACGACTATTATCCATGTTATTGTCCTAAACAGAGTTTGGGAACCCGGGTTCTGCACCAGGGGACATGTATCAATGCAAAAAGAAGTTTTAAAAACAGACGTTTTCCGGGAGCAGTCATTTTAATGATGCATAAAGTGAAAAAAAAAAGTCAAATATTCCTTTAAATATTGTACCTGGGGGGTGTCTAAAGTATGCCTGTGAAGTGCCACGTGTTTCCCGTGTTTAGAACTGTCCCTGCACAAAATTACATTTCTAAAGGAAAAAAAAGCCATTTAAAACTGCTTGCGGCTTTAATGTAATGTCTGGTTCCGGTAATATGGATGAAAATCTTTAAGAAAAATGGCATAGCTACCCCATCACCCCCCCCCCCACCCCAGCCCATTACCAGCCCCTTTGGGTCTTGTATGGATATTAAGGGGAACCCCGCACACAAAATAAAAAAGGCCCTATATACTCTGAACAGCCGTATACAGGCGGTGCATACAAGACAGGGACTGTAGGTTTGTTCTTATGTTGAATCTGTTTGTAATTTTGAACAGCTACATTGTTTAAGTGTAGCTCCAGCCCAAATACCTATTTTTAAGCTTTTTGGAAAACATAGGGATGGGTTATCACCCCTGTAACATTTGTTTTGCTGTCTGTGCCCCTGTTCAGAACATTTCACCTCACTTTGCGTCCCAATGACAACTGATTTTGAAATGTGGTGTTTTTATTGAAACAAGGATTGGTGATAAAGCATCAGTAGAGAGGAGACACCTTTCTCCCATATTAATTCTTACAGGAGAGAATTTTCCTTCCAAGGGGTAGATTTCCTCTCACTTCCTGTTGTCTTCTTCCGTTTGCAAGCAGTAGTCGTTTGTAAGTTGGATGTTTGAAAGTAGGGCACTGCCGTATATACTCTGCAGAAATTGGCCTCTTAGGTGTTGGTGTTGGCACAACACTGTAAGCAGTAGCACTCACAGTTACTCTTGGTGGGTGCTGGAACGCCCTGCTGTCAACTATTATATCAGGAATTGTAATAACATATAATTGTTGAACAGTGGTAGTAAAAACTGGGCCTTTGATGGTGGTGCTGGTGCCACAACACTGTAAGGCCTGACAGTTACTCTTGGTGGGCGCAGCAATGGGCCCTGCTGTGAATTATTAGATCAATAATTATAATTGCATGCCCCTGTTGAACAGGGGCTGAAAAATTGGGCCTTTGGTGGTGGTGGTGGTGGTGTTGACACAACACTGTAAGGCCTGACAGTTACTCTTGGTGGGCGCAGCAATGGGCCCTGCTGTGAATTATTAGATCAATAATTATAATTGCATGCCCCTGTTGAACAGGGGCTGAAAAATTGGGCCTTAGGCACTGGTGGCACAACACTGCAACCCCTCACAGATACTGTACTATGAGCACAGCAATGAGGCCTGTTGCAAAGTATTGCATCAAAAATTGTAATTACACGCCCCTGTTAAACAGGGGCTGAAAAATTGGGCCTTAGCCACTGGTGGCGGCACCCATAAACCAAAATGATCTTCCAAGCTATCATCATTAATCGGATCATTGAGGAGAGGAGGAGGATAGCTAGTCAACATAACAGCACAGGAACTCAGCATCAGCATCAGTCTTGAAGGGATGTGACATTTTAAAATCAATTAGTCTGTTATATCAGCATCAGGTGTGTGGTAGCTGGTGGTGATCCAAGACTGGTTCATCTTGATGAAAGTCAGTCGATCAACCGAGTCGGTGGACAGGCGCACCCTGTGATCCGTGACAAATCCTCCAGCAGCACTGAATGTGCGTTCTGAAAGAACGCTGGATGCAGGACAGGCCAGTAGCTCAATTGCATACTGTGCAAGCTCTGGCCAGTGATCCATCCTCAAGACCCAGTAAGCCAGAGGATTTTCGGTGGGGAAGGTGTCCAAGTCTGACCTTGCCCCTAGGTATTCCTGCACCATGTATATCAGACGCTGGCGATGGTTGCTGGAAACGATCATACTTTGGGGCTGCGGACTAAAGAATTGTCTGAACGCATCGGTCAGACGGCCACCTTCCCCACCGCTCCTTCTTTGACTGCCCGAAGCCTCAGCAACTCGTTGTCCAGGACCAGGAGTTTGTAACCTCCCAGTCTCTGGGAACGCGTTGCACAGACCTTTCTGCAAGGCCTCCCGGAGTTGTCTCATCCTCTGCTCCCTCTGCGACGGTAACATAAGGTCCGCAACCTTACCCTTGTACCGTGGATCAAGGAGAGTGGCCAGCCAGTAATGGTCCCTCTCCTTGATCCGAAGAATACGAGGATCCTTCCGCAGACTTTGCAAGATCAGGGAGGCCATGCAGCGTAGGTTAGCTGAGGCATTTAGTCCGGAGTCCTCTGGGTCACTAAGGACGACATGATCCGCAGCCACCTCCTCCCAGCCACGTACAAGTCCACTGGTTTCTTGGGACTATAAATCATCCCTAAAAGACTGCTGCTGATGATGCTGAGTGCCAGCCTCCACCTCCATGCTGACACAATCCTCCTCCTCCTCCTCCTCCTCTTCCTGTGCGATGGGTGGGACAGAAGGAACACTGTCAGGGTAAAGGGGGCCTTGAGAGGCAAGGAAGTCCTCCTCTTCCTGCCTCTGTTCTGCCTCAAGTGCCCTGTCCATTATTCCACGCAGCGTGTGCTCCAACAGGTGGACAAGAGGTACAGTGTCACTGATGCATGCACTGTCACTGCTCACCATCCTCGTGGCCTCCTCAAATGGTGCCAGGACAGTGCATGCATCCCTGATCATGCCCCACTGGCGTGGTGAAAAAAACCCGAGCTCCCCTGACCCTGTCCTGGTGCCGTAGTCGCACAGGTACTCATTGATGGCCCTCTGCTGCATGTGCAGCCGCTGCAGCATGGCCAACGTTGAGTTCCACCTGGTGGGCATGTCACATATAAGGCGGTTCTTGGGCAGGTTCAACTCCTTTTGCAGCTCAGCCAGGCGAGCACTGGCATTATAAGATCTGCGGAAATGAACACAGACTTTCCTGGCCTGCCTCAGGACATCCTGTAAGCCCGGGTACCTGCCCAAGAACCGCTGCACCACCAGGTTAAGGACATGAGCCATACAGGGCACATGGGTCAGTTGTCCCTGTCGGAGGGCGGAGAGGAGGTTGGTGCCATTGTCGCAAACCACCATTCCTGGCTTAAGCTGGCGTGGCGTCAACCACCTCTCGGCCTGCCCCTGCAGAGCAGACAGGACCTCTGCCCCAGTGTGGCTCCTGTCCCCCAAACACACCAGCGCAAGCACGGCATGGCATCTTTTTGCCTGCGTACTTGCGTAGCCCCTTGAACGCCTACGGAGCACCGCTGGTTCCGAGGACAAACCACAGGAAGAGGCCATGGAGGAAGAAGAAGAGGAGGGGGTGGAGGAGAGAGGTGTGTCACAACCAGTAGTAGCATTTTGGAGGCGTGGCGGTGGAACAACATCCAACACTACTGCACCTTGTCCTGCATCCTTCCCAGCTGCCAAAAGAGTGACCCAATGGGCCGTGAAAGAAAGGTAACGTCCCTGTCCATGCCTGCTGGACCATGAGTCAGCGGTAATATGCACCTTACCGCTCACCGCCCTGTCCAGCGAGGCCAAGACATTGCCTTCCACATGCCTGTAGAGAGCCGGAATCGCCTTCCGTGAGAAAAAGTGGCGTTTGGGAACCTGCCACTGAGGAACCGCACATTGCACAAACTCACGGAAGGGGGCCGAGTCTACCAACTGAAAAGGCAGCAGTTGAAGCGCTAGCAATTTAGCCAAGCTAGCATTCAACCGCTGGGCATGTGGATGGCTGGGAGTGAACTTCTTTCGACGGTCCAGCAGCTGGGGCAGGGAAATTTGCCTGCTAGAATCGGACGTCGGTGTACTGCTAGCAGAGTGCCCGCAAGTACTTGGCTGTGACACACCTAATTCTACACCTTCATTCCTCTCAGAGCAGGTTTCAGAGAGGACTGAAGGTATAGTGGGGTTGGAGATCCCAGCTGATGCGGTGCAAGAAGAGGTCAGCTTTGTTCTTTGGTGTGGGTCTTTAAGGTAGGCTTGCCAACGAGCTGCATGGCAGGTCAACATATGTCTGATCAAGCATGTGGTGCCCAAGCGGCTGATGTTTTGGCCACGCGATATACGCTTGAGACATATGTTGCAAACAGCAGCTGTGCGATCTGATGCACTCGCCTAAAAAAAGGCCCACACCAAAGAACTTTTTGAATGACGGGCAGAGGCAGCGCCCTGCACAGGCGGAGCTCTGCGGTGTGATTCCGTCGGTGTGCTGCCCATACGCTGGCCACCCAAGGGCATCCTGCCTCGTTGGAGATGTGCCTCCTCCTCATCCTCCTCCTCCTCCTCTCTCCTATTAGGCACCCACGTGGAGTCAGTGACCTCATCATCCCCTCCCTCCTCATCACTGGAGCCAATCTGGCAGTATGCTGCAGCTGCTGGAGCATGACTGCCAGATTGGTGTCCTTCTTGAGCATCCCCTCTCTCTGCTCTCACGCTACTGCCTTCCTCTATCTGGGTATCATCATCAGATCCTTCGAAACGCTGGGCATCCTCCTGGAGCATGTACCCAACACTGTGCTCAAACAGTTCGGGGGACTCCTCAGGAGGAGGACATGGTGGGTCTAGGGAAGGATTGACTAATGAAGATAATGATACCAGAGAAGAGGACGCTTTGGCAGCTGCTTTTCCAGTACCCTGAGCCTGGGTGAGAGAGGATGAGGAGGATGAGGTGGGCTTGGTCATCCACTCTACCAAGTCTTCGGCATGATGTGGCTCAACATGTCCAGCTGCCGAAAAGAAGGACAAGCGTGTCCCATGGCCATGTGCTGATGACAATGCACCGCGTCCACAACCAGCACTGTTGCCCCCAGACACAGAGCCTGCTTGCCCTCTTTTTTTGCCTCCTGACTGTCTGCCTCTCCTTGTTTGCCTTCCAGACATTTTAATGGATGGCCTGCAGGGAGATGGGAAAAACAGCAATAAGGGCTACCTTCAGGTGTATACTGTGCAGGAGGCTTAGCAACAATGACACTGACACTGTCCCCTGCCTATCCTTCTCTGTCCCTAAACACAAGGATTTGCAATATGCTTCAGCAAGATTGGTTTAGCACAGAATAGCACACTGTCAATTTCACTCACTGTCCTACTCTGCCCCTACAAACAAGATTTAGCACAGAATAGCACACTGATAGTTTCCACGAGTGTCCTTCTCTGTCCCTAAACTCAAGGATTTCAAATATGGTTCAGCAAGATTGGTTTAGAACAGAATAGCACACTGACACTTTCCCTCACTGTACCTCTCTGTCCCTAAACTCAAGGATTTCAAATATGGTTCAGCAAGATTGGTTTAGAACAGAATAGCACACTGTCAGTTTCACTCACTGTCCTACTCTGTCCCTACAAACAAGATTTAGCACAGAATAGCACACTGATAGTTTCCACGAGTGTCCTTCTCTGTCCCTAAACTCAAGGATTTCAAATATGGTTCAGCAAGATTGGTTTAGAACAGAATAGCACACTGACATTTTCCCTCACTGTACCTCTCTGTCCCTAAACTCAAGGATTTCAAATATGGTTCAGCAAGATTGGTTTAGCACAGAATAGCACACTGTCAGTTTCACTCACTGTCCTACTCTGTCCCTACAAACTAGATTTAGCACAGAATAGCACACTGAGAGTTTCCACGAGTGTCCTTCTCTGTCCCTAAACTCAAGGATTTCAAATATGGTTCAGCAAGATTGGTTTAGAACAGAATAGCACACTGACACTTTCCCTCACTGTACCTCTCTGTCCCTAAACTCAAGGATTTCAAATATGGTTCAGCAAGAATGGTTTAGCACAGAATAGCACACTGTCAGTTTCACTCACTGTCCTACTCTGTCCCTACAAACAAGATTTAGCACAGAATAGCACACTGATAGTTTCCAGAAGTGTCCTTCTCTGTCCCTAAACTCAAGGATTTCAAATATGGTTCAGCAAGATTGGTTTAGAACAGAATAGCACACTGACACTTTCCCTCACTGTACCTCTCTGTCCCTAAACTCAAGGATTTCAAATATGGTTCAGCAAGATTGGTTTAGAACAGAATAGCACACTGTCAGTTTCACTCACTGTCCTACTCTGTCCCTACAAACAAGATTTAGCACAGAATAGCACACTGATAGTTTCCACAAGTGTCCTTCTCTGTCCCTAAACTCAAGGATTTCAAATATGGTTCAGCAAGATTGGTTTAGAACAGAATAGCACACTGTCAGTTTCACTCACTGTCCTACTCTGTCCCTACAAACAAGATTTAGCACAGAATAGCACACTGATAGTTTCCACGAGTGTCCTTCTCTGTCCCTAAACTCAAGGATTTCAAATATGGTTCAGCAAGATTGGTTTAGAACAGAATAGCACACTGACACTTTCCCTCACTGTACCTCTCTGTCCCTAAACTCAAGGATTTCAAATATGGTTCAGCAAGATTGGTTTAGCACAGAATAGCACACTGTCAGTTTCACTCACTGTCCTACTCTGTCCCTAGAAACTAGATTTAGCACAGAATAGCACACTGATAGTTTCCACGAGTGTCCTTCTCTGTCCCTAAACTCAAGGATTTCAAATATGGTTCAGCAAGATTGGTTTAGAACAGAATAGCACACTGTCAGTTTCACTCACTGTCCTACTCTGTCCCTACAAACAAGATTTAGCACAGAATAGCACACTGATAGTTTCCACGAGTGTCCTTCTCTGTCCCTAAACTCAAGGATTTCAAATATGGTTCAGCAAGATTGGTTTAGAACAGAATAGCACACTGACACTTTCCCTCACTGTACCTCTCTGTCCCTAAACTCAAGGATTTCAAATATGGTTCAGCAAGATTGGTTTAGCACAGAATAGCACACTGTCAGTTTCACTCACTGTCCTACTCTGTCCCTACAAACTAGATTTAGCACAGAATAGCACACTGATAGTTTCCACGAGTGTCCTTCTCTGTCCCTAAACTCAAGGATTTCAAATATGGTTCAGCAAGATTGGTTTAGAACAGAATAGCACACTGACACTTTCCCTCACTGTACCTCTCTGTCCCTAAACTCCAGGATTTCAAATATGGTTCAGCAAGATTGGTTTAGAACAGAATAGCACACTGTCAGTTTCACTCACTGTCCTACTCTGTCCCTACAAACTAGATTTAGCACAGAATAGCACACTGAGAGTTTCCACGAGTGTCCTTCTCTGTCCCTAAACTCAAGGATTTCAAATATGGTTCAGCAAGATTGGTTTAGAACAGAATAGCACACTGACACTTTCCCTCACTGTACCTCTCTGTCCCTAAACTCAAGGATTTCAAATATGGTTCAGCAAGATTGGTTTAGAACAGAATAGCACACTGTCAGTTTCACTCACTGTCCTACTCTGTCCCTACAAACTAGATTTAGCACAGAATAGCACACTGATAGTTTCCACGAGTGTCCTTCTCTGTCCCTAAACTTAAGGATTTCAAATATGGTTCAGCAAGATTGGTTTAGAACAGAATAGCACACTGACACTTTCCCTCACTGTACCTAAACTCAAGGATTTCAAATATGGTTCAGCAAGATTGGTTTAGAACAGAATAGCACACTGTCAGTTTCACTCACTGTCCTACTCTGTCCCTACAAACAAGATTTAGCACAGAATAGCACACTGATAGTTTCCACGAGTGTCCTTCTCTGTCCCTAAACTCAAGGATTTCAAATATGGTTCAGCAAGATTGGTTTAGAACAGAATAGCACACTGTCAGTTTCACTCACTGTCCTACTCTGTCCCTACAAACAAGATTTAGCACAGAATAGCACACTGACACTTTCCCTCACTGTACCTCTCTGTCCCTAAACTCAAGGATTTCAAATATGGTTCAGCAAGATTGGTTTAGAACAGAATAGCACACTGTCAGTTTCACTCACTGTCCTACTCTGTCCCTACAAACAAGATTTAGCACAGAATAGCACACTGACACTTTCCCTCACTGTACCTCTCTGTCCCTAAACTCAAGGATTTCAAATATGGTTCAGCAAGATTGGTTTAGAACAGAATAGCACACTGACACTTTCCCTCACTGTACCTCTCTGTCCCTACAAACAAGGTTTAGCACAGAATAACACACTGACACTCTCTCTACCTATCCTTATTTGTCCCTAAACACAAGGAATCCAGGATTAGTAAAGGAAAAAAAATGACACTGTCACTGCCTATGCTTCTCTTTGCCTGCTCCGGAACACACTACACAAGGCCGCCGCGCTGGCGGCCTTTTATAGTGTGGGGCGTGTACTAAACCCCCTCAAGAATAATTGGCCACTGGCATCCTGCCTGTGGCCAATCATTGCTCTCCTCGCTGCCGGCGCTGTGATTGGCCAAGCATGCGGGGTCACAGTGCATGCTTGGCCAATCACAGCGCCTGGATGACACTGCGATGGCGTAGTGCATTGTGGGCCGTTCGCGTCATTCGAATTTGGCGCGAACGGCCCAAATCGTTCGATCTTCGCCGAACGATCGAACAGCCGATGTTCGAGTCGAACGTATGTTCGACTCGAACACGAAGCTCATCCCTATTGTACATACTGTATTTCCTCTATTTCCCTTTCATCTTTATTCACAGCAAAGTGTTTCTTCAGGTTCAACTTTCTTAAGAATTTTTGGAGGTCAATATATGCCTCAAACTTATTTAGAGGTTTGTCGGGCGCATACTTGAGCCTTAAGTCCAACACCTTCATTTCCTCCTTGGTGAACTCCATATTGCTGAGATTATATATCCCTTTCCCTAATACTCTCTTGGGCGTTTTCTTCTTCCCTCCCCTGCATCCTCTGGTCTGTTTTCTCTTTCTGGATTCCTTAGCGGAGGTGCTGTATTTCTTTCCTGATACGTTTCTCTGCCATTCCTCTGGTTGCCGTATTCTCCTTGTCTCCACTCTCTCTCGTTTCTCTGATTCTCGGGTCCTCGTCGCGGTCCTCCTCGGGGTACTCCTCGGTTCATACTCATACCTCTCCACCCAGGATTGCTGTAGGTCACTCAGGCCTTCCATCGCCCAGGTGGTCTGTCTTGGGGTCTTCCCCTTGAAAAATCCCAGCTGTCTCTGTGGTGTCTTCTATATTGGGGGCTGAGTTCATGTTGGCGGTTTCCCCTAAGGGAGAGAATCTGTTGTTTGTAGGTAAGTTATACCTTTCTGTGGATGGCTCCACCTCAAAAAGAAACTCCTTGCAGGCCTCACATCGCCCGAATGGCTTCAAGTTGACCACCAGTCCCGAGCAGCCAGGACAGATCACACCGAGGGCCTCTATGTCTCTGCATTGCATACATACAGAGCCAAACGTCCTCGGGGCCTAAGTCTTATTCCTGTGTCCATTATGGAAGCAGCAAAGGAAGTCATTTTCTTGGGGTAAGGAACCGGAATCCACGGGGTACTTGAGGTCATTCCGACTGTCTGCTGCTCCATTGCGCACTGACCAATTCGCGCCGGAATCCCCACGTGACTACTTCCACATGGCCAGACTCCTCCCATACTCTGCACTTGTTCGCGGGCTTTCCCTTCTCCCCACCCACGAACTGCGCAGTTATGGTGTGCCTCATGGCGCGCTTGCCAACATGGCCGACCTACTCGGAACTCCACTGGGCAGCAAAGTTCAAACGCAGACGTTCTTAGCTCCATACACGAAACACACATCCCGGACGAGCCCCCACGTGTAGCGGCCTCACCCTCTCTCTTCTTCAGCGGTTACTCTGGCTCCGGTCTAGGGGTACCTTGAAGGGGAGAGCGAGGTGCACCACGGCCCATGCCCTCTAGATCAGTGTTTCTCAACTCCAGTCCTCAGGGCGCCCGAACAGGTCATGTTTACAGGATTTCCCTCAGATGAAACTGCTGTGGTAATTACTAAGGCAGTGAAACTGATCAAATCACCCGTGCAAAATAATGGAAAACCTGAAAACATGACCTGTTGGGGTGCCTTGAGGACTGGAGTTGAGAAACACTGCTCTAGATTACAGCATGTAGAGGTGAAGGCCAGCACCAGATTACCTTTGGGCTGTGTATACGCTCAGAGCCAAGTCTGTTCTGCTGATAACCCCCTTTGCTCCTAATAATTGGAGTACCACACACTGAAAAGGTCCAACACCTATTTATTCCATAACGGCAAACAAATAGCCCTTTGCGAGCAGACAGTTTGAGACCCATAGAACAGTTCAGTATTGGTGGGGAGTAGGTCAAGGCACAATCCTCAAAGAAACTGAACCGTTGAGGTTTCACCAACGGTTGCTAAGCACAGTGGATGTAAAACATACTTTTTGGCTTCAGAGTCTCTTCCAGCGACTCTAATGAACAGGAACTGGAGTTACCTTCGCTACGTTGCAGCCCCTGTCAGGGGGAAGACATCCCTCCAAGAGAGTTACCAGAGGCCTCGCCGTCACCGGATTAATGCTGTACCGGGCTATTCGGAAGGGTTACACTCCCCGGCCTCCTCACCTCAGATATGGGTCCCAACACCTTAGGGCCCCTCGGACTCCTCCACCCTCACGGAACCCAGTCGAAGTTACTGGGCCCCAGGCCTTGGCCATAGTACCTCACCCCAGGCTTAAGGTGCCTGGGATGGACTCCATCTCTCACTCCGGCCAGGTCAAGGGCACCTGGGCCCGGAACTCCGGAACGCCAGCACCCAGGCTGAAGGTGCCTGGGTGCGGCCGCGTCCTCCAACTCTGAACTCTGAACCCTCCAACCCTTGAACCTCGGAACCTCGTGGTAAGGGCGTCCGCCCCTTTTATCCCCTCTCCCTTTGCGTCACAACGGGTTCCCCGCCCCGCCGTACCAGCGCCAGGAAAGGACAAAAAAGGAGCAGTCTTGTGGTGCAGGTTCAACTCCGGCCCAGGGCGACAATGCCACCTGCAGGCCGCAGGGAACCTTGCACCACCAGAGTCCTCCAAGAACCACAAAAGGGATTCTCAGACTCCCTAACAATTAGTGCATCCGGGTTAAATAACCCAGATGCTCCCCCCCAAATTTAAATGCCCGCTACATATCTATCTATCTATCTTTCTTGGTCTCTCCCTTTATCTATCTATCTATCCTTCTCCCTTTATCTATCTATCTATCTATCCATCTATCTTTCTTTTTTCTCTCTCCCTTTATCTATCTATCTATATTTCTATCTATCTATCTATATTTCTATCTATCTATCCATCTATCTATCCATCTATCTTTCTGTCCTTCTCTCTCCCTTTATCTATCTATCTATCTATATTTCTATCTATCTATCTATCTATCTATCTATCTATCTATCTATCTATCTATCTATCTATCTATCTAGCTATCTTTCTTTATCTCTCCCTTTATCTATCTATCTATATTTATATCTATCTATCTTTATTTCTCCCTTTATCTATCTAGCTATCTATCTGTCTTTATTTCTATCTATCTATCTATCAATCTATCTATCTATCTTTCTTTCTCCCTTTATATATCTGTGTATTTATCTATATTTCTTTCTTTCTTTCTTTCTTTCTTTCTCTCTCTCCCTTTTATCTATTTATCTATCTGTCTATCTTTATTTATTTCTCCCTTTATCTGTCTATCTATATTTCTTTCTTTTTCTCCCTTTTATCTATCTATCTATCTTTCTTTCTTTTTCTTTCTCTCTCACTTTATCTATCTACCTATCTATCTTTCTTTCTCTCTCCCTTTATCTATCTATCTATCTTTCTCTCTCCCTTTATCTATCTTTCTCTTTCTTTCTTTCTTTCTCTCTATCTATCTTGCTTTCTCCCTTTTATCTTTCTATCTATCTATCTTTCTTTATGTTTTTCTCTCTTTTTTTCATTCTCCCTTCATCCTTTCCTTTCTTTTTTCTCTCTCCCTCTACCTGTCTATCTATCTATCTATCTTTCTCCCTTCATCCTTTCTTTCTTTCTCTTTCTTTCTTTCTTTCTTTCTCTTTTTTTTCTTTCTCCCTTCATCTTTCTTTCTTTCTTTCTTTCTTTCTCTTTCTTTCTTTCTTTCTTTCTTTCTTTCTTCATTTTTCTTTCTCTCTTTGTCCCTTCATCTTTCTTTCTTTCTCTCTTTAGACCTTCATATTTTTTTATTTCTTTCTCACTTCATATTTTTTTCTTTCTTTCTCCCTTCATATTTTTTTCATTCTTTCTCCCTTAATCCTCCTCCTTCTTTTCTTTCTTTCATTGTTTCTTTCTTTGTTGTTTCTTTCTTTCATTTTATACAATTTTTTTATTCCTTTTTTTTCTTCCTTCCATCTTTCTTTCTTTCTTTCTCCCCTGACCACTCCAGTTCTCCTTTACCCAATCCCCATCTCCTACCCACTCCCCCCTTTTTCAACCCTTCTCCTACTCCCCTACCCCATGGTTCCCAGCCCCATCCCCCACTCACATTTTTTCAGGGGATAAGAAAGAACTCAGAGGCAGAGCATCTTACTATTGCTGCTGCTTGTGTGGGAGGGATGTGCGCTGCACCAATCCCTGTGGACCCTTCTGTCCTATTCATCCCTTGTGATTGATGCAGTACACATCTCACCCACACAAGCAGCAGCAGTAATAAGATGTTTCACCTCAGGATCCTTCCTTAATCCTTGCAAAGTGCCGCAAGAGAGCAAAAAACTCTGGAGGGGAAGGTAGAGGGGGAGTTGTCATTCTAGTGTAGATTTAGCCCAGTGACAGCCTGACAGAATAGGTGGGATCTGTGAGAGCAGCTTCCCTGTGCAGCTCTGCTTGAGGAGACCATATCTGTAACATTCATTACTGCCGCTGTACTGTGTCCACTTACCTACCTCCTGTACTGTGCCCTCCTGCTCCCCCCTGTACTGTATTCTCCTGCCCCCTGTACTGTGTCCACTTACCCTCCTGTACTGTACCCTCCTGACCCGTGTACTGTCCACCTACCCTCCCCCTATACTGTACCCTAATACAGTTTATTTTTATTGATGCTTTCATTATTTTTCCTATTATGGGCGTGAGTGGGGCCTCATGTCTTAGTTTTGCCTAAGGCCTCACAAATCCTAGAGCCGCCTCTGTCTCCCGTTGCATCTAAAAGTGATCCCGTGGCAAATCCGCCACTGGGATCACTTTTAACGGAAATCTGACTGCCTAAGGGGTGAAAACGATCCCGGGGGGTTATGGCATCTAGCTGCAACCATAACCCCGGTATTTAACATCAAAAACATTAAGTACATTGCCAGTTAGGCGGTCGGCAAGTGGTTATTGAGATCCAAATTCCACAGCCTCTCTTGTTTACTTACGTCCTGCACCACAAGTTCTCTCTTTCTTGGCCGTGTAGCAGTGTTGCCAACCTACCAGAATTAAATTTACTGACACAACACCCAAAATTTACTGGCGCTGCCACGTTTTTTACTGCCATTTCCAAAAGTTACAAAATTACAGTTATAAGTGCAGATTTCAGTACTTAGGCTACAAACAAGTACAATATGCAATTAGCATACCTACAGCTTTTTGAAATGGGAACGAGGGACACATATTAGCAAAAATATGTAGGCATAGGACACACACCCCTGCCACGCCCTGTTAAAGGAGAATTATACAAAAAAATAAGATTAGTTAAACCCACAAGTGCTTTTTTTATACCGGCTTTTAAAATTTACAAATGCAAGAATTTAGAAATTGCATGAAAGGTTTAGCACTAGGAAACACTTTTTTAAAGATAAGAAGTGCATTTTATATACAACTATATAGATCAGACCAAGATGAGCGACAAATGAGGAGGAAGGAGGGACTGTCCAAATCAGGAACAGACCCTCAAAATCAGTGACAGTTGGGAGCTATCAATTAGTGATGTGATATAAGGTAAATATTGAAGCAAAAAAATATATTTCTTATTTTGTTTTAGATATAGTAAGTAGCTCAGGGACAGGACTCAGGAGGGCAAGAAATTAGAATGGGCAGGCACACACACATGAAATTGACTCTCAAAGTGACACTGACAGCAGTGTGCAGCAGCACAGATGATGATCACACCTCACCAACACAACACGTCCCCTCCTGAGTCACAGTGACAGTCGCTCTCCACACTAAGTGGTCCATTCAGTCCACTCCAGTCCAAACAGCACTGACAATCCCGCTCCCAGCTTGCCTTGCTCCCGCACCGAAGACCCGCACATGAGGCTCCGGCCGCTCCGTTTGGCTTCCTTGCACCATGACTTCACACAACACACTCAGGCACCTCCTCTGCCAAACTCGCCTGCCCCATCGGCGCATTTGAACACACTGTAGCACTCGGATGGTATCAGCCAGCTCACAGCCATATTTTATACTGGCAACATTTTCCTCTCACTGGCATTTACTGGGAGGAGAAAACTGCCCATTTTTACTGGCTGCTAATAAAAATACTGATGGTTGGCAACACTGCTGTGTAGGCACATAACAGATCTGAAGACTTCTATAGGGCTCATCTACCTTTGCCTCCCGGCAAGATATGAAGCCCAATCTGTTAAATTATGTAGCACAGATCTGCTACCAAAGTTATCATCTAAGTAATGTATTGTATTCTTAAGAAAGGGTTTGGCTCCCTCTAGTGACCATTGGAACTATGTCAGGTTTCTTTTTCCTTCTGTTTAAAGAAAGTAAACAGCTAAGCATTGTGGGACATGGAGTACAATGAGTAAGTGACTGATGTAGTAAAAGTGGTTGTAAACCCCCCAAAAAAAGTTTTTTTAAATAAAAACCTGCAAGACAAAGGAATAATGAGCTAGTATGACTAGCATACTAGCTCATTATGAATTACTTACCTTAGATCGAAGCCCCCAAAGCCATCCTCGTCTCCCCCTCCGGCCACAGACATCTCCCCCTCCGGCCAATCACAGTGACGGAGCGGCGAAGACCTCACTCCGCACATGTGCGCGGGAGCCGTCAAAGCCGGCATTACTCATTCACAAAACCGGCATGCTCAGTGCGACTGCGCCATTGTCAACGGCGCGCATGCGCTGTAGACATCGGTGCATTCTTTGTGGCAAATATCTCCTAAACCGTGTAGGTTTAGGAGATATTGCAAACACCTACAGGTAAGCCTTAATCTTGGCTTACCTGTAGGTAAAACTTGTCAGAGAGGGTTTACTTCCATTTTAAAGCAGGCTGGGAACAACCACACCCACAATGCCAAGTCACAAACCCACAATGCAAAGTCACAGAACAGCCTGCTGGGTAAGTAGATAAAAGGACAGGCGTGGCCTGTTTTCTGTCTCTTTGGACGCCATTCAACAACCAGCAGGAGGTCTGTGTGTGTGTCCAGGGCTGGGAGAGCCTGTGGCCTACAGAGAGAGAGGATCATCTGCCAGAGGGATCCTTGTGAGCAGCCCTACGGATTGAGCAGGAGGACTAGCCTGCGCTTTAGAGCTTTTGAAGCCATCTGCCTTCCAGCACACCGGGAGGAGCAGCACCGCGTGGAGGTGCAATCCACACAGAAGACAGAAGGAGTCCACAGCCAGCTGGGATCCAGAGTGGGTGAGAAGGCATCTGCCTATGCAAGTAGTGACTGTGATATTGAAAAGTGATTGCCTGCTATACAGACTGCAATGAGACCTGTAGTTCCACGGATGTGGATAAGCTGCATTTAAGTTTTTTTTGCAATCAGATCCTGGGGCCTTGCTTTCCTCTTTACCCATGCTGTCAGGTCAGTACTGTACTGTTCACTCTCAGAAGGAATTACAGGTGGAAATAGTTTGCAGCTAAGTAATCAATCACACCATATTCTACAGTTACTGTTTCCGTTGCTATTTTGGATTACAAATACGTGCACCACCTCACACTGGATTACAATTGAGCTAGCTGAAGAACAGACTGCAACTGAAGTGACTTCCACTACTTTATTCTTCCACAAGGCTTCACTGCAATACAATTGTGTATCACTGTGAACTGCACTCTAGAGGGAGACATTTAGCAACATACAGTTGAATGTGCATTTTTATCACTGTGTTCACTGTTGTGTATTCTGCGTGTATTGGTCTGTGTTTCTGAGGCCTCAGTGGGGAGGTGTTTCAATACAGGTATTAAAGTATTGGGGACCTGTTCCACTGTGCACCTGTTCACATATACCCTCATCAGGTTGCTATTTGATACAGTGGTATGACATTTTTGCTTTGAACAAATATCTCTGTCAATTATAACTTGTGTTATTCATCTATTATTCACACCATTGCTTTATGTTATTCTTCACCATTCTTCATCATAGTAAACTTCTACAAGTTGTTCATTGATATCTTGTGTGACAGCAGGAAGGTAAAGTCACCTGGTTGCATCCAGGGGGGTAGGTATATTTCTCCCAGATTCAGGCTTTATGCCGACTTATACAACTAGGGAGAGAGTTGATGAAGCCCAGCTGAGGCTAGTGGGCTCATGGATGATTCATACCTCTAGGGAGAGTGCTGGGCGTCGTGCAGGCAGGGAGTTGATGAGACCAGCTGAAGCTTGTCAGCTCGTTTAAGGCCTCTATAAAAACTCCCAGCTTCATTAGGTGTTTGCTCATGCCTGGACCCAGACCTGTGTGGACTGTCTAGGGAGAGTGAACCCCTGTGCGGTGAGACAAAGCCTGTGTGGCTATTTGCTTGGACATTTACTAAACCAGGGACTTAGGGACTAGGACAGCACCAGGCTGATCCCAGTTGTTAGTTAGGGAAACCTGCATGTTTAGTCAGAGGTCAAGCTGACCAGGATTTATTTTGTTTATGTTTCTTTTTGCTTTGCTGTGTTTTTGTCACTGTAAATAGAGAAATAAACCGCACCTTTTGATCTTGAAAACCACAACCTCCGTCTGCTGGGCCTGTTTTTGTGTGGGGAGCCCATCCAGGGGGTCACACACACCCGCTACCGAGCTAACCCCCTCACAGTTGGTGGAGAACCAGTGGCAGTTTTTTTTAAGCCAGCATGGAGGAGATACTGAAACAGCTGGCTCTAGCAAATGCCAATCAACAGCAGACAAATGCAGGTTTGCAAAAGAGCCTTGCAGCTCAACAACAGAGCTTCGCAGCCCAGCAACAAGCCCAGCAGCAATCTGAGGCCCGCTTCATAGACCTGTTGCAGAAGCAAGAGCAGAGACTACAACAACAGATGGAAGCAGTAATGCAGCAACGTCCGCAGACCAGTGAGGAAAGCCGTCCCACTAATACCGCGTCCTTTGGGGTGAGTCGTTTATTGACAAAAATGACTGGAGAGGATGATCCAGAGGTATTTTTGACCACATTTGAAAGGACTGCTGAAAGAGAAAAGTGGCCTGAGGAGCAGTGGGCTGGACTGGTGGCTCCTCTGTTAACTGGTGAATCGCAGAAAGCTTACTATGACCTAGAGCCTGACCAAGCAAAAGACTATGTGATGCTAAAAGCTGAAATATTGGCAAGGCTGGGTGTAACCCTGGCTGTCCGGGCTCAGCGTGTGCATAACTGGACTTTCCAGCTTGGAAAACCCCCCAGGTCTCAAATGTATGATCTCATTCACCTGAGCAGGAAGTGGCTACAGCCAAAGACTTTGTCCGCACCGGAGATTGTGGAACGTGTTGTGGTGGATCGTTTCTTGAGAGCTCTTCCTACCGCCATTCAAAAGTGGGTAAGCCATGGAGACCCAGAAACGGCCGGTAAACTTGTGGATCGTGTAGAGAGATACTTGGCTGCAGAGAACCTGACGGCCTCTTCCAGAGACTCTCGGACTTTCCACCCTAAGACCAGACCATCCCCAGGGGCGGATAAGATGATTCCAAGGGGTGAGGGTGGAGAGAGTGAGAGGGTGGGAGCTCTGCCCAGGGTTTGGCGAGAACAGCCTGGGAAGTCGGGGGCTCAAGAGGCAGCCAAAAGGATTGTTTGCTACCGCTGCCGGCAAGCGGGACATATTGCAGCAAATTGCCCGGTTGTGGAGGAACCCATGCAAAGTGACTTTCTGACGGACAGACGTCAGTCGCTGTGTGCGACAGTCGCATGCACTGCCATTCGGGGAACTGAGAAACATTTATGCAAAATGTGTATTAATGGTAGAAATGTTGTGGTATTACTGGATTCAGGTAGCCTTGTGACCCTGATAAAGGCTGAATTAGTTAAAACAGAGGTCTCTGGGAATAGCAAGGTAGCTGTTATTTGTATGCATGGGGACACCCGAGAGTATCCAGTGACTACAGTGTGTTTCAAGACCCCCAAAGGTACCCTCTCTCATCCAGTGGGGTTAGTATCTCAATTACCGCATGATGCCATTGTGGGAAGGGATTTTCCGAAGTTCTGGGAACTGTGGGATGATCCTGAGCCCCCCACTGGTGCCCCTATGTACCAGGAAGGTGATAGCCAGAACTCCTCTGAGAGTGGTGAGGACTCTTCAGAATTTCCCTTGTCAGTATTGGCAGGCGAGACTCAAGAAACTGGAGAGGAGCCCACCTCCTCAGACGAAAACCTACCGTCTGTGGAGTTTTCTGATCTTGAGGTTCACAGGGAAAATTTTGCCACAGAACAGTTAAAAGACCCCGCCCTAATAAAGGCACGGGAAAACGTAGTGGAAATAGATGGCGAGTTAGTGAACCCAGATAATACCTGCACTTACCCATACTTCAGCGTAGAGAAGGACCTACTGTATCGGGTGGCAAAAAGGGCAGAAGAAACCGTTGAGCAGCTTGTGGTGCCCAAACCTTACAGGAAGTTGGTGTTGGAGTTGGCCCATGGGCACATTCTTGGAGGTCATCTGGGGACAGAGAAAACCCGAGAGAGGGTATTACAGAGATTCTATTAGCCTGGGGTGATGAAGGACATAGAAAATTATTGTTCCTCCTGCCCTGTGTGTCAGAGGTCGGCCCCGATGCCACATTTCCGTAGCCCGCTGGTCCCTCTACCCATCATTGAGGTCCCGTTTGAGAGGATCGCAATGGATTTGGTAGGTCCTATAATCAAGTCCGCTAGGGGGCACCAGTACATATTAGTTATAATGGACTATGCCACCCGTTATCCAGAAGCGATCCCTCTCCGAAATACCTTGGCCAAAACCATAGCCAAAGAGCTATCTCTTGTTTTTAGCCGGGTGGGTATTTGTAAAGAACTGCTTACGGACCAAGGTACACCCTTTATGCCCCGGGTTATGAAAGAGCTGTGTAAATTGTTCAAAGTGACGCAATTGCGTACGTCTGTGTATCACCCCCAAACCGATGGGCTGGTTGAAAGATTCAACAAAACCCTAAAACAAATGTTGAAGAAAGTGGTGGATAGAGATGGAAAGGATTGGGACTGTCTACTTCCTTATTTGATGTTTGCTATTAGGGAGGTGCCCCAATCCTCTACGGGATTCTCCCCCTTTGAGTTACTGTATGGGAGACACCCAAGAGGGCTGTTGGATATTGCCAAGGAAACTTGGGAAAGTGAGAGTTCTCCCCACAGGAGTGTGATTGAGCATGTCGCCCTGATGCAAGATCGAATTGCACAGGTAATGCCCATCGTGAAGGAACATTTGGCCCAAGCGCAGTTGGCACAGCAGAGAGTGTACAACCGTGGAGCCAAGACCCGTACCTTTTCCCCGGGGGATAGGATATTGGTACTTGTCCCTACGGTTGAAAGTAAATTCCTTGCCAAATGGCAAGGCCCCTACGAGATAATGGAAAAAGTGAGCGAAGTGAATTACAAGGTCAGACAACCAGGAAGGCGAAAGCCCGAACAGATCTATCACGTTAATCTGTTGAAAGCCTGGAGGGATAGAGAGTCCCTAGTCGCAGAAACTTGGTCACCAGCTCAAACTGGTTGCGTGATTCCGGAGGTTGGAATAGCAGCCACCTTGTCACAACCCCAACAACAGGAGGTTAAGGAGTTTGTGCTTCGCAACAAGGAGGTGTTCTCTGAGCTGCCGGGACAAACATCTGGGGTAGAGCATGATATTATTACCCCGCCCGGTGAAAGGGTGAAGTTAAAACCCTATCGGATCCCAGAGGCCCGACGGGAGGCAATACGGGAGGAAGTACAGAAAATGCTGAACTTAGGGGTGATAGAGGAGTCCCAAAGTGATTGGTCTAGTCCCATTGTGTTGGTGCCTAAACCGGATGGGAGCTGGCGATTTTGTAACGATTTTCGTCAGTTGAACAAAGTTACAAAATTTGACACCTACCCCATGCCACGTATAGATGAGTTGATCGACCGGCTGGGAACAGCCCGATACATGACGACTCTTGACCTCACAAAAGGGTATTGGCAAATTCCCCTGGCCAAGTCGGCCAAAGAGAAAACCGCATTTGTAACCCCAGACGGGGCGTTCCAATATAAGAGAATGCCGTTCGGGTTACAGAATGCGCCGGCCACATTCCAGCGGAAAATGGACCAGATACTGAGGCCCCATCGGAAGTATGCTGCGGCTTACCTGGATGACGTAATTGTCCATAGCACAGATTGGGCCTCACATCTGCCAAAAGTGCAAGCAGTCCTAGACTCTATCCGGGAAGCGGGGTTTACGGCTAACCCCAAGAAGTGTACCATTGGGCAGGAGGAGGCCAAATATCTTGGGTACACCATTGGCAGGGGAGTAATAAAACCCCAACTCAACAAAGTCGAGGCCATCCAGAGTTGGCCACGTCCCAACAGCAAGAAGCAGGTACGAGCCTTTCTGGGAATCGCGGGTTATTATCGGCGCTTCATTCCCCACTTTGCTTCTAAGGCTGTGCCCCTAACCAACCTGACGAAAGGGAAAGGGTCGGTCATGATTAAATGGACCCCCGAGGCTGAGGCAGCATTCCAATTCTTGAAACAAGCCTTATGTAGCCAGCCAGTGTTGTACTCACCCGACTTCTCTAAAGACTTTGTCGTACAAAGTGATGCGTCAGATGTGGGGTTAGGAGCAGTATTGTCCCAGGTCTGGAACGGGGAAGAGCACCCAGTCATTTACCTCAGCAGGAAGTTGAAGTCCCATGAGGTAAATTACGCCACGGTTGAAAAGGAGTGTTTAGCGGTGAAGTGGGCTCTAGATTCCCTTCGGTACTATCTGCTAGGTAGGCACTTTGACATGGTTACGGATCACGCTCCGTTAAAGTGGATGGCTCAAAACAAGGAGACAAATAGAAGAGTAAATAGGTGGTTCCTGGCCACTTCACAGTAAAGCATCGCCCTGGCGTTCAAATGGGGAATGTGGATGCTTTGTCTCGAGTACATGAATGCCTGATTGCTGGTGTTCCAACCCCAAGGTTAAAACAAGAGGGGGGGTATGTGACAGCAGGAAGGTAAAGTCACCTGGTTGCATCCAGGGGGGTAGGTATATTTCTCCCAGATTCAGGCTTTATGCCGACTTATACAACTAGGGAGAGAGTTGATGAAGCCCAGCTGAGGCTAGTGGGCTCATGGATGATTCATACCTCTAGGGAGAGTGCTGGGCGTCGTGCAGGCAGGGAGTTGATGAGACCAGCTGAAGCTTGTCAGCTCGTTTAAGGCCTCTATAAAAACTCCCAGCTTCATTAGGTGTTTGCTCATGCCTGGACCCAGACCTGTGTGGACTGTCTAGGGAGAGTGAACCCCTGTGCGGTGAGACAAAGCCTGTGTGGCTATTTGTTTGGACATTTACTAAACCAGGGACTTAGGGACTAGGACAGCACCAGGCTGATCCCAGTTGTTAGTTAGGGAAACCTGCATGTTTAGTCAGAGGTCAAGCTGACCAGGATTTATTTTGTTTATGTTTCTTTTTGCTTTGCTGTGTTTTTGTCACTGTAAATAGAGAAATAAACCACACCTTTTGATCTTGAAAACCACAACCTCCGTCTGCTGGGCCTGTTTTTGTGTGGGGAGCCCATCCAGGGGGTCACACACACCCGCTACCGAGCTAACCCCCTCACACTTGTGTGAGTCTCTATTCACTACCACAGCTGATGAAGTGACTAAGCCCAAAGTATTGGTAAATATACTACATGCTCTACTGTTATTGTGTTTTCTCTCTGTTGGGTTCTAAACAGGGGAGGACTGGTGGCCTTAGGCCTGGGGGGGCAAGTCCAGTCAAGTGGCCCATTGAACCGCCGAATCAGCTCACCATCCATGGCCCACCTGGTTTTTCAATGCAGCCTCACCAGTGCCCATCAGTGCAGCCAACTCCAGTGCCCATCAATGCAGCCTGATCACTGGGGCAGGTTACATGGGGTATATGGGGGGGAGATGGGGGGTCAGCTAGGGGTGTCAGGGTCTCTCACCTCAGCGATCTCAGCTCAACAGGTCCTTGCACGCCACGGTTTCCTGGGGGGGTAACGCTCCTGATCCTGGGGTCAAGTTGCAGCCAGTGCCCAGCCCTGCACCCCACTCCCTGGCACGCCCTGCCTCTGCCTGCTTCCAAGAATCTGGTCCCAGGGAGTTGTAGTTTCCTCTGCGCTGCTGTGTTTTCCACCCACCAGAAGCTTGAGTGCGGACTACAACTCCCGGAATGCAACAGCTAGTGGTCGGCCGCCATGGCCATGCCTCCGGCCCGACTTCCTAGACCAGAATAAAAAAGAAAATGGTAGCGGACAGCGGCTGCCGGCCATTTTGAACATAACTTAAGGCGGCCTGGGAGGCAATTGCCACCCTGCCCCCTGGCCCAGCCCTCCCCTGGTTCTAAAGCAATATTACTAAACAGGAGTGCCAGAGGGGTTAAGACAGTTCTTGGGGTTGAGAGGCAGAGTGCAGAAACATACATACATTAGCAGCTAAATTTCACTTCCTCAGAGCCTACTTTCATATTTAAATAAATATTCTTGCTTGAGGATAATGCGCTAGGTCCACACGCCTTCTGTCTCTTTTCATGTATCAGTTGCTCATAATCTGGCCAGCTACTAATGCTTTGCAATGACTAAAACAAACATTAAATGTAAATCAGCATGGCCATTGCCTTGTCTGTCATTGCAAAGTGCTTCTATCTGCATCTGGGTTACAAGTAACACCTAATCTGGAAGACAGACATTCTAATTCTGTCCAACAAAGTAATTGTAAGTTATCAACATCCATGATGCAGTCTAATTATACACACGCCTGATGCAGTCCAATTATACACAATAGCAATACAGTCAATTTAAAAACAAGGCTGGTGCAGTCTAATTGTACAGAAGCCTGATGCAGTTTAATTATACACAACACCAATGCAGTCTAGAAATATACAGGTCTAATGCAGTTTAATTATACACCAATTGTCGTTGGTAAATGATGCCCCTGCTCCACATAACTGCAGTCTGCAGAAATCATTACCTATAGAAAAAAGGGGAAGGCACAAAACTGAATGTCTGGTAATATTGATTGGATTGCACAAAATAACTGACTGGTAAAGTCAGCAAACCCTTCCACAGGCCTTGACATTACCCATCTTAGCCAGAAAATACTCTTTTGTGCACCTTTGATTTTTCTTTTCTTTTTTTTTTTTTCTGTTTTTTAATAATCAGGGCTTAACTCTTCTAGATTTAGGGCTAAGCTCTGCCCATCCTTTTTTTACCTTGCTCTTGTTGGGCAACTTTAATCACCACATACAGTCAGGTCCATAAATATTGGGACATCAACACAATTCTAATCTTTTTGGCTCTATACACCACCACAATGAATTTGAAATGAAACAAACAAGGTGTGCTTTAACTGCAGACTTCCAGCTTTAATTTGAGGGTATTTACATCCAAATCAGGTGAACGGTGTAGGAATTACAACAGTTTGTATATGTGCCTCCCACTTTTTAAGGGACCAAAAGTAATGGGACAATTGGCTGCTCAGCTGTTCCATGGCCAGGTGTGTGTTATTCCCTCATTATCCCATTTACAAGGAGCAGAGAAAAGGTCCAGAGCTCATTTCAAGTGTGCTATTTGCATTTGGAATCTGTTGCTGTGAACTCTCAATATGAGATCCAAAGAGCTGTCACTATCAGTGAAGCAAGCCATCATTAGGCTGAAAAAACAAAACAAACCCATCAGAGAGATAGCAAAAACATTAGGTGTGGCCAAATCAACTGTTTGGAACATCCTTAAAAAGAAAGAACGCACCGGTGAGCTCAGCAACACCAAAAGACCAGGAAGACCACGGAAAACAACTGTGGCGGATGACCGAAGAATTCTTTCCCTGGTGAAGAAAACCACACCACAACAGTTGGCCAGATCAAGAACACTCTCCAGGAGGTAGGTGTATGTGTGTCAGAGTCAACAATCAAGAAAAGACTTCACCAGAGTGAATACAGAGGGTTCACCACAAGATGTAAGCCATTGGTGAGCATCAAAAACAGGTAGGCCAGATTAGAGTTTGCTAAACAACATCTAAAAAAGCCTTCACAGTTCTGGAACAACATCCTATGGACAGTTGAGACCAAGATCAACATGTACCAGAGTGATCGGCCCACGAAGGTGCCCGAGGCCTAAACACACTCGCGCACCTCGTGCCATGTGGGCCACGAGACACACTCACTGGACCAGAGGTCCCCCTGAACGCCTTGGGGTCCCCCTGGAATCGCCTCATGCCTAATTGCGCCTGCCCCTTTTGTATCCTCTCCCGGCATGCACAGCGAGTAGACCACGCCCACTGCACGGCTGCCGAGAGAGGACACCTAAGGTGCTGTGATAAACCCCGTAGTTTAACCTATGCCGGCAGTGACAGCGTCACCTGCAGGCAACGGAGAACACTACTGCCGGGCAGTATCACACCCAGAGCAGAACAACAATTTAATCATAATTGGTCTGAGCCCAATTATCGGCTCCGACTACCCTTAAATTTCCACATAGCGCCCCCAAATATTGTGGGGGGGGGCGCTACAGCAACATCTGATGTTAGGCAGGACTTTGTTTTAAATGACATCCAGGTTCACTTTTTAAGGCAGTGATGCAGAGGTGAACTGCCCTTCCCATGGAAAGTGTTAGTAAGACCTTCCTGTAAGCCTGTATGTGAATGGTCTACTGGGTGGTTGAGAAATTCTATTTACTTCTGCAAATATTTATTGGGCATTTTTGCTAATCAGATGGCACAATGTGTCACAAAGGAACTGTAGTCGTGAATGTTTTCAAGTGCTATTTTAGAAATATTTGAAGTTACTGAAGATTGGCATTGAAGTTCTGTGAATGCCAGCCAAGCATCGTCAAAATTTAGCAGTAGTGGATTTAAGAAGACAGAAAAAGTGTTTGGAAACTACAAATCATTCAAGTTATTACATATAAATATTCAAATCTTAAACAAAATCCATGCCACTCAAAGAAATATATTTAGCCCAAGTTAAATAAAATAAAATAAAATAAAGTAGTTGTTCCAAGCTGCAGCTATCTTACACTTAAGTGCTATAAGATATAAATATTATATATAGCTGTGCTAGGTAAAAAACTGTGATTATATACCAAATATTAAACACTAAATAGTGCATCTATTTACACAACTGTGCTCTCATAAAGTGTGAAGTCAAAAGTGAAAAATAAAGCAAACAAAAGGTGTCCATAAAGTGTTCATCACATTATGTGATAGTTCATGCTTCATAAGTCTTTCTTATATTCTTCTGTGCAAACAAACAGTCAACACTCAAATGCCGCCAGCTAAAAAAGACCTAAAAATGAACATCACTACATATGCCCGGGCACACCCTAATAACCCTGTGCTGCACAGATTCCCCCTGCTGCTTGGCTACAGAGAAAGACTGGGGAATCTTTGTCCTCAGTCCCTTTCTCTGTGTCAAATGTGAGACATCAGGTGTCTATTTAGATCCCTGATAGTTCACCAAGTGGGGCTCCTAAAATATAAAAAATAAATTCAAATAAATTATTGTAAAAAAATATTGTAAAAAAGAATAAATAAATAATGAATAATTAAAAAAAAAATTGTAAAAGAGTAAAAATAAACAAATAATTAACCACTTCCCATCCGGGCCAATTCTGACACTTCGCTCCTACATGTAAAAATCCTATTTTTTTTGCTAGAAAGTTACTCAGAACCCCCAAACACTATATATGTTTTTTTAGCAGACACCCTAGGGAATAAAATGACAGTCATTTCAACTATTTATCTCGCACGATATTTGCGCAATAATTTTTCAAACGCATTTTTTGGGGAAAAAAAACGGTTTCATGAATTAAAAAATATTAAAACATTAAAGTTAGCCCAATTTTTTTGCATAATGTGAAAGATGAAGTTACGCCGAGTAAATAGATACCTAACATGTCACCCTTCAAAATTGCACAAGCTCGTGGAATGGCGCCAAACTTCGGTACTAAAAAATCCTCATGGGCGACGCTTTAATTTTTTTTACTGGTTACATGTTTTGAGTTACAGAGTAGGTCTAGGGCTAGAATTATTGCTCTCGCTCTAACGTTCGCTGCGATACCTCACATGTGTGTTATGAACACCGTTTTCATATGTGGGCGGGACTTACTTATGCGTTTGCTTCTGCGTACGAGCTACTGGGGACAGGGGCACTTTAATTTTTATTTTATTTTTATTGTTAATTTTACTTTAAACTTTTTACGTTGACACTTTAAAAAAAAAAATATTTGATCACTTTCATTCCTATTACAAGGAATGTAAACATCCCTTGTAATAGGAATAAGCATGATATTTGGGGGAACTCCACGCATTTTTTTTAAATTTGCAGCAGGGTTCCCCTTAATATCCATACCAGACCTGAAGGGCCTGGTAATTGAATTTGGGTGGACCCCCACGTTTTTTTTTTTCTTATCAATGACTTTTCTCTGTATTGCCGGGAGCCGACAATTCATTATAGCCGCGAGTGAGGCTGCGTACACACGACCGGTTTTCGGCAAAAAACGACAAGAAAACTGCCGGGAGAGCTTTCTTGCTGAGAAAACCGGCTGTGTGTACGCGGGTTTCAGTTTTCTCGTCAAGAAAACTGCCCAGATTCCCCGACGAGAAAAAAGACGACCTGCGGTCTTTTTTCTCGTCAAGAATCTCGTCGGCCTGTTTCTCGACGAGAAACCAGAGCGTGTGTACACTTACCTGTCGCCGTGGAAACCCGCGCATGCTCGAAATGACTTTGACGCATGCGCGGTAGCTTCCTAGGCATAGGCATAGGGTGTAGCAAGATGGCGGCGACGGCATCGAATATGACGAGCGCACACTCATCATAGTCGATGACGTCACCGCGTTCGTGCCATTCAAAAGAACGGCGGTTCTTTTGAATCGTACGTGTGTACACTCGGCCGGGACAAGTTTCTTGTCAAGATTCTCGTCAGGAAAAACTACGTTTTTTTCCTGACGAGAATCTCGGCCGTGTGTACGAGGCTTGAGTTTTAAATGAGTTTTTTTTCCTTCAGAAATGACACTTTGTGCAGGGACAGTTCTAAGCACGGGAAACAAGCGCGACTTTACAGGCATACTATATACACCCCCCAGGTACGAAATTTAAAGGAAAATTTCACTTTTATTTTTTCATTTTAAGCATTATTAAAATCACTGCTCCTGAAAAAACAGCAGTTTTTAAAACTTTTTTTTGCATTGATACATGTCCCCTGGGGCAGGACCCGGGTCCCCAAACACTTTTTAGGACAATAACTTGCATATTAGCCTTTATAATTAGCACTTTTGATTTCGAACGGTCGAGTCCATTGTATTTAATAGGGTTCTAAAGTTCACGCGAACATTCTGGCTGTTCGCAGGTTCTGGTGCGAACCGAACAGGGGAGTGTTCGGCTCATCCCTACTTGACAGTATCTCCTACTGTCACAAAATTATATATATATATATATATATATATATATATATATACACACCTATGTGAATTTGAGCTTTGGGGTGCACACCCTTATGCAATAGGCTGCGCACACCTATGCATCACTAGTTGTTGCCAGAAGCATTTAGGCAGGAACCACTCCTGCTAGCAAACTGAAACTTCAACTGTCTACATGACATTCAGGAAAAGGGCATGCAAATCAGGGACCCAGGAGATTGACACTCCTATAAGTGTCAGATTCCCCAAAGAATTTGAGGAACCAGTTCCCTGTAACAGGACAGCACTGAATGGTAGTAAAGGAAAATATGTTCCCCCTTCTTAACAGGAATGTGCTTGGATGGAAACATTTTATATTGTGACAGGGCCACTTTAAAGACTAAGTCCACCTATCAGTGTAACATTGTGCCAAGCCAACTACCCACCCCCAAACTGACCTCCACTCTGGAGCATGCAGGGGTTCTCCTTCCATGAGGCAGCTCTTAGTTTGAAATTTTGTATGGCTATGCGTGGTTCCACCCATACCACCATGTCATTCATTGATAAAGATCTGTGAATGAATAAAGTACAAGTCCCATCTGGCCGCGGGAGACAGACTTGTAGATATCAATCGAACACAAGTGCGGTCATGCGGTGATCACCTCCTCCGACTCTCTAACTAAAAGATCATACCTTGGTATGTATCTGTGGTATGCATTTGTCTTGTCACGTTCCTTGGTGTGGATAAGGATCTGGAGGGGCACCTGAGGAACCCCTCATACTATATCAGTTTTTAATAAGCATATATTCTGGGTGCGTTAACCCTTTCATCTTGGGGGCCCTAATACAATTATTGTAGCACACCCTTACAGGGACTGTGTCTTCTTCTTTCCTTTGCAGCTGGTGACATAGTCTGTTCCTACCTGTCCCGACAGTAGACTCTGAAGCATTTTCAGAAAGTATTACTGAACAGGTAATTATCTTTACCAGTTTGTCTTGTGTTATAACTCTGCACCTTTAGCTACATTCCCCCTTGGGCATACAGGGAAGCCATCATACTTCAATTCACACTGTACTCCAGGCCCGGTCTCTAGACAGGCCCTGTACCAGAGTGAGCTAGAATATATAGGCCCTGCCACTAAATGGGGAAACATGGAGTTTTAAGCTGTTCCTCACTACCAGGACCCCCATCACATGCTGTCATTTGGCCGTTTATCCTCCTAATACTCCTTCACCACAAAAGTACATATCTTTTAAGGCTGATTACATTACTTTTGTTACTGTTCAGTACACACTTCTTCATAACCCAGAGGGTTAGCTGTAGTTTTGTACCCAACACAGACAACTTCTCTTCAGAACGAAAACTCAATTTTCTGAATCAATAGATGATTTACAGTTGAAACAGAACATTTTAGCGCCTAATATTATCCTCACATACTGTAAATGGCTGTTTAATGCATACCTTTGGCTGCAGTGATGCATAGATTTGCTATAGTGGTGCTGCCCCTACCACCAGCTTACAAAAGTCCTTCCAACAAGTCCATATGCATGATTTCCCTGAAGAACGAATCCCAATGGAGGGGAATGTGGTCAAAAAAGAGGATCACATGATACACTGGTCCTCATTCTGCAGCTCTCACACTTTACTCCTCTATCACAAGGCCAGTTCCCCTGCCCTACAAAACCAGAAGGGACACACATGCAGGGTAAACCATGTTACAAAGTACATTAACCCCCTACATGCATAAGCCAATATTTAAAGGTGTATAACACAAAAATACAGTATAAAGTACACACCTGCCTACACTCCCCCACAGTTAACTATAGTGTGCGCTCGTCCTTGCAATACAACCTATATCAAATAGTGCAAAATAAATTAACGGCATGTTCATGAATGGGAAACTTACACCAACATTTTGTGGACACTAAAATAATTTAATAAATGTAACACAAGTCCCAAGGTCACATGTAAAATGTTAGGTCTGGGTCACAAACTGGTCATTCTAAAAACTGGGCAACAGCACCCCACCATAGGTACACACAGAAATGCATCTAGGTTTTCATTAAGAATGTCACATTGGACCCCAAAATAATTTCTCTCCTATTGCAAGGAAAGGTGGTAACGGCAGCAGTAATAAATGGTTGTAGTCATTATAATGCTTTCTAATTGTAATGCAATGTCCTCAGTTCTGCAAAGAAGACACTGATATATAGTTACCGTATATACTCGAGTATAAGCCGAGATTTTCAGCCCTTTTTTTGGGGCTGAAAGTCCCCCCCCCCCCCCCCCCTCGGCTTATACTCGAGTCATATAAATTTTCCATTGTAAATATTACCTGTAAAGAAGTTGCGGCTGCGGCGTCCATCGTTCGAATTCCGCGGCGTCCATCGTTCAAAATTCCGCGGTCTCTTCCTGTTCCTTCCTTGATAGGCGAGTCTCAGCAGACACTCTCCGCCTATCACGAACGTTCTCTCATCCTCAGTTTTCCAGCAGACGTCTGTGATTAGCGGAATACCCAACACAGTGTCTGCTGGGAAAACTAAGGATGAGAGAATGATCGTGATAGGCGGAGAGTGTCTGCTGAGACTCGTCTTTCAAGTAAGGAACAGGAAGAGACCGCGGAATTCGAACGATGGATGCCGCGGAATTTGAACGATGGACGCCGCAGCTGCAACTTCTTTACAGGTAATAATTACAATGTAAAAATTTCTTTTTACAGGGAACAGTGGGGCATCGGCTTATACTCGGGTCAGTGAGGTTTCCCAGTTTTTTGGGCAACATTAGGTACCTCGGCTTATACTCGAGTCGGCTTATACTCGAGTATATACGGTACATAGAAAGGAAGGCTGAAAAAATAAAATAGTCCATCCAGTTCAACCTTTTGTTGGTGTACGTGTGTCAGTGTCTATAATCATTTCTCATATCCCTGTATGTTGTGTTCTTTAAGATATACATCCAAGAGTCTTTTAAAAATATCCATACTCCCCACAGCCATCACCAATTGTGGAAGAGAGTTCCACATCCTTATTGCCCTGACAGTGAAAACCCCCCCTGCGCAGTTTAAGGTTAAACGGCTTCTCCTCCAGTCTCATTGTGTGGCCCGTGTCCTCCTACACCCCCTGAGACTGAATAGTTTCTTTCCTATGTTTGGATCCCTATTGAGGTATTTGTAGATCAATATCATGTCCCCTCTCAAGCGTTGCTTCTCCAGTGAGAATAAATTTAGTGTTTGCAGTTGTTCCTCGTAATTAAGGTCCTCCAGTCCCCTTATTAGTTTCATTGCGCTTCTTTGGACTCTCTCCAGCTCCAGCACATCCCTTCTGAGGACTGGTGATCAGGACTGGACAGAATACTCCAGATGTAGCCTAACCAGAGTTTTATAAAGTGGCAGGATTATAGTTTTATTCCTGGAGTATATCCCTTTTTTTTTTAATGCATGCTAATATTCTGCCAGCTTTGGTAGCTTCAACTTGACATTGCATGCTATTGCTCAATCTGTCATCTACTAGGACCCCCAGATCCTTCTCCATCCTTGATTCCTCCAGAGGTTCTCCCCCTAGTGAGTAGCTTGCATTTATGTTTTTTGCCCCCAAGTGCATTACTTTACATTTCTCCACATTAAACCTCATTTGCCATTTGTCTGCCCACTCCATTATTTTGTTCAGGTCAATCTGTAAAATTTCTATAGCCTGATGTGAAGTTATTGCCCTGATTATCTTTTGTGTCGTCCGCAAAAACTGAGATTGGGCTATTTATCCCATCCTCTATATCATTTATGAATAAATTGAATAGACTTGGTCCCAAGACAGAACCTTGGGGTACCCCACTCGCCACTCCCGACCAGTCTGGGTACATGTTATTTATCACCACCCTTTGAACACATCCCTATAACCAGTTTTTTACCCAAGAACAAACCTTATGCCCCGTACACACGATCGTTTTTAATGTCATTTTTTAAACCGACGTTTTTCTCCTCGTTTTTTTTCATGTTTCCTCTCAAGCCTGCCTTGCGTACACACTATCATTAAAAAAAACGATCAAGCAAAGCGCAGTGACGTTCAACACGTACGACGGCACTATAAAGGGGAAGTTCCGTTCGAATGGCGCCACCCTTCATGTTAGTAAAGTTTGTTGAGCGACGATTCGCGCTTTTCAGTCCGTTACTGTGTAATGAATGTGCTATCTCCATTACGAACGCTAGTTTTACCAGAACGAGCGCTCCCGTCTCATACTTGATTCTGAGCATGCGCGTTTTTTTTCACGTCGTGAAAGCATACACACTATCGTTTTTCACGTCGTTAAAAAAAACGACATGAAAAACGACGTGAAAAAAAAAAGCATGTCCGGAATTTTTAATGGCCGTTTTTCACGTCGTTAAAAATGCTCTGGAGCCTACACACGATCATTTTTAATGGCCATTTTTTAAAATGGCATTTTTAACGGCATGAAAAACGATCGTGTGTATGGGGCATTATGGTCCATGCCTGCAGATCTCAGCTTGTAAATTAAGCGTTTATGGGGAACTGTATTAAATGCTTTTGCAAAATCCAGATAAACTAAATCACTGGCCTTCCCTTTCTAGATGGCAGCTCACTTCCTCATAGAATGTTAGCAGATTGGTCTGGTAGGAACGACCTTTCGTAAACCCATGCTGATTACTACTAATGATATTATTTTCCTCAGTAAATTTTTGGATATAGTCCCTTATCATTTCCTCCAATAATTTACCCGCTATTGATGTTAGGCTGACTGGCCTGTAGTTTTCAGGGGTTTGTCTCTGCCCTTTTTTGAATATTGGTAAAACATTGGCTTTTCTCCAATCAGCTGGTACAATTTCTGTCAGTATTCTGTCCACAAAGATCAGGAACAATGGTCTGGCTATAACCTAACTGAGTTCTCTGAGGACTCTCGGGTGTAAGCCATCTGGTCCTGGTGATTTATTTGTGTTAAGTTTCTTAAGTCTTTCTTGACTTCACCCTCTGTTAGGCCCCATGCACACGAGACGCAGGTGCAAACTCTGCTGAACACACGTTTTTAAACGCTGAAACCGGCGTTTATAAACGCGCGTTTTGCCGCGTTTGCGGCCGCGTTTAGCGGCGTTTTACCGCGTTTGCGTTTATAAGCGTTTCATCATAGACCCTCCCTAAGCTCAAAAAACAGTAAATTTTAACCATTTCAGCCAGTTTGTGAGACCAGAGTGAGTAGCAGCAGCTGAGAGAGCAGCAGTGTACTTGTATTTAGCGTATCACTTGCCACATCATCTGCCACAAGTTGTGGATTGTCCACTTGCCACGTCACCTGCCACGTCACCTGGCCACGTCACCTGCCACAAGTTGTGGATTGTCCACTTGCCACGTCACCTGGCCACATCACGTGCCACGTCACCTGCCACAAGTTGTGGATTGTCCACTTGCCACGTTACCTGGCCACGTCACCTGGCCATGTTACCTGCCACGTCACCTGGCCACGTTACCTGCCACGTCAGCTGGCCACGTCACCTGCCACAAGTTGTGGATTGTCCACTTGCCACGTCACCTGCCACAAGTTGTGGATTGTCCACTTGCCACGTCACCTGGCCACGTCACCTGCCACAAGTTGTGAATTGTCCACTTGCCACGTCACCTGCCACATCACCTGGCCACGTCACCTGCCACAAGTTGTGGATTGTCCACTTGCCACGTCACCTGGCCACGTCACCTAGCCATGTTACCTGCCCACATTACCTGCCACGTCATCTAGCCATGTCACCTGCCACAAGTTGTGGATTGTCCACTTTCCACGTCACCTGGCCACATCACGTGCCACGTCACCTGCCACAAGTTGTGAATTGTCCACTTGCCACGTCACCTGCCACGTCACCTGGCCACGTCACCTGCCACAAGTTGTGGATTGTCCACTTGCCACGTCACCTGGCCACGTCACCTGGCCATGTCACCTGGCCACGTTACCTGTCACGTCACCTGGCCACGCCACCTGCCACGTCACCTGGCCACGTCACCTGCCACAAGTTGTGGATTGTCCACTTGCCACGTCACCTGGCCACGTCACCTGGCCATGTCACCTGGCCACGTTACCTGTCACGTCACCTGGCCACGCCACCTGGCCACGTCACCTGCCACAAGCTGTGGATTGTCCACTTGCCACGTCACCTGGCCACGTCACCTGGCCACATCACCTGACACAAGCTGTGGATTGTCCACTTGCCACGTTACCTGCCACAAGTTGTGGATTGTCCACAATGCAATGCAAGCAATTACAGTTTTCTTTTATATTTTTTAATAGTTTTTCATCATTTGCCATCATTTTTGAGATTTCTAATGTTAAAAAATAGGTCACCTTTAAAAACGCTTATAAACGCAAACGCGGCAAAACGCCGGTACCGCGTTTAGCCGCGTTTAGCAGCATTTAGCGTCTGAAACGTGGAAAACTTTTGCGTCTGAACCCATTTTTTTGCTTCTGGAAAAACGAGGTTAAACGCAACTGCTTGTAAACGCCAAAAAACGAGAGTGTGTGCATGGACACATAGGATAACATTGAATGGGTTCAGGAGCAGTTGAAAAAAGCGTTCAACTGCCTCTGAACGCGCGTTCAACAGCAAATAACAGCGTCTCGTGTGCATGGGGCCTTAGTCACAAGGGTACGTCCTGTGATGTGTCACCAACAGTACAGTCGCAGTTGGTAAACCCCTCCTTTTCCTGCGTAAAAACTGAGAAGTAATTTTGTACAGTTGCCTTCTCTGTGTCATCTGTAACCATCCTCCCAGCGATATATATTTGGTGAGAGTATCAGAACTTTGATTGTAATGTAATGTGTGTGAAAAGAATGCTGTAACTCTCGTCTATAGATGGGAAAATCTTTAGAGGAAGCAAAATGCTTCAGTTGAGTTGGTAGTTTGGCAGGATGTGCTTTGGAATAAAAGAAGAAAGAAGAAAAGCAGTTTCCTTTCCTAGGATTCTAATATCATCTGGCAGTACAGATGTTTCTGACATGGCGTGCATCCATAGTCACATTCACTGTGTCGCTCCACCTTATGGGGAAGTCTTTTTGCTCACTCTCTGTGATGTGGTGATGCTGGTTTTGTCATGTAATTGTAATTAATACAAAGGATGAGAGTTTCTCAAAGGGCAATACAACACTTAATGTATGTTACATTTTCATTTTTATAAGAGCATTCCTCAGGAACATACTTCCTTTGCCAAGTGGAAAAAAAACACACGTTTAGCAAACAGCTGGATCTGTGATTTTTTATTTATTTTTTCTATTCTTTCCATGATTTACACAGCTCTGCCAGACAGCACAGACAGCCTGGGGGACCTGACTTTTCTCTATTGCAGTCAAGTTATATAACTAGGTCAGCAGACTGATGAGCTTGTCTCTCTGTCACTCTGCTCTCTCCTTCAATAAGCATAACCTTTGTTATCACATGAGTACTGCAGCACAACTGATTTGCTTCTTGTGTTGCTCCCCCAAATCACTGTGCAGGGATTGCAAATTTAATGAACCTAATGATTTTTTAATAAATACACACCTAGATAAATTGCTATTTTTATTTAACTGCCTAGATTTTAGCATTAAATAACAAGCAGGAAAATATGAAAAACAAGTGTAGCGGACCCTCACTCTCCCTCTTTCCTACTGTGCATGGCTTGCATCTAGGGGTACCTGGCAGAGGAGAGTGCAGGGACACTACGCCAAGCTCTTCCCTCGTGTGTATAAGAGGGTTGAGCAGAGTTATTTGAATTACCTTCGGGTCTGTCCACTGCATACGAAGCCTCAGTTGTTCCATGGAAACGTGTCTGCCAATAATAGAGCCCCACACAAATCGAAAGTCCAACACTCCTTTATTTCCCATACAATACGGTGAACACACTCAGTTGAACTTCCAAGAACAGACGAACATGGGGGTGTGGGGACGAGTAGGCCCAGGCACAACTGAACTCTCCTATTCCTTTTCTAGCGAATAGGCCTGGCGCACAGTCTCTGCCACCGACCGTGAGTTTGGTCTCAGACCGGATGAACTGTTGAGGCCCCTGCCACAGGCCTAATAGCAGGCCCCTGCCACTGACCTGATTGAAATAGTTGGACCGCTGCCACCGGTCATTGAACGTGGACTGAACTTCCTCTTTGAATTTGGCCCCTGTTCGTGAAAGATATCCCTTCCGGGCGGTCTCCAGAGGTACACCCGGCACTGGCAATCTGCTGCAGCAGGTCTTCGGGTGAGTCCCTCCTCCGGTCCCTTACGCCTCTGGATTTGGGTGCCCCACTCCCGGGGCCCCCTAGGATGATCCCTCCCTCGCGGGACCCAGCGAAAGGTACTGGGCCCCAGGCCTCCGGCTGAGTACCTCACCCCAGACTGAAGGTGTCTGGGATGGAACACGAACTCCAAGTGTCCAGGCCTAGGCCGCCTGGACACCGACCGCAATGACAAGGTGCCCGGGACTCCAACCTCGTGGCGAAGATGTCCGCCCCCTTTATACCCTCTCCCAGCAAGCACGGCAGGTTCCCCGCCCCGCCGTACAACCGCCGCGAGAGGCCACAAAGGTACGGCACTGCAGCGATGGTTCAACCCCGGCCCAAGGTAACAGCGCTACCTGCTGGGCCACATAGAACTATGCATCACTGGTGTCCTCACCAGTTTTAAAAAGTACTTACCCGCTACACTCTCCCCACTGTTATTTGACACTGGTCCCCAGTGTCTGGAGCAGACCATGCCCAAAAAGGGTCACCATAGCCCGATCCAGAGACCGACTAACCAATTTAAAAAAAAACACGTTTAGAAAACTAACCAAACAGTTGTGCCTGAACCTGACATGAAAGGGGAGGGAAGGGAAACAACAACACATATCAACATTTTTGAAACACATGTTCACATCAACATTCCTTCCCACCCATCCTGACTAAGGCCTCGTACACACGGCCGAGATTCTCGTTGAAAAAAACATGTCGTTTTTTTCGACGAGATTCTTGGACAAGAAACTTGTCCCGGCCGAGTGTACACACGCTCGTTTCAAAGAACCCGCGGTTCTTTGAAAGGAGCGTACGCGGTGACGTCATCGACTACGTCGAGCATGCGCTCGTCACATTCGATGCCGTCGCCGCCATCTTGGTATACCCTACGTATGCCTAGGAAGCTACCGCGCATGCGTCAAATTCATTTCGAACATGCGCGGGCTTCCGGGAGGACAGGTAAGTGTACACACACTCACTTTTCTCATCGAGAAACATGCCGACGAGAATCTCGACGAGAAAATAGAGAGCAGGTTCTCTATTTTCTCGTCGAGGTTTCTTGTCGGTTTTCTCGACGAGAAACCCGATAGCAGCGTACACACGACCGATTTACTCGGCAAGACCTCTCTGCCAGCAAGTTTCTTGCTGGTTCTTGCCGAGAAAATCGGTCGTGTGTACGAGGCCTAAGACCCACCCCATTTTCAGTGGTCTTGATGAGATGTTCTCCTGCAGAGGGGAAAAGAAACGTTAAACACACATATCCCTGACACATATGTTCGTGTGAGAACGAAAGAACCTCTCCGCAGAGAAACCCTTTCCTTCTATGAGTGTGTGAGTGAACAGTGAATATCGATGCGCAACACTGCCACCTGGTGACAGTGTCACAGTAACTGCACTGGTTGAAGATCTTCTTCTCTTTTTTGAACTTTCTAACTACCCCAAAGTCCATGATCACTTTGCGGGATGGAAGAATGAAGAACAAACAACGGCAACAGTCCTTCAATTCCTCCAGAGAGCACAAACACCCTTAACACGGGTACAGTCACTGGGTTCTCCCGGGAAACAACCCTGGAAAGTTCAGCAGCAACAAACACTAGGCAAGGACTCTTTTCTCCTACAAGTAGAACCTGGGATGCGGCAAGACAAGGGGCTTGAAATGCTTATCCACAGTCTCTATGTGATATTCAACATCCTTCCCTTCTTTCCGTCGAATCAACACTTTGTCAGCATGGATGTGCCGACCCAACATCCACTCTGCTTTACAGTCCTTGAACAGCTGAGAGGCTTTGGGGGAACACGCTAGGTACCTGCGGGCATGTGGGACCTGAAGGTGCGTCCACACAAATTCGTTATACCAGCGGTCCCAGCAGACTTCCACTTCATACAGAAGCTCTTTAGGTAAGTACGGGTACTCCCACCCGTACTCGGTAGCAACTTTTTGGCCGAAAAGACGCTGAAGTCTCGCCAGCGGAGGCATAGTGGCCCGGTCTCCCTCGCCCGGTTGGACGATGGCGTCTGGGTGACGAGGTGCCTTGACCACCTCCAGTCTAGGCATAGGCGGCCGCAACAACAGTCTCTTTTCCCCGGTGCCAGATGCAGGAGGCACCGGAGGTAGAAGGGCAGACTGGGGACGGGATCCCTCCTCAGGCGATGGTGCCTTCACCCGGGGTGTACTATCCCCTGTAGACATGGGTGGATCCCTGACCTTGCGGGACGAGGAGAGAGGCATCTTGTCCCAGCCCTTCTTATCGAAAAGTTAATCTATGATGACATCGTCTCCCGGATCGGAGACCGATTCTAGGTCGGAGGTGTCACACTCCTCCGCGGGCAAGTAGCCTGTAGTGGAGGCTGAATTGCTACCTCCCGTGGGCACACAGGGCCGTGACTCCCCGACACCTCCGCCCCAACACCAAGTCCCTTTGTCCGGCTTACCTCGGCCCAGGGTTGAGAAGGGATGTCCAGGACTCTTCCTACCGGATCCATCCAGGGCGGGCGTAGGCAAGCAGGGTGATCCACCGCGACCGCTGGACGGGGCAACCAAGCCGGTCTTCCTCTTTGGCGGTGGACGCTGGGAAACAGTGGCGACCGAGTTAGCATCCTCGTATTTCTCCCGTACCTCAGTGATTGCGACCTCCCCTGCGGTCGCTGCAGTGCGCACAGGGATGGCTGTAAAAGCAGCGATTCCTCCTTCATGAGTGGTGTGGCCCGTAGCGCAGTTGAGGTGGATGGTTCTGGGTTTCTCTAGGTTGGTTCCACCTCAAATAAGAACTCTCCGCAGGCCTCACAGCATCCAAATGGCTTTAGCTGACACACCAGTCCCGAACATCCAGGACAAATCAAACCCAGGGCCTCAACGTCCATGCATGAGTACAGGGCAAATCGTTCCCGGGGCTTTAGCCGAATCCCTGTATCCGTTATTGGAGCAGCGGTAGTCAGACTCGTGGTAGTGGGATGAATAGGAATCCACGATGCGTTGGTGAACATGGCGACTCTCTGCTGATCCATTGCGCACTGCCTTGTTGGCGCCAAAGTCCCCACGTGTAATCCTTCACACGATTGGACTCCTCCCTTCTTGTACTCCAGTTCGCGGGCTTTCTCCTTGCCTGTGTCACGCCCACGAACTGAGCAGGGAGGGTGTGCCTGATGGCGCAGTGGCCAATATGGCCGACCTATTCGGAACTCTTTCGGGCAGACACTTTCAAATTCCAACAACTCCAGCTCCATTGTAGCACAAACACATCCCGGACCAGAGCCCCCACGTGCAGCGGACCCTCACTCTCCCTCTTTCCTACTGTGCATGGCTTGCGTCTAGGGGTACCTGGGAGAGGAGAGTGCAGGGACACTACGCCAAGCTCTTCCCTCGTGTGTATAAGAGGGTTGAGCAGAGTTATTTGAATTACCTCTGGGCCTGTCCACTGCATACGAAGCCTCAGTTGTTCCATGGAAACGTGTCTGCCAATAATAGAGCCCCACACCAATCAAAAGTCCAACACTCCTTTATTTCCCATACAATACGGTGAACACACTCAGTTGAACTTCCAAGAACAGACGAACATGGGGGTGTGGGGACGAGTAGGCCCAGGCACAACTGAACTCTCCTATTCCTTTTCTAGCGAATAGGCCTGGCGCACAGTCTCTGCCACCGATCGTGAGTTTGGTCTCTGCCACAGACTGGATGAACTGTTGAGGCCCCTGCCACAGGCCTAATAGCAGGCCCCTGCCACTGACCTGATTGAAATAGTTGGACCGCTGCCACCGGTCATTGAACGTGGACTGAACTTCCTCTTTGAATTTGGCCCCTGTTCGGGAAAGATATCCCTCCGGGCGGTCTCCAGAGGTACAGCCGGCACTGGCAATCTGCTGCACCAGGTCTTCGGGTGAGTCCCTCCTTCGGTCCCTTACGCCTCTGGATTCGGGTGCCCCACTCCCGGGGCTCCCTAGGATGATCCCTTCCTCGTGGGACCCAACGGAAGGTACTGGGCCCCAGGCCTCCGGCTGAGTACCTCACCCCAGACTGAAGGTGTCTGGGATGGAACACGAACTCCAGGTGTCCAGGCCTAGGCCGCCTGGACACCGACCGCAACGACAGCCCTCAGGCTGAAGGTGCCCGGGACTCCAACCTCGTGACGAAGATGTCCGCCCCCTTTATACCCTCTCCCAGCAAGCACAGCGGGTTCCCCGCCCCGCCGTACAACTGCCGCGAGAGGCCACAAAGGGTACGGCACTGCAGCGATGGTTCAACCCCGGCCCAAGGTGACAGCGCCACCTGCTGGGCCGCAGGGAACTATGCATCACTGGTGTCCTCACCAGTTTTAAAAAGTATATACCCGCTACACAAGTAATTTATTAAAATGAAAACCCTAACAGACGGGTTGGCAACCTGTCAATTTCAGGCAGGGGACAGGTAGATTGCATACCGGCTATGCCAACTCTCTGTCTGAAGTGTTCCTCCCACACCTACAGAGAGATGCAGGAAGCAACATGCCTTTTTATACTGTGCTGATCCCAGCAGGGCCTCCTTTCCCATTCATCCAAGGCGCTTGTGTGTGGCACTATATGGGATAGATGAGAATGGAGGGCTGGAGTTGATCAGTGTGCTAGTGTGCTAGAAGAGCAATACTGCCAATTCTCTGCTCGGCATTAGTGATGAGCCGAACACCCCCGGGTTCGGTTCGCACCAGAACCCGCGAACGGACCGAAAGTTCGTACGAACATTAGAACCCTATTAAATACAATGGATGCGAACGTTCGAATTCTAAAGTGCTAATTATAACAACTATTATGCATGTTATTGTCCTAAAAAGGGTTTGGGAACCCGGGTTGTGCACCAGGGGACATGTATCAATGCAAAAAGAAGTTTTAAAAACGGTCGTTTTTCGGGAGCAGTCATTTTAATGATACATAAAGTGAAAAAAAAAAAGTCAAATATTCCTTTAAATATCGTACCTGGGGGGGTGTCTAAAGTATGCCTGTGAAGTGCCACGTGTTTCCCGTGTTTAGAACTGTCCCTGCACAAAATGACACTTCTAAAGGAAAAAAAAAGCCATTTAAAACTGCTTGCGGCTTTAATGTAATGTCTGGTCCCGGTAATATGGATGAAAATCTTTAAGAAAAATGGCATAGCTACCCCATGACCCCCCCCCCCCCTACCCCAGCCCATTACCAGCCCCTTTGGGTCTTGTATGGATATTAAGGGGAACCCCGCACATAAAATAAAAAAGGCCCTATATACTCTGAACAGCCGTATACAGGCGGTGCATACAAGACAGGGACTGTAGGTTTGTTCTTATGTAGAATCTGTTTGTAATTTTGAACAGGTACATTGTTTAAGTGTAGCTCCAGCCCAAAAATCTATTTTTAAACTTTTTGGAAAACATAGGTAAGGGTTATCACCCCTGTAACATTTGTTTTGCTGTCTGTGCCCCTGTTCAGAACATTTCACCTCACTTTCCGTCCCAATGACAACTGTTTTTGAAATGTGGTGTTTTTCTTGAAACAAGGATTGCTGATAAAGCATCAGTACAGAGGAGACACCTTTCTCCCATATTTATTCTTACAGGAGAGAATTTTCCTTCCTAGTGGTAGATTTCCTCTCACTTCCTGTTGTCTTCTTGCGTTTGCAAGTAGGAGTCGTTTGTAAGTTGGATGTTTGAAAGTAGGGACCTGCCGTATATACTCTGCAGAAATAGGCCCCTTAGTTGTTGGTGTTGGCACAACACTGTAAGCACTCACAGTTACTCTTGGTTGGTGCTGGAACGCCCTGCTGTCAACTATTATATCAGGAATTTTAATTACATATAATTGTTGAACAGTGGTAGTAAAAATTGGGCCTTTGATGGTGGTGCTGGTGCCACAACACTGTAAGCCCTGACAGTTACTCTTGGTGGGTGCAGGAATGGGCCCTGCTGTGAATTATTAGATCAAGAATTGTAATTACATGCCCCTTTTGAACAGGGGCTGAAAAATTGGGCCTTTCGTGGTGGTGGTGGTGGTGGCGTTGCCACAACACTGTAAGCCCTCAGAGTTACTCTTGGTGGGTGCAGGAATGGGCCCTGCTGTGAATTATTAGATCAAGAATTGTAATTACATGCCCCTTTTGAACAGGGGCTGAAAAATTGGGCCTTTCGTGGTGGTGGTGGTGGTGGCGTTGCCACAACACTGTAAGCCCTCAGAGTTACTCTTGGTGGGTGCAGCAATGGGCCCTGCTGTGAATTATTAGATCAAGAATTGTAATTACATGCCCCTTTTGAACAGGGGCTGAAAAATTGGGCCTTTCGTGGTGGTGGTGGTGGTGGCGTTGCCACAACACTGTAAGCCCTCAGAGTTACTCTTGGTGGGTGCAGCAATGGGCCCTGCTGTGAATTATTAGATCAAGAATTGTAATTACATGCCCCTTTTGAACAGGGGCTGAAAAATTGGGCCTTTCGTGGTGGTGGTGGTGGTGGCGTTGCCACAACACTGTAAGCCCTCAGAGTTACTCTTGGTGGGTGCAGCAATGGGCCCTGCTGTGAATTATTAGATCAAGAATTGTAATTGCATGCCCCTGTTGAACAGGGGCTGAAAAATTGGGCCTTTCGTGGTGGTGGTGGTGGTGGTGGTGTTGCCACAACACTGTAAGCCCTCAGAGTTACTCTTGGTGGGTGCAGCAATGGGCCCTGCTGTGAATTATTAGATCAAGAATTGTAATTGCATGCCCCTGTTGAACAGGGGCTGAAAAATTGGGCCTTAGGCACTGGTGGCACAACACTACAACCCCTCACAGATACTGTACTTGGAGCACAGCAATGAGCCCTGTTGCAAAGTATTGCTTCAAAAATTGTAATGACACGCCCCTGTTAAACAGGGGCTGAAAAATTGGGCCTTAGGCACTGGTGCCACAACACTCCAACCCCTCACAGATACTGTACTTGGAGCACAGCAATGAGCCCTATGGCAAATTATTGCTAAAAAAATTGTAATTACACGCCCCTGTAAAACAGGGGCTGAAAAATTGGGCCTTAGCCACTGGTGGCGGCACCCATAAACAAAAATGATCTTCCAAGCTATCATCATCAATCGTATCATTGAGGACTCGGAGGAGGAGGATAGCCAGTCAACATAACAGCACAGGCACTCAGCATCAGCATCAGTCTTGAAGGGATGTGACATGTTAAAATCAATTAGTCTGTTATATCAGCATCAGGTGTGTGGTAGCTGGTGGTGATCCAAGACTGGTTCATCTTGATGAAAGTCAGTCGATCAACCGAGTCGGTGGACAGGCGCACCCTGTGATCCGTGACAAATCCTCCAGCAGCACTGAATGTGCGTTCCGAAAGAACGCTGGATGCAGGACAGGCCAGTAGCTCAATTGCATACTGTGCAAGCTCTGGCCAGTGATCCATCCTCAAGACCCAGTAAGCCATAGGATTTTCGGTGGGGAAGGTGTCCAAGTCTGACCTTGCCCCTAGATATTCCTGCACCATGTTTATCAGACGCTGGCGATGGTTGCTGGAACCGATCATACTTTGGGGCTGCGGACTAAAGAATTGTCTGAACGCATCGGTCAGACGGCCACCTTCCCCACCGCTCCTTCTTTGACTGGCCGAAGCCTCAGCAACTCGTTGTCCAGGACCAGGAGTTTGTAACCTCCCAGTCTCTGGGAACGCGTTGCACAGACCTTTCTGCAAGGCCTCCCGGAGTTGTCTCGTCCTCTGCTCCCTCTGCGACGGTAACATAAGGTCCGCAACCTTACCCTTGTACCGTGGATCAAGGAGAGTGGCCAGCCAGTAATGGTCCCTCTCCTTGATCCGAAGAATACGAGGATCCTTCCGCAGACTTTGCAGGATCAGGGAGGCCATGCAGCGTAGGTTTGCTGAGGCATTCGCTCCGGAGTCCTCTGGGTCACTAAGGACGACATGATCCGCAGCCACCTCCTCCCAGCCACGTACAAGTCCACTGGTTTCTTGGGACTGTAAATCATCCCTAAAAGACTGCTGCTGATGATGCTGAGTGCCAGCCTCCACCTCCATGCTGACACAATCCTCCTCCTCCTCCTCCTCCTCCTCCTCCTCTTCCTGTGCGATGGGTGGGACAGAAGGAACACTGTCTGGGTAAAGGGGGCCTTGAGAGGCAAGGAAGTCCTCCTCTTCCTGCCTCTGTTCTGCCTCAAGTGCCCTGTCCATTATTCCACGCAGCGTGTGCTCCAACAGGTGGACAAGAGGTACAGTGTCACTGATGCATGCACTGTCACTGCTCACCATCCTTGTGGCCTCCTCAAATGGTGCCAGGACAGTGCATGCATCCCTGATCATGCCCCACTGGCGTGGAGAAAAAAAACAAGCTCCCCTGACCCTGTCCTGGTGCCGTAGTCGCACAGGTACTCATTGATGGCCCTCTGCTGCGTGTGCAGCCGCTGCAGCATGGCCAACGTTGAGTTCCACCTGGTGGGCATGTCACATATAAGGCGGTTCTTGGGCAGGTTCAACTCCTTTTGCAGCTCAGCCAGGCGAGCACTGGCATTATAAGATCTGCGGAAATGCACACAGACTTTCCTGGCCTGCCTCAGGACATCCTGTAAGCCCGGGTACCTGCCCAAGAACCGCTGCACCACCAGGTTAAGGACGTGAGCCACACAGGGCACATGGGTCAGTTGTCCCTGTCGGAGGGCGGAGAGGAGGTTGGTGCCATTGTCGCAAACCACCATTCCTGGCTTAAGCTGGCGTGGCGTCAACCACCTCTCGGCCTGGCCCTGCAGAGCAGACAGGACCTCTGCCCCAGTGTGGCTTCTGTCCCCCAAACACACCAGCGCAAGCACGGCATGGCATCTTTTTGCCTGCGTACTTGCGTAGCCCCTTGAATGCCTACGGAGCACCGCTGGTTCCGAGGACAAACCACAGGAAGAGGCCATGGAGGAAGAAGAAGAGGAGGGGGTGGAGGAGAGAGGTGTGTCACAACCAGTAGTAGCATTTTGGAGGCGTGGCAGTGGAACAACCTCCAACACTACTGCACCTTGTCCTGCATCCTTCCCAGCTGCCAAAAGAGTGACCCAATGGGCCGTGAAAGAAAGGTAACGTCCCTGTCCATGCCTGCTGGACCATGAGTCAGCGGTAATATGCACCTTACCGCTGACCGCCCTGTCCAGCGAGGCCAAGACATTGCCTTCCACATGCCGGTAGAGAGCCGGAATAGCCTTCCGTGAGAAAAAGTGGCGTTTGGGAACCTGCCACTGAGGAACCGCACATTGCACAAACTCACGGAAGGGGGCCGAGTCTACCAACTGAAAAGGCAGCAGTTGAAGCGCTAGCAATTTAGCCAAGCTAGCATTCAACCGCTGGGCATGTGGATGGCTGGGAGTGAACTTCTTTCGACGGTCCAGCAGCTGGGGCAGGGAAATTTGCCTGCTAGAATCGGACGTCGGTGTACTGCTAGCAGAGTGGCCGCAAGTACTTGGCTGTGACACACCTAATTCTACACCTTCATTCCTCTCAGTGCATGTTTCAGAGAGGACTGAAGTTATAGTGGGGTTGGAGATCCCAGCTGATGCGGTGCAAGGAGAGGTCCGCTTTGTTCTTTGGTGTGGGTCTTTGAGGTAGGCTTGCCAACGAGCTGCATGGCAGGTCAACATATGTCTGGTCAGGCATGTGGTACCCAAGCGGCTGATGTTTTGGCCACGCGATATACGCTTGAGACATATGTTGCAAACAGCAGCTGTGCGATCTGATGCACTAGCCTCAAAAAAGGCCCACACCAAAGAACTTTTTGAATGACGGGCAGAGGCAGCGCCCTGCACAGGCGGAGCTCTGCGGTGTGATTCCGTCGGTGTACTGCCCTTACGCTGGCCACCAAAGGGCATCCTGCCTCGTTGGAGATGTGCCTCCTCCTCATCCTCCTCCTCCTCCTCTCTCCTATTAGGCACCCACGTGGAGTCAGTGACCTCATCATCCCCTCCCTCCTCATCACTGGAGCCAATCTGGCAGTATGCTGCAGCTGCTGGAACATGACTGCCAGATTGGTGTCCTTCTTGAGCATCCCCTCTGTCTGCTCTCACGCTACTGCCTTCCTCTAGCTGGGTTTCATCATCAGACCCTTCGAAACGCTGGGCATCCTCCTGGAGCATGTACCCAACACTGTGCTCAAACAGTTCGGGGGACTCCTCAGGAGGAGGACATGGTGGGTCTAGGGAAGGAGTGACTGATGATGAGTCTGACATTGATACCAGGGAAGAGGACGCTTTGGCAGCTGCTTTTCCAGTACCCTGAGCCTGGGTGAGAGAGGATGAGGAGGAGGAGGAGGGCTTGGTCATCCACTCTACCAAGTCTTCGGCATGATGTGGCTCAACATGTCCAGCTGCCGAAAAGAAGGACAAGCGTGTCCCATGGCCATGTGCTGATGACAATGCACCGCGTCCACGACCAGCACTGTTGCCCCCAGACACAGAGCCTGCTTGCCCTCTTTTATTGCCTCCTGACTGTCTGCCTCTCCTTGTTTGCCTTCCAGACATTCTAATAGATGGCCTGCAGGGAGATGGGAAAAAAGCAATAAGGGCTACCTTCAGGTGTCCTTCTCTGTCCCTTTACTTAAGGATTTCTAAATATGGTTGAGGATGATTGCTTTTGCACAGAATAGCACAACGACAATTTCCCTGACTGTCCAAAAAAACAAGGATTTCAAAGATGGTTGATGAGGAATGCTTTAGCACACTATAGCACAAGGAGAATTTCCCTCACTGTCCTTCCCTGTCCCTAGAAACAAGGATTATCACAGTGAAAGAAACTGACACTCTTCCTACCTATAGTTTTCTGTCCCTAGAAAAAATGTTTTTTTAAAGCACACTATAGCACAAGGAGAATTTCCCTCACTTTCCTTCCCTGTCCCTAGAAACAAGGATTATCACAGTGAAAGAAACTGACACTCTTCCTACCTATAGTTTTCTGTCCCTAGAAAATTTTTTTTTTTAAAGCACACTATAGCACAAGGAGAATTTCCCTCACTTTCCTTCCCTGTCCCTAGAAACAAGGATTATCACAGTGAAAGAAACTGACACTCTTCCTACCTATAGTTTTCTGTCCCTAGAAAAAATGTTTTTTTAAAGCACACTATAGCACAAGGAGAATTTCCCTCACTGTCCTTCCCTGTCCCTAGAAACAAGGATTATCACAGTGAAAGAAACTGACACTCTTCCTACCTATAGTTTTCTGTCCCTAGAAAAAATGTTTTTTTAAAGCACACTATAGCACAAGGAGAATTTTCCTCACTGTCCTTCCCTGTCCCTAGAAACAAGGATTATCACAGTGAAAGAAACTGACACTCTTCCTACCTATAGTTTTCTGTCCCTAGAAAAAATGTTTTTTTAAAGCACACTATAGCACAAGGAGAATTCCCTCACTGTCCTTCCCTGTCCCTAGAAACAAGGATTCGCACAGTAAAACACACTGACACTCTCCCTACCTATAGTTTTCTGTCCCTAGAAAAAATGTTTTTTTAAAGCACACTATAGCACAAGGAGAATTCCCTCACTGTCCTTCCCTGTCCCTAGAAACAAGGATTCGCACAGTAAAACACACTGACACTCTCCCTACCTATAGTTTTCTGTCCCTAGAAAAAATGTTTTTTTAAAGCACACTATAGCACAAGGAGAATTTCCCTCACTTTCCTTCTTTGTCCCTAGAAACAAGGATTATCACAGTGAAAGAAACTGACACTCTTCCTACCTATAGTTTTCTGTCCCTAGAAAAAATGTTTTTTTAAAGCACACTATAGCACAAGGAGAATTTCCCTCACTTTCCTTCTTTGTCCCTAGAAACAAGGATTATCACAGTGAAAGAAACTGACACTCTTCCTACCTATAGTTTTCTGTCCCTAGAAAAAATGTTTTTTTAAAGCACACTATAGCACAAGGAGAATTCCCTCACTGTCCTTCCCTGTCCCTAGAAACAAGGATTCGCACAGTAAAACACACTGACACTCTCCCTACCTATAGTTTTCTGTCCCTAGAAAAAATGTTTTTTTAAAGCACACTATAGCACAAGGAGAATTCCCTCACTGTCCTTCCCTGTCCCTAGAAACAAGGATTCGCACAGTAAAACACACTGACACTCTCCCTACCTATAGTTTTCTGTCCCTAGAAAAAATGTTTTTTTAAAGCACACTATAGCACAAGGAGAATTCCCTCACTGTCCTTCCCTGTCCCTAGAAACAAGGATTCGCACAGTAAAACACACTGACACTCTCCCTACCTATAGTTTTCTGTCCCTAGAAAAAATGTTTTTTTAAAGCACACTATAGCACAAGGAGAATTCCCTCACTGTCCTTCCCTGTCCCTAGAAACAAGGATTCGCACAGTAAAACACACTGACACTCTCCCTACCTATCCTTCTCTTTCCCTAAACTAAAGGAATCCAGGTTAAGCAAAAAAAATTAAATGTCACTGTCCCTGCCTATGCTTCTCTTTCCCTGCTCCGGAACACACTACACTAGGCCGCCGTGCTGGCGGCCTTTTATAGTGTGGGGCGTGTACTAAACACCCTCAGCAATAATTGGCCACAGGCATCCTGCCTGTGGCCAATCATTGCTCTCCTCGCTGCCGGCGCTGTGATTGGCCAAGCATGCGGGGTCACAGTGCATGCTTGGCCAATCACAGCGCCTGGATGACACTGCGATGGCGTAGTGCATTGTGGGCCGTTCGCGTCACTCGAATTTGGCGCGAACGGCCCAAATCGTTCGATCTTCGTCGAAGGATCGAACAGCCGATGTTCGAGTCGAACGTATGTTCGACTCGAACACGAAGCTCATCCCTACTCGGCATATGAAGAAATCTTTACCCTACAGACTATTGACCCTGTGTACACTATCCTGCTGACCCTTGTCTTTTGCCCTGCACAGCCTGTACTATGCCCTGCTGACCCCTATACTCTGTCCTACAAACTGCTGACCCCTGTACTCTGCCCTGATGACCCCTATACTCTGTCCTACAAACTGCTGACCCCTGTACTATGCCCTGCTGAACCCTATACTCTGTCCTACAAACTGCTGACCCCTATACTATGCCCTGCTGACCCCTATACTCTATCCTACAAACTGCTGACCCCTGTACTATGCCCTGCTGACCCCTATACTCTGTCCTACAAACTGCTGACCCCTGTACTATGCCCTGCTGACTCCTATACTCTGTCCTACAAACTGCTGACCCCTGCACTATGCCCTGCTGACCCCTATACTCTGTCCTACAAACTGCTGACCCCTATTCTATGCCCTGCTGACCCCTATACTCTGTCCTACAAACTGCTGACCCCTGTACTCTGCCCTGCTGACTCCTATACTCTGTCCTACAAACTGCTGACCCCTGTACTATGCCCTGCTGACCCCTATACTCTGTCCTACAAACTGCTGACCCCTGTACTCTGCCCTGCTGACCCATTTACTCTGCTCAATAAACGATTGACCCCTGTACACTGCCATTAAAACTGCTGGCTCTATGCATTGCCTTTCAAACTACTGACCCCTGTCCACTCCTCTACATACTAATGACCCCTGCACTCTGCTCTTAGCTACACACCTATGCATTTTTTAGTGCATTTTGCAGTTTGCAAGAACGCACTACAGTCCATTTAACATGGTTTCCTAAGGTACACATTCACATCTATGCGTTTTGCAGCCGGTGCGTTTTTGGAAAGGGATGGGAGACTTTTTTCCCCAATGTTTTGCATGTAATAGACTTCAATGGGTCACACCAGAATTGCAAGTGTTGCATTTGTGATGCGCTTTTTGATGCGTCTTGTGTTTTTTTTAAAAAAAAACACTGTATATACTGTAGCTGGTTGCTAAGGAGTGGGCCGGGAAGTCGGCCGCTGCGTCCTTAACAACCGATGAGTCATCTTAACAACCCCATCAACATGGGGACAAGGTGCTCCAACCACCCTCACATGTTAAGAGCATGCAACCTGGTATGGTTCAGATTTCCTGACCTGCCGGGCTGCAAGTTCAGATAAGCCCAGGTTCACACTGGGCTGCGGGAGTGAAGCCGTGCGAGTTCAGCTGAACTGACACAGATGTCAATGTAAATCGTGGCCGAAATTGCAAAAAGTAGTACAGAAACTACTTTTTGAAATCGGTGCAGCGCCGCAGATGCGGCGTCGCACCGATTAGGATAGTGCCATTGCCCGCAATTTGCGGCAAATATCGCCGATTTGACATGCGATTTGACATGTCAAATCGCATGTCAAATCACACCAGTGTGAACCAGGGCTTAGGGTCTGGTATGGATTTCGGGGGGATCCCCCGCCATTTAAAAAAAAAAAATATGCGTGGGGGGGTCGCCTTCAAATCCATACCAGACCTTTCGGCAATTCTTTTTTTTATTAATTCAGCTGTCAGCCGGGAACCCCGTTGACAGCTGATGACTCATCCGTTGTTAACCACTTTCGGACTGCCTGCTTTGATGTTAAATACCGTTGTTATGGCAGCAGATAGCTACCATAACCACTGCATTTTTTTAAACGGCGGGTGGTACACTTTTTTCTTTTTCTAACACCATAGAGAATAAAATGGCGGTCTTTGCAATACTTTTTGTCACACCGTATTTGCACAGCGGTCTTAAAATCGCACTTTTTGGAAAAAAAAAACACTTTTTTTAATTAAAATATAAGACAACAGTAAAGTTAGCCCAATTTTTTTTTTATATTGTGAAAGATAATGTTTAATAATGAGTAAATGAGTAAATAATAGGTAAATTGATGCCCAACATGTCACACTTCAAAGTTGCACCCGCTCGTGGAATGGCGACAAACTTTTACCCTTAAAAATCTCCATAGGCGACGTTTAAAAAATTCTACAGGTTGCATGTTTTGAGTTACAGAGGAGGTCTAGGGATAGAATTATTGCTCTCGCTCTAACGTGGCAATACCTCACATGTGTGGTTTGAACACCGTTTTGATATGCAGGCGCTGCTCACATTTGCGTTCGCTTCTCCGCGCAAGCTCGTTGGGACGGGACGCTTTAAAAAAAATATATTTTTTTCTTATTTATTTTACTTCATTTTATTTATTTTGACACTGTTTTAAAAAATGTAAACATCCCTAGGAAAAAGCATGACCGACCCTCTTTGATATGAGATCTGGGGTCAAAAAGACCTCAGATCTAATTTTTGGACTAAAATTTTATAAAAAAAAAAAAAAATTATGTCATTCTAAAAAAATTAACATAAAAAATGTCCTTTTAAGACCTATGGGCGGAAGTGACGTTTTGACGTCGCTTCCGCCCTGCAGTGATATGGAGACAGGTGGGGGCCATCTTCCCCTCACTCGTCTCCATACACAGCAAGGGAGCAGACTCGACCGCCTCCGCCGCTACCGACAGCTCCGGTAAGCGGCGGAGGGCACCGTAGAGCAACGGGAGGGGAGCCCTCTCCCGCCGCCGATAAAAGTGATCTTGCGGCGTATCCGCCGCAGAGACCACGTTTATCTTGTAGAGGACCGCCCGCTGGAGAAGAGGATACCGGGGTCATGGTAGCTAGCTGCTACTATAACAACGGTATTCCTCTTCAAACAGCCGACGTAAAACTGCGGCGGGCGGTCCGTAAGTGGTTAAAGAGGTCCTGTCATGCTTTTTTCTATTACAAGGGATGTTTACATTTCTTGTAATAGGAATAAAAGTGATCCAAATATTTATTTTAACCACTTAACGACCGCTCACTGTATATATACGTCGGCAGAATGGCACGGACAGGCACAATCACGTACCTGTACGTGCCTGCCTTCGTATAGTTAGGGGGTCCCATCGGACCCCCCTCCGGTACAGTGAGCGGTGGTTCTCGGTGCGGGAGCGATCCGTGATGAGAGGACGGCCATTCGTTTCCGGCCACCCCCTCGCGATCGGTCCCGGCGAATGAGAATCTTCCTCTGCTTGTGTAATGTAAACACAGGCAGAGGAAGTGATGTCATCTCTCCATGCGGCGGTCTTTTCGTTCCAGAGCGCCGTGGAGAGAAGACATCAGGTTAGTGCACCAACACTACACTAACACATAGGTACACATAGGCACACATTTCACCCCCCAGATCACCCCCAGATCACCCCCCAGGTCATCCCCTGCACCCCCAGTCACAGTGTCACTGATTGCAGTGATCATTTATTTACTGATCACTGCATTTAGTGTCATTTGTGACTGTAAAAAGTGTCAGGGCAGTTAGGTTTAGGCCCCTTTAGGTCCAGGGTAGCCCCCTAACCCCCCTAATAAAGGTTTAACCCCTTGATCGCCCCCCAGGTAACCCTTTCACCCCCTAACGCCAGCGTCACTAAGCGATCGTATTTCCGTAGTGCCAGTGGTGCCCTAGATAGCCAGTTATTTATTTTTAGGTTTGCCGCAGGTTTTTATAGCGTCATGTACCCCCCATATATTATTTTAACCCTCTGATTGCCCCTAGAGTTAACCCTTTCACCAGTGATCACTGTATAAGTTTTACTGGTGACACTGGTTAGCCAGTTAGTTATTTAGTTATTTAGGTTACCCATCAGGTTTTTATATAGCGTCAGGTACCCCCATATATAACCTAATAAAGGTTTTAACCCCTTGATTGCCCCTAGTTAACCCTTTCACCAGTGATCACCATATAAGTTTTACAGGTGACGCTGGTTGGGGTAAGCTTGCTTTTTATAGCATCAGGGCACCCGCCGTATATAACCCAATAAAGGTTTAACCCCCTGATCGCCCGGCGGCTGATATCAATTTGGTTTTAGCGCCAGAGAGGGTCTGCGTCGCCCCTGGCAGCGTCAGGTTAGTGCCAGTAACGCTAACACCCACGCGCAAAGCATACACCTCCCTTAGTGGTATAGTATCTGAACAGATCAATATCTGATCAGATCTATACTAGCGTCCCCAGCGGTTTAGGGTTCCCAAAAACGCAGTGTTAGCGGGATCAGCCCAGATACCTGCTAGCACCTGCGTTTAGCCCCTCCACCCAGCCCAGCCCAGCCCACCCAAGTGCAGTATCGATCGATCACTGTCACTTACCAAACACAACACACATAACTGCAGCGTTCGCAGAGACAGTCCTGATCCCTGCGATCGCTAACAGTTTTTTTTTTAAGCGTTTGATACATTTGCTGACAGTCAGGTGCTTTTTTTACCTGTGAATCTTACTAGTGTACCCCTAAATTTAGAGCCCAAAATGGCAAATCGAAGGTACACTAGTAAAGAGGCCTACGAGATTCTGAGCATGACAGATAGTGAAGAGGAGGTCACGCATCTGTCAGATTCAGGCTCAGAATATCTTCCCGTAGAAGACAGTGAAGTCAGCGGCTCCATGTCAGATAGCTCTGACGACGAAGATGAGGTCCCTGCTAAGGTCAGGCGTACCCGATCCCGATCTTCTGAGGTTGTTGAGGAGTAGTGATGAGCCGAACACCCCCGGGTTCGGTTCGCACCAGAACCCGCGAACGGACCGAAAGTTCGTACGAACATTAGAACCCTATTAAATACAATGGATGCGAACGTTCGAATTCTAAAGTGCTAATTATAACGACTATTATGCATGTTATTGTCCTAAAAAGGGTTTGGGAACCCGGGTTCTGCACCAGGGGACATGTATCAATGCAAAAAGAAGTTTTAAAAACGGTCGTTTTTTGGGAGCAGTCATTTTAATGATGCATAAAGTGAAAAAAAAAGTCAAATATTCCTTTAAATATCGTACCTGGGGGGTGTCTAAAGTATGCCTGTGAAGTGCCACGTGTTTCCCGTGTTTAGAACTGTCCCTGCACAAAATGACACTTCTAAAGGAAAAAAAAGCCATTTAAAACTGCTTGCGGCTTTAATGTAATGTCTGGTCCCGGTAATATGGATGAAAATCTTTAAGAAAAATGGCATAGCTACCCCATGACCCCCCCCCCCCCCTACCCCAGCCCATTACCAGCCCCTTTGGGTCTTGTATGGATATTAATGGGAACACCGCACACAAAATAAAAAAGGCCCTATATACTCTGAACAGCCGTATACAGGCGGTGCATACAAGACAGGGACTGTAGGTTTGTTCTTATGTAGAATGTGTTTGTAATTTTGAACAGGTACATTGTTTAAGTGTAGCTCCAGCCCAAAAATCTATTTTTAAACTTTTTGGAAAACATAGGTAAGGGTTATCACCCCTGTAACATTTGTTTTGCTGTCTGTGCCCCTGTTCAGAACATTTCACCTCACTTTCCATCCCAATGACAACTGTTTTTGAAATGTGGTGTTTTTCTTGAATCAAGGATTGGTGATAAAGCATCAGTACAGAGGAGACACCTTTCTCCCATATTAATTCTTACAGGAGAGAATTTTCCTTCCTAGGGGTAGATTTCCTCTCACTTCCTGTTGTCTTCTTGCGTTTGCAAGTAGGAGTCGTTTGTAAGTTGGATGTTTGAAAGTAGGGACCTGCCGTATATACTCTGCAGAAATAGGCCCCTTAGTTGTTGGTGTTGGCACAACACTGTAAGCACTCACAGTTACTCTTGGTTGGTGCTGGAACGCCCTGCTGTCAACTATTATATCAGGAATTGTAATTACATATAATTGTTGAACAGTGGTAGTAAAAATTGGGCCTTTGATGGTGGTGCTGGTGCCACAACACTGTAAGCCCTGACAGTTACTCTTGGTGGGTGCAGCAATGGGCCCTGCTGTGAATTATTAGATCAAGAATTGTAATTACATGCCCCTTTTGAACAGGGGCTGAAAAATTGGGCCTTTCGTGGTGGTGGTGGTGGTGGCGTTGCCACAACACTGTAAGCCCTCAGAGTTACTCTTGGTGGGTGCAGCAATGGGCCCTGCTGTGAATTATTAGATCAAGAATTGTAATTACATGCCCCTGTTGAACAGGGGCTGAAAAATTGGGCCTTAGGCACTGGTGGCACAACACTGCAACCCCTCACAGATACTGTACTTGGAGCACAGCAATGAGCCCTGTTGCAAAGTATTGCTTCAAAAATTGTAATGACACGCCCCCAGTGCCGGCCCAAGACATTGTGCTGCCTGGTACCAAGAATGAAATGCTGCCCCCCCCCCCCCAATAAAATAAAAAATCACGCACACCGAAATGCCCCCACATCCATTATTTGATATGATAAATAAAGAGGAACTGTCATGGCTCTATACATGTAAAGGAGTATATAGAGGACCTGTCATGGCTCTATAAAATGGACCTGTTATGGCTCTATTCATGTATAGGAGTATAAAGAGGACCATCATGGCATTATGCGTGTATATAGAAGTATAATGAGGACCTGTCATGGCACTATACATGTATGTAGGAGTATAAAAAGGACCTGTCATGGCTCTATACATGTATGTAGGAGTATAAAGAGGACCTGTCATGGCGCTATACATCTATGTAGAAGTATAAAGAGGACCTGTCATGGCTCTATACATGTATGTAGGAGTATAAAGAGGACCTGTCATGGCTCTATACATCTATGTAGGAGTATAAAGAGGACCTGTCATGGCTCTATACATCTATGTAGAAGTATAAAGAGGACCTGTCATGGCTCTATACATGTATGTAGGAGTATAAAGAGGACCTGTCATGGCTCTATACATGTATGTAGGAGTATAAAAAGGACCTGTCATGGCTCTATACATGTATATAGGAGTATAAAAGGACCTGTGCCTGGCCGGCGGCCGCAATGTCAGCCGTCCACCCACGATCGGTCCACAGAGAGCCAGAACGGGGAACTGTCAATGTAAATAGACAGATCCCCATTCTGACAGGGGAGGAGAGACAGATCTGCTGTTCCTAGTGATTAGGAACAGAGATTTCTCTCCTCCTCCAGTCATTCCCATCCCCCCCACTGTTAGAAACACCTCCCAGGAAACACATTTAACCCCTTCCCTAACAGTGACATTTACACAGTAATCAGTGCATTTTTATAGCACAGATCGCTGTATAGATGTCAATGGTCCCAAAAATGTGTCAAAAGTGTCCGACCTGTCCACCGCAATGTCGCAGTCTCGCAAAAAAAAAATCTCAGATCACTACCATTACTAGTAAAAAAATAATAATAATAAAAATGCTTCAAGTGCATTATTTCTATTATTACATTGTTATATAAAATAAAATAGTTCAACTCACCATTATTGCAGAATCAGTGGGAGCCCCGAGCGTGTCACTTGCCAACGTCACCTGCCTTCAGATGCACATTGTCACCTGCCACACATTGCGGATTGTCACTTGCCACGATGTCACCTGCTACACGTAGCTGATTGTCACTTGCCACGTCACCTGCCACATGTAGCAGATTGTCACGTGCCACCTGTCACACATTGCGGATTGCCACTTGCCATGATGTCACCTGCCACACGTTGCAGATTGTCACTTGCCACGTCACCTACCACACGTAGGGGATTGTCACTTGCCACAACGCCACCTGCCACACATTGCGGATTTTCACTTGCCACGACGTCACATGCCACATGTTGCAGATTGTCACTTGCCACGTCACCTGCTACACGTAGCGGATTGTCACTTGCCACGTCACCTGCCACACATTGCGGATTGTCACTTGCCACAATGTCACCTGCCACACATAGCGGATTGTCACTTGCCACGTCATCTGCCACACATTGCAGATTGTCACTTGCCATGACGTCACCTGCCACACATAACGGATTGCCACTTGCTGTGTCCCAGAGTAAAGGAGGGCAGCAGAGAGATAATGTAATCTCTCTGCTGCCCACACAGTGGGGGCCGAACTGCAGCGATGCAGGGCGGGCAGTGAGAGATGATGTCATCTCTCTGCTCCCCCGCCCGCTGATTGGCCAGCAAGCCCGCTCACCTGCTGACTGTCACGCCCGCTGACTGTTCCCCTGTTCTGCCCGCACGCTCCTTTTACCTGGGCCCGACGCCCAGGTGAATTGAGCGTGCGGGCAGAACAGGTGGAGCGGAGCAGGCTGGCTGGCAGGCGGGCGTCAATTTGCCTCACAGTGAAGCGCGGAGCGGGCGGAACGAGTTGGCGACAATTTGCCTCACAGTGCAGCGGGGAGTGAAGCGGGCAGAACGGGCTGGCGGGCGGAACGGGCTGGCCAGTGGCAATTTGCCTCACAGTGCAGGCAGGGCCGGTGCTAGGCAATTTGGCGCCCTAGGCAAGACCAGCTATGTGCGCCCCCCCCCCCAAAAAAAAAATGTCCCTGCGTCCATCATATGTGATGTGCACCAGTAAATTAAGGGGGTGGGGTGGTAGGAAGCTGGCAGGGGGGGATGAAGATTACAGGGGGTGGTAGGAATATGACAGGGGTGGGTGGGTGGTAGGAAGCTGACAGGGAGGATGAAGATTACAGGGGGTGGTAGGAAGATGACAGGGAGGATGGAGATGACAGGGGTGGGTGGTAGGAAGCTTACAGGGAGGATGGAGATGACAGGGGTGGGTGGTAGGAAGCTGACAGGGGGGATGGAGATGACAGGGGTGGGTGGTAGGAAGCTGACAGGGAGGATGGAGATGACAGGGAATATGGAGATGACAGGGGTGGGTGGTAGGAAGCTGACAGGGAGGATGGAGATGACAGGGGTGGGTGGTAGGAAGCTGACAGGGAGGATGGAGATGACAGGGGTGGGTGGTAGGAAGCTGACAGGGAGGATGGAGATGACAGGGGTGGGTGGTAGGAAGCTGATAGGGAGGATGAAGACGACAGGGGTGGGTGGTAGGAAGCTGACAGGGAGGATGGAGATGACAGGGGCGGGTGGTAGGAAGCTGACAGGGAGGATGGAGATGACAGGAGTGGGTGGTAGGAAGCTGACAGGGAGGATGAAGATGACAGGGGTGGGTGGTAGGAAGCTGACAGGGAGGATGGAGATGACAGGAGTGGGTGGTAGGAAGCTGACAGGGAGGATGGAGATGACAGGAGTGGGTGGTAGGAAGCTGACAGGGAGGATGGAGATGACAGGGGTGGGTGGTAGGAAGCTGATAGGGAGGATGAAGACGACAGGGGTGGGTGGTAGGAAGCTGACAGGGAGGATGGAGATGACAGGGGCGGGTGGTAGGAAGCTGACAAAGAGGATAGAGATGACAGGGGTGGGTGGTAGGAAGCTGACAGGGAGGATGGAGATGACAGGAGTGGGTGGTAGGAAGCTGACAGGGAGGATGAAGATGACAGGGGTGGGTGGTAGGAAGCTGACAGGGAGGATAGAGATGACAGGGGTGGGTGGTAGGAAGCTGACAGGGAGGATGAAGATGACAGGGGTGGGTGGTAGGAAGATGACAGGGAGGATGGAGATGACAGGGAATATGGAGATGACAGGGAATATGGAGATGACAGGGGTGGGTGGTAGGAAGCTGATAGGGAGGATGAAGACGACAGGGGTGGGTGGTAGGAAGCTGACAGGGAGGATGGAGATGACAGGGGCGGGTGGTAGGAAGCTGACAAAGAGGATGGAGATGACAGGGGTGGGTGGTAGGAAGCTGACAGGGAGGATGGAGATGACAGGAGTGGGTGGTAGGAAGCTGACAGGGAGGATGAAGATGACAGGGGTGGGTGGTAGGAAGCTGACAGGGAGGATGGAGATGACAGGAGTGGGTGGTAGGAAGCTGACAGGGAGGATGGAGATGACAGGAGTGGGTGGTAGGAAGCTGACAGGGAGGATGGAGATGACAGGGGCGGGTGGTAGGAAGCTGACAAAGAGGATAGAGATGACAGGGGTGGGTGGTAGGAAGCTGACAGGGAGGATGGAGATGACAGGAGTGGGTGGTAGGAAGCTGACAGGGAGGATGAAGATGACAGGGGTGGGTGGTAGGAAGATGACAGGGAGGATGGAGATGACAGGGAATATGGAGATGACAGGGAATATGGAGATGACAGGGGTGGGTGGTAGGAAGATGACAGGGAGGATGGAGATGACAGGGGGTGATAAAATGTAAGACAGGCCTCAGAGGTAGGGTGGTGGGATCATGCCAGGAACAGGGGGATGACGAGGAGCATGATGATGACAGGAGACAGTAGATGGCATCATAGCATTAGGGCTGTGTGTGAGGTCATCACGGGCGGCTGGTAGCAGGGATGTTCGGGCTCCCTCGTTCAGGGAGTGACGTCACTGGATGCTGTCAGTGTCGGGCAGCGGACCGTCATTCACAGTACCTACGTCTTCCACACTACGGCCGTCCATCCTGGAGAGGAATTCAAGGAGCTGCTCAGCAGCGGCGGCGGCGGCAGCCATTATCCGCGCTCTGCACATGGTACTTGGTAGGAGATTCGCAGAGCGCGGGAGAAGGGGAGGAGCCGGGGGAGGGGAGCACATTGATCCACCTACTGACCCAACAACTGTTGGATGATCGAGGCTGCGTCAAGCTCCCAGTGCCTCTTCCTCCACAGGACTGCGCGGCGGCAAGGACTACTACTGTCACACATTGAGATAGGGAACCAGTGGCCATGGCTGCGCCCTAGGCGGCTGCCTAGTGGTACCGCCAGCCCTGAGTGCAGGGGGAGTGGAGTGGGCGGAACTGGATAGTGGCAACTTGCCGCTCCCCTGAATGTGCCGCCTGGTACAATGGTACCACCGGGTCCCATGGTAGGGCCGGCCCTGCACGCCCCTGTTAAACAGGGGCTGAAAAACTGGGCCTTAGGCACTGGTGGCACAACACTCCAACCACTCACAGATACTGTACTTGGAGCACAGCAATGAGCCCTGTTGCAAAGTATTGCTTCAAAAATTGTAATTACACGCCCCTGTTAAACAGGGGCTGAAAAATTGGGCCTTAGCCACTGGTGGCGGCACCCATAAACAAAAATGATCTTCCAAGCTATCATCATCAATCGTATCATTGAGGACTCGGAGGAGGAGGATAGCCAGTCAACATAACAGCACAGGCACTCAGCATCAGCATCAGTCTTGAAGGGGTGTGACATGTTAAAATCAATTAGTCTGTTATATCAGCATCAGGTGTGTGGTAGCTGGTGGTGATCCAAGACTGGTTCATCTTGATGAAAGTCAGTCGATCAACCGAGTCGGTGGACAGGCGCACCCTGTGATCCGTGACAAATCCTCCAGCAGCACTGAATGTGCGTTCCGAAAGAACGCTGGATGCAGGACAGGCCAGTAGCTCAATTGCATACTGTGCAAGCTCTGGCCAGTGATCCATCCTCAAGACCCAGTAAGCCAGAGGATTTTCGGTGGGGAAGGTGTCCAAGTCTGACCTTGCCCCTAGATATTCCTGCACCATGTTTATCAGACGCTGGCGATGCTTGCTGGAACTGATCATACTTTGGGGCTGCGGACTAAAGAATTGTCTGAACGCATCGGTCAGACGGCCACCTTCCCCACCGCTCCTTCTTTGACTGGCCGAAGCCTCAGCAACTCGTTGTCCAGGACCAGGAGTTTGTAACCTCCCAGTCTCTGGGAACGCGTTGCACAGACCTTTCTGCAAGGCCTCCCGGAGTTGTCTCAACCTCTGCTCCCTCTGCGACGGTAACATAAGGTCCGCAACCTTACCCTTGTACCGTGGATCAAGGAGAGTGGCCAGCCAGTAATGGTCCCTCTCCTTGATCCGAAGAATACGAGGATCCTTCCGCAGACTTTGCAGGATCAGGGAGGCCATGCAGCGTAGGTTAGCTGAGGCATTCGGTCCGGAGTCCTCTGGGTCACTAAGGATGACATGATCCGCAGCCACCTCCTCCCAGCCACGTACAAGTCCACTGGTTTCTTGGGACTGTAAATCATCCCTAAAAGACTGCTGCTGATGATGCTGAGTGCCAGCCTCCACCTCCATGCTGACACAATCCTCCTCCTCCTCTTCCTGTGCGATGGGTGGGACAGAAGGAACACTGTCTGGGTAAAGGGGGCCTTGAGAGGCAAGGAAGTCCTCCTCTTCCTGCCTCTGTTCTGCCTCAAGTGCCCTGTCCATTATTCCACGCAGCGTGTGCTCCAACAGGTGGACAAGAGGTACAGTGTCACTGATGCATGCACTGTCACTGCTCACCATCCTCGTGGCCTCCTCAAATGGTGCCAGGACAGTGCATGCATCCTTGATCATGCCCCACTGGCGTGGAGAAAAAAAACCAAGCTCCCCTGACCCTGTCCTGGTGCCGTAGTCGCACAGGTACTCATTGATGGCCCTCTGCTGCGTGTGCAGCCGCTGCAGCATGGCCAACGTTGAGTTCCACCTGGTGGGCATGTCACATATAAGGCGGTTCTTGGGCAGGTTCAACTCCTTTTGCAGCTCAGCCAGGCGAGCACTGGCATTATAAGATCTGCGGAAATGCACACAGACTTTCCTGGCCTGCCTCAGGACATCCTGTAAGCCCGGGTACCTGCCCAAGAACCGCTGCACCACCAGGTTAAGGACGTGAGCCACACAGGGCACATGGGTCAGTTGTCCCTGTCGGAAGGCGGAGAGGAGGTTGGTGCCATTGTCGCAAACCACCATTCCTGGCTTAAGCTGGCGTGGCGTCAACCACCTCTCGGCCTGGCCCTGCAGAGCAGACAGGACCTCTGCCCCAGTGTGGCTTCTGTCCCCCAAACACACCAGCGCAAGCACGGCATGGCATCTTTTTGCCTGCGTACTTGCGTAGCCCCTTGAACGGCTACGGAGCACCGCTGGTTCAGAGGACAAAGCACAGGAAGAGGCCATGGAGGAAGAAGAAGAGGAGGGGGTGGAGGAGAGAGGTGTGTCACAACCAGTAGTAGCATTTTGGAGGCGTGGCGGTGGAACAACCTCCAACACTACTGCACCTTGTCCTGCATCCTTCCCAGCTGCCAAAAGAGTGACCCAATGGGCCGTGAAAGAAAGGTAACGTCCCTGTCCATGCCTGCTGGACCATGAGTCAGCGGTAATATGCACCTTACCGCTGACCGCCCTGTCCAGCGAGGCCAAGACATTGCCTTCCACATGCCGGTAGAGAGCCGGAATAGCCTTCCGTGAGAAAAAGTGGCGTTTGGGAACCTGCCACTGAGGAACCGCACATTGCACAAACTCACGGAAGGGGGCCGAGTCTACCAACTGAAAAGGCAGCAGTTGAAGCGCTAGCAATTTAGCCAAGCTAGCATTCAACCGCTGGGCATGTGGATGGCTGGGAGTGAACTTCTTTCGACGGTCCAGCAGCTGGGGCAGGGAAATTTGCCTGCTAGAATCGGACGCCGGTGTACTGCTAGCAGAGTGGCCGCAAGTACTTGGCTGTGACACACCTAATTCTACACCTTCATTCCTCTCAGTGCATGTTTCAGAGAGGACTGAAGTTATAGTGGGGTTGGAGATCCCAACTGATGCGGTGCAAGGAGAGGTCCGCTTTGTTCTTTGGTGTGGGTCTTTGAGGTAGGCTTGCCAACGAGCTGCATGGCAGGTCAACATATGTCTGGTCAGGCATGTGGTACCCAGGCGGCTGATGTTTTGGCCACGCGATATACGCTTGAGACATATGTTGCAAACAGCAGCTGTGCGATCTGATGCACTAGCCTCAAAAAAGGCCCACACCAAAGAACTTTTTGAATGACGGGCAGAGGCAGCGCCCTGCACAGGCGGAGCTCTGCGGTGTGATTCCGTCGGTGTACTGCCCTTACGCTGGCCACCAAAGGGCATCCTGCCTCATTGGAGATGTGCCTCCTCCTCATCCTCCTCCTCCTCTCTCCTATTAGGCACCCACGTGGAGTCAGTGACCTCATCATCCCCTCCCTTCTCATCACTGGAGCCAATCTGGCAGTATGCTGCAGCTGCTGGAACATGACTGCCAGATTGGTGTCCTTCTTGAGCATCTCCTCTGTCTGCTCTCACGCTACTGCCTTCCTCTAGCTGGGTTTCATCATCAGACCCTTCGAAACGCTGGGCATCCTCCTGGAGCATGTACCCAACACTGTGCTCAAACAGTTCGGGGGACTCCTCAGGAGGAGGACATGGTGGGTCTAGGGAAGGAGTGACTGATGATGAGTCTGACATTGATACCAGGGAAGAGGACGCTTTGGCAGCTGCTTTGCCAGTACCCTGAGCCTGGGTGAGAGAGGATGAGGAGGAGGAGGAGGGCTTGGTCATCCACTCTACCAAGTCTTCGGCATGATGTGGCTCAACATGTCCAGCTGCCGAAAAGAAGGACAAGCGTGTCCCATGGCCATGTGCTGATGACAATGCACCGCGTCCACGACCAGCACTGTTGCCCCCAGACACAGAGCCTGCTTGCCCTCTTTTATTGCCTCCTGACTGTCTGCCTCTCCTTGTTTGCCTTCCAGACATTCTAATGGATGGCCTGCAGGGAGATGGGAAAAAAACAATAAGGGCTACCTTCAGGTGTCCTTCTCTGTCCCTTTACTTAAGGATTTCTAAATATGGTTGAGGATGATTGCTTTCGCACAGAATAGCACAATGACAATTTCCCTGACTGTCCAAAAAACAAGGATTTCAAAGATGGTTGATGAGGAATGCTTTAGCACAGTATAGCACAATGAGAATTTCCCTCACTGTCCTTCCCTGTCCCTACAAACAAGGATTAGCACAGTAAAACACACTGACACTCTCCCTACCTATAGTTTTCTGTCCCTATAAAAAATGTTTTTTTAAAGATGGTTGATGATGAATGCTTTAGCACAGTATAGCACAATGAGAATTTCCCTCACTGTCCTTCCCTGTCCCTACAAACAAGGATTAGCACAGTAAAACACACTGACACTCTCCCTACCTATAGTTTTCTGTCCCTATAAAAAATGTTTTTTTAAAGATGGTTGATGATGAATGCTTTAGCACAGTATAGCACAATGAGAATTTCCCTCACTGTCCTTCCCTGTCCCTACAAACAAGGATTAGCACAGTAAAACACACTGACACTCTCCCTACCTATAGTTTTCTGTCCCTATAAAAAATGTTTTTTTAAAGATGGTTGATGATGAATGCTTTAGCACAGTATAGCACAATGAGAATTTCCCTCACTGTCCTTCCCTGTCCCTACAAACAAGGATTAGCACAGTAAAAAACACTGACACTCTCCCTACCTATAGTTTTCTGTCCCTATAAAAAATGTTTTTTTAAAGATGGTTGATGATGAATGCTTTAGCACAGTATAGCACAATGAGAATTTCCCTCACTGTCCTTCCCTGTCCCTGCAAACAAGGATTAGCACAGTAAAACACACTGACACTCTCCCTACCTATAGTTTTCTGTCCCTATAAAAAATGTTTTTTTAAAGATGGTTGATGATGAATGCTTTAGCACAGTATAGCACAATGAGAATTTCCCTCACTGTCCTTCCCTGTCCCTACAAACAAGGATTAGCACAGTAAAACACACTGACACTCTCCCTACCTATAGTTTTCTGTCCCTATAAAAAATGTTTTTTTAAAGATGGTTGATGATGAATGCTTTAGCACAGTATAGCACAATGAGAATTTCCCTCACTGTCCTTCCCTGTCCCTACAAACAAGGATTAGCACAGTAAAACACACTGACACTCTCCCTACCTATAGTTTTCTGTCCCTATAAAAAATGTTTTTTTAAAGATGGTTGATGATGAATGCTTTAGCACAGTATAGCACAATGAGAATTTCCCTCACTGTCCTTCCCTGTCCCTACAAACAAGGATTAGCACAGTAAAACACACTGACACTCTCCCTACCTATAGTTTTTTTTGGGGTCCCGTACGCGGCTAGGCTCCCAAAAAGTCCCACACATGTGGTATCCCCGTACTCAGGAGAAGCAGTAGAATGTATTTTGGGGTGTAATTTCACATATGCCCATATGAGCAATATATCATTTAGTGACAACTTTGTGCAAAAAAAAAAAGTTTGTCATATTCCTGCAACTTGTGGCAAAATATAAAATATTCCATGGACTCAACATGCCTCTCAGTAAATAGCTTGGGGTGTCTACTTTCCAAAATGGGGTCATTTGGGGGGGGGGTTTGTGCTATTTTGGCATTTTATGGCCTTCGAAACTGTAATAGGTAGTGAGGAGTGAAATCAAAAATTTGCGCCCTTAGAAATCTTGAAGGAGGTGCTTGGTTTTTGGGGCCCCGTACTCGGCTAGGCTCTCAAAAAGTCCCACACATGTGGTATCCCCATACTCAGGAGAAGCAGCAAAATGTATTTTAGGGTGCAATTCCACATATAACTATGGCAGGTTTGAGCAATATATCATTTAGTGACAACTTTTTGTACATTTTTTTTTCTTTTTCTCATTATTCAATCATTTGGGACAAAAAAAAAAATTCAATGGGCTCAACATGCCTCTCAGCAAATAGCTTGGGGTGTCTACTTTCCTAAATGGGGTCATTGGGGGGGTTTGTGCCATCTTGGTATTTTACGACCTTCAAAACTGTGATAGGTAGTGATAGGTAGTGAGGAGTGAAATCAAAAATTTATGCCCTTAGAAATCTTGAAGGCGGTGCTTGGTTTTTGGGGTCCCGTACGCGGCTAGGCTCCCAAAAAGTCCCACACACGTGGTATCCCCATACTCAGGAGAAGCAGCAGAATGTATTTTGGGGTGTAATTTCACATATGCCCATGGCATGTGTGAGCAATATATCATTTAGTGACAACTTTTTGCAAAAAAAAAAAGTTTGTCATATTCCCGCAACTTGTGTCAAAATATAAAATATTCCATGGACTCAACATGCCTCTCAGCAAATAGCTTGGGGTGTCTACTTTCCAAAATGGGGTCATTTGGGGGGGTTTTGTGCTATTTTGGCATTTTATGGCCTTCGAAACTGTGATAGGTAGTGAGGAGTGAAATCAAAAATTTGCGCCCTTAGAAATCCTGAAGGCGGTGCTTGGTTTTCGGGGGCCCGTACGCGGCTAGGCTCCTAAAAAGTCCCCCGTACTCAGGAGAAGCAGCAAAATGTATTTTGGAGTGCAATTCCACATATAACCATGGCATGTGTGAGCAATATATAATTTAGTGACAACTTTTTGTAATTTTTTTTTTTGTCATTATTCAATCACTTGGGACAACAAAAAAAAAAATTTCTCTTATCATCCATGGACTGACACGGCGTCTCTTTACACTTTACACGTGGGTTATGTCCCTGCTTGCAGGAGAAGACCTAGGCAGAATGTGAGATGTTATACATACATTCTAAAAGCCAGAGCTGAACAGCCTCACCCAGGGGGCGGTCCCTCTGGACATAACCCACCCCCTGCAGCTAGCAGACCTCAGTTTTTTCTGCCTAGCAGAAGGAGAAGACGTGGCTCTCTCAGGGGGCAGTCTCCTGACCTATTTTTATTCCTTTTTGGAATTATTTTTTATTTTGTTTTTGAGAATCTTCTATCAACTGTCGGCTGGGCAACAGGTTGGGTACAAGATATCCGCGTAGTCTTCCCTGTCCGACCATCGAGCGTGCTGATCCTCGCCTTGTGTGCGTGAGACTCAGTTCACGACAGGCCCCATGACTCCAGGGGTGGCCGGGTTTGCTTTCATGCTCCCACGGTCCTCTCAAGACTGAACAGCTCCTGACTGACTGTATCTTTCGCGGTGGACTGGGCCGACAGCTACTCAGTACTGCACTGTGATAGTCCTGTCAGAAACACACCAGTGGGTCCCTCAGGGGATGGGTAAGTAGTCTCTCCTGCCTGCAGGTGAGTACAAAAGGCTGTGTGTCTCTCTGTGGGGGATTTTCCCTGTCTCCCCCTGTGTTTTATTGTCACTCTCTGTCACCATTGCTGGGGAGCTCATGCTGGTCTGCATATATGCTTGGGGCCTTCTGTGTGATTTTGGGGGCCTGAGCGCAGAGTGGCGCTGTGTGTGTGCATTTTTCACTGTAACTGCGTCATGGCGGCCATTTTGCCGCAGATCGCCTCAGTGAAGTGCGGGGGCCATTTTCTTGTAGCCCGCGCGCTTTTCAGCACTAGTTTTGGCCTCTAGCGCTGCTGTTACAGCGCAAATCTCCTCACAATCTCCTCACAATCTCCTCACAGCTCACCAGCGCTGACACAGCGCGGTACAGACAGCGGAACTGAGCGGTCCCTGGTCCGGTTTGGTGAGTCCCCTGGGCGCCCCCTCCTCAGTCAGCACAGCCTGTGGGTGGAATTTTTATCTGAGGAGTCTCAGAGGGGGACAATATGGAGTCTGTGTCACCAGCTTCCCTTAACATGTCAGTGGCAACAGGCAGTTCTTCAGCACCTGCGGTCCCTATGGACCAGTTTTGGGCAGTCCTGGAATCATTTCTGACCAGGATGGGAGCGGTATGCGAGCGCAAGGGAGCAAAAAAGCGCCCTCTCCCCACTTTTTCTACACAAGGGGTATGCGCTGATTCAGATATGGGCCTAGCCACTACCGCTCAGGACCCTAGATCTGAATATATTTGATGGTTTGAACAGGACATTCCTTATGAGGAAGACTCCAGTTCTGAGTCAATAAATGACAGGGCGCTTGTTAGTGTACTCATGACAGCGGTGAGTGACACTCTCAAGCTAGATGCAGAACCTCAGGCGGATACAGTCTCCTTTGGTTCTTTTAGGCCTTCTAAAGAGGTTTTTCCATATATAAAACTTTCTTTGACCAGCTCATTGATAAGGTCTGGGAAAAGCCGCAGAAGATTTTTATGGTCCCGCTGCGTTTGTCTATCATATACCCCTTTGAAGATGCCCTACTTAAAAAGTGGGCTTCTCCCCCAGTGGTCGACCCTCCAGTCGCCCGGTTGAACAAGGCCATCACTCTCCCAATGGCGGGGACTCCTGCATTTGAGGACCCCACTGACAGGAGGTCAGAAGTGGTGAGCAGAGCCATGTTTGCCTTGTTGGGATCCGCCCTACGGCTTGTGGTAGCGGCGACCCTTGTGTCTCAAACACTTACAGGTTGGAAAAAAATGTTGCACCTAGCTGTACAGGAGCATAATCTTCCTCCAGACACAGTTGCTCTGGCCCACCAACTGGTGCAGGGCCTGGTTTATGTGTGCGACGCCACGTTGGACGCGGCCCCTTTAATATCCAGGGCCTCTGTCTCGGCGGTGGTATTGCGTCGTCTTATCTGGTTGAAATGCTGGTCTGCTGACCTAGCCTCTAAGAAGCTCCTGATGGATCTACCATTTAAAGGTGGTAGACCTTTCGGTGCTGCTCTGGATGACATCGTCAAGGATGTCACGGGCGGTAAAAGCACTCTTCTTCCTTAGAATAGCATGAGTAAGGGGGCCCGCCGCAAACAGGGTCCTTCCTTTCCAGCAAAAGAGGTTTTTTTTCGTCAGTCGGAGTCCACGGGTAGGCCCTTCCAGACTGACAACAGTGCGGCTGGCGGGCACAAGCGCCCCTGGGTGCGTAAGCCGAACAAGCCGGCTCCCAAGCCCGCCTCCGCATGAAGTCTTGCCCCCGCCCGACTCTGGGGTGGGGGGACGACTTTGCAGGTCACGAATCGGTGGACCTCCCGAATCTCCAACCTGTGGGTGTGCGAGGTGGTCACCTCAGGATACAGGATAGTATTCCGATCCTGGCCCCCAGACAGATTCTTTCCCTCGAATCTTCCTCTCCTTCCTACCCGTCGGGCAGCCCTCTTGGGGGCTGTACAGGATTTGATCAGGTCCGGAGTGATTGTGCCGGTTCCGTCACAGGAGAGTTTTCAGGGATTCTACTCGAATCTGTTTGTCGTTCCAAAAAAGGACGGGGTTCGGCTATCCTGGACCTCAAGGCCCTGAATGCCTTCGAGAAGGTGCAGAAATTCCGCATGGAATCCATTCATACGGTGATCGCTACACTCCATCAAGGGGGGTTTTTTCTGGCGTCCTTGGACTTCAAGGTCGCCTACTTGTATGTTCCGATCTGCACAAGTCACCAGAAGTTTCTGCGCTTTGCGATCAGTGAGGTCCACTATCGATTTGTGGCTCTTCCTTTCGGCCTAGCCTCGGCACCGAGGATGTTCACCAAGGTGCTTGCTCTGGTTCTAGCCTTTCTGATAGCCCACGACAGCAATGCCTCGCTGTATCTGGACGATCTTCTGCTAAGAGCAGAAAGTGGCTCGGACTTAGAAATAAGCGTGACTATCGTCAATCAGACCCTCAGGGACTTCGGGTGGTTCCTGAACATTCAGGAGTCAGTCCTGGTCCCGACTCAGCATCTGGAGTATCTAGGTCTGATTCTGGACTCGTTGGAGGCAAAGGTATCCTTCCTCCGGAGAAGTTGCTGACACTTCAGTCTGCAGTGCGGGTGCTGACGTCCCGAAAATGGTCGTCAATCCGTTTTTGCATGAGAGTCCCGGGACTCGTGGTGACCTCCTTTGCGGCGTTCCGTATGCCCAATCACACACCAGGGCATTGAAGAAGGAGATGTTTTCCACCTGGGACAAAATCCCCGTTGCCTTGGATCTTCAGATCCAGGTGAGTCACTTGGTCAGGGCGTCCCTGACATGGTGGTCGAGATCCTCGGCTCTTCGGTCCGGAAAGTCGTTCTTCCCCATCCAATGGACGGTACTCACGACAGACGCCAGCCTGACGGGCTGGGGTGGAGTCTGGGAAGTCCTGTCGGCCCAAGGGCTTTGGACTCCGGACGAAGCCCGTTTACCAATCACTGTTCTGGAATTTACGGGCAATCAGTCTGTGCCTCTCCTCGGGTCGGAGAGATTACAGGGTCGCTCCATCAGGATCCAGTCAGACAACGCCACGGCGGTGGCGTATGTAAACCATCAAGGGGGGACTCGGAGCTCAGCTGCGGCTTCCGAGGTAGCCCGTATCCTGAAGTGGGCGGAAAGAAATGTGCCGGCTCTGTAGGCCGTTTACGTTCCGGGCATAGACAATGGGCAGGCGGACTATCTGAGTCACCAGACGCTGGATCAAGGAGAGTGGTCCTTGCATATTTCAGCTCCTTTGCCGACAATGAGGCACGCCGGATGTGGACCTGATGGCCTCTCGACTCAATCGCATGGTGTCAAGGTTTGTGGCTAGATCTAGGGATCCTTTGGCGGATGCCTCGCATGCGTTGGCAGCCCCATGGGGTCCTTATCACCTGATATACGCTTATCCTCCGCTACAGCTGCTCCCTCGTCTGCTGTGCGGGGGTGGCGACCGAGGGAACTCCGGTGATCCTATTTGCTCCGGATTGGCCTCTGCGTCACTGGTACGCTGATCTGGTACGTCTCGTCGCAGACGTTCCCTGGCGGTGGCCGATAAGGGAGGACCTTCTGTCTCAAGGTCCTATATTTCATCCGGCTTTACAGTCTCTGGCTTTAACGGCATGGCTGTTGAAAGCCAGGTGTTGAGGGACTGAGGTTTCTCGGACTCGGTCATTTTGACCATGTTAAGGGCACGGAAGTCTTCCTCCAGAAAGATCTGTCACCGTACCTGGAAAGCTTACATCGCCATGTGCGAAGAGCTGGACTGGCGTCCTTGGACGTATTCCGTCCCCAGAATCCTGCGTCTTCTGCAGCTTGGAGTGACCCAAAAGCTTGTTTTGAGTACCATCAAGGATGAGGTTTCGGCCTTGGTCATCTTCTTTCAGCGACCTCTAGCGGGTCTTTGCTTGGTTATCACCTTGTGTTTGGGGTTCGCCATGTGCTCCCTCCTGTCAAGCCTCCTCTCCCACCGTGGGATCTGAATTTGGTGCTCTCGGTCCTCCAGGAACCTCCTTTTGAGAATATCAGGGATATTCCCCTCCTTGGCTTGTCTCAGAAGGTGGGTTTTTAGTGGCAATCACTTCTGTTTGATGAGTGTCTGAGTTGGCGGCCCTGTCCTGCAAGTCGCTATATTTAGTCATCCATAAGGATAAGGCGGGGTTGCATCCGCGACCTTCCTTTTTGCCAAAGGTGGTGTCGACCTTTCACCTACATGGGGACATTGTCCTCCCGTCCTTGTGTCTTCACCCATCGCATCCCAGAGAGTTTGCGCTGCACATTTTGGATGTGGTACGAGCCTTGCGGGTGTACCTGTCTGCTACTGCTTCTATTCGGAAGTCTAACTCACTGTTTGTGACTGTCTCTGGTCCAAACAGGGCCAAGCGGTTTCGTCTGCCATCATTTCTAGGGGAATCAGACAAACCGTCATTCAAGCCTATGCTCTCATGGGGCGGGCGCCTCCCTTTCCGGTTACGGCACATTCCACCAGGACAATTGGTGCTTCCTGGGCTTTCCGACATCAAGCGTCGGTTGCACAAGTGTGCAAGGTGGCGACCTGGGCGTCCGTTTATACCTTTTCTACGTTTTATAAAGTTGATGTGGCTGCATCTTCGGATGCTTCCTTCGGCCGCAGGGTGCTGCAGGCCGCTGTTTAAAGTTGCAACTCCTCCGTTGAGGATCTCTGCCTTCTTTGGAGTGAAGTTTTTGGTTTTTCCATTTATACTGCTCCCATCCCTCTTGACACTGCTTTTGGACATCCCACGTGTAAAGCGTAAAGAGACGTCGTGTCAGTCCATGGATGATAAGAGAAAATAGGATTTTTTGTTCTCACCATAAAATCCTTTTCTCTGGCATCCATGGACTGACACGGCACCCACCCTTCCTTTTAAGTTTGTACTGCTTTGTTACGAACTGAGGTCTGCTAGCTGCAGGGGGTGGGTTATGTCCGGAGGGACCGCCCCCTGGGTGGGGCTGTTCAGCTCTGGCTTTTAGAATGTATGTATAACATCTCACATTCTGCCTAGGTCTTCTCCTGCAAGCAGGGACATAACCCACGTGTAAAGTGTAAAGAGACGCCGTGTCAGTCCATGGATGCCAGAGAAAAGGATTTTACGGTGAGTACAAAAAATCCTATTATTCAATGGGCTCAACATGCCTCTCAGCAATTTCCTTGGGGTGTCTACTTTCCAAAATGGGGTCATTTGGGGGGGTTTTGTACTGCCCTGCCATTTTATCACCTCAAGAAATGAGATAGGCAGTCATAAATTAAAAGCTGTGTAAATTCCAGAAAACGTACCCTAGGTTGTAGACGCTATAACTTTTGCGCAAACCAATAAATATACGCTTATTGACATTTTTTTTACTAAAGACATGTGGCTGAATACATTTTGGCCTAAATGTATGACTAAAATTGAGCTTATTCGATTTTTCTTATAACAAAAAGAAGAAAATATAATTTTTTTTCAAAATTTTCATTCTTTTTCCGTTTATATCGCAAAAAAAAAAAAAAATCGCAGAGGCAATCAAATACCATTAAAAGAAAGCTCTATTTGTGGGAAGAAAAGGACGCAAATTTCGTTTGGGTACAACATTGCATGTCCGCACAATTTCCAGTTAAAGCAGCGCAGTGCCAAATTCTGAAAACACCTCTGGTCTTTAACCACTTAACGACCGCCCACCGCCGATTTACGTCGGCAGAATGGCACGGACAGGCAGAATCACGTAGATCTACGTGACTGCCTTTGTACAGTTGGGGGGTCCATCCGGACCCCCCTTCTGTGCCGTGAGCGGTCGTTACTTCACCGGGAGCGATCCCAGATGAGGGGGCGGCCTTTCGATTCCGGCCCCCCCCTCGCGATCGCTCCCGGCGAATGGAAATGCCTCCTCTGTCTGTTTCAGACAGAGGAGGCAGGAGGAAGTGATGTCATCTCCTGTGCGGCGCTCACATATACCGAGCGCCGTACAAGAGAAGACATCAGGTCAGTGAGCACAACACTACACTGACACCAGGACACATAGGAACACTAATCGCCCCCCCCAGGACCCCCAGACCCCCCCAGATCACCCCCCAGATCAGCCCCCAGTCACAGTGTCACTGATTGCAGTGACCATTTATTTAGTGATCACTGCAATCAGTGACATTTGTGACTGTGAAAGTGTCACTAAAGTTTAGTTTTAGGTCCAGTGTAGCCCCCTAACCCCCCCTAATAAAGGTTTAACCCCCTGATCACCCCCCAGATAACCCTTTCACCCCCTATCACCGCTGTCGCTATGCGATCATTTTTCTGATGGCTGTCTTAGCATCAGTGATGGCGATCGGTAGCCAGTAATTTTTTTTAGGTTCGCCGCAGGTTTTTATAGCGTCGGGTACCCCAATATATTATCTAATAAAGGTTCAACCCCCTTGATCGCCCCCCAGGTAACCCTTTCACCCCCTATCACCGCTGTCGCTAATCGATCGTTTTTCTGATGCTGTCTTAGCATCAGTGATGGCGATCGGTAGCCAGTAATTTTTTTTAGGTTCGCCGCAGGTTTTTATAGCGTCAGGTACCCCAATATATTATCTAATAAAGGTTAAACCCCCTTGATCGCCCCCCAGGTAACCCTTTCACCCCCTATCACCGCTGTCGCTATGCGATCATTTTTCTGATGGCTGTCTTAGCATCAGTGATGGCGATCGGTAGCCAGTAATTTTTTTTAGGTTCGCCGCAGGTTTTTATAGCGTCGGGTACCCCAATATATTATCTAATAAAGGTTTAACCCCCTTGATCGCCCCCCAGGTAACCCTTTCACCCCCTATCACCGCTGTCGCTAATCGATCGTTTTTCTGATGCTGTCTTAGCATCAGTGATGGCGATCGGTAGCCAGTAATTTTTTTTAGGTTCGCCGCAGGTTTTTATAGCGTCAGGTACCCCAATATATTATCTAATAAAGGTTAAACCCCCTTGATCGCCCCCCAGGTAACCCTTTCACCCCCTATCACCGCTGTCGCTATGCGATCATTTTTCTGATGGCTGTCTTAGCATCAGTGATGGCGATCGGTAGCCAGTAATTTTTTTTAGGTTCGCCGCAGGTTTTTATAGCGTCGGGTACCCCAATATATTATCTAATAAAGGTTTAACCCCCTTGATCGCCCCCCAGGTAACCCTTTCACCCCCTATCACCACTGTCACTAAGCGATCGTTTTTCTGATCGCTGTCTTCGTGTCGGTGATGCCAATCGGTAGCCAGTCATTTTTTTTAGGTTCGCCGCAGGTTTTTATAGCGTCAGGTACCCCCAAATATGATCTAATAAAGGTTTTAACCCCCTAATTGCCCCTAGTTAACCCTTTCACCAGTGATCACCATATAAGTGTTACGGGTGACGCTGGTTAGTTAGTTTGCTTTTTATAGTGTCAGGGCACCCGCCGTATATAACCCAATAAAGGTTTAACCCCCTGATCGCCCGGTGGGTGATATCAATTAGGTTTTAGCGTCAGAGAGGGTCTGCGTCACACCCCAGGCAGCGTCAGGTTAGTGCCAGTAACGCTAACACCCACGCGTAAAGCATACACCCCCCTTAGTGGTATAGTATCTGAACAGATCAATATCTGATCTGATCAGATCTATACCAGCGGTTTAGGGTTCCCAAAAACGCAGTGTTAGCGGGATCAGCCCAGATACCTGCTAGCACCTGCGTTTTGCCCCTCCGTCCAGCCCAGGCCACCCAAGTGCAGTATCGATCGATCACTGTCACTTACAAAACACAACACACATAACTGCAGCGTTCGCAGAGACAGGCCTGATCCCTGCGACTCCAGTGCTGTAGGAGGTGATTTCACCACCACAGTTAAAAAAAAAAAAGCATATATGCCGAAGCATGGGGGCAGCAGGGGCAGCAGGGCGGAGGAGCAATTTTGCTCCTAATGCCGCATACATACGGTCGAAATTCCGACGGAGGCTTGCCCGTGGAAACGTTTGACCATGTGTGTGCGGCATAACTTTTTTGCGGGAGGATGCCCCCATGCTTCGGCATATATAAATGGTGCATGTATGCCCATCATTAGAAGTGGGTGGATGAAGGGCGGTATTCTAATGGTGGGCATACCCACCAATCAATCTCTTTTTTCGTTCAGCCAACAGGCTGCATGAAAAAAAAAGATTACAATACATGTCCAACAAGGACCAGCAACGTACTGGTATGTTGCTGGACTTTGAATGGTTATACCAGATTGATGCCTGCGGGTTTAGGCATCATCTTGGTATCATTCTTTTCAGCCAGCGGCCGGCTTTCATGTAAAAGCAATCACAGTGGCTAATTAGCCTCTGGACTGCTTTTACAAGCAGTGGGAGGGAATGTCCCCCCCCCGGATATAAAAAGCGCCATTGGGAAATTGGGAAAGCATTTTATCACACCGATCTTGGTGTGGTCAGATGCTTTGAGGGCAGAGGAAAGATCTAGGGTCTAGAAGACCCCAGTTTTTTCAAAAAAAGAGTACCTGTCACTACCTATTGCTATCATAGGGGATATTTACATTCCCTGAGATAACAATAAAAATTATAAAAAAAAAAATATATGTAAGGAACAATTTAAAAATAAAATAAAAAAGCAAAATTAATAATAAAAAAAAAAAAAAAAAAAAAAAAAAGCACCCCTGTCCTGCCCTGCTCTTGCCCAATGGCGAACGCAAGCGTCGGTCTGGCGTCATATGTAAACAGCAATTGCACCATGCATGTGAGGTATCACCGCGAAGGTCAGATCGAGGGCAGTCATTTTAGCAGTAGACCTCCTCTGTAAATCTAACGGGGTAATCTGTAAAGGCTTTTAAAGGCTTTTAAAAATGTATGTAGTTTGTCGCCAATGCGCGTTTGTGCGAAATTTTTAAGCATGTCGTGTTTGGTATCTATGTACTCGGCCTAAGATCATCTTTATTATTTCATCAAACATTTGGGCAATATAGTGTGTTTTAGTGCATTAAAATTAAAAAAAGTGTATTTTTTCCCCAAAAAATGCGTTTGAAAAATCGCTGCGCAAATACTGTGTAGAAAAAAAAAATGCAACACCCACCATTTTAATCTGTAGGGCCTTTGCTTTAAAAATATATATAATGTTTGGGGGTTCAACATAATTTTCTTGCAAAAAAAAAATATGTTTTCATGTAAACAAAAAGTGTCAAAAAGGGCTTTGTCTGCAAGTGGTTAGAAGAGTGGATGTAAGCTTCCTAATGTTGTGTATAAAATGCCAGAACAGTTCAAAACCCCCCCAAATGACCCCATTTTGGAAAGTAGACACCCCAAGCTATATACTGAGAGGCATGTCGAGTCCATGGAATATTTTATATGTTGACACAAGTTGCGGAAAAAAGACAATTTTTTTTTTTTAATTTTTTTTTTGCACAAAGTTGTCACTAAATGATATATTGCTCAAACATGCCATGGGCATATGTGGAATTACACCCCAAAATAAATTCTGTTGCTTCTCCTGAGTACAGGGATACCACATGTGTGAGACTTTTTGGGAGCCTAGCCGCGTACGGGACCCCAAAAACAAAGCACCGCCTTCAGGCTTTCTAAGGGTGTAAATTTTTGATTTTACTTCTCACTGCCTATCACAGTTTCGGAGGCCATGGAATGCCCAGATGGCACAAAACCCCCCCAAATGACCCCATTTTGGAAAGTAGACACCCCAAGCTATTTGCTGAGAGGTATTGTGAGTATTTTGCAGATCTCGCTTTTTGTCACAAAGTTTTGAAAATTGAAAAAAAAAAAAAAAAAAAAAAAAATTTTCTTTCTTCATTTTCAAAAACAAATGAGAGCTGTAAAATACTCACCATGCCTCCTCAGCAAATAGCTTGGGGTGTCTACTTTCCAAAATGGGGTCATTTGGGGGGGTTTTGTGCTATTTTGGCATTTTATGGCCTTAGAAACTGTGATAGGTAGTGAGGAGTGAAATCAAAAATTTGTGCCTAGAAATCCTGAAGGCGGTGCTTGGTTTTCGGGGTCCCGTACGCGGCTAGGCTCCTAAAAAGTCCCACACATGTGGTATCCCTGTACTCAGGAGAAGCAGCAAAATGTATTTTGGGGTGCAATTCCACATATAACCATGGCATGTGTGAGCAATATATCATTTAGTGACAACTTTTTGTAATTTATTTTTTATTTTTATTTTTTGTCATTATTCAATCACTTGGGACAAAAAAAAAAATATTCAACGGGCTCAACAGGCCTCTCAGCAATTTCCTTGGGGTGTCTACTTTCTAAAATGGGGTCATTTGGGGGGGTTTTGTGCTATTTTGGCATTTTATGGCCTTCGAAACTGTGATAGGTAGTGAGGAATGAAATCAAAAATTTGCGCCCTTAGAAATCCTGAAGGCGGTGCTTGGTTTCCGGGGTCCCGTACGTGGCCAGGCTCCTAAAAAGTCCCACACATGTGGTATCCCCGTACTCAGGAGAAGCAGCAAAATGTATTTTGGGGTGCAATTCCACATATAACCATGGCATGTGTGAGCAATATATCATTTAGTGACAACTTTTTGTAATTTTTTTTTTTTTTTGTCATTATTCAATCACTTGGGACAAAAAAAAAAAATATTCAATGGGCTCAACATGCCTCTCAGCAATTTCCTTGGGGTGTCTACTTTCCAAAATGGGGTCATTTGGGGGGGTTTTGTACTGCCCTGCCATTTTAGCACCTCAAGAAATGAGATAGGCAGTCATAAATTTAAAGCTGTGTAAATTTCAGAAAATGTACCCTAGTTTGTAAACGCTATAACTTTTGCGCAAACCAATAAATATACGTTTATTGACATTTTTTTTACTAAAGACATGTGGCTGAATACATTTTGGCCTAAATGTCTGACTAAAATTGAGTTTATTCGATTTTTCTTATAACAAAAAGTAGAAAATATCATTTTTTTTCAAAATTTTCGGTCTTTTTCCGTTTATATCGCAAAAAATAAAAATCGCAGAGGCAATCAAATACCATTAAAAGAAAGCTCTATTTGTGGGAAGAAAAGGACGCAAATTTCATTTGGGTACAACATTGCATGTCCGCACAATTTACAGTTAAACAGCGCAGTGCCGAATCCCAAAAACAGGCCTGGTCCTAATGGCCCGAAATGGTCCGGGGCTTAAGTGGTTAAGCTGCATAATGGTCCGGGGCTTATGTGGTTAAAAGGACAGTGTAAAAATAAAAAAGAAGAAGGAAAATAACTAAGGAAAAAAAAATACAAATTTTAAGCGCCCCGTCCCTCCGAGCTCCCGGCCCGCTCCTTATCAACCAGCTATATACAGTGTTTTTAAAGAGAGAAAAACGTAAAATGCATGAAAACTGCATGCAAAATCGCATAAAAAATGAGGGTATAAAAACGCACCGAACAACGTGCCTGAAATATGCAATAAGCACAGCCCCCATAGATAAGAACCTAGACTTAAACTACTAACCCCTGAACGCTTTCCTACAAGCTACTGATCCCTGTACACTGCTCTCTACATATTAATGATCCCTGTACATTGCCCTATATACTAATGACCCATGGACAATGCTCTACATATTACTTACACTGGCCATAACTCAGAAAACAATACTTACTTTTTACTGGGGCCTTCCTAGTTACGTTCTTTAACCACTTACAGACCAGGCTATAGCCAAATGATGGCTACAGCGTCGACAGCTAGTTTTGGGAGGCTGTCATATGGGCGGCGGGCTCTGTGATCGCAGTGTCTGGAGGACACTGATGATAACAGATTGAGGTAAAGAGCCAATTAGCGGCTCTTTACCGTGTGATCAGCTGTGTCCAATCACAGCTGATCAGAGATGTAAATAGAAGGTGGTGATTGGCACTCCTTTCCTCATGCTGACAGCATGAGGATCAGAGAAGAGGGCCAATAACTGGCTTCTCTAAAAGAGACATGCACACTGATTATCAGTGTCCTGATTATCAGTGCAGGCCCAGCAGTGCCCACCAGTGCTGTTAATCAGTACCCACCAGTGCCGCCAATTAGTGCCCATCAGTGTCACCTCATCAGTGTCACCTATCAGTGTCCATCAGTGCTACCTATCAGTGCCCATCAGTGCCACCTTTAGGTACCCATCAGTACAGCCTCACCAATACCTATTAGTGGAGCCTATCGATGCCCATCAGTGCGGCCTCATTAGTGCACATCAGTGAAGGAGAAAAATTACCTGTTTCCAAACTTTTATAACAAACTATAAAAAAAGTTTTGTTTTTTCAAACTTTTTGGTCGTTATTCGTTTATTTAGCAACAAATAAAAAATAAAACAGTGCTGATTAAATACCATCAAAGAAAAGCTCTATTTGTGTGAAAAAAATTATAAAAATTTTGTTTGGGTACAGTCTTGCATGACTGCGCAACGTCATTCATAGTACGACATCGCTAAAACCTGAAAATTAGCCTGGTTAGGAAGGGGGTAAAAGTGCCCAGTAGGCAAGTGGTTAAAAAAAAAGGAGTGCTCCACCCTGGTATTCTTTGATCTTTGTTGTTTGGGTAGATTCCTTCCCCCGGTCTAGGTGTTCCATACTGGGAGGATCCTGGATTCACAAGCACAAGGAATACAATTGCTTCAATGTCTCATAGCACAGTCTAGTATAGCTTTGCAATGCTTTTGTTCAACAAGCAGTTTTTCTAGTTGACTATATACATACCATAGTCATATATTTACACCTATTACTGCTTTGAGAACCTGTGAATTGGCTCACCTGTTTCAATGACTAATAATCAATTTAAACATGATATTATGGTTGTGTAATAGCATTGCCAATTACTAGTAATAGGTTGCACCTTGCACTTTTTGGCAGTCTACCTACAAGATGCTAGGAGGTAAGCATTGCCTAGATGTAAAAACCAGGAGACTGTTGAGGAAAGATAAAGAAAAAGAGTTGTTTCATGGCTTCATAAATCGTAGATGGATGACTTTCTACCCACCATTGTTTTACAGTGTAATATGTCATGTGCAAATATAACAAACCGTCCTTTATGTCCCTCGTTATTAACTGGTTTGTTTATATATGGGCCTGATCTACATTTTTGGGTTTATCTTTTGTCTGTCTGTGCTACAACAGGACGGCCGGTCACACTGGGCAATCACACCACCAGCCTATTAGATCTGAAAAAAAAAGTCATTTAGTAATAGGCCAGGAAGGAAGCTGTCTGCTTGTCTATTTCCTCTCTTGGAAAAAAAATGTCTTTACTGTACCATAGATAAAACAATGCATTTATTCTAGGATGTTTAAAGGAGAATTAATATATATTTATACAGTATATATATTTATGCAGTGAGGGAAAAAGGTATTTGATCCCCTGCTGATTTTGTGCGTTTGCCCACTGACAAAGAAATGATCAGTCTATAATTTTAATTGTAGGTTTATTTTAACAGTGAGATACAGAAAAACAACAAAAATATCCAGAAAAACGCATTTCAAAAAATGTATACATTGATTTGCATTTTAATGAGTGAAATAAGTATTTGATCCCCTATCAATCAGCAAGATTTCTGGCTCCCAGGTGTCTTCTATACAGGTAAGAGCTAAGATTAGGAGCACTCTTGAGGCTGGGTTCACACTGATACTACACGACAGTCATAGGACTTTCATCTTACTTTGCTCTGCGACATCCATCCTACATCGGTCCTACATCCATCCGACTTGAATGAACAGGATACTACTTTGATCCGACTTTATAATAGTCTGACTTGTTCTTTGACCAATCAAAACAATCCCAGAGTGAGATAAATTCCTTTGTAATCACCATGTCGGATGTCAAAAGTCGGATGGTTAGGCTGGGTTCACACTAGTGCCACACGACAGCCGTCCTACTTTGGATCCGACTTTCCCCCGCGACATTAAGCCGACATATGTCTGACTTTCAATGAACGGGGATCCGACTTGGATCCCCGCCAATAGCAGGCACTGTGTTTGGTATGAATCTTGAGGGGGAACTCCAGGCCAAATTTTAAATAAAAAACCGGCATGGGTTCCCCTCCAGGAGCATACCAGGCCCTTGGGTCTGGTCTGGATTTGAAGGGGAACCCCTACGCCGAAAAAACGGCGTAGGGGTCCCCCCCAAAATCCAAACCAGACCCTTATCCGAGCACGCAACCTGGCAGGCCGCAGGGGAAGAGGGGGGGACGAGAGAGCGCCCCCTCCCTCCTGAACTGTACCAGGCCGCATGCCCTCAACATGGGGGGGTGGGTGCTTTGGGGCGACCTGCGGCCCCCCCACCCCAAAGCACCCTGTCCCCATGTTGATGAGGACAGGGCCTCTTCCCGACAACCCTGGCCGTTGGTTGTCGGGGTCTGCGGGCGAGGGGCTTATCGGAATCCGGGAGCCCCCTTTAATAAGGGGGCCCCCAGATCCCGGCCTCCCACCCTATGTGAATGAGTATGGGGTACATCGTACCCCTACCCATTTACCTGGTGAAAAAAAAATAGCAATAAAAACACAACACAGCTTTTTAAATTAATTTATTGCACAGCTCCGGGGGTCTCCGCGCTCTCCGGTTCTTTCTTCTGCTGGGCCTCCGCCATCTTCTTCCAGCTCTTTTGCTAGCGGGGCCCGGTCTTCTCCGTCGCCTTCTTCTTCTCCCGCTCTCCGGTTCTTTCTTCCGCCGGGCCTCCACTATCTTCTTACAGCTCTTTTGCTAGCGGAGGCCCGGTCTTCCCGTCGTCTCGTCCGGCTCTCCGTTGTCCTTCTGCCGGCCCCTCCACTATCTTCTTCCAGCTCTTTTGCTAGTGGAGGGGCCGGTCTTCCCGTCGCCGTCTTCTTCTCTCTTCTCCTCCTCGATGTTGACACGTTGCTTCCTCCCGCTCTAATGCTGACTGTTGCGGTGCGCCGATTGATATAGGCTTCTCATGAGGTCACAGTCACATGCTCCCATGACGTCACAGTCACATGCTCCGGGGCCATCCGGAGCATGTGACTGTGACGTCATGAGAAGCCTATATCAATCGGCGCGCACCGCAACAGCCAGCATTAGAGCGGGAGGAAGCAACGTGTCAACATCGAGGAGGAGAAGAGAGAAGAAGACGGCGATGGCGACGACGACGGGAAGACCGGCCCCATCACTAGCAAAAGAGCTGGAAGAAGATAGTGGAGGGGCCGGCAGAAGGACAACGGAGAGCCGGACGAGACGACGGGAAGACCGGGCCTCTGCTAGCAAAAGAGCTGTAAGAAGATAGCGGAGGCCCGGCGGAAGAAAGAACCGGAGAGCGGGAGAAGAACCGGAGAGCGGGAGAAGAAGAAGGCGACGGAGAAGACCGGGTCCCGCTAGCAAAAGAGCTGGAAGAAGATAGCGGAGGCCCGGCAGAAGAAAGAACCGGAAAGCGCGGAGACCCCCGGAGCTGTGCAATAAATTAATTAAAAAAGCTGTGTTGTGTTTTTATTGCTATTTTTTTCCACCAGGTGAATGGGTAGGGGTACGGTGTACCCCATACTCATTCACATAGGGTGGGGGGCGGGATCTGGGGGCCCCCTTATTAAAGGGGGCTCCCGGATTCCGATAAGCCCCCCGCCAGCAGACCCCGACAACCAACGGCCAGGGTTGTCGGGAAGAGGCCCTGTCCTCATCAACATGGGGACAGGGTGCTTTGGGGTGGGGGGGCCGCAGGTCGCCCCCCTGCCCCGAAGCACCCACCCCCCCATGTTGAGGGCATGCGGCCTGGTACGGTTCAGGAGGGAGGGGGGCCGCTCTCTCGCCCCCCCTCTTCCCCTGCGGCCTGCCAGGTTGCGTGCTCGGATAAGGGTCTGGTTTGGATTTTGGGGGGGACCCCCACGCCGTTTTTTCGGCGTAGGGGTTCCCCTTCAAATCCAGACCAGACCCAAGGGCCTGGTATGCCCCTGGAGGGGAACCCATGCCGTTTTTTTATTTAAAATTTGGCCTGGAGTTCCCCCTCAAGAGCAGCACAGCACAAGTCGCATGCCAAAGTCGGATCATGCAAGACTGCGGTCCGACTTTGATCCGACTTCAATGATAGTCAATGGGCTGAAGTCGGATCAAAGTCGGACCAAAGTAGTACAGGGAGCATTTTCAAAGTCGGACCGACATGTGTCGGACCAGTTAAGACGGCTCCCATAGGGAAACATTGATTTTCACACGTCATGCGACATGAGCTCCCAATGTCGGAGCGTTTGTCGGACCAGTGTGAACCCGGCCTGAGGACAAGGATCCTACTTTGATCCAACTTTAATGATATTCAATGGGCTGAAGTAGGATCAAAGTCGGACCAAAGTAGTACAGGGAGCATTTTCAAAGTCGGACCGACTTGTGTCGGACCAGTTAAGACGGCCCCCATAGAGAAACATTGATTTTCACACGTCATGCGACATTAGCTCCCAATGTCGGAGCGTTTGTCGGACCAGTGTGAACCTGGCCTAAAGGGAGTGCTCCTACTCTCAGCTTGTTACCTGTATAAAAGACACCTGTCCACAGAAGCAATTAATCAATCAGATTCCACTCTCTGGGTAAGAACCTCCTTCCCTCAGCCAGGCCATTGAAAATGGGTCGTGGATGGGTATTCGAGCATGACAATGACCCAAAACACATGACCAAGGCAACAAACGACTTAAAGCGGAGTTCCGCCAATTTTTTTTTTTTTTTAAAGTCAGCAGCTACAAATACCGCAGCTGCTGACTTTTAAAATTTGGACACTTTTTTTTTCAATACTCTTTATTACAAGTTCTTGCAAATTAATTTACATATTTTCACATTTATTTTATTCCAGTATTCTAACATATATTTCTATTATCTTATCCATGCACTCATATTCTTCCATCCTTCTCATCCTAACTTATGGTCTCTATTTACAAAAAATATATTTTCCCTCCTTTATTCACTTTGTACTATGTTTCAGGATCTTCCTATATCCGTTGTTAAATGTGATCTGTTCCATTTTACCCATATCTTATCATATTTCTGCACATTTTCCCTTTGTTCATACATTATTCTCTCAAGCGGTACAACTTGATTTTCTTGCTCTCACCCATTGACTTATAGTTGGTGGGATTGGCTGGATCAATTTTTCCACTATTTGTTTTCGTGCCAGGAATAGTACTTCTTGCAAAAATATCCTAGTGTATTTACATTCGCTTTCTTCTTTTTTAAGTACCCCAAACAGACATAGTTCTACTGTAGCCACCATTGGTTTATTTATAACTTTTCCTATTTTCCCAACCACCTGTTGGCAGAATCCCCCTATATGTCTGCAACACCACATCAAGTGGAGGAAATCCGCTCCCCCCTGCCCACATCTTGTGCAGTTTAGGGCGGCCATTCTTATCATCCTATACAGTCTGTTCAGAGCCAAATATGTCTGGTGTATTATATTTAATTGGATTATCCTATTATTCATTGCCGGGGATACCTTCAAGTGAGAAGAGCAAATTTCACCCCACCCTTGATCGCTCATTCCTGGAATAGCTGTCTGCCATCTATCCTTTACTCCCACCGGTTCCCTACTTATTTTACTCTGTAGTAAGTATGAATATATTTTAGATATCAATCCCTTTGGGCCTTGTGATCTCAGAATACCTATAAGGGGATATTTTGAGATTTTGAATTCCTTTCTTACAAACAGTTTTTGCAGTAGGTGTCTAAGCTGTAAGTACCTGTAAAACTGTTTACTATGAAGGCTATATTGTCTACACAGATTCTCATACTGTATGTTATTATTATTATTGTAAAGCTGTCCTATAGCTGTTACTTTTTTCCCGTTTCCAGTATTTACTATCTTCAAATTTTTCGAAATACTCAAATGTTGGGTTATTCCACAAAGCCGTTTCTGGCGGGGTATCCTCAAATCCCGTTTGTTTTTTTGCCTCTTTCCATACTGACCTTGCCAATTTAAGGAGTGGGATTTTTACTCCAACTCTCCTCAAGTCGTTTCTAGTCCTAATAATAGGTCTCCTACCTGCATTTTATTCAACAAATACTCCTCCACCCTCGTTTCCTGTTCCTGCGTTACCCATGTTCTTAAACGTTTTAGTTGCCCCGCTAGGTAGTAAATATATATAACTGCGATTGCCAGCCCTGCTGCTGTTTTCGGTCTATGTAACGTTTTAAATTTTAATTTACATCTCCCATATGCCCAGATAAATCTGGTCAGTTGGGAGTTACATTTTTTAAATATATATTTAGGTATCTTTACCTCTGAGTGCGACATAACATATAAACACTTTGGTAATATAATGGATTTGATCAGCTGTATTCTACCTGCCATCGATAACGGTAATTTTTTCCATATTCCCAGTTTGTTCTTCACATATTCTACCAGTGGGGTTATGTTTGCTTTCAGGGCTTCCTCTGGGTCTAGGGTAATATTTATTCCAAGATATTTGAATGTTTTAACTATTTTCAATGGGGTCTGAGGTTCCCCCCCATTCCCCGGCCCCAGTAGCATCAGTGCTGACTTCTGCCAATTTATTTTAAGCCCTGAAAATGTCCCATATGTTTCTATTATCTTCATTGCCTCCCCCAGTGATGTATGTACTTCTTCCATATATAATATAATATCATCGGGGAATATAAGCCTATATGTTCAATCTTTCCTCCCACTTTTATCCCTTTATACATTTTAGATTGTTTAAATCTATTGGCCAATGCTTCTATTGCCAGGGAGAATAGCTGGGGGGACAATGGACACCCCTGTCTAGTTCCCCTATATCATTTTATTTTAGGTGATAGGATTCCATTTATTAAAAAAAATGGAGCATGTTTTTTTATACAGAATACCCACAGATTTTCTAAATCCTACCCTGAATCCGCTTTTTTTTAACACTGACTGCAGAAAATCCCATTCTTTAGAGTCGAATGCCTTGGCCGTATCTAGCGAGGCCAAGGCACTCGACTCTGAGAAACATTCTCTCAATTGTACCATAAACTGGGTTCTCCTAATATTGTTTGTGGTAGATTTCCCCGGCATAAATCCCGCTTGATCATCTGATACTACAGATAGGATTACCTCATTGAGCCTCTTTGCCAGTATTTTTGCCAATATTTTGTAATCACTATTTAGTAATGAAATTGGTCTATACGACACACAACTATATCTGTCTTTATCTGGCTTTGGTATCAATATTACTGTTGCCTCATACATAGAGGGAGGCATTTCTCCCATAAGCGTATAGGTAGCTGATTGCGCCATTGGGAGTATCTTCTCGTTCCCAAGGGCCAGGTCTGTTCTAGTAATGCATCCTCTACCAGGTGCATGCCACGAGTATACTCTGGGCCCCCGGGTGTCTAATCCTCCAAATATCGATCCATCCTACTTCTTTTTAAAAAAATTCAAGTACCCCAGGCTTTTCCCCTCTTTTTTTTTGTGTTTTTTTCAAACCTCTCCAGCTTTGGGTTCAACCCCATGGTAAAATCTCCCATACATATAATATGGGCATCTGGGTATTCTGACATAAACAACATAGCCTCCTTCAATACTCCCATTGTAGCCAGGGGAGGATTATATATCCCCATAACAACAAATGGAAGTGAGTGCACCAGGGCGAAGACAAAAACATATCGCCCATATCGATCCATCTTAACCATGATGCACTCCCATACCACCGTTTTGTGTACTATGAGTGAAACCCCTCTAGAAAAGGTTGTGTAACATGAGTGGTATGACCACTGTATCCATGGCTTTTTTAAATAGTCAAGTCTAATTTTGACCATGTGTGTTTCTTGGATACAGATTATTTTAGCCTGTAGCTTCCTAATTTCAGTAAAAACGTGTTCCCTTTTTATTTGTGTGCCCATACCTCTCACATTCCACGTCAAAAAAGTGCATCTACTATCCATTTTTAACCCTCTTTTATTCGGGGGGGTCTGATTTCTATATCTCTTTCTGTTCTTAGTAACCATACTGATTTTCCTTCCACTCATCCATTCATTCTTCTTCTTCCATTCCAATAAATTTAGGGCATTACCAACATATCGCATCTGCTCTTATATAGGTGTAGCACTACCCCCGTAGGTGCTGCTGGTTTAAGTTTTGGGCCTGTACTCTGCCTATCAACCCCTGTAAGATTGGCTCAATTCCCCTTGGCACAACTGGATAATAATAGCAAGAATGTGATTGTGGACCCCTAGAAGGCTATAGAGGGCCACAATAATATCACAAACCATAAATATAATTAAAAATTGTTTCCTCATTGTGGTTTTCCTGCCACACAGCTGCAAAAGACAGAGTCCCACACAAGGAGTAGTTCAACCAAGAAGGAATACTTTTACTTGGTAAAGACTCAAACAGATCCCTGAGAGAGTTCACTGGCATACACATGCATAACAGTTCTAGGGTTTCACCAATAGTCTAAGAAATCCACTTTAAAGTCAGACCTAAAGAAGTGCAGGGTGGAGGAATCTCCCAATTGAATAGTATATACAGTGGGATACTTCTTCACCAAGTCCAACCCAGCTCACTAAACAGCACAAAAACAATAAGTAAATGCAAAAGTTGATTTAATATGCAGATTCAACAAGCTATCTGGCTCCCCCTGGTGGGCAGCTTTACCGGTACGTGTACTGTTGTATCAACCCAGTCAGTGAGCTGTACTGATGATTGATCCTTAAAGTCTCCAGTAATCTTCGCTAGCTTTTGTTGGTGCACTTAAGTAATTGTAATCCAAAGGAATGGTGTAGAAAGATTAAACCATTAACAAATGTGGTAAGAAGGGCAATCGGAATGCTGTTCCTTCCCAAGTGCTAACTCAATCCTGAATGTAGCATGTCTCTGCTTGCGGTATTGCAGTTACCAGAAAGCATGAGTAGATAAGTAAAGTTATGGAAGTCACCTTCCTGCGACACAGTTAGTTGTGTTAGTGGGCAGGTGCCCTCTCACCACACGAGGCCTTGCCTCGCTGGTATCCTCCGACAGGGCCCTCTTGGTTCGCAGCCTCCGGACGAGTTGTTGACGCTTTTCCTCCGCTTAGCCGGTCACAAGGCGTTGGTGGATAGGTGACTCTGGATGCTCAGGAGTGTAGAGCTGTCCCTCTCCCTGGTCCGATCAGCAGGGCTGTAGCTGGGATCCCTCCGGCAGATGATTCAGCCTCCGTCACTTTAGGCCCAGGCTTTTCTGGCCTAAGCACACTCGCTGCAGGCCTCTTGCCGCTTGCAAGATGGCGTCCCAAGAGAACGAACCCAAGCCCCGCCTCCCTTTTTAAAGGTTCTACCAGCAGGCAGTGCGTGGCGCCATGCTCCTTCGCAGCAAGTGGCGTTGTGGGCCTTGTAGTCTGTTTCTGACCCATAGCAATAGAGTCTCTGTCTCTCCGCATCACAAGGTCCATCATGCATTGTCCTTACAATAGCTGAACCCAACAACTTGCAGCAGTATGGGGAAAACGGATAATGAAAAGAGCTAAGTTCTTAAGGCACAAACTATAGTCCATAAGCTACGTGCCAAAGTAACACCTTGCTACACAGGTAATTCGTATCTTTTTCAGCCTTTCTACTCCTCAACCCCTCCCCCATCCCCTTTCCTCCAAGAGGGGCGGAGATAATCATTCAAAGGAAAAGGCAAGGGGGAAAAAAAAGGGACAAACTTACGAACCCCCCTCCCCTCCCATCTTCACCTCCCCCTCCCTCTTCACCTCCCCCTGTGTTGTTATGTTTTATTTTCCCTGTATTGTTTTCCCTATGTGCATTTGTGTATTTTGTGTATCTGTGTATCTGTGATTCGTATTTCCTCTTCTTTTCCTGTATTCCTGTGTTTGTTTTCTTGTATTACCCTTTTCCCCTGTGTTATGTTCCACTTACTGTTACTATTAACCTTACAGTGTGTTTCTACCCTCCCTTAATCGTGTTTGTGATACAAAATTCACGAAATTCGTCATTTTAAAATTTTCCCCTCTCCCACTCTTCAATAAAAAAAAAAACACAAAAACACAAGAAAAATTATTAGAGGGGGGGCTTTCCCCTCCCTTCATTTACCACACTTTAACACTCAAGCCTTGTTGCCAAACCACCCCACACAAAAAGCTGCAAAAAAAAAAGGAGAAAAAACTAAAGGGGGCTAGTAGGGTCTCTCGTAGCTCTAACTTCTGGCTAAGGACATAGGGGGGAGCCCACGCAAAAAAAAATAAAGAAAACATTTCTCCGCACTGTCCTTCCCTGTAATGTCCAAATACATTCTCCCTCCTCCCTCTCTTAATTATCAGTCTTTATCTTTATCCCGTTGGCATCATTAATTTCTTTAGCGTCTTAAGCATCCTTAGCATCTTTAGCGTCTTTATCCCAAATCAGTTTCACAGCTCCCTATTTCCCATTATTTGGGTACGGATTTAATTGTCCGAGTCCATTCTTTAGCTTGTTCCAGTGTGTTAAAGTATATAGTCTTTCCTCCTTCCTCCACTCTCAATCGAGCAGGGTACGCCATAGAATATTCTATTCCTGTCTCTCGCAAAGTTTTTTTAATCTCATAGAAGGCTGCCCGCTGCTTCTGCAGCTCTAGAGAGAAATCCGGAAATATTGACACTTTACTGTTCTCTTATTGGATCTCTCCTTTCTGTCTTGCTTTTCGTAGAATCATGTCTCTATCTCTGCAGTTCAAAAGTTGTGCCAGCAGTGGTCTTGGGGGAAGCCAAGGTTTTGATACTACTGCAGGAACCCTGTGTGCCCATTCTGCTGCAAATGCTGTTGAGACTTCCATGTTTGGGAATATATTTTTCAGCCACTTCTCAATAAAATCCCCGGGGTTAACCCCTTCCACTTTCTCCGGTAATCCTATTATTCTTAAGTTGTTGCGGCGCATGCGATTTTCGAAATCGTCAGTTCTCTGCTGCCATGTAACTATTTGCTTTTCTGCTGTTGACATCCTTTTAGGCATATGGGCTACTGTGTCCTCCACTAGGGATATCCTGTTTTCCGCTTCTGCCATCCTGTCCCTTATGCTTTGCATGTCTAGCCTGATCAGTCCTATATCTGTTTTTATCTCATCCATTTTACCTTTCAGGCCCGCGCTACATATTATGTAACTATATGTAACTTGCCATCCATGCAAGCAGCGCGGGCCTGACAGGTAAAATGGATGAGATAAAACCAGATATAGGACTGATCAGGCTAGACATGCAAAGCATAAGGGACAGAATGGCAGAAGCGGTAAACAGGATATCCCTAGTGGAGGACACAGTAGCCCATATGCCTAAAAGGATATCAACAGCAGAAAAGCAAATAGTTACATTAGTTCATCAGCTCCAGCGTCAGTTTAGCTGGCTTCTCCGTCTGTTCAGGGTCCAGTTGTGGCTGAGGCGTGCTGGGCTTCTGCGTTGGCATGGCCAATGGTCCGCCACTTCGTGTCTGCGGGGGACTTCGCACTGCCTCTGTTTTGTCCGTCCTCGCATACTCTCTAAGGCGGTCTGCGGTTGTATGCTCAGTACTCATCGTGCCGACAGGCTTCTTAGTTTTCCGGGTTGAGGGGCTTGCTTGTAGGTACTACTCAGGATGCTTGACAGAGACTCAGGCGGCACACAGAAATCCCGCTACTCACATCCGGCGGAAGTCACGCTCTTGTTGTGAAACTGTAAAAAGAAAATTGGACACTTACCTGTCCAGGGCGCCTGCAATGTCCTCACCCAAAGCCGATCTGTCCCTCGGCTCTCAGGTGGAGGCGCCACCATCTTCGGTAAGGGAATCAGAAAGTGAAGCCTTGTGGCTTCACTTCCTAGTTCCCTACTGCACATGCGCGAGTCGCACTGCACAATCCCACTGGTCCCTGCTGTCTTCTGGGACCTGTGTGTCTCCCAGAAGACAGCGGGGGGACGGAGGAGGGGCCGGACATGGTGTAGATCGCCGCGGATACTGCAGCGATCTATGCCCGGAAGTGGGAGCAATTACCTGGATTACACAGGTATCTGCTCCCACTACCTCCTGAAAGGTGCCAAATGTGACACCGGAGGGGGGGGGGATTCCGGAGTCCTGGAGTAGCCTAGCCAGTCTCCAGACCTTATTCCCATAGAAAATATGTGGAGGGAGCTGAAGGTTCGTGTTACCAAATGTCAGCCTTGAAACCTTAATAAATTGTAGAAGATCTGCAAAGAGGAGTGGGACGAAATCCCTCCTGAGATGTGTGCAAACCTGGTGGCCAACTACAAGAAACGTCTGACCTCTGTAATTGCCAACAAGGGTTTTGCCACCAAGTACTAAGTCATGTTTTGCGAAGGGGTCAAATACTTATTTCACTCAATAAAATGCAAATCAAATTATAATTTTGTTGAAATGCGTTTTCCTGGATTTGTTTGTTGGTAGTCTGTCTCTCGTTGTTAAAATAAACTTTTAGACGGATCATTTCTTTGTCAGTGAGCAAACGTACAAAATCAGCAGGGGATCAAATACTTTTTCCCTCACTGTATATATCTATACAGTGTGTGTGTTTGTGTATTGGAGTTTTTTTAAGTGGCAGAACTACCACTTTGTAATGCATGCGTGGAAATGCTGTCTTTACTTATTTGCAGGACTGTGCAGGCAAGTAGACTGTTGCTCTTCCAGCTTAGGTTTACTGCAGAGATGCACTTCTAAGTAGCCTAGTCATGTGACCAATCACTTTTAGGGATGCATGGGACCAGATCTGTGCAGTCATCCTGGGTTGGAAAAGGAATAGTTCTCTGCCTACTCTGCAAGCAACAGACTCTACAACGCACGGCACACTGTGGTGCATTGCCCTGCATGCTGCAAGACATGTGCATTGCTTTAGTGAGCTTGGTTGCTGGCACATACCACAATATAATAATGTAAATGGGTCCTGCCCAGGTGTGCATGTGGATGATTGCACACAGGTGTCAGGTGAGATTTAACACCTCTGTAATTGGATTGGTTAGTGTGCTACTGAAAAGTGGAGCCGCATTACATAAGTCTTTTTGGTACCAAAGACGACAGTCCCACCTAAGGCCATAACGCTTTCTTATTGGAACTTTGAATAGAGTAGGTAAGGGTTAGAAGTTCTTTCTCATTTTTATTGTCCCCGCTGGGAAGATTTCCCCTCACTCCTTCTCCTTGTCCCGGTCTCTTCAGTTGGGCATAGATAGACATAAAGCTAATTTTTTAAGTTGCATCCAGGCAAATATAAAGAAAATACCAGTGTATGTAGGTTAATTAAATGTATTTCTATATGCAGCTAGTGTAAGTACATGCGTTTGTGTTGGTATCAACCTCATGTAATCCCATGTAAACTAGCACACAGACTTGGGGAGGGAGGGGCAGAACTGGAAGCCAATCAGTTATTCTTAAGTGAACACATGATGACAAGGGGCATGCTACCAGGAGGACAGAGCAGAGTGAGCAGAAGATTGAACTACTGCTGCTCCTTAACCACCTGCCTACCGGGCATGAAAACCCCCTTCCTGCCCAAGCCATTTTTCAGCTTTCAGCGCTGTCACACTTTGAATGACAATTGCGCGGTCGTGTGACGTGACTCTTAAACAAAATTTGCGTCCTTTTTTTCCCACAAATAGAGATTTCTTTTGGTGGTATTTGATCACCTCTGCAGTTTTTATTTTTTACAAAAGAGAGTCCAGTTTGAAAAAAAACACAATATTTTTTACTTTTTGCTATAATAAATATCCTTTTAAAAAAATATATATATATCACCAAAAAATGTATAACAAAACAAATTTCTTCCTCAGTTTAGGCCAATACGTATTCTTCTACATAATTTTGGTAAAAAAAAAAATCACAATAAGCGCATATTGATTGGTTTGCGCAAACGTTATCGCCTCTACCAAATAGGGGATAGATTATTGGCATTTTTATTATTATTTTTTTTTATTATTAGTAATGGCGGCGATCTGCGATTTTTATTGTGACTGCGATATTGCGGCGGACAGATCGGACACTTTTGACACATTTTAGGGACCATTCACATTTATACAGCGATCCCTGCTATAAAAATGCATTGATTACTGTATAAATGTGACTGGCAGGGAAGGGGGCGAGGAAGGGGTTAAATGTGTTTCCTAGATGTGTTCTAACTGTGGGGGGAGGGGACTGACTGGGGGAGGTGACCGATGGTTGTCCCTATGTACAAGGAACACACCATCGGTCTCCTCTCCCTGACAGGACGTGGATCTGTGTGTTTACACACACAGATCCACATTCCTGCTCGGTTACTGGGCAATCGCGGGTGGCCGGCGGCCATCGCGGCTGCTGGGCACGCGCATCGGGTCCCCAGCAACGCGGCGCGCGTGCGCCCCCTAGCTGCTTTTAAAGGCAGGACGTCATATGACGTCCTGTCAGAACGAGAGAGTCTTCCGCCCGCCGTCATTTGACGGTGGGCGGTAGACAAGTGGTTAAAGCCCTAGTGTAGCTAAAAAAAAAATCAGCACAAACTGAGCAGCGGCAACAGGGGATAGAAGGGAGTGCCAACAACACCTGGGCCATGGGAGCCTATGGGTGACCTCATGGCTCCCAGAATTTCCAGTCAAGTGCTCCCTGAAACAGGGGAGCCGGTGCAGCAGGGTTTCTCATGATCAGACTGGAGCTTTTAAAACAGGTTAGGCAGGTTAGGTCATAGGAGGGGACATGTTTAGGAACAATTTGATTTAAGTCGGCCTTAGACAGTTTAAGTTCAGCCAGTTCAGCAGGGAGCGGCCGAGATTTGAACCATGTATGGGCAGGCAGAATGAACCCAAGTTGATTAATCGATCAACTTGGGTGCAACCAGCCTGTCTGAATTATTTTTTTCTAAACTTTTTATTAGGTTTTTGACACATATAAGGACAAAAAAAATACAGGGTGGGCAGCCCATCGCACGCAGGAGCAGGCTAAACCAAAAAGAGGCCAAGGTACAAAACCAAAAAACTATATATGTGAATAAAAGTGTGTTGGCTCGTGCTAAAATACGTTTTTTTGAAAGATTGATTACCCAATAAAGATCCCCGTATAGCAGTGGTCATCAACCCTGTCCTCAGGGCCCACTAATAGGCCAGGTTTGCAAGATAACTGAAATACATCACAGGTGATATCATTTGCTGATCAGTGATTGCAGTATTCTAGTCTGCATCTCCCCAAGGTAATACTTTAAACCTGGCATGTTAGTGGGCCCTGAAGACAGGGTTGATGACCACTGCCTTATAAAGCAGGATAATAGAAAATGCATATGCTTCAAATCTATTCCACCCCCAAGTCAGACCAAGCAGCAAAGAGAAATTTATCATCTAGCCATGTAGTCCATACTATTAACTACTATTTCCAAAAGGCAATAGTAGGGGCTTAGGGTTAATTTTAATTAGGCAGTCTAATTAATGTTTTCCCAGAGGCTGTCTACCAGTCCCAACAAGCAAATGCGAGAAGAGGGGGTAAGTGTAACTTGAGCTACAGAGCCAATAATGTCAACCCCTGACTTCCAATAAGTTGGAATAACCGGGTCCAGAAAATATGAAAGAAATCCCCCATTGTATGGTCACACCTCCAGCAGGCTGGAGAAAGAGATGTATTTACATTGTAAAGTCTATGGGGGTGTAAAAGGCTCTGTGCGTAATCTTGAATTGTGTCAATCTCTGATAGAAGCCAGCGGAATATCCCACATATTAGACCAATCCTCATCTAAGACATAAGACACCGATATATCAAACAGACATTTTTGTCAAAGGGAGGACAGATCTGAAAGAGCCACCATGAGGATATGTGTGTATAACATAGAAGCTGGTTTAATTAGTGAATCCATCCGCAATAAAGCTTCAAGGTCCGAGCAGGCCAACTGTAGAGAACAAGTAAAAAACTGGGCATTGAAGGCGTGACCAACCTGCAGGTGTCTAAAAATATAATGGGAAGGTATATTATAATCAGAGCAGAAAGGGTTTCAACTCTCCACTTGCCGTTATTTTGAAGAGGGATTTAGCCCTGTATTTGGCCCAGGCGGCAGGTCTGGTGATCTGATAATGCAAAGAAATGATGAGTCGGGTTGTTTCAAAGTGGAGTATGAGGGGAGACTGAAGATCAAACATGAGTTTCTAGATAGAGACCCACATTCAAGTTTTTTTAAAGTAGTTAACATAGAAGGAGTGAATAGATAGGGAGCTTTGGGGCCACGAAGACCCAGCATCTGGAAGGCTTCTAGAGAACCGAAAATAACAGCCTCCAACATTGTACAGGAGTTGGAAACATCCGGTTGGAGCCACCAGTAGGTAGTCACCAGTTGAGTGGCAAGGTAATATTTGTAGATATCCGCGAGCACTAAGATTGGTCTCATTAGATTGGAAAACCTATAGCATGGAGTCTGCAGACCCCAAAGAAGGGAGGAGCACAATTGGTTCAGTTGGGTAAAAAAAGATTTGGGACTCCATTGTGGGGAGTGACGAAACAAGTAGGTAAATTTGGGAAGAATTTTCATCTTAATTAAATGAACATGCCCTAGCAGGGACAGCGGCAAGTTGCTCCACGCCTTCAATCTGGCCTTGTAAAAGAGATAACAAATTACACATAATTTGTTACCTTACGAAAACTGTTACACCCAGGTATCTAAATGAGTCACTCACTGCAACGGAAGATCAGGTCGAGCTCCCAAGCAAAGGGATCAATAGGAAACAAAACAGACTTGTGCCAATTGACACGTAGATGTATTGAGGATGCTCAGGGCACCCAACAGGGAAGGACCAGCATCATGCAAAATTAATTAAAAAGTCATCGGCATACAGGACGACCTGCTCTTCCACTCATCTCACCCAAAGCCTGTGAACCTGAGAAGATACACAGAGGGCCTCAGCTATGTGCTTGATGGCCAGGGCAAAGAGGGTCAGAGAGAGAAGGCAATCCTGCCTGGCGCCCCAAAATAAAGAAAATGAAGCTGACAAACAGTAGGGGGCTATTTTTCTAACCGCCGCAGTAAGCAGAGAGTCAAGAACACGCAACCATTGTATGAAGGTGAGTGCAAGCCCCATCCTGCACAGTACCTGCCAAAGAAATGGGCATTCGACTGTGTCGAAGGCTTTGTTGATGTCGAAAGAGGCAACAACTCTGGTACCAGCGTGGAGATGCTGTGCATGGATGTTGGTAAAAAGCCTACGCACATTATTACCCATGAATTGTCTAGGCATGAAATCAATTTGATCAGTATCAATCAGAGAGCGTGTGACCCAGCTAAGTCTGGTGTTGAGCAACTTCGTTAGGATCTTAAGCGTAAGTAAGTGGATTTATATTACTACATCTACTCCGCCTACCCTTAATCACAGTAGTCTATTATGTCATATTCCAATGTTCTACTGCTGTTATTTTCAGATAAACCGTATCATTACAAAGGTCCCCAGTTTGTTTTTCTGCTCTGTCGCCTTAGAACTAGTCTATCCAACTTCTGGGTGCTTGGATAATGAGGTGGGTGGCGCCTTATTCAGTCTAACAAACTTACTTTGGTACACACACTTATAGGTTTGTATACTTATACATACTCTTAATAATATAAACAATATTTCATATTTATTGTTAGATCTTCTTTTCTCTGACCCTTTGGTGTGGGTTCTCCTGAGAGTTGGGCTTTCCTGCCCTGCCCCCCCCCCCCTTTTGGTCGTCAGTGGGGTGGCCGCTCTTATCTCCAATCTCCCAGGACGGTTCAGAGCCAGCAGAGCCAGTATTTCCCTGTTTTTAGATCTTGATGTGACTTAACAAGATACCCGCTTGTACATTGGCTTCATTCAATGATTGGTTGTCTATGAATACAGTTGTGCTCATAAGTTTACATACCCTGGCAGAATTTATGATTTCCTGGCCATTTTTCTGGAGAATATGAATGATAACACAAAAACTACCCAAATCCCCCTGATCAAAAGTTTACATACCCTGGTGATTTTGGCCTGATAACATGCACAAAGGTTGACTCAAAAGGGTTTGAATGGCTATTAAAGGTAACCATCCTCACCTGTAATCTGTTTGCTTGTAATTAGTGTGTGTGTATAAATGGTCAATACGTTTCTGGACTCCTGACATACCCTTGCATCTTTCATCCAGTGCTGCGCTGAAGTTTCTGGATTCTGAGTCATGGGGAAAGCAAAAGAAAATTTCAGCCACAACTGCCAGGAAAATTGTTTGGGATGCAAAGAAAAATCCACATATAACTTAAGGTGAAATACAGGACTCTCTGAAAACATGTAGTGTGGCTGTTTCAAGATGCACAATAAGGAGGCATTTGAAGAAAGATGGGCTGCATGGTCGAGTCGCCAGAAGAAAGCCATTACTACGCAAATGCCACAAAGTATCCCGCTTGCAATACGCCAAACAGCACAGAGACAAGCCTCAAACCTTCTGTCACAAGGCCATTTGGAGTGATTAGATCAAAATTGAGCTTTTTGGCCACAACCATAAACGCTTCATTTGGAGAGGAGTCAACAAGGCCTATGATGGGCGGGGCCCATCCATCCCCGACATCAGTGCTTAGATTTGACAGCTCCACTCTCACTGCAGCTGCACGCCCCGATACCGATATGCGGGGGAACCTTCATCCAGTACATAGCAAACTGCCTGTATACACTGTAACTGCTGGCTAGGGAGGAAGGTGGCGGGACCCATTGCACGGTTCCAGTGCATGCTGCAGAGTATCGCTGCTGGAGGGGGTGCATGGCGAGTGGATTGCATGTGCAGGGGGATAACAGTGAACCTGTTGAACATCCTGCCTGGGTGTCCTCTTCTCTCCCGTGTAACTTCTCCTTCCCCCACCCCTGCTTTCATCCTTACAATAAGCAGGTAGAAGACAGAATGTCCAAGCAGAAGGCAGGAGCTGTCAAACTTTTCAAGTTAAAAAGCCAGTGATTTGTTGCTAGGGGCGGTCCTAGCAACCAATCGTCAGTCTGTTACATGGAAAGTTGAACAGCTCCCGCCTTCTGCTTGGACATGCCGCATCCTCTGTCTTCTCCCTGCTGTGTAAGGAAAGGGAGGGGGCACTGACATAAAGGGAACTGTGTTTGTTGCAAAGAAAGAAGATGGCTGTAAAGGGGACAGGGATACCAGAAAGGAGGGGACTGTGAAAGGAAGTAGGTGTCAGGGGGGATCAGTTTGGGTGTCAGGGGGATCAGTGTGGGTTTCAGGGGGGATCAGTGTGAGTGTTAGGGGGATCGGTGTGGGTGTCAGGGGGGGTCAGTGTGGGTGTCAGGGGGGATCAGTGTGGGTTTCAAGGGGGAATCAGTGTGGGTGTCAGGGGGGGAACAGTGTGGGTGTCAGGGGGGTTCAGTGTAGGTGTCAGGGGGGATCAGTGTGGGTGTCTGGGGGGGTCAGTGTAGGTGTCAGGGGGGATCAGTGTAGGTGTCAGGGGGGATCAGTGTAGGTGTCAGGGGGGGGATCAGTGTGGGTGTCAGGGGGGATCAGTGTGGGTGTCAGGGGGGGATCAGTGTAGGTGTCAGGGGGGATCAGTATGGGTGTCAGGGGGGATCAGTGTGGGTGTCAGGGGGGATCAGTGTGGGTGTCAGGGGGATCAGTGTGGGTGTCAGGGGGATCAGTGTGGGTGTCAGGGGGGATCAGTGTGGGTGTCAGGGGGGATCAGTGTAGGTGTCAGGGGGATCAGTGTGGGTGTCAGGGGGGGGATCAGTATGGGTGTCAGGGGGGATCAGTGTAGGTGTCAGGGGGATCAGTGTGGGTTTCAGGGGGGATCAGTGTGAGTGTTAGGGGGATCGGTGTTGGTGTCAGGGGGGGATCAGCGTGGGTGTCAGGGGAGATCAGTGTAGGTGTCAGGGGGGCCAATGTAGGTGTCAGGGGGGTCAGTGTAGGGGTCTGGTAGGTCAGTTTAGTGGTCAGCAAGGATGGGCACTGGTGAGCCAGAAAGCAAACAGCAAGTGAGCCTAATACTGCCCCCCCTTCCGCTTTAAGTACCTGTGACCCCCTGACATGCCACATTTGGCATGTAATTTTTCTTTTTTGGGGGGGGGAGCGGGTACTTCGTTTTCACAGGTAACCAGCTCCTACTTCCTCTCCTGGGGCCGCGGCACTGAGCGGAAGTTTTATCTCTATCCCTGCAATCTTCTGGGACATGTCACAGGTCCAAGAAGATTGCCCGGCCATTCACAATGCGCATTGCCCACACTTGCAATGCCGGCGCCGCAGAGACAAGGGGGAGAGAAGCAAGGCTTCGGCTGGCCGCATCGCTGTACCATGTATATATTTACAATATATCTAAATGAAAAATTGTTTTTAAACAACATTTTAGGTCCTTATTAACCCTACGTTCACATTGGAATGTGGTGCGGGAAACTCGTGTTCAAAATGCACTGGGTGTGTGGTCTGCTGTGGGTGTCAATATAAACCTAACAACACTCCAAACACAGATTGCAAATGCAGTGCATTTGCCTGCAACGGATAGCATGGCACCACAGTACCTTATGCCGCGTACACACAACCGTTTTTCATGACGAGAAAAATGCCATTTTTAAAAATGGTCGTGAAAAACGGTGGTGTGTAGGCTCCAGAGCATTTTTCTCGACGAGAAAAATGCCCGATAAAAAATTAGAACCTGCTCTATTTTTTCTCGTCGTTTTTCACGTCGTTCTTTTTAACCTCATGAAAAACGGTTGTGTGTATGCTTTTACGAGGGGAAAAAAAATGCGCATGCTCACAATCAAGTATGAGACGGGATCGCTCGTTCTGGTAAAACTAGCGTTCATAATGTAGATAGCACATTTGTCACACTGTAACGGACTGAAAAGCACGAATCGTCTCTCAAACTTTATTAACGCGAGGATCAGCAAAAGCGTCCCAAAGGGTGGCGCCATTCGAATGGAACTTCCCCTTTATAGTGCCGTCGTAGGTGTTGTACGTCACCGCGCTTTGCGCAAGCATTTTTTTTCACGAACGTGTGTATGCAAGGCAGGCTTGAGAGGAAACACAAAAAATCACATTGAGAAAAACTTAGTTTTTTTCCATGACATGAATAACGGTCGTGTGTACACGGCATTACTATCCAGTGCAGTGCGTCTTTAAAATGTAGTGCATGCACTACTTTTGGTGAGATCCAGCACGATTTTAGCCCATTTTAATGAGTCACACAGGAATTGCAGAAGTACGCAATTAATCCTTTATTCTCTTCTATCCCTAGATGTTGTATTTTTCTTTTTTAATTTGTGTTGGTTCATGTTTCAACCGCCACATAAAAAAAAAAACTGCTTTGTATTAAAAACATGACTGTATTGCCTTTTATAAATAGGAGAGGCCACGGAATAAAATCTGTAGTTAAAGTGGTCCTAAAGCCTTAAGGTTTTTCACCTTAATGCCTTCTGTGCATTAAGGTGAAAAACCTTCTGTGCTGTAGCCCCCCCCCTGACCCCCCTTTTTCTTACCTGATCCGGGTGGATCCAGTGATGTGCATGAGCACAGGGTCTCCAGTCACTGTCTCTCTCCTCATTGGACAGATTGATAGCAGCGGAGGCCATTGGCTCCCTCTACTGTCAATTAAATCCTGTGACATGGGAGCGGGGGGGGGCAGGGGCGAGTCCCGCTGTCTGTGTCAATAGAAACAACAGTGGGGCTCGGGAGCGAGCAGACACGGTGCCCCATGAAAAGTGGAGGGGAGGGGTCTGGAGCGCCGGCGGGGGACCCCAGAAGAAGAAGAGGGTCGGGACTGCTGTGTGGAAAAGCATTGCACAGAGCAGGCAAGTATAACATGTTTGTTATTTTATTACAACAAACAAAAGCTTTAGAACCACTTTAACCCTAATTCGTTTTTTTTTACCCCAAAACCTGTTAAAATCTTAGCTAACCCAACACAAATTATTTAAATCCTTTTTGTTCCCTTCACTTTTTTTTCTGTTTGTAAATTTGTGTTTGCATTTCTAATGCTGTTTAATAGCTCAGGGGAGAACTTTAGTGTGCTCTCGTTGGGTGTAGGTCAGTTTTCTAAACTTGAACACAGACAGCAATAAAAACCCTGTATGCAGTTCTAACCCCGCTCCGAGGATAGTGTCATTGTGCCTGTTGATCCTAGTGTATGAGAAGGATTAGGCATCAGTAGTTCCTTCAGAGTGTCTCAACAACTCCAAATTCAGGTATCAATAGAAACAAGTGTCCAAATGTCTATTGTTCATGGAGTATTTGATTCAAGTTACCTGCCTATCATTATGTAATAAAAACAAAAAACAGTAAATAGGAACCAACTTAAGGTGGGTGATAGCATGAAACCCTGGCTCACAGGGTTCAAGAGGGAACTGAATTATTTGTGGGTAAAGTAGTAAACATCTTGAATGAAATAGTCAGCTTTTGAAAGGAAGAAACTATTAGGCTTGTGCAATTCGTTTCGTAACGAATCGAAATTCGTCCGAATTTAGCAACTTTCGGACATTTGGAAGCATTCGAATTTCCGAACAAAGCAATTACGAATAAAACCGAATCCGAAATAAATTATATCGCAAATAGCGAATGCCCGAATGTCTTCAGCATAATTCGTTATGAAAAAAGTTACGAATGTACGAATCCATTCGAAGCACAATAACACTCTGCTCTGCTCTCTGCTTCTCCCTCACCATGCTGAACTCCCTCTCAAAATGGTGTACAGGGGCGGAGGCTATAGCCGCATGTAAAAAACGAAAGTAAAATACGAGATTTCGAATCGTTACAAATAACCGCTATGTATTTAGAAAAGTACAAATCCATTTGAAGCACATTAGGCATAATAGGCAGCGTCGTTGTGAGAGAGACACGGAAAATTACGAATCAACGAACCCAAAAAAAGTTACGAAAGTAGGAGTTGTGTCCAGAAACAACGAAAAACAATGTACTCTACAATGTACTCTACCGAAAGTACGAATTAGTCCGAACACGAAAAATCCCGTCTAGCAAAATTACGAACGATTACGAATCAACAGGACCGAAAAGAAACAAAACAAAACTAAACAAATGTTTCCGTTGTGCACAAGTCTAGAAACTATGTACATAATTATGGACTAATATTGTGAGAACTTCAAGTAAAAGTTTGTGTAATTTGTATAAATATGAACATTTTGGAAAAATAAACTTGGCTGTCACTTTTCCAGCAAAAGTTTTTTGTGATGTGGTTTGTGCTGAATTCTTCTTTGTTGGGTCTTTCATTAACATTTCACATTTGATCAGACTCACAGTTATATATTATGACCACACAAGGATTTGGTCTTGACCCCATCACTGTGGCCGGTGTCTGTTGTGTTACTCTGTCCCATTCATCCTGTGTGTGTTTCCCATTATGTCATCTGCATTCATGTAGTAGTCTTCCTCTGTGTGGGATCGCTGTTTGATCTTCCCACTGTGATGGAAGTATAGAGAGGAAGACAAGTAGGATAGCCTGTTCTTAGCTTGGATCATTTTTTTTCTTTTTGGAATCTTGATTCAGTTTTGTGGTCACAGTCTTTCTTTGGATCACAGGGACATATACTGTATAAAAATGAACCTTCTAGTAAAATGCAAGATCCACTCAAATTGTCTCTCCCCCTTTACAAGTCACCTGCTAGTTGTAGCAATAAAATGTACCTGTAAAATAAAACATTAGACAACTTGCTAAAAAATTAAACGTTAGAATTATAATTAATTTATTCCAGTTTTCTGCATCACTGGGCTTGACACCACCACCTCCTTCCGAGAAGATTCCTGGGTAATGCTAAGCAGATAAAATCTCAAGAAATGACACTCTCATCCATTGCAAGAGCATTTTCTCATGAGATTTTGGCTGCTCTGTATTCTCCAAGATCTCTGCAGCAGGAGGAGAGTGACATCATACTCGACTAAGTGCCAGGTGCAGAAAAGGGTAATTATAAACCACAACTTTTTCTTTACAGATAGATGCTACACCTATCAATCTTATGTGGTTTGTTAAGGAGACGTGGGCCCAGGCAGTGAAAATAGAACTTTAATTTTACTATAAGGTCCACTTTAAAGGATATCTATGGTCAAAGCATGCACTATCATTTTTCAACATCAGTACCTAAGGGGGTCATTCAGGCGAAACGCGTACGTATAGGGAGGGTTTCCAGTGCTGTCATTGTGCTTGGATGCTTTTAAGCTATAGGAGTGCCTGTGTTGTCGCTGCATCCTTGTGAGTTTGTAGCGTTTTTATGGGATTTATGACATGCTGATGCTATTTCTGCCAATGTGTGTGTAGGCTTTTGTTTTTTTATAAAAAGTTTTTAAGCGGTACTTCACTATTAACATTTTTTTCTATGCATATGGGATTTCCACCTTGTGATCCAGATTCATATATGAGGACAACAGTACCTAGAGGATTATTTAATATAAAAAGTGCTTTTAGACCTTCCATTAATCTCTAATCGCGCGTACCCACGACCGTTTTTAATGTCATTGAAAAAAACGAAGTTTTTCTCGACGTGATTCTTCTCAAGCCTGCCTTGCCTACACACTATCGTTGAAAAAAATGCTCGAGTAAAGCGCAGTGACATACAACACGTACCCCGGCACTATAAAGGGGAAGTTCCATTCGGATGGCGCCCCCCTTCATGTTAGTAAAGTTTGTTGAGAGACGATTCGCGCTTTTCAGCCTCGTGCTCTTTAGTCCGTTACAGCGTGACGAATGTGCTATCTCCATTACGAACGCTAGTTTTACCAGAACGAGCGCTCCCGTCTCATACTTGATTCTGAGCATGCGCATTTTTTTTCATGTCGTTAAAGCCTACACACGGCCGTTTTTCATGACGAGAAAAACGACGAGGTGAAAACGACGAGAAAAATTCGAGCATGTTCCAATTTTTTCATGCCCATTTTTCACGTTGTGAAAAATGCTCTGAAGCCCCACATGATCATTTTTAATGACCATTTTAAAAAATTGCATTTTTCTCATCATTAAAAACGGTCGTGTGTACGCGGCATTAGGTTGATTGTGATGGTGAGCTGCTCTCCTGTGGGATTACGGGATGTTCTTGATTTCCACTTTATCAAAACAATGATGGCGGAAAGATCTTCATTTGTTATTTGGGTATTTAGTCATGGACTTATAAATGTTTATGGACTATATTTTTGATGAATGTTTTTTTATATTTTTTGGTATGATATTCAAATGTTTCTATCTGCAGGCTTTTACAGTGCCTTGCAAAAGTATTCACCCCCCTTGGCATTTTTTGTATTTTGTTGCCTCACAACCTGGAATTAACATGGAAAGTTTGAGGATTTGCATCATTTAATTTACAGAACATGCCCACTTTGAAGATTTTTTTTTTTTTTTTATTGTGAAGCAAACAACAAATAGGAAAAAGTCAATGTGCATAACTATTCAACCCCCTAAAGTCAATACTTTGTGGAGCCACCTTTTGCAGCTATTACAGCTCCAAGTCGCTTTGGATAAGTCTCTATGAGCTCACCACATCTTACCACTGGGATTTTTGCCAATTCCTCCTTGCAAAACTGCTCCAGTTCCTTCAAGTTGGATGGTTTGCGCTTGTGAACAGCAATCTTTAAGTCTGACCGCAGATTTTCTATTGGATTGAGGTCTGGGCTTTGACTAGGCCATTCCAACACATTTACATGTTTCCTCTTAAACCACTCAAGTGTTGCTTTAGCAGTGTGTTTGAGGTCATTGTCCTGCTGGAAGGTGAACCTCTGTCCTAGCCTCAAATCACACACAGAGTGATACAGGTTTTGGTGAAGAATATCCCTGTATTTAGCACCATCCATATTTCCCTCAACTCTGACCAGTTTCCCAGTCCAGACTGCTGAAAAACATCCCCACAGCATGATGCTGTCACCACCATGTTTCACTGTGGGGATGGTGTTCTTTTGGTGATGTGATGTGTTGGGTTTGCGCCAGACATAGCGTTTTCTTTGATGGTCAAAAAGTACAATTTTAGTCTCATCAGACCAGAGCACCTTCCTCCATACATTTTGGAAATCTCCCACATGCCTTTTTGCAAACTCAAAACGTGCCATTTTGTTTTTTCCTGAAAGTAATGTCTTTCTTCTGGCCACTCTGCCATGAAGCCCAACTCTAGGGTGCATACGGCTTATTGTCGTCCTATGTACAGATACTCCAGTCTCTGCTGTGGAAATCTGCAGCTCCTCCAGGGTTACCTTAGGTCTCTGTGCTGCCTCTCTGATTAATGCCCTCCTTGTCCGGTCTGTGAGTTTTGGTGCGCGGCCGTCTCTTGGCAGGTTTGCTGTTGTGCCATGTTCTTTCCATTTGGTTATGATAGATTTGATGGTGCTAATAGGTATCATCAAATATTTGGATATTTTTTTTATAACCTAACCCTGACTTTTACTTCTCAACAACATTGTCCCTTACTTGTTTGGCAGTGTTTGGTTAGTGGTGCCTCTTGCTTAGGTGTTTCAGCCTCTGGGGCCTTTCAAAAACTTAGATTGCACCCAGGTGGACATCATTTCACTAATTATGTGACTTCTGAAGGTAACTGGTTGCACCAGAGCTTTTTATGGGCTTCATAACAAAGGGGGTGAATACATACGCACATGCCAATTATCAGTTTTTTATTTATGAAAAATAATTTTATGTATATATGTTTCTAAATTTACTTCACCAACTTAGACTATTGTGTTCTGATCCATCACATATAAATCAGATTAAAAAAACATTGAACTAAAGGCTGTAATGTAACAAAATAGGTAAAAAGCCAAGGGGGTGGGGTGTGGGGGGGGTGAATACTTTTGCAAGGCACTGTAGGTAGGCACTCCTTTGCTATTGATTTGAGCATACACTTTAATATTCCAACATCAGTATTGTAATAACAATACAAACAATAGTTATATTTGACAATCCAATATAAGCTTACTTAAAATGTTTTCTTTCATATTGTGAGTGCTGCCTTTCTGCTGTCATCTTTTTTACAGCTTCCTGGAATCCCTGCATGCTTTGCAGCTTCTACTCTGCTGTTTATTTTCAGTTTCTAAGTACTATATATCCCATGGTACCTTGCTGCCTGCAAGTAGTGATTCCTGTACTGACTCCGCCTCCTGAAACTCCTCCTTTTGACACCTCTGTAGTTCAGAAGGCAGGCTTTGTACAATGTGTGACACAGCAGTGCCTACTCATAGTAATAATAATTTAGAGCTACTCTCGTAGAAGCTGATTGGTTTCTTGGGTCCTCTGTTCTCTTCCTCGATTCTTGAAGCCGCTTGGTCCCCATACCTGGTTATGAGTTACTCGCACCTGTGTGGCTTAAAGTGTAAATCCACTTTTGTTGAGAAAAAAAAACATTCCCCTCTGGGTGATCGATGTACATTACAAGGATTTTAACAAACTTTCATTCCTACCTTTTGTTATTCTGAAGAAATCCATATGGGTTTGTCTATATCCATGTGGGGAAAGGGAGTCTGAGGGGAGTGGTTTCATAAATATCAATCAGCTAAGCACCTGCAGGGTGCTAATGAGGAAAGCTTCTGGGTCTGCATCCCTTTAGACGTTATTTCCTAGTGGGAGTATCTCACCAAAAATGAAATTTTTGTTGCAGGGGATGCCTGAAATCTGATTTGTATCTTAGAACAGACTTCTGGGAAAACTGGTGTTTTTATGTTTCTCATAGGGCGTTCTGTACACATTATGTGTACAGAACACCTTCAGGTAGCCATATTGCATTGCATTTTCAGAAAATTACAGAGCTGCAGATTGAAAAGGGAAGGTTATTTTTAATAACATTCAATTACAATATGACTTGTGTCGCAATTGTATACACTATATTATTTTTTCTTTATTTGCTATTTTTTTACCCACTAAAGTGGAGTTACCCTTTAAGCGGTAATAATCTACCACTCCATGACGGTACACAGAAAATAGACCACAAGCAACTTGAGAAGTATTATTGTGAATGTATTTTTGAGGGGAAAGCAAATGCAATGCATAAAACGAATAAAAAGAACAACAGAATACATTAGATTAACTAACTGGCAGGTTAACCTCACCTACTGCCATTAATTCACTCCTCAACAAGGCTAAGCCCCATTACACTAGTCCACAAAGTATCAGCAAGAATAGCATCAACCGTGAAAGCATGAATGGCATAAAAGAAACTTCCTTGTAATTCTTAGCAATAGCTACTCAAACAATGCTTTTGGGTGAACTCTACACACACAGTCCCAATGGCGAGTGGATGTATGCATTACTGGCAAAGGGGTACCCCTGGTAGCGTACCTGGTGCCTTATTGTGAAGGTTAGCTAACTGTCGTTGTTGTCCTTCTTTAAGGTGGGGCACATGTAGCTGTCTCTTTAAAGCGTAGTTCCACCCAAAAGTGGAACTTCCACTCATTTGTCTCCTCCCCCCTCCAGTTCCACATTTGGCACCTTTCGGGGGGAGGGGGGAGCGGATACCTGTCTTTGACAGGTAGCCTGTCCCAACTTCCGGGAGACCGGGCGAATTATGTTAGTGGCTCGGCTCTGTCCTCCTCCCTCCTCCTTCCCCTGCCGCTGGGCCAGTAGGAAAGCACAGTGGTGCCTCACACATGCACAGTAGGGACCCAGCATGAAGACAGGGGGTTCTTGCTTTGTCCACAAGAGCCTGAAGACTGAGCCGCTGAAGGATCACTTGCTGTGCCTACACCAGATTTGAGAGACCCGCTGCCATGAGTGCCTATACCAGAGCTCACAGACTGAGCCATGTGGAGGACTGAACCCACAGAAAGACTAAGCCTTGTGGGACTGACTTCAGAGGACTGCAGACCGTCAGATGCCTGAGTACCAGGAGGGGTGAGATGAACATCCGTGCCTCAATACTGACACAGTTATTCCAGGAGAGACTTCCCCTTGTTTAGCATCCCACCAGCCATCTGCTGCAAATTGACAGTCACATGTGTACTAGCTACAGAAGGGCCCTAACAAAAGCTGGCCAGCACTGACAGTTAGGTGCCATTACTTGGCCGTTACTTCCAGGGGTATCTCTTATCAGGAACGCATACACCCACCCTTTATTGGACTTGTATGCATACAAGGGCCTTTTTTTTCCTGAGTTATTTGATTCTGTTAGTAAAACTCTAGTTGCACTAGTTAACCACTTCAGCCTCGGAAGGATTTACCCCCTTCCTGACCAAGCCCTTTTTTGTGATCGGGCACTGTGCCGATTTAACTGACAATTGCGTGGTCGTGCGATGTTGTACCCAAACAAAATTTATGTCCTTTTTTTCCCACCAATAGAGCTTTCTTTTGGTGGTATTTGATCACCACTGCAGTTTTTATTTTTTGCGCTATAAACAAAAAAAAGCGTAAATTTTGAAAAAAAAGCAATATTTTTTACATTTTGCTATAATAAATATCACCAAAAAATATATAACAAAACAAATTTCTTCCTCAGTTTAGGCCAATACGTATTCTTCTACATAATTTTGGTAAAAAATAAATAAAAAAATAAGCGTATATTGATTGGTTTGCGCAAACGTTATCGCCTCTACCAAATAGGGGATAGATTAATGGCATTTTTATTATTATTATTTTTTTATTATTAGTAATGGCGGCGATCTGCGATTTTTATCGTGATTGCGGCGGACAGATCGGACACTTTTGACACTATTTTGGGACCATTGGCCTTTATATAGCAATCAGTGCTATAAAAATGCACTGATTACTGTGTAAATGTCACTGGCAGAGAAGGGGTTAACACAAGGGGCGATCAAGGGGTTAACTGTGTTCCCTCACTGAGTTCTACCTGTAGGGGTGATGGGCTCACTAGAACATGACAAAGATCACTGCTCCTAATCACTTTTTTAAAGTTTTTTTATTTTTCATCACATAGGTAATCCTCTATTTGATTTTTTTGGTGACAGATTCTCTTTAATGAGACTTCAGGGGTCTAAAAGACACAAAGACTTGTGTGTGTAAAACTCACAGCTGCCACTGGCGTATGGCATACAGCAGTGGTGGTGTTAGAGAATTAAGGCTGCTGGATTGGCATGTCAGCCAGACAAATAGAATTTAGATAGAGTGATGCCATATTTCTTTAAGCACATGTTCTTTGATACACCAAGCTGTTCTTTAAATATATCAATTAAACATGTTAGTTCAGCTGCTAAAACATTTGTAACCATTTTATTAGCTTCCTGTTTTTTTCTTCACATACTTTTCATATTTCTGAAATTTCACATAGTCTGTCAGATGGCATTCATTTGGGGGACAGTATATGTGGATTTCATTACAGAAACTTCACTTAATTTTTTTTTTCATATTTATCAGACAAATAAGAATTATGGGAAAAAAAAAAACAACAGAGCATGTAAACAGGTTGAAAAATAGAAACGCAAAGGTTAGTAGCATGCTTCCTTGGGGATCCAATGAACTTTACCAATGAATTAGCTATCCAGCATAATTATATGAACATCCGATGGAATTTTTCATCGGAATTCCATTCAAGCTGTCTTGCATACACACTGTCAGACTAAATTCCGACCGTCCGAAACGCGGTGACATAAAACACTCTGACGAGCCGAGAAAAATTAAGTTCAATTCTTCTGAGCATGCGTCGACTTGATTCTGAGCATGCGTGGGTTTTTTCTCCGTCGGAGTTCCACACAGACGATAGGAATTTCCTATCGCTTTTTTTTTCCATCGGAAAAATGTAAAACATGTTCTATTTCTAAACACCGATGGAAAAAAGTCAGATGGGGCCCACACACGATCGGAATTTCCGATGAAACAAGTCTATCGGACTTTTTTCATCGGAAATTCCGATCGTGTGTACAAGGCATTACTGAATTACCACTCACAATTTAAATGTGAAATGTGTGTTTCATTTTTGTGAACATTCCAGAACCTTCTTACATTGTTTTAGATCTCTACTGCTACATAGTCAATGCAGAAAACTTACTGATAGGAATTCTTAATGAATTAGTCACTCGGCATGAAGTATAAGATGAGAATGTCTAGACATCAACTTGGATGCTGTGGTGGCCCTTGATATATTATCTTCCTCTATTCTTGCACTGTGTATACAGCAGGTTTTTACAGACAACAATAATTATGACCATAAGGAGGAGAATTACAGCAGCATTCTGAAATAAATAAAATGCTTTCTATGTAAGCCACACATCTGTTAAGGTTTTGTAAGAAGTTGCAACATCTTACTATGTTGACTATTGGTTACTCCTGCAAGAATTTACTTCATCACTCGTAGAAAACTATAAGAAACTCAGGCTTCCTACGTCAGCTGACATTCCTCAGTCAACAAAAATAGTTTCTTTGCTAGTGTCTCCCTTTTCTACCTGGTTCTGCATTGTACTGCACCTCAGACAATCTTAACCTTGCCTTCGTGATTACTAAGTCCAAAGTATCAATTCTTTTTAAGCATGGGGATATTGACCAAACAACAATGTGCAGCGGCAGTGCAGTGCCTTTGAGCTCCTGATCTCCAATTCCTGTTGCAGTTTTTGCTTAAAGGGGTTGTAAAGGTTTGTGTTTTTTCACCTTAATGCATCCTATGCATTAAGGTGAAAAAACACCTGGCAATCAAAAAAACACCTGGCAATCACGCCCCCCCCCCCCGTTTTACTTACCTAAGCCAGTTCACCTGCTCTGCGCTTCCACGGCGTCCTCTTCTCCAGGGAGTCTCGGCGTTGATTGGATAGATTGATAGCAGCACAGCCATTGGCTCCCGCTGCTGTCAATCAAATCCAATCAACGCCGAGACTCCGCCAGGGGGCGGGGTCGAGTCATACACTCAGCAGCTATGGACGCCGAAGGTATTAAACGGGAGCGCGCCCGCAAGGTAACCCCCATCGGGAGAGAGCTTCCCAGAGGGGGTTAGCTATTGCAGGGAGGAGCCGCGAGACCCGCCATGGGACCCCAGAACAGGAGGTCAGAGATCGGGGCCACTCTGTGCAAAACTAACTGCACAGTGGAGGTAAGTATGACATGTTTGTAATTTTTTTTTTAAATGAACCTTTACAACCACTTTAACCTAGATCTGGTGTCTATTGTTTGTCTACTGTCTGCAAAACTTCTGCCTGTGTTTTGAATTGATGCTGTAATTCTTGTGTCTGTGATTCTGCCTAAACACTGTCTTCCCTGATCACAACTTCTCCAGGGGTCAACTATCTATTGAATTGCCTTGGTACTTTATCTAAGTCAACTGCTAGCATGTAAACTGTTACCAGTGGGTCAAGTACAAGGGTTACAACCTGGGAACATTAAAGTGATTGAAAACGATCACCTTGTAAAACCACCAAACCACTTGTAAAATACAGTAGAAATGAAAGGCAAAACATTTGTGTATAAATATAAAAACACATTATAAATACCCTCTTTTCCCCTTTTATTATAAGTGATCACCTTCCCTCTGTTCCCTCTGTTCTCAGCTGCATAAGAGCTGGGGGAGGGGGGGGTGAAAAGCACCGATCTTCCCAGTGAAAGGCTGTGCAGGGGAGGCGTGTCAGGAAAAGTCTGATCATTGGAGGATAGCTAGATACCGTAACTGACCACATTGTGTTATTCTGCCTAGTGTGGTCAGTTTTTTGTGCCAATAGTGTTTATTTGTGTAGTGGGGCCCCTACCTAGGGGGGTCGTTATGCTTAAATTTAGGGGTGACCTGAACGGTAGTTGGCTCGGGTCTTCTAATTGTTTGGACTCTGCCTTGCTACTGTGTCATCTGGCATGCAGTTCCCCTTTAGGCGTATAGGTGGTGTTGTCACTTATACCCGGGGTTGAACCACAGGTGATGGAGTGGCTATTGGATGTCCTCTCTCGGCTGCCGTACGGTGGGCGGTTCCGGCCTGCTGTGCAGGCCGGGAGAGGGTATATAAGGGGCGGACACCATTGTTCAGGAATAGTGCCTGGGGACCTGTACCCGGAGGAGTGTGCCCCTCTAAGGGGGGTGCGCCTAACTTTGACTAAGAAGTCTCGGGCACCTTCGGTCCGAGGCTGCGGAGTTCCGGGTGGGCCCAGTACCTTCAACTGGGTCTACAAACCAGAAAGGAAACACAGGGAGCCCAGGTGAGGGCGACCGCTATGACATAGAGGAAACCGGGGGAGGATCGGTCTCATAGAGGAGACGAGTAATGCAAGATTGCTGTCTCGGGAGAGGCCTGGTGACCTGTCGGAGGGAAGGATTCCTTTCTTCGCAGACTGCCTTTGCGGAGTGTCGTTACTAAAGGAGGGATCTCCTTAACTTTGTCCTTGGAGGGGACTAAGTCACTGTTCGAGCTTCATGCCGGCTGCTGGTGCTATTGGGTGACTATGCGGGTGAGCTGTGCCCACTCGGGACCGAGTGGCGACGAAGCCAAGAGTGTGCCTGAATCCATCCTATTCTGCTAACCCCTTTATTCTCTTCAACTTTCTGGTTACTGAAGCAAAAGGAGAAAATAAACTCTCGATTGAGTTGAAGCGTTGTGTGGACATTGACCTTCTTTGGGAAAGGTAAAGACTGCCCTCTATAATCTAGAGGGGAGAACCAGTGAAAGGAAGCAACTCGCTGCGGGACCCAAATACATTACACCACCCGACCTCTAATCCAGAAGACGCGGGTATGTGGCATGGTGTGTCTGATCCCCCTAAAAGGAAGGTAAGAGGGGGAAAAGGATCTGTGTGATTTGGTTTTAAAAAATAGTCACCATGCAAAAGTTCCACCCACGCAGGGGCTAGCATTAAAGTGGTAACAAAAGTTAGCTCGCAAAGAAGGCAAAAATAAGGTGATACATGAACAGAACAAACAAGAGCTAACACAACAGCAGAAAATAGAAGTGTTCATGGAACTAGAAGGACCAAGGGGTCCCGAAGAGGATCCCCATAACTACGGGGCATCCCTTGGGCCCACCAATATCTAAAAGGTGGTGCAATATACAGCCTAAACAGATTTAAAAAGGAGCGAAAATCAGAAGAAAGTTAGGCGGAAAGGTTAAGCTAGAGGAAAGGAGCTTGCACGCCTACCGAGTAGGGAGCTACAGAAGGGATATAGAAATCTAGGGGAGGGAGGGAGGCCAGAAGGTGAGAGGCAGTGTGGTCAGTTTTTAAAAGGAAAGCAGAGGAACTGGCAGGAACACCAGGGATATAATACAAACGAAGCAACACAAATAGAACAGGATACTTTTTCACATGGTACAACAGGCACATATCAGGAATGTAAAATGTTGGGGTACCAAACACTTTAAGCAACCAGACCCATATCTCTTTGCTCTGTGTTTTGGTGAAGACTGGATGCTCCTTGGACTCAAAGGAGAAACACTGTAAGAAGTGGAATTAATCTGGAGGTTTTCCCAGTTCCTGTTGGAAATGTCATGCATATGTAATGAAAATATGTACACTCCGTAAACCTGATATTACTTTTTTAAATCAAATCTTTTTTTATTTTATTCTTGGTTTACACCACATATAAGCATACAACCAACATCCTTTGAATATAGCATTGTATATATCAAATATCGCAAAGATAAAAATTCCACTATTTCCTCTTCCATTCCACCCTTACATTCCCCCTTATCCCTCTTCCCTTCTCCAACTTCACTTTCAAACTCCCACCCTTAACCACTTCAATACCATGCACTTATACACCTTCCTGCCCAAGCCAATTTTGAGCTTTTAGCGCTGTCACAATTTGAATGACAATTGCGCGGTCATGCTACACTGTACCCAAACAATTTTTTTATCATTTTGTTCCCACAAATAGAGCTCTCTTTTGGTGGTATTTGATCGCCTCTGCGATTTTTATTTTTTGCATAACAAATAAAAAAAGAGCGAAAATTTTGAAAACTAACTTAGTTTTGTTTCTGTTCATTTTTTTTGTAAATAAGTACCTTTTCTACTTCAATGACGGGCACTGATAAGGCGGCACTAACGGGCACTGATAAGGCGACACTGATGGGCACCGATGAGGTGGCACTGTTGATGGGCACTGATAGGCGGCACTGATGGGCACTGATATGTGGCACTGGTATGCGGCACTGATGGGCACTCATAGGCGGCACTGATGGGCACTCATAGGCGGCACTGATGGGCACTTATAGGTAGCACTGATGGATACTTATGGGTGGCACTGATAGGTGGCAAGGACGGGCACTGATAGGTGGGCACTTATGGGCACTGATAGGCGGCACTGGTAGGTGGCACTGATGACACTGGTGGCTGGCATTGCTGGGCATCATGCATTTTGGTTGTGCCATGATGGTGCCAGTCAGTGCCCATTTGTGGGCACTGATTGGCATATATTTTTTATGTATTTGTGGATGGCCATGGGGGACTTACCTGGCCATCCACATGCTTGGGGCTTCCCTGGTGGTCCTGGGGGGCTTCCCTGGTGGTCCAGTGTGGGTATCCGAGGGGGGGCTGCGCTGATGAACAATCAGCGCAAACCCCCCCCTGTCAGGAGAGCCGCCGACCGGCTCTCCTCTACTCGCGTCTATCAGACGCGAGTGAGGAAGAGCCGATCAACGGCTCTTCCTGTTTACATCGTGATCAGCCGTGATTGGACACGGCTGATCACGTGGTAAAAAGCCTCCGCCAGAGGCTCTTTACCGAGATCAGTGCAGCGGTGTGTCAGACTGACACACCGCTCCACCGATCGCCGCGATGTACGCCCCCCGGGCGCGTGGCGGCTGTTATCCTGCAGGACGTCATATGACGTCCAGTGTGGATAACAGAACCACTTCCCGGACGTCAATCTGCTATTGACTGGGCGGGAAGTGGTTAATGTACTTCCACTTCTGTCCATCGTTTCCACATAGTTTTAAATTTCTTGTTATTTCCCCTTTTAGTGTATATAAATTCTTCTTTATTAATCATGTCCTCTATCACCTTCCTCCATTCTAGCCAGTGGCGGCCCGTTCATAGTGGGCGCCCGGGCGCCGCCCCCCCCCCCCCCCCCCCCCCACTCCTGTGGTCACCAAAAAAAAACGGGCCCTTTAAGTTTTTTTTTTTTAATGTCTTTTTTTCACACATGGCGGCGCGACCATAGTGGGCGCAGAAGCGCCGCTACCGCTCGCTTCTGTGCCCGGCCGTCACTCACAACAATACATAGGTTCATGCATTGCATGAACCTATGTATTGCTGCCGCCCACTATTCAGATGGCCGGCCCCTTGAGCGCCGGCCATCTGAATCACAGCGCCTGATTGGCCTTTAGAAGTGCCTATCAGAGCCAGCGGCTCTGATAGGCTTCCCGACTACAGCCTGAGGGCTGTAATCGGCTTCTAAATATCTAATGAGAGGACGCACAGGGGTGCGTTCCCTGGCCAATCAGGTTCACCGGGTCTGGTTACCGGTAACCTGATTGGCTGAAGTGACATCGAGGGCGGGAGAAGACATCGAGGACAGAAGAAGGACGGCGCTGACTCGAGGAAGGTAAGTGCAGGGCTGGGGGGACAAACTGTCTGTATATGGGGAGGAAACTGGCTGTATTATGGGGGACAAACTGGCTGCATATGGGGGAGAAACTGGCTGTATTATGGGGGAGAAACTGGCTACTAATGGGGGAGAAACTGGCTGTATTATGGGGGACAAACTGGCTGTAATATGGGGGAGAGACTGGCTGTATTATGGGGAAGAAACTGGCTGTATATGGGGGAGAAACTGGCTGCATATGGGGGAGAAACTGGCTGCATATGGGGGAGAAACTGGCTGTATATGGGGGACAAACTGCCTGCATATGGGGGACAAACTGGCTGCATATGGGGGAGAAACTGGCTGTATTATGGGGGAGAAACTGGCTGTATTATGGGGGAGAAACTGGCTGCATATGGGGGAGAAACTGGCTGTATTATGGGGGAGAAACTGGCTGCATATGGGGGACAAACTGGCTGCATATGGGGGACAAACTGGCTGCATATGGGGGAGAAACTGGCTGTATTATGGGGGAGAAACTGGCTGTATTATGGGGGAGAAACTGGCTGCATATGGGGGAGAAACTGGCTGCATATGGGGGAGAAACTGGCTCTATTATGGGGGAGAAACTGGCTCTATTATGGGGGAGAAACTGGCTGTTAGACTTGTGCACAACGGAAAAATTCGTTCCGTTTCGGTTCGTTTCTTTCCGGTCCTGTTGATTCGTAATCATTCGTAATTTTGCTAGACGGGATTTTTCGTGTTCGGACTCATTCGTATTTTTGCAAGCGACATTTTTCGTTGAATTTTTTGTTGCTTTATAATTCGTACTTTCGGTAGAGTACGTTGTTTTTCGTTGATTCTGGACACAACTCCTACTTTCGTAACTTTTTTTGGGTTCGTACTTTCGGTAGAGTACGTTGTTTTTCGTTGATTCTGGACACAACTCCTACTTTCGTAACTTTTTTTGGGTTCGTTGATTCGTAATTTTCCGTGTCTCTCTCACAACGACGCTGCCTATTATGCCTAATGTGCTTCGAATGGATTTGTACTTTTCTAAATACATTGCGGTTATTTGTAACGATTCGAAATCTCGTATTTTACTTTCGTTTTTAACATGCGGCTATAGGCTCCGCCCCTGTACCCCATTTTCAGAGGGTTCAGCACGGTGAGGGAGAAGCAGAGAGCAGAGCAGAGTGAGTGTTATTGTGCTTCGAATGGATTCGAAATCTCGTATTTTACTTTCGTTTTTTACATGCGGCTATAACCTCCGCCCCTGTACACCATTTTGAGAGGGAGTTCAGCAAGGTGTGGGAGAAGCAGAGAGCAGAGCAGAGTGAGTGTTATTGTGCTTCGTATGGATTCGTACATTCGTAACTTTTTCATAACGAATTATGCCGAAGACATTCGGGCATTCGCTATTTGCGGTATAATTTATTTCGGATTCGGTCTTATTCGTAATTGCTTTGTTCGGAAATTCGAATGCTTCCGAATGTCCGAAAGTTGCTAAATTCGGACGAATTTCAATTCGTTACGAAACGAATTGCACAAGCCTACTGGCTGTATTATGGGGGAGAAACTGTCTGCATATGGGGGAGAAACTGCCTGTATTATGGGGGAGAAACTGGCTGTATTATGGTGGAGAAACTGGCTGCATATGGGGGACAAACTGGCTGCATATGGGGGAGAAACTGGCTGTATCATGGGGGAGAAACTGGCTGTATTATGGGGGAGAAACTGGCTGTATATGGGGACAAACTGGCTGCATATGGGGGACAAACTGGCTGCATATTGGGAACAAACTGGCTGCATATGGGGGACAAACTGGCTGCATATGGGGGACAAACTGGCTGCATATGGGGGACAAACTGGCTGTATTATGGGGGAGAAACTGGCTGCATATGGGGGACAAACTGGCTGTATTATGGGGAGAAACTGGCTGCATATGGGGGAGAAACTGGCTGCATATGGGGGAGAAACTGGCTGTATTATGGGGGAGAAACTGGCTGCATATGGGGGAGAAACTGGCTGTATTATGGGGGACAAACTGGCTGTATTATGAGGGAGAAACTGGCTGCATATGGGGGACAAACTGGCTGCATATGGGGGACAAACTGGCTGTATTATGGGGGAGAAACTGGCTGCATATGGGGGAGAAACTGGCTGTATTATGGGGGAGAAACTGGCTGCATATGGGGGAGAAACTGGCTGTATTATGGGGGAGAAACTGGCTGCATTATGGGGGAGAAACTGGCTGCATATGGGGGAGAAACTGGCTGTATTATGGGGGAGAAACTGGCTGTATTATGGGGGAGAAACTGGCTGTATTATGGGGGAGAAACTGGCTGTATTATGGGGGAGAAACTGGCTGCATATGGGGGACAAACTGGCTGCATATGGGGGAGAAACTGGCTGCATATGGGGGAGAAACTGGCTGTATTATGGGGGAGAAACTGGCTGTATTATGGGGGAGAAACTGGCTGCATATGGGGGACAAACTGGCTGCATATGGGGAGAAACTGGCTGCATATGGGGGAGAAACTGGCTGCATATGGGGGAGAAACTGGCTGTATTATGGGGGACAAACTGGCTGCATATGGGGGACAAACTGGCTGCATATGGGGGAGAAACTGGCTGCATATGGGGGGATAAACTGGCTGCATATGGGGGAGAAACTGGCTGTATATGGGGGACAAACTGGCTGCATATGGGGGACAAACTGGCTGCATATGGGGGAGAAACTGGCTGTATTATGGGGGAGAAACAGGCTGTATTATGGGGGAGAAACTGGCTGCATATGGGGGAGAAACTGGCTGTATTATGGGGGAGAAACTGGCTGCATATGGGGGACAAACTGGCTGCATATGGGGGACAAACTGGCTGCATATGGGGGAGAAACTGGCTGTATTATGGGGGAGAAACTGGCTGTATTATGGGGGAGAAACTGGCTGCATATGGGGGAGAAACTGGCTGCATATGGGGGAGAAACTGGCTCTATTATGGGGGAGAAACTGGCTCTATTATGGGGGAGAAACTGGCTGTATTATGGGGGAGAAACTGGCTGTATTATGGGGGAGAAACTGGCTGCATATGGGGGACAAACTGGCTGCATATGGGGGACAAACTGGCTGCATATGGGGGAGAAACTGCCTGTATTATGGGGGAGAAACTGGCTGTATTATGGTGGAGAAACTGGCTGCATATGGGGGACAAACTGGCTGCATATGGGGGACAAACTGGCTGTATCATGGGGGAGAAACTGGCTGTATTATGGGGGAGAAACTGGCTGTATATGGGGACAAACTGGCTGCATATGGGGGACAAACTGGCTGCATATTGGGAACAAACTGGCTGCATATGGGGGACAAACTGGCTGCATATGGGGGACAAACTGGCTGCATATGGGGGACAAACTGGCTGTATTATGGGGGAGAAACTGGCTGCATATGGGGGACAAACTGGCTGTATTATGGGGAGAAACTGGCTGCATATGGGGGAGAAACTGGCTGCATATGGGGGAGAAACTGGCTGTATTATGGGGGAGAAACTGGCTGCATATGGGGGAGAAACTGGCTGTATTATGGGGGACAAACTGGCTGTATTATGAGGGAGAAACTGGCTGCATATGGGGGACAAACTGGCTGCATATGGGGGACAAACTGGCTGTATTATGGGGGAGAAACTGGCTGCATATGGGGGAGAAGCTGGCTGTATTATGGGGGAGAAACTGGCTGCATATGGGGGAGAAACTGGCTGTATTATGGGGGAGAAACTGGCTGCATTATGGGGGAGAAACTGGCTGCATATGGGGGAGAAACTGGCTGTATTATGTGGGAGAAACTGGCTGTATTATGTGGGAGAAACTGGCTGTATTATGGGGGAGAAACTGGCTGTATTATGGGGGAGAAACTGGCTGTATTATGGGGGAGAAACTGGCTGCATATGGGGGAGAAACTGGCTGTATTATGGGGGAGAAACTGGCTGTATTATGGGGGACAAACTGGAAGCATATGGGGGAGAAACTGGCTGCATATGGGGGAGAAACTGGCTGCATATGGGGGACAAACTGGCTGCATATGGGGGACAAACTGGCTGCATATGGGGGACAAACTGGCTGTATTATGGGGGAGAAACTGGCTGCATATGGGGGACAAACTGGCTGCATATGGGGGACAAACTGGCTGCATATGGGGGACAAACTGGCTGCATATGGGGGACAAACTGGCTGTATTATGGGGGAGAAACTGGCTGCATATGGGGGACAAACTGGCTGCATATGGGGGAGAAACTGGCTGCATATGGGGGAGAAACTGGCTGTATTATGGGGGAGAAACTGGCTGTATTATGGGGGAGAAACTGGCTGTATTATGGGGGAGAAACTGGCTGTATTATGGGGGAGAAACTGGCTGCATATGGGGGAGAAACTGGCTGTATTATGGGGGAGAAACTGGCTGTATTATGGGGGAGAAACTGGCTGTATTATGGGGGAGAAACTGGCTGTATTATGGGGGAGAAACTGGCTGTATTATTGGGGAGAAACTGGCTGTATTATGGGGGAGAAACTGGCTGTATTATGGGGGTGAAACTGGCTGTATTATGGGGTAGAAACTGGCTGCATATGGGGGGGAAACTGGCTGTATTATGGGGGAGAAACTGGCTGTATTATGGGGGAGAAACTGGCTGCATATGGGGGAGAAACTGGCTGTATTATGGGTGAGAAACTGGCTGTATTATGGGTGAGAAACTGGCTGCATATGGGGGAGAAACTGGCTGCATATGGGGGAGAAACTGGCTGCATATGGGGGGGAAACTGGCTGCATTTGGGGACAAACTAGTGGCGTTTGGGCACAGTGGCTGCGTTTAATGGGCACAGTGGCGGCAATTGATGTTTTTTTTTTTTTCCGTTTGTTTGCGCCCCCCCAAAAAATTTGAGCACCAGCCGCCACTGATTCTAGCACTGTGGGGGGGTTCACCGATTGCCATTTCTGCGCAATAAGTTTCCTTCCCTGGAACAAACACCTTGTAATTGCCGTTGTTTTATCTCCTACTACCCCCCTTTCTTCCACGACGCCCAATACACATGTCTTAGCCTCCTGCTGCAAAGCGGTCTCAAATACCGTATTTATTTTTTCCACAATCTCCTTCCAATACTGATATAGCTTGGGGCACCTCCAAAACATATGCATTAGGTCTCCCCTGTCGTCCCCACATCTCTGACATCTTGCATCCTGTCTCCTACCAAACTGGAACATTCTTTGAGGTGTGTAGTATGCTCTATGTATCAGAAAAAGGTGGGACACTATCTGCGAGGGAGACAGTGACACTCTGGGTCCTGCTTCTAATATGCTTTTCCACTGTCCCTCCGACAGTGGGCCCACATCCCTTTCCCATTTATCCTTATTTTTAGTGTCTAATTCCACACTTTGGTCCGCCTCCTCTATATACCCATACAGCTCTGATATCATCCCTCTGGAGTCTTCTGCATTTACCAGCTTGCGGAGGAGAGGCATGTCGTTCCATGCTGGTGGGCCCTGGCCAAATTGTGCGTTTGCCGCATGTCTAACTTGCAGGTATCTGTAAACCTGATATTACTAAAGGTTCTACTGAGTTTTTAGGTTCATTGTCAAAAAATGGTGTTGTATACTGTCTATTTTTCTAAACATTTTAAGATTTAACTTTCATTTAACACTAGTTCAAACCATTAAATAGGGACTCTATTAAAACATAGAATGTACCAAATATGCCAGGTAAGAATTTTTGTATTTGTTGACAAAACAGGAAATAATTAGCTACAGATATAAGTTTAGTGTATGTGCACAGGCTTGAACAACAGCTTTAAAACAATACCTAAGGTGGTTGTAAAGGGTATTTAATTTTTTATTAAAATAATAAACATGTTATGCTTACCTGCAGTAGTATTGTACAGAGCAGCCCAAAACCTCCTCTTCTGGGGTTCTCCCGCCAGCGCATTTGGCTCCTCCAATTACGTCATCAGATGATAAGGAGGACCTGTGGACTTGCTCCCTAACCAAGCTGTGTGCGTCCATTGACACAGTGTGGCTCAGCCCCGTCCCCACTCCCTCATCACAGGATTTGATTGACAGCAGCAGGAGCCAATGGCTCCTGCTGCTTTTGAGCCTGTGAGGAATGAGAGCAAGACCACCGCCGCTCCCTCCCTGACACAAATTTTCAGCTACTGTTATCTCATGTGTCGGAGAACTTGTCAGAAGGGACTCTGCTAATAACAGAGGAACAGAGCACCAGAGACAAACGGCACTTAGAGCTTTGGAGAGAGATAAGTAAACACTACAGATATACAGTATGTGCTTAGGTCAGATTTCATGCATAGGGTTTCACAACCACTTTAATACAGGGAATGCATGAAGGTAAAAAATGTCTAGATCTAGAACCACTTTAAAAACAGCTAAAAGATCAGAAGAGGGGCAACATGCTATTCTCTCTCCTCCTTTCTCTTGATTGCATTTTCAGTAGGCTATTATTCTCTGCAATAATGTAATTGATGCATACTGGCATTCTTGATTGTTTTCTAAATAAAGGTTTTATCCAAAAAATTTAAAAGAAGACTCCTCTTAGGACATCAACTGTACACTTTTCTCATCCAGAGAGCATTGTACAACACTTTTCAGGGCAACCACAACATTTCCATGATGCAGACATCTGGAGAATCTTCCATGTTTAATGTTCCGAATAAATCATGTGTGGATGTTGCTGTGTAAAAGTATTAGGCCTCATGCCCACGGACGTTTTTTCAGCCGCGTTTTTGAGCGTTTTTTACAGCTTAAAAATGCCTGTCCATGTTAGTCTATAGCTCCATGCCCACCTAGGCGTTTTTCAGCTGCAAATAGCATAGACGTTTTTAAGCTGTAAAAAAAACCCAGGACCAGTGCGTTCCGCGGCGCCGACGTTAGGCAGAAAAAAAACGCGAAGCGTCAAAAAACGCTCACTAACGCTCACTAACGCGCACTAACGCCGAGGTCGCGTTTTTCAGCTCCAGGATTTTTCTATCTAAAAAGATGATTGGACAGTGTAAAGACAGGAAATTCCTGTCTGGATAATATTATTTCCCAGAAGTCCTTTGCACAGCCGTGTGCTTGTGGACAAGTGAAGAAGGGAAGATGGCACATGCTGTGAGTCAACGTCAGCTTATTACTGCTGTCCAGGCCCATCCTGAGCTGTGGGATGTGGCTCATCCGCAACACGGTGACCACATAAGGAGAGTGTCCATATGGCAGGACATCAGTGCTGCCATCACCCCTGGCTGGGAAGACTCTTCACATGGAGAAAGAAAGGAGATAAGTAAGTGTTTTCCTTGAATGCATGATCTGTTTTTAACTACTTCTCATCCAGGCCAATTCTGACATTTCTTTCCTACATGAAAATCTTCTTTTTTGTCATAGTAAATTATATAGAAACCCCAAACATTATATATGTTTTTTTTTTAGCAGAGACCCTAGAGAATACAATGGCGTAATCTGACACGTTATTTGCGCATAAATTTATTGACCTTTTTTTTTTTTAAAGAAAATGACATTTTCATGCTTTTAAATTTTTTTATTTATTTTTTACCTAATTTGAAAGTTTATGTTAAGCCTAGTAAATAGATAACTTACATGTCACCCTTCCAAATTGCACATGCTTGTAGGATGGCGCCAAACTTTTGTACTTAGAAATCCTACTGGTTACATGTTTTGAGTTACAGAGGAGGTCTAGGGCTAGAATTATTTATCTCGCTCTAACGTTCGTGGCGAAACCTCTCATGTGTGGTCTGAACAACAATGTCATATATGGGCGGGATTTGCGTATGCGTTTGCTTCTGTGTGCGAGCACACTGGCACATGAAAAAAAAAAAATTTTTGATTACTTTGGGAATGCATATAAAACCTTTTTTTTCCACGTTTTTTTAGCGAAGATATTACAGAAACACTGGAAGTCACTCAGAGACCGCGTGAGGAGGGACCTAACAGAGGAGGACAAGACAGCGAGGAGCGGAATGGCAGCCCCGACCAAAAAACCGCATGTTTACCATAATGAGCTGCGGTTCCTGCGCGACAACATGAGGAACAGCAGCAGACCGTAAGTTTTTTATTGTTTTTTCATAATATAGTTGCCTATGTCCATAGCTTTTCTGGCGGTATTTTCCATGGCTATTGATTGAAAGTGGTTGTAAACCCGTGTGTGTATATATATATATATATATATATATATATATATATATATATATATATATATATAATTAATATACATATATATTTTTATTCTAACGAACCTGCAAGACAAAACCATAATGAGCAAGTATGCATAGCATACTAGCTCATTATGAATGACTTACCTGAGATCTAAGCCCCAGCAGCGATGCTGGGACATCTCCACCACCGCCACCTTGCTTCGACGTCTATTCTGTTTATCGCAGCTCCAGCGCTGTGATTGTCCCCGGAGCGGCGATGACGTCAGACAGATGCACGCTCGGGCCGGCCAAATCCATTCAGGAAACCGGCTACGATGCCGGCCCGCTAGTGCACATGCACGTGACGTCAGAGGCGCCGGTTTTAAAAGCAAATATCTACTTAACCGTTTAGGTTAAAGAGATATTTCATGTACCTACAGGTAAGCCTTATGCCGCATACACACGATCGGTTTAACTGATGAAAACCGTCCGATGGATGGTTTCCATCAGACCAACCAATCGTGTATGGGACCCATCGGTCTTTTGTCCATCGGATGGAAAAAATAGAACTTGCTTTAAAATTTTCCAATTGAAAAAAAAACGATGGGAATTTCCGATCGTCTATGGGCAAGTCCATCGGATCAAAAACCCACGCATGCTCAGAATCAAGTCTACGCATGCTCAGAAGCATTAAACTTCATTTTTCTCGGCTCATCAGAGTGTTTTTCATCACAGCGTTTGGAACGGTCGTTTTTTTGACTGATGGTGTGTGGGCAAGACTGATGGAAGTCAGCTTCATCGGTTTTCCGATGGTCAAATCCATCGCACAAAAATACATTGGTTATCCGATCGTGTGTACGGGGCTTTAATCTAGGCTTACCTGTAGGTGCATGTTGTATTAGTGGGTTTACAACCACTTTAAGTTTATTCTTTTATTTCATTGTCTGCAGGACAACATCTAATTTTTCAACAGCCAGTGAGGTGTCTGCAGAGGAGGACAGTGTGGACAGGCCCAGCAGTGGCAATCCATCTCCCAACACTGTGGAAGAGGGAAGTGTTGAGTGCCCTGATGAGGTAAGTGCTTATGTCTGCCTGTCTATCTCATTGTCTGTCTGTCCGTCCATGTACATGTGAATGTAAAATGATTTGTTCTTTTGCAGGAATCCAGGGCATTGGAAATGTCTGCAACGGGCAGTCAAGATTGTGGGGAGCAACGCGGTCGTGGCGGTGTTCGCGGCCGTGCTCGTGGACGTGGACGTCAGGCAAGGGGGGGCTGCACTGTTGAGGGAGATGACAGGGTGCTAGCACTGCTGCAGGAAGTGCGGCAGGAGAGGCGCAGTGTGGATGTTTTTTTAGATCCAAGCAACCCACGTGCCTCCTTCTGCCGTACCCTTTATCACCTCCTGGAGGACATTGGGGGAGAAGAAGAGAAGGATTTTATGTTTCGGATACACGGTATGGCAATACAATGCCGACAGGAAAAATTGCGACGTGTGGCACCTACATATACATATCATCCTTCTCATGATCCCCCAATGGACCCCAGGACCTCAGCAGTGCTAGCACCCCCCTCTCATCATCAGCCCACTCAACAGTGCCAGCCACCACCTACCCTGTCTCAGGCATCGTTTTTAATGCCACCCCCCAAACAGATTTTTCCCCTTCCACCTCCCATGTTTACCCCTCCAATCCTTTACCCCGATACCAACAAGACTTATGGAATAAACGCCAGCCCCGTCCCCAATGCCCACATCCCCCTAGTGATCCAATGCCCAACCCCACCTATCACCAGTTGTGATGTACCAATGTCTTTTGTTAAATAAATATATTTTTTGTTTGAAAAAAAATTGTTCAATTGGTGTTTTATATGATACACAACAGCACTCCTTTGCCCTCTGCCTTCAGACGAGCGTATGCTAGCCCATTACGGGCTTAGCATACGCTTGCCTAAATACAGAGGGCAAAGCACTCCTTTGCCCTCTGCCTTCAGACGAGCGTATGCTAGCCCATTACGGGCTTAGCATACGCTTGCCTAAATACAGAGGGCAAAGCACTCCTTTGCCCTCTGCCTTCAGACGAGCGTATGCTAGCCCATTACGGGCTTAGCATACGCTTGCCCGAAGGCAGAGGGCAAAGCACTCCTTTGCCCTCTGCCTTCAGACGAGCGTATGCTAGCCCATTACGGGCTTAGCATACGCTTGCCCGAAGGCAGAGGGCAAAGCACTCAAAAGGGGCTTAGCATACGCTTGCCTGAAGGCACAGTCAAAACTTGTTGAACAATCATTGCAAAATGGAAAAATAACAATCTTTAAATCGATTTATTTCCAAAATAAACACAAGAAAGTAAAGATGTATACATCTGTATTGAAAATTTACCAGGATCGATATTTGTATCAAATTTTTCTGAATCTGAATGCATCTGAATTTCATTTTTTTAAATTACACATGATCATTCTGCCATGACACCTCTCCATCAGGGGATTCAAAAAATGCAGCAAATTGGTTTCGAATGCCCATGACACGTGCCGTTGACCGCAAGTCCATAAATTGTACCCTCTGAGTTTGGTTACTGGGCTCCGGTTCAACATTGCTGCTGTCACTGTCCCTTAGAAAATTATGCAGAACGCAGCATGCCAGGACTACTTTAATGGCGTTCTCCACATCCAGTTGCATACTTGTGAGCAAAACTCGCCATTTGGCCGTGCACACCCCAAATGCACATTCAACGACACGGCGTGCACGGCTGAGCCGATAATTATAGATTTTTTGACGATGGCTGAGACCATAGCCACTGTATGGCCTCATGAGGTTTTCAGCCAGTCCAAAGGCCTCGTCTGCCACCATCACTAAGGGTAGGCTGGGTTCCTCAGTGCAGGGTAGAGGCCTGCTTTCAGGGATATTGAGTCGTCTCTCATGTAGATGACGTCCGAAGGCCGACTCCCGGAATATACGGGCGTCACCTTGGCTTCCATATGCTCCCACATCCACAAAAATAAATTTGAGATGGGCATCGGACAATGCCAGGAGGACCACTGCAAAAAATTTTTTATAATTGAAATATGATGATCCAGACTGGGGAGGCTTCTTCACCCTGATGTGTTTCCCATCAAGGGCACCGATACAATTTGGGAACTGGGTTTTCTCCCAAAAAGTGTCAACCACCGATTCCCAGATCTCTTCTGTGGGCTCTGGCATTACCTCCTCATGTAACTCCTCCCATATTGCCACACATGTTTCCCTTATCACCCTGGACACTGTTGTGAGGCCAAGTAGAAAATAATGATGTAGGGACACGTAACTTTGTCCTGTGGCAAGGAACCTAAGATAAGATAAAAATTTCACATATTAAAAAAACTATTGATAAAAATACAAACTTACCCTTCCCTTAACCCTATCCCCTAACCGTAACCCCTAACCCTATTTCCTAACCTCTAACCCTAACCCTAACCCTCTAACCTTAACCCTAACCCCTAACCCTAACCCTAACCCTCTAACCCTAACCACTAACCCTAACCCTAACCCCCTAACCCTAACCACTAACCCTAACCACTACCCCTAACCCTAACCCCTAACCCTAACCCCTATCCCCTAACCCTATCCCCTAACCGTAACCCCTAACCCTATTTCCTAACCCCTAACCCTAACCCTAACCCCTAACCCTATCCCCTAACCCCTAATCGTAACCCCTAATCCTATCCCCTAACCGTAACCCCTAACCCTATACCTTAACCGTAACCCCTAACCCTATCCCCTAACCGTAACCCCTAACCCTAACCCCTAACCCTAACCCTAACCGTAACCCATAACCCTATCCCCTAACCCCTAATCGTAACACCTAACCCTATCCCCTAACCGTAACCCCTAACCCTATTTCCTAACCCCTAACCCTAACCCTATCCCCTAACCGTAACCCCTAACCCTATCCCCTAACCGTAACCCCTAACCCTAAACCTATCCCCTAACCCTAACCCTATCCCCTAACCGTAACCCCTAACCCTATCCCCTAACCGTAACCCCTAACCCTATTTCCTATCCCCTAACCCTAACCCCTAACCGTATTCCGTTACCCTAACCCATATGTGTATTGCACTTACCTGAGTGTCACTAGGAGCCGTTCCTCCGGTGACACAGAGCTACGCATCACTGTGTCCATCCTGGTCAGCCTTGGCCTCAGCTTCTCCAACAGATGATCAAAGCGCGACACTGACATCCTTGTGAAATTCTGGAACTTTGAAGGATATAACCGCAGTTGAGAAAAAATGTTGGCAAAGTAGCCAGTTGACACCCGATGGGATACCATTGGATGCATCCAATACTGCCGAGTTCTCCTCCTTCTCTCCTCCTCCTGTCTCCTTCTCCGCTGCCTCCGCAAGATGATCAGGAGGATTGCCTCATCAATTTTTAACATGACGGGATCCATATTACTCCCGAAATATGCTAAAATGCTTTAAATGATGTGTAATGCTCTCTCCTCTCTCTCTCCTAACAAAATGGCACTGACAAAAGCTCTGTGACACGTTTTCTTTGTTTTCTGTGGCATTGTGGGTAATTTGGGAGTGAATATAGCCTTGAGATGTGTTTTTCTTTAAAAAACGCTTACAAACGCTGACGCTAAAAAACGCGCACTAACGCGTACTAACGCGTACTAACGCGCATCAAAAACGCGGTAAATTTGGAGTTTTTTAACGCCTGTTTTCCTGGCGTCCAACCTCTATTTACTGCTCGCTTTTAAAAACGTCCGTGGGCATGAGGCCTTAGTTTCATTTTTTACATCTTAGAATGGGGTGCCTTAACTGAAAAAAGGTTGGAAAACACTGATTTAGATGACCAGTACTAAAGTACTAAGCAATTTTTTATTTATTTTTTACAAATACTTTTTATTGACATTTTTTTAAGTCTGTACAAAACATGCACAAATGAAAAGTAAAATTAAAGAAAAATTAAACATGACTGTTACAATGAAGTGGGTAAAGTACATGTACAATCATTAATCAGTAAGCTTATAAATCTTCCATCCCTATGAGAAACAAATAGTAAGCACAGTGACATCTAAAACAGTAATAACAGGTTGTTCGTTCATAGAGAAAAAGCGGATTAGACCAATCCCACTCATCCCTCGTTACGGTATCATCGTAATGACTAAGCAAGTTTTACATCGGCAGGTGTACATGGTGTCAAGGTGGAGATTACTAACCCATAGTTACTTTGTCTTTGTTGAGACTTTAGCTTGTGTTCCAGATGTCTGAGGTCATGTGACTTTTGACAGATCCCTGTTATTTGAATTTGGTAGGCACTATCAGCAGTTGAGAGATAGTAAGGCCCCTTTCACACTGGGGTGGGCAGGTGCGTTGGCGGTATAGCAGCGCGATTTTCAGAGCTGCTATACCGTCGTTCTAACCGCGGTATGCGGCCGGTAGGGGGGTGAATTTAACCCCCACTAGCGGCCGAAAAAGGGTTAATACCGCCCGCAAACCGCGGCTATTGCCGCGGTTTGCGGGCGGTATTACCGGGTTTGCCATTGATTTCAATGGGCAGCCGCTGTAAAGGAGCGGTGAACACACCGCTCCTTCACCGCTGTAAAGAAGCGGCTAGCAGGACTTTTGGAGCGGTCCTACTAGCGCACCGCTTCAGTGTGAAAGCCTTCGGGCTTTCACATTGAAGGCTACAGGCACGAATTTTTCATGCGGTATAAAAGCGCTAATATTAGCGCTAAACCGCATGAAAAACGCCCCAATGTGAAAGGGGCCTAAGTGAAATTAGGTGGTTGTCATATCAGCCACTGTGAGATCTCAGGTGACCTCAGATCCCCAATGTCCAAGCCAAAATTTCAACCTCAAGCAAAGCATGTAAAACTAAATACAGTATCTCACAAAAGTGAGTACCACCCCTTACATTTGTGTAAATATTTTATTATTTCTTTTCATGTGACAACACTGAAGAAATGACATTTTGCTACAATGTAAAGTAGTGAGTGTACAGCTTGTATAACAGTGTAAATATACTGTCGCCTCAAAATAACTCAACACACAGCCATTAATGTGTAAATCGCTGGCAACAAAAGTGAGTACACCCCTAAGTGAAAATGTACAAATTGGGCTCAATTAGCCATTTTCCCTCCCCGGTGTCATGTGACTCGTTATGTTACAGGTCTCAGGTGTGAATGGGGAGCAGTTGTGTTTAATTTGGTGTTATTACTCTCACTCTCTCATACTGGTCACTGGAAGTTCAACATGGGACCTCATGGCAAAGAACTCTCTGAGGATCTGAAAATAATTATTGTTGCTCTACATAAAGATGACATAGGCTATAAGACGATTGCTAAGACCCTAAAATTGAGCTGCAGCACAGTGGCCAAGACCATACAGCAGTTTACCAGGACAGGTTCCACTAAGAACAGGCCTCGCCATGGTTGACCAAAGAAGTTGAGTGCATGTGCTCAGCGCCATATCCAGAGGTTGTCTTTGGGAAATAGATGTATGAGGACTGTCAGCATTGCTTCAGAAGTTGAAGAGGTGGGGGGGTCAGCCTGTCAGTGCTCAGACCATACACCACACACTGCATCAAATTGGTCTGCATGGCTGTCATCCCAGAAGGAAGCCTCTTTTAAAGATGATGCACAAGAAAGCCTGCAAACTGTTTGCTGTAGACAAGCAGACTAAGGACATGGATTACTGGAACCATGTCCTGTGGTCTGATGAAACCAAGATAAACTTATTTGATTCAGATGGTGTCAAGTGTGTGTGGCAGCAACTAGGTGAGGAGTACAAAAGACAAGTGTGTCTTACCTGCAGTCAAACATGGTGGTGGGAGTGTCATGGTCTGGGGCTGAATGAGTGCTGCCGGCACTGGGGAGCTACAGTTCATTGAGGGAACCATGAATGCCAATATATATGATATACTGAAGCAGAGCATGATCCCCTCCCTTCGGAGACTGGGCAGCAGGGCAGTATTCCAACATGATAACAACCCCAAACACAAACCCTAAGATGACCACTGCCTTACTAAAGAAGCTGAGGGTAAAGATGGTAGACTGGCCAAGCATGTCACCCCACCTAAACCCTATTGAGCATCTGTGGGGAATCCTCAAATGGAAGGTGGAGGAGCGCAAGGTCTCTAATATCCACCAGCTCCGTGATGTCATGGAGGAGTGGAAGAAGATTCCAGTGGCAACCTGTGAAGCTCTGGTGAACTCCATGCCCAAGAGGGTTAAGGCAGTGCTGGAAAATAATGGTGGCCACACAAAATATTGACACTTTGAGCCCAATTTGGACATTTTCACTTAGGGGTGTACTCACTTCTGTTGCCAGCAGTTTAGACATTAATGGCTGTGTGTTGAGTTATTTTGAGGTAACAGAAATATGACACTGTTATACAAGCTGCACACTCACGACTTTACATTGTAGCAAAGTGTCATTTCTTCAGTGTTGTCACAGGAAAAGCTATAATAAAATATTTACAAAAATGTGAGGGGTGTACTCACTTCTGTGAGATACTGTAGGTAGGAAAATTATGTGAATGGTTCCATGTACTGTGTGAAATACTAGAAAAAAAAACATTTTGTAATTTATTCTGTGCAGTTATAATAATTTAAAGCCTAACTTTGGGCAGTGCTAAAATTAATAATATTGACCCCTCCCCAGCTGATAAAGTATATAATGGGGTTGAATTACTAAAACTAAAGAGAGCATGGTAGCCAATCAGTGTCTAACTTTGGCTTGCTCAATTAGGCCCCTTTCACACTGGGGCGGGAGGTGCGCTGTGGGTATAGCGGCGCTATTTTTAGCGCCGCTATACCTTCGTTTTTACTGCGGTATGCGGCCGCTAGTGGGGTGAATTTAACTCCCGCTAGCGGCCCAAAAAGGGGTTAATACAGCCCGCAATGCGCCTCTGCAGAGGCGCATTGCGGGCGGTATTACCGCAGTCTCCCATTGCTTTCAATGGGCAGCAGCGGTAAAGGAGCGGTGAACACACCGCTCCTTCACCGCTGTAAAGATGCGGCTAGCAGGACTTTTGGAGCGGTCCTACTAGTGCACGGCTTCAGTGTGAAAGCCTTTGGGGATTGCATATAAAAAAGTGTTGCACTATCACTTTAAAATCACAACGCACTGCACAACTTATATTATTCTAATCAGAACAAGTGTGCAAGTGACCGGTGCAAAAAAGGTTTTTGTAAATAATTCTGCAAAAAAAATTGTGGAAATGAACCTTAGTGCATTAATCCTTAAAGGGGTTGTAAAGTCAGAAGGTTTCTATGCATTAAGATAAAAAAAACTTCTGTGTGCAGTAGCCCCCCTCTGCCCCCCCCAATACTTACCGGAGCCCCATCTCTGTCCAGCGATGTCACGGGTGTCTCGGCCGTCCGGGACTCTCCCTCCTGATTGGCTGGGACACAGCAGTGGCACCATCGCTGCTGTCAATCAAAGTCAGTTAGCCAATCAGGAGAGAGAGGGGGCAGGGCAGGGCCGAACTGCAGCTCCATGTCTGAATGGACACACAGAGTTGCAGCTTGGCTCGGGTGCCCCCATGGAAAGCTGCTTGCTGTGGGGGCACTCAACAGGAGGAAGGGGCCAGGAGCACCGAAGAGGCATCCGAGAAGAGGAGGATCTCGGTTGCTCTGTGCAAATCCACTGCACAGAGCAGGTAAGTATAACATGTTTGTTAGTTTTAAATAAAAAAAGACAAGACTTTACAATCACTTTAATTCCATAACCACCATTTATAATGCAATATAAAATGTAATATAAGGTGATATTTTCCTCCACCAACACAGATGGTAAGCCTCTTACCAGAGGATGAGACCCTTAATTAGAGAAGGTCTAGTTTTCTTTCCCAAACAACACTGGGTCAAAGAATGAATAGCAATGGACTCCAACAGCAAACTCCTCCATTCCTCTGATGGTGCTCAGTGGATATTTGTGGTGATGCCAGATCGCATGCTCTGCCAAACCCCCTCCAGATCGGACGGGTGGAGCATGTAATCTGATGTCAACGTGCACGCATGTTGAGCAGTGCTAGTTTCTGTATATGCCTTTTGCAGCTTACTTTTGTGAGTATAATTTTAATCATTGCTAACACACTACAGTGCCTTGTAAAAGGATTCATACCCCTTGACATGTTCTACATGTTGTCATGTTACAACCAAAAACGTAAATGTATTTTATTGGGATTTAATGTGATAGACCAACACAAAGTGGCACATAAAATTGTGAAGTGGAAAGAAAGTGATAAATGGTTTTCAAAATATTTTACAAATAAATATGTGAAAAGTGTGGCATGCATTTGTATTCAGCCCCCTTTACTCTTATACCCCATAACTAAAATTTAGTGGAACCAATTGCCTTCAGAAGTCACCTAATTAGTAAATAGAGTCAACCTGTGTGCAATTTAGTCTCAGTATAAATACTGCTGTTCTGTGAAGCCTCAGAAGTTTGTTAGAGAACCTTAGTAAACAAACAGCATCATGAAGGCCAATGAACACACCAGACAGGTCAGGGAAAAAGTTGTGGGAAGTTTAAAGCAGGGCTAGGTTATAAAAAATATCGCAAGCTTGGAACATTTCATGGAGCACTGTTCAATCCATCATCCAAAAATGGAAAGAGTATGGCACAACTGCAATCCTACCAAGACATGGCCGTCCACCTAAACTGACAGGCCAGGCAAGGAGAGCATTAATCAGAGAAGCAGCCAAGAGGCCCATGGTAACTCTGGAGGAGCTGCAGAGATCCACAGCTCAGGTGGGAGAATCTGTCCACAGGATAACTAATTCGTTGTGTACTCTATAAATCTGGTCTTTATGGAAGAGTGGCAAGAAGAAAGCCATTGTTAAAGGAAATCCATAAGAAGTCCTGTTTGCAGTTTGCGAGAAGGCATATGGGGGACGCCGAAAACATGTGGAAGAAGGTGCTCTGGTCAGATGAGACCAAAATGGAACATTTTGGCCTAAAAGCAAAACGCAATGTGTGACAGAAAACTAAAACTGCACATCACCCTGCACATACCATCCCTATCGTTAAACATGGTGGTGGCAGCATCATGTTGTGGGGACGCGTTTCTTCAGCAGGGACAGGGAAGCTGGTCAGAGTTGATGGGAAGATGGATGGAGCCAAATACAGGGCAATCTTTGAAGAAAACCTGTTAGAGTCTGCAAAAGACTGGAGACTGGGGCGGAGGTTCACCTTCCGGCAGGGCAACAACCCAAAACATACAGCCAGAGCTACAATGGAATGGTTTAGATCAGGCGTCTCAAACCTGCGGCCCTCCAGCTGTTGCGGAACTACAAGTCCCATCATGCCTCTGCCTATGGGAGTCCTGCTTGTAACTGTTTAGCCTTGCAATGCCTCATGGGAATTGTAGTTCTGCAACAGCTGGAGGGCCACCAGTTTGAGACCCCTGGTTTAGATCAAAGCATATTCATGTTTTAGAATGGCCCAGTCAATTTCTGTTCAGAGATGCTTTCTGTCCAATCTGACAGAGCTTGAGCTATTTTGCAAAGAAGAAAGGGCAAAAATGTCACTCTCTAGATGTGCAAAGCTGGTAGAGACATACACAAAAAGACTTGCAGCTGTAATTGCAGTGAAAGGTGGTTCTACAAAGTATTGACTCGGGGGCTGAATACAAATGTACGCCACACTTTTCACAAATTTATTTGTAAAAAATGTGGAAAACCATTTATCATTTTCCTTCCACTTCACAATTAGGGATGAGCTTCGAGTTCGAGTCGAACTCATGTTCGACTCGAACATTGCCTGTTCGCCCGTTCGCCGAACAGCGAACAAATTGGGGTGTTCGCGGCAAATTCGAAAAATCTATGGGAGAAATCTAAAGTGCTAATTATAAAGGCTAATATGCAAGTTATTGTCCTAAAAAGTGTTTGGGCCAGGGGACATGTATCAATGCAAAAAGAAGTTTTAAAAACGGCCGTTTTTTCGGGAGCAGTGATTTTAATAATGCTTAAAATGAAACAATAAAAGTGAAATATTCCTTTAAATTTCGTACCTGGGGGGTGTGTATGATATGCATGTGAAGTGGCGCATGTTTCCCGTGCTTAGAACTGTCCCTGCAAAAAATGTCATTTTTGAAAGAAAAAAATGCATTTAAAACTGACTCGCGGCTATTAATGAATTGTCGGCTCCCGGCAATACATACAAAAGTCATTGATAAAAAAAAAAAAAAAAGCGTGGGGGTTCCCCAGAATTCAATTACCAGGCCCTTCAGGTCTGGAATGGATATTAAGGGGAACCCCGCCGCAAATTTAAAAAAAAATTGACGTGGGGTTCCCCCAAATATCCATTCCAGGCCCTTCAGATCTGGCATGGATTTTAAGGGGAACTCCACCCCAAATTTAAAAAAAAAATGGCGTGGAGTCCCCCTAAAAATCCATACCAGACCCCTTATCCGAGCACGCAACCTGGCCGGCCGCAGGGGAAAAGGGGGGGACGAGAGAGCGGCCCCCCTCCCTCCTGAACCGTACCAAGCCACATGCCCTCAACATGCCCTCAACATGGGGAGGATGTCCCCATGTTGATGGGGACAAGGGCCTCATCCCCACAACCCTTGCCCGGTGGTTGTGGGGGTCTGCGGGCGGGGGGCTTATCGGAATCTGGAAGACCCCTTTAACAAAGGGGACCCCCAGATCCCGCCCCCCCCCTATGTGAATTGGTAAGGGGTACATTGTACCCCTACCATTTCACGAAGAAAGCGTAAAAAAATGTTTAAAAAAACACACAAACACCTTGAAAAAGTCCTCTATTTAAAAAAAAAAAAAAAAACATTCCAGCGGTGAAATCCAGTGTCCCGCGGCGATCCCGATGTCCAGCGCTGTCCTTCATTGGTTGTGCCTGAGCGGACCTGATGGGGAACTCCCTCTCAGTATTTTAAATGTATAGACCCGCCCCTTCTAAAGTTCCCCATCAGGTCCGCTCAGCGGACGAGATGCGGAACATGAGAAGGGGTGGGTCTATACATGTATTACACAGTGAGAGAAGTTCCCCATCAGGTCCGCCCCCTCGGTATGTCGGACCCGCCTACGTCATTGGCTTGAGCGGGGAACTTCCTTCACTATGTAAATTTAAATTACACAGTGAAGGAAGTTCCCCGCTCAAGCCAATGACGTAGGCGGGTCCGACATACCGAGGGGGCGGACCTGATGGGGAACTGCTCTCACTTTGGTAATACATGTATAGACCCGCCCCTTCTCATGTTCCGCATCTGGTCCGCTGAGCGGACCTGATGGGGAACTTCAGAAGGGACGGGTCTATACATTTAAAATACTGAGAGGGAGTTCCCCATCAGGTCCGCTCAGGCACAACCAATGAAGGACAGCGCTGGACATCGGGATCGCCGCGGGACACTGGATTTCACCGCTGAAATGTTTTTTTTTTTTTTTTTTTAAATAAAGGACTTTTTCAAAGTGTTTTTGTGTGTTTTTTTAAAACATTTTTTTACGCTTTCTTCGTGAAATGGTAGGGGTACAATGTACCCCTTACCAATTCACATAGGGGGGGCGGGATCTGGGGGTCCCGTTTGTTAAAGGGGTCTTCCAGATTCCGATAAGCCCCCCGCCCGCAGACCCCCACAACCACCGGGCAAGGGTTGTGGGGATGAGGCCCTTGTCCCCATCAACATGGGGACATCCTCCCCATGTTGAGGGCATGTGGCCTGGTACGGTTCAGGAGGGAGGGGGGCCGCTCTCTCGTCCCCCCCTTTTCCCCTGCGGCCGGCCAGGTTGCGTGCTCGGATAAGGGGTCTGGTATGGATTTTTAGGGGGACTCCACGCCATTTTTTTTTTAAATTTGGGGTGGAGTTCCCCTTAAAATCCATGCCAGATCTGAAGGGCCTGGAATGGATATTTGGGGGAACCCCACGTCAATTTTTTTTTTAATTTGCGGCGGGGTTCCCCTTAATATCCATTCCAGACCTGAAGGGCCTGGTAATTGAATTCTGGGGAACCCCCACGCTTTTTTTTTTTTTTTTTATCAATGACTTTTGTATGTATTGCCGGGAGCCGACAATTCATTAACAGCCGCGAGTCAGTTTTAAATGCATTTTTTTCTTTCAAAAATGACATTTTTTGCAGGGACAGTTCTAAGCACGGGAAACATGCGCCACTTCACATGCATATCATACACACCCCCCAGGTACAAAATTTAAAGGAATATTTCACTTTTATTTTTTCATTTTAAGCATTATTAAAATCACTGCTCCCGAAAAAACAGCCGTTTTTAAAACTTCTTTTTGCATTGATACATGTCCCCTGGGGCAGGACCCAGGTCCCCAAACACTTTTTAGGACAATAACTTGCATATTAGACTTTATAATTAACACTTTAGATTTCGAACGTTCGAGTCCATTGTATTTAATAGGGTTCTAAAGTTTACACGAACATTTTGTCTGTTCGCAGGTTCTGGTGCGAACCGAACAGGGGGGTGTTCGGCTCATCCCTGTTCACAATTATGTGCCACTTTGTGTTGGTCTACCACATAAAATACATTTATGTTTTTGGTTGTAACATGACAAAATGTGGAAAATTTCTAGGGATATGAATACTTTTTCAAGGCACTGTATGTGGGTCTTGTCTTTCCTTTAATATGAGTGAGTGAGTAAATAACTTGTATAGCGCTACAAATGCGAACTAAATTGCCTCAAGGCGCTTTTTCCCCTTCAGTGTCGTCCTGATCCTTCAGAAGAGGTGGGTCTTACGTTTTTTTTCCTGAAGTGGTCTTCTTCCATGTGGATGTTTGTGGGTAGAGCGTTCCAAAGCCGTGGTCCTTGGACTGCAAATCTTTGTTCTCCCTTCGATTTGTAGTGGGACTTGGGGATGTGTAGGAGGTTTTGGTTAGTTGATCGGAGAATGAGATTGGGTGAGTAGTGTTTTATTTTCTCGCATAAATATTGAGGAGAGCTTCCTTGTGTGCATTTGTGGGTGAGGCAGAGGGTCTTGAAAGTGACCCGATCCTTTACGGTTATCCCTCAGGGATGGGGTGATGGATTCCCAGGGTTTTTTCCTGTTACCAGTCTGGCTGCCGTGTTCTGGACGACTTGTAGGTGCGCCATCTGGTATTTAGGTAGTCCTATGTAGAGGGAGTTTGCGTAGTCCAGTTGGGAATTGATGATTGTTCCAACTACTACTGCTATCTCCTCTTCTGGGATGAAGGGGATGAGTCTACGCAGCAGGCGGAGGAGATCCGCTGACTACGGATCCTATTTGTGCATCCATCGACATCTCTGAGTCAAAAATGACTCAGAGACTTTTGACTTTGGTGCTTGGGGTGATGGTCTGTCCAAGGATGGTGGTGTCCATGAAGTCTTAGCTTTTGTCTTTCAGTTTGCATGGAAAAGAAGCAGTTCTGTTTTGGATCCATTACATTTGAGGGAGCTCTCAGTCATCCAATCATCGATCAGTGTGAGGCATTTTTCTAGTCCGTGATATTGGTCTTTTTTTCCAGTGATGCGAAAGTAGAGTTGAGTGTCATCAGCATATGAGTGGTAGCACAGGTCCTGTTTGCTGATGATTTTGAAGAGTGGGAGGTGGTAGATGTTGAAGAGCATGGGTGACAGGGGTGATCCTTGAGGGACTCCGCAAGAAATTGCATGAGTTTCAGAGGTGAAGGCTCCTAGTTTCACTGTCTGTGAACAATTATCTAGGAAGGATGCGAACCAGGGTAGATCTGAGTCTGTGATTCCAGCTACTTCTTTAAGGCGAATGAGTAGAGTTTTGTAATCTACTGTGTCGAACGCTGCACTGAGGTCCAGCAGCACCAGGAGACATGATTCTCCGTCATCTGCTGCTTCGAGGGCGTCATCCCATATTTTGAAAAGTGCTGTTTCTGTGCCATGGCCTGGGCAGAAGCCTGATTGTAGTGGGTCCAAGAGTTTGTGAGTGTCCAAATGAAGTTGTAGCTGTTGTACTACTGCTTTCTCCATAATCTTGGAGATGGTGTTGAGGCTTGTTACCGGTCTGCGGTAGTTTGGGTCTTTGGGGTCGAGGTTGGGTTTCTTTAGGAGGGGTTTGATTATGCCTTGTTTGAGGGAGATCGGAACTATACTTTCTTTGAACGATTGATTTACGAGATGTGTTATGGTAGGTGCTAAAATGTCGGTACATTCTTTCAGGAGTTTTGTAGAAATTATATAATTTGGTGATGTGCTGTCTCGGAGGCTTCTGATGATGTTTATGGTGGTGTCGATGGTGTGGATTTGAATTAGCATTCCTATTTTTTTTTGATAGCGTGGTTTTGAAGAGTTCAAAGTGTAGTTTCTTCTGAGATCTTGTCCAGTATGTTGTTATTGAGTGTTTCGGTTTTTGAGAGATGACGTTGGTGGTGATTTTAAATTTGATAGCGTGGTGGTCCGTCCATGGTAATGGCATATTGTCCAGTGTGTTGATGTCCATATTTTGTTGGAAGATGAGGTCAAGAATGTGACCTGGCCCATGCCCCTAGATCTTCCAGTTGGTTGATGCAGGAGGTGGCGATGGGGTCCTGAGTGGAGTTAGCCCAGATGTTGAAGTCCCCTAAGTAACAGAAAGTTTTTGGTTTTCAAGGTGTGTGTCGATATGAATTCGGTGAAGGGTGTGAGGAGATTTGTCTTTGGTCCTGGTGGTCTGTAGCATAGCAGTATGTGGATGGTGTCTTGAGGTGTTGTTTGAAGATGCAGAGTGAGTGTCTCCATGAAAGGCAATGAGTTCTGTACAGTCGGTTTTATGAGAGAGAGGTGAGTTGTGAAGATCACTGCTAGGCCTCCTCCTCTATGTCCTATTCTATTCTACCTCCCAACAAGCACGGATTCTGCGGGTTTTTCCCGCATAGACTCCTCTTTCCCGCAGTCCTGCAAGAGTGCAAGTTTTCCCGCATAGCAGGAAGTGGAGGAAGAAGAGCGTTTAAGAGTGACCCAGTGGGGGCCACAGGTAATCCACCAGTGGGGGGGGTGCAGTCCGGTGATTATACCGGGCGAGTATGTTCCAGGGGGGCCGGGAGAAGGTGTTGAGGGCTGAGTCTGGGTGGACCAAGAAGGCCACCGTGGCCGGGGCTAGGCCAAAGCCGCGGTCTGTCCTGACAGGCCAGGCAGCTGCTGGTGCTGCTTCGGGAGGCGTGCTAACGGCTGGGGGGAGCTCCGAGAGCGGGGGCAGCAAAGCGGGCCCGCTGGGTGACCAGGATGCAGGAGGAAATAATTTCTATATGGCAGAGCTAGGCCGCAACCGCGGACTTTCCTGCCGGTGGCTGCGGGTGAAGAGAGATGCCGAAAAGCGGCGGGTGGCGACCTCGCTGGCGGTTGGTGAGCTGGGGGAGCTGGGCTGGGGAGGCCCCATAGCCGTAGCCCATGAGGGAAAACGCTGGCTGAGGGGAGAGAACCGTGCAGCCCTGGATGGCAGGAGCTCCTGCACACATGTCCGTTCAGCTCTGAGTCTGGCAGGCATGGTCATGTTATGAACCAATGTGATGGAGGAGTTTGCTGGTGAAGCCCATTGCTATTCATTCTTTGACCCAGTGTTGTTTGGGGAAGCGCACTAGACCTCCTACAATTAAGGGGTCTCATCCTTGGGTAAGAGGCTTACTATCTGTGTTGGTGGAGGAAAATATCATCTGGCTGCAACTGTGGTTGTGGAATTAAGAACAAATTAATTAAGGATATTTTCCGGGGGGCGTGGCCTGGACAGGCATGTGAGCGGACGCACAGCACGGAGCTCCCGCTGACGATCCTCCATTAATCCTCTTCCCGCACCGATCCTGACCCGGCACTTGGTCCAGGGACAAGGCGCCTCATCACTGTCCTCGGCGGAGGTCGAATCGGCTCTGGCGGAGCCCTGCATGACCCGCAAAGGGACAAAGAGTGCTGCAGCAGCGGCAGCCATGGAAGTCCAAGATGGCGCCGGCTCCCCTCTCCCTCAGAGAGTGACGCGAGGAGTGGGGGATACGCCACAGGACCCGGGCAGTAAGCCGCCCAAGGCAAACAAACAGCAGGGGAAGGAGCAGCCCAGAGACATGCTCTACTATGCCCAAAAATTACAGGGCCCTAGCTGCTCTCTTCCCCCACCATCGCTGATGCCTGTGCAGGGAGCCTTGGAGCAAAATGGTGCTTCTGCCCTGGATGATAATGTGCCCCTAGAAAACTCGTCTGACCACATCAATGATATCTTTGATGAGCTACAGGAGGATGCACCCCAGCCCACACTGAGTGAGATCCTGCGAGCTGTACACCGCTGCACCACCTCAGTGACAGCCTCTGTGGACGGTTTAAAGGTACAGTTTGGGGCACTTACTGAGATGGTATCCCTTATTAGACATGACCTCCAGAAAATTAGAGAGAGGACCACGGCGGTGGAGGGTAGGATTAGTGAAGTGGAGGACCAGCTCCCACCCCTCGCCAGAGATGCCAGATTTGCGCTGCAGCAATCTGCGCAGGCGAACGCAAAGACCGACGATATTGAGAACCGTTTAAGGAGAAACAATGTCCGTATAGTGGGGCTCCCTGAGAAGGTGGAGGGCAGGGACCCCACGGCCTTTACAGAAACATGGCTCCAAGAAATCTTTGGTAAAGAGGCATTCACCACGCTGTTTGCGGTGGAGAGAGCGCACCGCACACCACCCAGACCCCTCCCCCCGGGCAACCCACCCAGATCAATGCTTGCCAGGCTCCTGAACTATAAGGACAGAGAAATTATACTTAGACTGGCACGGGAAAGGGGAGCGGTGCACTACAATGGAGCTAGGATCTCGTTTTACCCGGATTTCTCTGCTGAAGTGCAGCGCAAGAGAGCTAAATTCGCTGATGTAAAGAAACGTCTGCAGAGGCTACAACTAACATATGCCATGCTGTATCCTGCCAAGCTGCGTATCACAGTCCGTGGTCAAGCTTCCTTCTTTGAATCCGCTGCGGAGGCGGCGGAGTGGCTGGATCGCAATGAACAGGACCTCCGGGGACGCCGGGATGCTGGTGTGGGCGACTGAGGCCCTGGATCAACACATGTGATGTCGGTATGTTACCTGCAGGCCAGTTGAGTCTGCCTTACCCATAGCGGGACATTTCACCCTTTTTTCAAATGTTAGCGATTAATAAGAGCGTTTGGAAGACTACACTTTGTTTACCATGGCTATTGCGCCACAGAAGGGGGTACATGCCCCGTCTGTCACGTTTGACTATCTGAAGTCCCAGTTATGGGGACATGTTTATCAGTGCCCTGTTGGCACGGGTTCCCTGACAGTCCTAGGAGCTGGGGATGAGTGGGGATGGCCTGCCCCCTCCCCGAGCGGGTACGTTATCCGTGCTCGAAGAGGCTGTTCAGGACTGTTTAAAAGTTTTCTCTTGCTCACAATGTCGCGGTGCTTGCTGAACTTTCCTGCTCTGACCCCTTCCCCACACCCGTTGAAGATCTGCCCACTGGTGATGACCCCTCTCCTATCTGACTCTAATGCCTGGATGCCCAGAAATCTTGAGCCGGAGCCTTCGGCCCCCGGCGATGAACACTTTTTCCACTCACCATGGCCACCACCCCGGTAGTGACTTGGAACGTTCGAGGGGTTCATGACTCGTTGAAACGCACAATGCTTAACTCGTGTTTAAAAAAGTTCCACCCTGCTATTGTGGGCCTCCAGGAGACCCACCTCACAAAAGATACGGTTGGTTGTTTGGGGTTTGCTTGGGTGGGCACGTCTTACCACTCCACTCACACCTCATATTCTAGGGGGGTGAGTGTACTGGTACACAAGTCCCTGGCTTTCCAGGAACTGGATGTGGAGGTAGACCCCCATGGGAGATATGTTTTTGTGCATTGTAAAGTGTTTACTGTGATGATAATTCTTGCCTTTGTGTATATACCCCCGCCCTTCTCTAGGGAGGTTTTGCAATTACTACTGTCTTATCTAGTTAACAAACCCGATGTCCCCATTATGATTATGGGGGATTTCAATGGATGCCTTGACCCCAGGTTGGATAGACATCCACCGGTTCAGCCACCGCTGGGGGGTAGGGGCACTGTTTTGAGCCGCCTGCTGGCGGAGGTGGGTTGGGTGGATGTGTGGAGGGCCAGATACCCGACTACCAAACAATTTTCATGTTTTTCCAAAACCCATGGTTCATTATCTCGCATTGATCTATGTGTGGGGTCCCAGCGGATTGTGCATATGGTCCCTATGATAGAATACCTCCCTAGGGGGGTGTCCGACCACTCCCCGCTGGCGGCCCACCTGGTTACCTGTCCCGCTTCCTCACTGCCCAGGGCACCGTGGAAATTGAATGCCTATTGGCTAAAACTTTTCACATCCCATGACCAGGTCACCTGCCAGATTGATCAATATTTTTTAGACAACCACCTTGGGGAGAACTCGGCGGTGGGCTGGGATGCCTTTAAGGCCTGTTTGAGGGGTTCCTTTATTGCTGAGATCAAGGCCATCAAACGCAACTCGTCTGCACTTTTGGCGCAGGTTGAAGACCAGGTGAAACGGTTGGAGCTTGCATTCGTAATGGATCCAACTGATTCCGCGAGGGAGGCTTGGATATCGGCCCAGGATTCCCTGGACCGGTTGAGAACCTCCGCTGCGGAAAAAAAGAGGTTCTTTACTAGCCAGGCCTTCTATGAGGAGGGGAAGAGGACGGGCAGGCTTCTGGCTAGGATTGCCAGGTCACAGCAGGCCTCCCTGGCGATTGGAGTGATCCGAGACCCCCGGGGACGACTGGCGAATGACCCTGGGCAGATTATGGCTGAACTGGCGTCCTTCTACAGCAATCTCTACAGGCCATGTGATGATTATACAGATGAGGACCTATCACAATATCTGGGAACGGTGGAACTTCCGCTCCTGGGCGGGCAGGCCCGCGCGGAGATGGAGGCCCTGCTCACTTTGGAGGAACTGAGGGAGGCGGTCGCATCTTTCCCCACGTGCAAGGCCCCGGGGGATGATGGGATCCCCATGGAGGCCTATGTCCAATACGGCGAGGTGATTCTGCCCAGGCTGCTTGCGGTGTTCAACACCTCCATCAAGTCCGGAGCATTGCCCCCTTCCATGAATAGAGCCAATATTATACTGTTGTTAAAGGCAGGCAAGGATCCCTTGGACCCCGGCTCGTATAGGCCCATCTCACTGCTGCAGAGCGACGTTAAAATTCTGGCCAAGGTATTGGCTATGAGGGTTAACAAAATTGTCTTGTCCATTATTCACCCAGATCAGGCGGGGTTCATGCCTCGCAGCTCCACCGCAACTAATCTTAGGCGGCTATACTTGAACATGCAGACCCCCTCGGATTTTGTCGGCCACAGGGCACTGTTGTCTCTTGACGCCAATAAGGCATTCGACAGTGTTGGCTGGCGGTATCTCTGGGCTGTACTGGCCAAGTTCGGGTTCGGACCCCGGTTCCTAGGGTGGGTGAGGCTGTTGTACGGCTCGCCGCAGGCGGCCATACGAATGTCTGACAGGATGTCTCACGCCTTTGCGTTGGGCAGGGGGACCAGGCAGGGCTGTCCCCTGTCCCCCCTGCTCTTCGCTCTGGCCATTGAGCCCCTGGCGGCTCTGGTGCGAGACTGCCGGTCGGTCAGGGGCTTCCGCTATGGCAATATACAAGAGAAAATTATGCTATACGCCAATGACATGCTCCTCTTCCTGGAAGATGTGGATGAATCACTGGCTCAGGTCATGTCCCTTATCACAGAGTTTGGCCGTTTCTCGGGCCTTACAATTAACTGGTCCAAGTCGGCTCTGATGTTCCTGGATGAGGCCCCCGCGCTAGGTGAGGGGCCCTCCTGCCCGGTCCCCATAGTATCCTCATTTAAGTACTTGGGTGTATTCATCTCCCCGGTGATCACAGAATTCTGTCAGCTGAATATATACCCCTTATTGACCAGATTCAGGGATAAAATACAGATATGGAACAGACTGCGGATGTCCCTGGCCGGCAAGACGAACCTTATTAAAATGATACTAATGCCCCAGCTGCTGTACCCGCTACACAATGCTCCTGTTGTCATCACGCTTAAAATCTTCAGGGTCGTCAACTCCCTCTTTAGACAATTATTGTGGCACAACAAACCCCCCCGGATCAAATTGGAACAACTACAGCGACCAAAGGAGGGGGGGGCCTTGCCTTCCCCAACCCTTGGATATACTATCTGGCAGCGCAACTGCAGCACCTGATAGGTGTCATGGTACCGGCTCCTGTGGGCTCCTCGGCTAGGTTAATGCTGCTTGGCTCGGGGGCCAACACGGTGCCGGAGGGGCTGGAGGCTCAGCGGTTTCAGAAATCAATTAAAAAGATGCCCATTTATTCACTCCTTCAGAAGGTGTGGAATAAGGCCAAACAACTCCAGAATGTCACGGGGTTCACTAGGTACAGCCCGCTATGGGGGAACGGCAATTACACTGAACTGGCCAAACTTCAGCAGGGCCCTAAGTGGAGGTCACTAGGTATAACCCACCTGAGACAAGTGTTTCATAATGGGGCCTTACTTCCTTTTCATGTGCTTCAATCGAGATATGCGCTCCCGTCCAATATGCTGTTTTACTACCTGCAGCTGCGACATGCTGTCAGGGCTCAGGGAGCTGCAGTGGAGTGGGTTCAGTCCCCCACCCCTGTCTTTCACATGCTGCAGGACGCTTGTGAGACCAGGGGTGTCATCTCTCAGTGCTATAACATGCTGTTGTCCTCGTTTTTGGAGGGACACCCCATGAAAGTGGTGAGCCAGTGGGAGGCGGATGTTGGTCCTATAGAGGGGGAGCTCTGGGAGGAGGCAAAGCAGGTGGTAAACGCCTGCACGCTTAATGTGGCACAAAAGGTATCCCAACTATATATATTACTGAGAGTACATTTTACACCAGTAAAACTATTCAAGATGGGTAGACTGCCCGATCCGCTATGTGGTAGATGCAGGGCGGTGCCTGGAGATCTGATTCACCTCCTCTGGCATTGCCCCAAACTCCATAGATATTGGACAGAGGTACTGGCTACACTTAATTTGGTGTTCCAGACCAACGTTCCTTCTGACCCCTTATGTTGCTTGTTAGGAATACTGGGGGGGGAGATCCCGGAGGAGGTGACTCGAATGGCATTTACTAGGGCATTGTTCCAGGCGAGAAAAACTATTCTACTACTGTGGAAGTCTGTTGAGCCGCCTACGGTCCAACTGTGGATACAGCAGATGGGTAAAACCCTTTTGATGGAGAAATACATATACCAGCACAGGGGCAACGCGGGAAAGTTTGATAGGCTCTGGGATGCATGGCTTGCTGTACCGGGGTTAAGCCCCATGGAATTGGTGAGGATGAGGCTGTTGGGAGGTGTGTAGCAAGCTCCCACTGGCAACAGGTGGGCGCGTGGGAAGTGGGATAGTCTGATGGGTTGTGTACAGTTCACCCTATGCTATTTGAAACTCTGAGCGGATTGTTTAATGTATGTGATTTCAGATGTGACCAAGGAATGTCAAAAACATATATTGCTACCGTACATGTAACAGATATAATATGCTGCATATTTTTGTACCTCGTATTTTTTTTTCTGTGAGCAATAAAAACCGTTTGATATAAAAAAAGGATATTTTCCACCAGATTTTGCAGTCTCCAGTTTTAGTAAATCAACCCCAAAGTGTTTGTATCAAGGTTATAGCATGACTTCAATCCATCAAGAACTGTAACACAAAGTAAAGTGAGGGTGTGCAAAGGGCTCGGAGTCATGGAGACACTTTCATGTTTCTATATAGAGGGAACTTGATCAAATGGTTTTCTTAGGACTCATACTTAATAGAAAAAACTGTACTGAGGAAATCTGTAGGCTGCCATTACTGAACTCTCCTTTTGAAAATGCAGTCCTGGCTGTTTGATGCAGAGGGTTCAATATTTTAAGTCACTGTCCCAGAGGAAAAGTATGCACATCAAGAGTTTTGACCTGCTTGCTGCAGATCAGGGACTCAAAATATAGAGGCCAAAGACAATCAGACACAGGACTGGATTTGCCACTAGGCCATTTGTTAAGATGTGTACACTGACTGCAGTGCCTGCAGGGTGTACAGTCCCAATATCTTACAGGTGCAGTGAATAGAGTCAGCTGCTGAGATAATGTAACTCCGGCACACTTGTGTGCGAGTTACATCATTGGTGACTGCTCAATTGGCAAAGCAAGAAGATAGTGGGCCTGGAAGAAGAATAGGACTTGACGATCCTGATCCTTGGGGTAGCCCTGGTGGGTGCTGTCCTCTTCTTCTACCAGGTCTGGAGAGCCCAGATGTTGCTCTGTTGATGATGAGGCTGCGGTGAGAACTTAAGCAACCAGCCATGAAGTGTTATCTTGGCATGCTACTAGGCGGTCACACAGCACCTCTCCAACTGGGAACACCTCAAACGGGATAGCCCCGCACTCCCCACAGTGGTCCCAGGGTGCAAGAGCCATTGTCAGGTCTCCGCACTCAGCACATACTGGAACTAGGGTTTCTGCCATCCCCACGTGGCACATTGCCAATCCTCTCCTGGGCATTATATATAACCAGGTATCCAGCAATGCATCCTAAATGTCTGGATAGGTGAAACAAGGCCGCTGTATCCGAGCCACTGCATAGCTATGACCTGTTGCTGCAGTACACAAATACATGACTTACCAGCATCTGCTCTGTACAGTCTCCAGTCTCTTTGCCCATAGCTCCTCCTGTACAAATTTTGGACCAATCCCAGGTCTGCACAATTGGCACAGGAGGTGTGTACTATCCTGCTGACTATTGGCAAGTGTATGAGGGGCTTTGTGATTGGCTAGTTTTGGCGCCCAAGCACAAGGCCCTACCCTCGCTTAATTCAGCCCTGCTAGAACACAATCACACTTGTGAGGCCGCCCCCCCCATCTTATGCCCTGTTCCTCGCCATAGGTCTTATCAAGACCTTTTTATTCAGAATAAGGAATGTCCACATGATAGTTAACTTCACTGCACTTTACTGATGTTGTTTAGGGAATGGCAAGACAATCACATCACTAGGACACACATTCTGGAGTCACTTGGCATACACAGTCAATCACATAATGTGGACGATCCACAGTAATCATCAGTGAAACATGTGCAGCACCTCACAGTCATTTCTCACTAGTCTCTCCTCTGACTGGAGTCATTAGTACTCTGAGGACTGTGTTCTCTGTAGACACCTCCCAGGCAGCTGGGTGAATCCTGATAAAATGGTCGGGATTCTTCCAGAGCTTGGTACCGTTCTGTGATGACAGCTGACAGCAGACTTAAGGCCAACAAGAGAAGTATGGCCAGAAAAGCTTTGGCAATACTTTTCTTTATAACTTGCTTTAAAGCTGTTAAAATAATTTAGTACAACTATCAGTTGTATATTTTTTCCTTTAAAACCAATTGTGGAGTTCTGCTTTAAGATGCCTACACTACCGCTGTTTCCTGAACATTCCTAAGAGATGTTCTTGGAAAAGTTAAAACTGAAAAAAAAGATGTATCAGAAGAGTTTCAGGAATGAGGAAATTTGTGGGCAGGATTGAGGAAATGCATTGTGATTGTGTGACTGTTTTATTATACTGTATCCATCAAGTCCTGGCAACTTGGGACATCCTTTAATCTGAGAACAATGTGGTAAAGATTTCTGCCTTTGGCCTCATTGGAGACAATAAGGACAAGTAAAACAGTGCAGGGAAGTGGCAATTCATCACATCTGTTTTGTTAATGTGTTAGAGCGAGTTATGTGCTTAAAGGGAATGTATAGTCATCTCTGTGTTTTTATAGATATACGGTATGTGTAAAATAGATTGGTCTAAATGTTTTCCATGTGTTTGAATGCTTATGTGTAAATGTTGTTCCTATGTAAAATATTTTGAGTATATACTGTACGTACATAAGGGCTGCCATGTTTGCTCATTATAGTTACAGCTGGATTAAACATTAGCAAGATAAGTATGTGCTTAGGACACCAAGGGAAGAGGGCACAACACCGTTTTTTCTCCTAGCTATTGTGCCCTTAAAAGATAACTGCACTTTAAAACAAAGTGCACTTAGCCTTTTTGCCCCTTTGCCCTATGCTAACCAATCCAACCCTCCCTCTCCACATGTAAATTTCAGTGATGAAATTGCCATTGCCTCCATTGCTTATTTACATCCTTCATAACAAGTCATCACTCTCCTGACCTTACAGGTGCATTAGAGATTTCTATGGGGCTCTTCTTCCTTTTTCTCCTAGCCATCATTTTCTAAACTCAAGCATATCAAAAATACCAACAGAACAGCTATATGACAAGACAGACTGAATGTGTTGTCTCTGCTAAGTACAGATTTGCTATGCCAAATTAGTTTTGAGGACTCAAATCAAAGACTTTGCAGTTAAAAAAAATCTAGGAAAAAATAGGTTTAAATAGTTAACTATATAAATTAATAACCTTAAGGTACAAGTAATTAAGTGGGATTTTTTTTAAATAAAAGGGTTTTCAGTACTTTTTTCATTTTTGTTACCATTAAAATGTGGATATGTGAACATCAATGTGAGAATAGGGATGAGCTATCTGTTCGAGTCGAACATGAGTTTGACTCGAACATCGGCTGTTTGATCGTTCAACGAAGATCGAACATTATGGGCCGTTCGCGCCAAGCTCGAGCGGCGCGTCACAGCCCATAATGCACTGCGTCATCGCAGTGCATTGCTGGCTGATGATTGGCCAAGCATGCACTATGACCCGCATGCTTTGGCCAATCACAGTGCCGTCAGCAAAGAGAGCCATAATTGGCCAAAGGCAGGGTGCCTTTGGCCAATTATGGCTCAGGGGGTTAAGTCCACACCCCACACTATATAAGGCCGCCTGCACGTCGGTCGTGTGTAGTGTGTAGGTGGCGTTGTTGAGAGAGAGACAGAGAGAGTGTCATTTCATTTAGTTTGAGCAGGCAGGCGATTCAGTTAGCTGCAGTGTATTGTAGTATATATATACATCCAGGCTTTGTATATATATATATATATATATATATATATATATATATATATATATATTAGGGCTGTTACTGATTACAATTTTCGTGTTCGATTAATCGTTTTTTTTTTTGTTATCGATAAATCGACTAATTTCGATTAATTATAACGCACATACAGATCCAACTACTTTTAGCTGATCTCCTTGCAGGCTGATTCCCAGTGCAGCTACCAACCACTGGAAAAATGAATAGCAGGATACAAAAAACACACAAAGGCAACGCTCAATGGGAATAGCATTAAAACTTTTATAGTCTTCAAGTAGGTAACAAAATAAATATTGCACTGGAGATAAAATCAATGTAGCTACATAAACTGTAAAAATGGTGCGAGTAATACCAAACGGTAGCAAAAGCAGTCATAAAAACATGTAGCTAAGTATGATACTGGTATAAAAATGTGTACAACGATACCACTGCTGAATCCAGATGAGGAGGGGTTAACATCAGTCCGTCGGCATGTAGATGTCCCGTGAAGGGAACTATCACAACGCCCAGTGTTTGGCCTTAGAATCCCAGGTTGATAGAGGGAAGTGATAGAGGGAAGTGTAACAGCCCTTGTGTGTGGCAGATAGTAAGGTCCTGCCGGCATGCAGATATGAAGGCACAGCAAAGGAGCCCTTCAGATGGACACGGCAAGCCCCGCCGGTGTCCGTGACATCACCGGATTTTCGACAGAACTACCTGAAGACCCGGAAGCCGGCGGAGAGGTGAGTACCGATCAAAACAATTTTGATCGATCAAAAAAATTAATGGATTAATCAAGGATTAATAGTTAATTTCCACAGCCCTAATATATATATATTGTGACAGCAGGAAGGTAAAGTCACCTGGTTGCATCCAGGGGGGTAGATATATTTCTCCCAGATTCAGGCTTTATGCCGACTTATACAACTAGGGAGTTGATGAAGCCCAGCTGAGGCTAGTGGGCTCATGAATGACTCATACCTCTAGGGAGAGTGTGGGGCGTCGTGCAGACAGAGATGAGGAGACCAGCTGAACCTTGTCAGCTCATTTAGGCCTCTATAAGAACTCCCAGCTTCATTAGATGTTAGCTCATGCCTGGAACCAGACCTGTGTGGACTGTCTAGGGAGAGTGAACCCCTGTGCGGTGAGGCAAAGCCTGTGTGGCTATTTGTTTGGACTTTTACTAAACCAGGGACTTAGGGACTAGGACAGCACCAGGCTGATCCCAGTTGTTAGTTTAGGAAACCTGCATGTTTAGTCAGAGGTCAAACTGACCAGGATTTATTTTGTTTGTTTCTTTTTGGCTTTGCTGTGTTTTTGTCACTGTACATAGAGAAATAAACCGCACCTTTTGATTTTGAAAACCACAACCTCCGTCTGCTGGCCCTGTTTTTGTGTGGGGAGCCCAACCAGGGGGACACACACACCCGCTACTGAGTTAACCCCCCTCACAGTTGGTGAAGAACCAGTGGCAGTTTTTTTTAAGCCAGCATGGAGGAGATACTGAAACAGCTGGCTCTAGCAAATGCCAATCAACAGCAGACAAATGCAGGTTTGCAAAGGAGCCTTGCAGCCCAGCAGCAAGCTCATCAACAAGCCCAGCAGCAATCTGAGGCCCGCTTCATAGACCTGTTACAGAAGCAAGAGCAGAGACTACAACAAATGGAAGCAGTAATGCAGCAACGTCCGCAGACCAGTGAGGAAAGCCGTCCCACTAATACCGCGTCCTTTGGGGTGAGTCGTTTATTGACAAAAATGACTGGAGAGGATGATCCAGAGGTATTTTTGACCACATTTGAAAGGACTGCTGAAAGAGAAAAGTGGCCTGAGGAGCAGTGGGCTGGACTGGTGGCTCCTCTGTTAACTGGTGAATCGCAGAAGGCTTACTATGACCTAGAGCCTGACCAAGCAAAAGACTATGTGATGCTAAAAGCTGAAATATTGGCAAGGCTGGGTGTCACCCTGGCTGTCCGGGCTCAGCGTGTGCATAACTGGACTTTCCAGCTTGGAAAACCCCCCAGGTCTCAAATGTATGATCTCATTCACCTGAGCAGGAAGTGGCTACAGCCAGAGACTTTGTCCGCACCGGAGATTGTGGAACGTGTTGTGATGGATCGTTTCTTGAGAGCTCTTCCTACCGCCATTCAAAAGTGGGTAAGCCATGGAGACCCAGAAACGGCCGGTAAACTTGTGGATCGTGTAGAGAGATACTTGGCTACAGAGAACCTGACGGCCTCTTCCAGAGACTCTCGGACTTTCCACCCTAAGACCAGACCATCCCCAGGGGCGGATAAGAGGATTCCAAGGGGTGAGGGTGGAGAGAGTGAGAGGGTGGGAGCTCTACCCCAAGTTTGGCGAGAACAGCCTGGGAAATCAGCGGCTCAAGAGGCCGCAAGAAGGATCGTTTGCTACCGCTGCCGGCAAGCGGGACATATTGCAGCAAATTGCCCGGTTGTGGAGGAACCCATGCAATGTGACTTTCTGATGGACAGACGTCAGTCGCTGTGTGCGACAGTCGCATGCACTGCCATTCGGGGAACTGAGAAACATTTATGCAAAATGTGTATTAATGGTAGAAATGTTGTGGTATTACTGGATTCAGGTAGCCTTGTGACCCTGATAAAGGCTGAATTAGTTAAAACAGAGGTCTCTGGGAATAGCAAGGTAGCTGTTATTTGTGTGCATGGGGACACCCGAGAGTATCCAGTGACTACAGTGTGTTTCGAGACCCCCAAAGGTACCCTCTCTCATCCAGTGGGGTTAGTATCTCAATTACCGCATGATGCCATTGTGGGAAGGGATTTTCCGAAGTTCTGGGAACTGTGGGATGATCCTGAGCCCCCCACTGGTGCCCCTATGTACCAGGAATGTGATAGCCAGAACTCCTCTGAGAGTGGTGAGGACTCTCCAGAATTTCCCTTGTCAGTATTGGCAGGGGAGACTCAAGAAACTGGAGAGGAGCCCACCTCCTCAGACGAAAACCTACCGTCTGTGGAGTTTTCTGATCTGGAGGTTCACAGGGAAAATTTTGCCACAGAACAGTTAAAAGACCCCGCCCTAATAAAGGCACGGGAAAACGTAGTGGAAATAGATGGCGAGTTAGTGAACCCAGATAATACCTGCACTTACCCATACTTCAGCGTAGAGAAGGACCTACTGTATCGGGTGGCAAAAAGGGCAGAAGAAACCGTTGAGCAGCTGGTGGTGCCCAAACCTTACAGGAAGTTGGTGTTGGAGTTGGCCCATGGGCACATTCTTGGAGGTCATCTGGGGACAGAGAAAACCCGAGAGAGGGTATTACAGAGATTCTATTGGCCTGGGGTGATGAAGGACATAGAAAATTATTGTTCCTCCTGCCCTGTGTGTCAGAGGTCGGCCCCGATGCCACATTTCCGTAGCCCGCTGGTCCCTCTACCCATCATTGAGGTCCCGTTTGAGAGAATCGCAATGGATTTGGTAGGTCCTATAATCAAGTCCGCTAGGGGGCACCAGTACATATTGGTTATAATGGACTATGCCACCCGTTATCCAGAAGCGATCCCTCTCAGAAATACCTCGGCCAAAACCATAGCCAAAGAGCTATCTCTTGTTTTTAGCCGGGTGGGTATTTGTAAAGAACTGCTTACGGACCAAGGTACACCCTTTATGTCCCGGGTTATGAAAGAGCTGTGTAAATTGTTCAAAGTGACGCAATTGCGTACATCTGTGTATCACCCCCAAACCGATGGGCTGGTTGAAAGATTCAACAAAACCCTAAAACAAATGTTGAAGAAAGTGGTGGATAGAGATGGAAAGGATTGGGACTGTCTACTTCCTTATTTGATGTTTGCTATTAGGGAGGTGCCCCAATCCTCTACGGGATTCTCCCCCTTTGAGTTACTGTATGGGAGACACCCAAGAGGGCTGTTGGATATTGCCAAGGAAACTTGGGAAAGTGAGAGTTCTCCCCACAGGAGTGTGATTGAGCATGTCGCCCTGATGCAAGATCGAATTGCACAGGTAATGCCCATCGTGAAGGAACATTTGGCCCAAGCGCAGTTGGCACAGCAGAGAGTGTACAACCGTGGAGCAAAGACCCGTACCTTTTCCCCGGGGGATAGGATATTGGTACTTGTCCCTACGGTCGAAAGTAAATTCCTTGCCAAATGGCAAGGCCCCTACGAGATAATGGAAAAAGTGAGCGAAGTGAATTACAAGGTCAGACAACCAGGAAGGCGAAAGCCCGAACAGATATATCACGTTAATCTGTTGAAAGCCTGGAGGGATAGAGAGTCCCTAGTCGCAGAAACTTGGTCACCAGCTCAAACTGGTTGCGTGATTCCGGAGGTTGGAATAGCAGCCACCTTGTCACAACCCCAACAACAGGAGGTTAAGGAGTTTGTGCTTCGCAACAAGGAGGTGTTCTCTGAGCTGCCGGGACAAACATCTGGGGTAGAGCATGATATTATTACCCCGCCCGGTGAAAGGGTGAAGTTAAAACCCTATCGGATCCCAGAGGCCCGACGGGAGGCAATACGGGAGGAAGTACAGAAAATGCTGAACTTAGGGGTGATAGAGGAGTCCCAAAGTGATTGGTCTAGTCCCATTGTGTTGGTGCCTAAACCGGATGGGAGCTGGCGATTTTGTAACGATTTTCGTCAGTTGAACAAAGTTACAAAATTTGACACCTACCCCATGCCACGTATAGATGAGTTGATCGACCGGCTGGGAACAGCCCGATACATGACGACTCTTGACCTCACAAAAGGGTATTGGCAAATTCCCCTGGCCAAGTCGGCCAAAGAGAAAACCGCATTTGTAACCCCAGACGGGGCGTTCCAATATAAGAGAATGCCGTTCGGGTTACAGAATGCGCCGGCCACATTCCAGCGGAAAATGGACCAGATGCTGAGGCCCCATCGGAAGTATGCTGCGGCTTACCTGGATGACGTAATTGTCCATAGCACAGATTGGGCCTCACATCTGCCAAAAGTGCAAGCAGTCCTGGACTCTGTTCGGGAAGCGGGGTTTACGGCTAACCCCAAGAAGTGTACCATTGGGCAGGAGGAGGCCAAATATCTTGGGTACACCATTGGCAGGGGAGTAATAAAACCCCAACTCAACAAAGTCGAGGCCATCCAGAGTTGGCCACGTCCCAACAGCAAGAAGCAGGTACGAGCCTTTCTGGGAATCGCGGGTTATTATCGGCGCTTCATTCCCCACTTTGCTTCTAAGGCTGTGCCCCTAACCAACCTGACGAAAGGGAAAGGGTCGGTCATGATTAAATGGACCCCCGAGGCTGAGGCAGCATTCCAATTCTTGAAACAAGCCTTATGTAGCCAGCCAGTGTTGTACTCACCCGACTTCTCTAAAGACTTTGTCGTACAAAGTGATGCGTCAGATGTGGGGTTAGGAGCAGTATTGTCCCAGGTCTGGAACGGGGAAGAGCACCCAGTCATTTACCTCAGCAGGAAGTTGAAGTCCCATGAGGTAAATTACGCCACGGTTGAAAAGGAGTGTTTAGCGGTGAAGTGGGCTCTAGATTCCCTTCGGTACTATCTGCTAGGTAGGCACTTTGACATGGTTACGGATCACGCTCCGTTAAAGTGGATGGCTCAAAACAAGGAGACAAATAGAAGAGTGAATAGGTGGTTCCTGGCCCTACAGGAATTCAACTTCACAGTAAAGCATCGCCCTGGCGTTCAAATGGGGAATGTGGATGCTTTGTCTCGAGTACATGAATGCCTGATTGCTGGTGTTCCAACCCCAAGGTTAAAACAAGAGGGGGGGGTATGTGACAGCAGGAAGGTAAAGTCACCTGGTTGCATCCAGGGGGGTAGATATATTTCTCCCAGATTCAGGCTTTATGCCGACTTATACAACTAGGGAGTTGATGAAGCCCAGCTGAGGCTAGTGGGCTCATGAATGACTCATACCTCTAGGGAGAGTGTGGGGCGTCGTGCAGACAGAGATGAGGAGACCAGCTGAACCTTGTCAGCTCATTTAGGCCTCTATAAGAACTCCCAGCTTCATTAGATGTTAGCTCATGCCTGGAACCAGACCTGTGTGGACTGTCTAGGGAGAGTGAACCCCTGTGCGGTGAGGCAAAGCCTGTGTGGCTATTTGTTTGGACTTTTACTAAACCAGGGACTTAGGGACTAGGACAGCACCAGGCTGATCCCAGTTGTTAGTTTAGGAAACCTGCATGTTTAGTCAGAGGTCAAACTGACCAGGATTTATTTTGTTTATGTTTCTTTTTGGCTTTGCTGTGTTTTTGTCACTGTACATAGAGAAATAAACCGCACCTTTTGATTTTGAAAACCACAACCTCCGTCTGCTGGCCCTGTTTTTGTGTGGGGAGCCCAACCAGGGGGACACACACACCCGCTACCGAGTTAACCCCCCTCACAATATATATATATATTGTGAGGGGGTTAGCTCGGTAGCGGGTGTGTGTGACCCCCTGGATGGGCTCCCCACACAAAAACAGGCCCAGCAGACGGAGGTTGTGGTTTTCAAGATCAAAAGGTGCGGTTTATTTCTCTATTTACAGTGACAAAAACACAGCAAAGCAAAAAGAAACAAACAAAATAAATCCTGGTCAGCTTGACCTCTGACTAAACATGCAGGTTTCCCTAACTAACAACTGGGATCAGCCTGGTGCTGTCCTAGTCCCTAAGTCCCTGGTTTAGTAAATGTCCAAACAAATAGCCACACAGGCTTTGTCTCACCGCACAGGGGTTCACTCTCCCTAGACAGTCCACACAGGTCTGGTTCCAGGCATGAGCAAACACCTAATGAAGCTGGGAGTTTTTATAGAGGCCTTAAACGAGCTGACAAGCTTCAGCTGGTCTCATCAACTCCCTGCCTGCACGACGCCCAGCACTCTCCCTAGAGGTATGAATCATTAGGCTTGTGCAATTCGTTTTGTAACGAATCGAAATTCGTCCGAATTTAGCAACTTTCGGACATTCGGAAGCATTCGAATTTCCGAACAGAGCAATTACGAATAAAACCGAATCTGAAATAAATTATACCGCAAAATAGCGAATGCCCGAATGTCTTCGGCATAATTCGTTATGAAAAAAGTTACGAATGTACGAATCCATTCGAAGCACAATAACACTCACTCTGCTCTCTGCTTCTCCCTCACCATGCTGAACTCCCTCTCAAAATGGTGTACAGGGGCGGAGGCTATAGCCGCATGAAAAAACGAAAGTAAAATACGAGATTTCGAATCCATTCGAAGCACAATAACACTCACTCTGCTCTGCTCTCTGCTTCTCCCTCACCGTGCTGAACCCTCTCAAAATGGTGTACAGGGGCGGAGCCTATAGCCGCATGTAAAAAACGAAAGTAAAATACGAGATTTCGAATCGTTACAAATAACCGCTATGTATTTAGAAAAGTACAAATCCATTCGAAGCACATTAGGCATAATAGGCAGCGTCGTTGTGAGAGAGACACGGAAAATTACGAATCAACGAACCCAAAAAAAGTTACGAAAGTAGGAGTTGTGTCCAGAATCAACGAAAAACAATGTACTCTACCGAAAGTACGAATTATAAATCAACTAAAAATTCAACGAAAAATGTCGCTTGCAAAAATACGAATGAGTCCGAACACGAAAAATCCCGTCTAGCAAAATTACGAATCAACAGGACCGGAAAGAAACGAACCGAAACGGAACGAATTTTTCCGTTGTGCACAAGTCTATGAATCATCCATGAGCCCACTAGCCTCAGCTGGGCTTCATCAACTCTCTCCCTAGTTGTATAAGTCGGCATAAAGCCTGAATCTGGGAGAAATATACCTACCCCCCTGGATGCAACCAGGTGACTTTACCTTCCTGCTGTCACATACCCCCCCCTCTTGTTTTAACCTTGGGGTTGGAACACCAGCAATCAGGCATTCATGTACTCGAGACAAAGCATCCACATTCCCCATTTGAACGCCAGGGCGATGCTTTACTGTGAAGTTGAATTCCTGTAGGGCCAGGAACCACCTATTTACTCTTCTATTTGTCTCCTTGTTTTGAGCCATCCACTTTAACGGAGCGTGATCCGTAACCATGTCAAAGTGCCTACCTAGCAGATAGTACCGAAGGGAATCTAGAGCCCACTTCACCGCTAAACACTCCTTTTCAACCGTGGCGTAATTTACCTCATGGGACTTCAACTTCCTGCTGAGGTAAATGACTGGGTGCTCTTCCCCGTTCCAGACCTGGGACAATACTGCTCCTAACCCCACATCTGACGCATCACTTTGTACGACAAAGTCTTTAGAGAAGTCGGGTGAGTACAACACTGGCTGGCTACATAAGGCTTGTTTCAAGAATTGGAACGCTGCCTCAGCCTCGGGGGTCCATTTAATCATGACAGACCCTTTCCCTTTCGTCAGGTTGGTTAGGGGCACAGCCTTAGAAGCAAAGTGGGGAATGAAGCGCCGATAATAACCCGCGATTCCCAGAAAGGCTCGTACCTGCTTCTTGCTGTTGGGACGTGGCCAACTCTGGATGGCCTCGACTTTGTTGAGTTGGGGTTTTATTACTCCCCTGCCAATGGTGTACCCAAGATATTTGGCCTCCTCCTGCCCAATGGTACACTTCTTGGGGTTAGCCGTAAACCCCGCTTCCCGGATAGAGTCTAGGACTGCTTGCACTTTTGGCAGATGTGAGGCCCAATCTGTGCTATGGACAATTACGTCATCCAGGTAAGCCGCAGCATACTTCCGATGGGGCCTCAGTATCTGGTCCATTTTCCGCTGGAATGTGGCCGGCGCATTCTGTAACCCGAACGGCATTCTCTTATATTGGAACGCCCCGTCTGGGGTTACAAATGCGTTTTTCTCTTTGGCCGACTTGGCCAGGGGAATTTGCCAATACCCTTTTGTGAGGTCAAGAGTCGTCATGTATCGGGCTGTTCCCAGCCGGTCGATCAACTCATCTATACGTGGCATGGGGTAGGTGTCAAATTTTGTAACTTTGTTCAACTGACGAAAATCGTTACAAAATCGCCAGCTCCCATCCGGTTTAGGTACCAACACAATGGGACTAGACCAATCACTTTGGGACTCCTCTATCACCCCTAAGTTCAGCATTTTCTGTACTTCCTCCCGTATTGCCTCCCGTCGGGCCTCTGGGATCCGATAGGGTTTTAACTTCACCCTTTCACCGGGCGGGGTAATAATATCATGCTCTACCCCAGCTGTTTGTCCCGGCAGCTCAGAGAACACCTCCTTGTTGCGAAGCACAAACTCCTTAACCTCCTGTTGTTGGGGTTGTGACAAGGTGGCTGCTATTCCAACCTCCGGAATCACGCAACCAGTTTGAGCTGGTGACCAAGTTTCTGCGACTAGGGACTCTCTATCCCTCCAGGCTTTCAACAGATTAACGTGATAGATCTGTTCGGGCTTTCGCCTTCCTGGTTGTCTGACCTTGTAATTCACTTCGCTCACTTTTTCCAATATCTCGTAGGGGCCTTGCCATTTGGCAAGGAATTTACTTTCAACCGTAGGGACAAGTACCAATATCCTATCCCCCGGGGAAAAGGTACGGGTCTTGGCTCCACGGTTGTACACTCTCTGCTGTGCCAACTGCGCTTGGGCCAAATGTTCCTTCACGATGGGCGTTACCTGTGCAATTCGATCTTGCATCAGGGCGACATGCTCAATCACACTCCTGTGGGGAGAACTCTCACTTTCCCAAGTTTCCTTGCCAATATCCAACAGCCCTCTTGGGTGTCTCCCATACAGTAACTCAAAGGGGGAGAATCCCGTAGAGGATTGGGGCACCTCCCTAATAGCAAACATCAAATAAGGAAGTAGACAGTCCCAATCCTTTCCATCTCTATCCACCACTTTCTTCAACATTTGTTTTAGGGTTTTGTTGAATCTTTCAACCAGCCCATCGGTTTGGGGGTGATACACAGACGTACGCAATTGCGTCACTTTGAACAATTTACACAGCTCTTTCATAACCCGGGACATAAAGGGTGTACCTTGGTCCGTAAGCAGTTCTTTACAAATACCCACCCGGCTAAAAACAAGAGATAGCTCTTTGGCTATGGTTTTGGCCGAGGTATTTCGGAGAGGGATCGCTTCTGGATAACGGGTGGCATAGTCCATTATAACTAATATGTACTGGTGCCCCCTAGCGGACTTGATTATAGGACCTACCAAATCCATTGCGATCCTCTCAAACGGGACCTCAATGATGGGTAGAGGGACCAGCGGGCTACGGAAATGTGGCATCGGGGCCGACCTCTGACACACAGGGCAGGAGGAACAATAATTTTCTATGTCCTTCATCACCCCAGGCCAATAGAATCTCTGTAATACCCTCTCTCGGGTTTTCTCTGTCCCCAGATGACCTCCAAGAATGTGCCCATGGGCCAACTCCAACACCAACTTCCTGTAAGGCTTGGGCACCACAAGCTGCTCAACGGTTTCTTCTGCCCTTTTTGCCACCCGATACAGTAGGTCCTTCTCTACGCTGAAGTATGGGTAAGTGCAGGTATTATCTGGGTTCACTAACTCGCCATCTATTTCCACTACGTTTTCCCGTGCCTTTATTAGGGCGGGGTCTTTTAACTGTTCTGTGGCAAAATTTTCCCTGTGAACCTCAAGATCAGAAAACTCCACAGACGGTAGGTTTTCGTCTGAGGAGGTGGGCTCCTCTCCAGTTTCTTGAGTCTCGCCTGCCAATACTGACAAGGGAAATTCTGGAGAGTCCTCACCACTCTCAGAGGAGTTCTGGCTATCACCTTCCTGGTACATAGGGGCACCAGTGGGGGGCTCAGGATCATCCCACAGTTCCCAGAACTTCGGAAAATCCCTTCCCACAATGGCATCATGCGGTAGTTGAGATACTAACCCCACTGGATGAGAGAGGGTACCTTTGGGGGTCTTGAAACACACTGTAGTCACTGGATACTCTCGGGTGTCCCCATGCACACAAATAACAGCTACCTTGCTATTCCCAGAGACCTCTGTTTTAACTAATTCAGCCTTTATCAGGGTCACAAGGCTACCTGAATCCAGTAATACCACAACATTTCTACCATTAATACACATTTTGCATAAATGTTTCTCAGTTCCCCGAATGGCAGTGCATGCGACTGTCGCACACAGCGACTGACGTCTGTCCGTCAGAAAGTCACATTGCATGGGTTCCTCCACAACCGGGCAATTTGCTGCAATATGTCCCGCTTGCCGGCAGCGGTAGCAAACAATCCTTTTGGCTGCCTCTTGAGCCCCCGACTTCCCAGGCTGTTCTCGCCAAACCCTGGGCAGAGCTCCCACCCTCTCACTCTCTCCACCCTCACCCCTTGGAATCATCTTATCCGCCCCTGGGGATGGTCTGGTCTTAGGGTGGAAAGTCCGAGAGTCTCTGGAAGAGGCCATCAGGTTCTCTGCAGCCAAGTATCTCTCTACACGATCCACAAGTTTACCGGCCGTTTCTGGGTCTCCATGGCTTACCCACTTTTGAATGGCGGTAGGAAGAGCTCTCAAGAAACGATCCATCACAACACGTTCCACAATCTCCGGTGCGGACAAAGTCTCTGGCTGTAGCCACTTCCTGCTCAGGTGAATGAGATCATACATTTGAGACCTGGGGGGTTTTCCAAGCTGGAAAGTCCAGTTATGCACACGCTGAGCCCGGACAGCCAGGGTGACACCCAGCCTTGCCAATATTTCAGCTTTTAGCATCACATAGTCTTTTGCTTGGTCAGGCTCTAGGTCATAGTAAGCTTTCTGCGATTCACCAGTTAACAGAGGAGCCACCAGTCCAGCCCACTGCTCCTCAGGCCACTTTTCTCTTTCAGCAGTCCTTTCAAATGTGGTCAAAAATACCTCTGGATCATCCTCTCCAGTCATTTTTGTCAATAAACGACTCACCCCAAAGGACGCGGTATTAGTGGGACGGCTTTCCTCACTGGTCTGCGGACGTTGCTGCATTACTACTTCCATCTGTTGTTGTAGTCTCTGCTCTTGCTTCTGCAACAGGTCTATGAAGCGGGCCTCAGATTGCTGCTGGGCTTGTTGCTGTGCTGCAAGGCTCTTTTGCAAACCTGCATTTGTCTGCTGTTGATTGGCATTTGCTAGAGCCAGCTGTTTCAGTATCTCCTCCATGCTGGCTTAAAAAAAAACTGCCCGCATTCTCCACCAACTGTGAGGGGGTTAGCTCGGTAGCGGGTGTGTGTGACCCCCTGGATGGGCTCCCCACACAATAACAGGCCCAGCAGACGGAGGTTGTGGTTTTCAAGATCAAAAGGTGCGGTTTATTTCTCTATTTACAGTGACAAAAACACAGCAAAGCAAAAAGAAACATAAACAAAATAAATCCTGGTCAGCTTGACCTCTGACTAAACATGCAGGTTTCCCTAACTAACAACTGGGATCAGCCTGGTGCTGTCCTAGTCCCTAAGTCCCTGGTTTAGTAAATGTCCAAACAAATAGCCACACAGGCTTTGTCTCACCGCACAGGGGTTCACTCTCCCTAGACAGTCCACACAGGTCTGGTTCCAGGCATGAGCAAACACCTAATGAAGCTGGGAGTTTTTATAGAGGCCTTAAACGAGCTGACAAGCTTCAGCTGGTCTCATCAACTCCCTGCCTGCACGACGCCCAGCACTCTCCCTAGAGGTATGAATCATCCATGAGCCCACTAGCCTCAGCTGGGCTTCATCAACTCTCTCCCTAGTTGTATAAGTCGGCATAAAGCCTGAATCTGGGAGAAATATACCTACCCCCCTGGATGCAACCAGGTGACTTTACCTTCCTGCTGTCACAATATATATATATATATATATATATATATATATATATATATATATATATATATACACAGTGGGTACGGAAAGTATTCAGACCCCCTTAAATTTTTCACTCTTTGTTAGCCATTTTCAGCCATTTGCTGAAATCATTTAAGTTCATTTTTTTTTCCTCATTAATGTACACACAGCACCCCATATTGACAGAAAAACACAGAATTGTTGACATTTTTGCAGATTTATTAAAAAAGAAAAACTGAAATATCACATGGTCCTAAGTATTCAGACCCTTTGCTCAGTATTTAGTATTTGCACCCTTTTGATCTAATACAGCCATGAGTCTTTCTGGGAAAGATGCAACAAGTTTTTCACACCTGGATTTGGAGATCCTCTGCTATTCCTCCTTGCAGATCCTCTCCAGTTCTGTCAGGTTGGATGGTAAACGTTGGTGGACAGCCATTTTTAGGTCTCTCCAGAGATGCTCAATTGGGTTTAAGTCAGGGCTCTGGCTGGGCCATTCAAGAATAGTCACGGAGTTGTTGTGAAGCCACTCCTTCGTTATTTTAGCTGTGTGCTTATGGTTATTGTCTTGTTGGAAGGTAAACCTTCGCCCAGTCTGAGGTCCTGAGCACTCTGGAGAAGGTTTTCGTCCAGGATATCCCTGTACTTGGCCACATTCATCTTTTCCTCGATTGCAACCAATCGTCCTGTCCCTGCAGCTGAAAAACACCCCCACAGCATGATGCTGCCACCACCATGCTTCACTGTTGGGACTGTATTGGACAGGTGATGAGCAGTGTCTGGTTTTCTCCACACATACCGCTTAGAATTAAGGCCAAAAAGTTCTATCTTGGTCTCATCAGACCAGAGAATCTTATTTATCATCATCTTGGAGTCCTTCAGGTGTTTTTTAGCAAACTCCATGCGGGCTTTCATTTGTCTTGCACTGAGGAGAGGCTTCCGTCGGGCCACTCTGCCATAAAGCCCTGACTGGTGGAGGGCTGCAGTGATGGTTGACTTTCTACAACTTTCGCCATTTCCCGACTGCATGTCTGGAGCTCAGCCAAAGTGATCTTTGAGTTCTTCTTTACCTCTCTCACCAAGGCTCTTCTCCCCCAATAGCTCAGTTTGGCCGGACGCCCAGCTCTAGGAAGGGTTCTGGTTGTCCCAAACGTCTTCCATTTAAGGATTATGGAGGCCACTGTGCTCTTAGGAACCTTTAAGTGCAGCAGAATTTTTTTGTAACCTTGGCCAGATCTGTGCCTTGCCACAATTCTGTCTCTGAGCTCTTCAGGCAGTTCCTTTGACCTCATGATTCTCATTTGCTCTGACATGCACTGTGAGCTGAAAGGTCTTATATAGACAGGTGTGTGGCTTTCCTAATCAAGTCCAATCAGTATAATCAAACACGGCTGGACTCAAATGAAGGTGTAGAACCATCTAAAGGATGATCAGAAGAAATGGACAGCACCTGAGTTAAATATATGAGTGTCACAGTAAAGGGTCTGAATACTTAGGACCATGTGATATTTCAGTTTTTCTTTTTTAATAAATCTGCAAAAATGTCAACAATTCTGTGTTCTTCTGTCAATATGGGGTGCTGTGTGTACATTAATGAGGAAAAAAATGAACTTAAATGATTTTAGCAAATGGCTGCAATATAACAAAGAGTAAAAAATGTAAGGGGGTCTAAATACTTTCCGCACCTACTGTGTGTGTGTGTATATATATATATATATATATATATATATATATATATATATATATATATATAGAGAGAGAGAGAGAGAGAGATACCCCTAGTTAAGAGGGCTGCCTGTTTATTTTTGGGCCTTGTAGTGCACCACTGTCAACCCCTGGCAATTGGCTCTAACCTCTCGTGGCACAGTTAGGAAAGGGGATGATATAATTGCACTCTCTCTCTACTTATATGGCACAATCCCCTTTATAACACAGCACAGTAATTGACACGGACAACCAATATAATTAACTATAAGTTCTTTACTATTGGTAAAAGTAATAAGGGTAAACAGTATACAGTGTCTCATGCAGATCCCTGCAATATAAGTATATTAATAAAAAGATATAACATTCAGCAATGCAACGACAGTTTAATAAACCCCGCTGCAGCTATCCTCCCTCGTGAGCAAATATGGCGCCCAGCAATGTCCTATACTACCCAGTCAGGCCTGACTATAACTTGGGGTATAGTTTGTTGAAGAAATCTTCGCTAGCAAAACACGGTGGTGCACATAAAGAACAAAACTGTAATCCAATGGGTAGCGATGACTGCTAACTTTGTAAAGCTGGAGAGACTAGTAAACTCAGTTCAGCAGACAGTCTCCCCAGAATGTAACTGTAATCACTGGTGGTCAAAGAAAGGAAAAGTCTTCTGGATAGCAGCACTCCGGTTAAAAAGCCTTTATTCCAAAAAAAGGTTCAGGAAACCAAAACACACACTGTGCAACACAATAAACTGATCACATCTGGCTAACGCGTTTCACACTATTGTAGTGCTTACTCATAGTGCTTCAGGCCTTGCACGCACAGCAGTTCAGCACAGGGATCCTCTTGCTGGGCGGGCGGTGTCCAAAGAGAAAGAACTGGGGCCCGCCTCTCCCTTTTAAAGTCCACCCCAGCAGTCCTTGCGCGGGGAAATGCACCCTGGGTGCCTGCACGCTGGGAACTGTAGTCTGTGGGTGAAAACGATACCCCGCTACACACACACATATATATATATATATATATATATATATATATATATATATATATATATATATATTTTGTGATATTGGGGAGTTTTAGCTCAAGTGGATAGATGCATTTTTATGCAGTGAGTCCATATCAGACAGGCATTCTAGTTAAGGGCCTGGTAGCCCACGTTTATTTAAACAGAAAAACAAAAGAAAAATGTCTATTCAGGATTCCCACGCAGGGGTTTAAACTTCATTCAGCACATACCAAGCCACCTGGCTCTTGTCAGCAGTTCCTCTTCTTGCTTTCAAATAGAAACGATTCTTTCCAGCTCCCTGGACTTACTGGCTTCCTCAGTCTCCCCGACTCTCAAGGCTGGCCAGCCTTTCCCAGTCCCTGGGCAAAGAATCCCCTTTACATGGGCTGCAGTCTCTCACAGGGCAGACCGCTCTCCAGACATAAGTCTGTCTTCACTTAGCAGTAGCAAGTTGCTCACTCTCCACCATCCTTCCCCTTCTGCTCTCACCAGCCCCTCATTATATTGGTTGTGTGCACCTGAGCACACACCATGCTGGCTGTCCACAAGACCCGGACACAGGGTTGGAGATCCCATCCCACCCAAGTCTCTGCGGGATCTCCAAACTACACAGCCCCATCCGAACTTAGCAAAACCCGGAAAAAGCTGCCAAAACAGTTTTCTCAATTTCCAAGCTATGCTCTGTAGTTCTGCAGTCTGCTGACATGCAGACTCTGTGTCCGTTTTTGCTCCTTTTCCATAGGGACAGGGACTTTCACTATCACATATCCCCCCCCCCCCTATGTTTCGATCTGGAGGGAGGAACACCAGCACACGTCATCAGGGTTGGGACACCTCTGTGCCGGCTGTCAGCCGCGTAGGCCCAACCCTTTTTTCGGGTGCGCTTCCAGCCAAGTCCTTCCTTAACTCTCCATAGGATCCTACTCGTTTTTATTCTACGCTTTCTCCTTCTTCTGGGGTTCCTGGGCTTATTTGCTTTTCTCTGGGGAACTCTGTCTTCCCTAATACCCTCACTTTCTTGATATAGGGGACCTGTTCCTAATACTTTGCCTGATGGGGAACCACCTTTTCCTTCACTGATACCAGTTTTTCCCATCACAACAGTTTTTTTTGGTTTAACAACTTTTCTGAGGTTACCCACGGCAACTAAACCCTTGTTATCAGTAACAACCAGTGACAGACCACAAATTCTGATGTTGCCACTTCCAATACCATCAATGGTTCCCCTCACAGTGTCTCCGGGTACTTTAATTTGTACCTTTGTGCGAATGACATGAAAAATCTCTGCTACTGCCACGTCTATTTCGGGCCCTTCCTTCACGTGAGGTCTAGTGGGTGAGGCAGTGTCCATGCCCTCTACTGACGACTGCTCAGCCGCACTTTGGACCACACCAGCAGAACTTTTCCTAGTCACAGCATCAGGCGGAGAGACCTCTGATGTTTTCAAACGTTCTCCTGAGCGCCTTCCATCCAAACCGGTAACTGGAAGCACCCTCTCAGAGAACCTTGAGACCATTTGCCACACTGCTAATAAATATGGTACCAACCAGTTCCTCTCGTGATTAACATCAAGCATAGCTTGTACTACTTGGCTCCACCTACTGGTACTATGCAGTACCACCTTGTCCGACCACGGTGGAGACACCTAAGTGTACAGCAAATGTGTTTTTTGGACTTCAAGAATTTTCAACAACACATTTGTCATCTTAATGCAATCCACATCTACATGCAAGACCTTTCTAGGGACTGTTCCATTATCAATGACGTGGAGGGGCTCATCCACTGAAGCTGGAAAGGTAGGGACATATACAGTGACCTCCACTTCACTGGCGGTATCGGTCTCCACAGCTTGGTGCTCAACTGGAGCCCTGTCAGATGTGCGTCTCACATTTACCCTCTCGGTCCCAGCATCAGCGAGCCGCTGCAGGTCATACGTCACATTGCCATTTTTGCATTCACTATTTTCCAGCAGTTGGGCTGCATATAACCCAACTGCCATGCATGCGCCCTTAACCGGTCCTTCTGATTGGAGGGGGCCAATCTCTGCCGGGGCCAACACGCCCTTGGCCACTGGCCACCCTGCAATCCCGCCATTGGGCATAGCAGGTGTCATGTCCACATCTGTGTTACGTAACCTAGCCTTATCCAGCATGGCTAGCAATTGTTTGGCCCAGCTGTCCCAGTCAGTGGTACTTCCCTGACAGGTATCCTGAAGCAGTGCATCACCTGTTCCAAGAGGCACCAAAGGAACCTGGGACTCATTACCCAATACTGTACATTTGTCATCTCTATACACATCACATTGTACAAGCACAGTTTCACTTATGTCACATTGGGACGATGCTTCGTCAGAGAACGCAGGGTGCAATACACTATTTTGACCAGATTGTTCTGGTGGCGCTACCATCACATCCAGCTTTACACTACCAGCTTTAACAGGGTGAATAACTTGTTCACCAATCTGGTCACATACCAGGCGGGTGGTCTGCACCCACACACTCTCATTGTGTGGTGCAGTCACTCCTTGTTCCCCCAGAGTAGTGCCAGAGCGGTCCTGGAAAACCTCCAGTTCCAACACAGGGCGATCCCTGGAGGTTTCCACAGACAACCCTGCAGCTCTGCCTCCAACCTTTTTAGTAAACACATTACCAACATTATTTTCAAACATGACATTTCCAGAAATACATTTCTCAACCTTTAGAGGATCATCATGACACTTAGACATAGCTGTAGCTATTGTGGGTGGCCCTTTACCCACTTGAGCAGCTCCACAGCTGACCTGGGAAACCCTCTGCTCCAACACTGTGGGCTCCTGGGAGGTTTCCCTGGGCAACCCTGCAGCACCTGTCTCTGTCACTAGGGAACATGGTATATGGATTTCTTTGGTCACCCCTAGTACAGCTCTTCCAGCACTCTGCTGGATTCCACCAGGTACATACAGAGTCCCCATGTCCTTTTTAGTCTCTAGTCCTGCTGCCAGTTGGGCTTTACTCTGTGCCTTCCCCCTACTCTGGGTAGCACACTGTAGCAAGTCCACCTGTACTGCAGATCTCCCCGCTGAACACACTTTAATTTCATTGGGTTCTGTCCCATAAACTGCAACAGTCTTACCAATTCCTGTAGCCGTTATCATAGCCTTCATTTGAGTGCGTTGTCTCTCATCTGTGGGGTCTCCACAGGCTGACTCTTCCATGTGGTCATGGAGCAACACTGCAGCCTTTCCGGACCCACCAACACCCCCTGCATGTAACACAGGATCCCTGTTGCTAGGGGTAACAGCAGACCAGCACTCCAAAGATGGTTGGCTACACCTCCTGGTGAATACAGACTGTTGTGCCCTTCTTTCTGGGCTGACCACTTCACATAAGCGGCCATAATACACATCTTTATATTCCTCATGCTCATTGGTACCGCCTGCAGTCCACACAGACTTCTTGCCACTGTTGCCAGGGGTGACAACCGATATGCTTGCAGAAAACGCAGGGCTGGTACACCGATGCACACTCATGCTCTCCCGAGCCACCGCTCGACTGGTGCTTTGTTGTCGCAGTAATGCGTCTCCCGTTGCTATGGGCGATGACCTCTCTTTGCTGGAGCCCATGATGCGATGGAACTCTCCTCTGAGAAGGATTTCCTCTTTAAACTTGCAGTAGTCATCCTGGTCCCCATCCATCAAATGGTAAACCGACCGGAACTCTATCTGTAACAAGGTTTGCAGCAATTTAGGCCACCGATTCCTAGGCCATTTCCTCCTTACAGCGACTTTTTCAAATTTTTCCAGGAAGTCCCCAACCTCCTCTGTAGGCAGCATGGGCTGCATGTAATCAGAGGCCAAGATCATAGCCCCTTGAACTGCATCCGACTCTTTAGTCTGGTTCCGCTTGAACCACTCATTCACGGTCTTATACACCACTGGCCCCTTTTGACTGGCCCTCCTAGGCGTAGACATCTTCTCAGGCCACGCTGAGCTCACTTCCCTTTGAACTTGATTTAATATGAACTTCTTGTGTTTTGACTGCCTCATCTTTGCAGTCACATGCACAGCAGTTTGTTACACAGTTCACAGTAGTAAAAGGAAAAAAATTCTCACAGGTGCACTACCTGCATGCAACAGTCCATCAAACAAACTTCTGCGCAATGCAGTTCGCCTGGCTGCCACACACAGCTAGCAGCAGTTCACCGCAGAGAGAAAAAAAAATTACTTTTCCTTTACAGGTACACCACCTGCAACACGCAATGCCTTTTGCCTGGCTGCACTTCCATAGACAGCCAACAGTTCCTGACCTGAACTCACTATGGAGCAAGGACCCGGATTCCACCGTAGTGTTGCCCGCTGAATCCACCACTGTGATATTGGGGAGTTTTAGCTCAAGTGGATAGATGCATTTTTATGCAGTGAGTCCATATCAGACAGGCATTCTAGTTAAGGGCCTGGTAGCCCACGTTTATTTAAACAGAAAAACAAAAGAAAAATGTCTATTCAGGATTCCCACGCAGGGGTTTAAACTTCATTCAGCACATAAATGAAAACATACCAAGCCACCTGGCTCTTGTCAGCAGTTCCTCTGCTTGCTTTCAAATAGAAACGATTCTTTCCAGCTCCCTGGACTTACTGGCTTCCTCAGTCTCCCCGACTCTCAAGGCTGGCCAGCCTTTCCCAGTCCCTGGGCAAAGAATCCCCTTTACATGGGCTGCAGTCTCCCACAGGGCAGACCGCTCTCCAGACATAGGTCTGTCTTCACTTAGCAGTAGCAAGTTGCTCACTCTCCACCATCCTTCCCCTTCTGCTCTCACCAGCCCCTCATTATATTGGTTGTGTGCACCTGAGCACACACCATGCTGGCTGTCCACAAGACCCAGACACAGGGTTGGAGATCCCATCCCACCCAAGTCTCTGCGGGATCTCCAAACCACACAGCCCCATCCGAACTTAGCAAAACCCGGAGAAAGCTGCCAAAACAGTTTTCTCAATTTCCAAGCTATGCTCTGTAGTTCTGCAGTCTGCTGACATGCAGACTCTGTGTCCGTTTTTGCTCCCTTTCCATAGGGACAGGGACTTTCACTATCACAATATATATATATATATATATATATATATATATATATATATATATATACACAGTATATATATATACACTGTATCCAGTTTAGCTAGATCTCACTGCAGACCGTTCCTGGTGTACTGTTTCTAATATACTTCAGGCAGGCAGTTGATTCAGTGAGCTGCAGTGCATTTAATATATATATACAGGCTTTATATATATATATATATATATATATATATATAGTCTAGCCAAGCCTATACCTGACTGTAGGCCATTCCTGGAGTGCGTGTTCAAAGACACATTCAGGCGACTCAGTTAGCTGCAGTGCATAAAATATATATCCACTGCATTGTAGTCCAGCCAAGCCTATACCTGACTGTAGGCCATTCCTGGAGTGTGTGTTCCAAGACACTTTCAGGCAGGCAGGTCAGTCAGTGAGCTGCAGTGCATAAAATATATATTCAGTCTCCTACATATATATCCACTGCATTCTAGTCCAGCCAAGCCTATACCTGACTGTAGGCCATTCCTGGTGTACATGTTCAAAGACACTTTCAGGCAGGCAGGCTGGTCACTCAGTGAGCTGAAGTGGAATTTATTAAAGCGCTAATGAATATTAAACTTGGGTGTAACAAACAAAAAATAACTGAATAGTGACAGCTGCAATCATTCAAAAAAGGTTTCTGTGTCCTCCAATGTGAAATATAAAACAATATAATGATGCGCTTACACCAACCTTCTGTGTTAGGACAGTGAACTTACACCTCATGCATAAATAACACCAATGCAAAAAGTGCTCCGTGGCAATATGCAAAAAATATAAATGTAAAATTAAAATGCTCAATGCTGATTACACAGTGTTCATATATAAAGTGCTAGTGCATACAAACAAAAATTGAGCATACATGTGTTGCAATGTGGACTAAACGACAGTCCTAATCAAAACTTTCCTTAAGCCCTGGTTCACACTGGTGCGATTTGACATGCGATTTGACATGTCAAATCGCATGTCAAATCGGCGATATTTGCCGCAAATTGTGGGCAATGGCACCGTCCCAATCGGTGCGACGCCGCATCTGCGGCGCTGCACCGATTTCAAAAAGTAGTTTCTGTACTACTTTTTGCGATTTCGGGACGCGATTTACATTGACATCTGTGCAGAAACCTGCACAGATGTCCCTGTAATCGCGGCCGAAATCGGGACTGACAGGCAGGAGTGAAATCATGCGAGTTCAGCTGAACTCGCACGGCTTCACTCCCGCAGCCCCAGTGTGAACCTGGGCTAAAAAACTTTCTCCACTTTGATACTTTTCTCCAGGTGGGCGTTTGAACAATTCACAGGTTATTAGGTACACAGTCCACCTGCATGCATCAACCAAAAGAAACCTTTCTCATTGCAGTGAATTTGTTCCTTAGTGATCAGCGGATTCCAGCAATATCAATGTGGACATATGCAGGGAATAAACAGAAACAAATCATAGAGCAATATTGCCCCACCACAGTACAATGATCAATTGTGTGTGTAGTTAAACTCACATATCCAGGAATACAGACAGTGCTTAGTTTTAGCTAAGTAAGACGATATCCTCATCAAGCTGCTGGTAACATCAATAGGCTTCTCCCCCTACACGTTACATCATCGACACATGACACATGACTTATTCATGGGTATCGCACAGACGACTCAGTGAGCTGCAGTGCATAAAATATATATCCACTGCATTCTAGTCTAGCCAAGCCTATACCTGACTGTAGGCCATTCCTGGAGGGCGTGTTCAAAGACACGTTCAGGCAGGCGACTCAGTGAGCTGCAGTGCATTTAATATATATATATACAGGCTTGTATATATAAATAGTCTAGCCAAGCCTATAACTGACTGTAGGCCATTCCTGGAGTGCGTGTTCAAAGACACTTTCAGGCAGGCAGGTGATTCAGTGATCTGCAGTGCATAAAATATATATACAGTCTCCTACATATATATCCACTGCATTCTATTCCAGCCAAGCCTATACCTGACTGCAGGCCATTCCTGGTGTACTGTTCTTAGTAAACTTCAGGCGTTATTTTGCTAATCTAATTGTACAGTATGTCTGGAAGGCCACCAAGGAGAGGCAGACGATCACAGGCCACTAAAAGAGGGCAAGAAGGCTCTGTGTCTACAGCCAACAGTGCTGGTTGTGGTCACGGTGCATCCTCAGCACGTGGCCGTGAGACACGCTTGGCCTTTTTTTCGGCAGCTGGCAGTGTTGAGCCACAACATGCAGAAGAGTTGGTAGAGTGGATGACCAAGCCGTCCTCATCCTCCTCATCCTCTGGCACCCAGGCTCAGAGTACTTTGTCTGCCAATGCAGCTGCCAAAGTGGCCTCTTCCTTTGGCTCAATGTCATCAGTCACTCCTTCCCTAGCCCCACCATCATGCCCTGAGGAATCCCCCGAACTGTTCAACCACAGTGTAGGGTACATGCTGCAGAAGGATGCGCAGCGTTTTGAAGGCTCTGATGATGATACACAGGTTGAGGATGAAGGCAGTAACGTGAGCCCAGAGAGAGGGGGTGCCCAAGAAGGACAAGAAACTGGCAGTCACGTTCCCCCAGCTGCAGCATACTGCCAGGTTTGCTCCAGTGGCGAGGAGGGAGGGGATGATGAGGTCACTGACTCTACGTGGGTGCCTGATAGAAGAGAGGTGGAGGAGAAGAAGAAGGAGGAGGAGGCACATCTCCAACGAGGCAGGATGCCCTCCAAGGGCCAGCTTAAGGGCAGCCAACCGACTGCATCACACCGCAGAGCTCCACATGTGCAGGGCGCGTTTTTTCAAAAGTTCTTTGGTGTGGGCTTTTTTGAGATGTGTGCAGCAGATTGCACCGTTGCTGTTTGCAACATATTTCTGAAACGTATCAAGCGTGGCCAAAACAGCACCTGCTTGGGCACCACATGCTTGACCAGACATATGTTGACCTCCCATGTAGTCCGTTGGCAAAAGTTCTTAAAAGACCCACACCAAAGAACAAGGTGGACCTCTCCCTACTCCTCATCAGCTGGAATCTCCAACCCCACTATACCTTCAGTCCTCTCAGAGACCTGCACTGAGAGGAATGAAGGTGTAGAATTAGGTGTCCCAAGCACTTGCGGGCAATCTGCCAGCGATACATCTAAATCTGATTGTAGCAGGCAAATTTCCCTACCCCAGTTGCTAAACCGTCGAAAGAAATTCGGTCCCAGCCCCATCCACATGTTCAGCGGCTGAATGCTAGTTTGGCTAAATTGCTAGCACTCCAACTGCTGCCTTTTCAGCTGGAAAACTCTGCCCCCTATCGAGAATTTGTGGAATGTGCTGTACCTCAGTGACAGGTTCCCAAACACCATTTTTTTTCTCGGAAGGCCATTCCGGCTCTCTACCGACATGTGGAAGGCAATGTCTTTGCCTTGTTGGACAGGGCGGTCAGCGGTAAGGTGCATATTACCGCTGACTCATGGTCCAACAGGCATGGACAGGGACGTTACCTTTCTTTCACGGTGCACTGGGTAACCCTGCTGGCAGCTGGGAAGGATGCAGGACAGGGTGCAGTATTGTTGGAACTTGTTCCGCCACCACGCGTCCAAATTGCTAGTAGTGGTGATTCTGCCACACCTCTCTCCTCCACCCCCTCCTCTTCCTCTATGGCCTCTTCCTGTGCAGATTTGTCCTCGGAACCAGCTATGCTCCGTAGGGCTACGCAAGCACTCAGGCAAAAAGATGCCATGCGGTGCTTGAGTTGGTCTGCTTAGGGGACAGGAGCCACACTGGAGCAGAGATTCTGTCAGCTCTGCAGGGGCAGGCTCAGAGGTGGTTGACGCCACGCCAGCTTCAGCCAGGAATGGTGGTTTGCAACAATAGCACCAACCTCCTCTCAGCCCTCAGACAGGGAAGAAAACCATTGGGCCTTCAGGAAAAAACTTAAGACCCACCTCTTCTGAAAGATCAGGACGTCACTAGATGCAAAGTGCCTTGAGACGATTTAGTTTGCATTTGTAGCACTATATAAGTTATTCACTCACTCAGGGACAGTTGACCCATGTTCCCTGTTTGGCTCACGTCCTTAATTTGGTGGTACAGCGGTTCTTGTGCAGGTACCCGGGCTTACAGGATCTCCTGAGGCAGGCCAGGAAAGTCTGTGGGTATTTCCGCCGGTCATTTAATGCCAGTGCTCGGCTGGCTGACCTCCAAAAGGAATGCAACCTGCCCAAGAACCGCCTCATCTGTGACATGCCCACCTGGTGGAACTCAACGTTGGCAATGCTGCAGTGGCTGTACACGCAGCAGAGGGCCATCAATGAGTACCTGTGCGAGTATGGCACTAGGACAGGGTCAGGGAAGCTTGGATTTTTTTGCCACGCCAGTGGCTACTGATCAAGGATGCATGCACTGTCCTGGCACCATTTGAGGAGGCCACGAGGATGGTGAGCAGTGACAGTGCATGCATCAGTGATACTGTCCCTCTTGTCTTCCTGTTGGAGCACACACTGCGTGGAATAATGAACAGGGCACTTGAGGCAGAACAGAGGGAGAAAGAGGAGGACTTCCTTACCCCTCAAGGCCCCATTTTATCCAGACAATATTCCCTGCGGGCCCGCCGTTCTTCACAGGAGAGAATTTCCCTTCCCAGGGGTAGATTTCCTCTCACTTCCTGTTGTCTCCCCCCATTTGTAAGTTGGAGTCATTTGTAAGTCGGATGTTTGAAAGTAGGGGACTGCCTGTATAAACTATACGGCCTGCCCTATATACTCTGCAGAAAATTGGGCCTTAGGTGTTGGTGGTACCAGAAAACTGTAAGCCCTCAGAGTTACTCTTGGTGGGCGCTGGAACGGGCCCTGCTGTGAAATATTATATCAAGAGTTGTAATTACATGCCCCTGTTGAACAGGGGCAGAAAAATTGGGCCTTTGGTGGTGGTGGTGCCACATCATTGTAAGTCCTTAGTGACCCAGAGGATTTCGGATCGAATGACTCCTATGAAACCTATGCTGCATGGCCTCCCTGATCCTGCAAAGCCTGAGAAAGGACCCACGGATTCGTGTGATCAAGGAGAGGGATCACTACTGGCTGGCAACCCTTCTTGATCCACGTTACAAGGGTAAGGTTGTGGAACTTATCCAGCCTTTGCAGAAGGAGCAGAGGATTAAACATCTTCGAGAGGCCTTGCAGAAAGGTTTGTGCAATGCGTTTCCAGAGCCTGGGAGGTTACAATTTCCTGGTCCTCCTGGACAACGTGTTGCTGAGGCTTCGGTCAGTCACAGAAGGAGCGGTGGAGAAGGGGGCCGTCTGACCGATGCGTTCAGACAAATTTTTAGTCCGCAGCCCCAAGGTCTGATCGGTTCCAGCAACCATCGCCAGCGTCTGATTTACATGGTGCAGGAATACCTAGGGGCAAGATCAGACTTGGAGATTTTTCCAACCGGAAATCCACTGGCTTTCTGGGTCTTGAGGATGGATCACTGGTCAGAGCTTGCACAGTATGCAATTGAGCTACTGGCTTGTCCTGCATCCAGTGTTCTATCTGAATGCACATTCAGTGCTGCTGGAGACTTTGTAACCGATCACAGAGTGCGCTTGTCTACAGACTCAGTTGATCGGCTCACCTTTATAAAAATGAATCAGTCTTGGATCACCAGCTACCAAGCACCTGATGCTGATGTAACCGATTATTTTTTTTATGAATGAGATCCCTTGAAGACTGCCTATGCTGATGCTGAGTGACTATTCTGTTATGCTGAGTGACTATCCTATTCCTCCTCAATGTTCATGTTGATAGCTTCTAAGAACATTTTTGGTTCTGGGCACCAGCACCAGTGCCTAAAGCCCAATTTGTCTGCCCCTGTTTAACAGTGGTGTGTAATTACAATTTTTGCTGTAATATTTTGCAGCAGGGCTCGTTCCTGCGCTTCACTAGAGTATCTGTGAGGGGTTGCAGTGTTGTGGCACCAGCACAAGTGCCTAAAGCCCAATTTTTCTGCCCCTGTTTAACAGGGGCGTGTAATTACAATTTTTGCTGTAATATTTTGCAGCAGGGCTCGTTCCTGCGCTCAACTAGAGTATCTGTGAGGGGTTGCAGTGTTGTGGCACCACCACCACTGCCTAAGGTCAAATTTTTCTGCCCCTGTTCAACAGGGGCGTGTAATTAAAATTTTTGCTGTAATATTTCGCAGCAGGGCATGTTCCTGCGCTCAACAAGAGTATCTGTGAGGCTTTACAGTGTTGTGCCACCACCACCACCACCGTCGCCTAAGGCCCAATTTTTCTGCCCGTTTAACAGGGGCGCATAATTAAAAATTTTGATCTAATATTTCACAGCAGGGCTCGTTCTTGCGCTCAACAACAGAATCTGTGAGGGGTTACAGTGTTGTGGCACCACCACCACTGCCTAAGACCCAATTTTTCTGCCCCTGTTAAAATTAAAATTTTTGATCTAATATTTCACAGCAGGGCCCGTTCCTGCGCCCACCAAGAGTAACTGTGAGGGCTTACAATGATGTGGCACCACCACCACCAAAGGCCCAATTTTTCTGCCCCTGTTCAACAGGGGCATGTAATTACAACTCTTGATATAATATTTCACAGCAGGGCCCGTTCCAGCGCCCACCAAGAGTAACTGTGAGGGCTTACAGTTTTCTGGTACCACCAACACCTAAGGCCCAATTTTCTGCAGAGTATATAGGGCAGGCCGTATAGTTTATACAGGCAGTCCCCTACTTTCAAACATCCGACTTACAAATGACTCCAACTTACAAATGGGGGGAGACAACAGGAAGTGAGAGGAAATCTACCCCTGGGAAGGGAAATTCTCTCCTGTGAAGCCTCGTACACACGACCAGTTTTCTTGGCAAGAAACTACAAGAAAACTGTTGGGAGAGTTTTCTTGCTGAGAAAACCGTGCGTGTGTACGAGGCTTTCAGGTTTCTCGTCAAGAAAACTGCCCAGAATCTCGACGAGAAAAAAAGAAGACCTGCTTTCTTTTTTCTCGTCGGGAGTCTCATTTTTCTCGTCGTGATTCTCGTCAGACTGTATTTGGACGAGAAAAACGTTCGTGTGTATGCTTTTCCGAGTCTTCAAAAAGCGCGCATGGTCAGAATCAAGTATGATACGGGAGCGCACCTTCTTGTAAAACTAGCGTTCGTAATGGAGATAGCACATTCGTCACGCTGTAACGAACTGGAAGCACGAAGACTGAAAAGCGCGAATCGTCTCTCCCCAAACTTTTACTAACACACGGTAACACGAGATCAGCAAAAGCAGCCCAAGGGGTGGCGCCATTGGAATAGAACTTCCCCTTTATACTGCCGTCGTACGTGTTGTACGTGACCGCGCTTTACAACGACGAAATTTTGGATTCACAGTGTGTATGCAAGGAAAGCTTGACAAGAATCTCGTCAAGCTTGACAAGAAACCCGTCGAGAAAAGTTTTTTTTGCGACGAGATTCTTGGTCGTGTGTACGAGGCTTGAGAGTTAATATGGGAAAAAGGTGTCTCCACTGATGCTTTATCACCAATCCTTGCTTCCCTAAAAACCCCAAATTTTCTAAATCCAATTGTCATTGGGCCAGAAAGTGAGGTGAAATCTTCTGAACAGGGGCACAGACAGCAAAACAAATGTTACAGGGGTAATGATAACCCTTCCCTATGATTTCCCAAAAGCTTAAAAATAGATTTTTTGGCTGGAGCTACACTTACAAAATGTACGAGTTCCAAATTACAAACAGATTCAACTTAAGAACAAACCTACAGTCCCTGTCTTTCTTGGGACCGCCTGTATACTGCTGTTCAGAGTATATAGGGCCTGGTAATGGGCTGGGGGGGTACCCATGCCGTTTTTTCTCAATCATTTTCATGTATATTGCCGGGACCCAACATTACATTAAAGCCGCAAGCAGTTTTAAATGACTTTTATTCCTTTAGAAATGTCATTTTTTGCAGGGACTGTTCCAAACATGGGAAACACGCAACACTTCACAGGCATACTATAGACACCCCCCCAGGTATGATACACTGCTCCCGAAAAAACAGCAGTTTTTAAAACTTTTTTTTGCATTGATGCATTGGGGACCCGGGTCCCCAAACCCTTTTTAGGACAATAACTTGCATATTAGCCTTTAAAATTCGCACTTTTAATTTGTCACGTTCGAGTCCTATAGACTTTAACGGTGTTCAAATGTTCACGCAAACTTTCGGTTCGTTCGCATGTTCTGGCTGCGAACCGAACCGGGGGGTATTCGGCTCATCCCTATGTAAAAATTATGAAATCAAAGTGAATAGAAAATACAGGGAAAAATAATAATTTTTAATTATAAAATTATCAAAGAAGTGAGCTTCCTCATCATTTCTAAATATAAAGCCTTAGTTGATTGATTTTGTTCCATGCCAAATCTGTTAAATAAATTAAATGAAAAGGTTTTTAGATAATATAGATGTGGGGTCTAGTCTAAGGCTGACATGGAAGAAAACTGAAAAAGGTTTATACATTTTAAAACGTTCATTTCACTTTTACCACTTATTAAGCCTTAATGATTTCTCAGTTAGGCAACAGAGGGGCTGAAGGGGGCACCATTGTTGGGCTGTGCTTAGGACATCAGTTGCCCTTAAGTGGCCCTGGTTATAGTACATAGACAGATGCTGCTTACTGCTTCACTGCTCTTTACAATGCAGGCCCATGTGTTGCCTGACTAGTACTACCTTTGTGTTTGATATAGAAGAGGTCTTTAAAAGGTTTTTGTTTTTGTTCCTGGAAAAAGGACATAGGACAGTGGGAGAAGAAGTTTAGTGTGCTGTTACTGAGGAACAAGCAACATGTTCTTGCCTTTGTGGAAAAAATAATCAGTCTAGACCCACCAGTATTGGTGTTTGTTTGTCTGTGGGACATAGTGCACTTGGCTGTGTCCCTCGGGGACAGTTAAGATTCTCCAGAGAGAAATGAGATTGGAGGCTAAATCCAGCTCCCCAATAAGACAACGACCACTCAGTAAGTGAAAGTATCATAGCTCCAGGGTACTGGATGTGTCTGCCACGGCCTGTGAGCTTGCTACTTTACTGTAAGAGACTGTCTACTTGTTGGATTGCCAAGTAGGGATGAGCTTCGAGTTCGAGTCGAACTCATGTTCGACTCGAACATTGCCTGTTCGCCCGTTCGCCGAACAGCGAACAAATTGGGGTGTTCGCGGCAAATTCGAAAAATCTATGGGAGAAATCTAAAGTGCTAATTATAAAGGCTTATATGCAAGTTATTGTCCTAAAAAGTGTTTGGGGACCGGGGTCCTGCCCCAGGGGACATGTATCAATGCAAAAAGAAGTTTTAAAAACGTCCGTTTTTTCGGGAGCAGTGATTTTAATAATGCTTAAAATGAAACAATAAAAGTGAAATATTCCTTTAAATTTCGTACCTGGGGGGTGTGTATGATATGCATGTAAAGTGGCGCATGTTTCCCGTGCTTAGAACTGTCCCTGCAAAAAATGTCATTTTTGAAAGAAAAAAATGCATTTAAAACTGACTCGCGGCTATTAATGAATTGTCGGCTCCCGGCAATACATTCAAAAGTCATTGATAAAAAAAAAAAAAAAGCGTGGGGGTTCCCCAGAATTCAATTACCAGGCCCTTCAGGTCTGGAATGGATATTAAGGGGAACCCCGCCGCAAATTTAAAAAAAAATTGACGTGGGGTTCCCCCAAATATCTATTCCAGGCCCTTCAGATCTGGCATGGATTTTAAGGGGAACTCCACCCCAAATTTAAAAAAAAAATGGCGTGGAGTCCCCCTAAAAATCCATACCAGACCCCTTATCCGAGCACGCAACCTGGCCGGCCGCAGGGGAAAAGGGGGGGGACGAGAGAGCGGCCCCCCCTCCCTCCTGAACCGTACCAAGCCACATGCCCTCAACATGGGGAGGATGTCCCCATGTTGATGGGGACAAGGGCCTCATCCCCACAACCCTTGCCCGGTGGTTGTGGGGGTCTGCGGGCGGGGGCTTATCGGAATCTGGAAGACCCCTTTAACAAAGGGGACCCCCAGATCCCGCCCCCCCCCATGTGAATTGGTAAGGGGTACATTGTACCCCTACCATTTCACGAAGAAAGCGTAAAAAAATGTTTAAAAAAACACACAAACACCTTGAAAAAGTCCTTTATTTAAAAAAAAAAAAACATTCCAGCGGTGAAATCCAGTGTCCCGCGGCGATCCCGATGTCCAGCGCTGTCCTTCATTGGTTGTGCCTGAGCGGACCTGATGGGGAACTCCCTCTCAGTATTTTAAATGTATAGACCCGCCCCTTCTAAAGTTCCCCATCAGGTCCGTTCAGCGGACCAGATGCGGAACATGAGAAGGGGCGGATCTATACATGTATAGCCAAAGTGAGAGCAGTTCCCCATCAGGTCCGCCCCCTCAGTATGTCGGACCCGCCTACGTCATTGGCTTGAGCGGGGAACTTCCTTCACTGTGTAATTTAAATTTACATAGTGAAGGAAGTTTCCCCGCTCAAGCCAATGACGTAGGCGGGTCCGACATACCGAGGGGGTGGACCTGATGGGGAACTGCTCTCACTTTGGTAATACATGTATAGACCCGCCCCTTCTCATGTTCTGCATCTGGTCCGCTGAGCGGACCTGATGGGGAACTTTAGAAGGGGCGGGTCTATACATTTAAAATACTGAGAGGGAGTTCCCCATCAGGTCCGCTCAGGCACAACCAATGAAGGACAGCGCTGGACATCGGGATCGCCGCGGGACACTGGATTTCACAGCTGGAATGTTTTTTTGTTTTTTTTTAATAAAGGACTTTTTTAAGGTGTTTGTGTGGTTTTTTTTAACATTTTTTTACGCTTTCTTCGTGAAATGGTAGGGGTACAATGTACCCCTTACCAATTCACATAGGGGGGGCCGGGATCTTGGGGTCCCCTTTGTTAAAGGGGTCTTCCAGATTCCGATAAGCCCCCCGCCCGCAGACCCCCACAACCACCGGGCAAGGGTTGTGGGGATGAGGCCCTTGTCCCCATCAACATGGGGACATCCTCCCCATGTTGAGGGCATGTGGCTTGGTACGGTTCAGGAGGGAGGGGGGCCGCTCTCTCGTCCCCCCCTTTTCCCCTGCGGCCGGCCAGGTTGCGTGCTCGGATAAGGGGTCTGGTATGGATTTTTAGGGGGACTCCACGCCATTTTTTTTTTACATTTGGGGTGGAGTTCCCCTTAAAATCCATGCCAGATCTGAAGGGCCTGGAATGGATATTTGGGGGAACCCCACGTCAATTTTTTTTAAATTTGCGGCGGGGTTCCCCTTAATATCCATTCCAGACCTGAAGGGCCTGGTAATTGAATTCTGGGGAACCCCCACGCTTTTTTTTTTTTTTATCAATGACTTTTGTATGTATTGCCGGGAGCCGACAATTCATTAATAGCCGCGAGTCAGTTTTAAATGCATTTTTTTCTTTCAAAAATGAAATTTTTTGCAGGGACAGTTCTAAGCACGGGAAACATGCGCCACTTTACATGCATATCATACACACCCCCCAGGTATGAAATTTAAAGGAATATTTCACTTTTATTTTTTGATTTTAAGCATTATTAAAATCACTGCTCCCGAAAAAACGGCCGTTTTTAAAACTTCTTTTTGCATTGATACATGTCCCCTGGGGCAGGACCCGGGTCCCCAAACACTTTTTAGGACAATAACTTGCATATTAGCCTTTATAATTAACACTTTAGATTTCGAACGTTCGCGTCCATTGTATTTAATAGGGTTCTAAAGTTTACACGAACATTTTGTCGGTTCGCAGGTTCTGGTGCGAACCGAACAGGGGGGTGTTCGGCTCATCCCTGTTGCCAAGTCTATGAACCTATTCTGCTGATCGGGAGTCATGAATTGTTGATATGTTCTAAGAGTCTCACTAAAGTTACTCCGGTTGCACCATAAGCAAAGGACCTAAACACTGAGAGCGTGTGAGAAAAGAGTTTGGGGTCTGTTTGTGTTAACAAACCACAAACTGTGTTCACACTAAGAAAGGTGGTGCATCTCCCCACCCAAACTGTAGGTGATGACTTTTAATAAATAACCACTCACCTGTCCCAGGATCCAGCCAGGGGCGGATCCAGAGTCTAGTCTCGGGATGGGCACTGCCAGAAAATATGTTTTTTTGGGGGCAATTTATCGGGGAAACGGCTGTTATTGGCACTTCAATCATCACGGCACCATGGTTGATATGGTGTCAGGAGGATTGAAGCACATTATTTCTATTATTACATTGTTATATAAAATTAAATAGTTCAACTCACCATAATGCAGAATCAGTGGGAGCCCCGAATGTGTCACTTGCCACCATCACCTGCCACCAGATGCGGATTGTCACCTGCCACATCACCTGCCACAGGTTGCGGATTGTCACTAGCCATATCGCCTGCCACCAGATGCAGATTGTCACTTGCCACGTCACCTGTCATTATATGCAGATTGTCATCTGCCACACGTTGCGGATTGTCACTTGCCACGTCACCTGCCACACGTTACAGATTGTCACTTGCCACCTCGCCTGCCACAAGTTGCGGATTGTCACTTGCCACGTCACGGATTGTCACTTGCCACACATTGCGGATTGTCACTTGCCACCCGTTACGGATTGTCACTTGCCACGTCACCTGCCACACATTATGGATTGTCACTTGCCACACGTTACGGATTGTCACTTGCCACGTTACGGATTGTCACTTGCCACATCACCTGCCACGCGTTTCGGATTGTCACTTGCCACACGTTACAGATTGTCACCTGCCACACGTTACAGGTTGTCACTTGCCACATGTTACAGGTTGTTACTTGCCACATGTTATGGATTGTCACTTGCCACATCACCTGCTACGCGTTACGGATTGTCACTTGCCACACCACCTGCCACACATCACGGATTGTCACTTGCCACGTTGCCTGCCACATGTTGCGGATTGTCACTTGCTGTGTCACTTTCCTGTGTCCCAGAGTCAGGCAGCAGATCAGTCAGGCAGCAGAGAGATGATGTCATCTCTCTGTATCAAAAATATGTCAGAGTAATAATACTACAACATTAGCAGCGCTATTAAAACTATCAAGAATAAAAAGTAATAAATAAATAAAAGATGTATATATGAAATCTGGAGAAATTAGCACAATATAAGCTTCAAGTCCGTTTAAAATATGATAATTCACTTGGTGAACAGTCCATAAAAAAAAGGTGCATAAAAAGGTGAATGTGATATAAATCATCCAAATAGGAGGGCATAAACACTCATTCCGGCTTGATACGATTACCTCCACCAGACCACTTTGTGTTCACGCCCTATGGGAAATCCACTTACCAGATTGCACTGGTGTGTAAGCCTGTCAGTCAAAGGCGATAGTCACAGGATACTAGGCATTTCCATCTGTATTACGCTCGTCATGAGCCATAAACAAAAGAGTTCCACATAGTGTGATACCGTACAACACTCATTTATTGATAAAAATTCTCACGATAAAACATTCACATTATGTGCATAAATATAGGGCATGTAACAACGATACATAGTTACATAGTTAGTCAGGTTGAAAAAAGACACAAGTCCATCCAGTTCAACCATATAAAAAAAAAATATATATATATATATCGTACAATCCCATATACCCAATTCTATACCCACAGTTGATCCAGAGGAAGGCAAAAAACCCCAGAAGAGCATGATCCAATTTGCTACAGCAGGGGAAAAAATTCCTTCCTGATCCCCCGAGAGGCAATCGGATATTCCCCGGATCAACTTTACCTATAAATGTCAGTACCCAGTTATATTATGTACATTTAAGAAAGAATCCAGGCCCTTCTTAAAGAAATCTACTGAGCTGGCCAGAACCACCTCTGCAGGGAGTCTATTCCACATTTTCACAGCTCTTATGCCGCGTACACACGATCATTATTCACGGCGGTTAAAAAACCGCCGTGAATAATGTCATTTAAAACGGGGGAACAGCTTGTTCCCCACACACGGTCGTTTTTCACGTCATTTTTTCTCTTGACGAGAAAAACGACCGTCTGTGGGCTCCGCGGCAGTGTTTCCCTATGGGAAACACTGCCGCGGAAAACATGTCGAAAAAAACGACGAGAAAAATTAGAACATGTTCTGATTTTTCTCGTCGTTTTTAATGCCATTTTTCTCGTCAAAAAAAATGACAGAAAGCCCACAGACTATCGTTTTTCTCGTCGAATGGGAAAAATTTTGTTTTTTTCGACGAGAAAAACGGCCGTGTGTACGCGGCATTACTGTGAAAAAACCTTTCCGTATTTGGAGGTGAAATCTCTTTTCCTCTAGACGCAAAGAGTGCCCCCTTGTCCTTTGTGTTGACCGTAAAGTGAATAACTGAACACCAAGTTCACTATATGGACCCCTTATATATTTGTACATGTTGATCATATCCCCCCTTAATCTCCTCTTCTCAAGAGAGAATAAATTCAGTTCCTCTAATCTCTCCTCATAGCTGAGCTCCTCCATGCCTCTTATCAGTTTGGTTGCCCTTCTCTGCACTTTCTCCAGTTCCCCAATATCCTTTTTGAGAACTGGGGCCCAAAACTGAACTGCATATTCCAGATGAGGTCTTACTAATGATTTGAACAGGGGCAAAATGATATCTCTCTCTCTGGAGACCATACCTCTCTTAATACAAGAAAGGACTTTGCTCGCTTTGGAAACCGCAGCTTGGCATTGCATGTTATTATTGAGCTTATGATCTACCAAAACCCCCAGATCCTTCTCCACTACGGATCCCCCCAGTTGTACTCCCCCTAGTATGTATGATGCATTCATATTCTTAGCCCCCAAGTGCATAACTTTACATTTATCAACATTAAACCTCATCTGCCACATAGTCGCCCAATTAGACAGAGCATTGAGGTCGGCTTGTAAATTGGAGACATCCTGTAAGGACGCTATTCCACTGCATAGCTTGGTGTCATCTGCAAAGACAGAAATTTTACTTTTGATCTCAGACCCAATATCATTTATAAACATATTAAAAAGTAAGGGTCCCAGCACTGAACCTTGGGGTACACCACTGATAACCTTGGACCATTCAGAGTAAGAATCATTAACCACTACTCTCTGAATTCTGTCTTTTAGCCAGTTTTCTATCCATTTACAAACTGATATTTCCAATCCTGTAGACTTTATCTTACACATGAGCCGTGTGTGGGGAACTGTATCGAACGCTTTTGCAAAATCCAAGTATACCACGTCCACAGCCACCCCTTTGTCCAAGGTCTTACTTACCTCTTCATAAAAATAAATCAGGTTTGTTTGACAACTTCTGTCTTTCATGAATCCATGCTGTCTGTTGCTTAAATAGTTTTTTTCCAGCAAGAACTCATCTATGTTGTCTTTTATTAATCTCTCCAGTATCTTCCCAACTATGGAAGTTAAACTAACAGGTCTATAGTTACTTGGTAAAGACTTAATTCCCTTTTTAAACATAGGCACCACATTGGCCCTGCGCCAATCCAGTGGTACTATTCCTGTCATTAATGAGTCCCTAAAAATTAAATACAATGGCTTTGAAATTACAGAGCTCAATTCTTTTAGGATCCGTGGGTGTATGCCATCTGGTCCAGGTGCTTTATCCACCTTTATTCCATCTAAATATTTCTGGACCATATCACTTTTGAGCCATTGTGGATTTGGGGCTGTGTCACTACCACCCCTATTTTGGACATGAGCTCCCCCAGTCTCCTTTGTATACACAGAAATGAAGAAAGTATTTACAATCATAGTCGTCCACTCCCGTCTAACCTGTCACCGCTCCCGCTGTGTTCCCGGGAAGGAGAGGCAAAGAGATGCCAACCGAATGGGTTGCTGTGTAGGGCGTCACTACGCAGCAACCCATTCGGTTGGCATCTCCTCGCCTCTCCTTCCCAGGAACACCGCAGGAGCGGTGACAGGTTAGACGGGAGTAGACGACTATGATTGTATCGTTGTCACATGCCCTACATTTATGCACATAATTTGAGTGTTTTATCGTGAGAATTTTTATCAATAAATGAGTGTTGTACGGTATCACACTATGTGGAACTCTTTTGTTTATGGCTCATGACGAGCATAATACAGATGGAAATGCCTGTTCACCAAGTGAATTATCATATTTTAAACGGACTTGAAGCTTATATTGTGCTAATGTCCTCGGATTTCATATATACATCTTTTATTTATTTATTAAGTGTTGCGGGGTCTCCTTTAAGACTCTTGGAACTACATCTCCCAGAGTCCTGTTTAGCACCCAGGGTGCAGTGTTGCCACCGCCGAGACTCATGGGAGGGACTATTTAAGAAGGACCCGATCGTTGCGGACGCTGTGTGTGGAGACACAGAAGGTGGAAGTCCCGGACTGGGATCACGTACGGAGTGGTGAGCGAGCACCTGCTCAATCCAATCGGTTGTATTGTGTTTAGGCCTATAGACTGCCTTGGCCCACCGATCATTTATTTTCTGTTTCCGCTGGAGACCGGTTGCAGGACAGAGTTAAAGGGTCTCCAGCATAGTGTTCCTTGTGACTGCCTACTTTGTGGATTACAATACTGTTCCTGAACGTGCACCACCATTTCCAGTTTGCATGCAAAGGAATCTTTATTCAAAAGGCTGAGTTTGATTCTATGTCAGGCCTGACTAGGGAGGGGAGATAGAATATTGTTTAGTGCGCCATAGGGCGCGTAGGTAGCAATAGCTGCACGTGGTGGATTACCGCGCTGTGCTATTGCCATATATATATTACATCTATTGCTGCAGGGCTCTGTAAGCCAGTTACATGTTATGTTTTAACCCATGCCCCTTTTAACCTAAAGTAAAGCTGTTATACCTTGCCACTTGCTATCACTGTGTTATCATTACTCGTAGTGCTTACACTTAATCTGGGGTTAAAGTGTGTATGTTACCAGGTGTAGATTGCGATAGAAAACATCAGACTAACTGTGCCACAGGGGACTATACAAGATTGCCGGGGGTTGGTGGAGCTGTACTCAGGGCCTGAAAAATCAAACCAGCGGCTCTCTTAACTGGGGGTAGCGCTACATAAGTTTTATTCTTGATAGTTTTAATAGCGCTGCTAATGTAGTATTATTACTCTGACATATTTTTGATACAATTTCTTTACATTATAGGAGCTGCTTTACTTTGTTTTTTAACATATCTTTGTGAGCGCTGAGGGTGAGATATAGAACATTGTTTTATTTTTTCTCAATTTTTGATTGATGTCATCTCTCTGCTTCCCGCAGCTGCCTGCACAGTGAGGGCAGAACTGCACTGCAGGAAGGGCGCTGGGCGGTGAGAGATTATGTCATTTCTCTGCTCCCCTGCCCGCCGGCTCCCTAATTGGCCAGCCACCGCTCACCTACGAGCCGCCCAGCTGTTCGCCTGCTCTCTCACCTACCAAGCCACCTGACAGCCCGCGGAGCTGCCCGTGAAGTTGCCCACTCTCGCTTCCTTGGAGCCACCCGGGAAGCCGTCTGCTCTCTCACCCGCGAAGCCGCCCGCTCTCTCACCCGCGAAGCCGCAATTGCCACCCCCTGAATCTGGCCTTGGATCCAGCGGTGTGCTTACCCCAGCATTTTTTTCCCTGTGTCCTCTCTCGCCGGCATTGGCATCTTTACTGGGCACTTGGCTATGACAGCTTCCGGATTTACACACGGGTGCCCAGTGGGCATGTGTGTGCAGCGCTGCGCATGGTAAATGGTCCTGCTGTCTTTTGGGATCTGTCATGTGTCCCAGAAGACTTCAGGAGGGAGGGGGGCAAGAGAACTTCCCCTTTCGATCACCTAGGTGGGTACCCACTCCCCCCTCCTCCCCAAAAGCTCAATTTCACAAAACAGGAGTGGGGAGGAGGCCTTAAAGCGTTGTGAAATTGAGCTTTTGTTGTGTTCTCTGTTAAAGATAACCGGTCTGTGTTCTTCCATTAGAACTTGCTATTCACAGATTCATGCATTTAGTCACTCACCATCAGGCTAAAACCATACCACTTTCCTCACTCTGCTCTGTCTGCAGACAATGTCATATTGGTAAACAATAGGAGCACAGTAAATGGGCCTATTTTGCAGTATCCAAAAATTGATTATTTGACATCAGCTTAGCAAAAGCCATAAATGCCTACGTGACTCACATAACATAGACTTCATGAGTAATGCACGACATCAGCTCATAATGTAAAGTTCATAAGAAAGAATATATTGTCCAATAAACTACAGCAACCCGCAGATAAAGTACTCATAGCATCCAGTGGAACAGTGGTAGTCACTTCTAGGTGAAGTTATTTAAGCAACTCTCTTATTAGCTCACAATCCTGTCCCCTAAAAGAGATAAATATATTTAGTTAAAGCTGAACTCCGTGGTTGTAAAAAAGACACAATTATTGCAGCTCTTAATATACTAATAAAACATTAAATGTATTTTTTACCTACAACTAATGTAAGTACTTGGGGTCATTTAGTATTAGCCTCTTGCAATCCCCAGCCAAAATGATGCTCTGTTGGACCTGTTAAAGCAGTAGTAAACCACAGTTAAAAAAAAAAAAAAACGAAGCCCTCCAGCGTTGTGCTCTTCCCGCTAAGGGGGCTTCCATATTCACCTGGTCTGCCTTCTGGGTTTGTGGCCTTCAGCTACATGGGTGGCTGGGGGGCGAGATATGGCATGGGCTTTGAAAAGCTTCAGAGCACATGCATCAGTGATGTCACAGTGCAAGTTTATGAGATATTCACAGTACTCACAGTATTCACAGTACCTACAGGAAAGCCTTATTACAGGATCAAAAAGATCAGAAAGTGGGTTTACTACCACTTTAAGTTTTAAACAATGCAGAGCCTATTACCTATGTTCATATGAAAGAACATCTGGTTAACAGTCACCATAAAACGATTTCATTTAATTAAAGGGGTTGTAAACCCTTGTGTTTTTTCACCTTAATGCATTCTATGCGAATTTCCGTGGGCACGATCCCACGTCGTTCTCCCCACAGCTTCTCGGCTCTTCATTGGATAGATTGATAGCAGCGCAGCCATTGGTTCCCGCTGCTGTCAATCAAATCCAATGACGCGGCCGCGTGGGGGCGGGGCCGAGTCATACACTCGGCGGCTATGTACGCCGAGTGTATGACACGGGAGCGCACCCGCAAGGTAACCCCCTCGGGAGAGAGCTGGGGTTATGTACTGCGGGGAGGAGCCATGAGAGCCGCCGTGGGACCCCAGAAGCGGATGATCATAGCCACTCTCTTCAAAACAAACTGCACAGTGGAGGTAAGTATGACATGTTTGTTATTTATTATTTTTTAAACGTGAACATTTAGTACCACTTTAGTACCACTTTAAACTAGTTTCCGCCTGCCCACCGTCAAATGACGGCGGGGCGAGGCAGTGCGGCTCTCGTTCTGGGACGATGTCATATGACGGCGTCCCAGAACGGTCACTCTTGCGCACCTAAAGGGGGCACAGCGCGGCGATTGCAGCCGCGCTGTGTTGCTAGGACACGGCGCGACCCCGATCTCTGTAAAGAGCCGCGTCCGCGGCTCTTTAACCATGTGATTGGCTGTGTCCAATCACAGCCAGTCACATGTAAACACGTAGATGCTGGTAATCGGCTCTCCTCGCCTCACACTGACAGAGTGATCAGTGGCATCTCCACACCAGGGGGACATCTACTCATGTAATCAGGGCACTGATCATTAGTGCCCTAATTACAATATAGCAATATAGTGTCACCAATCAGTGCCCACCATTGCGCATCAGTGACAGAAATCAGTGCCACCACTGCCCACGAGTGCCACCAATCAGTGCCCATTAGTGACGCCAGTCAGTACTGCCTATCAGTGTCGCCTATCAGTGCTGCCCATCAATGTCCAACACTGCTGTCGATCAATGCCCATCAGTGTCGCCCATCAGTGCCACCCATCAATGCCCATCAGTGCCCATCAGTACCGCCTATCCGTGCCACCTATCAGTGCCCACTAGTGCTGCCTATTAGTGCCCATCAGTGCCATCTAACAGTGCCCATCAGTGCTCATCAGTGCCACATATCAGTGCCCATAATTGTGGCATATTAGTGCCTCCTCATCAGTGCCGCCTCATCAGTGCCCATATGTGCCACCTCATCAATGCCCACCAGTTCAGTCTATCAGTGCCCATCAGTGCCACCTCATCAGCACACATCAGTGAAGGAGAAAAATTACTTAGTTACAAAATCTACTGACAGAAACTAAGTAAAAAAAAAAAAACGTTTTTTTCAACATTTTTGGTCTTTTTGTATTTTTTTTGTAAAAAATAAAAAACCCAGCAGTGATTAAATACCACCAAAAGAAAACTCTATTTGTGTGAATAAAATGATAAAAAATTTGTTTGGGTACAGTGTAGCATGACCGCGCAATTGTCATTCAAAGTGCAACAGCGCTGAAAGCTGAAAAATGGCCTGGGCAGGAAGGGGGTTTAAGTGCCCTGTAGGCAAGTGGTTAAAGTGTAAGTTCACCTTTTCACAAAAAATTTAAAAGCAAAGTTACACCCTATATCCTCCATACCCCCAGTTCACTGCTGCATTTACTTCTGTAGGTGATTAGCTGTCACTGCCAATGCAGCTGGTGCAGTGGTCTGGGGATTTGAAAGCCCCTATTAACTTCCCCTTCTTTACTTGTGACCTCTGGGGCAGATCAGAGTGCTTCTGATTGGTCATGTGCTGACATGTGACCACTTTGACCAATCTGAATTGCTCTGATCCATCCTGGAAGCCCTAAGGAAAGAACACCCTGGTGTTTAGGCAGGGTTGTTTCTAAATTTACCTACCAGCTACCTTGGCTAATTGTGAGGATCAATTGATTTCACTCCAAGTCTATAACTGCTGCATTTCTCTTTTGTCACTAGGTGGCCCGGTACCTGGTGGTACTAGATATGAGAAAGTGCAATGCAAGGTCAGATTACTGGTATATAGGGTATCCCAGCCAGGAGTTTTCCTAAATCCCTTGGCCTGCTGGGAAAACCTATATATTTGGGTGGAGTCATCGTGTCCTGTGCCACCTGGACGGCTGTCTGGGATGTATGTTGTATTGCCCGGGCTGCTAGACCGGAGTTTGGGCCTATCCCAGGAACATCTGACTGCTAGGCTGTCTGAGGGTCTATCCAAAAGCAAGAGAGGGTTTGGGATTGCGACTTGCAGTCCAACCAGAAGTGAAAGTTCTGCCGGCCAGAGAACCTGTCGTGGTCGGAGGTAGAGGGGAAGCTGTCGCCACTAAGGGACCAACCACCTTATTACCAGGGACCACAGTGAGTAGCTGAAGCAAGTACCGGAGCAGTATTCTCACCAACTGGGGATGGTGAAATATCGGGAAACTTCAGTAGGTATCAAGCCAGGGACCCAGCCAGCGGAGGTGACGCTTGCAGAGCAGCCTTGTGTGTCAAGCCAGGGACCGAGCAGGCCAGTGGGGTGAAGCTTGAGAGGTATCTTGAGGCCCAAGCTAGGGACCCAGCAGAGAGGCAGGGGTGACGCTTGAGAAAGATACTACCCTGAAAATTGGAGGAGCTCAAGGGATTCAGTGGGAGTGAATCATCTAGTCTAGTGAGAGAGACTGGGAGCTCAGTAATCTGAAGAACTATAAGGATTTATTGTAGTGGAAGTGAAGGAACTGTTACAACGTGAGTTAGGAACTGTTAAAGACTGTTGTCAGGGGAGACAGCATCCTTACACATGCAGATGTGGCATCTTGCTGAATGCCTTTCCCTGCATGGCTGTCCTTCTATTGAAGTCTTGGAGTCTGCCAATTAATCTTGCAACTACCTAAGTGTGTCCTGGCCCTAACCCTCTCTCCCAAAGTTCTGTTAAGAAAAAAAAATATCTCTTTTACATTCAAGAAGTGTCTGGCGCCTAATGACTCTAACTACTTTGCACCCACTGTGCCGCACAACCCACCATATACAGAAGGATGTCAGCTATCTCTGGCCCTGGAGGTTCTCATTAGACCGAAGGAGGCCTGGGATCTTGCTACAGGAAGAAGAGTAGGACATTCCAATTCCTGGACCACTGCATAGAATGCATTAAGGTAAAAAACCTTGAGGCTTTGGAACCACTTTAATTTTAAGAGAGCACATTGTCAAAGGTTAAAGGGCTCCTCTCTCTAATGCTCCTTTCACTCTGAACCGCTGCGGTTTCTCCGGAGCTCAGGTGCAGTGCAGTGTACCCCGTGGTTTTCATGCACGTTTTCCCATAGACTTTTATTAGATCAGGCATTTTTGGTGCGTTTTCTGAAAGCGAACCGAAGATGTAGCTTGCAGGATTTTTGGTGTGCTTTCAGAAAAAACATCTAAATTGCCCGATCTAATAGAAGTCTATAGGAAAGCATTGGTAATCAGCACAAAAACCTATTGTGAAAGTGCCCTAGAACTTAGACTGGGGGAGAATATTGTCATTAAACAACACAGGAATGAGAATTATTCATATTGACTGTATACAAACACCCTGCAAAACATATTCTTAAAAACAAAAAGTTCCAAGGTTAAAAAAGCCATAAAAAAAATAAAAGAATGGCATTTAAAAATATATAAAATTAAGGTACACTATCATCATTTGAAAGTTACAAAGAATAAAATATGTAAACAATATGTAGAACAAAATATGTAAAAAGGAAATCAAGTCAGTATAAGTTCAAAATAGGTTACAAAATAGGGTAAAACAAGGTATTAATAATAAAAAGGCCCTGTATAAGCAGCATGCGGGCCCTATACAGGACAACCCAGAGTTAGTGACTGGGGACAAAAAGAGGGCAACTTTAATCAATAACCCTTTTTTTAACTAAGTGTCCACAATGGGGATAGTATTGCTGTTGACCCAAAATGGCTTAGCTCCAAGATATCGTTTCTAATTTTTAAAAACTCCTTAACCACTTCAGCCCTGGTAGAATTGGCTACCCAATGACCGGCCATTTTTTGCGATTCGGCACTGCTTCGCTTTAACTGACAATTGCTCGGTCGTGCAACGCTGTGCCCAAACAAAATTGACAACCTTTTTTTCCCACAAATAGAGATTTCTTTTGGTGGTATTAGATTATCTCTGCGATTTAAATTTTTTGTGCTATAAACAAAAAAAGAGTGACAATTTTGAAAAAAAACTCAATATTTTGTACTTTTTGCTATAATAAATATCCCCAATTTATTTTTTAAAAAGCAAATTTTTTCTCCGTTTAGGCCGATATGTATTCTTCTGCATATTTTTGGTAATAAAAATCGCAATAACCGTATATTGATTGGTTTGTGTAAAAGTTATAGCGTCTACAAAATAGGGGATAGATTTATAGCATTTTTATTATTATTTCTTTTTTTACTAGTAATGGCGGTGATCTGCTATTTTTATCGGGACTGCGAAATTATGGCGGACACATCGGACACTTTTGACACATTTTTGGGACCATTGGCATTTATACAGCGATCAGTGCTATAAAAATGCACTGATTACTGTAAAAATGTCACTGGCAAGGAAGGGGTTAACACTAGGGGGCGATCAAGGGATTAATTGTGTTCCCTAGTGTGTTTCTAACTGTAGGGGGAGGGGACTGACTTAGTGGAAATGACAGATCGTGGTTCCTAGCTATTAGGAACTAACGATTTGTCTTCCATCACAGAACAGAACAGGGATGTGTGCGTTTACACACACACACGTCCCTGTTCTGCCTCTCGTGCCTGCCATCGCTCAAGGCGCAGAGGTCATCGCAACCACCGGTCATGAGCATCGGCAACCCCCGCGATGCAGCGGGCACGCGCCTCTGCTGAATTGCCGGATCATGGATCGGGTCTCCCGGTGAGACAGGAGGCCCAGTAAGAACGGCGGAAGGCCGCGGGAGGGAGGATGTCCCCTCCTGCTCCTCCGATATAACAGCCGAGCGGCTTTTAGTCGCATCGGTTGTTATCCCTAAAGAGCCGACCACCTGCTCTAAAAAACGGTACCAGGATGATGCCTGCAGACATCATCCCGGTATAACCCCTGAAAGCCAAGCCTGCATATATGCGTGTGCTCGGCGGGAAGGAGTTAAAGGTAAAAACACCAGAGACTGTTGATCCAGGGAATATCCAACTGTCTTAGGGGATAAGGAAGGAATTATTTTCCCCACTGGAGAAAATTAACCCATGGTTCATTAGGTTTTTTTTTTTTGCTTTCCTCTGAAACAAATGTAGGTAAGGTGTAGTTGCTGACTTTTAATAATCAGACACTTACCTGTCCCATGGTCGAGCGATGCGGCCGCCCGAAGCCTTGCTTCTCTCCCTCTTCTCTCCTCTGCGCCGGAATTGCAAGTGTGGGCACCCAGCTGTGACAGCTTCACAACTGGGTGTGCGAGTCGCACTGTGCATTTTGAATGGCCGGGCAATCTTTTGCGACCTATGACATGTCCCAGAAGATTGCAGGGAGAGAAAAGGGAGAAGAGAACTTCTGCTCAGTGCCACGGCACCATGAGCGGAAGTGGGAGCTGGGTACCTGTCAAAACTTGGTACCCGCTCCCCCCCCCCCAAAAAAAAAAATTACATGCCAAATGTGACAAGTCAGGGGGTCAGGAGTCCTCAAAGCGGAAGTTCCACTTTTGGGTGGAACTCCGCTTTAAGTGGAAAAAGGAGCTTTAAAACAAGTTCTCATTCACCTTTCTAGCTGCCTTTTCTGTGAAGTAATTCATTATCAAAGATCCCAACAAACAATATGGAGTGAGCCCTCGTACACACGGCCGAGATTCTCGTTGAAAAAAACATGTCGTTTTTTTCGACGAGATTCTTGGACAAGAAACTTGTCCCGGCCGAGTGTACACACGCTCGTTTCAAAGAACCTGCGGTTCTTTGAATGGAGCGTACGCGGTGACGTCATCGACTACGACGAGCATGCCGTCGCCGCCATCTTGGTATACCCTACGTATGCCTAGGAAGCTACCGCGCATGCGTCGAATTCATTTCGAACATGCGCGGGCTTCCGGGAGGACAGGTAAGTGTACACACACTCACTTTTCTCGTCGAGAAACATGCCGAGGAGAATCTCGACGAGAAAATAGAGAACAGGTTCTCTATTTTCTCGTCGAGGTTTCTTGTCGGTTTTCTCGACGAGAAACCCGATAGCCGCGTACACACGACCGATTTACTCGGCAAGACCTCTCTGCCAGCAAGTTTCTTGCTGGTTCTTGCCGAGAAAATCGGCCGTGTGTACGAGGCCTCAGACTTAAGTTGGTTTCTAACAGCTTAACAACAATATGTGCGTTTTTTATATTGGAAGGCTGCTGTCATAGAAAAAAAAACTAGTATTTCTGTGTCTCTGTTGTGACCTTAAAAGAGAAGTGCAGGAATGTAAAAAAACAAACATTCATACTCACCTAGGTGGATGCAGCATCAGTGTGATGCTGCACTTCATCTGTCACTCACTGCCTCTACACCAAGAACCGACCGTACTGATCGTGCAGTTCTCGAACTTCAGTGAACTAAAAAGGTCATGAATGTCAGTCTCCGTCTCTCAGCACTACCCCTCTAGCGCTCACTGGGGTGCTGGGCTGTGGAAGGGGTTTAGAGGGACGCTGAGAGGCTAAGCTAGCTGCCAATTAAACATCTGGTTGGATCCTGACATTACAGTCGGGATCCATGTCGGCTGAATCTGGGTCACAGGCGTGCAGAAAGACTTGCACTCCTGTGACCCACAAAAGAGCTTTGGCCCTACTTCTCTTTTTAAAAAAAAAAAAATTCTCAACTATTTAATTTCCTGTAGCTACAGAGGCAAATGAGGACTTGTTTTAAAGTCAAGCTGTGTCCAGACTATATACACCAAAGTATTTACATATTCTGAACAAGCAGTGAAATCACTTTTAACTCCTTCCCGTCCATGCTATAGCCGAATACAGTGCCGACCTACATTGCCGGGAGGGCGTCAATAGACGTCCTCCCCTATCCTCGCTCCCCGCGCGCCCTTGCGAGCGTGCATTGGGGAAAATCTGTGCTGGCCGTATCCCTTGGATACAGCCAATAACAGATTGCGGTAAATGGCCAATCACAGCGGCCATTTACCATGCGATCGGCATGTCCAATGAGAGATGATCTCAAATGTAAACATATGAGATCATCTCTCATTGACAGCCATCCCTCCTCCCACAGAGACCGCGTGTGAGGAGGGAGAGCTTCTGTGCTGAATCGTGAGTGATTCTACCATTACACCAGCGTATACAGTGACCAAACAGTGCCCAAACATTGTCACAGTGCCCATCAGGGTAAGTTTCCCAGAGTCCATCTGTGCCATCAATCTGTGCTATCAATCATCAGTGCCACATCTGTGATCAGTGCCCATCTGTGCTACCTCATAAGTGCCCATCTCTGCCACCTCATCAGTGCCTATCTGTGCCGCTTCATCAGTGCAATCAATCAGTGCACATCTGTGCCTCCTGATCAGTGCACATCTGTGCCAATCAGTGCCCATCTGTGCCGCTGCAACAGTGCACATCTGTGCAATCAACCAGTGCACATCTGTGCCGCCTCATCAGTGCACATCTGTGCCATAAATCAGTGCCCATCTGTGCCGCCTCATCAGTGCACATCTGTGCCATAAATCAGTGCCCATCTGTGCCGCCTCATCAGTGCACATCTGTGCCATCAGTGCTGTCTCATCAGTGCACATCTGTGCCATCAGTTCCGCCTCATCAGTGCACATCTGTGCTCATCAGTGCCGCCTCATCAGTGCCCATCAGTGCAAGCTTAGCACACATTTGTGCCACCTCACCAGTGCAGGCTTATTAGCACACATCTGTGCAGGCTCATCAGTGCCGCTTCATCAGTGCCCATCAGTGCAGGCTTATCACACACCTGTGCAGTCTCATCACAACCAACAATGTCCAAAAGATCCTTTTCCGCCTTAGGAGGCGTACCAAATTCTTAGCGTGGCTGAAAAGAGCAACAGGGAGCTCTCTACTTCAGATAAAAAAAAAAAAGGAGAGAATCTACAATTGTAGCTGAAAAAGTGAAAAATCTACCTTGATAAAGAGGACAAATTAGTAGACACCACAGCCGTTGAGTAGCCTTGAGACCGTGTGACCGCCGGACCAGACTAACAGACCGCAAATGCGCATATCCGGATGGTCGGCTTGGCTGGGACTCGCATTTGCGGTCTGGTCCGGTGGTCACACAGTCTCAAGGCTACTCAATGGCTGTGGTGTCTACTAATTTGTCCTCTTTATCAAGGTAGATCTTTCACTTTTTCAGCTACAATTGTGTTTTGATAACCTCTTAGACTCATGAGATTTCAAGTATGTATACCTTAACACTCCCTAGCTGGTCTTTATGACACCTTTTCCACACTGCCCTTGAGCATTCATTACCATCCCCTGGTCCACTACGGTCCACTAATTCATTATATATTAGTACACAGTATAACATCTTGCATATATCCATAGACTTTGGCAAAGCTGACCTATTATATATTATATATATGCACATACCAGTTTCAGTCCCCAATATTTTTACATCCAGCATATTCTGCCACCCTCTATGCTCTATCAGATACATGCACTATCATACATGTATATATATATATATATATTTTTTTTTTTTTTCCAGACACACCAGCCTTTGGGTTCCATGGCCACTGGCCAGGCATTCCCTAGCAGACCTGCTTGTCCATCTGGGTTTGTGCGCATGGAGGTGTCGGCATGCCCTGCCCCCTCAGCTCCCGAGCTTGGATATATGTATTGCCGCCACCCTGGTATACAGCGTTTGGTCCTTTAGCCCGCAGCAATGGTGAGTATGAGGTCTTTCTTTTTTGTTTTGACCCACCTCACCATCCCCCATGCCATTATGTAATAGTGTCACTCAATTATTTTTCTACCCCACTACAGATAAAATAAACATGCATCGGTCCCTGAGGAAGCAAGCGGAGCTCCTGAAACGCGTAGGACATTAACGATGTTTTGTATGCATGGCAGTCTTAGTGTCCATTATGCTGGACACTCACTCATGGTGTCAATACAACATTTTTATGAGCTTTTTATGTATACACGGACTGGCCTGTTTATTTTACTACCATCATCATTGCTGTTTTATGGTTATATTACAATTGAAATGTATCAATAATTGTTTGTATTCATGTTGTTAACTTTGGCTATTATGCCTGGCGACGCACATTCATTGCTGTCTCCGCTTGTTATACCACTTTGTTGTCAATCAATAAACGGATTTATTTTAATTGTGTGAACTTGTACCCGCTCTCTTTCACCTCACTCAAAGTCCCAGGGGCGATTCTCTCCTTTTTTTTTGGTTCACCAATAGGGATGGAGGTTTAAGAGTGGTGACATCAGACCTGTTTTCTTCATTTTTTGCTACTTCAGATTCATCTTCTAATTCAGATTCTGAGTCAGTGGCATCCACCAGTACCGCAGTGCCATCCAACGGCACTGCAGTACCTCAGCAAGAAAGGCCAAGTACCAGTGGGGTGTCACCTCAGCCCCAAAGAGTTAGGACCCACGCCAGCCTACCCTATGCCCTTCAGAACCCCTTGTGGCTTCCTCCTAACTCAGGAGAAGCCAACATTCCTCCTTTCACTGCCCATCCAGAAGTCCAGCTGAAATTTTTCCCCAATTTATTTCTTTAATTTTATTTTTAAGAAGGACATGCTAGCATCAATTGTGGCCCAGTGCAACCTGTATGCACAACAATTTATTTTGAATAATTCAACATCCTAATATGCCCGCCCCTACAAGTAGAGAGACCCAACAGTGGAGGAGTTTAAGATTTTTTTCGGCCTCGCATTCTGTATGGGACTCACCAAAATGTTTTTATTGCGTTCCTATTGGTCAACCCACCCCATCCACCACATGCCGATCTTCTCCACGGTAATGCCCAGAACCAAATATCTCATCATAATGAGGTTCCTACATTTCAATAGCAATACCCAGTGCCCTCCCTGAAATGACCCAAATTATGACATGCTTTACAAAATTCTGAAACTACTAAATTATTTTTCAGAAAAATCCCCCTAGTTGTTTACCCCGGACCAACACATGTGTGGATGAGTCCCTTGTGAAATTTAGAGGCAGGCTTGGAATTGAGCAATTTATCCCCAGCAAAAGGGCCCGCTATGGGGTGAAGGTGTACAAATTATGTGACCAAGCCACAGGGTACACATATGCCTTCATAGTGTACGAAGGAAGGACACCCAGCTGCATTCCCCTAAATGCGCAGACTTCTTGGGATCAAGCGAGAAAGTTGTTTGGGACCTCATATACCCCCTACTGGAGAAAGGCTACCACCTGTATGTAGACAACTTCTACACGAGTGTGCCCCTGTTCCACAACCTTCACCGGAAAAACATGCCAGCATGTGGCACCGTAAGGAAGAACCGGAAGGGCTTTCCTCAAAAGGCTCGTTAATATGAAGTTGAGAAGAGGGGAGACGGCGAGTCTGCGAAACAAGGAAATTCTGGCAGTGAATTGGAGGGACAGAAGGTATGTCTATATACTGTGTTCGATCCACAATAATACCTTAGTGGAAATCCCCAGAAGGAATGGCCCCATCCAAAAGCCAACGTGTCAATGAATACAATTTGTTCATGGGGGGAGTCTACTTCAACGACCAAATGCTTGAACCCTACCTTGCCACAAGATGGACATACCATTGGAATAAAAAAGTAGCAATACATTTTTCTCATTTGGCCATATACAACTCCCATATAATTTACCGCAACTCCACCCAAACCCCCAATCCTTCCTTGGCTACCAGGAGGAAATTTTCACTGCCCTTATATTCCCGAACGGCCCCACCAGAAAACATTAGATCCGATGATGTTCTTAGTAGACTCTCCGAATGTCACTTTCCCGATAAAATCCCTCCCAAACCAACAGGCCAAAGACGTCAGTGGAGGAGTCAGAAGAGACACATCTTATTATTGTCCTCAGTGTGCTTCCCAACCAGGCCTCTGCATAGGTGACTGTTTCTGCCGTTACCATACTTCAGTAAATTATTAGTGAAGTATGGTAAACGTAGTCCTCAGTTCCTGCCATTTACCTTCACACCCTTTATGCCACTGCCTGCTCTGTAACTGACCCTGGCTTGTTATTAGACCACGCTTCTGCCTGCCGATTCTGTACATACCTCTGCCTGATCTAGCAAAGAGGAATCAATGGTAGATAAAATGTAAATTTTATTGGAAAGGTTGCGATGACGCATTTAGCATAAAAAGATAAATTCATGAATCTTATGAGCTCCGGTAATTAAAAAACCAACAATGGAACACAGAAATAATACAATTCACATACATATGGTGTACATTTAGGATAGTGTGACATTACAAATTTAATGCATTACGATGTACTGTAGAAGAGACCCCGATGCATTTCGACCTCTCTAGGTCTTTCTCAAGGGGATTAAATTGTTCTATAGGACATCAAAAAAAAAGGGAAGATTATATATACAAATTAATCATGTTTCCTGCGTTTTCTGTCATAAAGACAAATTGGATAGGCAAATTTTTTTTCAAATATATTAATTTATTGAGAGACGCACAGGGAAAACAGATTGCTAAATCAATCATAGTTGATGAAAAATTGCATATTTACCCTCTGTGTCGAATTGAATGGTGAAACCGGAGACTTTCGTATTAAAAGCGTAATTGCGTATGCACTCCCAGGGTTCCCAATAAGGGTCCGTATTGGCCAAGGCGCCCACCTCCCACTCCATGGTGGATCCGCTCCATGGCTCGTCCGACTCAAAAGGGATCGCACGTTTCGGGAGTATCCCAATAGCGGGCAAGAAAGCAGGGGAGGAGGGTAACAGTGTACCATGTAACCAACACCTGAAGGTTATAATTTCAATCATCTTACTATGTTTCATATAATACTCTTAGTCATCTATTAGTCAATATAGTTTTATTACATATGTACTACAGTCTCAATTATAACTTGAAAACAGGGTAAACGGCACTAGGCATACGTGCCCTCAACCAAGGAGGTTCAAGGAGCTTTTTAGGGGCACTAGATACTATATTTTGTTTTGTTATACCTGGTATAAAGACCAGAATGTCAGCATCGGTTCGGGTGTAGCCGATGCAGACTATTCATGGGCCTCCTAAATAGGGGGATGATTTATATTAATATATGACTATTTTATATATGATATGGTATTAATTATTATAGTAATAACTGATGTATATAAGTGATAATAATAAAGAAATATAGTAAGACTGGGTGCGTTTGAACATGTCAAAAAAATTAATATGTATGGGTATGCAATATATCTCACATAACAATGGAGTAAGTGGAGTTGGGTGAACGTGACATAATGAGTGATGTAATACAAAACACTAAAATAAACTTGTAATGGAAAAAAAAAAAAAAAGATGAGAAAAAATTTTTTATAAAAATAAAAATGTATCAAAAATATATAAAGATCTCTATGTGTCAATGTGATAGTTTGGATGAAGAATGTAAATAATGGTGAGTGGTTGAGTGATAGGTGAATTAAATAGTGAGGGAGTGTGGTAGAAAACAGGGCAAATAAATGCTAAGTGTGAAGCTATGTGTATGATGAATGGTAATTGAGGATAATGCTGCTAAGCAAGCAAATTAGAAAAAAAAAAACCCTTGCATGGTTTATTGAACAATAAAAAGGTGCAATAAAGCGATTGTTTTTTTGATAAATAGATAGATGGACATCAACCAAAAGGTGAGTATAAAGATTTACATATACTCACGTAGTTGAGCCTGTTGATCTTTACAATGAAAAAGGCAGCATGTATACCAAGGCCTTTAAAAGGAAAATAAAGGTTTTATCAATAATCTGATTCATTAATACAAGTAAAATGCTCAGAGGGATCGATAGTCGTAGCCTACTAGCTCCACACTTACCACTCAAATGGTGAATGGCCAGTCAAGTATGCTCCCAGGAAGTCAACTGACAAGTCCTAATGGGGAGTGTGCCTAAAATACCTGTTGATAATAGCTGATTGGACATCAAATCCTGCCAGGATTAAAGTCAGGTGTTGGGTTCCTCCCCCTGCCGTCCGCATGGAATAACCCTCATGTGGCCCCCTCGTCATCCCAGTGGATGTGAGTCCCGGTACCACCGCCCCCGCCGATGGTGGGTGGCATTTAAACAGTGCCGTGCCATCCCATGTTCACCGCTGGGCACGTGTTGACAGCCTTAGCGCGCATGTTCGGGAGTCAGTGGCGCGCTGTTAGCATCGCCGCGTCTCCGCACATGCACGCGGGGCCCATCCTGATGCCGTTGCTTTGAATCGGCGGTGGCGGTGGTACCGGGACTCACATCCACTGGGATGACGAGAGGGGCCACATGAGGGTTATTCCATGCGGACGGCAGGGGGAGGAACCCAACACCTGACTTTAATCCTGGCAGGATTTGATGTCCAATCAGCTATTATCAACAGGTATTTTAGGCACACTCCCCATTAGGACTTGTCAGTTGACTTCCTGGGAGCATACTTGACCATTCACCATTTGAGAGGTAAGTGTGGAAATGGTGACCATTCACCATTTGAGAGGTAAGTGTGGAGCTAGTAGGCTACGACTATCGATCCCTCTGAGCATTTTACATGCATTAATGAATCAGATTATTGATAAAACCTTCATTTTCCTTTTAAAGACCTTGGTATATACATGCTGCCTTTTTCATTGTAAAGATCAACAGGCTCAACTACGTGAGTATATGTAAATCGCTTTATTGCACCTTTTTATTGTTCAACCTTCTACCTGAGTGCTAATCATGTCTTCTGACATCCTTACCACCATGCAAGGGTTTTTTTTCTAATTTGCTTGCTTAGCAGCATTATCCTCAATTACCATTCATCATACACATAGCTTCACACTTAGCATTTATTTGCCCTGTTTTCTACCACACTCCCTCACTATTTACTTCACCTATCACTCAACCACTCACCATTATTTACATTCTTCATCCACACTATCACATTGACACATAGAAATCTTTATATATTTTTGATACATTTTTATTTTTATACATTTTTTTTTCTCATCTTTTTTTTTTTTCCATTACAAGTTTATTTTAGTGTTTTGTAATACATCACTCATTATGTCACGTTCACCCAACTCCACTTATTCCATTGTTATGTGAGATATATTGCATACCCATACATATAAAAAAAATTGACATGTTCAAACGCACCCAGTCTTCCCATTTTACTATATTTCTTTATTATTATCACTTATATACATCAGTTATTACTATAATAATTAATACCATATCATATATAAAATAGTCATATATTAATATAAATCATCCCCCTATTTAGGGGGCCCATGAATAGTCTGCATCGGCTACACCCGAACCGATGCTGACATTCTGGTCTTAATACCAGGTATAACAAAACAAAATATAGTATCTAGTGCCCCTCAAAAGCTCCTTGAACCTCCTTGGTTGAGGGCACGTATGCCCAGTGCCGTTTACCCTGTTTTCAAGTTATAATTGAGACTGTAGTACAGATGTAATAAAACTATATTGACTAATAGATGACTAATGCCCCATACACACAATCGTTTTTCATGCCGTTAAAAATGCCATTAAAAAAAATGGCCATTAAAAATGATCGTGTGTAGGCTCCAGAGCATTTTTAACGACGTGAAAAACGGCCATTAAAAATTTCGAACATGCTCTCTTTTTTCACGTCGTTTTTCATGTCGTTTTTTTTAACGACGTGAAAAACGATAGTGTGTATGCTTTAACGACGTGAAAAAAACGCGCATGCTCAGAATCAAGTATGAGACAGGAGCGCTCGTTCTGGTAAAACTAGCGTTCGTAATGGAGATAGCACATTCGTCACGCAGTCACGGACTGAAAAGCACGAGACTGAAAAGAGCAAATCGTCGCTCAACAAACTTTACTAACATGAAGGGTGGCGCCATTCGAACGGAACTTCCCCTTTATAGTGCCGTCGTACGTGTTGTACGTCACTGCGCTTTGCTTGATCGTTTTTTTAAATGATCGTGTGTACGCAAGACAGGCTTGAGAGGAAACATGAAAAAAAAACGACGTGAAAAACGGCAAGAAAAAAAATGGCAAGAAAAACGATCGTGTGTATGGGGCATAAGAGTATTATATGAAACATACTGTAGTAAGTTGATTGAAATTATAACCTTCAGGTGTTGGTTACATGGTACACTGTTACCCTCCTCCCCTGCTTTCTTGCCTGCTATTGGAATACTCCCGAAACGTGTGACCCCTTTTGAGTCGGACGAGCCGTGGAGCGGATCCGCCATGGAGTGGGAGGTGGGCGCCTTGGCCAATACGGACCCTTATTGGGAACCCTCGGAGTGCATACGCAATTACGCTTTTAATACGAAAGTCTCCGGTTTCACCATTCAATTCGACACAGAGGGTAAATATGCAATTTTTCATCAACTATGATCGATTTAGCAATCTGTTTTCCCTGTGCGTCTCTCAATAAGTTAATATATTTTAAAAAAAATTTGCCTATCCAATTTGTCTTTATGACAGAAAACGCAGGAAACATGATTAATTTGTATATATAATCTTCCTTTTTTTTTGATGTCCTATAGAACAATTTAATCCCCTTGAGGAAGACCTAGAGAGGTCGAAATGCATCGAGGTCTCTTCTACAGTACATCGTAATGCATTAAATTTGTGATGTCACACTATCCTAAATGTACACCATATGTATGTGAATTGTATTATTTCTGTGTTCCATTGTTGGTTTTTTAATTACCGGAGCTCATAAGATTCATGAATTTATCTTTTTATGCTATATGCGTCATCGCAACCGTTCCAATAAAATTTACATTTTATCTACCATTGATTCCTCTTTGCTGCTTTAAAGTCCCACGGGAAAAATTTATTTTTGTGTCCTAGTGTTCAAATCGGGATGTGCAGCCCTCTCTCACCCCCATATGTGTCAATCCATGCTAGAGTACCTCTGCCTGATCTGGAATGGACCCTGGACTGTTATTTGACCACGCTTCTGCCTGCTGCTTCTGTACATACCTTTGCCTGATCTGGAACTGACCCTGGACCGTTTGACCATGTTTTTTGCCTGCCTCTTGGACTGATCTTGTACCCTGCTACTGGAATAATGGGATTCATAACACAGGGGTCTCACATATGTAAGGGGCTCCAGAATTGTTTTTCTGGATGAAGTAAATTATTATTTTTTGTTTTCTCATTCCTAGATTAGGGTCTGAAGACTCAGAGACTTTAAAGAGATTCTGTTGGGAGAAGCCTCTACCCCTGTCCCCATTCTGTCCTGAACGAGGCCCTACTTCTGCCTGCTGCCTGTAGGACTTACTGCCATCATGCCTCTGCCTGTCGCACTGACCACACCACATGGACCATGTTCCTGCCTACTACCAGGACCAATATTTTGGCACTGCTGACAATATCTCTGCCTGCACTGTATATGGACAGTATCCCTGCCTGCTGCCTGTACTGACTATGGACAGTATTGCTGCCTGTTGCCTGGACAATTGTGTTTGCTGTTGCTGACTAAGTCCCTGCCTGCCGCCTGGACCAGTGCTATCCTCCTGTGGACAACTGAGCTACTGAAACCACAGGTAATCTTTTGTTTACCCTTTGCTCAGCATAATGTATTTTGGGGTGTAATTCTTGGTATGTGCATTATGTGTCCCTAGAACACCTGAAGGTGTTCCTTGCATGTTGAACCTCTGTATGTGGCCGCCAGGCTGTGTAACACAGACATGCAGTATTGCCATACTCAGAAGGAGTAGCAGAATGTATTTTGGGGTGTGATTTTTGCTATGTAAATGCTATGTGTTGGAAATATCTTATAAATGGACAACTTTGTGTAAAGAAAATTAGTTTTAATTTTTTTCCACATTTTCCAAAAACTTCTGGAAAAAAATGAACTGTTCAAATGACTCATTATGCCTCATAGATTATACGTTGGGGTGTAAGCTTTCCAAAATGGGGTCATTTTGTGGGCATTTTCATTGTCCTGGTGCTCAAGGGCCTTCAAACCTGTGTAGCGGGGTGTTCAATTTAAGGGGAGTGTCTGAGTGGTAACCAGGCTCAGACACATTAAATTGATAGAATTCATGGACCAATTTTGTTCTCAGGGGTTAATGCTGGTGATGTGTTCCCTGTGGCCAATGGGTGGCGCTGCCATTTTGGGCCAGGGTTGAACCACAAGGGCAGTGCTGTGCCTTTTGTGTCCCCTCTCAGCAGCCGTACAGTAGGGCGGTGAATCTGCTGTGCTTGCCGGGAGAGGAGATAAAAGGGGCGGACATCTTCTGAGAGGGGTTGGTCTTCGTCCGTCCTCGCCCAGGCACCTTCAGCTTGGGTGTGTGGGAGTGTGGTTCGTCATCTCCGGGTGCCCTAGGCCCGGAGGCCTTGTTCCGGTTCCACCTCAGGCACCTTTAGCCTGGGGTGAGGTACTACCTCACCGCTCCTGTTTGCCTGGACATGGAGGCCCAGGAGTTGCAGTAATGGCCTGGAGCCCAGCAGCCTTCGGCTGGGGTCCGCAAGGGATCGAGGAGTCCAGGGTGCCGCCTTGCGAGGGGACCCGCACCCTAAGAGAAGGGAGGACCTGTTCCGAAGGACTGGTGCTGTGGACACGGTGAAGGAAGGGGTCTGTTGACTCTCTGGGGGGATGTCTTCTCCCTAAAAGGGGCTATGTCCTAGGAAGGAAATCCATATTCACCAGGTCAGGGGCAGTGACCATATTCACCAGGTCAGTGGCAGTGACCCTGTTCGCTAGGTCAGTGTCAGTGACCCTGTTCGCCAGGTCAGTGACAGTGACCCTGTTCGCCAGGTCATTGGCAGTGACCTTATCCACCAGGTCTGTGGCAGAGACCAACCTCATGGTCTGTGGCAGAGACCATGCGCCAAAACTGTTTGAGAATCTGAACAGTTCTAAGAGTTTGAGCTACGTTTGTGCCTGGACCTCCTCCACACCTTAAAGCTGTCCTGTGTCTTTACTCCAACCTTTCGTCTATCCAAGAGAATATGTGTTGTGCAAGTGAAAAATAAAGATTGAGTTGGACTTTCAGCTGGTGTAGACATTTACGTTCCTGGGGAAGTCAAGGACTTGCATCTACACACTGTGGAGGTGAGAATCATTCTCGGGAGAACTTTATGCCCCGGCTGTGACAAGGTCCAAAAACAACACCGCCTAACCTCTTAACACGGGAGGGTACGGGCTTGTGGTGCGGTGTGCCCCTTTCTCCTAGGAGGAGTCAAAACAGACAAGGAGAAGGGGGTGTGTGCGCTACACCTGTAATAGGTAGTCAACAAGTTAGATATGTAATTTATGCTCCTAGAACACCTAATGGTGCTCCCTGCATGTTGGGCCTCTGTATGTGGCCAGGGTGTGAAAAAGTCTCACACGTGGTATCGCCATACTCGGGAGGAGTAGCAGAATGTATTTTGGGGTGTCATTTGTGATATGCACATGCCATGTGAGAGAAATAACCTATTACAATGACTATTTTGTTACAAAAAAAAATAAAAAAAATTTGAAAAAATTGTGGGGAACATTACAACTTCAAAAAAACTCACCATGCCTCTTACTAAATACATTGGAATGTCTACTTTCCAAAAAGGGGTCATTTGGGGGGCATTTGTACTTTTTAGGGTCTCAAGAGATTAGATGTCCCTCCAGTACATCAGATGTGATACATTTTTTTATGATTTGCACACTAGCTTGTAGGCTTTATAACTTTCACACAGACCAAATGATATCCACTAATATGGGTTAATTTTACCAACGATATGTAGGAGTATAAACTGTGGCCAAAATTTATGAAGAAAAATTACAAATTTGCAAAATTTTATCACAGAAACTAAGAAAAATTCATTTAAAAAAAAATAAAAAATCATTTATAGTGCAAAAAAAAAAAAAAACTGAAATTATCAAATACCACCAAAAGAAAGCTCTATTTGTATGAAAAAAAGGACACAAAATGTCGCATGACTGAGTAATTGTCATTCAAAGTGTGAGAGCGCTGAAATCTGAAAATTGGTCTGACTAAGGAGGGGGGTTTAAGTGCCCAGTAAGCAAGTGGTTAAACATGTCCTCAATAAAGTAAATGTTACCCAAAAAAAATAATATTGAATATACACTAGATTACCAAAAGTATTGTGACGCCTGCCTTTACACGCACATGAACTTTAATAGCATCCCAGTCTTAGTCCATAGGGTTTATTATTGAGTTGGTCCACCCTTTGCAGCTATAACAGCTTCAACTCTTCTGGGAAGGCTGTCCACAAGGTTTAGGAGTGTGTCTTTGGGAATGTTTGCCCATTCTCCAGAAGTGCATTTGTGTGGTCAGGCACTGATGTTGGATGAAAAGGCCTGGCTCGCAGTCTCCACTCTAATTTATCCCAAAGGTGTTCTATCAGGTGGAGGTCAGGACTCTGTGCAGGCCAGTCAAGTCTCTCCACCCCAAACTCGCTCATCCATTTTTAAAATAAAAAACCAAGACTTTAATATCACTTTAACCACTTTCCGCCCACGCTGTAGCCGTCATTCGGTCAATAGACATCCTCCCGTGATCCGGCTGCTCCTTCGGACTCAGCTGATCACAGAACAGGGTAAAGGGTCATTCACAGCTGGCCTTTTACCACATGATCAGCTGTCATCTCATCCAATGACAGCTGATCAGGAAGTAAACAGAAGCTGGTTACCGGCTTTTTTTCTCCACACGATCAGCGTGAGGAGAAATAATAAAGCTAGTAACCGGCTTCTGTTACAGGGACATCGGTCCCGATTTGTGCTGCTAATCAGTGCCCACGAGTACCATCCATCAGTGCCCACCAGTGCCACATTTCAGTGCTAATCAGTGCAAACCAGTTCCACATTTCAGTGCCAATCAGTGCCCACCAGTGCCACCTTTCAGTGCCAATGAGTGCTGCCAATCAGTGCCCATTAGTGCCTCATCATCAGTGTCAGTGCCGCCTATCAGTGCTCATCAGTGCCACCTATTAGTGTTCACCAGTGCCGCCTATTAGTGCCACCTCTCAGTGCCGCCTATCAGTGCCTCCTCATCAGTGCCCATCAGTGCAGCTTATCAGTTCCCATCAGTGTAGCCTCATCAGTGCATATCAAGAAAGGAGAAAAATTACCTGTTTGCAAAATGTTATAACTATGAAATAAAATAAAATAAAAATTTGCTCTTTTTTTGTTTCTTTAGCAAAAAAAAAAAACAAACCCAGTGGTGATTAAATACCACCAAAATAAAGCTCTATTTGTGTGAAAAAAATGATAAAAATTTTGTTTGGGTACAGTGTTGCATGACTGCGCAATTGGCATTCAAAGTGCAACAGTGCTGAAAGCTGAAAATTGGCCTGGGCAGGAAGGGAGTTTAAGTTTCCAGTAGGCAAGTGATTAAAGCGTAACTTTGCTCTGCAAAATGACTTGCAGTCTCTGCCTTTGCCTCCACCTCCACAATAATACACTATTAATTAAGTTTAATATTTTGGGGGGAGTCTGGCCATTTCTTGTGTGTGTGTGTGTGTTTATTTGTTTTTGTAAAGTGGCCTGCTCCCTGGTGCCATGTTGTCCTAGGCCAGAATGACACGTGTCATGGTCAAGCAGCCCCCTGTGACAAACTCAATACAAATCCCAGAAGACCAAAGGAACCAATTTCCAGAGTGGGCAGGGGTATGTGCTGCCTGAACTTAAAAGAGGAAGCTGGCTGAAGAGGAACAAGACGGAGGCATGGATTGCTACAGGACAATGCTGGATCTGCTGGGCATTTGAGCAAGTTTTTAGAGAACCAATCAAAACTGGTAGGAGGGATAAAACAAGGGGAAAGCAGCAGGGAGTTAAGTTTTGCTTTAAAGTGGTTGTAAACCCTTACAGACCACTTAGACCCACAGGTAAGCCTAGATTAAGTCGTATCTGTAGGTGTAAGAAATATCTCCTAAACCTACACGGTTTAGGAGATATTTGCAAAAGACATGCACCGATGTCTACGGCGCATGCGCCGTAGACAACGGCGCGCCGACGCACTGAGCGTGCCGTTACTAACAGCGATCATGCCGTTAGTGGCGGCATGTGCGGGGGTGACGTCATCACGGCTCCGGCCAGTCACAGCGCCGGAGCCGCGATACGAGGAAGACACTCAGGGAGAGATGGCGGCGATGGAGGAGAGGAATGAGCACTGCTGCGAGGGCTTCGATCTCAGGTAAGTAATACATAATGAGCTAGTATGCTATGCATACTAGCTCATTATGCCTTTTTCTTGCAGGGTGTATTTTTTTATTTTTTTAAAGAGAGGGTTTACTTCCTCTTTAATTACTTCACATTACAAGCAGCTAGAGAGATCAGGGTTGGCTTGTTTAGAACATGTAAACATGTTATTGTCCATAGCTTACACACAGGTGCACAATAAATAAGGTTCAGTATGCCTCAATTATAAAATATAACCTATGTAAAGGAAAAAGGTTAGCTGATGGCTATTCTTTCAAATAATCTCAGTAGTCGCACGCAAGTTCAAAGACTGAGGAATGGAATGATTTCACTTTTTATTTTATTTACATTGAAGGTACAATTAATACTTGCAATGTGAAGACGTGCAAGAAGTATAATCAGTACATAGCACTCCAGTGATGTCATGACAAAACGCTGCTGTTAATGAGGACAAATTGTGTTGGTTCAAGTGAAGTGTCCATGACCTAAGCTGGATAACTTCATAAGACAATTATATTTGCTGATAAAGGAAATGTATAGGGCAGGCTAAACAGTTATATTTGGACAATTTCTGCTTTAAAGATCTCCCAGGGTTATTGCATTTTCTGGATCATCTTGTGGGATCGGAAGCTTTATGAAGTCATGAGAAATATTTGTAATGTAGGATTCCTGCTGTGGCAGGAAGGTTCATTCACAGTTGGATGCATGTGATGCTATACACAAAACGAACTGGATTCAGACAGACTTTGTTTTCTGGGTGATTCATGTAGTCAAAACTGTACTGTTTGAATGTACTGTTTAGGAAAGAAATACCATAACCAAAATCTAAATCACAGAAAAATCTACCTTTGTATGTACATGTAGCAAGGTCCCAGGCCTCCTTTGGTCTAATGAGAACCTCCATGGCCAGAGATAGCTGACATCATAGGCATGGGCACACCCTAATCACCCCCTGCAGTGAATATTCCCCCTACTGCCCTGCAACCCCCAACCCCCCCCCCCCCCCGGCAGCGCTGCCAGCTTCCATCCTCTTCTCTCCCACTGGCTGCTGTGGCAGACACACACAGGGGGATGTTTTAGGATGAGTGGGGGAAGGGCCCGGTAAATATGTAATTTACCGGCCCCTTCCCTTTCTAAATGAATACAGTGAGTGATCGGTACAGTGTGTTTGAGCTTTGAGGTGCACACCCTAATGCAATAGGCTGTGCACACCTATGGCTGATATCCTTCTGTATATGGCGAGTTGTGAGGCATGGTGGGTGAAAAACAGTTAATTTCATTGGGCGCCAGACACTCCTTGAATGCAAAAGAGATTTTATTTCTCTTAACAGAACTTTGGGATAGAGAGTTGGGGCCAGGAGACCCTTAGGCAGTTGCAATATTAATTGACAGACTCTGAGACTTCAACAGGACAGCCATGCAGGGAAAGACCTCTGCATGTGTAGAAATGCTGTCTGCTATAACAACAATCTTTAACAGTTCCTAACACAGTTCCTTCACTTCCACTACAATCACTTCTTGTAGTTCTTCGCCCACTGAGCTCCCAGTCTCTCACTAGACTAGATGATTCACTGCCACTGAATCCCTTGAGCTCCTCCAATCTTAGTATCTTCCTCAAGCGTCACCCCCCGATTCTCTGCTGGGTCCCTAGCTTGGTGCTCAAGATACTTCTCAAGCTTCACCCCCCTGGCCTGCTCGGTCCCTGGCCTGACACACAACACTGCTCTGCAAGCGTCACCTCTGCTGGCTGGGTCCCTGGCTTGATACCTACTGTAGTTTCTCGATTCTTCACTGTCTCCACCAACCGTCTCCGGTTGGTGAGAATACTTGCTTCAGCTACTCACTGTGGTCCCTGGTAATAAGGTGGTTGGTCCCTTAGTGGCGACAGCTTCCCCTCTACCTCGACAGGTTCTCCAGGCGGCAGAACCGTCACTTCTGGTTGGACTGCAAGCCGCAGTCCCAACTCTGCGCTGCTCTCTTGCTTCTGGATAGGCCCTCAGACAGTCTAGCAGCCAGATGAGCTGGGGATAGGCCCAATCTTCAGCATAGCAGCGCAGTCAATACAACACATGTCCATCCAAACAGCCGTCCAGGCGGCACAGAACACTGATCACCTGACTCCACCCAAATATATAGGTTCTCCTAGCAGGCCAAGGGATCCAAGAAAACCCCTGCCCATTGCCTGAGACACCCCACATACCCATAATCTGACCTTGCATTGCCCTTCTCGTATCTAATACCACCAGGTACCTGGCCACCTAGCGGCAGAAGAAAAAAGTGCAGCAGTGCCAGACTTAGGGAGAAATCAAATGATCCCTAACAATTAGCCAAGGTAGCTACTCTTAGCAGGTGAATTTAGGAGCAACCCTGCCTAAACTCCAGGGTGCTACATACAGATAGGCTATGCTTACATGTTTCTGTACATGCATAGATGTTGTTTCGTTCAAAGTTATATAATTTATTTTTACACAACAGGTATGGGAGCCCTTAATATAAATACATGTATACACTTTGAAAGGATTCCATAGCTAAAATATAATGCAGGAGAGTACTAAAAGTTACCATGTTAGTATTAGGGGCAGTGATTAAAGCGGAGTTCCATCCATTTAAAAGTCAGCAGCTACAAAAAGTGTAGCTGCTGACTTTTAATAAACAGACACTCACCTGTCCCACGGTCCAGCAATGCGGCCGCCCGAAGCCTCACTTCTCTCCCCCTCCTCTCTGCGGTGCCGGCTTTGCAAGCAAAACTGGACAATCCTGATCTCCCTTTAGGTAGACATGTCATTGAACATCATCAGAGCAAATTTCCTAAAATACAGTTCCTGATCTTAGATAGGATTCATCCAAGTCCCAGGAGTGGAGATTGGAACAAGATCCTGCTACAGCGGGAAGTACGCTGGATTGCGGATCTTGGGGCGACTTCACCCCGGGACTCAACGCACAGATGAGTTTTCGACCCTTTCTTGAGGGTTTCGCTTCGGGGGGCTGTGAGAGGGAATGAGTTTCATACTTGCTCCTCATCACTTCCCACTAATGGCAGACTCCCGTTTCCATTACTACTATTGTCCTTCCTGTGGTGTGTTTTTCTATTTGCGACAGATGTTGAAGGGTTGTTCTTATATGTCTGTATATAACGCTGTCCTGCTTTATATTTTTAGCTTTTTGCCTAAGATATTGCTGTATAATCTCTCCTGGCTCAACCATGTAACATAATGCAATCTTCCTTTTCAATTCCCTATCCAGTGATGGGGACCACCGTGTGGTTAATTGCAGCGGTCATGCATGTTTTTTTACACCCCCTTTTGGACCCCCCCTTTGTCCCACCTGGCACATATCGGCCTTCCGCTTTGCAGACGGCCTCATTGCGGCTCAGTTGGGGGTGATGGTATCATAGGGCTTGATCCACATCGGGCTTCCGGGACCACGCTTCCGACATGGGGCGCCTCTCATGCGTTGGTGGGTGGCTATTGCACGGCGCATTCCCCATGACCACATTGGGGGGGTGCCGTGCAATTGCGATCTGGGGTCTCCCTAGGTGCCGCAATGTGTTTGTGCCTTTGTTTGGCTTGTGTGCTATGGGAACTGACGGAGGTGGATACTCCGTTGCGGTAAGCCACACATGCGCATTACATCCCTATACGGATGATGCGCATGTACATGTGAGACAAATGTGACGTAATGATGTCACATGCTACTCACAGATACACATAAAAGGCTGGCGCCGGTAATGGATGGTGCGCCGTTGCAGCCATACGGCACATGAACGAGCGCCCACTATACACAAGGTAGGAAGACATTGCTAATCCCTCCTCTCTTCATGCCAAGTTTTACTAAAACACTGAAGGGTTGTTTCTGACCCTGATAGGTTCCCAGGGAACTTTCTTTCTTTTCCCTTTTTCCCTTTTTCCCTTTATAACCGCCCTTTATGTTACGATCGCTACTTTTGAATATACATAGGACACTTAGTATATCCTAAAAACATGTCCACGGTTCCATTCCAACAATCTGTCCTTTCTTCTTTCTCATTTAGATCATCCACAGTGGGGATCAGTGAGGAGGATTGTGGGTTTCAACAGTGGCACGTATCCATTTGCGGTGCTACATACGGGAGACTTGTGTGGAACAGTGGGGGCCCATCTTCTATTTCAACACTGTCCCGGTTGGGACATGGGGTGTCTTCCAATGACATGGCTGCTGCCATTGGCTAAACGGTTGACTATAATGATGACTGTTGTTCACGGTATGTTATGCTATATATAACAAATATCTCTTTAATACTAAAATCGATGTAATGTCTTATAATGTATATTCTATTGTATGTCTCTGACTGATATGTTGATCTCTTTTAGAATAGTGTGATTCCTCTGTGATAAGTGCCCCTGACGAAGGGGCGTGCTCTGTCCCGAAATGCGTTGGGCCTCTGGGATCACCACACGGAAACCAACTACAGTTCATTACATATGCTGCTATTCATTATCCTAGATATTGCAGTATGACAAAACATTATAGTAAAAATGGTAACATTTTATAGGCTGATGCCACAGCTTAGTAAAACTGTATAGCCAGGGAGGTAGATTTACTAAAGGCAAATATACTGTGCACTGCAAGTAGACCTGATGGGAATAATGTGGAGAAATGGGATTACCGCTCTCCAAGCCTCTGAATCTGTGAAATGCTCCCGCCCTACTGTGAACACACAGGTGCCGGCTCTGCACAAATTTGCAAGAGAGGAAAAATATCCTGGACTGCTGCACTCTGGTAAAGACGTTCTTTAATGAATATAAAATCCAAATCATAGCACAGCATACAAAACTTGAAATGAAGACAGGGACAAGGCTAACGCATTTCACATCACAGGATGCTTACTTATAGCTGGCTATGAGTAAGCATCCTGTGATGTGAAACGCGTTAGCCTTGTAGACCTGATGGGAAGTTCTGAAACGTGAGGAAGCTCTGCTGATTTCTACCACCCAATCAAGTGCAAGCAAAAATTCATTTTTTTTTTTCCTTGCATGTGATTGAGTATTTTTTGTAAAGTGAAGCTTTACCTCATTTACTAAGCAGTGCACAGTATACAGTATTAGCCTTTATCTAATTAACCTCATTGACTACAAACCATTCATAAGTATGAGCTTTTAGGGAACCAAACAGTCACTGACTGCTGCAAATGATAGTTCCCTGCTCCCTGTTCATGGTGCATTGCATAAGTATCGATATTAACAATCCTCTGACTTTTTTCTATTCTATATTGTTGTGAGATAATTTCCAGTTTATATGGCACATTGGGGCTGATTTACTAAGAACAATGTGCTGCACCGGTTCATACCTTAATTGGTACGCCGGATAAATCATTAATTGGGCGTGTGAACCGGCGCATGCAGACGCGCATCGCGATAGTAAATATAAAAATCCTACCGGCGTAAGGTATTTTCTCATTAATATCAGTGCACGCCCAATGCAATTACTTAATCAAATCTAATTGGGTGTGTCTTGCTAGCCAATTAGTATATGTTCTCAGTTAATTAACCCCTTTTGATGCGAAGCTCATTCTTATTCTTCTAATATATCTTTGAATGTTTTTTTGTTTGTTTCTTTTTGTAACCAAATCTTTCAACACAATACAAAAGAACAGAGAAGTGTTTATAAACACCAGAAATTCATTTTTTCATATCTTTAAAGGTGACAATACACTGGGCAATCAGTTAGATCTTCCATAAATTAGATTCAGTGCAAGAGTCTGTTTGATTTTCTACAATTAGAAGTAATTCTTCCAGTGCATCTTCCTATTACCGCTTTAGCCTAATGCTCTGTTTCCACTACCCCAAAGTCGCGTGATTTAACAATGCGACTTTTGATGCGATGTCATGCGACTGTTGAAAACCATGTGAGAACAAGTGGCACCGAAGTTGGAACAAAGTAGTGCAAGAATCTTTTTTGGAGTCACACCAATTAGAACGGGGACCATTGACTTGTCATGCGACTTCACATGTGTCATGTGTCAACAACTTGTCGAGTTGGACAGAGATTGTACAATCAGGTTGTGTAGTGTCTGACCATCTTAATTTTCCAATTGGGAATATAGATTTTTACAGGCCTTTATTGTTTAACCCTTTCAATACAGGGCTTTTAATACCACTTCCATACCGGCCTATTCTGGCACTTCTCTCCTACATGTACAAATCATCATTCTTTTGCTAGAAAATTACTCAGAACCCCCAAACATTATATATGTTTTTTTAGCAGACACCCTAGGGAATAAAATGACAGTCGTTGCAACTTTTTATCTTGCACGGTATTTGCGCAACCATTTTTCAAACGCCTTTTTTTGGGAAAAAAATGGTTTCATGAATTAAAAAATAACAAAACAGTAAAGTTAGCCCAATTTTTTTGTAAAATATGAAAGCTTATGTTACGCTGAGTAAATAGATACCTAACATGTCACGCTTTTAAAATTGCGCACACTCATGGAATGGTGCCAAACTTCGGTACTTAAAAATCTCCATAGGCAACGCTTTGAAAATTTTTACAGGTTACCAGGTTAGAGTTACAGAGGAGGTCTAGTGCTAGAATTGTTGCACGCGCTCTAACGCACGCGGCAATACCTCACATATGTGGTTTGAACAGCGTTTACATATGTGGGCGGGACTTACGTGTGCGTTCGCTTCTGAGAGCGAGCTATTGGGGACAGGGGCGTTTTTAAAAAAAAAATGTTATTATTTATTTTATTTTTTTTACTTTTTTTTTATTTTTACACTTTTTTTTTTTTTTTTACAGTTTTTTTTTTTTTGATCACTTTTATTCCTATTACAAGGAATGTAAACATCCCTTGTAATAGGAATGTGTGTGACAGGTCCTCTTTATGGAGAGATGCGGGGTCAATAAGACCCCACATCTCTCCTCCAGGCTGGAAAGCATGAGATTGTGAAAGAAAATTCACCGATCTCATGCTTACTAGCCGCAATGGCGGCTTTGTTTACTTTTGAGAACCCGGGCGTGATGTCATCACATCGCACCCGGGCCTCCGACGGTCATAAAGATGACTGGTGACCATCTGGTGCGCAGAATCGCAGACTGAAGAGAAGAATATCTGAATGATGCCTCTAGCTACAGGCATCATTCAGATATCCCCCCTCAAACCCAGGACGTCATATGACGTCCACCCGGAAGGAGAGAGGGTTCCTGCTGGCGTCATTTTACAATGCCCTGGTATGGAAGTGGTTAAAGAAATAATGTTTTAGGTTTCTATTTGACTGTTCTTATCTGAACTAGTTATCTAAAAAGCAAATTTAGCCCAGGTTATCACTGAGCTGGGCTCGCACAATTGTACTCCTGCATGTCAGTCCAGATCAATGTAAATCGCACCACAAATTTGCAAAAAGTAGTCCAGAAACGTCTTTTTTAAATTGTTTCGGCACAGAAAATGCAGCGTTGCACCAATTAGGATGGTGCCATTGCTGCCACTTGCTGCCAATTTGACATGCAATTAAACATGTCAAATCATACCCAATGTGAACCAGGGTTTAAGGATTGTCTTTGGCCCATAACAGAGGTCAGCTTTAGGATCTTCTCAATGCTAGGGCCCACGCTGGACTACATTCGGAGAAATATGATTTTCTATTTAATGTATTTCTCAAGGATCTATTTGGATATGTGTCTATTTGGAATGCTCACACAAATGCCCAGCACTTTGCCAACACATGGGCACCTCCACCTTTGTAAAGAAAAAGGTATCAGATGTCAATTTCAGGTTATTTTTTTATTTTTGACACAGAAGAAATTATATAACATAAAGGAGAGGGATGGGGAAATAGCTGTGCTTCTTCCAAACCACCTCTGGCGCGCACATGGTGCTCGTGCACATATCGCTCGCTCGCTTACGCGCGCATGCCGCACACAAAGCGGTCACGCATCTTTCCCACAGAAATACATATTTTTATGTAAATATTAAATCAGATGCAGATTTCTAGGACTGTCCCAAAAAATGTTTATAGTGAAAGGCAACTGATGTTTTATATTAACCACTTGCTTACTGGGCACTTAAACCCCCTTCCTGCCCAGACCAATTTTCAACTTTCAACGCTGATGCACTTTGAATGACAATTGTGCGGTCATACAACACTGTAACCAAATTAAATTTTACTAATTTTTTTTCCCACAAATAGAGCTTTATTTTGGTGGTATTTGATCACCTCTGCGTTTGTTTGATTTTTTTTTCTATAAATAAAAAAGACTGATTAAAAAATAATATATATTTTTAATATTTTGTTATAAAATTTGGAAAAAATGTAATTTTTCTTCTTCATTGATTTACACTGATGAGACTGCACTGATGGGCACCGATAAGGCAGAAAGGGTGGGCACTGAGAAGTGGCATTGATAGTTGACACTGGTGGGCACTGAGAAGTGTTACTGCTAGGTGGCAATGATAGTTGGCAGTGATGGGCACTGATAGGCAGCACTGCTAGGTGGCACTGATTGACACCAGTGGTGGGCATTGATAGGTGGCACTGGCAGGGGCTACTGATTGTCACAAATGAGGTAGAGTTGCCTCTTCCTCTTCGGGCCCTATGTCCCTTGCACATAAGCCAGTGATTGGCTTTTTTTTCTGCTCAGGCTATCAGCGTGAGGAGAAAAAAAAAAGATTACCAAGCTTTTGTTTACATCACGTGATCAGCTGTCATTGGCTGACAGCTGATCACGTGGTAAGGGGCAGGGATCGGCCCCTTACTCGGATCTGTGATCACCCGAGTCTCAGTGACTCGGTGACCACAGCGCGCGCGAAGGGGAGGACGTCTATTGACGGACTCCCGGCAATTGAGGACCGCTCTGTGGCCGTCGATCAGCTATAGCGCTGATCTCATGTGGTTAAAAAGGGGCTAAATGGGCCATTGACATGCATCACAATTGAACTTAAGAATGTGTCTTTGCAAAGTTAAACTAAATGAAATCCTTTCTTATTTTTGCATGGGGATAGAGTGCAGAGAGATGTCTGCTCTCCTGTTAGGGTGAAGACAACTCCAAAATTTTGGCTGTTTATCCTTCAAAATTATTCACTTCCTGTCACATAGCCACACAGGAAGTGAGGGTAAATCCCTACCAATGTCTTTCCTTGGGGACACACAGGTCAATCTAAATAGTTTCCCGGTTTGGTAAATTGAACTCAAGCATTTTGCTGTGTACACCCCAAAGTATTAGTTATCTTGGACTTTGGGGTTTATTTCCTAAAGGCAAATCCACTTTGCACTATAAGTGCACTTACTGGAGATACGAGGGGGACATGCAAGGAAAAAAAAAAAACACCATCTTTGCTTCTACATGATTGGATGTTAAAATCAATAGTGTTTCCCCTCAGATTTTCAACAGCTACACTTGTATTGCAGAAAGGATTTGCCTTTAACATTACCTAATAATTTGGGGTGTACACAACAAAGTGCTAGAGTGCAATTTTCTGAATGGGGACACTAGTTAGATTGACCTGTGTGTCCCAAGGAAAAATTGGGTCGCTGGACTCCGGAGGAATCCAATCCAGTCAGACAAACACCACAGTGGTGGCGTATGTCAATCATCAAGGAGGAACAAGCAGCTCTGCTGCAGCATCGGAGGTCGCTCACCTCCTAAGGGGGGCAGAAAGGAGCATACCAGGCCTGTCGGCCGTATACATTCCGGGTTTGGGAAACTGGCAGGCGGACTACCTGAGTTGCCAGATGCTGGACCAAGGAGAATGGTCTCTACACCCGGAGGCGTTTCAGCTCCTTTACCAGAGGGGAGGCACGCCAGTCGTATATGTCCTGGCTTCTCGACTCAATCGGAAGGGATTGAGGTTTTTGGCCAGGTTAAGAGACCCTTGGGCAAACACGACAGCTGTGTTGATGGCACCGTGGAGCCAGTACCGGCTAATCTATGCCTTTCCTCCTCTGAAGCTCCTTCCTCATCTGCTTCGCAGACTGGAGGCAGAGAGGGTTCCAATGGTCCCAATTGCTCTGGATTGGCCTTGGCGTCCTTGGTAAGCCGATCTAGTGCGTTTGGTAGCAGACGCCTTTTGGCATCTGCCGCTAAGAAAGGACCTGCTGTCGCAAGGTCCCATACGCCATCCTGTTTTTACAGTCACTGGCTTAACGGCATGGCTTGAGAGCCAGGTGCTAAGAGACCGGGGCCTGTCAGACTCGTGATCTCTACCATGAGGAGTGCTCGGAATTCATCCCTTAGGAAGATTTACCATCGCACTTGGAAGACCTACATATCTTTTTGTGAGGAAATGAGGTGGGATCCGCGCACTTATTTGGTTCCAGAGTCCTGCTGTTCTTCAGCAGGGAATGGGCCAATAATGTTGCTTTAAGTACAATTAGGGGGCAGGTTTCTGCCCCGGCTGTTCTTTTTCAACGACCCTTGGTAACTCACTCTCTAGCGAGAACGTTTGTACAGAGGGTTCGGCAGGCGGCCCCTCTGGTCCAGCCCCCACTACCTCTGTGGGGCTTGTGTAGCAGACGTCCTTTTGGCGTTTACCGCTATGAGAGGACCTGCTGTCGCAGGGTCCCATATGCCATCCTACTTACAGTCAATGGCTTTAACGGCATGGCCTCTAGGTGCCTCAGAAACCACCATTTGAGAACATCAGGGAGTTCCCTTGTTGACACTTTTTCGGAAAGTGATCCTTTTGGTGGCTGTTATGCCAGTTAAGATGGGTTTCTGAGCAGGTAGCCTTGTCATGCAAGCCTCCCTATCTGATCTTCCACAAGGATAAGGTGGTGCTGCGTCCGCAGCCTTCTTTTCTTCCTAAGGTCATTTTTTTTGACTTTCCATCTCAAGGAAGACATTTTCCTGCCATCCTTGTGTCCTCATCCGTCGAATCCTAAGGAGACGACGTTGCATTCCTTGGACGTTGTCCGAACTCTGAGAGTATGCTTGTCTGGTACTGCTCCGTTCCGGAGTCCAGACTCACTGTTTGTTTTGGTGACTGGTCCCAAGTAGGGCCCAGCGGTCTCGTCGGTCACCATCTCTAGGTGGATCCGACAGATCGTGATCAGGCTTATGCCATGAAGAGTCAGGCGCCTCCCTTTCCCGGCGCATTCGACCAGGGCATGAGGTGCCTCTTGGTGTTACGTCAGTTAAGACGGGTTTCTGAGCTGGCAGCCTTGTCGGGCAAGGCTCCCTATCTGATCTTCCACAAGGATAAGGTGGTGCTGCGTCTGCAGCCTTCTTTTCTTCCTAAGGTCGTTTTGACCTTCCATCTCAAGGAGGACATTGTACTGCCATCCTTGTGTCCTCATCCGTCAAATCCTAAGGAGACGACGTTGTGTTTCTTGGACGCGGTCCGAGCTCTGAGAGCATCAAGCGTCTGTTTCCCAAGTGTGTAAGGGGGCGACTTGGTCGTCCGTTCACACTTTCACTAGACTTTACAAGTTGATGTGTGTGCATCTTCGGATACTTCTTTTGGCCGCAAGGTATTGCAGGCGGCTGTTTAGAGTTGCAACTCCTCCGTTGAGGAGCTCTGTTTTGTTTTGGGGTGAAGTTGTTTTAATGCTGTTCCCACCCCTAGTTTTTGACACTGCTTTGGGACGTCCCACTTGTCAAGACTGAAGCTGTGTCCGTCCATGAACGAAAAAGAGTAAATAGGATTTTTGTACTCACCGTAAAATCCTTTTCTCTGAGTTCATGGACAGACACAGGACCTACCCCTCGTTTTTAAGTTTGTACTGCTTTTTGATGAACTGATCTGCTTAGTGCAGGCTGAGGGGATAGAGCCAATAGGACCGCTCCCCTGGGTGGGGCTGTTCATCTCTGAAGTTGTTAACACTTTTTCTGCCTAGTCACTCCTAAATGAAGGCTAATACCCACTTGTCAAGATTGAAGCTGTGTTCGTCCATGAACTCAGAGAAAAGGATTTTACGGTGAGTACAAAAATCCAATTTTTTCACCCTCCTCAAAGCACTTTTGCTATAAAATAACCTTTTTTTGGCAGCGCCTAGAGCAATGGGCCTATACAGTTTTTGTGCCTCTAACCATTTACCCCTAGAAGCTGGAGTGGGGTTGTTTATATAGGCCACTTCCACGGATTGGGTCTCTTTTACGGGGGAGTCTTCCTAGGCTTTAGAATTATGTTTGATGGCGGTAATCACCTTTATAAATAAGCCTCTCAAATAAGCTTTAAGAGTATCCTAAATGATGGCTAAGGGAGCAGTTTTTAAATTCACCTTTAGGATAGATGACAATAATTCAGAAATTGAATCATTTTCTTGGAACAATTGCTGCAAGAAAGAGTTAATATTCCACAAGGATCGTTACAATTAACCCAGAATATGTAATCGTACCCAAAAGGGTGAATGGTCTAATAAATGTTTAGTTTCATACCTGGAGTCATCTATCACAGAAAAAATAGCAAAGTTGCCCAGTCCTATATCAATGTGGGAGAGGCCTCTGTGAGTAGCAGAATAGCAATAATAACACTTCATAGATATTTATTTCCCTCTACATGTCTTGTAGGCCTATTTCACTAAGGAGTCCTAGCAAAGGGCATTGATCTAGGTTCAGAAGTATCACTTCTGTTGGTAGCAAACAATTTGTCAAGAACAGGATCTAGATAATTATAATCGCCCAAATCGTACGTCGGGGTATAAGTGTTTAACCTTGTCTCTTATGCCCCGGATGTTAAATGAGAGCAGGACGAGGCTAGTACTCATTTTGGGAAACTATCTCAAATATGTCCAGGGTATAGGTCCAGTCAAGGAGCTTCGCTGTCCCGGACTTGTCCCCTGAAAGATCATATTGGAGGCAGGGCAGACTATTCTGATAAAATGTCTGAGCCCCCTCTCTCCCTTTAATTGAGAAAAGTTCCTTTTACTGATTACACTGTCTGTAACAAAATCTATGAATGAGGGAGAGAATTGATTGATCAGACATTCACAGATCAGCTGCCAGTTGGTCTTCTCTTCACACTTTGTTAACTTTTACCAGGTGAATGTTCAGGCCACAGCTGATGCCAGGATCACTCATAAGGTTCTTTCGGTGGCTTTGTAGGCTCCATTAAACCCCCTCTGTTAGAGTTATTCTAAAGGAAGAAATGTTTTTTTTTTTTTCATATTTATCTGCTCTGTTAAATGGTTTTGCTCATAGCAGCCTGATTCTCTTCTTTTTGGGTCTCCCGCCAGCTACTCTACTGGCTACTCCCTCCAGCCGTGTGCCCTCAATAACAAGACTCTTGCTATGGGGGCACTCAAACAGGCTCGCTCCCAAGCTTCACTCTGTGTGCCCATTCACACACTTAGCACAGCTCCGCCCCATGTCAGTTAATTACCAGCCACACAGTGACTCATCTGGTTACCATTAACCTGCCTCATTAGTCCAGCCTACAGTCAGCCCTTTTGGCTATTTAACCACTTGCCTACCAGGCCAATTCTGACATTTCTCTCCTACATGTAAAAATCATATTTTTTTTGCTAGAAAATTACATGAAACCCCCAAACATTATATATGTTTTTTTAAGCATAAACCCTAGAGAATAAAATGGCAGTCGTTGCAACTTTTTATCTCGCACGGTATCTGTGCAGCAATTTTTCAAACGTGTTTCTTGGGAAAAAAAAAAATGTGTGGTTTGAACACCGTTTTCATATGTGGGCGCGACTTACGTATGCGTTCGCTTCTGCTTGACACTTATTTTTCTAGTTTGACAATTTTTTTTTTAATTTTTTTTTTTATCACTTTTATTCCTATTACAAGGAATGTAAGTATCCCTTGTAATAGGAATAAGCATGATAGGTCCTCTTTACAGTGAGATAAGGGGTCAATAAGATCCCACATCTCACCTCTAGGCTGGGAAGCCTGAAATAATAATAAAAGAAAAAATTACCGCGGCTTCCCAGCCGAGGCGGCGCCATTTGTTTGAATTCAGAGGCCGGGCGTGACATAACGTCGCGCCCGGCCTCTGAACGATCATAGAGACTCCTGGGTCAATCTGGTCCGCCGGAAATCTCTATAGTCAGCATCTGGGGCGGCGGGAGAGGGGGTGTCCCCTCTCACCTCCCGTAAGAATGATCAGCCACTATGATCATTCTTATGGTGTAGGGAATCACCGGCTCTAAAAGACGATATCTGAATGATGCCTGTAGCTGCAGGCATCATTCAGATATCACCGCTTAAAGTCCAGGACGTCATATGACGGCCGGCGAGCGGGAAGCGGTTAAGCAGCTTAGCTCATTCCATCTTCGCCCTTGCATGGCCAATAAACTCCAGTGTGTTCCTGTCTGTGTTCCTGTGTATGACCTGGCCTGGTTGGCTTCTCTTACGATACCTGTTTCTGTTTGGCTCCTTACTTCGCCAATTTCTGGCTTCCTGACCCTGGCTCGTCTGATTCACCACTCTGGCATCCAAACCCTGGCTTCAGTTTTTGACTACGTTGCTGAACTGTGTTATTTCTTGCTTTTTAATTAAAGGTGTGATTTTAACTGCATTTTCTGTCTCCGCCTGGTTTATGACCAGGTTGGGCACATTGGTAGCTTAGTTCTGAGGAAGGGGGCGCACCCCCGAAACGTGTCAACTATATACCCCATCATATGAATACAGCATTTGTGTCCACCCTGTTCAGCATTGTGTTTTTTTGGCCTATTACTACCATTTTTTTATTGATTTCATTATTGATTAAATATTTTTGGTAATGCACTAGGTGTGTGTGCCTTCCATTTTATTTTTGTTTCTGTATTATCCATCAGACCACTCCGTCTGAGGAGGGCAACATCTGCTTATTTCTTTGAGATTACCGTTGTTCTTGTTGTTCCACACCAAGGAAGACCTCATAGCGCTGGAAGTGACTGTTTGCTTTTGTACACTTTACATTTCCAGATTGGTCACATTGATAACATGGAACCAGGGCTGCACGCAGTGGCCTGGTACAATGATCTGTGTTCAGCTATGTCTGGTGTAGGCCAGGTGGGAAGTAATTAATGAACTTTTGTGTCCCAATTAATGTAACCACTTCAGCCCCGGAAGGTTTCACCCCCTTCCTGACCAGGCCATTTTTTTGCAATACTGCACTGCGTTGCTTTAACTAACAATTGTGCACTAGTGCGTAACTGTACCCAAATAAAATGGATGTCCTTATTTTCCCATAAATAGAGCTTTCTTTTGGTGGTATTTGATCACCTCTGCAGTTTTTATTTTTTGCGCTATAAACAAAAAAGCCAGACAATTAATATATATATATATATATATATATATATATATATATATATATATATATTACTTTCTGCTATAAAACACATCCAATAAAAAAATGAAAAAAATCTAATCTCTTCATCAATTTAGGCCAGTATGTATTCTGCTACATGTTTTTGGTAAAAAAAAAAAACAATAAGCGTATATTAATTGGTTTGCGCAAAAGTTATAGTGTCTACAAACTATGGGATATATTTATTGAATTTTTTTTCTTTTTTCTTACTAGTAATGACAGCAAACAGCGATTTTTAGCGAGACTGCGACATTGCAGTGGACAAATCTGACACTAAGTAACACTTTCTGGGGACCAATGACACCAATACAGTGATTAGTGCTAAAAGAAATGCACTGTCACTGTACTAATGACACTGGCAGGGAAGGGTTTAACATCAGTGACGATCAAAGGGTTAAATGTGCTCCTAGGGAGTGCTTGCTAACTGTGTGGGGGATGCGTTGACTGGGGGAAGCGAGAGATCTGTGTTCTGCTTAGCAGAAACACAAGATCTCCATCTTCCCCTCTCACAGAGCAGTTATCTGCTTTGTTTACATAGGCAGACCGCCGTTCTGCCTCTCTTGGGAGATATCGCAGGGTGCCGGCTCTGGTAATGTTAAAATTTAAAAATAAATAAATAAAAATTATTTTTATATAAATATTAGGGATGAGCTCGGTGTTCGAGTCGAACGCATGTTCGAATCGAACATCGCCTGTTCGGCAAAACCAGAACTTTGTGGGCCGTTCACGCCAAAATCGTGTGACGCGAACGGCCCACAATGCACTGCACCATCGCAGTGCATTGCCGGCGCTGTGATTGGCCAAGCATGAACTGTGACCCCGCATGCTTGGCCACTCACAGCCCCGGCAGCGAGGAGAGCCATAATTGGCCACAGGCAGGATGCCTGTGGCCAATTATAGCTCAGGTGGGTTTAGTACACGCCCCACACTATAAAAGGTCACCAGCGCGGCGGCCTTGTGTAGTGTGTTCCGGCGTGCAGGGAAAGAGCTAGATAGGCAGGGACAGTGTGTTGACTGTGTTCTTTTCTCAGGCATCTGCAGGAGTTAGTGGGTGTTGTGTGCCTCCAGCACAGTATACACTTGTATCTACCCGTTATTGCTGTTCTCTAATACAGGCATCTGCAGGAGTTAGTGGGTGTTGTGTGCCTCCAGCACAGTATACACCTGTATCTACCATTTATTGCTGTTCTCTAATACAGGCATCTGCAGGAGTTAGTGGGTGTTATGTGCCTCCAGCACAGTATATACCTGTATCTACACTTTATTGCTGTTCTCTAATACAGGCATCTGCAGGAGTTAGTGGGTGTTGTGTGCCTCCAGCACAGTATACACCTGTATCTACCATTTATTGCTGTTCTCTAATACAGGCATCTGCAAGAGTTAGTGGGTGTTGTGTGCCTCCAGCACAGTATACACCTGTATCTACACTTTATTGCTGTTCTCTAATACAGGCATCTGCAGGAGTTAGTGGGTGTTGTGTGCCTCCAGCACAGTATACACCTGTATCTACGCTTTATTGCTGTTCTCTAATACAGGCATCTTCAGGAGTTAGTGGGTGTTGTGTGCCTCCAGCACAGCACAGTATACACCTGTATCTGCTCTTTTTTGCTGGTGTTCTCTAATAAAGGCATCTGCAGGAGTTAGTGGGTGTTGTGTGCCTCCAGCACAATATACACTACCCAATTGCTGGTTTTCCCATCTCCCTGCAGGCCATTACTATGTCTGGAAGGCCAACAAGGAGAGGCAGACAGTCACGAGCCAATAAAAGAGGACAAGCAGGCTCTGTGTCTAGAGACAACAGTGCTGGTCGTGGACGCGGTGCATCGTCATCAGCAGGTGGCCATGGGACACGCTTGTCCTTATTTTCGGCAGCTGGAGGTGTTGAGCCGCATCATGCTGAAGACTTGGTAGAGTGGATAACCAAGCCCTCCTCATCCTCTCTCACCCAGGCTCAGGGTACTGGCAAAGCAGCTGCCAAGTCATCATCAGTCACTCCTTCCCTAGACCCACCATGTCCTCCTGAGGAGTCCCCCGAACTGTTTGACCACAGTGTTGGGTACATGCTCCAGGGGGATGCCCAGCGTTTTGAAGGGTCTGATGATGATACCCAGCTAGAGGAAGGCAGTAGCGTGAGCGCAGAGAGAGGGGATGCTCAAAAAGGACAGCAATCTGGCAGTCATGTTCCAGCAGCTGCAGCATACTGCCAGATTGGCTCCAGTGATGAGGAGGGAGGGGATGATGAGGTCACTGACTCCACGTGGGTGCCTGATAGGAAAGAGGAGGAGGAGGAGGATGAGGGGGAGGAGGATGAGGAGGAGGCACATCTCCAACGAGGCAGGATGCCCTCCGGGGGCCAGCGTAAGGGCAGCACACTGACTGAATCATACCGCAGAGCTCCGCCTGTGCAGGGCGCTGCCTCTGCCCGTTATTCCAAAAGTTCTTTGGTGTGGGCCTTTTTTGAGTCGAGTGCATCAGATCGCACCACTGCTATTTGCAACATATGTCTCAAGCGTATCTCGCGTGGCCGAAACATTAGCCGCTTGGGCACCACATGCTTGACCAGACATATGTTGACCTGCCATGCAGCTCGTTGGCAAGCGTACCTTAAAGACCCACACCAAAGAACAAAGCGGACCTCTCCTTGCTCCTCATCAGTTGGGATCTCCAACCCCACTATACCTTCAGTCCTCTCTGAAACCTGCACTGAGAGGAATGAAGGTGTAGAATTAGGTGTGTTACAGCCAAGTACTTGCGGGCACTCTGCTAGCAGTACACCGACGTCCGATTGTAGCAGGCAAATTTCCCTGCCCCAGCTGCTGGTCCGTCGAAAGAAGTTCACTCCCAGCCATCCACATGCCCAGCGGTTGAATGCTAGCTTGGCTAAATTGCTAGCACTTCAACTGCTGCCTTTTCAGTTGGTAGACTCGGCCCCCTTCCGTGAGTTTGTGCAATGTGCGGTTCCTCAGTGGCAGGTTCCCAAACGCCACTTTTTCTCACGGAAGGCGATTCCGGCTCTCTACCGGCATGTGGAAGGCAATGTCCATGCCTCGCTGGACAGGGCGGTCAGCGGTAAGGTGCATATTACCGCTGACTCATGGTCCAGCAGGCATGGACAGGGACGTTACCTTTCTTTCATGGCCCATTGGGTCACTCTTTTGGCAGCTGGGAAGGATATAGGACAAGGTGCAGTAGTGTTGGAGGTTGTTCTGCCGCCACGCCTCCAAAATGCTACTACTGGTTTTGACACACCTCTCTCCTCCACCCCCTCCTCTTCTTCTTCCTCCATGGCCTTTTCCTGTGCTTTGTCCTCGGAACCAGCGGTGCTCCGTAGGCGTTCAAGGGGCTACGCAAGTACGCAGGCAAAAAGATGCCATGCCGTGCTTGCGCTGGTGTGTTTGGGGGACAGGAGCCACACTGGGGCAGAGGTTCTGTCAGCTCTGCAGGGGCAGGCCGAGAGGTGGTTGACGCCATGCCAGCTTAAGCCAGGAATGGTGGTTTGCGACAACGGCACCAACCTCCTCTCCGCCCTCTGACAGGGACAACTGACCCATGTGCCCTGTGTGGCTCACGTCCTTAACCTGGTGGTGCAGCGGTTTTTGGGCAGGTACCAGGGCTTACAGGATGTCCTGAGGCAGGCCAGGAAAGTCTGTGTGCATTTCCGCAGATCATATAATGCCAGTGCTCGGCTGGCTGAGCTGCAAAAGGAGTTGAACCTGCCCAAGAACCGCCTTATATGTGACATGCCCACCAGGTGGAACTCAACGTTGACCATGCTGCAGCGGCTGCATACGCAGCAGAGGGCCATCAATGAGTACATGTGTGACTACGGCACCAGGACAGGGTCAGGGGTGCTCAGGTTTTTTTTTCACCACGCCAGTGGGGCATGATCAGGGATGCATGCACTGTCCTGGCACCATTTGAGGAGGCCACGAGGATGGTGAGCAGTGACAGTGCATGCATCAGTGACACTGTACCTCTTGTCCACCTGTTGGAGCATACGCTGCGTGGAATAATGGACAGGGCACTTGAGGCAGAACAGAGGCAGGAAGAGGAGGACTTCCTTGCCTCTCAAGGCTCCCTTTACCCAGACAGTGTTCCTTCTGTCCCACCCATCGCACAGGAGGAGGAGGAGGAGGAGGATTGTGTCAGCATGGAGGTGGAGCCTGGCACTCAGCATCAACAGCAGCAGTCTTTTAGGGATGATTTACAGTCCCAAGAAACCTGTGGACTTGTACGTGGCTGGGAGGAGGTGGCTGCGGTTCATGTCGTCCTTAGTGACCCAGAGGACTCCAGACCGAATGCTTCAGCTAACCTACGCTGCATGGCCTCCCTGATCCTGCAAAGTCTGCGGAAGGATCCTCGTATTCTTCGGATCAAGGAGAGGGACCATTACTGGCTGGCCACTCTCCTTGATCCACGGTACAAGGGTAAGGTTGCGGACCTTATCTTGCCGTCGCAGAGGGAGCAGAGGATGAGACATCTCCGGGAGGCCTTGCAGAAAGGTCTGTGCAACGTGTTCCCAGAGACTGGGAGGTTACAAACTCCTGGTCCTGGACAACGAGTTGCTGAGGCTTTGGTCAGTAGCAGAAGGAGCGGTGGAGAAGGTGGCCGTCTGACCGATGCGTTCAGACAATTTTTTAGTCCGCAGCCCCAAGGTATGATCGGTTCCAGCAACCATCGCCAGCGTCTGATATACATGGTGCAGGAATACCTAGGGGCAAGGTCAGACTTGGACACCTTTCCCACCGAAAATCCTCTGGCTTACTGGGTCTTGAGGATGGATCACTGGCCAGAGCTTGCACAGTATGCAATTGAGCTACTGGCCTGTCCTGCATCCAGCGTTCTTTCGGAACGCACATTCAGTGCTGCTGGAGGCTTTGTCACCGATCACAGGATGCGCCTGTCCACCGACTCGGTTGATCGACTGACCTTCATAAAGATGAACCAGTCTTGAATCACCACCAGCTACCAAGCACCTGAAGCTGATGTAACAGAATAATTTATTTTGAAATGTCACATCCCTTCAAGACTGCCTATGCTGATGCTGAGTGACTGTCCTGTTATGTTGACTGACTATCCTCTTCCTCCTCAATGATCCAATTCCTGATGATAGCTTTGAAGAACATTTTTGTTTCTGGGTGCCGCCACCATTGGCTAAGGCCCAATTTTTCAGCCCCTGTTTAACAGGGGCATGTAATTACAATGTTTTATGCAATTCTTTGCAGCAGGGCTCATTCCTGCACTCCAACTAGAGTATCTGGGAGAGGTTGCAGTGTCGTAGCACCAGTGCCTAAGGCCCAATTTTTCAGCCCCTGTTTAACAGGGGCGTGTAATTACAATTTTTGATGCAATACTTTGCAACAGGGCTCATTGCTGTGCTCCAAGTACAGTATCTGTGAGGGGTTGCAGTGTTGTGGCACCAGTGCCTAAGGCCCAATTTTTCTGCCCCTGTTCAACAGGGGCATGTAATTACAATTCTTGATCTAATAATTCACAGCAGGGCCCATTCCTGCGCCCACCAAGAGTAACTGTGAGGGCTTACAGTGTTGTAGCACCAGTACCACCACCAAAGGCCCAATTTTTTCTACCACTGTTCAACAATGGCATGTAATTACAATTCCTGATATAATAGTTCACAGCAGGGCGTTCCAGCGCCCACCAAGAGTAACTGTGAGGGCTCACAGTGTTGTGGCAACACCAACATCTAAGGGACAAATTTCAGCAGAGTATATACGGCAGGCCCCTACTTTCAAACATCCAACTAACAAATGACTCCTACTTGCAAACGGAAGGAGACAACAGGAAGTGAGAGGAAATCTACCCCTAGGAAGGGAAATTCTCTCCTGTAAGAGTTAATATGGGAAAAAGGTGTCTGCTCTCTACTGATGCTTTATCACCAATCCTTGTTTCAATAAAAAACCCACTTTTCCAAAAACATTTGTCATTGGGACGGAAAGTGAGGTGAAATGTTCTGAACAGGTGCACAGACAGCAAAACAAATGTTACAGGGGTGATAAGCCTTCCCTATGTTCTCCAAAAAGCTTAAAAATAGAGTTTTTGGCTGCAGCTACACTTAAAAATTTACCTGTTCTAAATTACAAACAGATTCTACTTAAGAACAAACCTACAGTCCCTGTCTAGTTTGCACCGCCTGTATACTGCTGTTCAGAGTATATAGGGTTTTAGGTATAGGGTTTTATTTTGGGTGCAGGGTTCCCCTTAATATCCATACAAGACCCAAAGGGGCTGGTAATGGGCTGGGGTGGGGGTGATGGGGTAGCCATGCCATTTTTCTCAAAGATTTTCATCCATATTGCCAGGACAAGACATGACATTAAAGCCGCAAGCAGTTTTAAATGGCTTTTTTTCCTTTACAAATGTCATTTTGTGCAGGGACAGTTCTAAACACGGGAAACACATGCCACTTCACAGGCATACTTTAGACACTCCCCAGGTACGATATTTAAAGGAATATTTCACTTTTATTTTTTCACTTTATGCATCATTAAAATGACTGCTCCATAAAAAACGTCCGTTTTTAAAACTTATTTTTGCATTGATACATGTCCCCTGGGGCAGAACCCGGGTCCCCAAACCCTTTTTAGGACAATAACATGCATATTAGCCGTTACAATTAGCACTTTAGATTTCGAACGTTCGCGTCCATTGTATTTAATAGGGTTCTAACGTTCGCGCGAACTTTCGGTCCGTTCGCAGGTTCTGGTGCGAACCGAACCAGGGGGTGCTCGGGTCATCCCTAATAAATATATATATATATATATATATATATATATATATATTGCATAATGTCAGTGTCCCTAATCACTGCCACACCAGTCATATTGTCCCTAATTACTGTCACACCAGTTAGTGTCCCTGAATGCATAATTTATGATCCTTGAGGTGCTCCCCGGATTTTGGACCACTCTATGCATCTAGGCTGAAATACACTATGCTCAGGAGGCATAGCAGAATGTGTTTTAAGTAATTCTAAATATGCCTATGCTGTGTGTGAGAAATAACTTCTTAAAATGGCAACTTTGTGAAAAAAAATATTCTTAATTTTCCCAAAAATTGTGACCAAAAACTGTGAGTTATTTTTCAAAAGAAATGTAGCAGAATACAACTTGGCCTAAATCCATGAAGAAAGAAATAATTTTTATTTGCAGAATTTTATGACAGATACAAAAAAACTTTTTTTTAAATGTTTGGTATTTTTTCACTTACATAGCAAAAAAATAAAGCTCTATCTGTCTCAAAAATTATAAAAATTTAATTTGGGTACAGTGTTGCATGACTGAGTAATTGTCATTCATAGTGTGAAAGCACTGAAGTCTGAAAATAGAAATGGGCAGAAAGAGGATAAAAGTGTCTGGTATTGAGATGGTTAAACAAAAAAAGCTATTTTTTCCATTGCATAAATGTTCTTCTACCCCTCCCCTAGTTAATATTTTGGTTGCCAGCACAGACCCCATCAGCATAAGTCTGTACCAGATTTTCACAATTGGATCCTGCAATTGTTGCCCATTCTTTTCGAAAAAATTGCTCTAGTGTCATGGTAGACAAGCCTGTACTTTAACTGGGCTATTCTAAAGATCTAAAACACTTTAGGTGTAGCTTTGACTGTGGGTTTGGGGTCATTGCCCTGCTGGAGCGTAAACGTCCCCAACAATTTCAGGTCACTTACCACCTTACAGGCTTTTCTCCAGAATTGCTTCCTGCCATTTATAGTATTTTGTTCTAGTGTAAAAAAAAGCTTGATTTTTTTTTGATTCTTCAGACATCAAGGCCCTCTTCTACAACTTTTTTTCTTTCCAAACTCCAAATGGTATTTGATATAGATTGTTTTAAGCAATACATTTATTTTTGTTAGTCTTCCATAAAGACCAGCTATGTGAAACACCCAGGTATTAGATACCCCATAAATATATTCTCCCATCTTAGCTACGAATCGTTGCAACTCTTTCAGTGACCTTGGTTGCACTTTGCTAGTAAGGGTGCATTCTTATTATTATACATGATTTATATAGCGCCAACAGTTTATGCAGCGCTTTACAATGTATAGGGGGGGACAACACAATTACAGTACAGTTCAATACAAAAGGTACAGGAGGGCCCTGCTCGTAGAGCTTACATTCTAAAGGGAGGGGTGGTGGTACAAAAGGTAATAGCTGCAGAGAATTTGATGGGGGTGGCTCTGGGATAGTTGTTAGGTGGGTGTGGGATAGGCTTCTCATTGTATGTATTTTGAGCTTACATGACATTGCACACAGGTGGGCTCCGTCAACAAATTTTTTAGACTTCTGATGGTAATTGGATGCATCCTTTTAATTAGAGGACTGACATAAAATGGGGCAAAACTAAGTTTACTTTCTTTACTTTGAACTACAGAATGTTTGTGTAGATCAGCTACATAAAATCACAAATGAAATTCAATGCAGTTCCAGTTTGTAAGTTTATAGAATATGGAAAAGTCCAAAGCTTGTTAGTATTCATAGTCAGGCAATTGGGCTGATTTACGAACCGTTTGCGCCTTGAGTTGCAGCGCATGCTGAGGCGCAACAGCCGTTTTGGTATTTACGAAACGTTTGCGCCGGTAACGCAGCGCTATTCACCATTTACTAAAGTGTTCTCGGAGCACAGGAGGAGGCGCTCAGTGCGCCACTATGGACCTGGCGCACGGCATCTTCAAATCAAAATAAAAAGAAGTTGGAAGTGCCAATATTATGGGGTGATGTGAGGAAGTATAGTAACAACTGCCCAAGTAACAAATATGCCCAAAATCGAATGAGTAAGTAACTTACTCTTTCGTTCATGGACGGACACAGCTTCCTATTGACAAGTGGGTATTATCCTTCATTTAGGAGTGACTAGGCAGAAAACTTGTAGAAAGCGTTAACACATCACACCTTATACAGTACCGTCCAAGGGGTGGACCCTCTCTGTATAACCCCTCTCTCTGCATCTCACAGATCCGTTTTTTACTGCCTAGCATAGGAGAAGGACATGGCTCCCTTCGGGCCCATTGATCCGGGGGTTTTTTTCTAAGTTTTTTTTGTTTCTGCGATCTTCGATCAACTGCCGACTGGGTGACAGGCTGGATCCCAGATCCTTGTAGCCTCCCCAGTTTCGGCCATCGAGCGTGTGCCGACCCTAGCTACGTGCTGGGTTTTCCACGACATGCCTGTTGCTCCACGGGTGGCCGGTGAGCTTTATGCTCCAGGGCATGCATATGATCGGTCTCTATGGCACAATCACAGCATGCTGGGCCGACAGTCACCTCTGTGTGCGGATGATGATCTGTCTGGAATGTCTTCCAGCACAATCCACACAGGAAAGGTAAGTAGCTCCCCTGCTTCGGCAGGAAGACTTGGCTGGACATTCTTGGAGAGATCAAGTAAGTGGTTTTTGCCCTTTCTTTCCTCTCTCCCTGCCTCCCCTCCTCCCTGGGCTCTGCAAGCTAAAGCTGGTTGCTGGGTGCTGGGGGTCACCTGGGGGGCTCCATCTGGAGCGGGACTGTGCTATAGGCTGTTATTAAGAATGTTAATGTTCTGCTTACCTGTGTGTGTTTCTTCCTCCATGCTGTCGGCCGCCATTTTCTTGTGGTCCACGCCTGTTTTGGCCTCTGTCGCCTGTTCGGCGGCCATTTTCTTGTGGCCGCGGCCGCTTTGGCCTCTGTTGACTGTTCAGCGGCCTCTGTTGACTGTTCGGCAGCAGTAACAGTACCGTTCTAAGGGTGGCGAGTCCTCTGGGAGACCCTGCATCTCTGTTGCAGCTAGGAGGGTGGTCTATTCATACCTTGCCTGGAGTCCCTGTGGGTGTCAGGCGCGTGGGTCAGCATGGCGTCTGAAGCAGACAATTTTTCCCCTGAAATACCTGCGTTAGCAGCTGGTGCCCCTGATGTATCTGTGGACGCTATGTCGGCAATCCTGGAGGCTTTTGTTGCCAAGGTAGAAGCGGCACGGGGGGGTAGGAAACTCCCCCTTCCCCCGCTATCTTCTGGGGATATATCTGATGCAGAACCAGGCCTGGATATGGCTCATAGCCCGTATTCTGATGCATCAGAGACTGCGGACCATGACCGGTTGGACATTGAGAATGACTCCAGGTCCAGGTCAGCACGCAAAAAGGCTTTGGTATCTGACCTTATCACTGCAGTGCGGGATACGCTGAAATTGTAAAATGCTGCAACAGCAGAGACGGCGGTCCCCTTGGGGTTCCGTAAGCCGGCCCACACTGCTAAGGTATTTCCTTGTGTGTCTTATCTTGATAAGCTTTTATACAAGGAGTGGGAAAACCCACTGAAGGTTTTTGCAGCCAGAAATTTTTTTGCGGTCCCTTACCCCTTTGAGGAGAGTTTCCTGAAAAAATGATCCTCTCCCCCGGTAGTGGACCCCCCTGTGTCCAGAGTTAACAAAGTTACCACGATCCCAGTGAAAGGGGCTCCTGTCTTCAAGGACCCTGTGGACAAGAAGGCTAAGGCACTCACTCGCTACCTATACACAGTGGTGGGCTCAGCGGTGCGTCCAGCATTGACTGGGGCTTTGGTGTCACAGAAACTTACTGAGTGGGCAAAGATGCTACTCCAGGGGTTAAATGCGCGGGAGGCTCCTCCGAATGAGGTAGTTTTGGCTGACCAGTTGGTACAGGGCCTTAAGTTTGTCTGCGAGGCAGACATGGATACTATCCCCTTGCTGTCCAGAGCCTCGGTTTATGCGGAGGCATTACGCCACCTGATCTGGCTAAAGTGTTGGTCTGCGGACCAATCTTCCAAGAAGGCCCTGCTGGATCTGCCCTTTAAGTGCGATAGGCTTTTTGGGGCCTCTCTGGATGACATCATTAAAGATGCCACAGGGGGTAAGAGCACGTTGCTTCCGCAATCCAAAAAGGGTAAGGAACCACGCCATAGGCAAGGGCTCACCATTACTACACCCAAGTGCTTTTTTCGTCTGTCCAGGGTGGCAGATAAAAGATCCCAGGCTGATAAAGCGCCTGCTCAGGGACAAAAGCGTCCTCGATTTCGCAAGCCCAACAAGCCTGCGGACAAATCTACATCCGCATGAAAGTCTGCCCCGACCCATCTCTCGAGTGGGGGGACGTCTTCACAAATTTGCGACTCGTGGACATCTCTCATCTCCGACCGGTGGGTTTGCGAAGTAATCTCCTCAGGCTACAAGATGGAGTTTCTCTCTTGTCCGCTGAACAGATTTTTTTCCCTCCAACCTCCAGCTTCAGCCAACCCGTCGGGAGGCCCTGTATGGGGTGGTCCAGGATCTGCTGATATGTGGGGTGATCATTCCTGTCCCAGTGCAGGAACGATTTCAGGGTTTTTACTTGAATCTGTTCGTAGTGCCAAAGAAGTATGGGGTTCGTCCATTTCTGGATTTCAAGGTCCTCAATTGCTTTGTAAAAGTACAAAGATTCCGGATGGAGTCGGTTCGATCTGTTGTCACTGCTCTCTATCCAGGGGACTTTCTGGTGTCCTTGGACATCAAGGACGCATATCTGCATGTTCCATATGCTCCAGACATCAGAGGTTTCTGCGCTTCGCAGTCGGGGAGGACCACTATCAATTTGTGGCCCTCTGTTTGGCCTGGCATCGGCACCCAGGGTGTTCACCAAGGTGCTCGCCCCGATTCTGGCCCTTCTAAGACAGCGGGGCATCGCTATCGGGGGCTACTTGGACAACTTTCTTTTGAGGGCCGCTTCAAGCTCAGAATTAGAGGAGACCATGTCTATAACCTGTCAGACTCTCCGAGACATTGGTTGGGGGCTAAACACGCAAAAGTCAGTTTTGGTGCCGACTCAACGCCTAGTGTATCTGGGGTTGATTCTGGATTCCTCAGAGGCAAAGGTTTTCCTTCCTGTGGAAAAATTGCAGACCTTTCGGGCTGGGGTGCAGCAGCTGACATCCAAGAAATGGTCGTCACTCCGTTTTTGCATGCGAGTCTTGGGCCTCATGGTAGCCTCCTTCGAGGCGGTTCCGTATGCTCAATATCACACTCGAGTGTTGCAGAAGGAAATTCTGTCCAGATGGGACAAATGCCCATCATCCCTGGATTATCAAATCCGGGTAAGCCACCTAGTCAGGACCTCCCTGGTATGGTGGCTGACATCCCCGGAACTTCTGTCCGGGAAGTCATTCCTTCCTGTTCACTGGATGGTGATCACAACGGACGCCAGCCTTACCGGTTGGGGGGGGGGAGTCTGGGGTGTCCAGTCGACGCAAGGTTGCTGGACCCCGGAGGAATCCCACCTGCCGCCGATCAATGTCCTGGAACTCCGGGCAATCAGGCAGTGCCTCTCCACATGGTCACAGAGGATGCAAGGGCATCCAGTCAGACAACGCCACGGCGGTGGCATATGTCAATCATCAAGGAGGAACAAGAAGCTCAGCTGCATCATTGGAGGTCGCTTGCATCCTGAGGTGGGCAGAAAGGAGCGTACCGGCACTGTCGGACGTGTACATTCCGGGTGTGGAGAACTGGCAGGCGGACTACCTGAGTCGCCAAATGCTGGACCAAGGAGAATGGTCCTTACACCCGGATGTGTTCCAGCTCCTCTGCCAAAGATGGGGCACGCCAGACGTAGATCTCCTGGCATCCCAACTCAATCGGAAAGTATTGATGTTTTTGGCCCGGTCAAAGGACCCATGGGCAGACACAACGGACGCGTTGGTAGCATCGTGGGGTCAGTATCGGCTAATCTATGCCTTCCCTCCCATGAGGCTCCTTCCTCATCTGCTTCGCAGAGTGGAGGCAGAGGTGTGACAGGGGGGTCACTTTGGACACAGGGTGAGCCAGGAAACCATGGACATTAAGAATATGGCTTGGATTGCTTGAAATTGAAATAGTAATATTAGTCCACAATATGTACTGATTGTTTTACCCTGAACTCAACAGGTTAATTGGGAGATGTGTTACCTGCCTGTGTGATGTAAATGAATCTAGGATGGCGTCTAAGGATCTTTCATTGTGTTAATTAAGTCTGTACTTGTGTGTATTGTAAAGTATCAGACAGTCTGGTGAATATAAAGGTCATGCATAGTCATTTAAACATAAAGGGGATTAGAACCTGTTGTCTCCTAGCAGACGTCAAAATAATGTGTATTGGGGCTTGTTATGGTGGGTGGAGCTGGACCATTGTTCATTTAGGTTAATGCAGTATTGGATGTGTATAAAAGTTTCAATGTTTTTGGCAATAAAGGCAGTCTATCCTTGAAAGATACAGAGTGTGTCTCGTTCTTTCAAAAGGATTAATTCCTATGGGAAGTGGTCGTCTGGCTGTGGAGGATCGACAGCGAATGTGTGTCCAGGAGAGGGAAGAGATCAAAACGGCGTTCCCCCCTTTCGTATTTGGGGTGCAGTTACATTGGTTGGCAGCAGCGGGATTTTCCCTCCAGTTCCTGGGACACTACAAACCACCACAGTGAATGACCAGCTATGCAGCCGGCAGGAAAGCCACGCTGAAAGATCTACTTGAGAGCCGTGGAGGGACCAGTGGGACAAAGAACAAGGCCACCTTGATCAGGGAGCTAGCCGAGATGGACCAGAAGGATGGTGATGCAAGACCCCGGTCAATTGAAGATTTGTTTCGGCAACAAGTTCGAGAGCGGTTGGCATTATATGGTGCTAACCCATCAGAGACCGCTATACAGGAAGCCATTAGAGGCATCCAGCTGCAGGATGAGCGACAAGAGAAAAAACTAGAGCGACAAAAGAGAGAACTAGAGCGACAAAAGAGAGAACTAGAGCGACAAAAGAGAGAACTAGAGCGACAAGAGAGCGAACGAGAGCGACAAAAGAGAGAACTAGAGCGACAACATGAGCGGAGAATGGCGGAAATACGGCAATCAGAGATCACCTACAGACAGCTGCTAGAATCTGCTCAGCAGCAGGGTGGTGCTACCTTTGCCTGGGACTATCAGGAAAGACCAGTTGACAACTATGAAATCCTGGCTGAAGAATCGGCAGTGGAAAATCTGAAGATTGCCATCCCTAAAGCCGAAGTGGATTATATGGAGTTCCAGGGAGCTAGCCTGGCTGAAGAATCGGCAGTGGAAAATCTGAAGATTGCCATCCCTAAAGCCGAAGTGGATGATATGGAGTTCCAGGGAGCTAGGGCAGTTGTCTCATCTCCCCAGCCACAGATTACAGAAGGTATGGACTTAAGGGACTGTTCAGAGGATGTTATGGATTATGCATCGCCTGCTCAAGTACTGGCAGCAGGACAAAGTACTGCAGACCCCTGCTCTACACCCATGGCAGTTTTGGAGGCCCGAGGTGAGAAGGTGATGGTTCCTCTTTCCCAGGGGATTTCAGAGATGCAGGGAGGAGAAGCAGCCCTTTTCCCTCCCCAACAGTTAGCCAGAGCAGATGGTGTGGAGTCCCCAGCAGAAGTGCTGGCAACAGGGCAGAGTGATAACAACCTCTGCCCAGCACCGGAAACAACTGTGGAGTTTCAGGGAGCCGGGGCAGTTGGCCCCTCTCTCCAGCAACAACCTGAGGTGGTAAAGCTTTTACCCCCAGCTGAATCACTGGCAGCAGGGCAGAATGCTACTGGCCTCTGCACACAACTGCAACTTGAGCTGATATCGGTGGATGGGACTGCGGTCTCCACTCACAGCAACCCAGCAGAAGAGCTGGCAACAGAGCAGAGTGCTGTGGGCCTCTGTTCTCAACTAACAGAAGAGGGAGTTCCTGTGGTACTGGATGGGACTTCGGTCTTCACTGACCCAACCCCAGAAAATGGTGTGACACTGGGACAGGAGGATGTCAGCCTTGCTTTGCAAGCACTGGGGGATTTTCACCTACCACAAGTGGATGGGACTTCAGTCTCCACTTGTATACCCCAGGGATGCTGGGCAGTCGGCCCAGATCCCCAACAGCATGACGGACTGAGCCCAGTCACCATGTCTTCTCCCCAGCTGTGGGTACGTTCTCTGAGAGAGGCAGAGGTTGGCTGGGTAAGTAATGCTCTGTTTGGAGCAATTTATTGGGGGTACTGTGTGGATACCGGCATTAGAAGAATGGACCTATGGACTAACTTCGGAGTCAACCCGTCTGGGGTCACCTCCTGTGTTAGTCTCCTGCCGAAAGGGGAGATGTGTGACAGGGGGGTCACTTTGGACACAGGGTGAGCCAGGAAACCATGGACATTAAGAATATGGCTTGGATTGCTTGAAATTGAAATAGTAATATTAGTCCACAATATGTGCTGATTGTTTTACCCTGAACTCAACAGGTTAATTGGGAGATGTGTTACCTGCCTGTGTGATGTAAATGAATCTAGGATGGCGTCTAAGGATCTTTCATTGTGTTAATTAAGTCTGTACTTGTGTGTATTGTAAAGTATCAGACAGTCTGGTGAATATAAAGGTCATGCATAGTCATTTAAACATAAAGGGGATTAGAACCTGTTGTCTCCTAGCAGACGTCAAAATAATGTGTATTGGAGCTTGTTATGGTGGGTGGAGCTGGACCATTGTTCATTCAGGTTAATGCAGTATTGGATGTGTATAAGAGTTTCAATGTTTTTGGCAATAAAGGCAGTCTATTTTTTGGAAAGATACAGAGCGTGTTGTCTCGTTCTTCCAGAAGGATTAATCCCTATGGGAAGGGGTCGGCTGGCTGTGGAGTATCGGCAGTGAATTTGTGTCCAGGAGAGGGAAGAGATCTAAACGGCGTTTAAACCCCTTTTGTATTTGGGGTGCCGTTTACAAGAGGGAATTCCAATGATCCTGATCACTCCAGATTGGCCTCAGTGTCCTTGGTACACCGATCTAGTACGTCTCGTAGTAGATGTCCCCTGGCACCTACCACTACGAGAGGACCTGCTGTCGCAAGGTCCCATACTCCATCCTGCTTTACAGTCACTGACTTTAATGGCATGGCTATTGAGAACCAGGTTCTGAGAGACCGGGGCCTGTCAGATTCAGTAATTTCTACCATGAGAAGTGCTTGGAAGCCATCCTCTAGGAAGGTTTACCATTGCACTTGGAAGGCCTACATTTCCATGTGTGAGAAAATGAAGGCGGCTCACTCTCTCATGAGTACGTTTGTGCAGGGGGTTTGACATGTGGCTCCTCCGGTCCGTCCCCCACTACCTCCGTGGGACTTGAACCTGGTCCTCTCGTGCTTCAGAAGTCACCATTTGAGAACATTAGGGAAATTCCCTTGTTGACACTTTCTCAAAAAGTGGTCTTTTTGGTGGCTGTTACGTCAGTTAGACGGGTTTCTGAGCTGGCAGGCTCCCTATCTGATCTTCCACAAGGATAAGGTGGTGCTGCGTCCGCAGCCTTCCTTTCTTCCAAAAGTCGTTTTGGCTTTTCATCTCAATGAGGACATTGTACTTCCATCCTTGTGTCTTCATCCATCTAATCCTAAGGAGTCGGCGTTGCATTCCTTGGACGTTGTCCGAGCTCTGAGAGTATACTTATAGGTCACACTCACTTTTTTTTCGGTGGCTGGTCCCAAAAAGGGACTAGCGGTCTCGTCGGCCACCATCTCAAGGTGGATCTGACAGATAGTGATTCAGGCTTACGCCATTAAGGGTCGGGCGCCCCCTTTCCTGTCACGGTGCATTCGACCAGGGCAATAGGTGCCTCTTGGGCTTTCAGACCTCAAGCGTCTGTTTCCCAATTACGTAAGGTGGCAAATTGGTCGTCCGCTCACACTTTTACTAAATTCTACAAGGATGATGTAGGTGCATCTTCGGATGCTTCTTTCGGCCGCAAAGTTTTGCAGGCGGCCGTTTAGAGTTGCAACTCCTCTGTGAGGAGCTCTGTTTTCTTTTGGGGTGAAAGTTTACTTTTATGCTGTTCCCACCCCTCGTTTTTTTGACACTACTTTGGGACGTCCCACTTGTCAATAGGAAGCTGTGTCCGTCCATGAACGAAAGTGTAAATAGGATTTTTGTTCACTGAGTTCATGGACGGACACAGCACCCACCCCTCCTTTTTTTAAGTTTGTACTGCTTTTTGACTAGGGATGAGCTTCGTGTTCGAGTCGAACATACGTTCGACTCGAACATCGGCTGTTCGATCGTTCGACGAAGATCGAACGATTTGGGCCGTACGCGCCAAATTCGAGTGACGCGAACGGCCCACAATGCACTACGCCATCGCAGTGTCATCCAGGCGCTGTGATTGGCCAAGCATGCACTGTGACCCCGCATGCTTGGCCAATCACAGCGCCGGCAGCGAGGAGAGCAATGATTGGCCACAGGCAGGATGCCTGTGGCCAATTATTCTTGAGGGGGTTTAGTACACGCCCCACACTATAAAAGGCCGCCAGCGCGGCGGCCTTGTGTAGTGTGTTCCGGAGCAGGGAAAGAGAAGCATAGGCAGGGACAGTGTCATTTTTTTTTCCTTTACTAATCCTGGATTCCTTGTGTTTAGGGACAAATAAGGATAGGTAGGGAGAGTGACAGTGTGTTATTCTGTGCTAAACCTTGTTTGTAGGGACAGAGAGGTACAGTGAGGGAAAGTGTCAGTGTGCTATTCTGTTCTAAACCAATCTTGCTGAACCATATTTGAAATCCTTGAGTTTAGGGACAGAGAGGTACAGTGAGGGAAAGTGTCAGTGTGCTATTCTGTGCTAAATCTTGTTTGTAGGGACAGAGTAGGACAGTGAGTGAAACTGACAGTGTGCTATTCTGTTCTAAACCAATCTTGCTGAACCATATTTGAAATCCTTGAGTTTAGGGACAGAGAAGGACACTCGTGGAAACTATCAGTGTGCTATTCTGTGCTAAATCTTGTTTGTAGGGACAGAGTAGGACAGTGAGTGAAACTGACGGTGTGCTATTCTGTTCTAAACCAATCTTGCTGAACCATATTTGAAATCCTTGAGTTTAGGGACAGAGAAGGACACTCGTGGAAACTATCAGTGTGCTATTCTGTGCTAAATCTTGTTTGTAGGGACAGAGAGGTACAGTGAGTGAAACTGACAGTGTGCTATTCTGTTCTAAACCAATCTTGCTGAACCATATTTGAAATCCTTGAGTTTAGGGACAGAGAGGTACAGTGAGGGAAAGTGTCAGTGTGCTATAATGTGCTAAATCTTGTTTGTAGGGACAGAGTAGGACAGTGAGTGAAACTGACAGTGTGCTATTCTGTTCTATACCAATCTTGCTGAACCATATTTGAAATCCTTGAGTTTAGGGACAGAGAGGTACAGTGAGGGAAAGTGTCAGTGTGCTATTCTGTGCTAAATCTTGTTTGTAGGGACAGAGTAGGACAGTGAGTGAAACTGACAGTGTGCTATTCTGTTCTAAACCAATCTTGCTGAACCATATTTGAAATCCTTGAGTTTAGGGACAGAGAAGGACACTCGTGGAAACTATCAGTGTGCTATTCTGTGCTAAATCTTGTTTGTAGGGACAGAGTAGGACAGTGAGTGAAACTGACTGTGTGCTATTCTGTTCTAAACCAATCTTGCTGAACCATATTTGAAATCCTTGAGTTTAGGGACAGAGAGGTACAGTGAGGGAAAGTGTCAGTGTGCTATTCTGTTCTAAACCAATCTTGCTGAACCATATTTGAAATCCTTGAGTTTAGGGACAGAGAAGGACACTCGTGGAAACTATCAGTGTGCTATTTTGTGCTAAATCTTGTTTGTAGGGACAGAGAGGTACAGTGAGTGAAACTGACAGTGTGCTATTCTGTTCTAAACCAATCTTGCTGAACCATATTTGAAATCCTTGAGTTTAGGACAGAGAGGTACAGTCAGGGAAAGTGTCAGTGTGCTATTCTGTTCTAAACCAATCTTGCTGAACCATATTTGAAATCCTTGAGTTTAGGGACCGAGAGGTACAGTGAGGGAAAGTGTCAGTGTGCTATTCTGTGCTAAATCTTGTTTGTAGGGACAGAGTAGGACAGTGAGTGAAACTGACAGTGTGCTATTCTGTTCTAAACCAATCTTGCTGAACCATATTTGAAATCCTTGAGTTTAGGGACAGAGAAGGACACTCGTGGAAACTATCAGTGTGCTATTTTGTGCTAAATCTTGTTTGTAGGGACAGAGAGGTACAGTGAGTGAAACTGACAGTGTGCTATTCTGTTCTAAACCAATCTTGCTGAACCATATTTGAAATCCTTGAGTTTAGGACAGAGAGGTACAGTCAGGGAAAGTGTCAGTGTGCTATTCTGTTCTAAACCAATCTTGCTGAACCATATTTGAAATCCTTGAGTTTAGGGACCGAGAGGTACAGTGAGGGAAAGTGTCAGTGTGCTATTCTGTGCTAAATCTTGTTTGTAGGGACAGAGTAGGACAGTGAGTGAAACTGACAGTGTGCTATTCTGTTCTAAACCAATCTTGCTGAACCATATTTGAAATCCTTGAGTTTAGGGACAGAGAAGGACACTCGTGGAAACTATCAGTGTGCTATTCTGTGCTAAATCTTGTTTGTAGGGACAGAGTAGGACAGTGAGTGAAACTGACAGTGTGCTATTCTGTTCTAAACCAATCTTGCTGAACCATATTTGAAATCCTTGAGTTTAGGGACAGAGAAGGACACTAGTGGAAACTATCAGTGTGCTATTCTGTGCTAAATCTTGTTTGTAGGGACAGAGAGGTACAGTGAGTGAAACTGACAGTGTGCTATTCTGTTCTAAACCAATCTTGCTGAACCATATTTGAAATCCTTGAGTTTAGGGACAGAGAGGTACAGTGAGGGAAAGTGTCAGTGTGCTATTCTGTTCTAAACCAATCTTGCTGAACCATATTTGAAATCCTTGAGTTTAGGGACAGAGAAGGACACTCGTGGAAACTATCAGTGTGCTATTCTGTGCTAAATCTTGTTTGTAGGGACAGAGTAGGACAGTGAGTGAAACTGACAGTGTGCTATTCTGTTCTAAACCAATCTTGCTGAACCATATTTGAAATCCTTGAGTTTAGGGACAGAGAAGGACACTCGTGGAAACTATCAGTGTGCTATTCTGTGCTAAATCTTGTTTGTAGGGACAGAGTAGGACAGTGAGTGAAACTGACAGTGTGCTATTCTGTTCTAAACCAATCTTGCTGAACCATATTTGAAATCCTTGAGTTTAGGGACAGAGAAGGACACTCGTGGAAACTATCAGTGTGCTATTCTGTGCTAAATCTTGTTTGTAGGGACAGAGAGGTACAGTGAGTGAAACTGACAGTGTGCTATTCTGTTCTAAACCAATCTTGCTGAACCATATTTGAAATCCTTGAGTTTAGGGACAGAGAGGTACAGTGAGGGAAAGTGTCAGTGTGCTATTCTGTTCTAAACCAATCTTGCTGAACCATATTTGAAATCCTTGAGTTTAGGGACAGAGAAGGACACTCGTGGAAACTATCAGTGTGCTATTCTGTGCTAAATCTTGTTTGTAGGGACAGAGAGGTACAGTGAGTGAAACTGACAGTGTGCTATTCTGTTCTAAACCAATCTTGCTGAACCATATTTGAAATCCTTGAGTTTAGGGACAGAGAGGTACAGTGAGGGAAAGTGTCAGTGTGCTATTCTGTTCTAAACCAATCTTGCTGAACCATATTTGAAATCCTTGAGTTTAGGGACAGAGAAGGACACTCGTGGAAACTATCAGTGTGCTATTCTGTGCTAAATCTTGTTTGTAGGGACAGAGAGGTACAGTGAGTGAAACTGACAGTGTGCTATTCTGTTCTAAACCAATCTTGCTGAACCATATTTGAAATCCTTGAGTTTAGGGACAGAGAGGTACAGTGAGGGAAAGTGTCAGTGTGCTATTCTGTTCTAAACCAATCTTGCTGAACCATATTTGAAATCCTTGAGTTTAGGGACAGAGAGGTACAGTGAGGGAAAGTGTCAGTGTGCTATTCTGTGCTAAATCTTGTTTGTAGGGACAGAGTAGGACAGTGAGTGAAACTGACAGTGTGCTATTCTGTTCTAAACCAATCTTGCTGAACCATATTTGAAATCCTTGAGTTTAGGGACAGAGAAGGACACTCATGGAAACTATCAGTGTGCTATTCTGTGCTAAATCTTGTTTGTAGGGACAGAGTAGGACAGTGAGTGAAACTGACAGTGTGCTATTCTGTTCTAAACCAATCTTGCTGAACCATATTTGAAATCCTTGAGTTTAGGGACAGAGAAGGACACTCGTGGAAACTATCAGTGTGCTATTCTGTGCTAAATCTTGTTTGTAGGGACAGAGTAGGACAGTGAGTGAAACTGTCAGTGTGCTATTCTGTGCTAAACCAATCTTGCTGAAGCATTTTGCAAATTCTTGTGTTTAGGGACAGAGAAGGATAGGCAGGGGACAGTGTCAGTGTCATTGTTGCTAAGCCTCCTGCACAGTATACACCTGAAGGTAGCCCTTATTGCTGTTTTTCCCATCTCCCTGCAGGCCATCCATTAAAATGTCTGGAAGGCAAACAAGGAGAGGCAGACAGTCAGGAGGCAAAAAAAGAGGTCAAGCAGGCTCTGTGTCTGGGGGCAACAGTGCTGGTCGTGGACGCGGTGCATTGTCATCAGCACATGGCCATGGGACACGCTTGTCCTTCTTTTCGGCAGCTGGACATGTTGAGCCACATCATGCCGAAGACTTGGTAGAGTGGATGACCAAGCCCACCTCATCCTCCTCATCCTCTCTCACCCAGGCTCAGGGTACTGGCAAAGCAGCTGCCAAAGTGTCCTCTTCTCTGGTATCATTATCTTCATTAGTCAATCCTTCCCTAGACCCACCATGTCCTCCTCCTGAGGAGTCCCCCGAACTGTTTGAGCACAGTGTTGGGTACATGCTCCAGGAGGATGCCCAGCGTTTCGAAGGATCTGATGATGATACCCAGCTAGAGGAAGGCAGTAGCGTGAGAGCAGAGAGAGGGGATGCTCAAGAAGGACACCAATCTGGCAGTCATGCTCCAGCAGCTGCAGCATACTGCCAGATTGGCTCCAGTGATGAGGAGGGAGGGGATGATGAGGTCACTGACTCCACATGGGTGCCTAATAGGAGAGAGGAGGAGGAGGAGGATGAGGAGGAGGCACATCTCCAACGAGGCAGGATGCCCTTGAGTGGCCAGCGTATGGGCAGCACACCGACGGAATCACACCGCAGAGCTCCGCCTGTGCAGGGCGCTGCCTCTGCCCGTCATTCAAAAAGTTCTTTGGTGTGGGCCTTTTTTGAGGCGAGTGCATCAGATCGCACAGCTGCTGTTTGCAACATATGTCTCAAGCGTATATCGCGTGGCCAAAACATCAGCCGCTTGGGCACCACATGCTTTATCAGACATATGTTGACCTGCCATGCAGCTCGTTGGCAAGCCTACCTTAAAGACCCACACCAAAGAACAAAGCGGACCTCTCCTTGCACCGCATCAGCTGGGATCTCAAAACCCACTATACCTTCAGTCCTCTCTGAAACCTGCACTGAGAGGAATGAAGGTGTAGAATTAGGTGTGTCACAGCCCAGTACTTGCGGCCACTCTGCTAGCAGTACACCGACGTCCGATTCTAGCAGGCAAATTTCCCTGCCCCAGCTGCTGGACCGTCAAAAGAAGTTCACTCCCAGCCATCCACATGCCCAGCGGTTGAATGCTAGCTTGGCTAAATTGCTAGCGCTTCAACTGCTGCCTTTTCAGTTGGTAGACTCGGCCCCCTTCCGTGAGTTTGTGCAATGTGCGGTTCCTCAGTGGCAGGTTCCCAAACGCCACTTTTTCTCACGGAAGGCGATTCCGGCTCTCTACAGGCATGTGGAAGGCAATGTCTTGGCCTCGCTGGACAGGGCGGTCAGCGGTAAGGTGCATATTACCGCTGACTCATGGTCCAGCAGGCATGGACAGGGACGTTACCTTTCTTTCACGGCCCATTGGGTCACTCTTTTGGCAGCTGGGAAAGATGCAGGACAAGGTGCAGTAGTGTTGGAGGTTGTTCCACCGCCACGCCTCCAAAATGCTACTACTGGTTGTGACACACCTCTCTCCTCCACCCCCTCCTCTTCTTCCTCCATGGCCTTTTCCTGTGCTTTGCCCTCGGAACCAGTGGTGCTCCGTAGGCGTTCAAGGGGCTACGCAAGTACGCAGGCAAAAAGATGCCATGCCGTGTTTGCGCTGGTGTGTTTGGGGGACAGGAGCCACACTGGGGCAGAGGTCCTGTCTGCTCTGCAGGGGCAGGCCGAGAGGTGGTTGACGCCACGCCAGCTTAAGCCAGGAATGGTGGTTTGCGACAATGGCACCAACCTCCTCTCCGCCCTCCGACAGGGACAACTGACCCATGTGCCCTGTATGGCTCACGTCCTTAACCTGGTGGTGCAGCGGTTCTTGGGCAGGTACCCGGGCTTACAGGATGTCCTGAGGCAGGCCAGGAAAGTCTGTGTTCATTTCCACAGATCTTATAATGCCAGTGCTCGCCTGGCTGAGCTGCAAAAGGAGTTGAACCTGCCCAAGAACCGCCTTATATGTGACATGCCCACCAGGTGGAACTCAACGTTGGCCATGCTGCAGCGGCTGCACACGCAGCAGAGGGCCATCAATGAGTACCTGTGCGACTACGGCACCAGGACAGGGTCAGGGGAGCTCAGGTTTTTTTCACCACGCCAGTGGGGCATGATCAGGGATGCATGCACTGTCCTGGCACCATTTGAGGAGGCCACGAGGATGGTGAGCAGTGACAGTGCATGCATCAGTGACACTGTACCTCTTGTCCACCTGTTGGAGCACACGCTGCGTGGAATAATGGACAGGGCACTTGAGGCAGAACAGAGGCAGGAAGAGGAGGACTTCCTTGCCTCTCAAGGCCCCCTTTACCCTGACAGTGTTCCTTCTGTCCCACCCATCGCACAGGAAGAGGAGGAGGAGGAGGAGGAGGATTGTGTCAGCATGGAGGTGGAGGCTGGCACTCAGCATCATCAGCAGCAGTCTTTTAGGGATGATTTACAGTCCCAAGAAACCAGTGGACTTGTACGTGGCTGGGAGGAGGTGGCTGCGGATCATGTCGTCCTTAGTGACCCAGAGGACTCCGGACTGAATGCCTCAGCTAACCTACGCTGCATGGCCTCCCTGATCCTGCAAAGTCTGCGGAAGGATCCTCGTATTCTTCGGATCAAGGAGAGGGACCATTACTGGCTGGCCACTCTCCTTGATCCACGGTACAAGGGTAAGGTTGCGGACCTTATGTTACCGTCGCAGAGGGAGCAGAGGATGAGACAACTCCGGGAGGCCTTGCAGAAAGGTCTGTGCAACGCGTTCCCAGAGACTGGGAGGTTACAAACTCCAGGTCCTGGACAAGGAGTTGCTGAGGCTTTGGTCAGTAGCAGAAGGAGCGGTGGAGAAGGTGGCCGTCTGACCGATGCGTTCAGACAATTTTTTAGTCCGCAGCCCCAAGGTATGATCGGTTCCAGCAACCATCGCCAGCGTCTGATATACATGGTGCAGGAATACCTAGGGGCAAGGTCAGACTTGGACACCTTCCCCACCGAAAATCCTCTGGCTTACTGGGTCTTGAGGATGGATCACTGGCCAGAGCTTGCACAGTATGCAATTGAGCTACTGGCCTGTCCTGCATCCAGCGTTCTTTCAGAACGCACATTCAGTGCTGCTGGAGGATTTGTCACGGATCACAGGGTGCGCCTGTCCACCGACTCGGTTGATCGACTGACTTTCATCAAGATGAACCAGTCTTGGATCACCACCAGCTACCACACACCTGATGCTGATATAACAGACTAATTGATTTTAAAATGTCACATCCCTTCAAGACTGATGCTGATGCTGAGTTCCTGTGCTGTTATGTTGACTAGCTATCCTCCTCCTCCTCCTCAATGATCCGATTAATGATGATAGCTTGGAAGATCATTTTGGTTTATGGGTGCCGCCACCAGTGGCTAAGGCCCAATTTTTCAGCCCCTGTTTAACAGGGGCGTGTAGTTACAATTTTTGATGTAATACTTTGCAACAGGCCTCATTGCTGTGCTCCAAGTACAGTATCTGTGAGGGGTTGCAGTGTTGTGCCACCAGTGCCTAAGGCCCAATTTTTCAGCCCCTGTTCAACAGGGGCATGCAATTATAATTATTGATCTAATAATTCACAGCAGGGCCCATTGCTGCGCCCACCAAGAGTAACTGTCAGGCCTTACAGTGTTGTGTCAACACCACCACCACCACCACCACCACCACCAAAGGCCCAATTTTTCAGCCCCTGTTCAACAGGGGCATCCAATTATAATTATTGATCTAATAATTCACAGCAGGGCCCATTGCTGCGCCCACCAAGAGTAACTGTCAGGCCTTACAGTGTTGTGTCAACACCACCACCACCACCACCACCAAAGGCCAAATTTTTCAGCCCCTGTTCAACAGGGGTATGCAATTATAATTATTGATCTAATAATTCACAGCAGGGCCCATTGCTGCGCCCACCAAGAGTAACTGTCAGGCCTTACAGTGTTGTGTCAACACCACCACCACCACCACCACCAAAGGCCCAATTTTTCAGCCCCTGTTCAACAGGGGCATGCAATTATAATTATTGATCTAATAATTCACAGCAGGGCCCATTGCTGCGCCCACCAAGAGTAACTGTCAGGCCTTACAGTGTTGTGGCACCAGCACCACCATCAAAGGCCCAATTTTTACTACCACTGTTCAACAATTATATGTTATTACAATTCCTGATATAATAGTTGACAGCAGGGCGTTCCAGCACCCACCAAGAGTAACTGTGAGTGCTTACAGTGTTGTGCCAACACCAACACCTAAGGGGCCAATTTCTGCAGAGTATATACGGCAGGTCCCTACTTTCAAACATCCAACTTACAATCGACTACTACTTGCAAACGGAAGAAGACAACAGGAAGTGAGAGGAAATCTACCCCTTGGAAGGAAAATTCTCTCCTGTAAGAATTAATATGGAAGAAAACTAATATATTGGGGTACTCTTGGTCAAATCAAAAAGCACCACATCCCATTGTAATTTAATATGAGAAAAAGGGGGGGACAGCAGGTATACTCAGTACCCAGGGATTTTTTGAAAACACGGTGCTTGATAGAGATAAACACAATTGTCAAAATCAATAAAAGATTAAATTTTATTACATGAAGCATAAAAACAATACACAAAATTATTAACCATCCTTCAAGATATGTAGGTCAGTTTTCAAAAAGATGCAATTCACTGCTTGATTTCCACTCAACTAGTTTCGCTCCCAGCGGAGCTTCTTCAGGAGTGTAATAGAGTAATAGCAGGTTTAAACTGTGAATACAGGATGTACAACAATTAGCAACATAGAATGGTTAAAAGTATGTAAGACTTTAATGTTGAACATTTCAGAAAAATTGATAAATTGACGTGCCCAAAGCACGCTAATGGTTAAGTAGTTCATAAGGGTAGATCATTAACACAATAGATCCGTTCACACTGAAATGGTGATGGCCCATGCTGAGCATCATACAAACACATATGTATACACTCACCGACTTACATGTGTAGCTACAAACTGGAAGAACAAATGGCATTTCCACTGGTATTAGTTGACCGGTTTGCCCAAACCACTGAAACAACCCATAGGGTTAGCAACCACAAGGGTAAAGAAAATCTATTGAAGACTGGAAATAGAAAGCATACAAAAGGTATATAGTGAATAGATGTTAAATCTAGCAAATTCAACATAATTCATCCTGAAATGGATGGAAAGACAACCTCTTACCTTGAGAGGTTGTTAGTATGGGTCACTAGATCCAAAGTCAGCAGTATGCCAATAGGGAGTTGTAAAAATCCTTATAGAGCACAAAGTGTCTATTTGTGCTAAGAAAGACAAACCCTCGGGCTGAATGATTGGAAACACATAGTGAAAAAATAACTTCACTGGTTACATTGCACTCAAGATGGTTGGGTGGGATGGATGAGCTGGTCACCAGCTGTAAATAAAAAAAAAAAATATAGCAGACAAAGTGATGAGCAACCTCGGCCACTGCGAGGAGAAAGTTATCAACACAGCGGACAAGCGATTGTCCATAACAGCAGCCTACCTGGGCAAGTTGAAAAGGGGTCAGAATCGGTCCGGCTGGAGCAGGTATATCTCCAAGCCCCAGGGCGGCGAAAGATCCTCGCAGACTGTCGGCGGACCGGAGCCGCATTTAAAATACCCCCATCGCGGCGGCGTCTGACGTCATCGCCGCGATGCGGACGTACATTGGTGGATCAATGATGACGCGCACCGCCGTCCAAGAGTTGGACTGGCGTGAGCGTCATTGAGACAGCAGCCAACGTGGCGTGTCACACACCAAGCTACATGGACAAAATCCACAAGGCTCAAAACACTGCCAGTGGAGGTCTGTCCATGGATCGCTTTATCATGAGACTCCAACGGATGTTGGAAAGAAAGTCCAGACTATTTTGGAATAGATGGTACTTTCTTAAATATATAGAGGACAATGTTGTCCCTTGGGGTCTTCGAGTTCAAATTTTTCCCACCTTGAACCAAATTGATCCTGCATTCAAAGCAGAATGGGAAATTAACCTCCAAACCTGTTCCATCCACATGATGGAACTATTGAATAAACAATACGCTTCTGATTTGATTGCTATTGATAGAGAAATTGAAGACCTCTATAAAGCCAATGAAACCATCGTCTCTGATGAATCGTTTATAGTCAGAGAAACTTCCTTAAAAGCTGATTTGGAGGTGTTTGTCTCCAATATTCTTAAAACCAAAGAAAAAAAGTTTGTCAGGGACAAATTGGCATACGATAATATTCAGGCCTACAGTTGGGGCACGAGTTTCAAAAGCCGCAGACGTTTTCAAAATACTAAACGTCAATCAAATGAATCATACCATGATCCTAGTGAATCTGACTCTTCTGCTTCCTCTTTTTCTTCCTCACAGGCACCAGAGGCACTCCCTATGCCTAAAACTCACGGCTTTTTTCAGGCCCGTAATGGTAAGACATCCACTAAATCTTTCCCTTCTCAGCGCACTGCCTCGCCTCGGCCAAAATCTCCTCAACTTCCGGCACTGCGATGACACATTCTATCCAACCACTCATCACTCCCATCTCCACCTCAGCCCTCACTTCCTCAGTTCCGGTTCTTGGGCAGGTTCAACTCCTTTTGCAGCTCAGCCAGGCGAGCACTGGCATTATAAGATCTGTGGAAATGAACACAGACTTTCCTGGCCTGCCTCAGGACATCCTGTAAGCCCGGGTACCTGCCCAAGAACCGCTGCACCACCAGGTTAAGGACGTGAGCCATACAGGGCACATGGGTCAGTTGTCCCTGTCGGAGGGCGGAGAGGAGGTTGGTGCCATTGTCGCAAACCACCATTCCTGGCTTAAGCTGGCGTGGCGTCAACCACCTCTCGGCCTGCCCCTGCAGAGCAGACAGGACCTCTGCCCCAGTGTGGCTCCTGTCCCCCAAACACACCAGCGCAAACACGGCATGGCATCTTTTTGCCTGCGTACTTGCGTAGCCCCTTGAACGCCTACGGAGCACCACTGGTTCCGAGGGCAAAGCACAGGAAAAGGCCATGGAGGAAGAAGAGGAGGGGGTGGAGGAGAGAGGTGTGTCACAACCAGTAGTAGCATTTTGGAGGCGTGGCGGTGGAACAACCTCCAACACTACTGCACCTTGTCCTGCATCTTTCCCAGCTGCCAAAAGAGTGACCCAATGGGCCGTGAAAGAAAGGTAACGTCCCTGTCCATGCCTGCTGGACCATGAGTCAGCGGTAATATGCACCTTACCGCTGACCGCCCTGTCCAGCGAGGCCAAGACATTGCCTTCCACATGCCTGTAGAGAGCCGGAATCGCCTTCCGTGAGAAAAAGTGGCGTTTGGGAACCTGCCACTGAGGAACCGCACATTGCACAAACTCACGGAAGGGGGCCGAGTCTACCAACTGAAAAGGCAGCAGTTGAAGCGCTAGCAATTTAGCCAAGCTAGCATTCAACCGCTGGGCATGTGGATGGCTGGGAGTGAACTTCTTTTGACGGTCCAGCAGCTGGGGCAGGGAAATTTGCCTGCTAGAATCGGACGTCGGTGTACTGCTAGCAGAGTGGCCGCAAGTACTGGGCTGTGACACACCTAATTCTACACCTTCATTCCTCTCTCTCCCCCCCTTTTTCTCATATTAATATGGAAGAAAGGTGTCTCCTCTCTACTGATGCTTTATCACCAATCCTTGTTTCAATAAAAATACCACATTTCAAAATCAGTTGTCATTGGGACGCAAAGTGAGGTGAAATGTTCTGAACAGGGGCACAGACAGCAAAACAAATGTTACAGGGGTGATAACCCTTCCCTATGTTTTCCAAAAAGCTTAAAAATAGGTATTTGGGCTGGAGCTACACTTAAACAATGTAGCTGTTCAAAATTACAAACAGATTCAACATAAGAACAAACCTACAGTCCCTGTCTTGTATGCACCGCCTGTATACGGCTGTTCAGAGTATATAGGGCCTTTTTTATTTTGTGTGCGGGGTTCCCCTTAATATCCATACAAGACCCAAAGGGGCTGGTAATGGGCTGGGGTAGGGGGGGGGGGGTGATGGGGTAGCTATGCCATTTTTCTTAAAGATTTTCATCCATATTACCGGGACCAGACATTACATTAAAGCCGCAAGCAGTTTTAAATGGCTTTTTTTTCCTTTAGAAATGTAATTTTGTGCAGGGTCAGTTCTAAACACGGGAAACACGTGGCACTTCACAGGCATACTTTAGACACCCCCCAGGTACAATATTTAAAGGAATATTTGACTTTTTTTTTTCACTTTATGCATCATTAAAATGACTGCTCCCGGAAAACGTCTGTTTTTAAAACTTCTTTTTGCATTGATACATGTCCCCTGGTGCAGAACCCGGGTTCCCAAACTCTGTTTAGGACAATAACATGGATAATAGTCGTTATAATTAGCACTTTAGAATCCGAACGTTCGCATCCATTGTATTTAATAGGGTTCTAATGTTCGTGCGAACTTTCGGTCCGTTCGCGGGTTCTGGTGCGAACCGAACCCGGGGGTGTTCGGCTCATCACTATTTTTGACAAACTGATCTGCGAGATGCAGAGAGAGGGGTTATACCTAGAGGGTCCGCCCCCTGGGCGGTACTGTATAAGGTGTGATGTGTTAACACTTTCTACAAGTTTTCTGCCTAGTCACTCCTAAATGAAGGATAATACCCACTTGCCAATAGGAAGCTGTGTCCGTCCATCAACTCAGAGAAACGGATTCTACGGTGAGTACAAAAATCCTATTTTTTTCACAACAAGCCTGCTGCGCCTGCAAGTACGTTTAGAACTGTGTGAGATATTTTTGTGCACTGCGCATGCGCAAGCGGCATTTGCGCACGATCAAGTGCGACGGTTCACTTCGCCGGCAGAATCTTAGTAAATGTCAAGTAACGTAAATGCATTTGCATAAGTTGAACAGGCGCACCTCTAAACTTGACATTTTTTTTTTTACGCTGGTTCACTTTTATGTCTTTTTTTTAAGAATATTTGCACACAGGTCATGTTAGCGTGTTACGTTGTTAACATGTTACATGTACCTTGTTAAAATTATGTAAAAATACTCTCGCTACTCTAGCTCCTCATAAAAGGGCATTTAACCATCCCCCTCTAATGCATATGTTTACTTTGGACTAGTTTTTGCTTTTAAAGGGGAACTCCACACTCCAATGCTCGTGTCTCCCCCTTCTAATGCATATAATTCTTTGGGGCTAGCTTGTGCTTTTAAAGGGGAACTCCACACTCCAATGTTCGTGTCTCCCCCTTCTAATGCATATAATTATTTGGGGCTAGCTTTTGCTTTTAAAGGGGAACTCCGCAATCCAATGTTCGTGTCTCCCCCTTCTAATGCATATAACTCTTTGGGGCTAGCTTGTGCTTTTAAAGGGGAACTCCACACTCCAATGTTCGTGTCTCCCCCTTCTAATGCATATAATTCTTTGGGGCTAGCTTGTGCTTTTAAAGGGGAACTCCACACTCCAATGTTCGTGTCTCCCCCTTCTAATGCATATAATTATTTGGGGCTAGCTTGTGCTTTTAAAGGGGATCTCCACACTCTGTGAGCTGTGAGCTGCCTTCACCAATCCAAACCACATACTATTTCAGAGAAAACAACAGGGCCAGCTAGAAAAGGTGCGAGAAGAGCGATCGGCCAACTCCCTCCCGAACCATTCAAGGCCACATGCACTCAACATAGCTGGCTGCTTTTGGGGCATGTTCGGCTCAGCCCAATACCAATCACAAAGCACCTTGTACCCACTAGTTTAAAGGGGCTTTCCACATTTAGTAAAGACCCCTGTCTGCAGCCCCCCAGAAGCCCTTATCCCCCTGAATATGTGAATAAGGTGGTTGACTTTTGGGGTGCCCGAGCCCCTTCTGCTCCCAAGCATACACCCCCCTTTAATGGGCTGGTCTGCTGTGTTTGGCTAGGGTTTTTTTTTAGTGCGTGGGATGGGCACAATTTTTTAAGATTTTGGGGAGGTATTTTTCACGTGGGGGTTTTCAATTCAAGCCTTTCCAGACCCAAATGGCCTTGTATGTATTGGAGGGGGCAGGGAATTTTTTGTTTTGTGTTTAAACCTTGCAGCTGCAATGTAGATTTGTCAGTTTTCTATAAAGCCGTACATCTTTGAAGCATCATTTTGGATACATGCTACAAGATGCACCACTTTACAGTAACCCTCCCCCCAAGTTACTAGCTTGAACCCAGGTTCACACTGCGGGAGTGAAGCCGTTGCAAGTTCAGCTGAACTCGCACAATTTTACTTATGATTGTCAGTCCCGATTTCGGCTGCGATTACGGAGACATCTGTGCAGGTTTTGGCAGGCAAAAATCACAAAAAGTAGTACATTAAAATACTTTTTGAAATCGGTGCAGTGCCGCAGATGCGGTGTCACATTGATTAGGTGGGTGCCATTGACGGGAATTGCCGGAAAATGCTGCCTATTTGACATGTTAAAACACATGTCAAATTGCACCAGTGTGAATCAGAGCTAGTTCACCCCATAGAAACGCAGTCCAGATGCGTTAGATGCTTTTCTGCATGTGCGTTTATGATGCATTTTTGATGCATAAAATACGCACTGGACTGCATTGGTGTGAACTGGCCCTTAGGGCCAGTTCACACCATATAAATGCAATCTGGATGCGTTCCAGGTGCTTTTTTGCATGCACGTTTTAGATACGTTCCAGTGCGTTTTGTGTAAGTTTTTGATGCAGTCCAGTGCTTTTTTTCTCCCCTCTTTTTTTATTAACCTTAGATAAGGACAAGTGTGTCCCAGTGCGTTTTTGGTGCATTTCGGTGCGTTCCAGTGAGTTTTAATTTCAATAAATTTTTGGTACTTAAGTTGGTACTTAAGCATGTCATACATCAGAATTTTGTTGAGCAATATGCGCTGTCGCTTGGTTATTAAAAACTAGATATTTTATATTAGTTATCAATAAAAGAAAAAAAAGAAGTTGAATAACATTTAACCATTCACAATATGTTGCTATACATTGCACTTTTAACCACTTGTCCCCCGCTCACTGTCAATTGACGGCGGGTGGAGGATACTCTCGTTCTGGGAGGACGTCATATGACGTCCTCCCTTTAAAACGAGCTAGGAGGCGCGCGCCCGCCGCGTTCACAAGGCCCCGGTGCGCGTGCCCGGCGGCCGCGATTGCCGCCGGGCACCCGCGATTGCCCGGGAAACGAGCAGGAAAGTGGATCTCTGTGTGTAAACACAGAGATCCACATCCTGTGAGGGAGAGGGGACCGATGGTGTGTCCCTTGTACATAGGGACAACCATCGGTCACCCCCCAGTCAGTCACCTCCCCCCACAGTAAGAACACATTGAGGGAACATATTTAACCCCTTCCCGCCCCCTAGTGGTTAACCCCTTCCCTGCCAATCACATTTATACAGTAATCAATGCATTTTTATAGCAGGGATCGCTGTATAAATGTGAATGGTCCCAAAAATGTGTCAAAAGTGCCCGATGTGTCCGCCGCAATATCGCAGTCACAATAAAAAATCGCAGATCGCCGCCATTACTAATAAAAAAATAAAAATGCTATAAATCTATCCTCTATTTTGTACACGCTATAACTTTTGTGCAAACCAATCAATACGCGCTTATTGCGATTTTTTTTTTTAACCAAAAATATGTAGAAGAATACGTATCGGCCTAAACTGAGGAAAATTGTATTTAAAAAAAAAATGGGTATTTATTATAGCAAAAAGTAAAAAATAGTGTTTTTTTTCCCAAACTGGACGCTCTTCTTTTGTTTATAGCGCAAAAAATAAAAACCGCAGAGGTGATCAAATACCACCAAAAGAAAGCTCTATTTGTGGGAAAAAAAGGACACAAATTTCGTTTGGGAGCCACGTCGCACGACCGCGCAATTGTCATTCAAAATGTGACAGCGCTGAAAGCTGAAAAATGGCTTGGGCAGGAAGGGGGTTTTCGTGCACAGTAGAGAAGTGGTTAAATGTAAGATAAGACAAGACATGAAGGGGAAGCTGTCCCTCCCTCCAGGCACCCCATCTGGGATCACACTGTGCCACACGGGGAGGGGGGACCCCCCCAGACCACATCTCCTGTACTTTACTGAAGTTAGTGCCAAAAAGTTGATCCATCCAACCCAACCACTTAGGGCTGCATGGGATCTGCTAAATTCAATAACTCGAGTCATATTTCAGAAACCACGAATAACCAAATAGTGTTGTCATCTCTATGACATATAATACATGGGTTGATAGCTTTTAAACGTGAAGATTAGAGAAGAAAGAAAAAGGAAAACAGGAAGGGAAAAGAAGAGGAAGAAAAGAGGGGAAAGGAAAGATGAAAGTGTGTGTCTCATTTCACCATTGTCTGGATATGTTGTAGTTTCAGGGTTGAGAAGTGTAGTGTTACCCATATCCTCTACTACGACTTATACCAATCTAACCATTTATACCATCTAGTATACATATTATGATAGTTGCCCTGGGATGAGGCGAACATTAGTTCATAAGTTGCATGAGTGTTAGTTGTTTGAATTATTTCAGAAAATGAAGGCGGGTTCTTGTCTTTCCAGTGTCTCATGATAGACAATCTGACACTCATCAATATATGGATGACTATAGTTCGTAGTTTTTTTGGAATAGACTCTATGTCCAAGGACAATATTGCTAGTCCTTCAGTTAGAGGAACGTGCACCTCCGCTAGCGTATTAATTAGGTTAGCTGTTTGGGTCCAGAGGGTTTTAATCGCTGGACATGTCCATAGTATATGCTGCAGTGTTCCTATACCTCCACAATCTCTCCAACAAAGTGGGGAGGATTTGGAGATCCTATATCCAGTGAGTTTTTGTTATGTTTTACAGGGTTCCAGTGCAGGGAAAATGCAGCACGTTCTTTTTTTCTGGAACTGGAACGCACTGGAACTGCAAGCAATGGTGTGAACTATGCCATTCTAAACCATATAGCCAACTTTCCATGCGATTTTGATGCAGAAAAAAAAACACAATGGACTGGCCCTTAAGCAATTTGGCATATTTAAAGGCACTTCTCCTTTCATTTCGTTTTTGGTGTTGTCCAAATTGGTGACATTGATATATGTCCCTTAGGGTGGGACTTGGGCCCCCATACCCATTTTAAGGCCAATAACTAGAAGATAAGCCAGCCAAGTGGGGACTCGCAAAATTAACAAGTCACTTCCCATAGACTGCAATGGTATTTGTTGTATAACTTTTTCCCCATGTTAGGCTCTTTTTTTGCCCCCCCGGACCAGGGGGTGTTTGTCCCATCTCTTATTTAGTAGCATGCTGGATGATGTGCTTCATTTTGGACAGGGGTGTGGCTTATTTTCTGCTAGCTGCAATTGCGTTGGTCTGGGCATGCTCAGGGACTTAGATTTCTTTAGATTAGATTTTTTTCTGTGCCTTTTGGTGTGTGAAATGCATTTGTGTTGGTCTGAGCATGCTCAGGGACTTAGCTTTTTCTTTTGGTGCTTTTTGTGTGTGAACAGCACCTGGATGTTTTGGGGCATGCTCAGAGAATGTGTTTTTTGGGTTAGTAATTGAAGGACATACTTAACAGGTGTACCCACTTTGAAGTTCAGTCTCTACATTGGGTGAACTTGCATTTTTGTGTGTTTCATGGACTGTGCATGTGTTTTCAATTGCCTCATTAGCACACAAACCTATGTTATATAAAGCTCGCAGATAGCATTCTCTACCTTGACCTGAAAAAAAGGCAAGATTGTGTGTGTGGCCGGCATGAGAGTACATTTGGGTGTCCTTATCGAGTTTGTAACACTTGTATTTTCGCTTTGTATTTTATTTGTTATGTATTTGCAAAACAGATGTGTTTTCCAGCAAGTTTTATTTTACTTTGGTTAATTATTTATTTTTTTGGTGGAGGATATTTTCACATGAAATGTTATTGATGTTGGCGATGTTTGTCGTTTTTAGGTTGTTCACTTTGATTTAATTGTCTGTGCTGCATTATTTTGCTAATTCTTAAGATGTTGTGACTAATGTTATCATCCTTAATAGATGTCCTTTTATCTCCTGTTACTTTCCAATGCAAAATCGTCAAACCTCAAAAACAAGATTCTTGTAGTGTCTCAAATTAACCCCTTCCTTATTGGGCACATATACCCCCTTCCTGCCCAGGCGAAATTTCAGCTTTCAGCACTGTCACGCTTTGAATGACAATTGCGCGGTCGTGCGACGTGGCTCCCAAACAAAATTGACGTCCTTTTTTTTCGCACAAATAGAGCTTTCTTTTGGTGGTATTTGATCACCTCGGCGGTTTTTATTTTTTGCGCTATAAACAAAAATAGAGCGACAATTTTGAAAAAAAGCAATATTTTTTGATTTTTGCTATAATAAATATCCCAATTTTTTTTTTTTATATATTTTTTTCCTCAGTTTAGGCCGATACGTATTCTTCTACATATTTTTGGTAAAAAAAAATCGCAATCAGCGTTTATTGATTGGTTTGCGCAAAAGTTATAGTGTTTACAAAATAGGGGGATAGTTTTATGGCATTTTTATATATTTTTTTTTTTATTAGTAATGGCGGCGATCAGTGTTTTTTTTTGTGACTGCGACATTATGGTGGACACATCGGACACTTTTGGGACCATTCACATTTATACAGCGAACAGTGCTATAAATATGCACTGATTACTGTATAAATGTGACTGGCAGGAAAGGGGTTAACACTAGGGGGCGAGGAAGGGGTTAAATGTGTTCCCTGGGAGTTATTGTTACTGTGGGGGGAGGGGACTGACTGGGGGAGGTGACCGATGGTTGTCCCTATGTACAAGGGACACAGCATCGGTCTCCTCTCCCTGACAGGACATGGATCTGTGTGTTTACACACACAGATCCATGTCCTTGTCTCTGTAACCGCCGATCGGGGGTGCCTGGCGGACATCGCGGCTGCCAGGCACGCGCATCGGCATTGCAGTGAAGCGCCGGGCACGTGCGCGCGCCGCCGGCGGCGCTAGCGCGCCCCCCAGTGGCCAAATAGCGGAGGCCGTATAATAACGGCCTCCCGGCATTTGACAACCACCTTGCAGCCGTATATTCTCGTACGGCGGGCGCGAGGTGGTTAACATACATGTTTTTTTTGCTTTCCTGGCTTTTTTCAAAGTCCTGTTTTTTTGACCAATAAAAATCTTTCAAATTTTTTTTGTTTTTATGTGTGTTCTTTTCATGGAACAGATTTCCCATCTGCAGCTTAACTAGGCTGATTGACATGTCTTAGACAAATCACATTTTTTATTGATTGTGTATATTTTGAATATTTACGTTCCTGGTGCCTTCATGGTAACATATGCATGGATTGTGTGTATGCTGCCATGGAGAGTCACCATGAAAGTTAAATTTCAGAGCGGTAAGTATTACATTTCCTTTTTTATTGCAGTGGTTTTCAGCCTCAGTCCTCAAGTACCCCCGACAGGACATGTTTTGTGAATTTATCTGATCCAAAATTGCTGTCCACAATACCAAGCCATTGACTGTGATTTAAAGCACCTGTGCAAGATGAAGGTAAACCTGCAAACATGGCCTGTTGGGGGTACTTGAGGACAGGCTCGAGAAGCGCTGAACTAAAATCAAGCTCAAGACAATCCTATTCTAATTGTGGGCATTTGAGGGAAATCAAGTGTGATTTTTTTTTTAGGTTGGGCTTTGTGTCCCTGCTCTTAAAATTGGCTTTGCTTCTTGTCACATAGCCAAACAGGAAGTGAGAGTAAAACCCTACCAGGTTGACTTAGCTCCCCAGACTCCTGTCCAACCGGGAAGACAGGCGTCCGTCGTGACCACCATCCAGTAAAAAAGAAGGAACGACTTCCCGGACAGAAGTGCCGGTGATGTCGGCCACCAACTAGGGAGGTCCTGACTAGGTGGCTTACTCGGATTTTGACAATCCAGGGTTGAAGGGCACTTGACCCTCAGGACAGAATTACCTTCTGTAACACTTGCGTGTGAAATAGCGCATATGGTACTGTCTCGAAGGAGACTACCATGAGGTCCAGGACTCGCCTGAAAAAGTGGCGTGACAACCATCTTTGGGATGTCAACTGCCTCACCGCAGCCCGAAGGGTCTGCAACTTTCCCATATGGGGGGGAAAACATTTTTTTTCGCCTCCTGAGGAGTCCAGAATCAACCCTAGATACACTAGGAGTTGAGACGGTACCAATACTGACTTCTGAGTGTTCAGCACCCAACAAAGTATCGGAGGGTCCGACAGGTTATAGACACGCTCACCTCTAATTTTGAGTTTGAAGTGGCCCTCAGAAGAAGATCGTCCAAGTTGCCCATGATAGCGATGCCACGCTGTCTTAGTAGGGCCAGAATCCGGGCAAGCACCTTGGTGAACACCCTTGGTGCCGAAGACAGGCCAAAGGGGAGAGCCACCATTGATAGTGGTCTTCCCTGGCCGCCAAACGCAGACATCTCTGATGCCTGGTGCATATGGGGACATGCAAGCATGCGTCCTTGATGACCAAGGATGCCGGAAATCCCCCGGATGGAGGGCCGCGACAACAGAGCGTCTTCAGCACTACGAACAGATTAGAGTATAGCCCCTGAACCCGTCCCTGTACTGAGACAGGAAGGACCACCCTGCGTATCAGCAGGTCTTGAACCGCTCCATATAGGACTTCCTGATGAGTCGGCTGAAGCTGGTGGTTTAGAGGGAAAAAATCTGTTCGGTAGGCAAGCAAGGTTGGGCTTGCGAAACCAGGGATGCTTCTGTCCCCCAGCAGGAGCTTAATCAGCCTGGGGTCGTTTACTTGCCGCACTAGGCGGACGAAAGAACTGCTTGTGCACGGTGAAGGAGAGCCCTAGCCTATGGCGTGGCTCCTTACCCCTTTTTGGATTGCAGGAGCACCAAGCTCTTCCCTCCTATGGCATCCTTAATGATGTCATCCAGAGAGGCTCCAAAAAGACTGTCACCCTTAAGGGCAGGTCCAATAAGGCCTTCTTGGAAGTTTTTTGGTCCGTAGACCAGCACTTAGGGGATAGTATCCATCTCTGACTCGCAGACAAACTTAAGGCCCTGTACCAACTGGTCGGCCAAAGCTACCTCTTCCGGAGGAGCTTCCCGTGTCTTTAATCCCTGGAGTAGCATCTTTGCCCAGTCAGTAGGTGTCTGAGACACCAAAGCCCCAGCCATTGCTGGACGCACCGCTGAGCCCACTATAGGTAGCGAGCGATTGCCTCAGCCTTCTTGTCCGCAGGGTCCTTGAATGCAGGAGCCCCTTCCACTGGACTCGTGGTTACCTGGTTAAGTCTGGACACAGGGGGGTCCCCTATCGGGGGAGAGGTCCATTTTTTAGGAAACTCTCCTAAAAGGGTTACCGGACCGCCAAATTTTTTGGGGCTGAAAAAAAATCCTTCAGTGGTTTTTCCTCCTCCTTGTATAAAAGTTTATCAAGATAAGACATACAAGGAAACACCTTGGCAGTGCGGGCCGGCTTACGGAACCCAAAGGGAACCGCCATCATTGTTGCAGAATTCCCTAACTTCAGCGTAACCCACACTGCTGACCCGGACCTGGAGTCATCCTCACTGTCCGACCGGTCACGGTCCGCAGCCGCTGATGCATCAGAATCAGGGCCATGAGCCACAGCTGGGCCTGGCTCTGCATCAGAATTATCCCCAGAAGATGGCGGGGGAGGGAGCGCTTCCTACCGCCCGTGTTCCCACGCGCCGCTTCCACCTTGGCAGCAAAAGGTCTCCAGGATCACCGACATAGCGTCCACTGATATAGCAGGGGCACCAGTTGCCAACTCAGGTGTTTCAGGGGAAAAAACGTCTGCTGACCCACGCGCCTGACACCCATAGGGACTCCAGGCAAGGTATCACAGCCCACCCTCCTAGCTGCTACAGAGATGCAGGGTCTCCCAGAGGACTCACCACCCTTAGGACGGTCACTGTTACTGCTGATCGTCTGCTCCCGCCAGTGATGGTTTCCCATAGCTGCCTGTGTCAGTCTGATCCTCCGTCAGCATGTGTCTGTCTATCGCGCGCCTGTGAATGCACCCTAGAGGCCAAAGACTTCCACAAAATGGCCACCGAGCGGCCGTACTGAAGAACGGCGTGAACCACAAGAAAATGGCCACCAAGCAGTCGACAAAGGCCAAAGTGGGCGCGGACCACAAGAAAATGGCCGCCGAGTGGCGGTAGACCCATACAGGCGCGGACCACAAGAAAATGGCCGCCGAGCAGTAGACAGAGGCCACCCACAGGCATGGACCACAAGAAAATGGCCGCCGAGCGATAGAGGCCAAAACAGGCGTGGACCACAAGAAAATGGCCGCTGACAGCATGGAGGGAGAAACACACAGGTAAGCAGCAAAAATTTTACATTTCCAATGATAGCCTACAGCGCAGTTCCCACTCCAGATGGAGCCCCCCAGGTGACCCCCAGCACCCAGCCCTAGCTTGCAGAGCCCAGGGAGGAGGGAAGACAGGGAGAGAGGAAAGAAAGGGCAAAACCACTTACTTGATCTCTCCAGGAACGTCCAGCCAAGTCCTCCTGCCGAAGCAGGGGAAGCTACTTACCCTTCCTGCGTGGATTATGCTGGTAGACATTCTGGACAGACCATCTACCACACAGTTAAGGAGGTGACTGTTGGCCCGGCATGCTGTGATTGAGCCATAGAGACCGATCATATGCATGCCCTGGAGCATAAAGCTCACCGGCCACCCGTGGAGCGACGGGCATGTCGTGGAAAACAATAAAAAAAGGAAAAATGGTGCAAAATGAGTTCTGGCAGAGCATAAGATCCAAAGAGTCAGTGAATATTAATGATGCAAGCACCAGCGGCAGCTACCATGAGCAGAAGCAGGCTCTGTAAAACATGACGAAGAAAGGAAGGTGCACCAAACGAAGTGCAGTAAAACAGGCTTTAATGGCAAATCATATAAAAAAACAGCCAAATGGCTACTCACAAGATGTAGGACAAATTCAGGCATGTAAAGGGTTAATGGTGGTCCGGTGTCATCTAAGGCGGTCCTCGGGGGAGATGTCGGTACCAGATGAAAAATTAGCTGAGGATGGCTGAAGGCAGGATAAAAGGAAGGCTGGAGGCAGGTTGCGGTGTCAGCAGAGGAAGAAAACATCCAGGCTGTGGTAGATGTGACCGACTTGTAGAGCTTAGAACTGCTACCGCAGTTAAACAGTCCTTACTTGATGTTGCAGGTAAGTTCCCCAGCTAGCAGGCTTCCATACTGTCACGTTAGGTACTTACCGAGGCCGAGATGCCGAGAGCGGTTCACCCTTGCAACTTGACGCACTCCGCCCCCTGGAAGTGAGACAGGGAGAGAATGGCGAGAAGAGGCACTGGTGACCAGCAGGTGGAGTAGACTTGAAAAGCAGGCTGAGATAGCTTGAGAAGTCCGTGAAGGTGCTGGAGGTTAGACACCAGGCGGTGGCAGGGTTAAACCGGAACTTATTGGTAATAGTCCAGATAATCAGGTCCAGCAGGGATTGTTGGAAACCCGTTGCGACTGGAGGTGCAGATCCAGGGTTTTAAAGCTGCTGATGAAAAAGTCCAGATAGGTACAGGGATCAGATCAGAGTTGAGGATTTACAAGGAGGATCCAAGTGCAAGCAGAGGGGGGTCAAGGGCTGGAGAAAACAGCAGATCCGGGTCACAAGCCAAGGGTCAAGCACAGGTAGAAGGCAGAAGTCCGTAAAACAAGCAGAAGGTCAGGTCCAGGAGAGATGAGAGAGGTAGTCAGGCCGATCCGGGTCACAACAGGGCTTTCAAACAGGTTTTCAGGAAACAGGATTCACAGGAAAGCTGACAACAAACCAGCAACCTGTCAGTGGATTTATGCCTCTTTAAATATACCCGCCTGCAATCTGATTGGCACCGCAGCGCGCACGTGCACGCGGCGTTGCGTCGGCGCGCGCACCCGCGAACGCCGGAGTACTGTCCCGTGCGCGCATGCGCCGAAGCGTCGTTACACCACGCGTGCGCACTGGGCGCTGGCTGGTACGGCTGGGTTGAATGTTTCCCTGACACATGCAGGCCACTGCCATGTACATTAACAGCTTTTCACAGCCTCCACAGCTTTGCAATGTCCACTATTCACCATGCACAGTCTTCACTATACTCCTTCACACCTCGTGGAAAACCCAGCATGTGGCTAGGGTCGGCACACGCTCGATTGCCGAAACTGGGGAGACTACAAGGATCTGGGATCCAGCCTGTCACCCAGTCGACAGTTGATCAAAGATCGCAGGTACAAAAAAACTTAGAAAACTTAGAAAAAAAAAAACCCTTGGACCAATGGGCCCAAAGGGAGCCATGTCCTTCTCCTATACTAGGCAGAAAAAAACTGATCTGCTTAGTGCAGGCTGAGGGGATATAGCCAGTAGGACTGCCCCCTGGGTGGGGCTGTTCAGCTCTGAAGTTGTTAACACTTTTTCTGCCTAGTCACTCCTAAATGAAGGCCAATAACCACAAGATTGAAGCTGTGTCCATCCATGAACGAAAGAGTAAATAGGCAACTTACTGGCAATGATTGCAAAGGCTCAACAACAACTGTCCTGTATAGCGGCTATCTCGGATAACCAACGTACAATAAGCTATGCCCACTTAGAAATTCAACAAATCTTCCACAGATTTTATGCTTATCTTTACACCTCTAAGATTTCACCTGATGGCAATGAGTTCTCCCATTTCTTAGACAGATGTTCTCTTTCGAAGGTTAGTGGGGCTGACCATGTTATGTTTAATGCCCCAATCACGCTAAAGGAGATCTCATAAGCTCTAGCTGGCATGCTCAATTACAAGTCGCTGGGAACAGATGGCTTGCTGGAAGAAATTTATAAGATCTATGCTCAGGTACTTTTACCAGAACTATTAAAAACTCTCAGTGCAGTTGAAACAGGGAGCTTACCCCTTCAATGAGTGAGGCCATTATCATTGTTCTACCAAAGCCACGTAAAGACAAACTTTTGCTGGACTCTTACAGACCCATATCTCTGTTACATATAGATGTTAAATTACTGACCCACATATTAGCTACTAAGTTAGCTGGGGTAATTCCCAAACTGGTGCATAAAGACCAATCAGGGTTTATATCCACAAGATCTATGGCCAATAATACCAGACATTTATTTCTTAATATTCAAATTCAGGTGGATAATCACGATAACAAAGCTATTTTCTCATTGGATGCTGCCAAGGCATTTGACAGTATTGAGTGGACATACTCATGGGAGGTGCTAACACACTTTGGGTTAGGTGATCTGTTTATCACATGGATCCATTATACTCTGCCCCTACAACTCTCTTAGGGATTTACAGAGATTTATCTGATTCCTTCCCTTTCAAGAGAGGTACATGTCATGGGTGCGCCCGGTTGCCCCTGCTGTTTGCACTGGCACTGGAGACTCTAGCAGCCCTAATTAGAGAGCCCTCTAAACTTGTTGGCTTTTGTGGAGGTCCCCTTGAAGAAAAAATACCACTATACACGGATGATACTCTTCTATATCATCTGAATCCGTACAGGCCCCCATGTCCTTAATCAATAGATTTGGCATATACTCTGGGTTTTCCATAAATTGGAGTAAATCGGTCTTGCTGCCATTGGATCCCATATGTCGACCCATACCTTTTTGTGTCCAACAAATACAAATAGTCTCCTCTTTCAAATATTTAAGAGTAGTTGTTTCCCCCAACCCGCAAGAGTATTTGGAGTTAAATCTTAAAGCGGAGGTCCACACAAAAATGGAACCTCCGCTGTCCGGATTCCTCCCCCCCCCCCCTCCGGTGTCACATTTGGCACCTTTCAGGGGGGAGGGGGGGGAGCAGATACCTGTCTAAGACAGGTATTTGCACCCACTTCCAGGCTTAGACCCCCCGCATTATCTGTGGAAATCTAGGCCACGTCCGGCGCCCCCCACTGTCTTCTGGGAGACAGACGGTCCCAGAAGACAGCAGGGACCAGTGGCATTGCACAGCGCGAGTTGCGTATGCGCATGCGCAGTAGGGAACCAGGAAGTGAAGCCGCATATTTTCCCCATTGAGATCTTATGTGTTTTCAAAGTGTTCCTTTAATTTTTTAAGTGTCAAAGCTAGATGTTCTTGTATAGACACAATTTGTCTGACTGGTTAGCGGCCTGGCCTCCCATCCTGTATACGGGACCTCATTATTATGTAGTCCTAGATATGCTTATTTAGAGAAATGGGTGTTGTATACAGACAAGCCTTACCCACTCATGCCTATTTATGCTTGGGGTTACACTGCAAAGTTCTAACTTCTGTATGTTATTTGATGGCAAGTTCTCATGCTGTTTGTAACGGTTTTTATTTGGGAACCTTTTTTCCCATTGCTCCATATTTGCTTGTACTGTTGTAACATTTGTTTTAAAGCGGTTGTATACTGTTTTTTTTTTTTACTTTTACCTACAGGTAAGCCTATACTAAGGCTTACCTGTGGGTAAAAAAAAATCTCCTAAACCTTTACGGCTTAGGAGATATTCCCCTTGCACTTGCACAAAAAATCAGCGGGTATACAACTGTTTTAAGCGCTTCTCACACTCAGTGCCTGTCCTCTCATGGTTTGCTATTTTGTCTTTATTTATATACCTTTTTGTACAGTTTTAGATTTTCTTTGTAAAAAACTTTAATAAGCATTGATTATACAAAAAGAAAATAAATACTTTACTGAATGGCAAAGGCAAACGACTACCAACCCTTCTAAAATGATAGTGCTGGTGATGGCGTTCAGCTTTATATTTGTCTATGTTAAAATATTGCCATGCATATTATAGATTTAACAATTAGCGCTGATGGTTATAAGCAAGGTGAGATTTGTGATTTAAATGGTTCTGTAGTTACAGCTCTCAGTGCAATATAGAATTCACCAAGCGTTACAACTTCACTAAAGTTACAGCAGTGCCAGCTGCAGACAAAAAGACAGTACTACACACCGATATAATTAGACAATAGTAACATTTTACTTGTTTACCGTAGCTGCCAAACCCCTATTTTGAACGCATACGCATCCTTCTGGGTTCACGTCCTTATCAACATGGGGACAGGGTTCTTTGGGGCGCCCCCCTGCCCCAAAGCACTCACCCCCCCATGTTGAGGGCATGCGGCCTGGTACGGTTCAGGAGGGGGGGGTGCTCGCTCGTCTCCACCCTCTTTCCTGACCGTCCGGGCTGCGTGCTCGGATAAGGGTCTGTTGTGGATTTGGGGGGGGACCCCCACGCCGTTTTTTCGGCGTAGGGGTTCCCCTTTAAATCCATACCAGACCCAAGGGCCTGGTATGCTCTTGGAGGGGAACCCATGCCGTTTTTTTATTTAAAATTTGGCGTGGAGTTCCCCCTCAAGATCAGCAGAGCACAAGTCGCATGCCAAAGTCGGATCATGCAAGACGGCGTTCCGACTTCAATGATATTCAATGGAGTGAAGTAGGATCAAAGTCGGACCAAAGTAGTACAGGGAGCATTTTCAAAGTCGGTCCGACATGTGTGGGACCAGTTAAGATGGCTCCCATAGGGGAACATTGATTTTCACACGTCATGCGACATAAGCTCCCAATGTCGGAGCGTTTGTCGGACCAGTGTGAACCCGGCCTGATTCAAAACACATTGATTACAATCCTGGTCCAGACACACCCAAGCTTGTTGTTTTTTGAGAACTGGTGGAATGTCTGCACATGTGTGAAATCAAGGGTGCATCATCAGGGTTTCAACTGTGCAAATAAAGAAGAGACAGCAGACTCCCAATTATGGGAGTTTTAGGATAGCAAAATAAAAAGGCATGGGTGAGTAGGGTTGCCACCTTTTCTTCAAGCCAAACCCGAACACTTTAGCAGCTCATAGCAAAAAAAATTATGGGGGAATGCTGTGGTGGAAATGGGAACTCTGATGTAAGGGGGTTTCTGCTCACCAAACCTCCCACTTATATCAGCGTTCCCAGAATTTCCCCTTAAATTAGGGTTCCCAAATACCCCCTTAAATTTAGAGTCCACAGGGCACCCCTTACATCTGAGTCCCTCTTACCTTAGTATATTCACTCATTTGGAAGCAGGAAAGAGAAGGGAGGGAGGGGGAGACTTTAGTCACAGACATTGGATGGTGAGCTCATTCACCCAAGGATGGAGGCTGAGGCATCGACACCTTTCATTTACAAAGTATCTGCCTTTTCCTGAACTTCAGATTTCCAGCCCACACATCCCTTTCCTAAGGATCATAACACTGAGTGGGCAGACAGAGGGGGTAGGGGTGGGAGAAGGAGGAGCAGATCAAGCCCTCTGTCCATGTATGGGAATGGGTCAAATGCGCACCCCTATGAACTCGGCGGTTGTGGTAGTCGGTTACTTGGGGAGCCACAGTCCATTATGAATATTGTGTCCGGGTTTCAGGAGGTCTGAAACCTGGACACACAATTCAAAACCCGAACTGTCCGGGTGAATCCCGGACAGGTGACAACCCTATGGGTGAGACTTCTCTTAGACCCCATACACACTATACAACTTTTGTTGTCCAATTTCCTTTAGATTTACCAAAACCATGTAGTGCAAGGGCTTACCCGATTGCATACAAATTGAAACTCTTACGTATATGGTTTTGGTAAATCTGAAGGAAAAAATCTACAGAAAATTGTATAGTGTGTATCCAACTTAAGGAACAGGTGTTGTACCACACTGTGAATCCCAGTGGCATGATTCTACAATTTTTTGCTGCTGGGACTGATATTGGCCTCCAATTCTGTACACTGCAATGATAGACTGTCTGAAGTTCCAGCTATTTGTGCCTGCTCTCAAAAAATTTCGTTGGATGCTGAAACCAAAGCGGTAGTAAACCGAGACATTTAAAAAAAAAAAGAATAATGATCCCCTGCAGGGCAATGGCATACTAGCACATTATGAAACATTTGCCTTAGAATGAAGCCCTCAAGTGGTGCACTGTCACCGCTGACAGGGCTTTTATCTTCCCCCATCTTCCTTCTGAGTTCACGGGCTCCAGCTGTATGAGTGCCCAGGGCTGCGACGATGTCACTCCAGCACATGGGAGCCCTCAACTGCAGCATGGCGCTCTGAAGGTCCAGCGCGGTATGCGGTAGTGCATCATTCGCTGATGATGTCACTGGCTGCATCTAGTGTGAATATCTTTTAAACACCACAGGTTAAGGGGATATTCACTGTACTTACAGGCAAGCCTGATTATAGGCTTACCTGTAGGTTCAAGTTAAAAAATAGGATTTTTATACTCACCGTAAAATCCTTTTCTCTGAGTTCATGGATGGACACAGCCTTAAATCTTGACAAAGTGGGTATTAGCCTTCATTAAGGAGTGACTAGGCAAAAACGTATAGAAAGTGTTAAACACATCACACACCATACAGTCCCGCCCAGGGGGCGGTCCCTCTGGGTATAACCCCTCTCTCTGCATCTCGCAGATCAGTTCGTCAAAAGCAGTACAAACATAAAAAGGAGGGGTGGGTGCGGTGTCCATCCATGAACTACGGTGAGTATAAAAATCCTATTTTCTCTTTCGTTCATGGACAGACACAGCCTTAATTTTGACAAAATGGGACGTCCCAAAGCAGTGTCAAAAAACGAGGGGTGGGAACAGCATAAAATTAAACTTCACCCCAAAACAAAACAGAGCTCCTCAACTGAGGAGTTGTAACTCTAAGCAGCCGCCTGCAAAACTTTGTGGCCGAAGAATCATCCGAAGATGCACTCACATCAACTTGTAAAGTTTAGTGAAAGTGTGAAGGGACGACCAAGCCGCCGCCTTACACACCTGGGAAACAGACGCTTGATGTCAGAAAGCCCAAGAGGCACCTCTTGCCCTGGTCGAATGTGCCGTGACAGGAAAAGGAGGCGCCCGACCCTTTATGGCGTAAGCCTGAATCACGATCTGTCGGATCCACCTCTAGATGGTGGCCGACGAGACCGCTGGGCCCTCCTTGGGACCAACCACCGAAACAAACAGTGAGTCTGAACTCCGTAACGGAGCAGTAACAGACAAGTATACTCTCAGAGCTCGGACAACGTCCGAGGAATGCAACGTCGTCTCCTTAAGATTCAACAAATGAGGACACAAGGATGGCAGTACAATGTCTTCCTTGAGATGGAATGTCGAAACAACCTTAGGAAGAAAGAAGGCTGCGGATGCAGCGCCACCTTATCCTTGTGGAAAATCAGATAGGGAGCCTTGCATGACAAGGCTGCCAGCTCAGAAACCCATCTAAACTGACATAACAGCCACCAAGGACCACTTTCTGAGAAAGTGTCAACAAGGGAATCTCCCTGATGTTCTCAAATGGTGGTTTCTGAAGCACGAGAGGCCATGCTGTTAAAGCCAGTGACTAAAAGCAGGATGGCGTATGGGACCTTGCGACAGCAGGTCCTCTCGTAGCGGTAGACGCCAAGGGACGTCTGCTATACAAGCCCCACGGAGGTGGTGGAGGGCGGACCGGAGGGGCCGCATGCCGAACCCCCTGTACAAACGTTTTCACTAGAGAGTGAGCCGCCAGAGGTCATTGAAAAAAGACAGCCAGGACAGATATCTGCCCCTTAATTGTACTTAAAGCAAAATTTTTGGTCCACCCCATGCTGCAAGAACAGCAGGACTCTGGAACCAAATAAGTACGTGGATGCCACCTCATTTCCTCACAAATCGATATGTAGGTCTTCCAAGTGCGATGGTAAATCTTCCTAGAGGATGATTTCCGAGCACTCCTCATGGTAGAGATCACCGAGTCTGACAAGCCCCGGTCTCTTAGCACCTGGCTCTCAATAGCCATGCCGTTAAGCCAGTGACTGTAGAACAGGATGGCGTATGGGACCTTGTGACAGCAGGTCCTTTCTTAGCGGTAGACGCCAAGAGGCGTCTGCTACCAGACGCACTAGATCGGCGTACCAAGGACGCCGAGGCCAATCCAGAGCAATTGGGATCATTGGAATCCTCTCTGCCTCCAGTCTGCGAAGCAGATGAGGAAGGAGCTTCAGAGGAGGGAAGGCATAGATTAGCCGGTACTGTCTCCACTGTGCCACCAACGCATCTGTCGCGTCACCTATCAGAGCCTTTTTGCGTGCTGACCCGGACCCGGAGTCATCCTCACTGTCCGACTGGCCACGGTCCGCATCCTCTGATATGTCAGAACCAGGGCCATGAGCCGTAGCTGGGCCCGGCTTCGCATCAGAATTGTCCCCAGAAGATGGCGGGGGGAGGGGGCACTTTTTACCCCCCCGTGTTCCCACGCGCCGCTTCCACCTTGGCAACAAACCAGGATGCCGTCATAGCGCCTGACACAGCGGGCGCAGGAGCACCAGGTGCCAATTCAGGTATATCAGGGGGAGAAGCGTCTGCTTCTGATGCCATGCTGACCCACACACCTAACACAAGGACTCCAGTCAAGGTACCAACAGCCCACCCTCCTAGCTGTCACAGAGATGAGGCATTCCCCCCCAGAGGACTCACCACCCTTGAACAGTCATATGGCTGCCGTCCGCTTCCTAGTTGAGCTGCTTCTTGTCAGCTGTGTCAGTCTGACCACTCTGCAGCGTTTGTCTGTAAGCTTGCGCCGTTTAAATACTGTTTGATTGGCGTGGACCGTGAGAAAATGGCCGCCGTGCGGCAGATAGAGGCCAAAAACGCGCGGGCCACAAGAACATGGCCGCCGAGCGGCAGATAATGGCCAACACAGCGTGGATCACAAGAAAAATGGCCGCCGACCGGCAGATAGAGGCCAACACAGCGCGGACCACAAAACATGGCCGTCAAGCGCAGATAGAGGCCAAACACAGTGTGGATCACAGGTAAAATGGCCGCCAATCGGCAGATAGAGGCCAACACAGCGCCGGCCACAAAAACATGGCCCCTGAGCGCAGATAGAGGCCAAACAGCATGAACCACAAGCAAAATGGCCGCTGGCAGCATGGAGCAGAACACACAGGTAAGCAAACTTTTCATGGCAGCTCATAACATTTGTTAAGCGGACGTACATGCACAGTTTCCACACAGGTGGAGCCCCCCCAGGTGAACCCCCGGCCCCAGCAGCCAGCCTAACTCAGAGAGCCTAGGGAGGAGGGAAGGGAGGGAGGAAAGGATAGAACCCCTTACTCCACCTCCCCAGGAATGCCCAGCTATGTCTTCCTGCCGAAGCAGGGGATTACTACTTACCCTTCCTGTGTGGATTGTGCTGGAAGCATCCCAGACAGACCATCTTCCGCATGGTAACGGAGGTGACTGTCGGCCCGGCTGCTGCCCTATAGACCGGTCGTATGCATGCCCTGGAGCGTGTAGCACACCGGCCACCCGTAGAGCGACAGGCATGTCGTGGACGACCCAGCGCGTAGCTGCGGTCAGCACACGCTCGATGGTCAAAACTGGGGAGACTACAAGGATCTGGGATCCAGCCTGTCGCCCAGTCGGCAGTTGATCGAAGATCACAGGAACAAAAAAAAAAGCAAATAATAAAATTTCAATTTGAAATCAACCTCCAGGCCTATGGGCCCGAAGGGAGCCATGTCTTCTTCTTAGCTAGGCAGAAAAAAAACTGATCTGCGAGATGCAGAGAGGGGTTATACCCAGATGGACCGCCCCCTGGGCGGGACTGTTATGGTGTGTGATGTGTTTTACACTTTCTATAAGTTTCTGCCTAGTCACTCCTGAATGAAGGCTATTACCCACTTTGTCAAGATTAAGGCTGTGTCCGTCCATGAACGAAAGAGAAATATGGCTTTACTACGACTTTAAGACTGAGGGACACATCATCACTCTTAAGCCTCGTACACGCGATCGGATTTTCCGACGGGAAATGCGTGATGACAGCCTGTTGGCGGAAAATCCGACAGTTTGTACGCTGCATCAAACAATTGTTGTGGGATTTTCCATGGAAAAATGTTGGATGGCAGGCTGTAAAATTTTCCGTCGACAACGGTATGTTGTCGGATTTTCCGATCGTGTGTACACAAGTCCGTCGGACAAAAGTCCAAAGTACAAACACGCATGCTCGGAAGCAATGCTCACCAAACACAACATTAGCAGAAGGTGCCCAAAGGACCCCCTGCAGGGCGCGCGCTGTGATCACCGAGTCACTGAGATCCCGGCCCCTTACCACGTGATCAGCTGTCAGCCAAAGACAGCTGATCACGTGATGTAAACAAAATCTTGGTAATCTTTTATTTTTTTCTCCTCATGCTGACATTATGAGGAGAAAAAAAAGCCGATCACTAGCTTTTGTGTAAAGGACATCGGTCCCGAAGAGGAAGAGGCACATCCCCCTCATCTGTGCCCACCAGTACCACCTATCAATGCCAACGAGTGCCACCTATTAATGCCCACCAGTGGTGCCAATCAGTGCCACTTAGCAGTGCTGATCACTGCCCATCACTGCCACCTATCAGTGCCCATCAGTGCAGCCTCATCAGCGTACATATATGAAATAGAAAAAAATACCTGTTTGCAAAATTTTATAACAAAATATAAAACGGTTTTGTATTTTTTTTTATTTGGTATTTTTCTTCTTTTTTTTTTAAGAAAAAACAAAAACTGCAGAGGTGATCAAATACCATGATAAAAATTTAATTTTGGTACAGTGTTGTATGACCGCGCAATTGTCATTCAAAGAGTGAGAGCGCCGAAAGCTGGAAATTGGTCTGGGCAGGAGGGGGGGGGGGGGGGGGGTTAAGTGCCCAGTAAGCAAGTGGTTAACCCATGCTGTATAAATAATTTGCTTGCGTTCTGTATGATTGAAGTGACACTAAACTCAAAATTGATTTATATCATTTTCAGCTCAGTTTTTGTTCAGAATGTCTGTTTCTTTTTGTCCTGTGCATGCTCCCTATCCTCCAGTTTGCTGCCACTAGTGTAGAGCAAGTAGTGCCCTGATTTCTGGGCACATGCTATGCATTTAAGAGATGAAACAAAGGTAAAGAATGTACAGTCTAGTTAAATGTAAATTATAAAATAAATGTTATCGTAACTTTAGAAAAAAAAAAAGGGGGGCTGCTGCCAAAGCAGTAACCACTCACAACCTACATTACTAAATATAAATGTCCAACAAGGCTTGTAACCTATTAATAGCATCTAGTATCAAGAAAATAAAAGCATAAGAAAGCAACCCCTGACCTTTTTCATGACATAGTTGTAACACTGTGCAATACTGTATAGGTTCTAATGCAGGGGTCGGTAACCCCCCCACATGGGTGTCACAAGTGGCATGTGTAGCCTTTTTTGTTGGCACGCGACTCCCTCTTCATCGGCACAAGGAAGTGTCAGCGCCAATCTCCGACATTGCCCCCGACCTGCAGTGGCACGGGGGGGGGGGGCTGGGGCACTGTACCCCCACACCTTGTACAACACTGGATACAGTATTTGGTTCTACCACTTTGTTGCAGCTGCAATCGTTACTCGCAGCCGCTGAAAAGATCCACCCAGTTTCTGTGATGGGGAGGAGATTGGGTGTCAGTCTGCAAGTCAGTCCCGGTTTCCAGGGGGAGAAGGACTGTAATTGGCCACTGAAAAGGTCAATCACAGTCCTGCTAGCCCCATCCACCATGACGAGGAAGATGGCTCACTTGGCTGCAATGAAGGGATTGAAAAACCAGCAGTCGGGTCAAAGTTAATGCAAATACTAATGAGTAGGCTTGTGCAATTCGTTCGTAACGAATCAAAATTTGACAGAATTTAGCAACTTTCGGACATTCGGAAGCATTCGAATTTCCGAACAAAGCAATTACAAACAAAAACCGAATCCGAAAAAAAATTATATCGCAAATAGCGAATGCCCGAATGTCTTTGGCATAATTCGTTATGAAAAAAGTTACGAATGTACGAATCCATTTGAAGCACAATAACACTCTGCTCTGCTCTCTGCTTCTCCCTCACCGTGCTGAACTCCCTCTCAAAATGGTGTGCAGGGGCGGAAGCTATAGCCGCATGTAAAAAACAAAAGTAAAATACGAGATTTCGAATCGTTACAAATAACCGCTATGTATTTAGAAAAGTACAAATCCATTTGAAGCACATTAGGCATAATAGGCAGCGTCGTTGTGAGAGAGACACGGAAAATTACGAATCAACAAACCCAAAAAAAGTTACGAAAGTAGGAGTTGTGTCCAGAATCAACGAAAAACAATGTACTCTACCGAAAGTACAAATTAGTCCGAACACGAAAAATCCCGTCTAGCAAAATTACGAACAATTACGAATCAACAGGACCGAAAATAAACTAACCGAAACTAAACAAATTTTTCCGTTGTGCACAAGAAACAAACCGAAACTAAACAAATTTTTCCGTTGTGCACAAGTCTACTAATGAGCTTCTTGGAACTTTGTTAAAATAGTCAGAGCCCATTGTATTTTCATTTGTGGTTGCTGCTGTTCTGCTCCCACATTGGCCTTTTTAATTTTAGGTAGACACATGGAAAAACTCTGCCACATACTTGCCTGGGGCAGATAAGGATGATACAGTGGTGGGGCAGATGGGGGGCACACAGTGGGGGAGATGAGAAAAGGGGGGTACAGTTGGTGGGGCAGATGGGAAAAGGGGGGCACAGTGAGGAGGAAGAGAAAAAAATAGGATTTTTTTGTACTCACTGTAAAATCCTTTTCTCTGATGTCCATGGACTGACACAGCATCTTAAATCTTGACTGTAACGGGAAGGCCCGGGGAACTCAGAATCGCTTAGAAAGTGTGAGATACCCTTGCTTCAGCTTCCCCAATGTCTCTTATGTGTCAACCACCCTGTGTCTCTATTAGGGGCACAGGGTGAATGAAAACCCCAATATGGTCTGTGATAGCCATATTCAATGCTGCACATACATTGTATCTAGATTGGATGTGTACTGTGAGGGGGGGGGGGGTTGTGTAATCATTGCTGTAAGGAATTAAGGTAATTTGCATTCTATTGTCTACTGTGGCTGGTAGGAATTAAGCCTATAATTATAGGTTTTGGAACCAGCAGCAGACAGGTTAATCACCTGCCTGCTTGTGTTGTAAATTAATCTAGGAGGGCGTTTGGAGACCCTTTCATTGTGAAAAGGGACAATTAAGTCTGTACTTGTGTGTATTGTAAAGACAGACTGGGGGAACACAAAGGTTATGCAAGTCATTTAAGATGCGTATTGAAGATCGTTATGTCTATTCTGTAAAGTCTGTTGTCTCCTAACAGACGTCAAAATAATGTGTTGAGTCTTGTAATGTGTGGGTGGAGCTGGGCCATTGTTCATGTTAAACTAATGTGTATTGGATGTATATAAAAGTTACAATGTTTCTCAATAAAAGTGTTCATTCTACCCTAGAAAGATACAGAGCATGTTGTCTCGTTCTTTCAGAAGGATGAATTCCTATGGGAAGTGATCGCCTGGCTGTGGAAGAGTGGTAGCGAGTGGATGTGTGTCCAGGAGAGGGAAGATCTTTAAACGGCGTTACCCCCTTTGATATTTGGGGTGCCGTTACATTGACAAAGTGGGTTATGTTCCTGCTCATAGGAGAAGACTAGGCAGAATGTTAGATGTTTTAACATACATTCCAAAACCAGAGCTGAACAGCCCCGCCCAGGGGGCGGTCCCTCCGGACATAACCCTCCTACCTGCAGCTAGCTGCCTCAGTTCGTAACAAAGCAGTACAAACCTAAAAATAGGAGGGGTGGGTGCTGTCAGTCCATGGACGTCAGAGAAAAGGATTTTACGGTGAGTACAAAAAAATCCTATTTTCTCTTTCCGTCCATGGACTGACACAGCATCTTAAATCTTGACAAAGTGGGACGTCCCAAAGCAGTGTCAAAGAACGAGGGGTGGGAACAGTATCAAGGAAAAAAACAAACTTCACCCCAAACAAGCAGAGCTCCTCAACGGAGGAGGTGCAACTTTAAACAGCCGCCAGCAAAAAACGTGCGGCCAAAGGAAGCATCAGAAGATGCACCCACATAAACCTTATAAAACTTTGAAAAGGTATGTGCAGACGATCAGGTCGCCGCCTTGCACACTTGTGAAACAGACGCTTGATGTCGGAAAGCCCAGGAAAAACCAATTGCCCTGGTTGAATGTGCCGTAACCGGAAAGGGAAGCGCCCGCCCTTTAAGGGCATAGGCCTGTGACAGCCTGATCCACCGAGAAATGGTGGCAGACAAAACCGCTTGACCCTGTGTTGGACCAGACACAGACACAAACAGCGAGTCAGACTTCTGAAACAAAGCCATAGCAAACAGGTACATCCACAAAGCACGTACCACGTATAAAAGAGTGAAGCGCAAACTCACTGGGATGCGATGGACGAGGACATAAGGACGGAAGTACAATGTCCTCATTAAGGTGGAAGGTTGAGACCACCATCGGGAGAAAAGAAGGCTGTGGGCATAGCACCGCCTTATCCTCATGGAGGACCCAGTATGGCAGATTGCAAGACAAAGCCGCCAATTCAGAAACCCTTCTGACAGAAGTAATGGCAACTAGAAAAGCCACCTTCTGAGATAAAGTTAAGAGGAATCTCTCTGATATTTTCAAAAGGAGGTTCTTGAAGAACCGAGAGCAGCAATTCAATCCCAAAGAGGAAGAGGTGTTTTAATAGGGGGGAGCACATGGCGGACCCCCTGTATGAAGGAACTGATCAAAGAATGGCCCGCTAGTGGCCGCAGAAAGAAAACCGCTAAAGCTGAAATCTGACCCTTAATGGTGCTTAAAGCAAGCCTTTGGATCATACCACGCTGTAAAAACAGCGGGATCCTGGAAACGGAATACGTCCGTGGACGCCATCCAGCTCCTCGCACAAAGCAATGTGGGCCTTCCAGGCACGGTAGTATTCCTTCCTGGAGGAAGATTTTCTTCCCCCAGCATGGTCGAAATGACCGAATCCGAGAGACCTTGGTCCCTCAGCATCTGGCTTTCAATAGCCATGCCGTTAAAACCAGCGACTGCAAAACGGGGTGAAGAATGGGACCTTGAGACAGAAGGTCCTCCCGCCGCAGTGGCCTCCATGGAACATCCGCCACTAGGCGCAGAAGATCGGCGTATCAAGGACGCCGAGGCCAATCTGGGGCGGTGAGGAATCCCCTCGGCCTCCAACCTGCGAAGTAGTCGAGGAAGCAACTTCAGTGGAGGATAGGCATAAATCAGCCGATACCGACCCCACTGGGTCAACAACGCGTCTGATGTGTCTGCCCAGGGAACCCTGGACCTGGACACGAACCTCGACATTGCGATCGAGTCGAGAGGCCAGTCGGTCCACATCCGGCGTGCCCCACCTCCGGGAAGGAGGTGAAACACCTCCGGATGTAAGGACCATACCCCCAGGTCCAACAGCTGGCGGCTCAGATAATCCGCCTGCCAGTTGTCTACAACAGGAATGAAAATGGCCGACAGAGCCGGCACGCTTCTGTTCGCTCAATTCAGGATGTGGGTGGCCTCGGACGCTGCAGTCGTGCTCCACGTTCCCCCAAGATGGTTTACACAAGCCACAGCTGTGGCGTTTCCGACTAGATCTGACTGAGTGCCCCTGTAGTCACCTTGACCACGAGGAGAGACACAGTCTGATCGCCCGGAGGACCAGAACATTGATCGGCAGACGGGATTCATCCGGAGTCCAAAGCCCTTGGGCTGATATAAATCCCCAGACTCCGCCCCAGCCCGTAAGACTGGCGGCCGTCGTGATCACAGTCCACTGGACAGGAAGGAACGACTTCCCAGACCGAAGGGCCGGGGATCTCAGCCACCAAGTCAGGGATTGCCCTGACCAGATGACTCACCTGGATCTGACGACCCAGTGATAATAGAGACTTGTCCCAGCTGGATAGGATCTCCTTTTGTAAGGTTCAAGTGTGGAATTGGACATACGGCACAGCCTCGAAGGAAGTCACCACGAGTCCCAGGAGCCTCATGTAAAAAACGGATTGACGACCATTTGCGGGACGTCAGCCCCCGTACCGCAGATTGAAGAGTCTGCAATTAATTCAAGGGTAGAAAGACCTTTGTCTCCGAGGAGTCCAGGATCAATCCTAGGTACTCCAGATGCTGAGTCGGAACCAGGACCGACTTTTGAATGTTCAGCAGCCAACCGAATTCTCGGAGGGCCTGACTGGCTATCAACACATTTTCCTCTAATTCTGAGCCAGAGTCTCAGAAGAAGATCGTCCAGATAGCCCATGATAGCAATGCCTTGCAGTTTCAGCAAAGCTAGAATCGGGGCAAGCACCTTGGTGAAAACCCGTGGTGCTGATGCTAACCGAAGGGAAGAGCCACAAATAGATAGTGGTCTTCGCCTATCGTAAAGCGCAGAAACCACTGGTGACCCGCGCAGATTGGGACATCCAAGTAGGAGTCCTTGATGCCCAAGGATGCCAGAAAATCCCCCGGGTGGAGCGCAGCAATCACCGAGTGAATGGATTCCATGCGGAATTTCCGAACCCTCACAAAGGCATTTAGAGCCTTGAGATCCAGAATTGAACGGACTTCGTCTTTCTTTGGGACCACAAACAGATTCGAAGAAAATCCCTGAAACCTCTCCTTTGACGGTACCGGCACAATTACTCCGCACCTCAGCAAGTCCTGCACTGCCCCTAATAGGGCAGCCCGACGCACTGGAAGGAGAGAGAGGTTTGAGGGAAAGAATCTGTCTGGTGGCCAAGAAAGGAACTCTATCCTGTACCCCGAGGTAACCGCCTTGCATACCCACCGGTCAGAGATCCGGAAGGTCCATCTATCTGCGAACCTGCAAAGCCATCCCCCCACCCCAGAGTCGGGCAGGGGCAAGACTTCATGCAGTGGCGGGCTTGTTAGCCTGCTTGGTTGGCTTATGCACCCAGGGACGCTTCTGTCCCCCAGGCGCCTTGTCAGTCAGGCAGAATTTTTCCGCGGGATTTGACTGACGAAAAAACTCCTTCTGAGTGGGAAAAGAAGGACCCGGCTTACGGTGTGGCTCCTTCGCCTTAGGAGGCTGAGGAAGAAGGGTGCTTTTACCCCCCCGTGGAATTATTAATAATGTCATCCAGGGAAGCACCAAATAGCCTCCCACCCTTGAAAGGCAAATCTGTCAAAAGCACTTAGAGGCCAGGTCAGCAGACCAGCATTTCAACCAGATTAGGTGGCGCAAAACCACCGCAGACACTGAGGTTCTAGAAATTAGGGGGGCAGCGTCCATAGTGGCATCGCACACATACACCAGGCCCTGTACCATTTGGTCAGCCAATGTAATGCATTCCGGAGGAAGAATATGCTCCTGTACATACTGTTGCATAATCTTTGCCCATTCCATGAGCGTCTGAGTCACCAGGGTCACTGCTACAAGAGGACGCAGCGCGGACCCCAGCATGGTGAACACCATTTCCGACTTCCTATCAGTAGGGTCCTTAAAAGCAGGGGTTCCCTCAACCGGCAGAGTTGTGGCTTTATTCAACCGGGCGACCGGGGGGTCGACCACCGGAGGAGAGGCCCACTTTTTAATCAGGCTGTCCTCAAAGGGGTACCTAATCGTCAGACACTGCGAGACTGTTAAAAAAAAAAGGTGTATAGAGAAAAACCCTTTTTTTTTTTTTTATTACTTTATTTTTCTTTCCGGTTATTCATTATACAAAGGGTGGAAATTCCTTATAGCATATTACATATGTAGCAGGATGTCCATATGTAAGAAGGAATCCGGCTCCCTCCGGTGGTATAAGTGTTACAATGCAACTAATGCACTTTGGGACAGATATCAGCTAGGAGAAAAGACTTTGTTGCTTTTAGTAAAAGACAGACTACATTACCCAGGGTGCATTGCAACACCGCAAAGCATTCTGGGCAGACTACTTAAACCAGGGGAGGGGCCAGCATCTCTCTCTCTGGATCCAGCTCTCAATCAAGCAGGAAGTTGGCACGGAGGCCTGCTTCCTAAGGATTAGGCCAGAAGCCTGGGCCTAAATTACGGGAGTGCCTGAGTGATTTCCAGCAGAGGATCGTCCACAGCGTCCTGTGATTGCCCAGCAGAGACCGGAGTCGTCCATCACCATATGCTGTTAGTGACGGAGTCCGGAGACTGCAGCTGAAGCAGAAGCGTGAAGATCGAGTGACCGGGACAAGCCAGAGGAGACTATCTGAAAGTCGGGCCTGTTTGGTGAGAAGGGCACCTGCCCAGAATTGACTACTACCTTAGAGGAAAGTGATTTAGTTAGTGCCAGCCACACTTCACCTATCACGCCACAGCTTGCGGCCTAGTGTATCTCACTGGAGACTATGTGATCAGAGATTAGTGCATCCGTCATTAGTGGGTGGCAGGCACACGAGTACTCAGGTATATTGCGGATAATTACAGCATCTTGTTGAAACCCTGTGGATTACAATTTAACTTGTGCACCGACGGTGGCTAGCGAAGACTTCATTGGAGAAAGGAACTTTGAGTGGGACGCAGATAGGCCTTGCTTACCTATTATAGGGAATGAACACGTGCAAGGTATTGCAACAAAGGGGAGCTCGTGAGCAACCAGTTAGCCGTGCAGAGACACATATAGATACATGTACATATTGTGACAGCAGGAAGGTAAAGTCACCTGGTTGCATCCAGGGGGGTAGATATATTTCGCCCAGATTCAGGCTTTACGCCGACTTATACAACTAGGTGGAGAGTTGTATAAGGCTAGTGGGCTCATGGATGACTCATACCTCTAGGGAGAGTGTGGGGCGTCGTACAGACAGGGAGTTGATGAGACCAGCTGAAGCTTGTCAGCTCATTTAGGCCTCTATAAGAACTCCCAGCTTCATTAGATGTTAGCTCATGCCTGGAACCAGACCTGTGTGGACTGTCTAGGGAGAGTGAACCCCTGTGCGGTGAGGCAAAGCCTGTGTGGCTATTTGTTTGGACTTTTACTAAACCAGGGACTTAGGGACTAGGACAGCACCAGGCTGATCCCAGTTGTTAGTTTAGGAAACCTGCATGTTTAGTCAGAGGTCAAACTGACCAGGATTTATTTTGTTTATGTTTCTTTCTTTTTCGTACATCACGGGACACAGAGCGACTTAGTCATTACTAATGGGTTATATAGTTTACCTTCAGGTGTTGGCACTGGCCAATTCCAAACCGGAAGTACCCTCCCCTATATAAGCCCCTCCCACCCGGGAGCACCTCAGTTTTTTGCCAGTGTCTAAGGTGTTGGCCAAAGAGTAACATGTGTTTTCACTGGGCTTGCGTACAGGTTCTTTTGGGCCTTAGTAAGCTGTTCCGGATCCCACCAAAAAAGCTTCATAGCTAAACGGTCGGTACCCGGGCCTTGCAGCAGAAGAGCAAGGTTTTGCCTGTAATGCTTCTCTTAGGAGGGCTGGACCCTGGGATCCAGAGCTCTGGTCATACCCACGACCAAGACGCTGTCTGTGCAGGGTGCTATACAGGTCCAGGGGAGTGGAATCCTTGGGAACCCGGTCCCTGAAGGTTTAATTACAATGCCTGCCGTGATAGGTGAAGTTTGGACTTTTGTGGACCAAACAAAGTCCTGCGGCGGGGATCAGGTAAGTGGGGGCCCTCAGGAACTTGGTTCTATTGGGGGACCCCCAAGCCTAATTTGTCTTTCTGTCTGTTACCTAACGGTATTCCCGCTAAATATCTGTGTTTGCCTATAACTACTGAAAATGTAAAATTTTAATAGTAGTCAAGAAAAAAAAAAAAAAAAAAACAGGGACCGCGGTACCTGTGTTAAACCACTAGAGGCCGCTGTAGTCCATTTTTCTTGTAAATGTGGATCTTTGGTTTTCTCAACTCAAAAGATCCAGGCAGCTGGTAAGTTTCTCTGAGGGAATCCACTTCCTCTGCCCTGTTGCTGCGTTCATCCACCGCACAGGCCCTCCGGCAAAAAGGGCCCTGGCTCCTAGTCCTCTGTTGGTTTTCGAAAAGGGCGCCATTGGCGCACGGGCGCGCGCGCGGGCGCGTGCACGCGCCTCCTATGAAAAAAAAGGGGCGGGGCGGGTGGATGACGCTCGATGCGCGCCGCGGCGCTTCTGCGCATGTGCGGGCGTCCCAGCATGGTTAAAAGACACAGTACAAGTGTCAGCTGCATGCAAACAGAGCTAGCAACAAACAGTGGCACACAGAGGCGGTTGATGCAGGCATCCCCATAGAGAGGCACTTTAGTGGACACCAGCTGGTATATAGCAGCACCTGTGTTAGACTATTACCAGCAAAAATTGGTGTATGACGACGGGAATACCTCAGCTTTGTGCTTAAAGGATATGTCGTCCAGACGCTCCGGAAATAAATCTTCCAGGAAGCCAAAGGGGTCTCCATCGGGCTCTGAGGATATTGGGCATGCTTGCACTGCACCAATCTCCCCTGAGAATGCAGAGGTCAGTAGCCGTAGAAACCCCGCAGGAATGCCTGGTGCTGCGGCTGTCCCCAGTCCACCTGCTCCTGTATATATAACAGAGGAGGTTTTATCCTCAACTCTGGGAGGATTGGAAGAGAGATTAACAGCATTGATCGCTGCTTCCCTGTCACAGGAAAAGCGCGTCCGATCTCCGTCTCCTCCTTCAGAGTGCCTGTTAGTGGAGGAACAGCCCCACACAGAGATCGACCTACCTGAAGGGGATCAGGATGAGGTTGATTCACTTATAGAGGAATCAACAGTGGAAGAACCTTTCTCAGCTTCTCAGGCTGAAAGATTATGGGTTCAGTCTCTGACTAACATGGTCCGATCAGCATTTAAAATGCCTCTGGCGGAACCACCATCCACTACGGTTTCCTCGCTGGGGTCGCTAAAAGCTCCCCAGGCGGTCTGTTCCTTCCCAATCCACCCTTTATTAGAAGGGCTTATTTACCAGGATTGGGAGCATCCTGATAAAATATTTGCTCCCCCCAAGAGATTTCCGGTGATCTATCCCATGGAGGATAAGTTCATAAGAAAATGGAGGGTCCCTATAGTGGACGCAGCCATCTCTTCTGTTAACAAATCACTGACATGTCCAGTAGATAATGTTCCAATGTTCAAAGACCCAATAGATAAAAAATTGGAGTCTTTACTAAAATCTGCTTTCTCTACAGCAAGTATGGTGACACAACCTGCGGTAGCAGCGATTGGAGTCTGCCAAGCAGTGAAAGATCAGTTGAAACAAGTCTTAAGGGACTTACCAGATCAGCAGGCTCATGCCCTAGCTGACCTGCCTAGAGCCTTGTGTTTTGCGGTGGACGCCATAAAGGATACAATCCAACAGGCCTCCCGCTTTACGCTGTCTATAGTACATATGCGTAGGCTTCTGTGGCTCAAAAACTGGTCTGCTGAAGCTCCCTGTAAAAAACTGCTGGTTAGCTTCCCATTTCATGGAGAACGCTTATTTGGAGAAGATCTGGACAAATATATCCAGAAAATTTCTGCCGGTAAAAGTTCACTCTTACCGGTTAAGAACAAGGGTAGAAGTCCTTCTTTTAAGAGGCCTACCTCTCCAGTCCCGGGCACATCGGCTGTGAAGCAGTTCCGACGGCCTCCGCGGTCAAATTCAGGGGGCAGAAATCAGGGACAATCACAGGGTAACAAGAAGCCCTGGATCAAGAGAGGTACAAAACCTCCCCCTAAGGCATGAAGTATTGCCCCCGCTCAATCGGGTGGGGGGAAGACTTCAGTTGTTCACAGAGACCTGGCGGGACACCATCAGAGACAGATGGGTGCTCTCCGCAGTAAGTCTGGGATACAAGCTGGAGTTAAAAGGCACTCCTCCTGCCCAATTTATGAGGTCAAACGTGCCAAGAGATCCCCAAAAGAGAGGATCCCTCCTTCTGGCACTAGAACAACTATTGCTCCAAGGGGTAATCATGAAGGTTCCCCTGGAAGAAAGCGGATTCGGGTTTTACTCGAACCTTTTCACAGTCCCCAAACCAAATGGGGACGTGAGGCCCATATTAAATCTAAAAGGGCTAAACAAGTTCCTAAATATCAGGACCTTTCGGATGGAGTCGATCCGATCAGTGGCCACCGCCCTACAAGGGCAGGAATGGCTAGCCTCGATCGACATAAGGGATGCTTATCTGCATATTCCCATCTTTCCGGCCCATCAGAAATTTCTACGCTTTGCAGTAGAAGGGCGCCATTTTCAGTTCAGAGCCTTACCTTTCGGTCTGGCCACAGCACCACGAGTGTTCACAAAAATTCTGGCCCCATTATTGGCCAATCTAAGAACACAGGGTGTAACGATAATGGCATATCTAGACAACCTGCTACTAATAGACCACTCAGTGGAAAAGCTGGAAGTAGCTATTCACAAGACAATCGAGTATCTGGAATATCACGGTTGGATTATCAACCGGGACAAGTCAGCTCTAAGACCAGTCAAAAGTCTGGAATACTTAGGGCTAAGGCTGGATTCAAATCAGAGAAAGATTTTCTTACCTCCAGAGAAGGTGTCGTCTTTAAGAAATTTGACCCACTTAGTGGGTACAAAAAGAAAACCATCCATACGTCTCTGCATGAGGCTGCTGGGAAAGATGGTGGCTTCATTCGAAGCGGTACCCTACGGTCAATTCCATTCAAGGAATTTGCAAAGGGCCATACTGTCAGCCTGGAACAAAAAAGTTCAGGCTTTAGACTTACCAATGTCCCTGTCCCCTTCCGTTCGCAAGAGCCTCCATTGGTGGTTGGTGCCCCAGAATCTGGAAAGAGGGAAACCCTTCAGTCCGGTTTCTTGGAAGGTGGTCACTACAGATGCCAGCCTCATCGGCTGGGGGGCAGTGCTGGAGCAATGGTCTCTCCAGGGCAGGTGGTCAGAAGCAGAAAAGGCCCTGCCCATCAATCTCTTAGAGATACGAGCAGCCCGGTATGCCCTAGTAGCATGGACATCCAAACTCCAGGGGTCCCCTGTCAGAATTCAATCAGACAATGCCACGGCAGTGGCATATATCAATCATCAGGGTGGCACCAAAAGTCGTGCAGCCCAGAAGGAAGCAAATTGCATCCTGGAGTGGGCAGAAAGATATGTCCCAGCCATATCTGCGGTTTTCATCCCAGGAGTGGAAAATTGGAGAGCGGACTTTCTAAGTCGCCAACAATTATGCCCGGGGGAATGGTCTCTTCACCCCGAGGTTTTCCAGGCAATATGCCAGCGGTGGGGAACACCGGATGTAGATCTGCTAGCATCCAGATTCAACGCAAAGGTGGACAGGTTTGTGTCTCGCACAAGGGATCCCCTAGCTTGCGGCTCGGATGCCCTAGTGTTCCCTTGGGATCGGTTCAAGCTGATATATGCATTCCCACCGCCACAATTGTTACCGCGATTACTCCGCAGAATCAGGGTAGAAAAGAAACCAGTGATTCTGGTGGCTCCAGCGTGGCCCCGAAGGGCATGGTACGCGGAGATGGTAAAAATGTCAGTGAGGAGTCCTTGGACCCTCCCACTTCGTCCGGACCTGCTGTCGCAAGGACCGATATACCACCCTTCCTTACCAGCCCTAGGTTTGACGGCCTGGCTATTGAAGCCCACATTCTGAAAAAGAGAGGGCTCTCTAATTCTGTGGTATCTACCATGATCAATGCCAGGAAACCGGTATCCAGGCAGATCTATTATAGGATCTGGAAAGCGTACATTACGTGGTGTGAGACCAAGAAATGGCATCCACGTAAGTACATGATAGGGAGGATTCTGGACTTCCTACAGTGGGCTGTAGATAGGAAGCTGGCCTTGAGTACTATCAAGGGTCAGATTTCGGCCTTGTCAATATTTTTTCAAAGGCCCTTGGCTTCGCATTCACTAGTCAAAGCCTTTATACAAGGAGTGATGCGTATTAGCCCTCCGGTTAGTATTCCCATATGTCCTTGGGACTTAAACCTGGTTCTGTCGGTTCTACAGAAACAACCGTTTGAACCATTACAACACATTTCCTTGGTTCTTCTCACCAGGAAATTGGTTTCCTTAGTAGCCATTTGTTCGGCTAAAAGAGTGTCGGAATTAGCAGCTATGTCCTGTAAGGAGCCATATCTGGTTGTCCATAAGGACAGAGTAGTATTACGTCCTCATCCAGCCTTTCTTCCTAAGGTGGTATCGAGGTTTCATTTGAACCAAGATGTGGTTCTTCCTTCTTTTTTCCCCAAACCTATCTCAGTAGAGGAAAAGTTATTACATTCTTTGGATGTGGTAAGAGCAGTTAAAGCTTATCTAAAAGCCACTGCTCAGATTCGCAGAACGGATTCTTTGTTTGTTCTGCCGGAAGGCCCCAGAAGGGGTCAGGCAGCATCAAAATCTACTTTAGCCAAGTGGATTCGACAGGTCATAATACAAGCCTATGGCTTGAGAAAGAGACCGCCTCCGTTCAAAGTTAGGGCGCACTCCACAAGAGCGGTTGGAACTTCATGGGCAGTGCATCACCAGGCCTCCCTGGCTCAAGTATGTAAGGCCGCAACATGGTCTTCGGTACACACGTTTACTAGATTCTATCAGGTAGACGTTAGAAGTCAGGAGGATGTCGCCTTTGGGCGCAGTGTGTTGCAGGCCGCAAAAGATCCTCATGCCTGATGGCGCCCAGCTTATGTACCCCCCCCTCATTTGGCATTGCTTTGGGACGTCCCATTAGTAATGACTAAGTCGCTCTGTGTCCCGTGATGTACGAAAAAGAAAAAGGGATTTTTATAACAGCTTACCTGTAAAATCCTTTTCTTGGAGTACATCACGGGACACAGAGCTCCCACCCCTCTTTTTGGGACACTTATTGCTTGGCTACAAAACTGAGGTGCTCCCGGGTGGGAGGGGCTTATATAGGGGAGGGTACTTCCGGTTTGGAATTGGCCAGTGCCAACACCTGAAGGTAAACTATATAACCCATTAGTAATGACTAAGTCGCTCTGTGTCCCGTGATGTACTCCAAGAAAAGGATTTTACAGGTAAGCTGTTATAAAAATCCCTTTTTTTGGCTTTGCTGTGTTTTTGTCACTGTACATAGAGAAATAAACCGCACCTTTTGATTTTGAAAACCACAACCTCCGTCTGCTGGCCCTGTTTTTGTGTGGGGAGCCCAACCAGGGGGTCACACACACCCGCTACCGAGTTAACCCCCTCACAGTTGGTGGAGAACCAGTGGCAGTTTTTTTTTAAGCCAGCATGGAGGAGATACTGAAACAGCTGGCTCTAGCAAATGCCAATCAACAGCAGACAAATGCAGGTTTGCAAAGGAGCCTTGCAGCCCAGCAGCAAGCTCATCAACAAGCCCAGCAGCAATCTGAGGCCCGCTTCATAGACCTGTTACAGAAGCAAGAGCAGAGACTACAACAAATGGAAGCAGTAATGCAGCAACGTCCGCAGACCAGTGAGGAAAGCCGTCCCACTAATACCGCGTCCTTTGGGGTGAGTCGTTTATTGACAAAAATGACTGGAGAGGATGATCCAGAGGTATTTTTGACCACATTTGAAAGGACTGCTGAAAGAGAAAAGTGGCCTGAGGAGCAGTGGGCTGGACTGGTGGCTCCTCTGTTAACTGGTGAATCGCAGAAGGCTTACTATGACCTAGAGCCTGACCAAGCAAAAGACTATGTGAGGCTAAAAGCTGAAATATTGGCAAGGCTGGGTGTCACCCTGGCTGTCCGGGCTCAGCGTGTGCATAACTGGACTTTCCAGCTTGGAAAACCCCCCAGGTCTCAAATGTATGATCTCATTCACCTGAGCAGGAAGTGGCTACAGCCAGAGACTTTGTCCGCACCGGAGATTGTGGAACGTGTTGTGGTGGATCGTTTCTTGAGAGCTCTTCCTACCGCCATTCAAAAGTGGGTAAGCCATGGAGACCCAGAGACGGCCGGTGGTCTTGTGGATCGTGTAGAGAAATACTTGGCTACAGAGAACCTGACGGCCTCTTCCAGAGACTCTCGGACTTTCCACCCTAAGACCAGACCATCCCCAGGGGCGGATAAGAGGATTCCAAGGGGTGAGGGTGGAGAGAGTGAGAGGGTGGGAGCTCTACCCAAAGTTTGGCGAGAACAGCCTGGGAAGTCAGGGGCTCAAGAGGCAGCCAAATGGATTGTTTGCTACCGCTGCCGGCAAGCGGGACATATTGCAGCAAATTGCCCGGTTGTGGAGGAACCCATGCAATGTGACTTTCTGATGGACAGACGTCAGTCGCTGTGTGCGACAGTCGCATGCACTGCCATTCGGGGAACTGAGAAACATTTATGCAAAATGTGTATTAATGGTAGAAATGTTGTGGTATTACTGGATTTAGGTAGCCTTGTGACCCTGATAAAGGCTGAATTAGTTAAAACAGAGGTCTCTGGGAATAGCAAGGTAGCTGTTATTTGTGTGCATGGGGACACCCGAGAGTATCCAGTGACTACAGTGTGTTTCGAGACCCCCAAAGGTACCCTCTCTCATCCAGTGGGGTTAGTATCTCAATTACCGCATGATGCCATTGTGGGAAGGGATTTTCCGAAGTTCTGGGAACTGTGGGATGATCCTGAGCCCCCCACTGGTGCCCCTATGTACCAGGAATGTGATAGCCAGAACTCCTCTGAGAGTGGTGAGGACTCTCCAGAATTTCCCTTGTCAGTATTGGCAGGGGAGACTCAAGAAACTGGAGAGGAGCCCACCTCCTCAGACGAAAACCTACCGTCTGTGGAGTTTTCTGATCTGGAGGTTCACAGGGAAAATTTTGCCACAGAACAGTTAAAAGACCCCGCCCTAATAAAGGCACGGGAAAACGTAGTGGAAATAGATGGCGAGTTAGTGAACCCAGATAATACCTGCACTTACCCATACTTCAGCGTAGAGAAGGACCTACTGTATCGGGTGGCAAAAAGGGCAGAAGAAACCGTTGAGCAGCTTGTGGTGCCCAAACCTTACAGGAAGTTGGTGTTGGAGTTGGCCCATGGGCACATTCTTGGAGGTCATCTGGGGACAGAGAAAACCCGAGAGAGGGTATTACAGAGATTCTATTGGCCTGGGGTGATGAAGGACATAGAAAATTATTGTTCCTCCTGCCCTGTGTGTCAGAGGTCGGCCCCGATGCCACATTTCCGTAGCCCGCTGGTCCCTCTACCCATCATTGAGGTCCCGTTTGAGAGAATCGCAATGGATTTGGTAGGTCCTATAATCAAGTCCGCTAGGGGGCACCAGTACATATTGGTTATAATGGACTATGCCACCCGTTATCCAGAAGCGATCCCTCTCAGAAATACCTCGGCCAAAACCATAGCCAAAGAGCTATCTCTTGTTTTTAGCCGGGTGGGTATTTGTAAAGAACTGCTTACGGACCAAGGTACACCCTTTATGTCCCGGGTTATGAAAGAGCTGTGTAAATTGCTCAAAGTGACGCAATTGCGTACATCTGTGTATCACCCCCAAACCGATGGGCTGGTTGAAAGATTCAACAAAACCCTAAAACAAATGTTGAAGAAAGTGGTGGAAAGAGATGGAAAGGATTGGGACTGTCTACTTCCTTATTTGATGTTTGCTATTAGGGAGGTGCCCCAATCCTCTACGGGATTCTCCCCCTTTGAGTTACTGTATGGGAGACACCCAAGAGGGCTGTTGGATATTGCCAAGGAAACTTGGGAAAGTGAGAGTTCTCCCCACAGGAGTGTGATTGAGCATGTCGCCCTGATGCAAGATCGAATTGCACAGGTAATGCCCTTCGTGAAGGAACATTTGGCCCAAGCGCAGTTGGCACAGCAGAGAGTGTACAACCGTGGAGCAAAGACCCGTACCTTTTCCCCGGGGGATAGGATATTGGTACTTGTCCCTACGGTTGAAAGTAAATTCCTTGCCAAATGGCAAGGCCCCTACGAGATAATGGAAAAAGTGAGCGAAGTGAATTACAAGGTCAGACAACCAGGAAGGCGAAAGCCCGAACAGATATATCACGTTAATCTGTTGAAAGCCTGGAGGGATAGAGAGTCCCTAGTCGCAGAAACTTGGTCACCAGCTCAAACTGGTTGCGTGATTCCGGAGGTTGGAATAGCAGCCACCTTGTCACAACCCCAACAACAGGAGGTTAAGGAGTTTGTGCTTCGCAACAAGGAGGTGTTCTCTGAGCTGCCGGGACAAACATCTGGGGTAGAGCATGATATTATTACCCCGCCCGGTGAAAGGGTGAAGTTAAAACCCTATCGGATCCCAGAGGCCCGACGGGAGGCAATACGGGAGGAAGTACAGAAAATGCTGAACTTAGGGGTGATAGAGGAGTCCCAAAGTGATTGGTCTAGTCCCATTGTGTTGGTGCCTAAACCGGATGGGAGCTGGCGATTTTGTAACGATTTTCGTCAGTTGAACAAAGTTACAAAATTTGACACCTACCCCATGCCACGTATAGATGAGTTGATCGACCGGCTGGGAACAGCCCGATACATGACGACTCTTGACCTCACAAAAGGGTATTGGCAAATTCCCCTGGCCAAGTCGGCCAAAGAGAAAACCGCATTTGTAACCCCAGACGGGGCGTTCCAATATAAGAGAATGCCGTTCGGGTTACAGAATGCGCCGGCCACATTCCAGCGGAAAATGGACCAGATACTGAGGCCCCATCGGAAGTATGCTGCGGCTTACCTGGATGACGTAATTGTCCATAGCACAGATTGGGCCTCACATCTGCCAAAAGTGCAAGCAGTCCTAGACTCTATCCGGGAAGCGGGGTTTACGGCTAACCCCAAGAAGTGTACCATTGGGCAGGAGGAGGCCAAATATCTTGGGTACACCATTGGCAGGGGAGTGATAAAACCCCAACTCAACAAAGTCGAGGCCATCCAGAGTTGGCCACGTCCCAACAGCAAGAAGCAGGTACGGGCCTTTCTGGGAATCGCGGGTTATTATCGGCGCTTCATTCCCCACTTTGCTTCTAAGGCTGTGCCCCTAACCAACCTGACGAAAGGGAAAGGGTCGGTCATGATTAAATGGACCCCCGAGGCTGAGGCAGCATTCCAATTCTTGAAACAAGCCTTATGTAGCCAGCCAGTGTTGTACTCACCTGACTTCTCTAAAGACTTTGTCGTACAAAGTGATGCGTCAGATGTGGGGTTAGGAGCAGTATTGTCCCAGGTCTGGAACGGGGAAGAGCACCCAGTCATTTACCTCAGCAGGAAGTTGAAGTCCCATGAGGTAAATTACGCCACGGTTGAAAAGGAGTGTTTAGCGGTGAAGTGGGCTCTAGATTCCCTTCGGTACTATCTGCTAGGTAGGCACTTTGACATGGTTACGGATCACGCTCCGTTAAAGTGGATGGCTCAAAACAAGGAAACAAATAGAAGAGTGAATAGGTGGTTCCTGGCCCTCCAGGAATTCAACTTCACAGTAAAGCATCGCCCTGGCGTTCAAATGGGGAATGTGGATGCTTTGTCTCGAGTACATGAATGCCTGATTGCTGGTGTTCCAACCCCGAGGTTAAAACAAGAGGGGGGGTATGTGACAGCAGGAAGGTAAAGTCACCTGGTTGCATCCAGGGGGGTAGATATATTTCGCCCAGATTCAGGCTTTACGCCGACTTATACAACTAGGTGGAGAGTTGTATAAGGCTAGTGGGCTCATGGATGACTCATACCTCTAGGGAGAGTGTGGGGCGTCGTACAGACAGGGAGTTGATGAGACCAGCTGAAGCTTGTCAGCTCATTTAGGCCTCTATAAGAACTCCCAGCTTCATTAGATGTTAGCTCATGCCTGGAACCAGACCTGTGTGGACTGTCTAGGGAGAGTGAACCCCTGTGCGGTGAGGCAAAGCCTGTGTGGCTATTTGTTTGGACTTTTACTAAACCAGGGACTTAGGGACTAGGACAGCACCAGGCTGATCCCAGTTGTTAGTTTAGGAAACCTGCATGTTTAGTCAGAGGTCAAACTGACCAGGATTTATTTTGTTTATGTTTCTTTTTGGCTTTGCTGTGTTTTTGTCACTGTACATAGAGAAATAAACCGCACCTTTTGATTTTGAAAACCACAACCTCCGTCTGCTGGCCCTGTTTTTGTGTGGGGAGCCCAACCAGGGGGTCACACACACCCGCTACCGAGTTAACCCCCTCACAATATATATAGCTGATGTTATTTCCTGTTATTACCTAATCTCAGTGATACCTATCCTTATTGGTTTATTGACTCTGCAATGCGCATGCAGAGTCAACTGTGTGTATTAATGTGATTCTTTGCCCTTCCCTTTTATACTGAGTAAAGGTACCTTTGATTAAGCATATAACTTGTGTGAAGTATCTCCGTCACTTAGAAGGACTAGTGACCAGCAAAGGTAATAACATTTACAGGTTATTGTGTGATGTATGCAGGATTGTGTCTCCTAATACTCAATAGGTCTCACACTCCTTATTCATATCAGTTGTGCTAAGGGAAGGCTTGAGCCACTTCCAGGGGTTGATAGGCAGGACGTAGACCCAAATCAAACAAACAGCAGCTCCTACGGGGGTAGTGCTACACGTGGGGGCTCGTCCGGGATATTCTACGGTTCTGCAATCAACTTTCCCCCTAGACAGAACCCTTACAGCACAGAAATGGACCCTGCTGCCGTAGCCCGGTGGTGCAGGGATGAAGGCATCCTACCCGGAAATGGCCTGGTGGTTGAAATCCAGAGAGAGGCCTGGGTAGAGGAGCAGCTAACTCCAGTCTTGAGAGCATTGTCCACGGACAGGAAGCCATGGGTGATTGACATAAAGACAGATACTGTAAATCCCCACACCTATGCATTATGTGAGTGGAGGAACGGAATCTCTGACTACTTCAAGGGTGCCAGCATAAAAACTACAAACCAAGTAGAACTCCTCCTGATACACCCAGAAGAGAATAAAGATGGCCCCACATCCACTACTTCAGGAGGCCCCAGCACAGGAGGGAGCGCCCAACAAAAGGGTCCCGGTTCACCACCATTGACCACCCTTAGCTCAGAATTGTGCGCTGTCCTGGGGGAGATTGTGACCAAGTGTAAAAAGGACCCTCCAGACTACCTGATGTCAGGATACAGGAAACTCAGGACCTTTTCTGGGAAGAAACCTGTACCTTCAGTGGAAGATGGATTTGAAGAGTGGCTAGATGGCGCCACTCAGGCCCTAGAAGAATGGGAGGTGCAAGAACAACAAGAAAAACAACGGATTGTGGAAAGCTTAAAGGGGCCTGCTCTGGAGGCCATACGTAACCTCAAGTTAAGCAAGAAGGACTGCAATGCACAGGATTATCTGGATATTCTGCAGAATGTGTTCGGCGGGACGGAAAACGTCACTGAACTCACTTACCAGCTGGGGCATTGCTACCAAAAAGAGGGAGAGAAGCTGTCAGAATTCATAGGACGCCTGGATAAGACCCTGCATCGGATCCTACTGAAGAAAGGGATCGATCCAAGAAAAGTGGATGAGGCCCGTGCCCAGCAGCTGTTGAGGGGAGCTCAACCCTTGGACCCCATCGCATTATTGCTACGCACCCGGCGGGACGGGAGCAGCCTGGAATACCCCGACTTGATCCGGATAGTCAGGGAGGAGGAGGCCATGTTGGAAGACAAAAAGAGGAGTCAACACACCGAACCAACTGCCCGAGTCAGAATGTTAAGTGCAGAAGAAGGTGATTCAGAAGTTGAACTCCTAAAGACCCAGGTGTCACAACTAGTAGAAATGGTGTCCATGCTGACTAGCCAGGCCTCTGTGCCACACAACAAGAACACGTCAGAGGAACCAAAAAAACCTCCTAGCTCCAATATGGAACTAGTACAGAAGCCTAAGAGATTGATAACATGCTTCAATTGTGGGGGAATCGGGCATGTTAGAGCAGTGTGTCCCAGCCCAGATGAAGTTGCATCCAGATATCGCAAGCCAGCGAAAAACTTCAGAGGGCCCCGGTGAAGGAGTCAGCCGGGCGCCCACCAGTTTCCACGAACTCCTTCAAGAAGTCCAATGATCCAAACATCAGAGTCAGGGACCTAAACCTCTGCCAATTAGGCCCCGTCCCACAACTCAGGCTGCTGTTGAACGGAAGGCCAGTGCACACCAGACCCAGAAGGGACTGAGACCCACCGGAAACTCAAGAAAAAAAGAAGTGAGGGTACAGGTAACTGAACCCAGCAAGAAGTCTGTGTTGAAGGAGTTCCCTGCCAAGTTAGTGGGGCCTTCTCCAGTAGTCTCCATACAAGTAGAAGGGATCTACACCAAGGCTCTTCTTGACACTGGGGCTCAAGTGACTCTTCTGTATAGGGATTTCTATGATAAACATCTTAAACATCTGCCCCTACAGAAATTAGAGGAACTGGAAATATGGGGTATTGGAACTCAGAGCTTTCCCTATGACGGTTACCTGACAATCAAGTTGACTTTTGATCCCTCAGTGGCTGGGGAGACAGAGACCTTCGATACTCTGGCAGTAGTGTGCCCTCGCCCACCAGGGGCCAGCAAGAGCTCACTCATCATAGGGACCAACACTGATCTAGTCAGGCGACTGCTGACACCGTTGGCCCAACAGGAAGAAGCCCCGACCACAAGAGTCCACCCCATGTTAAGGCAAGCCTACCAGCGCCTGGTACTGGAGCAGAGGGCCCCGGCTGAGGGAGTTGGCAAGATTTGGAAGCTAGACAAGACGAAGGTATTACAACCGGGAGAGGTGACTTGCCTGAGGGCTTCTGTCAAGCTCACATGGAAACAGCCAGGCCCCTTCATTGTCTTCGAACCAGGCCCACAGGAAAGACAGAAAGGGATTGAAGTAATCCCCGAAGTGATCCCATTGAAGGCCCTACAGAAAAGCCATGGGAGGGTTTCAGTGAGTATAAGGAACACTGCTAATACACCAGTGAAGGTGCCGGCCAGAATGCTGTTGGGCCAGGTGAATCCAGCCACCCCCATTGCCCCGTGTGAATTGAAGAAAGAAGAAAGGGGTGAAGTCACCATAGAGAAGCTCTGTTCTGAAGACACGGCCCTCCCACCAGAATGGAGAAAAAGGGCCAAAGCTCAACTTGCAAGGTGGGAAAAGATCTTCTCTAAAGATGAGTTCGATGTGGGGTGCGCAAGGAGTGCCACTCACAAGATACGCTTACAAGAAGATAAGCCCTTTAGAGAGAGAGTTCGACGGGTCCCACTGGGTGACTTAGAAGACTTGCGGGAACAGTTGGCTGAGCTGAAGAGGACGGGGATTATTCGAGAATCCAGGAGCCCTTACGCTTCTCCAATAGTGGTAGTCCGAAAGAAGAACGGGTCGCTGAGACTGTGTATCGACTACAGAACACTAAACAGAAGGACCATCCCAGATCAATACACCACTCCCCGAATTGAAGACGCCCTGCAGAGTCTATCAGGGGCCAAGTGGTTCAGTGTAATGGATCTAAAAAGTGGATATTACCAAATCCCCATGCACCCTGAGGATCGGGAGAAGACAGCCTTCATCACCCCTGTGGGGTTCTTTGAGTTCAACCGTATGCCTCAAGGGTTATCAGGAGCCCCCGCCACTTTCCAAAGGCTAATGGAGAGAACCGTCGGGGACATGAATCTAATAGAGGTACTGGTATATTTGGACGACGTCATCGTGTTCGGGAGAACCCTAGAAGAGCATGAAGAGAGACTGGAGAAGGTCCTGAAGAGGCTCAGTGAAGAGGGCCTGAAACTCTCCCCAGAGAAGTGTCAATTTTACCAGTCCTCAGTCCATTACCTGGGCCATATCGTTTCTGCAGAAGGGGTGGCCACGGACCCAGAGAAGCTGGATGCCGTCACCTCTTGGCCGAGACCTACCAACGTGACTGAGCTTCGGTCATTCCTGGGGTTCTGTTCTTACTACAGAAGATTTGTAGAAGGATTCGCCAAGATTGCCAGACCCCTGAACGAGTTACTCAGAAACGAAGGGGAAGATGATGTTCCAGAGCTGGTCAAACCAGTGAAACTCACCATGGGACCCCGAAGGCCCAAAGAGTCGATTCAAGACCAGTGGACAGGGGAGTGCGAGGAAGCCTTCCAGATGTTAAAGAAGAGTCTTACCACTGCACCAGTCCTGGCCTATGCTGATCCAAAGAAGCCTTATGAACTGCATGTAGATGCCAGCCGAGATGGGCTGGGTGGGGTGCTGTACCAGGAACATGATGGTTACCTAAGACCCGTCGCATATGTGAGCAGGAGTCTGATACCTGCTGAGAAGAATTACCCCACCCACAAGCTTGAATTCCTGGCCTTGAAATGGGCAGTGGTAGACAAACTGAGAGACTACCTATATGGGGCGGAGTTTGTGGTGAAGACAGATAATAACCCGCTCACCTACCTTCTGACCACTGCCAAGTTGGATGCAACGGGACACCGGTGGTTGGCTGCCCTTTCAAGCTTCACCTTCAGCTTGAAGTACCGACCCGGAGTGGGAAATAGGGATGCAGATGCCCTGTCCAGGAGGTCTCATGCCCCCACCGACCCTACCGAAGAATGGGCCCAACTAGACCCAGAGGTAGTGCGAGCCCTATATCAGGGGACAGAACTTCAAGCCAGAGGTGGGTCAAGTGCCGAAGAAATTGGGGTCTCAGCTGTTGGAGTACCGAAGTGCTATTGCAGTGTGACCCAAGTCGAAGGGGAGGGCTTGCCCAAGCTGACAAAAAGGGATTTGAGAAAGGAGCAAGAAGAAGACTCTTTAGGGAAACTCCTGATAAAGGCCCTGGAAAGCCAGCGTCCCGAGATGCTTGAAACAGACTCCCCAAGAGAAGCCCGATTGTTGCGCAGGGAGTGGGATCGGCTACACATACGTCAAGGGGTGGTCTACCGAAGGGGCCCCTCTGACGACTCAGAAGAGAAGTGGCAGCTGTTTCTACCAGCCAAATATCGAGAAGCGGTCCTAGCTGCCCTCCATGACAACCATGGTCACCTAGGGTCCGAACGGACTTTTCACCTTGTACGGGATAGGTTCTATTGGCCCTGCATGCGGGCTGAAGTGGAAGGATATTGCCATTCCTGTGTCCGATGCATTCAAAGGAAGACCTTGCCACGTCAAGCAGCCCCAATGGGCCATCTGCAAAGTCAGGGACCTATGGAACTGGTGTGCATTGACTTCCTTTGCCTGGAGCCTGATCTGAGTGGTCAAGGGAATGTCTTGGTGATAACAGATCACTTTACCAGATATGCTCAAGCATTCCCAACAAAAGACCAGAAGGCCTCAACAGTAGCCAAAGTACTGGTAGAAAAATTCTTTGTGCACTATGGTCTACCCCAACACCTTCATTCAGATCAGGGCAGAGACTTTGAAAGCAAATTAATAAAGAAGTTATTAGACCTGTTAGGCATCCAGAAGACCAGGACAACCCCTTATCACCCACAAGGAGATGCTCAGCCTGAACGGTTTAACCGGACTCTCTTGGATATGTTGGGGACTCTGAGTTCAGAGAAAAAGCAGCATTGGAGCAAGCATGTAGCTGCCATAGTGCATGCCTACAATAGCACTGCCAGTGATGTCACCGGGTATTCCCCATACCGTTTGATGTTCGGGCGGGAGGCTCGGTTGCCAGTGGACTTGGCCTTTGGCATATCGCTGGATCATACCTCAGCAGCATCCCACAAGGGGTATGTAGACCGATTGAGAAAGAGTCTGAAGACAGCTTTTGAAAAGGCCCAAGCAGCATCTGACCAACGGGGGCTGAGAAATAAAAGAAACTTTGACCTAAGAGTCAGAATTCAAGATTTACAGCCAGGAGATAGAGTGCTGTTGAGGAACTTGGGAATTCCGGGAAAACATAAGTTGGCTGACCGTTGGAAATCCCAACCTTATGTTATCTGCAAGAAGCTGGAAAACCTTCCTGTGTACCAAATTAGGCCAGAAGGAAGCGTGGGACCGTTAAAGACCTGGCACAGGAATCACTTGTTGCCCCTCTCCGAGGCAGTTCGCATGCCTCCTGCATCTGACTCACAAGAAACCCCTTCAACTTCTCAAGGTTCCAGACCCATCACCCAATCTCAAACAGTGCTTCCAGATGTGAGAGATGGAGACTCTGACAATGAAGGTCAAGAGGATGAAGAAGCAGAATCTGACTGGTTGTGGTCATCCCAATTGCCAGAACCCATGACCACCTCCCAAACCTCACCCAAAACAGTTGACAGGGCAGAAGCTCCTGAATTTGTGCCTTCAAACATTCTCATTGAGGAGGTAGCTGATGACTCAGACTCTTTGTCAATGGAAGACCCAGAAGAAGGGTCGTTGTCTCTCTCTGAAGGAGAGCGGGACGCTTCTGAAGTTCTGGAGCCCAACATGCCTGAACTAGATGAGGAAGCCCCTGAAGAGCTTCTAGAAACAGCCAGCCCCAATGTCCTTGAGAATATGATACCTAAAGAGCAGAGGGAAAGAAGAGTAATTCACCCCCCAAAAAGACTGACGTACGACCAATTGGGTGAATGCTCTGAGGAGGCCATCATCACTTCTAAGAGAACCATTGATCAGTCTATCTCTTCCACTCCAGATTTAGATTCAGTGGAAGACAACCCCAGCTCACTCCCTAGCACATCTGAAACAGACACCCAAGTGTCGGTGGTCCGTATACAGGACAACCTCCCTCCTTGTGATAATTGGTGGGAGGTTCCTCTGTCGGCTCTGTGTTATGATATGAGCTGTTTAAGTTTAAATCCTGCTTATGAAAAGGCAAGTTGTTTATTGTCATGCATAAACTAACAAATTTCCCTGCAGGTATTGCCAAAGTATGTGTTAGGTTACATACTGTTGTCCTCTTTGGGGACCAAAGACTTTAAGTGGGGGGAGTGTGTAGCAGGATGTCCATATGTAAGAAGGAATCCGGCTCCCTCCGGTGGTATAAGTGTTACAATGCAACTAATGCACTTTGGGACAGATATCAGCTAGGAGAAAAGACTTTGTTGCTTTTAGTAAAAGACAGACTACATTACCCAGGGTGCATTGCAACACCGCAAAGCATTCTGGGCAGACTACTTAAACCAGGGGAGGGGCCAGCGTCTCTCTCTCTGGATCCATCTCTCAATCAAGCAGGAAGTTGGCACAGAGGCCTGCTTCCTAAGGATTAGGCCAGAAGCCTGGGCCTAAATTACGGGAGTGCCTGAGTGATTTCCAGCAGAGGATCGTCCACAGCGTCCTGTGATTGCCCAGCAGAGACCGGAGTCGTCCATCACCATATGCTGTTAGTGACGGAGTCCGGAGACTGCAGCTGAAGCAGAAGCGTGAAGATCGAGTGACCGGGACAAGCCAGAGGAGACTATCTGAAAGTCGGGCCTGTTTGGTGAGAAGGGCACCTGCCCAGAATTGACTACTACCTTAGAGGAAAGTGATTTAGTTAGTGCCAGCCACACTTCACCTATCACGCCACAGCTTGCGGCCTAGTGTATCTCACTGGAGACTATGTGATCAGAGATTAGTGCATCCGTCATTAGTGGGTGGCAGGCACACGAGTACTCAGGTATATTGCGGATAATTACAGCATCTTGTTGAAACCCTGTGGATTACAATTTAACTTGTGCACCGACGGTGGCTAGCGAAGACTTCATTGGAGAAAGGAACTTTGAGTGGGACGCAGATAGGCCTTGCTTACCTATTATAGGGAATGAACACGTGCAAGGTATTGCAACAAAGGGGGAGCTCGTGAGCAACCAGTTAGCCGTGCAGAGACACATATAGATACATGTACATATATATAGCTGATGTTATTTCCTGTTATTACCTAATCTCAGTGATACCTATCCTTATTGGTTTATTGACTCTGCAATGCGCATGCAGAGTCAACTGTGTGTATTAATGTGATTCTTTGCCCTTCCCTTTTATACTGAGTAAAGGTACCTTTGATTAAGCATATAACTTGTGTGAAGTATCCCTGTCACTTAGAAGGACTAGTGACCAGCAAAGGTAATAACATTTACAGGTTATTGTGTGATGTATGCAGGATTGTGTCTCCTAATACTCAATAGGTCTCACACTCCTTATTCATATCAGTTGTGCTAAGGGAAGGCTTGAGCCACTTCCAGGGGTTGATAGGCAGGACGTAGACCCAAATCAAACAAACAGCAGCTCCTACGGGGGTAGTGCTACACATATATTGCTTTTTCCTTTTGGCATTTCACATCCATCAAATATTACATGCATTTTTTACAGATTTCATTATCTAACATCATGCCAAACAATAACACCCTGTGTATGCTACTATGCTTGGGTTTCCTCTATTCTGTATTCATCAGAGCCTATCCTTTAATTTAAGGATGGTTCGTATTCTAAGTCCCTTCCATCTTACCCACCCTAGTCCTTTAAACAACCGTTTTTTCCTTCCTTTTCCTTAAATCTCCTAAATAAACAAAACGGGGAAAAAAAAGGGGGTGCCCTCCCCACGCCCCCCCCCTCCACAATCTCCACCTTTAATTTTAACATATTTACAGAATTACAAAGTAGTCTTTTTTTTTTATCTCCTATTCTACCTCTTAAGAATCATAATACAAAAAGGGCCTTTCCTTCTTCTGATGATTTAAATACATTCCACTCGGCCCATGTCTGGGAATACCTCTCATATTTATTTTGACCTAATAATACCAACTCTTCCATTTTATTAATCTCTTCGACTCTTTTAAGCCACTCCGGTACTGTCGGGGGGTTTATGTCTCTCCATCGTCGTGCTATGCACGACCTGGCAGCATTAAAGAGATGCCTTAGAATCAGTTTATTGTACAGATTCCCTGGTATGCTAGAGACATGTAATAAAAATAGCGCTGGGTCTATCGGAAGATTATAATCTGTAAATTTCTGGGATATTCGATGCACCTCCTTCCGAAAGTATTCCAATTTCGGGCATGCCCAAAAAATATGAAGTAACGTCCCTCTATCTAGTTTGCATCTCCAGCATCTATTTGATTTTGATGGTGAATACTTATGGAGCACTGAGGGTGTACAATACCATCTCGTCAATATTTTAAAAATTGTTTCCTGTACCCGTGTACTTATTGATGATTTTAAGGTATTATTTATAATCTGTCTTTGTTGTAGGGGGGAAAAAGATCTTCCCAATTCTATTTCCCATTTCCTTAGAAACCCTTTTTAAAAGGCTAATGCCGCGTACACACGATCGTGATTCACGGCGGTGAAAACACCGTCGTGAATCACGACAAGAAAAACTAGGGAACGGCTTGTTCCCCCACACACGGCCGTTTTTCCCGTCATTTTTTCTCTTGACGAGAAAAACGACCGTGTGTAGGCTCCGCAGCAGTGTTTTCCTATGGGAAAACTGCCGCGGAAAAAAATGACAGGAATCACGACGAGAAAAATTAGAGCATGTTCTAATTTTTCTCGTTGTGATTAATGCCGTTTTTCCCATCGGGAAAAACTGCAAAAAGCCCACAGACGATCGTTTTTCTCGTCCAAAGGAAAAAAATTCATTTTTCCCGACGGGGAAAAATGATCGTGTGTACGCGGCATTAGTTTGAAAAGAACCAAAAGGAGACTGACTCCACCACAGGTTCCTCAGCCGCAGCATCCAGCTTGAGAGTGTCCCTCACAGCAGCAATGAGTTCACTCACAAGTGTCCTGTCATGTACTGACCCAGATAAGAAGTCTTCCTCACAAGGAATGTCCTGGTCATAATTATCAAAAAAATCTGAGTTAGGGTCCTGTGCCTCAGCAATGCCCATATCTGAATGAGAGCACTCCCCAGGAGATTGAGGGGAGAGAGGGCGCTTAATAGCCCCCTTGCGCTCGCACGCCGCTTCCATCCTGAAAACAAATGATTCCAGGACTGCCGACAACTGTTCCATAGGGACCGCAGGTGCAGCAGCATTGCCAGTTGCTTCTGACAAGACAGGGGAAGCAGGTGAGACAGACTCCATGATACCACCCTCTGAGACTATGTCCATGTGAGGTACAAAGTCCACCCTCCGGCTGCACTGACTGTGGGGGGGGGGGTTACCCAGGGGACTCACCACCTGGCTAGGACCGCTCAGTTCCGCTGCCTGTGTCCGTTCCTCTACAGCCCGGCTCCCGCGAGTGAACAGTGAGGAGACTGAGGAGAATTGCGCCGTCCAATAGCGATAGAGGCCAAACCAGCACAAAAAACGCGCGCGGCTACAAGAAAATGGCCGCTGCAATATTAAGTGCGCCACAGGCGGCTACGGCAAGATGGCCGCCAATGCGGTTTTTAATGTGAAATAAAATACAGTGAAAACATGGCGCTGAACGGCGCGCAAGGCCCCTGCTGACACAGCTAAAACCCCCACACCTCATGCAGACCCCTGTGGACCCCCCAGGGCAGAGAGACCCCCAGGCACCCCCCAGTCACTGCACCATAGTGTAAGTGACAGAGAGCAATAAAAACAAGGGGGAGACAGGGAAAACCCCCCTACCATAGGAACACACAGCATGTACTCACCTGCTGAGGCAGGGGAACAGTACTTACCCATCCATGCTAGGACCCACTGGTGTGTTCCTGACAAGCATATCACAGTGCAGTACTGAGTAGCTGTCGGCCAGTCCACCGCAAAAGATACAGCAAAACTGTTCAATCTTATGTGGAGTCACGGGGTATGTCGTGGACTGATCCCACACAGAACGAGGATCAGCATGCTCGATGGTCGGACTGGGAAGAATACGAGGATAACGAACTACCCAACCTGCTGCCCAGCCGACAGTTGATAGAAGAATCTCAAAAATAAAATAAGAGAAAAAATTACAAAACATTTCTTCAAGAGACTGGCTCTGAAGAGAGCCACGTCCTCTCCTCTGCTAGGCAGAAAAAACAGGCAGCTAGCTGCAGGTAGGAGGGTTATGTCCGGAGGGACCGCCCCATGGGCGGGGCTGTTCAGCTCTGGTTTTGGAATGTATGTTAAAACATCTAACATTCTGCCTAGTCTTCTCCTATGAGCAGGAACATAACCCACTTTGTCAAGATTTAAGATGCTGTGTCAGTCCATGGACTGAAAGAGAAATAGTGTTTTTAATAACAGCTTACCTGTAAAATCTTTTTCTTGGAGTACATCACGGGACACAGAGCCTTTAATCATTACATAGTGGGTTATATCTCACCTTCAGGTGCTGTACACTGGTGTAATCAACTAGACAGGAAGTTTCCTCCCTATATAACCCCTCCCATACTGGGAGCTCCCCAGTTTTTGTAGCAAAGCAATAAGTGTCCCAATATCCCCAAATAAGAAGGGCGGGATCTCTGTGTCCCGTGATATACTCCAAGAAAAGGATTTTACAGGTAAGCTGTTATTAAAAATCCTATTTTCTTTTTTGTACATCACGGGACACAGAGCCTTTAATCATTACATAGTGGGACGTCCCAGAGCAATGCTCAACTTGAGAGGAGGGAGACACAAATAACGCAGACCGCCATCAGATGTGAGGACCTATACTGCTGCCTGCAGCATACTGCGCTAAAAAGCGACATCCTCTAACCGTCTTACATTCACCTGATAAAAATTAGTGAACGCAAGCATCGACTACCAAGTTGCGGCTTAGCAAATCTGCGTCATAAAGGCTTGGTAATGCACCGTGCAAGAAGTGCTTACTGTTCTGGTAGAGTGCATTCTAAAAGAAGCAGGGAAACCCTCTTAACCATAAGCCTGAATATCCTGATGAATCAACATTGAAACAATTGATTTAGACGCTGCCTGCTCCTTCTGGAGCCTCCTGGTAGCGCAACAACATCAGTTTTCCGTATCTGAGCAACCGCTTCAGATAGGCCTTGACTGCTCTCAGTACAACAAGAGAGTAACCATCTTAATGGGCAATTAAAACGCTGCCTACCCCTTTCTAGGGTCTTCTGGCAGCATAACAAACATCAGTTTCCTGTATCTGAACCTTTAGGCCTCAGCTCTTCTCATCTATATATTTTTTTTTTATTGTTTTTATTTGAGTTTTCATCGATATACAAAATTACCCCACACAGGGGCCATTCTCCTGCTGCGGGAACAGGCCGCAGCAGGGCACAACAATAAACATAAAACATCCTACTTAAACTACAACCCCAATGTGGGGAGAGGGTCAGTTCAGGGTGAACAGTGCTCAACATGGTGTCGGGGGGATGCTGCATCCTGAGAAAAAATTGGGTGGATACTTTAACAAACTACCATGAAACCATTAAACTAGTTAGTGGTTACTGCATCATTTGCTGTGGCAGCATCCTCTAACCAACAAGTCTATACCTTCTTAAATTTTTGTGGATAGCGCCTACCCGAGTAGGTGGCCTTATAAAGGGGTAAACTGGCATTCACTAGGCTTTTCCAGAATCCGACAGAGGGGGGGTGTTTTTTTCCAATGCATCGTGATAGCCTTACGAGCATAGTACAGTAGCAGGGAGACAAGTACTTTCCTGGCTCGAAGCACTGACATTTGTTCCACCAGCCCCAGAAGAAAATTTTTGGGATCATATGGGACACAAGTTTTAGTGACCTTAGCAATTACCTGGAGTATTGCCTTCCAGTAATGTGTGATCACTGGGCAATCCCAGAAAATGTGGAAAAAGTCGCCCGGTTCATGCGAGCAACGCCAGAACGCCGGAGAAAGTGCCGGCGACATCTGGTGCAGCCTATGAGGCGTATGAGCTCTATGTACAATTTTGTATTGGACTAGTTTGTCCCGTCCAGAGGGAAGAGGGGAAAATCCCAAATCTCCCTCCAGTCGTCCTCGTCCAGCTCCGGTATGTCCCCCACCCATTTCCTGCGGAGGGAGGACAGCTCGGGGGTGGCAGCAACCAACAGGGACCCATAGGTCCTTCACCCGAAGGGTGGATTCGAGCTCAGAATACTCAAAGACAACCAGTTTGATGGACGCCAAGGGACCAGTATAGATCGTTGCTATCCAATCAATACATTTCAGAGGAAATCCCATTCTCCTGAGCACCTCCCACAGATAAACCCACTCCACTGTATCGAACGCTTTCTCCATATCAAGCGTGGCAATAGTTCTAGTACCTTGATTAGCATGGCGGGCATGTATGTTTGAAAATAGCCTACGTATATTAATGTCCGTGGATCTACCGGGCATAAAGCCAGTTTGGTCAGAGTCAATCAGGGATTTGATAACCTTATTAAGCCTGGTGGCCAGTAACTTGGTAAGTATTTTTAAATCACAATTGAGGAGAGCAATCGGCCTGTAGGAGGCACATAGCTTAGGGTCTTTATTAGGCTTTGGAATGAGAATGACATGAGCTCCCCTCATAGAGGGCGGTAGGGAGCCCTGTTGCAAGCAGGATTGAAACATCTGGGCCAACTTAGGGGCAAGCAGTTCTGCATGGGTTCTCTATTAGTCTATGGGCAGTCCATCGGGGGCCTGGGGTTTTGCCTGCCAGGAAAGAATTAATGGCCCGTGCGACTTCCTCTGGAGTGATTTCCGAGACAAGGAGCTGCCTCTCCGTGTCAGAGAGCCACCCCAGTGCTAACGTGTCCAGCAGAGACACCATGGGTGCGGGGTCAAAATCTGCAGGGAGTGAGGAGACATATAAAGTGGTGTAGAAGGCGGTAAATGCAGACAGAATATCCTCCTGAGAGTGGACCAATATGCCATCAGTCGTGAGGATCTCCGATATAACTGCCAGGGGCCTGTCCTACTGCGCTAGTAATGATAATAATTTGCTATTCTTATCCCCCATGCTCAAAGTATTCCTGTCTACTATGTTGTATATCCAGCCTGGTGGTTTCTGATACATGGAGATGGTGTTCTCGCCGAAGCGAGGAAAGGTGGTCAAAGTTAGGGGCTGTTGCCGAGGCAGTATACTGAGTTAAAGCCTAATCAACCTTGTGATGCAGGTCAGGGACAGTGTCTCCGAGCTCCGCCTTCACCGCCGCCACAGCAGAGATATACTGCCCCTGCCGTGAGCCTTGGAAGCATCCCACATCACTTCCAGGGAGGCCGACCCCGCATTGTGTGCCCAAAAATCCTGCAGTTGAGGAGAGACTCTATCATGGACTACCTCGTTATTAATCCAATGGCGTTGTAACCGCCAAAGGGCCTTGTTTCCGGGACCTGGTGGTCCTAATGGTCAATTTAAGTGGGTGGTGATCAGAGAGGCCGGAGGGAAGGTAACTAGCCTCATGGATATAAGCCAATAGGGGAGAGTTGGCAAAAGCCAGGTCAATGCGACATGAGGGTTTTAAACGTGGCTGAGAAGCAAGAATACATTCTGTCATGAGGGTGAAGCCACCTCCAGGCCTCCTGGAATTCGGTCGCCTGAGCCCACGTACCAAGATCAGAGTTAAAAGTAGGTTGGGGAGTAGGTCTATACAGGTCTCGGGACAGAGTAGCATTAAAGTCTCCCATGAACAGGACATGTGCAGGGCAATGCAGAGCCAGTCTCTCATACAGCGTGTAAAGAGTCTGTATCTGGCTCGGAGGAGGCAGATAGACATTAACAATTACATTTTTGTGCATACAATCCCAACACTACCATCACAAATTTTCCCTGGGGATCCAAATGAACATTATGAATTACACAAGGTATACGTTTGCTAATCAGGATAGAGACCCCGCGGGAATATGATGAGTAGGTCGCATGAAGCGCCCTCTGCACCCAGGGATTTTCAAAGTCAGTACCTTTATACCAGTCAAATGGGTCTCCTGCAGCAGCACTATGTGAGGATTGTGCAGTTTTAAACATTGGAAAAGGAGTGACCGTTTATATTTGGAGTTAAGCCCCCTGATGTTCCACGAGAGGATGGTCAGTATCTGAGGGAGCCATCATGGAACACCAGGGGGAAATAGGAGCAGGATGGGCCTAGGAAACCAAGACATGTTAGTGAACCCGAAAGTGGCAAGTACAGTCATTAGGGTCCGAGTCCAGCAAGACAGTTGAGCAGCACAATGTATAGTCAGAGCATCAAAACAAAGAAACCCCTCTCCCTAGAACAAATAACTCCCTACCCAGACATCATACAAAAATAGCTCAGAGGTCAAAATAAAAAGGGGCCAGAGAACCGTAAAAACTGATGCAGGGTTTTGTCCCAAAACTAAAAAAGACATAGAATCTTCAGGCCACAAGCATCCCTAGAAGTCGGCCCGCCGGGCCAGGGGGGGGATGGAGCACTTCCCGGGCTATCCGTCTCAGCACAAGAGGAGAGATCCAAAGTGTGGGGAAGGAAATGAGGGATAACAACAGGGGTTTATTTTATGCTGTGGTGTGGCCATGGTGCACCGCTTCTGGAGCAAAAGAAAAGGGGGTGAAGAACAGGATACCAGCAACCGGTGAAGAAGAGGTCATGGTGAAACAGTAGGTCAGGATGGAGGACTCTCTCTGATCAATGGGAGTCAAGCCAGGCAGCAGCTGTAGCAGGATTCTCAAAGTAGCGGGTGGAGTCACCATCAACCACTCAAAGCTTGCTGGGGTAGAGGAGGCTGTATTTTAGGCCATTCTCCCTGAGGCATTTACGTACTTTAGTGAAGGTGCGGCGTCGTTGCTGAATTTCAGGAGAGTAGAGTAATCAGGGTACAAGGAGATCCTGGAGTTGTCGTACCTAAGCTCCCCAGCATTTCTGGCAGCAGCAAGCAGCCTGTCTCTGTCAGTTCTCATCTATATTTAGAGAGAAGTAATAATTTTCCTTCCGTAACCAAGTTTCTGGAAAACAAGGGGAAGGTAAGAAGTGTTTCGATTAAAAGAGAAACTAGATCCTTTTGAGGAAAAAAAAAGCTGGGTGAGAATTCAACAACATCCTAATAAGTAAGTATGGCTCTACAAAGAAAGTTTCCAATACTGAAATACTCTTGCGGAGGCTACCGCAACCAAGAACACCAACTCCCCTGAAGGAGGATGAAGGACAATATGGTGCATCCGCATCGGCCCAAGGAGCTGTCCCTGCAAGCCGATAAACCAAACTCAACTCCCCCCGGGCACAAGGGCGAACTAACTGGCAGACTTATACGCGTTACCCCTTGTAGAAAGGCCCAGAACAAAGAGTGCGAAGCCAGCAACCCTGAAAACGCTGACAAGGCCGAGAATCGACTCTTGATGGAACTTAAGGCTAGCTCCGTCCCTTCTCTAGTGTAGGAAGGTAAGAATTCTACCTATGACATACTTTTGAGGATGCCATCCTTTGGTTTCACACCAGGAATACGGGCCTTCCAGATCCTATAACACATGGTCCTGGAGGCCCACTCTCCTATATGAATCAGGGTAATCGTCCCTGATTCTGAAAGCCGCTATCCTCAAGAATGCGGGCCAAACCAAGTAAACCATTAATTCCCATGTTTGCAAGATAGGATGGAATACTGGCCCTTGCAAAGTAGGTCTGGACAAAATGTAGGGGACCCTGGGTCCTCCACTACCACCCTTGCGATCCTTGCACAGTAAGGTTGTCTGGGTCATGCCGGAATTATTAGGCCGGCTTCCATTCCCCCCCCGATGTAGCATAGAGGCCGCGGTAGTGATTACAATAAACAGTTGGCCGGGCAACCAGCCAAAGTGAAAAAATAGTAAAAAATAGTCCAACAGATGAAGTGTATATGAGAAAAAATTATATAAATGTTCAGCAGAGTTGATATACAACAACAAAAAAAAACAAAAAATATATTAGTTGAATAAGTAGGAAAAAGTTCTCATAACAAGTTCATTCTCCGTGAAATAATCCAAAGTGACTTGGTTTTAATTTTAAATTTAAAAAAAAATGGCGTGGAGTCCCCCTAAAAATCCATACTAGACCCCTTATCCGAGCACGCAACCTGGCCGGCCGCAGGGGAAGAGGGGGGGACGAGAGAGCGGCCCCCCTCCCTCCTGAACCGTACCAGGCCACATGCCCTCAACATGGGGAGGATGTCCCCATGTTGATGGGGACAAGGGCCTCATCCCCACAACCCTTGCCCGGTGGTTTTGGGGGTCTGCGGGCAGGGGGCTTATCGGAATCAGGAAGACCCCTTTAACAAAGGGGACCCCCAGATCCCGGCCCCCCCCTATATGAATTGGTAAGGGGTACATTGTACCCCTACCATTTCACGAAGAAAGCGTAAAAAAATGTTTAAAAAAACACACAAACACCTTGAAAAAGTCCTTTATTTAAAAAAAAAAAAAAAAAAACATTCCAGCGGTGAAATCCAGTGTCCCGCGGCGATCCCGATGTCCAGCGCTGTCCTTCATTGGTTGTGCCTGAGCGGACCTGATGGGGAACTCCCTCTCAGTGTTTTAAATGTATAGACCCGCCCCTTCTAAAGTTCAGCGGACCAGATGCGGAACATGAGAAGGGGCGGGTCTATACATGTATTACCAAAGTGAGAGCAGTTCCCCATCAGGTCCGCCTACTCGGTATGTCGGACCCGCCTACGTCATTGGCTTGAGCGGGGAACTTCCTTCACTGTGTAATTTAAATTTACACAGTGAAGGAAGTTCCCCGCTCAAGCCAGGGGTCTTCCAGATTCCGATAAGCCCCCCGCCCGCAGACCCCCACAACCACCGGGCAAGGGTTGTGGGGATGAGGCCCTTGTCCCCATCAACATGGGGACATCCTCCCCATGTTGAGGGCATGTGGCCTGGTACGGTTCAGGAGGGAGGGGGGTCGCTCTCTCGTCCCCCCCTCTTCGTGCTCGGATAAGGGGTCTAGTATGGATTTTTAGGGGGACTCCACGCCATTTTTTTTAAAATTTGGGGTGGAGTTCCCCTTAAAATCCATGCCAGATCTGAAGGGCCTGGAATGGATATTTGGGGGAACCCCACGTCAATTTTTTTTTAAATTTGCGGCGGGGTTCCCCTTAATATCCATTCCAGACCTGAAGGGCCTGGTAATTTAATTCTGGGGAACCCCCACGCTTTTTTTTTTTAATCAATGACTTTTGTATGTATTGCCGGGAGCCGACAATTCATTAATAGCCGCGTGTCAGTTTTAAATGACTTTTTTTCTTTCAAAAATGACATTTTTTGCAGGGACAGTTCTAAGCACGGGAAACAAGCGCCACTTTACATGCATATCATACACACCCCCCAGGTACGAAATTTAAAGGAATATTTCACTTTTATTTTTTCATTTTAAGCATTATTAAAATCACTGCTCCCGAAAAAACGTCAGTTTTTAAAACTTTTTTTTGCATTGATACATGTCCCCTGGGGCAGGACCCAGGTCCCCAAACACTTTTTAGGACAATAACTTGCATATTAGCCTTTATAATTAACACTTTAGATTTCGAACGTTCGAGTCCATTGTATTTAATAGGGTTCTAAAGTTCACACTAACATTTTGTCTGTTCGCAGGTTCTGGTGCGAACCGAACAGGGGGGTGTTCGGCTCATCCCTGTTGACTAGTAATAGTAATTAAAAAATATAATTATTACTAGTCATACAATAGAATTCATCTATAGCTTGTAGGCGGAACATTCGACCGGAAATTTATGATTGCAGCGTCGTACAGTTTCGATGCTCCGTCGAATCTTCTTTGAACATTCGACAGACACCATAAGCCTTCAATGACAGATTCGACCTTAACCACTTAACGACCGCCCACCGCCGATTTACGTCGGCAGAATGGCACCGACAGGCAGAATCACGTAGATCTACGTGATCGCCTTTGTGCAGTTGGGGGGTCCATCCGGACCCCCCTTCACTGCAGTGAGCGGCCGTTAAGTGTTCGGGAGCGATCAGGCATGAGGGGGCGGCCGCTCGATTCCGCCCCCCCCCCCCCCTCGCGATCGCTCCCGGCCAATGAAAATGCTTCCTCCGCCATGTGATGTAAACACAGGCTGGAGGAAGTGATGTCATCTCCCTCGCCGCGGTCTTTTCGTTCCCGGCGCCGAGGAGAGAAGACAGAGGTTAGTGCTCCAACAGTCCACTGACACGTAGGTACACATAGGCACACAAATCACCCCCCAGTCACCCCCAGATCACCCCCCAGGTCACCCCAAAGCCCCCAATCACAGTGTCACTGATTGCAGTGATCATTTATTTTACTGATCACTGCATTTAGTGTCATCTGTGATTGTAAAAAGTTGCAGGGCAGTTAGGATTAGGCCCCTTTAGGTCCAGGGTAGCCCCCTAACCCCCCCCCCTAATAAAGGTTTAACCCCTTGATCACCCCCCAGGTAACCCTTTCACCCCCTAACTTCAGCGTCACTAAGCGATTGTTTTTCCGATCGCTGTATTCGTGTCGCTGGTGTTTTAGATAGGCAGTTATTTTTTTTTAGGTTCGCCGCAGGTTTTTATTAGTGTCAGGTACCCCCATATATTATTTTAACCCCCTGATTGCCCCTAGAGTTAACCCTTTCACCAGTGATCGCCGTATAAGCGTCACTGGTGTCACTGGTTAGCCAGTAAGTTATTTAGTTATTTAGGTTACCCGTCAGGTTTTTATATAGCGTCGGGTACCCCCATATTTAACCTAATAAAGGTTTTACCCCCTGATTGCCCCTAGTTAACCCTTTCACCAGTGATCACCATATAAAGGTTACGGGTGACGCTGGTTGATTAGTTTGCTTTTTATAGCATCAGGGCACCCGCCGTATATAACCCAATAAAGGTTTAACCCCCCTGATCGCCCGGCGGGTGAGATCAATTAGGTTTTAGCGCCAGAGAGGGTCTGCGTCGCCCCAGGCAGTGTTAGGTTAATGCCAGTAACGCTAACACCCACGCGCAAAGCATACACCCCCCTTAGTGGTATAGTATCTGATCAGATCTATACTAGCATCCCCAGCGGTTTAGGGTTCCCAAAAACGCAGTGTTAGCGGGATCAGCCCAGATACCTGCTAGCGCCTGCGTTTAGCCCCTCCGCCCAGCCCAGCCCACCCAAGTGCAGTATCGATCGATCACTGTCACTTACCAAACACAACACACATAACTGCAGCGTTCGCAGAGACAGGCCTGATCCCTGCGATCGCTAACAGTTTTTTTGTAGCGTTTGATATATTTGCTGACGACAGTCAGGTGCTTTTTTTCCTGTGAATCTTACTAGTGTACCCCTAAATTTAGAGCCCAAAATGGCAAGACGAAGGTACACTAGTAAAGAGGCCTACGAGATTCTGAGCATGACAGATAGTGAAGAGGAGGTCATGTATCTGTCAGATTCAGGCTCAGAATATCTTCCCGTAGAAGACAGTGACGTCAGCGGCCCCACGTCAGATAGCTCTGACGACGAAGTTGAGGTCCCTGCTAAGGTCAGGTGTACCCGATCCCGATCTTCTGAGGTTGTTGAGGAGCAAGAACCGCAGGTCTCTCGTATCATGGAGCAGAGTAGTACTAGCGCCGCTATTCCTTCTGGTGAACTGGCAAGCACCAGCGGCCTAGTACAGCCTGGACGTACATCCAGCACTGCAGTAACACTTGGTGACGTGGCGAGTCCCATAAGTGCAGTTCAAGCTGGCGAGGTGGCAAGCACAAGTAGTGTCCCGCTGCCACCAAGAAGACAAAGGCAGGCCCGTCGTGCCCATACTGCCCTTCCTGCAGAATTCGCCTATCCTGATTGGGTCCCCACCACTTCTGCAGAACCCGTACTTCCCCCATTCACTGCCCAACCCGGTATTCAGGTGGAAACAGCTGATTTTATTCCAATTGATTTTTATTCGCTGTTTTTCACGGAAGATCTCTATAGATAAATTGTGGACCAGAGTAATTTATATGCTGGTCAATTTATCGCCGCTAACCCCCAGTTGACTAAAATTGCCAGAAATTGGAAACCAATTACGGTTTCCGAATTTAAGACCTTTCTGGGCCTTTCCCTCAACATGGGCACACATAAATTTCCGTCATTGCGTGCTTATTGGTCCACGCACCCAATTGACCACATGCCCGTGTTCTCTGCCTCCATGTCCAGGGCACGATATGAGCAGATTTTGCGGTTCATGCACTTCAACGACAATGAACTTTGTCGTCCACGTGGGGACCCTGAATACGACCGGCTCTATAAAATTCGGCCCCTCATAAACCACTTCAATGAACGTTTTGCAGCCTTGTTTACTCCCGATCAAGTTGTCTGCGTTGATGAGTCCCTGATTAAATTTTCTGGCCGCATGTCTTTCAAGCAGTACCTTCCCAGCAAGCGTGCCAGATACGGGGTCAAGCTCTACAAGTTCTGTGACAGGGCAACAGGCTATGTAGTGAACTTTACGGTTTATGAGGGAAAAGATAGTCAGATTGAGTCGGTCAACTGCCCGGATTACATAGGGAGCGCTGGCAAGATAGTGTGGAACTTGGTGTCACCCTTATTCGGAAAGGGGTACCACTTGTATGTGGACAATTATTACACGAGCGTGCCACTGTTTAGTCACTTGTTTGATCATCAGATTGGAGCATGTGGCACCGTGCGACCTAATCGCCGGGGCTTTCCCCAGCGGCTTGTAGATGCCCGTCTTAGGCTGGGGGAGAGAGCCTGCTTGAAGTGTAATAACTTGCTCGCTATGAAGTGGAGGGACAATAAGAATGTTTTCCTTCTTACCTCCCTTCATGCAGACACGACAGTCCAAATTCGTACGGCGACTGGTGTTGTGGAGAAACCCCTCTGTGTCCACGAATATAACCAAAATATGGGAGGGGTGGACCTCAACGACCAGTTGATGGCGCCGTATCTAATTGACCGTAAGGCGAGACGCTGGTACAAAAAAGTGTCTCTATCATTATTCCAATTGGCTTTGCTGAACGCTCATGTGCTATACAGAGCTTCAGGCGGGACGTTATCTCTTCTAAAATTCCAGAATGAGATAGTCACAGAACTCCTGTATCCAGGCGGTTCTGCACCTCACCATCCCCAACCAAATGCAGTAAGCCGGCTGCATGAGAGGCATTATTCGTATGTCCTCCCGAGTACCCCTACCCAAAGCCACCCCCAAAAAAGATGTCGTGTCTGTAGCAAGCGCGGATTTAGGCGTGACACCCGTAGTTTTTGTCCACTCTGTCCTGACAAGCCTGGTCTTTGCCAAGGTGAATGTTTTGAACGCTACCACTCAAAAGTGAAGTTTTAGCGTAGGGTACAGCATTTCACAGACAAGGACACACTTACACAGGGTCTCCCAAGATGCCATTACATTTTGAGAGACCCGAACCATTACAGTTGTAAAGTTACAAAAAAAAGTGTAAAAAATAAAAAAAAAACGTAAAAAACAAAACACAAAAAAATATAAAATAAAAAAACCAAAAATAGTTGTCGTTTTATTGTTCTCTCTCTCTCTATTTTCTCTCTATTGTTCTGCTCTTTTTTACTGTATTCTATTCTGCAATGTTTTATCATGCTTGCTTTTCAGGTATGTAATTTTTTGTTTTCAGGTGCGCCATTCAACTGCAGCGCGGAATTATTTATCTTGACAGCAACAGCGTTTGCTCCCACGATACATAAAGCCGTGACTCCAGTGCTGTAGGAGGTGATTTCACCACCACAGTTAAAAAAAAGAGCATATATGCCGAAGCATGGGGGCAGCAGGGGCGGAGGAGCGATTTTGCTCCTAATGCCGCGTACATACGGTCGAAATTCCGACGGAGGCCTGCCCGTGGAAAATTCCGACCGTGTGTACGCGGCATAACTTTTTTGCGGGAGGATGCCCCCATGCTTCGGCATATATATATTTTAGGCACAGGTTGCGTTAAAACATTTTTTTATTTTTTACTAGGTTTTGTTTTGGTATTTGCTTTGCAGGTATGGCATGGTAAGGTCTTACTGTTGTACTGTAATGTTACTTTGTTTTAACGTTAACCACCATTTGCTTAGCAGGTACGCCATTCAGTTGCAGCGCGGATCTATTTATCTTGACAGCAACAGCGTTTGCTCCCACGATACATAAAGCCGTGACTCCAATGCTGTAGGAGGTGATTTCACCACCACAGTTAAAAAAAAGAGCATATATGCCGAAGCATGGGGGCAGCAGGGGCGGAGGAGCGATTTTGCTCCTAATGCCGCGTATATACGGTCGAAATTCCAACGGAGGCTTGCCCGTGGAAAAGTCCGACCGTGTGTACGCGGCATAACCTTTTATGCCGCGTACATACGGTCGAAATTCCGACGAAGGCTTGACCGTGTGTACGCGGCATAACTTTTTTGCGGGAGGATGCCCCCATGCTTCGGCATATATGCCCATCATTAGAAGTGGGTGGATGAAGGGAGGTATTCTAATGGTGGGCATACCCACCAATCAATCTCTTTTTTTCGTTCAGCCAATAGGCTGTATGAAAAAAAAGATTACAATACATGTCCAACAAGGACCAGCAACGTACTGGTATGTTGCTGGACTTTGAATGTTTATACCAGAATGATGCCTGCGGGTTTAGGTATCATCTTGGTATCATTCTTTTCAGCCAGCAGCCGGCTTTCATGTAAAAGCAATTCTAGCAGATAATTAGCCTCTAGACTGCTTTTACAAGCAGTGGGAGGGAATGTCCCCCCCCCGGATATAAAAAGCGCCATTGGGAAATTGGGAAAGCATTTTATCACACCGATCTTGGTGTGGTCAGATGCTTTGAGGGCAGAGGAAAGATCTAGGGTCTAACCCCCCAATTTTTTTCAAAAAAAGAGTACCTGTCACTACTTATTGCTATCATAGGGGATATTTACATTCCCTGAGATAACGATAAAAATGGTAAAAAACTAAAATATGGAAGGCACAGTTTAAAAATAAAATAAAAAAGCCAAATAAATAATAAAAAAAAAAAAGAAAAAGCACCGCTGTCCCCCCCTGCTCTTGCGCAAAGGCGAACGCAAGCGTCGGTCTAGCGTCATATGTAAACAGCAATTGCATCATGCATGTGAGGTATCACCGCGAAGGTCAGATCGAGGGCAGTCATTTTAGCAGTAGACCTTCTCTGTAAATCTAACGTGGTAACCTGTAAAGGCTTTTAAATGCTTTTAAAAATGAATGTAGTTTGTCGCCGCTGCGCGTTTGTGCGCAATTTTAAAGCATGTCGTGTTTGGTATCCATGTACTCGGCCTATGATCAGCTTTTTTATTTCATCAAACATTTGGGCAATATAGAGTTTTTTAGTGCATTAAAAATAAAAAAAGTGTGTTTTTCCCCCAAAAAATGCGTTTGAAAAATCGCTGCGCAAATACTGTGTGGAAAAAAAAAATGCAACACCCACTATTTTAATCTGTAGGGCCTTTGCTTTAAAAAAATATATAATGTTTGGGGGTTCAACATAATTTTCTTGCAAAAAAAAAATTTTTTTTCATGTAAACAAAAAGTGTCAGAAAGGGCTTTGTCTTCAAGTGGTTAGAAGAGTGGATGATGTGTGACATAAGCTTCCTAATGTTGTGCATAAAATGCCAGGACAGTTCAAAACCCCCCCAAATGACCCCATTTTGTAAAGTAGACACCTCAAGCTATTTGCTGAGAGGCATGTTGAGCCCATTGAATATTTTTTTTTTGTCCCAAGTGATTGAATAATGACCAAAAAAATAAATAAAAAATAAAATGTACAAAAAGTTGTCACTAAATTATATATTGCTCAAACATGCCATGGGCATATGTGGAATTACACCCCAAAATACATTCTGTTGCTTCTCCTGAGTACGGGGATACCACATGTGTGGGACTTTTTGGGAGCCTAGTCGCGTACGGGACCCCAAAAACCAAGCACCGCCTTCAGGATTTCTATGGGTGTAAATTTTTGATTTCACTCCTCACTGCCTATCACAGTTTCGGAGGCCATGGAATGCCCAGATGGCACAAACCCCCCCAAATGACCCCATTTTGGAAAGTAGACACCCCAAGCTATTTGCTGAGAGGTATGTTGAGTATTTTGCAGATCTCGCTTTTTGTCACAAAGTTTTGAAAATGTAAAAAAAGAAAAAAAAAAAGAAAAAAAATGTCTTTCTTAATTTTCAAAAACAAATGAGAGCTGTAAAATACTCACCATGCCTCTCAGCAAATAGCTTGGGGTGTCTACTTTCCAAAATGGGGTCATTTGTGGGGGTTTTGGGCTATTTTGACATTTTATGGCCTTCAAAACTGTGATAGGTAGTGAGGAGTGAAATCAAAAATTTATGCCCTTAGAAACCTTGAAGGCGGTGCTTGGTTTTTGGGGTCCCGTACGCGGCTAGGCTCCCAAAAAGTCCCACACATGTGGTATCCCCGTACTCAGGAGAAGCAGCAGAATGTATTTTGGGGTGTAATTTCACATATAACCATGGCATGTGTGAGCAATATATCATTTAGTGACAACTTTTTGTACATTTTTTTTTTCTTTTTGTCATTATTCAATCATTTGGGACAAAAAAAAAATATTCAATGGGCTCAACATGCCTCTCAGCAAATAGCTTGGGGTGTCTACTTTCCAAAATGGGGTCATTTGGGGGGTTTTGTGCCATCTTGGCATTTTATGGCCTTCAAAACTGTGATAGGTAGTGAGGAGCGAAATCAAAAATTTATGCCCTTAGAAACCTTGAAGGCGGTGCTTGGTTTTTGGGGTCCCGTACGCGGCTAGGCTCCCAAAAAGTCCCACACATGTGGTATCCTCGTACTCAGGAGAAGCAGCAGAATGTATTTTGGGGTGTAATTTCACATATGCCCATGGCATGTGTGAGCAATATATCATTTAGTGACAACTTTGTGCAAAAAAAAAAAAGTTTGTCATATTCCCGCAACCTGTGGCAAAATATAAAATATTCCATGGACTCAACATGCCTCTCAGCAAATAGCTTGGGATGTCTACTTTCCAAAATGGGGTAATTTGGGGGGGTTTTGTGCTATTTTGGCATTTTATGGCCTTCGAAACTGTGATAGGTAGTGAGGAGTGAAATCAAAAATTTACGCCCTTAGAAATCCTGAAGGCGGTGCTTGGTTTTTGGGGCCCTGTACGCGGCTAGGCTCCCAAAAAGTCCCACACATGTGGTATCCCCGTACTCAGGAAAAGCAGCAGAATGTATTTTGGGGTGCAATTCCACATATAACCATGGCATGTGTGAGCAATATATCATTTAGTGACAACTTTTTGTACATTTTTTTTTTCTTTTTGTCATTATTCAATCATTTGGGACAAAAAAAAAATATTCAATGGGGTCAACATGCCTCTCAGCAAATAGCTTGGAGTGTCTACTTTCCAAAATGGGGTCATTTGGGGGGGTTTGTGCCATCTTGGCATTTTATGGCCTTCAAAACTGTGATAGGTAGTGAGGAGTGAAATCAAAAATTTATGCCCTTAGAAACCTTGAAGGCGGTGCTTGGTTTTTGGGGTCCCGTACGCGGCTAGGCTCCCAAAAAGTCCCACACATGTGGTATCCCCGTACTCAGGAGAAGCAGCAGAATGTATTTTGGGGTGTAATTTCACATATGCCCATGGCATGTGTGAGCAATATATCATTTAGTGACAACTTTGTGCAAAAAAAAAAAAGTTTGTCATATTCCCGCAACTTGTGGCAAAATATAAAATATTCCATGGACTGAACATGCCTCTCAGTAAATAGCTTGGGGTGTCTACTTTCCAAAATGGGGTCAGGAGAAGCAGCAGAATGTATTTTGGGGTGCAATTCCACATATAACCATGGCATGTGTGAGCAATATATCATTTAGTGACAACTTTGTGCAAAAAAAAAAAAGTTTGTCATATTCCCGCAACCTGTGGCAAAATATAAAATATTCCATGGACTCAACATGCCTCTCAGCAAATAGCTTGGGATGTCTACTTTCCAAAATGGGGTAATTTGGGGGGGTTTTGTGCTATTTTGGCATTTTATGGCCTTCGAAACTGTGATAGGTAGTGAGGAGTGAAATCAAAAATTTACGCCCTTAGAAATCCTGAAGGCGGTGCTTGGTTTTTGGGGCCCTGTACGCGGCTAGGCTCCCAAAAAGTCCCACACATGTGGTATCCCCGTACTCAGGAAAAGCAGCAGAATGTATTTTGGGGTGCAATTCCACATATAACCATGGCATGTGTGAGCAATATATCATTTAGTGACAACTTTTTGTACATTTTTTTTTTCTTTTTGTCATTATTCAATCATTTGGGACAAAAAAAAAATATTCAATGGGGTCAACATGCCTCTCAGCAAATAGCTTGGAGTGTCTACTTTCCAAAATGGGGTCATTTGGGGGGGTTTGTGCCATCTTGGCATTTTATGGCCTTCAAAACTGTGATAGGTAGTGAGGAGTGAAATCAAAAATTTATGCCCTTAGAAACCTTGAAGGCGGTGCTTGGTTTTTGGGGTCCCGTACGCGGCTAGGCTCCCAAAAAGTCCCACACATGTGGTATCCCCGTACTCAGGAGAAGCAGCAGAATGTATTTTGGGGTGTAATTTCACATATGCCCATGGCATGTGTGAGCAATATATCATTTAGTGACAACTTTGTGCAAAAAAAAAAAAGTTTGTCATATTCCCGCAACTTGTGGCAAAATATAAAATATTCCATGGACTGAACATGCCTCTCAGTAAATAGCTTGGGGTGTCTACTTTCCAAAATGGGGTCAGGAGAAGCAGCAGAATGTATTTTGGGGTGCAATTCCACATATAACCATGGCATGTGTGAGCAATATATCATTTAGTGACAACTTTTTGTAATTTTTTTTTTTTTGTCATTATTCAATCACTTGGGACAAAAAAATAAATATTCAATGGGCTCAACATGCCTCTCAGCAATTTCCTTGGGGTGTCTACTTTCCAAAATGGGGTCATTTGGGGGGGTTTTGTACTGCCCTGCCATTTTAGCACCTCAAGAAATGAGATAGGCAGTCATAAATTTAAAGCTGTGTAAATTTCAGAAAATGTACCCTAGTTTGTAAACGCTATAACTTTTGCGCAAACCAATAAATATACGCTTATTGACATTTTTTTTACTAAAGACATGTGGCTGAATACATTTTGGCCTAAATGTATGACTAAAATTGAGTTTATTTGATTTTTCTTATAACAAAAAGTAGAAAATATCATTTTTTTTCAAAATTTTCGGTCTTTTTCTGTTTATATCGCAAAAAATAAAAATCGCAGAGGCAATCAAATACCATTAAAAGAAAGCGCTATTTGTGGGAAGAAAAGGACGCAAATTTCATTTGGGTACAACATTGCATGTCCGCACAATTTACAGTTAAAGCAGCGCAGTGCCGAATCCCAAAAACAGGCCTGGTCCTAATGGCCCGAAATGGTCCGGGGCTTAAGTGGTTAATTAATTCAGATTTTTGGACGAATGCAATTTCTAACGAAAAACGAAATAAATAAAAACGAATTTCGGGAGTAACTAAATAAATTTATTTTTCTAACGAAAACTAAATTCCGAAACGAAATATTTCAGTGTGCACATGTCTATTCTATTCTGTAATGTTTTATCATGCTTGCTTTTCAGGTATGTAATTTTTTGTTTTCAGGTGCGCCATTCAACTGCAGCGCGGAATTATTTATCTTGACAGCAACAGCGTTTGCTCCCACGATACATAAAGCCGTGACTCCAGTGCTGTAGGATTTCACCACCACAGTTAAAAAAAAAAAAAGAGCATATATGCTGAAGCATGGGGGCAGCAGGGGCGAAGGAGCGATTTTGCTCCTAATGCCGTGTACATACGGTCAAAATTCTGACGGAGGCTTGCCCGTGGAAAAGTCCGACCGTGTGTACGCGGCATAACTTTTTTGCGGGAGGATGACCCCATGCTTCAGCATATATATATTTTAGGCACAGGTTGCGTTAAAAAAATGTTTTATTTTTTACTAGGTTTTGTTTTGGCATTTGCTTTGCAGGTATGGTATGGTAAGGTCTTACTGTTGTACTGTAATGTTACTTTGTTTTAATGTTAACCATCATTTGCTTATCAGGTACGCCATTCAGTTGCAGCGCGGATCTATTTATCTTGACAACAACAGCGTTTGCTCCCACGATACATAAAGCCGTGACTCCAACGCTGTAGGAGGTGATTTCACCACCACAGTTAAAAAAAAGAGCATATATGCCGAAGCATGGGGGCAGCAGGAGCGATTTTGCTCCTAATGCCGCGTACATACGGTCGAAATTCCGACGGAGGCTTGCCCGTGGAAAAGTCTGACCGTGTGTACTCAGCATAACCTTTTATGCCGCGTACATACGGTCGAAATTCCTGACGGAGGCTTGCCCGTGGAAAAGTCCGACCGTGTGTACGCGGCATAACTTTTTTGCGGGAGGATGCCCCCATGCTTCGGCATATATAAATGGTGCATGTATGCCCATCATTAGAAGTGGGTGGATGAAGGGAGGTATTCTAATGGTGGGCATACACACCGATCAATCTCTTTTTTTCGTTCAGCCAACAGGCTGCATGAAAAAAAAGATTACAATACATGTCCAACAAGGACGTACTGGTATGTTGCTGGACTTTGAATGTTTATACCAGAATGATGCCTGCAGGTTTAGGTATCATCTTGGTATCATTCTTTTCAGCCAGTGGCCGGCTTTCACGTAAAAGCAATTCTAGCAGATAATTAGCCTCTAGACTGCTTTTACAAGCAGTGGGAGGGAATTTCCCCCCCCCCCGGATATAAACAGCGCCATTGGGAAATTGGGAAAGCATTTTATCACACCGATCTTGGTGTGGTCAGATGCTTTGAGGGCAGAGGAAAGATCTAGCGTCTAACCCCCCAATTTTTTTCAAAAAAAGAGTACCTGTCACTACCTATTGCTATCATAGGGGATATTTACATTCCCTGAGATAACAATAAAAATGGTAAAAAAAAAAAATATATATGGAAGGAACAGTTTAAAAATAAAATAAAAAAGCAAAATAAATAATAATAAAAAAAAAGCACCGCTGTCCCCCCCTGCTCTTGCGCAAAGGCGAACGCAAGCGTCGGTCTAGTGTCATATGTAAACAGCAATTGCATCATGCATGTGAGGTATCACCGCGAAGGTCAGATCGATGGCAGTAATTTTAGCAGTAGACCTCCTCTGTAAATCTAACGTGGTAACCTGTAAAGGCTTTTAAATGCTTTTAAAAATGAATGTAGTTTGTCGCCGCTGCGCGTTTGTGCGCAATTTTAAAGCATGTCGTGTTTGATATCCATGTACTCGGCCTAAGATCATCTTTTTTATTTCATCAAACATTTGGGCAATATAGTGTTTTTTAGTGCATTAAAAATAAAAAAAGTGTGTTTTTTCCCCAAAAAATGCGTTTGAAAAATCGCTGCGCAAATACTGTGTGGAAAAAAAAATGCAACATCCACTATTTTAATCTGCAGGGCCTTTGCTTTAAAAAATATATATAATGTTTGGGGGTTCAACATAATTTTCTTGCAAAAAAAAAAAATGTGTCAGAAAGGGCTTTGTCTTCAAGTGGTTAGAAGAGTGGATGTAAGCTTCCTAATGTTGCGTATAAAATGCCAGGACAGTTCAAAACACCCCCAAATGGCCCTATTTTGGAAAGTAGACACCCCAAGCTATTTGCTGAAAGGCATGTTGAGCCCATTGAATATTTTTTTTTTTGTCCCAAGTGATTGAATAATGACAAAAAAAAAAAAAAAAAAAATGTACAAAAAGTTGGCACTAAATGATATATTGCTCAAACATGCCATGGTTATATGTGTAATTGCACCCCAAAATACATTCTGTTTCTTCTCCTGAGTACGGGGATACCACATGTGTGAGACATTTTGGGAGCCTAGCCACGTACAGGACCCCAAAAACCAAGCACCGCCTTCAGGATTTCTATGGGTGTAAATTTTTGATTTCACTCCTCACTGCCTATCACAGTTTCGGAGGCCATGGAATGCCCAGATGGCACAAAACCCCCCCAAATGACCCCATTTTGGAAAGTAGACACCCCAAGCTATTTTCTGAGAGGTATGTTGAGTATTTTGCAGATCTTGCTTTTTGTCACAAAGTTTTGAAATTTGAAAAAAAAAAAAAAAAATGTCTTTCTTTATTTTCAAAAACAAATGAGAGCTGTAAAATACTCACCATGCCTCTCAGCAAATAGCTTGGGGTGTCTACTTTCCAAAATGGGGTCATTTGTGGGGGTTTTGTGCTATCTTGGCATTTTATGGCCTTCAAAACTGTGATAGGTAGTGAGGAGTGAAATCAAAAATTTGTGCCCTTAGAAATCCTGAAGGCGGTGCTTGCTTTTCGGGGGCCCCGTACGCGGCTAGGCTCTCAAAAAGTCCCACACATGTGGTATCCCCGTACTCAGGAGAAGCAGAAAATTGTATTTTGGGGTGTAATTTCACATATGCCCATGGCATGTGTGAGCAATATATCATTTAGTGACAACTTTGTGCAAAAAAAAAAAAGTTTGTCATATTCCCGCAACTTGTGGCAAAATATAAAATATTCCATGGACTGAACATGCCTCTCAGTAAATAGCTTGGGGTGTCTACTTTCCAAAATGGGGTCATTTGGGGGGGTTTTGTGCTATTTTGGCATTTTATGGCCTTCGAAACCGTGATCGGTAGTGAGGAGTGAAATCAAAAATTTGCGCCCTTAGAAATCCTGAAGGCGGTGCTTGGTTTTCGGGGTCCCGTACGTGGCTAGGCTCCTAAAGTCCCACACATGTGGTATCCCCGTACTCAGGAGAAGCAGCAGAATGTATTTTGGGGTGCAATTCCACATATAACCATGGCATGTGTGAGCAATATATCATTTAGTAACAAGTTTTTGTAATTTTTATTTTTTTTTGTCATTATTCAATCACTATATTCAATGGGCTCAACATGCCTCTCAGCAATTTCCTTGGGGTGTCTACTTTCCAAAATGGGTGCCTTTGGGGGGGTTTTGTACTGCCCTGCCATTTTAGCACCTCAAGAAATGAGATAGGCAGTCATAAATTTAAAGCTGTGTAAATTCCAGAAAATGTACCCTAGTTTGTAAACGCTATAAAACTTTTGCGCAAACCAATAAATATACGCTTATTGGCATTTTTTTTACTAAAGACATGTGGCTGAATACATTTTGGCCTAAATGTATGACTAAAATTGAGTTTATTCGATTTTTCTTATAACAAAAAGTAGAAAATATCATTTTTTTTCAAAATTTTCGGTCTTTTTCCGTTTATATCGCAAAAAATAAAAATCACAGAGGCAATCAAATACCATTAAAAGAAAGCTCTATTTGTGGGAAGAAAAGGACGCAAATTTTGTTTGGGTACAACATTGCATGTCCGCACAATTTCCAGTTAAAGCAGCGCAGTGCAAAATTCTGGAAACACCTCTGGTCTTTTAGCTACAAAATGGTCCGGGGCTTAAGTGGTTAAGGACAATTGGAGAGGGGGGAACAAAACGACTTTAATATCACAAAACAAAACCGCATGGATTTATCGATTGGGGTCCCTTGCCCCTAGGGGCCTCAACTTGGATATTGACCTCAATTGTTTCCTAGCCAACCCCTGAATGTCCCCTTTAAGTACAGTGGGTTTACCCATCCTCTATTCAAAATCTTCTTTGTTTTATGTTTAAGCCCAGTATTGCCATGATGATGTGCTATTATTAGAGTTGAGCGGACACCTGGATGTTCGGGTTCGATCGAACTTCGGAAAAAAGTTCGGGTTCGGGACCGAACTTTAACCCGAACCCAGACCCGAACCCGAACCCCATTGAAGTCAATGGGGACCCGGACTTCTAAGGACTAAAAAGGCTCTAAAAAGGTAATGGAAAGGGCTAGAGGGCTGCAAATGGCAGAAAAATGTTGTTAAGAGCATGGCAAGTGCTCTGCAAACAAATGTGGATAGGGAAATAACTTAAAATAACATAAAAAAATTAAAATAAAAAATAATAATCTTGACCTAGGAGGACGAGGTCCATATGGAGTAGGAGGTTGAAGTGGCGGTGGATGTGGCTGTGTAGGTGGAAGCGGCGGTGGAGGAGGACGAGGTAGCCAACACTGATTCAAAAATACAACAATGGCTGTGTAATGCCGGTGATGTGTCAAATTCTGTCCCCCGTCAAATAGTGTCCACCCTGTACTGCGCTTGCTCAGTATGTAGGACAAGGGGATTTCTAAAATCTCCCAAGACGAACGGCGCCTGCGTGGTGAGTTCAGGTGAAGGCCACACCATCCGTGGTTCAAGACGAGCCAAGTGAGGCCGTGCCCGAAGCGTGGTGATCGAACCAAGCCCGTGAGGGGTCCTGTTACTATGTGCTACCGTATGTCCACTTGGATGGTGGGGCTTGAACCTGCACTCACAGCGCAGGCGCCGTTCATCTTCGGAGATTTTGTGAATCTCCTTGTCCTCTGTACTGCGCAAGTGCTGCGCCTTCGCAGTATGGGCCGGACACAATCCGATGGCCGGACAGTTTTTGTCACAACACCGGTATACATGTCTATTCTGCACAAGGTACGGACAAGTCCTGTGAGATCCATGCCTGGTTCATTTTAATGAACGTGAGCTTGTCCACATTGGCTCTGGACAGGCGGCTGCGCTTGTCTGTGATAACGCCCCCTGCCGTGCTAAATACACGTTCAGATAATACACTGGCTGCAGGGCAGGCCAGGACCTCCAAGGCATAAAGGGCAAGCTCAGGCCATGTGCCCAATTTAGAGACCCAGAAGTTAAAGGGGGCAGACCCGTCATCCAGTACGTGTAGGCCTGTGGACACATACTGCTCAACCATGTTGGTGAAATGCTGCCTCCTGCTAAGACGTTCCATCTCAGCTGGTGGTGCTGGTTGTTGTGGCGTGCTGACAAAGCTTTTCCACATTTCAGCCATGCTAACCCTGCCTTCTGAGGTGCTGCCGGTGCCCCGGCTGCGTTGGCGACCTCTTCCTCCTCCTCTGCCTTCGCCTTGTGCTTCCACCGTACGCCCGCTGTCAGGTGGGAATGCCACCAGCAGCGCGTCTACCAGCGTGCGCTTGTACTTGCGCATCTTACGATCCCGCTCCAGTGAGGGAATTAAGGACGGTACGTTGTCCTTGTAACGGGGATCCAGCAGGGTGGCCACCCAGTAATCAGCACCAGTTAAAATGTGGGCAACTCGGCGGTCATTGCGGAAACACTGCAGCATGTAATCGCTCATGTGTGCCAGGCTGCCCAGAGGCAAAGAAAAGCTGTCCTCTGTGGGAGGTGTATCGTCTGTGTCCTCTGTATCCCCCAGCCACGCACCAGTGATGGCCACGAGCTGGTCTGGGTGCCACCCTGCTGTGAAAATGCCTCCTCCTCCTCCTCCATCTCCTCCTCCACCTCGTCATCCTCCAGAACTGTGCCCTTTCTGCCGGACAATTGTGTACCTGGCGTTTGTTGGTGCAGGAACCCACCCTCGTAGCCACTTGTGAAAGACTGCCCTGAAAGCCTTTGAAATGATCCCGCTTCCTCCTCCTCCTCCTCATCCTCCTGTGCCACATCCTCTTCCATCATCGCCCAAAGCGTTTTTTCAAGGAGGCATAGAACTGGGATAGTAACGATAAGAACGGCGTCATTGGCACTGGACATGTTGGTGGAGTACTCGAAACAGCGCAACAAGGCACACAGGTCTCGCATGGAGGCCCAGTTATTGGTGGTGAAGTGGTGCTGTTCCGCAGAGCGACTCACGCGTGATTGCTGCAGCTGAAACTCCACTATCGCCTGCTGCTGCTCGCACAGTCTGGCCGGCATGTGCAAGGTGGAGTTCCACCTTGTGGGCACGTCACATATGAGGCGGTGAGCGGGAAGGCCAAAGTTACGCTGCAGCGCTGACAGGCGAGCAGCAGCAGGGTGAAAACGCCGAAAGTGCGCACACACAGCCCGCACTTTCTGCAGCAGCTCTGGCATATTGGGGTAATTTTTAAGGAACCTCTGGACCACCAAGTTCAGCACATGCGCCAGGCAAGGGATGTGCGTCAAACCGGCTAGGCCCAGAGCTGCTACGAGATTTTGCCCATTATCGCACACCACCAGGCCGGGCTTGAGGCTCACTGACAGCAACCACTCATTGGTCTGTTGTTCCATGTCCCTCCACAACTCCTGCGCGGTGTGGGGTTTTTCCCCCAAACAGGAAAGTTTTAAAACTGCCTGCTGTCGTTTACCCCTGGCTGTGCTGAAGTTGGTGGTGAAGGTGTTACGCTGACCGGATGAGGAGGCGGTAGAGGATGAGGAAGCGGAGTAGGAGGAGTTAGCAATAGGAGGCAAACTGAAGCGCCCTGCAATCCTCGGTGGTGGAAGGACATGCGCCAAACTGCTATCTGCCTCAGGCCCAGCCGCCACTGCATTTACCCAGTGTGCTGTTAGGGAGATATAACGTCCCTGACCGTGCTTACTGGTCCACGCATCCGTAGTTAGGTGGACCTTGCCACAGATGGCGTTGCGCAGTGCACACCTGATTTTGTCCCCCACTTGGTTGTGCAGGGAAGGGATGGCTCGCCTGGAAAAATAGTGGCGGCTGGGCACGACGTACTGTGGGACAGCCAATGCCATCAGGCTTTTAAAACTCTGCGTCTCCACCAGACGGAATGACAGCATTTCAAAGGCCAGGAGTTTTGAAATGCTGGCATTCAGGGCCAGGGATCGCGGGTGGCTAGGGGGGTACTTCCTCTTCCGCTCCAATGTTTGGGAGATAGAGAGCTGAACGCTTCCATGGGACATTGTGGAGATGGTTGGTGACCCAGGTGGTAGTGTTGCTGGCAGATCCTCTGTTTGCGGGGTGGCAGGTGCCACTGTCACTACAGAGGTGGATGAGGAGGCCGAGACTGCAGCAGAAGAGGAAGCAGGAGGAGCCAGAGACCTTTCTTGGTTTTTGAGGTGTCTACTCCACTGCAGCTCGTGCTTTGCACTTAGATGCCTGGTCATGCAGGTTGTGCTCAGGTTGAGAACGTTTATGCCTCGCTTCAGGCTCTGATTGCACAGCGTGCAAACCACTCGTGTCTTGTCATCAGCACATTGTGTGAAGAACTGCCACGCTGGGGAACTCGTTGGACCTGGCTTTGGTGTGCTCGGTCCCTTGCTGCGTTGGGCAGTAGCAGACATACTGTCTAGCTGACAGACGCTCCGCTTTTGCACCCTGCTCCCTCTTCTGCTGTGCTGGTGGCTCTGTGCGACCACCGCCTCTTCCTCCAAACTACACTGGTCACCTGCATAACGTTGATTCCATGTGGGGTCGAGGACCTCATCGTCCTCCACATCATCTTCCACCCAGTCTTCACCCCTGCCCTTCTTGTCTGTCTGCACAATTGCGAAAGCAGCAGCAGTTGGCACCTGTGTTTCGTCATCATCCGAGACGTACTGCGATGGTCCTCCCATGTACTCATCATAAAACATAAGTGGTTGGGCATCGGTGCACTCAATCTCTTCCACTTCTGGGGCAGGGCTAGGTGGATGGCCCTGGGAAACCCTGCTAACAGAGTCATCGAAAAGCAGAAGAGACTGCTGCATGATTTGGGGCTCAGACTGCTTGGCTGATTTGCAAGGGGGTGAGGTGAAAGACTGATGGACATGGGTTTCAGGTGCCAACTCTGTTCTTTCATCAGAAGAGTGGGTGGGAGACAATGTGAAGGAACCCGAGGCACTGTCAGCAACCCAATCTACTATCGCCTGTACTTGTCCTGGCCTAAACATTCGTACAGCCTCATTAGGCGTGACAAAATACCGCCGCAGGCTCGGTCGCCTACTCGCACCTGAGGAAGGTGTTTCACTTGTGCGTGTATCTGGCACAGATCCACCACGTCCTCTCCCTGCAACAGGAGCTCCACCAGCAGCACCACGACCGGGGCCACCACGTCCCTTTGACCTTCTCCTCATATTTTCAAAATGTAGGATCTTGCCCTAAATGGGTGTTTTTGGAAGAGCAGAACACACCCACAGTACGTAACCGCTGAATCGCACAGCTACAAAACTGCAGAAAATGCTATTAAAAAAAATGTTTTTTTTTTAGTATAGCACAGTAGGAGAAAACTATATAGAAATTGTTTATTTCAAACACCTCAAAATATGTATAACACACTGCAACCTTTTTTTTGTGCCACTAAACGGTGTTTTTTGGAAGAGCAGAACACACCCACAGTACGTAACCACTGAATCGCACAGCTACAGAACTGCAGAAAATGCTATTCAAAAAAAATGTTGTTTTTTTAGTATAGCAACGTAGGAGAAAACTATAAAGAAATTGTTTATTTCAAACACCTCAAAATATGTATAACACACTGCAACCTTTTTTTTGTGCCACTAAACGGCGTTTTTTGGAAGAGCAGAACACACCCACAGTACGTAACCGCTGAATCGCACAGCTACAGAACTGCAGAAAATGCTATTCAAAAAAAATGTTGTTTTTTTAGTATAGCACAGTAGGAGAAAACTATATAGAAATTGTTTATTTCACACACCTCAAAATATGTATAACACACTGCAAACTTTTTTTTGTGCCCCCAAACGGCGTTTTTTGCAAGCGTACATTAAAGTGCAAATTTTTTTTTTTTTTTGCCCTAAACGGGTCTTTTTTTGCACGAGCAAAATAAAATGCTTTTTTTTTTTTTTTTTTTTGCCCTATGGGTCTTTTGGAAAAGAGAACAATAAAGTGCCTTTTTTTTTCCCCCTAAAAGTTAGATTTTCTCTGACACTGGGCTCATGGCAGTGTAAAAAGACTGCACTGCAACACAAATAGGTAGACCTATGCAGATCGCTGATTTTAATCTCTGAATCTGGACTCCTATATAATATTCTCTCTCCCTGAAAGCACCAACACAGGAACCTGGCCCTACACTACACTATCTCTCTATCTTTTCCCTCAGATTGTAGAATCAGGACTACCTCATCTATCTTTCTATCTCTCCCTAAAAGCAGCAGCAGCAGCAGACTAGATCCTCTCCCTATCTATTCTGAAGCAGAGTGTCATGTGTGCTGTGTGCCTCTAGCTTATATAGAAGCTGGGTCACATGTTGCAATGACCAATCACAGCCATGCCATTAGTAGGCATGGCTATGATGGCCTCTAAAAGCACACCAGCTAATCAAAAGGTGATTGGCTGGCCCCTGAAGCATTTCTAAATGCGTTATTAGATTGCCGAACCCGAACCCGAACCCGGACTTTTGGGCAAAGTCCGGGTTCGGGTTCGGGAAAAAGCTAAAGTTCGGTACGGACCCGAACTTTACAGTTCGGGTTCGCTCAACACTAGCTATTATTAGTCACTTGTCGATTGGGTTTTAGGCTAGGTTCACACTGCTGCAAATTCAAAATCACGCGATTTTACCGCAATTTCGCAGCTGCGTTTTTTGAGAAATTGCAACGGCTCAAATTTGCAATAAAATTCGCAGCAGTGTGAACCTAGCCTTAGTTTGATGACCGCGCTATCTACCTTTTCTCAGCCTGATGTACCATGCAGTAAGCTATAGGTCATATAGATGGTTTAGGTCCCCTTTATATTATGTAGTTTTTATATATAGTCCATACAATTTTTTACTTATTTGTATTTACCTTCTTTATCTCTACCCTTCGGGGGAGGGAAGATATTAGCACTCTTTCTGGAGGTATTATTTATCGCCTTACTGTCCCTATGATTACTGTCTCAACCAGGTTTACAAAGTAATATCATCTTTGGCATATCGTTTAGTTGCGGTTTTAGGCTTCCACCACTGGATGGCGCACATCCTTAGTGCAATGCCCATATGATATATACACATGCTTTTATATAATAGGATTTTTGTACTCACCGTAAAATCCGTTTCTCTGACGTCCATGGACTGACACAGCCTCTTAACACTTTACCCGTGGGTTATGTCCCTGCTTGCAGGAGAAGACCTAGGCAGAATGTGAGATGTTATACATACATTCTAAAAGCCAGAGCTGAACAGGACGGCCAGGGGGGCGGTCCCTCCGGACATAACCCTCCCACTGCAGTCAGCAGCCTTCAGTTCGTAACAAAGCAGTTCAAACCTTGAAAAGAAGGGTGGGTGCTGTGTCAGTCCATAGACGTCAGAGAAAATAGGATTTTTATAACAGCTTACCTGTAAAATCCTTTTCTTGGAGTACATCACGGGACACAGAGCGACATAGTCATTACTAATGGGTTATATAGATACCGTCAGGTGCTGGCACTGGCAACTTCCAAAACCGGAAGTACCCTCCCCTATATAAGCCCCTCCCATCCGGGAGCACCTCAGTTTTGTAGCAAAGCAATAAGTGTCCCTAAAGAGGGGCGGGAGCTCTGTGTCCCGTGATGTACTCCAAGAAAAGGATTTTACAGGTAAGCTGTTATAAAAATCCTATTTTCTTTCTCGTACATCACGGGACACAGAGCGACATAGTCATTACTAATGGGATGTCCTAAAGCAATGCCAAATGAGGGGGGGGATACACCATATATAAGCTGAGCGCTATCAGACATGAGGATCTTTTGCGGCCTGCAACACACTGCGCCCAAAGGCGACATCCTCCTGACTTCTAACGTCCACCTGGTAGGACCTAGTAAACGTGTGTACCGAAGACCATGTTGCGGCCTTACAGATTTGAGCCAGGGAGGCCTGGTGATGCACTGCCCATGAAGTTCCAACTGCTCTCGTGGAGTGCGCTCTAACTTTGAACGGAGGCGGTCTCCTTCTCAAGCCATAAGCTTGCATAATGACCTGTCGAATCCACTTGGCTAAAGTAGACTTTGACGCTGCCTGACCCTTTCTGGGGCCTTCCGGCAGAATAAACAAAGTATCCGTTCTGCGAATCTGAGCAGTGGCTTTTAGATAAGCTTTAACTGCTCTTACTACATCCAAAGAATGCAATAACTTTTCCTCTACCGAAGTAGGTTTGGGGAAAAAAGAAGGAAGAACCACATCTTGGTTCAAATGAAACCTCGATACCACCTTAGGAAGAAAGGCTGGATGAGGACGTAACACTACTCTGTCCTTATGGATAACCAGATATGGCTCCTTACAGGACATAGCTGCTAATTCCGACACTCTTTTAGCCGAACAAATGGCTACTAGAAAAATCAATTTCCTGGTGAGAAGCACCAAGGAAATATGCTGTAATGGTTCAAATGGTTGTTTCTGTAGAACCGACAGAACCAAGTTTAGATCCCATGGACATATGGGAATATTAACCGGAGGCCTAATACGCATCACTCCTTGTATAAAGGCTTTGACTAGTGAATGCGAAGCCAAGGGCCTTTGAAAAAATATTGACAAGGCCGAAATCTGACCCTTGATAGTACTCAAGGCAAGCTTCCTATCTACAGCCCACTGTAGGAAGTCCAGAATCCTACCTATTACGTACTTATGTGGATGCCATTTCTTGGCCTCACACCACGCGATGTACGCCTTCCAGATTCTATAGTAGATCTGCCTGGATACCGGCTTCCTGGCATTGATCATGGTAGATACCACAGCATTAGAGAGCCCTCTCTTTTTTAGAATGTGGGCTTCAATAGCCAGGCCGTCAAACCTAGGGCTGGTAAGGAAGGGTGTATATTGGTCCTTGCGAAAGCCGGACGACGTGGGAGAGTCCAAGGACTCCCCACTGAAATTTTACAATCTCCGCGTACCACGCTCTTCGGGGCCACGCTGGAGCCACCGGAATCACTGGTTTCTTTTCTACCCTGATTCTGCGGAGTAATCGAGGTAACCATTGTGGCGGTGTGAATGCATATATCAGCTTGAACTGATCCCCAGGGAACACTAGGGCATCCGAGCCGCAAGCTAGGGGATCCCTTGTCCGAGAGACAAACCTATCCCCCTTTGCGTTGAATCTGGATGCTAGAAGATCTACATCCGATGTTCCCCACCGCTGACATATTGTCCAGAAACCTCGGGGTGAAGGGACCCTTCCTCTGGACCTAATTGCTGGCGACTTAGAAAGTCCGCCTTCCAATTCTCCACTCCTGGAATGAATACCGCAGATATGGCTGGGACATATTTTTCCTGCCCATTTCAGGATGTAATTTACTTCCCTCTGGGCTGCACGACTCCTGGTGCCCCCCTGATGATTGATATATGCCACTGCTGTGGCATTGTCTGATTGAATTCTGACAGGGGACCCTTGGAGTTTGGATGTCCATGCTACTAGGGCATACCGGGCTGCTCGTATCTCTAAGAGATTGATGGGCAGGGCCTTTTCTGCATCCGACCATCTGCCCTGGAGAGACTATTGCTCCAGTACTGCTCCCCAGCCTATAAGGCTGGCATCTGTAGTGACCACCTTCCAAGAAATCGGACTGAAGGATTTCCTTTTTTCCAGATTCTGGGGAACCCACCACCAACGGAGGCTCTTGCGAACGGAAGGGGACAAGGACATTGTAAGTCTAGGGCCTGAACTTTTTTGTTCCAGGCTGACAGTATGGCCCCTTCCAAATTCCTTGAATGGAATTGACCGTAGGGTACTGCTTCGAATGATGCCACCATTTTTCCCAGCAGCCTCATATACAGGCGTATGGACGGCTGTCTTTTTTGTACCCACTAAGTGGATCAAATCTTTCAAAGACAACACCTTTCCTCGAGGCAAGAATATTTTTCTCTGGCCTGAATCCAACCTTAGCCCCAAGTATTCCAGACTTTTGACTGGTTTTTAGGGCTGACTTGTCTCGGTTGATAATCCAACCGTGAGATTCCAGATACTTGATCGTCTTGTGAACGACCACGTCTAGTTTTTTCACTGAGTGGTCTATCAGCAACAAGTCATCCACATATGCCATTATCATTACACCTTGTGTTCTTAGATTGGCCAATAAAGGGCCAGAATTTTTGTAAACACTCGTGGTGCTGTGGCCAAACCGAAGGGTAAGGCTCTGAACTGAAAATGGCGCCCTTCTACTGCAAAGCGTAGAAATTTTTGGTGGACTGGAAAGATGGGAATGTGCAAATAAGCATCTTTGATGTCGATCGTGGCTAACCAATCCTCCCCTTGTAGGGCAGTGGCCACCGATCGGATCGACTCCATCGGAAAGTCCTGATATACAGGAATTTGTATAGCCCTTTTAGAATTAATATGGGCCTCCCGACCGCGTTTGCTTCGGGACTGTAAAGAGGTTTGAGTAAAACTCGAACCCTCATTCTTCCAGGGGAACCTCCATAATTACTCCTTGGAGCAATAGTTGTTCTAGTGCCAACAGGAGGGACTCTCTCTTCCGGGGATCCCTTGGCACGTTTGACCTCAAAAATGGGAAGGAGGAGAGTCTTTTAACTCCAAACTGTATCCCAAACCTACTGCGGAGAGCACCTATCTGTCTTGATCGTGTCCCGCCAGGTCTCTTGCGAACAACTGGAGTCCTCCCCCCACCCGACTGAGTGGGGGCTTCAATGAATTTAACTTTGGGGGAGGTTTTGTACCTCCCCTGACCCAGGGTTTCTCATTACCCTGCTACTGTCCCTGTTTTTTACCCCCGGGATTTGACCGAGGAGGCCGTCGGAACTGTTACACAGCCGATGCCCCAGGGACTGGAGAAGCAGGCCTCTTAAAGAGGGACCTCTAACTCTGCTTTTAACCGGTAAGAGCGTATTTTTACAGCTGGAAATTTTCTGGATATATTTGTCCAGGTTTTCCCTGAATAAGCGTTCACCATGAAATGGGACGCTAACCAGCCATTCTTTACAGGGAGCTTCAGCAGACCAGTTTTTGAGCCATAGGAGCCTACGCATATGTACTATAGACAGCGTAAGGCGGGAGGCCTGATGGACTGAATCCTCTATGGCGTCAACCGCAAAGCCTAAGGCTCTAGGTAGATCAGCTAGGGCAAAGCCTGCTGATCTGTCAAGTCCCTCAAGACCTGTTTCAACTGATCCTTCACTGCTTAGCAGACCCCAATAGCTGCTACTGCTGGTTGTATCACCAAGCAGATTTTCATAAGGACTCCAATCTTTTATCTATTGGGTTCTTGAAGATTTGGACATTATCCACTGGACATGTCAGTGATTTATACATACAAGAGATGGCTGCGTCCACTGTAGGGACCTTCCATTTTTTTTTTTTTTTTTTTTTTGATGAACTTATCCTCCATGGGATAGACCACCGGAAATCTCTTGGGGGAATAAATATTTTCTCAGGACGTTCCCAATCCTGGTAAATGAGCCCTTTCAGTAAAGGGTGAAGTGGAAAAGAACAAACAGTCTGGGGGCTTCTAGCGACCCCAACGAGGATACAGTAGTGGTTGATGGTTCCGCAAGGTGCATTTTTAAATGCTGATCGGACCATGTTAGTCAGAGACTGAACCCATAATCTTTCAGCTTAAGATGCTGAGAAAAGGTTCCCCCACTGTTGATTCCTCTATAACAGAATCAACCTCATCCTGATCCCCTTCAGGCAGGTCGATCCCTGTATGGGACTGTTGCTCTGCTAACAGGCACTCTGAAGGAGGAGACGGAGATTGGGCGTGCTTTCCCTGACAGGGAGGCAGCGATAAATGTTGATAATCTCTCTCTAATCCTCCCAGAGCTGAGGAAAAAACCTCCTCTGTTACATACACAGGAGCAGGTGAACTGAGGACAGCCACAGTACCAAGCACCCTGCGGGGTCTCTACGGTCACTTACCTCTGAACTTCAGGGGAGACTGGTGCAGCAGGAGTATGCCCAAGATCCTCCGAGCCCGATGAGACCCCCTTCGCTTCCTGGAAGATTCAGTTCCGGAGCTTCTGGACGGCATATTCCTAAGCCTAAAGCTGAGGTATTCCAGCCGTAATACACCACTTTTACTGAGAATAGTCTAGCACAATTGCTGCTATATCACAGTTGGTGTCTACTAATGTGCCTTTCTAGGGGATGCCTGTATCAACCGCTTGCTGTATGCCTTTAAATGTTGCCAGCTCTGTCTCTGTACTTCATAGCCAGCTCACTACAATATTGTGGTTTTTTTAAAACTGCTGGGACGCCCGCACATGCGCAGAAGCGCTGCGGCGTGCACAGAGCGTCATCCCCCAGGCTCCGCCCCCTTTCCCGGCTCACCTCTATATATAGAGGCGCGTGCACGTGCACGCGCGCGGGCACGTGCGCCTTCGGCGCTAATTTCAAATATGGTAACAAGGGACAGGAGCCAGGGCCCCTCTTTGCCGCAGGCCGGGGGATGGACGAGCACTGCAACATGGCAGAGGAAGCAGTTTCCTAGAGAACTCACCATCTGCCTGGACTTTGCTCTGCTGAGAAGAAGCTAGTCCACATGACAAGAAAACATTCCACAGCGGCCTCTAGTGGACAAACACAGGTACCGCAGTCTAATATATTAAATATATATAAAAATTTTTTTTTTTTTCTTGACCACCATTAAAAATTATTACATTTTTTTAGTAGTTACAGGCATGCACAGAATTTTGCGGGAATACCATTAGGTAACAGACAGAAAGACAAATTAGGCTTGGGGGTCCCCCAATAGAACCAAGTTCCTGGGGGCCCCCACTTACCTGTTCCCCGCCGCAGGACTTTGTTTGGTCCACAAAAGCTCAAACTTCACCTATCACGGCAGGCATTGTAATCAAACCTTCAGGGACCGGGTTCCCAAGGATTCCACTCCCCTGGACCTGTATAGCACCCTGCACAGAAAACATCTTGGTCGTGGGTATGACCAGAGCTCTGGATCCCAGGGTCCAGCTCTCCTAAGAGAAGCATTACAGGCAAAACCTTGCTCTTCTCTGCAAGGCCCGGGTACCGACCGTTTAGCTATGAAGCTTTTTTGGTCGGATCCGGAATAGCTTACTGAGGCCCAAAAGAACCTGTACGCAAGCTCAGTGAAAAACACATGTTTCTTCTTGGCCAACACCTTAGACACTGGCAAAAAAACTGAGGTGCTCCCGGATGGGAGGGGCTTATATAGGGGAGGGTACTTCCGGTTTTGGAAGTTGCCAGTGCCAGCACCTGACGGTATCTATATAACCCATTAGTAATGACTATGTCGCTCTGTGTCCCGTGATGTACGAGAAATAAATGGATTTTACGGTGAGTACAAAAATCCTGTTTTCTCTTATCATCCATGGACTGACACAGCCTCTTAACACTTTACCTGTGGGATGTCCCAAAGCAGGGTCAAGAGGGATGGGAGCAGTATAAATGGAAAACCAAAAACTTCACTCCATAACAAGGCAGAGCTCCTCAACGGAGGAGATGCAACCTTAAACAGCCGCTTGCAACACCTTGCGGCCGAAGGAAGCATCCGAAGATGCAGCCACATCAACCTTATAGAACTTAGAAAGGGTATGAGCGGACGACCAGGTCGCCGCCTTGCACACTTGTGCAACCGACGCTTGATGTCGGAAAGCCCAGGAAGCACCAATTGCCCTGGTGGAATGCACCGTAACCGGAAAGGGAGGCGCCCGCCCCTTAAGGGCATAGGCCTGTATGACGGTCTGCCTGATCCACCTAGAAATGGTGGCAGACAAAACCGCTTGGCCCTGTTTTGGACCAGAGACAGACACAAACAGTGAGTTATGCGGCGTACACACGATCGTTTTTCATGCCATTTTTTAAACCAACGTTTTTCACATCGTTTTTTTTCATGTTTTCTCTCAACCCTGTCTTGCGTACACACGATCATTTTAAAAAACGTTCAAGCAAAGCGCAGTGACGTACACCACGTACGACAGCACTATAAAGGGGAAGTTCCGTTCTAATGACGCCACCCTTTGGGACGCTTTTGCTAATTTCGTGTTACCGCGTGTTAGTAAAAGTTTGGTGAGAGACGATTCGCGCTTTTCAGTCTTCGTGCTTTGAAGATCGTTTTGTGGAGTTCAGTTTGTGCCTGTGGGTTCGTATCTGTCTTGCAGTGCTTGTAGTCAGTTCGTATCTGTTTATTCAGTGCGTTCTTGTCTGCTCGTTCCTGTTTTTCAGCTTGTTCTTCATAGGCCTTGCGGTTCTTCCGTTCGTTCTTCTAGTTCGTTCTGAGCTGCCGACCGTTATCTAGCCATGTTGCGGCTACGTACTCGTCGTAGAGTTCGTGCTGTAGTTGGTGCCGGGGTTCATGCTGTATCCCGACTCCAGGCCATGAACAGGGTGAGGAGGAGTTCATGGACCAAGAATTAGTTGCTCCAGTGGCACCAGTTCTGTCATATGCCTTTGTTGCGGGAGATCAGGGAGAATAACCATGAGGACTACAGGAATTTTCTCAGGATGTCTGACCCCATATTTCAGCATCTGTTGGCTTTGGTGCCCCCCTACATTACCAGGCAGGACACCATTATGCGTGAAGCCATCAGTGCTGAGCAGAGGCTCATTGCCACGTTGCGATACCTGGCGACTGGGAGAAGCCTGCAGGACCTAAAGTTCTTCACAGGCATATCCCCCCAGGCTCTGGGTATCATTATACCAGAGACATGTTCTGCCATCCTTCAAGTTTTGCAGGAGGACTATATTAACATTACAATGCCTACCCTTTTTCCCCCAAAAAAATGTCATTTGGATTCTAAATATAAAGCAAATTGTTTACCAAATTTGCTCCCCAAAACAAAAAAAAAACAATTGTGTGTTCACACTGGATGATTCAAAAACATCGTTTTAGGAACTGGACGGAGAAAGAGGTTTACTACGTCCGTTTAGTGTGCGGACGAACATTGAAAGTTGTTATCTTTCACTGTACTATATCAAAGTCTAAATATACACGACTTAATACAAGTAATAATCTTTAGCAGGGAAAATGAAGAAAAAGTACTTACTTTTTCCTATAACTTTCTTGATTCTTTTGTATTGGTCGGGCTCCCGCAACTTCAGATCAGACCATCGTTTTCTGAGCTGTTCCTTCATTCTGCACACCCCGAATTTTTGGTGAAGAGTTTTGACCACTTTGCCCATAATTTTTGTCTTGACAAGATTAGGTCTTTTATACGGCCCATGCTTGGCATCATAATCCTCCCTCCTCAAAATGGCGACCATCTCCACCATTTCCTCGAATGACATTTTGGATGCCTTATATCTCCTGGATCGGGATTTGGGCTCCTCAGGAATTTCCTCCTCTGTAGAGGTAATCTCAGCCACCTGTGTCTCCGCCATGTTGTTAAGCACTACGACGAGCGAGAAGGGGCGGGGAAAGTACAATCTCGAACGTCGGGGGCGGGGAAAGCGTGCAGAGTTTCACGCATGCGCAGTGTATATCAAGTGAAGATCCATGTGTCGAAAATACGTTCATTTGGCGGGAGAGGGAGTTAGCAACGAACGTGTTGACCAAGGTACATACGTTTTTAAGGATTTGGGTTTCATCAGAGGAGGAGATTTTGGGCTTGAAAATCTGTCAAAAATGCTGATTTGATGAATGTTGCCTGAAACATATGTATTTTCTTGTTGCTTGATTTTACAGAGAGAATGAATAGTTTCAAAAACCCAGACTTTATGGGGGAGTTCATTGATAAATGGAAAGACCTCCCTATCCTTTGGCAGACAAAAAGTGGTGGAAATAAAAATAAAGTGGCCAGGAGAGCAGCACTGGAGAGCCTGCTTGCATTTGTGCAAACACAGATACCCACAACAACTCTCCAAGATGTGAAAACCAAAATTGCTACCATCAGGGGGACATACAGGACCCAGAGGAATATGGTCCTAAAGTCCCAGAGGTCAGGTGCTGCAGCGGATAAGGTTTATAAACCCAGTCTGTGGTACTACAGCAGGTTATCTTTCCTGGATGACCAGATGGAAGTGCAGGAATCACTGTCCACCCTTCCCCCCAGAGGTCAATCCAGCCTTCCTTGTAGCCAGCCCTCCAGCCTTCCTTGCAGCCAGCCCTCCAGCCTTCCTTGCAGCCAGCCCTCCAGCCTTCCTTGCAGCCAGCCCTCCAGCCTTCCTAGCAACCCTGCACTGGCTTCCCCTGAGGATCAAGATGAGGTCCTTGAGGGGGCAGATTTGGATATATGGAGCCAGGTAAAGTATTGATATCTCCATTTATATGTTACAAAAGTGATGATTTAAAATTGTTGTTAGTATTGTTAGGTATTTAATGTTCAAAAAAAAAAGAGGATTTAAAGAGCAAGATACAGTAGTGGTCAAATTTGATGGGGACAAGGCAATAATATCAGGAGGCGGAATCGATGCAAAATTAATACCTTTTGACATTCAATTCAAAAATGTCTGGAGGTGAACAATGTGTGTGATTGATGGTGGCAAAAAATAAAGAATGTCCCTTTCTTTTTTTACAGCCAAAGCTGAGCCAGGAAGAGGGTGATGTTGGGGACCAGGAGGAGGCAGGGCCCAGTGGCACACAGGAGGAGGCTGGGCCCAGCACAAGAGCCCAGATGCCTCCCCTGATAATGAAACAACGAGGGCCAAGGAGAGCTAGGCAGGTGGAGGAAACAAGAGCCTTTCTAAAAGAGGCTACTGTGGCCCTCAGAGAGGCACCCTCTGCTGAGGAGGGCTTTGCCGCAGTCCTGGCCCATAAGTTAGGCCAAATGGACTTGCGGCAAAAGCTCTATAGTGAGAACCTTTTGCTGAAGGTGATTAACAAGGGGTTGCTCGGTGAACTGACCAAGTTCACCGACATCACTGAGGTTGTCCCTACTCCTCCATCTCCTCCTACTACTCCTCCTGCCACCTCCTCTCCTCCTGATCCCCAGCCTCCGAGGAAGCAACCAACAAAGGCTGCAGGGAAGGCTGCAGAGAAGGCTACAAGGAAGAGAAAAAAATAATGCCTGCTGTAGTACCACAGACTGGGGACATATATGACTTATCTGCTGCTGTTCCTGACCTCTTGGAGTTCAAGCCAAGATTCGGCTCCTTTTTTTTATTTAAATTAAATAGTTTGGTTTTGACATCTTGGATGGTTGTTGTGGGGTCCAAAGGATGCACAAATGCAAGCAGGCTCTCCAGTGCTGCCTTCACCTTTAATTTGTAATGTACCTAAATAAAGGATTCTTTTTTTTTGGCTTCAAATACTTGACAATGTGATTTGTATTTCAAAAGAGACTTTGCTAAGGAGTAGGCAGGGACATTTCAAATAATATTATTGTTATTAACAAGGGACACAAACCTCCTTGAGGCAAAATGAGACAAATTTTGAAGGTTGGTGCGGTAACTATACACACCAATAATTTAAGCAAAATCACCAAAAAATAAAAAAAAGAAGCCTACATATATCAAAGAAGCCCATCAAAAATAATAAAGCTAACTTAATTACTAAAATAAATACTAAAAAAAAAAAAATTATAATTATTGTGATCTTTACATTTAGTTATGAATTTATGAGGGAGATGTGGCTTCAAAAGAATATTTTACAATCATTAGATCAATTAGGAATTACTTAAGAACCTAGTTTGGCATAACTCTCAAATGTCATTAGCAAAATAAGTTAATTATTTAAGCATTATCAAAAGAAGAACGGAATGCGCAGCATTAAAACGATGCTATTAATTCCACCGTGACGAATGTGCCATCTCCATTTCCAACGCTAGTTTTACCAGAACGAGCGCTCCCGTCTCATACTTGATTATGAGCATGCGCGTTTTTTTTCACGTCGTTAAAGCATACACACTATCGTTTTTCACGTCGTTAAAAAAAACGACATGAAAAACGACGTGAAAAAATAGAACATGTTCGAAATTTTTAATGGCCGTTTTTCACGTCGTTAAAAATGCTCTGGAGCATACACACGATCGGTTTTAATGCCCATTTTAAAAAATTGCATTTTTAACGGCATTAAAAACGATCGTGTGTATGGGTCATTAGACTTCCGAATGGAAGCAGTAGCAGACAGGTACACCCGTAAGGCTCGTACCACATCCAACGTGTGAAGCGCAAACTCTCTGGGATGCGATGGGTGAGGACACAAGGACGGGAGGACAATGTCCTCATTAAGGTGAAAGGCCGAGACCACCTTTGGCAGAAAAGAAGGTCGCGGACGCAACACCAACTTATCCTTTTGGATGACCAAATAAGGTGACTTGCAGGACAAGGCCGCCAACTCAGACACCCGTCTAACAGAAGTAATGACCACTAAGAAGGCCACCTTCTGAGACAAGGTTAAGAGAGGAATATCTCTGATATTTTCAAAGGGAGGTTCCTGGAGAACCGAGAGCACCAAATTCAGATCCCAAGGAGGGAGAGGAGGTTTGACAGGAGGTAGCACATGGCGAACCCCCTGCACAAAGGTGCTAACCAAGGAATGGCCTGCTAGCGGTCGCTGAAAGAAGACGCCAAGGCTGAAATCTGACCCTTAATGGTACTCAAAGCAAGCTTTTGGGTCACACCACGCTGCAAGAACCGCAGGATTCTGGGGACAGAATACGTCCGTGGATGCCAGTCTAGCTCTTCGCACATAGCGATGTAAGCCTTCCAGGTACGGTGATAAATCTTTCGGAAGACTTCCGTGCCCTTAACATGGTCGAAATGACCGAATACGATAGACCTTGGTCCCTCAGCACCTGGCTTTTAATAGCCATGCCGTTAAAGCCAGAGACTGTGCAGCAGGATGAAATATAGGACCTTGAGACAGGAGGTCCTCCCTCACTGGCAATCGCCAAGGAACGTCCGCGGCGCAGCGTACCAGATCGGCGTACCAATGACGCCGAGGCCAATCCGGAGCAATGAGGATCACCGAAATTCCCTCGGTCGCCACCCTGCGCAGCAGGCGAGGAAGCAGCTGCAGCGGAGGGTAAGCATATATTAGGTGATACTGACCCCATGGGGCGACCAACGCATCCGAGGCGTCCGCCCAAGGGTCCCTGGGCCTGGCCACAAACCTCGACACCTTGCGATTGAGTCGAGAGGCCATCAGGTCCACATCCTGAATGCCCCATCGCCGGCAAAGAAGTTGAAAAACCTCCGGGTGCAAGGACCACTCTCCCTGGTCCAGCATCTGGCGACTCCGATAGTCCGCCTGCCAGTTGTCTACGCCCGGAATGTAGACGGCCGACAGAGCCGGCACACTTCTTTCAGGCCCACCGTAGGATGCGGGCGACCTCGGACGCCGCAGCTAAGCTCCGAGTCCCCCCCTGATGGTTGACATACGCCACCGCTGTGGCAATGTCCAACTGGATCCTGAGTGAGCGACCCTGTTGTCTCTCCGACCACGAGGAGAGGCACAGTCTGATTGCCCGTAGTTCCAGGACATTGATCGGTAGACGGGCTTTGTCCGGAGTCCAAAGCCCTTGGGCTGACAGAACTCCCCAGACTCCCCCCCCAGCCCATGAGGCTGGCGTCCGTCCTGATCACCGTCCACTGGATGGGGAGGAACGATTTTCCGGACCGAAGAGCCGGGGACCTCAACCACCACATCAGGGATGCCCTGACCGGGTGACTCACCTGGATCTGAAGATCTAAGGACAATGGGGATTTGTCCCAAGTGGACAGGATCTCCTTCTGCAATGCCCGTGTGTGTGATTGAGCATCTGGAACGGCCTCGAAAGAGGCCACCATGAGTCCCAGGACTCTCATACAAAAACAGGATTGACGACCAGTTTCAGGACGTCAGGACCCGCACTGCAGACTGAAGTGTCAGTAACTTCTCTCGGGGTAGGAACACCTTCACCTCCAAGGAGTCCAGGATCAGACCCAGATACTCCAAACGCTGAGTCGGGACCAGGACCGACTTCTGAATGTTCAGGAGCCACCCGAAGTCCCGGAGGGTCTGACTGACAATAGTTACACTTTCTTCCAATTCTGAGCCATTGTCTGCTCTTAGAAGAAGATCGTCCAGATAGCCCACGACAGCAATGCCCTGCTGTCTCAGCAAAGCTAGAACCGGAGCAAGCACCTTGGTGAAAACCCGTGGTGCCGAGTCTAGGCCGAAGGGAAGAGCCACAAATTGATAGTGTACTTCGCCGTTTGCAAAGTACAGAAAATTCTGGTGACTTGCGCAGATCGGAACATGCAAGTAGTTGTCCTTGATGTCCAAGGACGCCAGAAAGTCCCCTTGATGGAGTGTAGCGATCACCGTGCGAATGGATTCCATACGGAATTTTTGCACCATCACAAAGGCATTCAAGGCCTTGAGGTCCAGGATTGGCCGAACCCTGTCCTTCTTTGGGACAACAAACAGATTCGAGTAGAACCCCAGAAACCTCTCAATGTGACGGTACCGGCACAATCACGCCGCACCCTAGCAAGTCCTGTACAGCCCCCAAGAGGGCCGCCCGATGGGCAGGAAGGAGAGGGAGATTTAAGGGAAAGAACCTGTCTGGGGGCCAGGAACGGAACTCTATCCTGTATCCTGGGGTGACCACCTCGCACACCCACCGGTCGGAGACCCGGGAGGTCCACCAATCCGTGAACCTGCAAAGTCGTCCGCCCACCCCAGAGTCGGGCGGGGGCAAGACTTCATGCGGAGGCGGGCTTGGGAGCCGGCTTGTTCGGCCTACGCACCCAAGGGCGCTTCTGTCCAGCCACACTGTTGTCAGACTGGGAGGGTTTACCCGTGGACTCTGACTGACGAAAAAAAAAACTTTTTTGCTGGAAAGAAGGGACCCGGCTTACGGCGGGGCTCCTTTCCCTTAATAGTCTGAGGAAGAAAAGTGCTTTTACCTCCCGTGACATCCTTAATAATGTCATCCAGGGCAGCACCAAAAATCCTACCACCCTTAAAGGGCAGATCCATCAGGAGCTTCTTAAAGGCCAGGTCACCAGACCAGCATTTCAACCAGATAAGACGACGTAACACCACCGCAGAGACGGAGGCCCCGGATATCAAGGTGGCCGCGTCCAAAGTGGCGTCGCACACATAAACTAGGCCCTGCACCAGTTGGTGGGCCAGCGCAATAGTGTCTGGAGGAAGATTATGCTCCTGCACAGTCTGGTGCAAAAGCTTTGCCCATTCCGTGAGTGTCTGAGACACAAGGGTCGCCGCTACGACAGGGCGTAAGGCGGATCCCAACAAGGCAAACATGGCTCTGCTCACCACTTCTGACCTCCTGTCAGTGGGGTCCTTAAATGCAGGAGTCCCCTCCATCGGAAGAGTGGTGTCCTTGTTCAAACGGGCGACTGGGGGGGTCGACCACTGGGGGAGAGGCCCACTTTTTAAGCAGGGCCTCTTCAAAGGTGTATCTGATAGACAGACGCCACGGGACCATAAAAGTCTTCTGCGGCTTTTCCCAAACCTGATCAATGAACCGGTCAAAGAAAGGTGCATATGGAAAAACCTTTTTAGAAGGCTTGGCCTTAAAAGAACCAAAGGAGACAGCTTTCACCTGAGGTTCCGCAGCCGCAGCATCCAGCTTGAGAGTGTCCCTCACAGCATCAATGAGTTCACTTACAAGCGCCCTGTCATTTACTGACTCAGAACTGGAGTCTTTCTCACAAGGAATGTCCTGTTCAAAACCATCAAAATATTCAGAGCTAGGGTCCTGAGCAGCAGCAGCTAGGCCCATATCTGAATCGGGGCACTCCCCTTGTGGAGATAATGTGGGGAGAGGGCGCTTTTTAGCTCCCCTGCGCTCGCACACCACTTCCATCCTGGTAAGAAATGTTTCCAGGACTGCCGACAACTGGTCCATAGGGACCGCAGGTGCTGGAGCACTGCCTGTTGCCTCTGACATGCATGGGGAAGCAGGTGAAACAGACTCCATAATTGCCCCTCTCTGAGACTTCTCAGAAAAAAAGTCCACCCACTGGCTGCGCTGACTGAGGGGATGCCCAGGGGACTCACCAACCCGGACCAGGACCGCTTGGTTCTGCCGCCTGCACCGCGCTGTACCAGCGCGAGTGAGCTGTGAGGAGAGTGTGAGGAGAGTGTGAGGAGATTCGCGCCGTTCCCAGCAGCGATAGAGGCCAAAAAAGTGCAGAGAGCGCGCGCGCGGCTTCAAGAAAATGGCCACCGCAATGTGCTCAGGCGGTCCACGGCAAGATGGCCACCATGCAAAGTAAATGTGAATACACAAAACATGGCGCCCGAATGGCGCCCAGGTCCCAAAACTCTCCGAAAATAGAAAATAGCCCAGCGATATGCAGACAGCTATGAGCCCCCCCGGGACAGAATGACCCCCAGGCACCCCAGCCAGAGCAGCAATAACCAGGGGGAGACAGGGAAAATCCCGTACACATAGAAACACAGAGCCTGTACTCACCTGCAGCCAGGAGAGACTACTCACCCGCCCCCTGAGGGACCCACTGGTGTGTTTCTGACAGGACTATCACAGTGCGGTACTTAGTAGCTGTCGGCCCGGTCCACCGCAAAAGATACAGCAGGACTGTTCAATCTTGAGAGGACTGCGGAGCATAAAAGCCCACCGGCCACCCCTCGAGTCGTGGGGCATGTCGTGAACTGAGTCTCACGCACAAAGGCGAGGATCAGCACGCTCGATGGTCGGACAGGGAAGACTACGAGGATATCTTGTACCCAACCTGTTGCCCAGCCGACAGTTGATAGAAGATCTCAAAAATAAAAACAAAACAAGAAAAAAATTCCAGAAAGGAATAAAAACGGCCAGGAGACTGGCTCCTGAGAGAGCCACGTCTGTAGGCAGAAAAAAACTGAAGGCTGCTGACTGCAGTGGGAGGGTTATGTCCAGAGGGACCGCCCCCCTGGGCGAGGCTGTTCAGCTCTGGCTTTTAGAATGTATGTATAACATCTCACATTCTGCCTAGGTCTTCTCCTGCAAGCAGGGACATAACCACGGGTAAAGTGTTAAGAGAAATATTTTTTTTTTGTTTGCCCTTTACCTCAATCCTGGCTTTTGCCAGTTTCTATATGCCGTTTTCTGATTAATCTTCCACACTGCCTCGATTTATATATGTTTTATAATGCTTGTATATTGGTTTACACTGCCTGTTTCAATGTTCTTATGGGAGAGCGAGCGTCCACTTGTTCACAGTTTGGAATGTTATACCCTTACCTAGGTATAGCCTATCGCTTGCTATTTTAGTGTGGACAGCCGTTTAGCCTAAACACGACCTGTCAATGGGGGTGGGAGGAACCTGGACGGACGCTCTGCCTATTTAGACATTGTGCGCGATGTGTAGGTCACTGCCTCAGACGACGTCCACTGACGAAAAGCTTAAGGCGGAGCCATGCTACGTAATTTCCGGGTTGTGAGATCGGGTGGAACTCAGCTGGGACACACGCTGCCTATCCCGGCTTCCGACACGCTCATCTTAACCCACGTTTTCTTTAGTGTATGTTTTGGAGTGGTCACCAGCTGTTAATTATGGTTTGATGCTGGGCTACTCCTTGTTTTTTTTATATACATATTTTTTTAATAAAATACTTTGGTACTACACTACTTCCTATGAGGACTCACTGTTGAGGATTTGCCACCATTACACCAGCTCCGCTCAGGATTCGGGAACGCAGGATATCACCCAGCAGGAAGGTTGGAGGCGAGCTGACAGGGAGAAGCCTTAGGATCTCAGCAGCTTCAGATACTACACGCCATTTACCCCTGCAGAGATGGTGGCATCTGGTGAGTGGGGACCCAGGAGGGGGGAGCACGCAAGTCACCCGTTTACCTGCTTCATACCACACCAAGTCACTTTGGATTATTTCACGGAGAATGAACTTGTTACTAGAACTTTTTCCTACTTATTCAACTAATATATTTTTTGTTGTTATATATCAACTCTGCTGAACATTTATATTATTTTTTCTCATACACTTTATCTGTTGGACTATTTTTTTCACTTTGGCTGGTTGCCCAGCCAACTGTTTATTGTGTGAGTGTGTGATCACACTAACTAAATAAATATAAATAATTTATATTTAAAAATATATATATTTATATTTATAAGAGTGTGAGTGTGAACATACATACATACACACACACACACACAGTGGGGTAAAAAAGTATTTAGTCAGCCACCAATTGTGCAAGTTCTCCCACTTAAAAAGATGAGAGAGGCCTGTAATTGTCATCATAGGTATACCTCAACTATGGGAGACAAAATGTGGAAACAAATCCAGACAATCACATTGTCTGATTTGGAAAGATTTTTTTTTGCAAATTATGGTGGAAAATAAGTATTTGGTCACCTACAAAAAAGCAAGATTTCTGGCTCTCACAGACCTGTATCTTCTTCTTTAAGAGGCTCCTCTGTCCTCCACTCATTGCCCGTATTAATGGCACCTGTTTGAAGTTGTTATCAGTATAAAAGACACCTGTCCGCAACCTCAAACAGTCACACTCCAAACTCCACTATGGTGAAGACTAGTGATGAGCCGAACACCCCCGGGTTCGGTTCGCACCAGAACCCGCGAACGGACCGAAAGTTCGCACGAACTTTAGAACCCTATTAAATACAATGGATGCGAACATTCAAAATCTAAAGTGCTAATTATAACGACTATTATGCATGTTATTGTCCTAAAAAGGGTTTGGGAACCCGGGTTCTGCACCAGGGGACATGTATCAATGCAAAAAAGAAGTTTTAAAAACGGCCGTTTTTCTGGAGCAGTCATTTTAATGATGCATAAAGTGAAAAAAAAAAAGTCAAATATTCCTTTAAATATCGTACCTGGGGGGTGTCTAAAGTATGCCTGTGAAGTGCCACATGTTTCCCGTGTTTAGAACTGTCCCTGCACAAAATTACATTTCTAAAGGAAAAAAAGCCATTTAAAACTGCTTGCGGCTTTAATGTAATGTCTGGTATGGATGAAAATCTTTAAGAAAAATGGCATAGCTACCCCATCACACACCCCCCCCCCCCCCACCCCAGCCCATTACCAGCCCCTTTGGGTCTTGTATGGATATTAAGGGGAACCCCGCACACAAAACAAAAAAGGCCCTATATACTCTGAACAGCCGTATACAGGCGGTGCATACAAGACAGGGACTGTAGGTTTGTTCTTATGTAGAATCTGTTTGTAATTTTGAACAGGTACATTGTTTAAGTGTAGCTCCAGCCAAAAAATATATTTTTAAGCTTTTTGGAAAACATAGGGAAGGGTTATCACCCCTGTAACATTTGTTTTGCTGTCTGTGCAGTGTGCACCTGTTCAGAACAGTTCACCTCACTTTCCGTCCTAATGACAAATGTTTTTTGAAAATTTGGGGTTTTTATTGAAACAAGAATTGGTGATAAAGAATCAGTGGAGAGGAGACACTTTTTTTTTCCCATATTAACTCTTACAGGAGAGAATTTGCCTTCCTAGGGGTAGATTTCCTCTCACTTCCTGTTGTATCCTTCCGTTTGCAAGGAGGAGTCGTTTGTAAGTTGGATGTTTGAAAGTAGGGGCCTGCCGTATATACTCAGCTGAAATTTGTCCCCTACATGTTGGTGTTGCCACAACACTGTGAGCCCTCACAGTTACTCTTGGTGGGCGCATGAATGGGCCCTGCTGTGAATTATTAGATCAAGAATTGTAATTGCATGCCCCTGTTGAACAGGGGCTTAAAAATTGGGCCTTTGGTGGTGGTGGTGGTGTTGACACAACACTGTAAGGCCTCACAGTTAGTCTTGGTGGGCGCAGGAATGGGCCCTGCTGTGAATTATTAGATCAAGAATTGTAATTACATGCCCCTGTTAAACAGGGGCAGAAAAATTGAGCCTTAGGCACTGGTGTCACAACACTGCAACCCCTCACAGATACTGTACTTGGAGCACAGCAATGAGCCCTGTTGCAAAGTATTGCATCAAAAATTGTAATTACACGCCCCTGTTAAACAGGGGCTGAAAAATTGGGCCTTAGCCACTGGTGCTGGTGCCACGACACTGCAACCACTCCCAGATACTCTAGTTGGAGTGCAGGAATGAGCCCTGCTGCAAAGCATTGCATAAAAAATTGTAATAACACACCCCTGTTAAACAGGGGCTGAAAAATTGGGCCTTAGCCTCTGGTGGCGGCACCCAGAAACAAAAATGTTCTTCAAAGCTATCATCGTCAATCGGATCATTGAGGAGGAGGAGGATAGTCAGTCAACATAACAGGACAGTCTCTCAGCATCAGCATCAGTCTTGAAGGGATGTGACATTTGAAAATAAATTAGTCTGTTATATCAGCTTCAGGTGTTTGGTAGCTGGTGGTGATCCAAGACTGGTTCATCTTTATTAAGGTCAGTCGATCAACAGAGTCGGTGGACAGGCGCACCCTGTGATCCGTGACAAATCCTCCAGCAGCACTGAATGTGCGTTCTGAAAGAACGCTGGATGCAGGACAGGCCAGTAGCTCAATTGCATACTGTGCAAGCTCTGGCCAGTGATCCATCCTCAAGACCCAGCAAGCCAGAGGATTTTCGGTGGGGAAGGTGTCCAAGTCTGACCTTGCCCCTAGGTATTCCTGCACCATGTATATCAGACGCTGGCGATGGTTGCTGGAACCGATCATACCTTGGGGCTGCGGACTAAAGAATTGTCTGAACGCTTCGGTCAGACGGCCACCTTCCCCACCACTCCTTCTTTGACTGACCGAAGCCTCAGCAACTTGTTGTCCAGGACCAGGAGTTTGTAACCTCCCAGTCTCTGGGAACGCGTTGCAGAGACCTTTCTGCAAGGCCTCCCGGAGTTGTCTCATCCTCTGCTCCCTCTGCGACGGTAAGATAAGGTCCGCAACCTTACCCTTGTACCGTGGATCAAGGAGAGTGGCCAGCCAGTAATGGTCCCTCTCCTTGATCCGAAGAATACGAGGATCCTTCCACAGACTTTGCAGGATCAGGGAGGCCATGCAGCGTAGGTTAGCTGAGGCATTCAGTCCGGAGTCCTCTGGGTCACTAAGGACGACATGATCCGCAGCCACCTCCTCCCAGCCACGTACAAGTCCACTGGTTTCTTGGGACTGTAAATCATCCCTAAAAGACTGCTGCTGATGATGCTGAGTGCCAGGCTCCACCTCCATGCTGACACAATCCTCCTCCTCCTCTTCCTGTGCGATGGGTGGGACAGAAGGAACACTGTCTGGGTAAAGGGGGCCTTGAGAGGCAAGGAAGTCCTCCTCTTCCTGCCTCTGTTCTGCCTCAAGTGCCCTGTCCATTATTCCACGCAGCGTATGTTCCAACAGGTGGACAAGAGGTACAGTGTCACTGATGCATGCACTGTCACTGCTCACCATCCTCGTGGCCTCCTCAAATGGTGCCAGGACAGTGCATGCATCCCTGATCATGCCCCACTGGCGTGGTGAAAAAAACCTGAGCTCCCCTGACCCTGTCCTGGTGCCGTAGTCGCACAGGTACTCATTGATGGCCCTCTGCTGCGTGTGCAGCCGCTGCAGCATGGCCAACGTTGAGTTCCACCTGGTGGGCATGTCACATATAAGGCGGTTCTTGGGCAGGTTCAACTCCTTTTGCAGCTCAGCCAGGCGAGCACTGGCATTATAAGATCTGCGGAAATGCACACAGACTTTCCTGGCCTGCTTCAGGACATCCTGTAAGCCCGGGTACCTGCCCAAGAACCGCTGCACCACCAGGTTAAGGACGTGAGCCACACAGGGCACATGGGTCAGTTGTCCCTGTCGGGGAGCGGAGAGGGGGTAGGTGCAATTGTCGCAAACTACCATTCCTGGCTTAAGCTGGCGTGGCGTCAACCACCTCTCGGCCTGCCCCTGTAGAGCAGACAGAACCTCTGCCCCAGTGTGGCTCCTGTCCCCCAAACACACCAGCGCAAGCACGGCATGGCATCTTTTTGCCTGCGTACTTGCGTAGCCCCTTGAACGCCTACGGAGCACCGCTGGTTCCAAGGACAAAGCACAGGAAGAGGCCACGGAGGAAGAAGAAGAGGAGGGGGTGGAGGACGGAGGTGTGTCACAACCAGTAGTAGCATTTTGGAGGCGTGGCGGTGGAACAACCTCCAACACTACTGCACCTTGTCCTGCATCCTTCCCAGCTGCCAAAAGAGTGACCCAATGGGCCGTGAAAGAAAGAGAACGTCCCTGTCCATGCCTGCTGGACCATGAGTCAGCGGTAATATGGACCTTACCGCTAACCGCCCTGTCCAGCGAGGCCAAGACATTGCCTTCCACATGCCGGTAGAGAGCCGGAATCGCCTTTCGTGAGAAAAAGTGGCGTTTGGGAACCTGCCACTGAGGAACCGCACATTGCACAAACTCACGGAAGGGGGCCGAGTCTACCAACTGAAAAGGCAGCAGTTGAAGCGCTAGCAATTTAGCCAAGCTAGCATTCAACCGCTGGGCATGTGGATGGCTGGGAGTGAACTTCTTTCGACGGTCCAGCAGCTGGGGCAGGGAAATTTGCCTGCTAGAATTGGACGTTGGTGTACTGCTAGCAGAGTGCCCGCAAGTACTTGGCTGTGACACACCTAATTCTACACCTTCATTCCTCTCAGAGCAGGTTTCAGAGAGGACTGAAGGTATAGTGGGGTTGGAGATCCCAGCTGATGCGGTGCAAGAAGAGGTCAGCTTTGTTCTTTGGTGTGGATCTTTAAGGTAGGCTTGCCAACGAGCTGCATGGCAGGTCAACATATGTCTGGTCAAGCATGTGGTGCCCAAGCGGGTGATGTTTTGGCCACGCGATATACGCTTGAGACATATGTTGCAAACAGCAGCTGTGCGATCTGATGCACTCGACTCAAAAAAGGCCCACACCAAAGAACTTTTTGAATAACGGGCAGAGGCAGCGGAGCTCTGCGGTGTGATTCCGTCGGTGTGCTGCCCTTACGCTGGCCCCCCGAGGGCATCCTGCCTCGTTGGAGATGTGCCTCCTCCTCATCCTCCTCCTCCTCCTCCTCCTCCTCCTCTCTCCTATTAGGCACCCACGTGGAGTCAGTGACCTCATCATCCCCTCCCTCCTCATCACTGGAGCCAATCTGGCAGTATGCTGCAGCTGCTGGAACATGACTGCCAGATTGGTGTCCTTCTTGAGCATCCCCTCTCTCTGCTCTCACGCTACTGCCTTCCTCTAGCTGGGTATCATCATCAGACCCTTCGAAACGCTGGGCATCCTCCTGGAGCATGTACCCAACACTGTGCTCAAACAGTTCGGGGGACTCCTCAGGAGGACATGGTTGGTCTAGGGAAGGAGTGACTGATGATGACATTGATACCAGGGAAGAGGACGCTTTGGCAGCTGCTTTGCCAGTACCCTGAGCCTGGGTGAGAGAGGATGAGGAGGATGAGGAGGGCTTCGTCATCCACTCTACCAAGTCTTCGGCATGATGCGGCTCAACACGTCCAGCTGCCGAAAAGAAGGACAAGCGTGTCCCATGGCAATCGTGCTGATGGCGATGCACCGCGTCCATGACCAGCACTGTTGTCTCTAGACACAGAGCCTGCTTGCCCTCTTTTTTTGGCTCCTGACTGTCTGCCTCTCCTTGTTTGCCTTCCAGACATTCTAATGGCCTGCAGGGAAATGGGAAAAGCAGCAATACAGGCTAAGTTAAGGTGTAATATGGTCAGGAGGCACACTCCGCCCGCTGTAAGTGCCGCAAAATCCTGTTTGTGTAACACACCAGGAAAAAGCAGCAATACAGGCTAAGTTAAGGTGTAATATGGTCAGGAGGCACACTCCGCCCGCTGTAAGTGCCGCAAAATCCTGTTTGTGTAACACACCAGGAAAAAGCAGCAATACAGGCTAAGTTAAGGTGTAATATGGTCAGGAGGCACACTCCGCCCGCTGTAAGTGCCGCAAAATCCTGTTTGTGTAACACACCAGGAAAAAGCAGCAATACAGGCTAAGTTAAGGTGTAATATGGTCAGGAGGCACACTCCGCCCGCTGTAAGTGCCGCAAAATCCTGTTTGTGTAACACACCAGGAAAAAGCAGCAATACAGTCTAAGTTAAGGTGTAATATGGTCAGGAGGCACACTCCGCCCGCTGCAAGTGCCGCAAAATCCTGTTTGTGTAACACACCAGGAAAAAGCAGCAATACAGGCTAAGTTAAGGTGTAATATGGTCAGGAGGTACACTCCGCCCGCTGTAAGTGCCGCAAAATCCTGTTGGTGTAACACACCAGGAAAAAGCAGCAATACGGGCTAAGTTAAGGTGTAATATGGTCAGGAGGCACACTCCGCCCGCTGTAAGTGCCGCAAAATCCTGTTTGTGTAACACACCAGGAAAAAGCAGCAATACAGGCTAACTTCAGGTGTATAATGTGCAGGAGGCTTAGCAACAATGACACTGTCCCCTGCCTATCCTTCTCTCTCCCTGCACACAAGGTTTAGCAAAGAATATGACACTGACACTGTCCCCTGCCTATCCTTCTCTGTCCCTACACACAAGGTTTAGCAAAGAATAGATTTGACAAGATTTGACACTGTCCCTGCCTATCCTTCACTTTCCCTGCTCCGGAACACACTACACAAGGCCGCCGTGCTGGCGGCCTTTTATAGTGTGGGGCGTGTACTAAACCCCCTCAGCTATAATTGGCCACAGGCATCCTGCCTGTGGCCAATCATTGCTCTCCTCGTTGCCGGCGCTGTGATTGGCCAAGCATGCAGGGTCACAGTGCATGCTTGGCCAATCACAGCGCCGGGATTACACTGCGATGGCGCAGTGTATTGTGGGCCGTTCGCGTCACTCGAATTTGGCGCGAACGGCCCAAATCGTTCGTTGTTCGCCGAACGCGCGAACAGCCGATGTTCGAGTCGAACCTCTGTTCGACTCGAACACCGAGCTCATCCCTAGTGAAGACCAAAGAGCTGTCGATGGACACCAGAAACAAAATTGTAGACCTGCACCAGACTGGGAAGACTGAATCTGCAATAGGCAAGCAGCTTGGTGTGAAGAAATCAACTGTGGGAGCAATAATTAGAAAATGGAAGACATCCAAGACCACTGATAATCTCCCTCGATCTGGGGCTCCACGCAAGATCTCACCCAGTGGGGTCAAAATGATCACAAGAACGGTGAGCAAAAATCCCAGAACCACCGGGGGGGGGGGGGGGGGTGGTTGGTGGTGGAGGCAACAGGGCAATTGCAGGCCTCTCATTTTTTGATGACAATTACAGGCCTCTCATTTTTTTAAGTGGGAGAACTTGCACAATTGGTGGCTGACTGAATACTTTTTTGTGTGTGTGTGTGTGTGTGTGTGTGTGTGTGTGTGTGTGTGTGTGTGTGTGTGTGTTCACACTCACACTCTTATATTTATTTATTTATATATATATATTTATCTATATTTAAATATAAATTATTTATATAGTTAGTCACACTCGCTTGCTCTGTTTTTTTTTTGCGCCTGATCTCCCGGATTTTGGGGACCCAGTACTGGCCGGCCGTAGGTCCCCCTGGACCCCAAACGTGGCACACATGTAGCCCCATGTCTCCTCTACAAGTGTGCAAAGTTTGGTGTCTGGGGGACCTACGGCCGGGGAGCACTGATTTTTTTTTTAAAGCCGGGCACCCCTTCCATAGACTCCAATGTTAAACGGTAATTTCTCCAGTGATTTTGCGGACCCGGTACCGGCCGGTCGTAGGTCCCCTGGACCCCAAACATGCCACACATGTAGCCTCATGTCTCCTCTACAAGTGTGCAAAGTTTGGTGTCTAAGAGACCTACGTGAAGCATGGGCACAGTGAGGCAAAGTGAGGCATGCAATTGGACACCCTAGGCTTATACTCGAGTCGATACGTTTTCCCAGTTTTTGGGGTAAAATTAGGTGCCTCGGCTTATACTCGAGTACATACGGTACTTGTTCTGCGGCTGCCTCTCTGAGTCTCTCTCTCAGTTTCTCACATCAGCGGCGCCAAGAGAGAGACTCGTCTAATGTAGTTACGCGGCGCACTGACACGATACCAGGAGAGGAGGAGGAGGTGGGTGGAGCCTCTTCCCTGCACTCATTGCCGACGCCTGGGCCGCTTGGCGTCTAGCAACGAGTGACGTCAGTGAGTCACGCCGGGCCGCTCTGCGGGCAGGTGCGATAGCGTGCGGCTCCACAGACGGGTAAGAAAGCAGGCGGCTCCGCTTGCGGCATGGTTTGTGGGCGGGCGGTGCGGTTCGTGGGCAGACGGTGCTGCTCAGTGCTTTGGCAGCGCAGGTGAGAGTGAGAGAGCAGGCTCAGTGTGGCAGCTGGCCAATCAGCTAGCCGGGAGCGGGGGAGCAGAGAGATGAGATCATCTCTCACCGCCCGTGCCTGCCCTGCATTCCTGCAGTGACTTCCGCCCTCACTGTGCAGGCAGCAGAGAGATTACATTATTTCTCTGCTGCCTGACTCTGGGAGTCTGGGACACAGCAAGAGACAACCAAAACTACACCTTAGCAGGCAAGTTAGTGACAATCCGCAAATTGTGTCAGGTGACGTGGCAAATGACAATCTGCATCTGGTGGCAGGCAAGTGACAATCCGCAAGGTGTGGCAGGTGATGTGGCAAGTGACAATCCACAAGGTGTGGCAAGTGACAATCCACAAGATGTGGCAGGTGACGTGGCAAGTGACAATCCGCAACGTGTGGCAAGTGACACGCTCAGGGCTCCCACTAATTGCAGGCGACGGTGGCAAGTGACACACTCGGGGCTCCCACTGATTCTGCATTGAACTATTTAATTTTATATTACAATGTAATAATAGAAATAATGCGCTTCAATCATCCTGACACCATAACAACCATGGTGCCGGGATGATTGAAGCGCCGACACCAGCCATTTCCCCGATAAATTTCCCACAAAAAAAAAATAGAATTTTTTACTCACCGTAAAATCCTTTTCTCTGAGTCCATGGACCGACACAGCCTCTCTATTGACAAAGTGGGTATTATCCGTTAATTAGGAGTGACTAGGCAGAAAACTTGTAAAAAGTGTTGCATCACACCCTCTACAGTACCGCCCAGGGGGCGGACCCTCTGGGTATATCACCTCAGTCTGCATCTCGCAGATCAGTTCGTCAAAAAGCAGTACAAACTTAAAAGGAGGGGTGGGTGCGGTGTCAGTCCATGGACTCGGAGAAAAGGATTTTACGGTGAGTAAAAAATCCTATTTACTCTTTCGTCCATGGACCGACACAGCCGCTCTATTGACAAAGTGGGACGTCCCAAAGCAGTGTCAGAGAAAAAACGAGGGGTGGTAACAGCATAAAAATAAACTTCACCCCAAACACAAAACAGCAGTTGCAACTCTAAACAGCCGCTTGCAAAACCTTGCGGCCGAAAGAGGCATCCGAAGATGCACCTACATCAACCTTGTAGAATTTTGTGAAAGTGTGAGCGGACGACCAAGTCGCCGCTTTACATAGTTGGGAAACAGACGCTTGATGTCGGAAAGCCCAAGAGGCACCTATTGCCCTGGTTGAATGCGCCGTGACCGGAAAGGGGGGCGCTTGACCCTTTAAGGCGTAAGCCTGGATTACTATCTGTCGGATCCACCTAGAGATGGTGGCCGACGAGACTGCTTGGCCCTTCTTGGGACCAGCCACCGAAACAAACAGTGAGTCTGACTTCCGGAACAGGGAAGTAGCAGATAGGTATACTCTCAAAGCTCAGACAACGTCCAAGGAATGCAAAGCCGACTCCTTAGGATTTGACAGGTGAGAACAAGGATGGAAGTACAATGTCTTCGTTGAGATAAAAAAAAAGACGGAACGACCTTCGGAAGAAAGGAAGGCTGCGGCCGCAGCACCACCTTATCCTTGTGGAAAATCAAATAGGGAGCCTTGCAGGACAAGGCTGCCAGCTCAGAGACTCGTCTAACTGACGTAACAGCCAGCAGAAAGACCACTTTCTGAGAAAGTGTCAACAGGGGAATATCTCTAATATTCTCAAACGGTGCCTTCTGAAGCACCGAGAGGACCAGGTTCAAGTCCCACGGAGGTAGTGGGGGACGGACCGGAGGGGCCACATGTCGAACCCCCTGAACAAATGTACTCACGAGAGAGTGAGTCGCCAGGGGTCGCTGAAAAAAGACAGCCAGGGCAGATATCTGTCCCTTAATCGTACTTAAGGCAAGCCTTTGGTCCACCCCATGCTGTAAAAACAGCAGGATTCTGGAAACCAAATAAGTACACGGATGCCATTTAATTTCCTCACACATGGAGATGTAGGCCTTCCAAGTGCGGTGATAAACCTTCCTAGAGGACGGTTTCCGAGCACTTCTCATAGTAGAGATTACTGAATCTGATAGGCCCCGGTCTTTCAGTACCTGGTTCTCAACAGCCATGCCGTTAAAGCCAGTGACTGTAAAGCAGGATGGAGTATGGGACCTTGCGATAGCAGGTCCTTCCGTAGTGGTAGGCGCCAGGGGACGTCTGCTACCAGACGTACTAGATCGGCGTACTAAGGACGCTGAGGCCAATCTAGAGCGATTAGGATCATTGGAATTCCCTCTGCCTCCACTCTGCGGAGCAGAAGAGGAAGAAGCCTTAAGGGAGGGAAGGCATAGATTAGCCGATACTGACCCCACGATGCCACCAACGCGTCCGTTGCGTCTGCCCATGGGTCTCTTGACCGGGCCACAAACCTGATGCTGACGTCACCTCAAACGCTCCAGAGAAGGACGGGTGTCTGATGTATGGGCAGCGGCCGGCACACCAGACTTTTAAGGCTTTACCAAACTGCAAATTTGTAAGTGCAATACTTTTTAATTAAATAAACATTTTAACGTTTAATGCACTATGTGGAGCGTGTGTTGTCTCTTCCACACTGCATGTACCCATTGATGACTGTCGGAAGCTGGTGTCTCAAGAATCCCTTGTGCTTATGCAAATCTGTGGGGAAAGCTGCCTGATTTATGCATTCATTGATCCTCTGTCATGAGGGATCATGTTTAGCTGGTAAGGAGGAAATCCTGCTGATTGGTGGTGGATTGTCACAAATTGCTTTTGGATGCAACAGTCATTTCAAGGAAATACTTTAGATTTACACAGAGCACTGGTGTTATGTATATGGACTTAATTTAGGGAATCTATATATGGACTATATTAATTTTGTTTTAATTTTGCAACAATTTATACACTTGCTGTGTTTGAGATTGATGTGTTTGAGGTTGATTTTCTTTATAATTAACAATTTTTACTTTATTAATTTTTGATTAATCTGTGTTTTAGGTGAATTCTTTTTGCAATCATCAAATTTTCACTTTAATAATTTTCACTGATTAATTTGTGTCACATTGGTTATCATTTATTTACACTGCCGCAGGATAGTGTATGGTTATGGGCTAGCGCGATTTCCCCCTTTTTTCAGAAGAGGAAGAAGCCTTAAGGGAGGGAAGGCATAGATTAGCCGATACTGACCCCACGATGCCACCAACGCGTCCGTTGCGTCTGCCCATGGGTCTCTTGACCGGGCCACAAACCTCAATACCTTCCGATTGAGTCGGGAAGCCAGAAGATCTATGTCTGGTGTGCCCCATCTGTGGCAGAGGAGTTGGAACACCTCCGGGTGTAAGGACCATTCTCCCTGGTCCAGCATCTGGCGGCTCAGGTAGTCCGCCTGCCAGTTTTCCACACCCGGAATGTACACGACCGACAGTGCCGGTACGCTCCTCTCTGCCCACTTCAGGATGCGAGCGACCTCCGATGCTGCAGCTGAGCTTCTTGTTCCTCCTTGATGATTGACATATGCCACTGCTGTGGCGTTGTCTGACTGGACGCCCTTGCAGCCTCTGAGACCATTTGAAGAGGCACAGCCTGATCGCCCGGATTTCCAGGACATTGATCGGCAGGAGGGCTTCCTCTGGGGGTCCAGCGACCTTGTGCCGACTGAACACCCCAGACTCCCCTCCAACCTGTAAGGCTGGCGTCCGTCGTGATCATTATCCAGTAAACCTGAAGAAATTAATTCCCGGCCATTAGAGCCGGTGCTGTCAGCCACCATACCAGGGATCTCCTGACTAGGTGGCTCACTCGGATCTGATAATCCAGAGATGAAGGGCATCTGTTCCATCTGGACAGAACTTCCTTCTGTAACACTCGAGTGTGGTATTGAGCATATGGGACCACCTCGAAGGAGGCTACCATGAGGCCCAACACTCGCATGCAAAAACGGAGTGACGACCAATTCCTGGAAGTCAGCTGCCGTACTGCAGCCCGGAGGGTCTGCAACTTCTCCACAGGGAGGAATACCTTTGCCTCTGAGGAATCCAGAATCAACCCCAGGTACACTAGGCGTTGAGTGGGCACCAATACTGACTTTTGCGTGTTTAGTATCCAACCACAGTCTCGAAGACACGCTTACCTCTAATTCTGAGCTTGAAGGGGCCTTCAGTAGAAGGTCGTCCAAGTAGCCCATGATAGCGATACCCCGCTGTCTTAGAAGTGCCAGAATCGGAGCGAGCACCTTGGTGAACGTCCTGGGTGCTGCGGCAAGGCCAAACGGGAGGGCCACAAACTGGTAGTGGTTCTTCCCGATAGCAAATTGCAGAAACCTCTGGTGTCTGGAGTATATGGGGACAAGCAGGTATGCGTCCTTGATGTCCAAGGAGGCCAGAAAGTCCCCCGGATGGAGAGCCGTGACTACAGATCGAGCCGCCTCCATCCGAAATCATTGTACTTTCACAAAGCAATTGAGGGCTCTGAGATCCAAGATTGGACGAACCCCCTCCTTCTTCGGCACAATGAACAGATTTGAGTAAAAACCCTGACCTCGTTCCTGTTCTGGAATAACTACCCCACGTTCCAGTAGACCCTGGACCGCCCCATACAGGGCCTCCCGACGGGTCAGTAGTAGCTGGAGATTGGAGGTGATGAACCTGTCCGGTGGACAAGAGAGAAATTCTATCTTGTAGCCTGAGGAGATTACTTCGTAAACCCACCTGTCGGAGACTAGAGCTGTCCACTGAGTTGCGAATTTGCGAAGACGTCCCCCCCACCCGAGAGCTGGGTGGGGGCGGACCTTCATGCGGACGCAGATTTGTCCTGTCACCCTAGGGGGACGAAAAAACCGCCTGCGTGCAGTAAAGGAGGGCCCTTGCCCTTGGCGTGGCCCCCCACCCTTGCTAGTTTGGGGAAGCAAAGTGCTTTTACCTCCCGTGGCATCCTTGATGATGTCATCCAGAGAAGCCCCAAAAAGTCTGTCGCCTTTAAAAGGCAGATCCAACAGGGCTTTCTTGGAAGTCTGGTCCGCGCAGACCAGCCCTTTAGCCAGATCAGGCGGCGTATTGCTACTGCATAAACCAAAGCTTTTGACAGCAGGGGAATAGTATCCATGTCTGACTCGCAGACAAACTTAAGGCCCTGGACCAACTGGTCGGCCAAAGTTATTTCATTAGGAGGAGCATCTCGCTCCTTTAACCCCTGGAGTAGCAATTTTGCCCATTCAGGAAGTGTCTGAGAAACTAGGGCCCCCGCCAATGCCGGGCGTACTGCCGAGCCTACCACTGAATATAGGTAGCGAGCGAGTGCTTCAGCCTTCTTATCCACAGGGTCCTTGAAAACAGGAGCCCCTTCTACTGGAATAGTGGTGGCTCTATTAAGTCTGGACACCGGAGGGTCCACTTTTGGGGGAGAGGTCCATTTCTTCAGAAAACTCTCCTCAAAGGGGTACTGTACCGCAAACCTCTTTGGGGCTGTAAAGACCCTCAGTGGGTTCTCCCATTTCTTGTATAAGAGTTTATCAAAATAAGACACACAAGGGAACACCTTAGCAGTGTGGGCAGGTTTACGAAACCCAAAGGGGACTGGAGTTTCTGCTGCTTCTGCAGTATTTTCCAACTTTAGCGTATCCCGCACTGCAGTAATAAGGTCAGATACCAAAGCCGTCTCGCGTACTGACCTGGACTTGGAGTCATCCTCACTGTCCGATCGGTCACGGTCTGCAGTCTCTGATGCGTCCGAATCTGGGCCATGAGCCGTAGCTGGACCTGGTTCTGCATCAGAATTATCCCCGGAAGATTGCAGGGGACAGGGGCGTTTACTACCCCCTGTATTCCCGTGTGCTGCTTCCACCCTGGCAGCAAACGCCTCTAGGATTGCCGACATAGTGTTCATAGACACCTCAGGGGCACCAGCTGCTAAATCTGGTGCTTCAGGGGAGAAGACATCTGGCTCAGATGCCATGCTGACCACACGCTGACACCCACAGGGCTCCAGGCAAGATATCAATAGGCCACCCTCCTGTGCTGCAGAGATGCTGGGTTACCCAGAGGACTCACCACCCTGGACCGGTACTGCTATGCTGCCGTGTGCTGCGCCTGTGATGCTGTCCCACTGCTGCTGTGTCAGTCTGCTTCTTTTATCAGCGCTTCCTGTGTGAATTTTTGCGCCAGTGTAATGCACTCTAGAGGCCGGAGACTCTCGCAAAATGGCCGCCAAAACCGTCTGTATGGAAGATAATGTGGGCTCTAAAAAAATGGCCGCCGAGCCGAAGATAGAGGCCAAGCAGCCGTAGCCCACAAAAAGATGGCCGCCGAACAGCAATATTTACATACAGGGTGGACAAACATGGCCGCCGATCAGTTGATAGAGGCCAGTGGGTGTGGACTACAAGAAAATGGTGCCGAATCCACAGGAAGATGGCCGCCGGGCAGTCACTAGAGGCCGAACCCGGCATGGACCACCACAAAATGGCCGCCGACAGCATGGAGGAGGAAGCACACACACACACACACGTAAGCAGAAATGACATTTCTTTTAAATGTTAGTTACAGCCAGCCCCGCTCCAGTGGAACCCCTTAGGTGACACCCAGCAACCTTTAGCTAGAAGCCCAGGGAGGAGGGAAAAGGCAGGGAGAGAGGGAAGAAAGGGGCCACAACCACTTACTTGGTCTCTCCAGGAATGTCCAGCCAAATCACCCAGCTGAGGCAGGGGAGTTTACATACCTATCATACCTATCCTGCATGTATTATGCTGGAAGACATTCCAAACAGATCATCGTCCGCGCACGGAAGGTGACTGTTGGCCAGGCATGCTGTGATTGGACCCAAAAGGGAAGATCATATGTATGCCCTGGAGCGTGACGCTCACCGGACAGGCTGCTGCGACTCAGCCGTAAGGTCAGCTGAAGCTGAGCGGTCCGATGCAAGCCTTGGAGCGTAAGATCATCGGCCAGGCTGCTGCGACACGGCCGTAAGGTCAGCTGAAGCTGAGTGGTCCGATGCAGGCCCTGGAGCGTAGGCTCACCGGCCACCCGTGGAGCAACGGGCATGTCGTGGAAAACCCAGCGCGTAGCTAGGGTCGGCACACGCTCGATGGCCGAACTGGGGAGACTACAAGGATCGAGGATCCAGCCTGTCACCCAGTCGGCAGTTGATCGAAGATCGCAGGAAACAAAAAATGTAGCAAAAAAAAAAACTGATCTGCGAGATGCAGACTGAGGTGATATACCCAGAGGGTCCGCCCCCTGGGCGGTACTGTAGAGGGTGTGATGCAACACTTTTTACAAGTTTTCTGCCTAGTCACTCCTAATTAACGGATAATACCCACTTTGTCAATAGAGAGGCTGTGTCGGTCCATGGACGAAAGAGTAACATATTTTTTGGCAGTGCCCCTCCCGAAAAAAGACTCTGGATCCGCCCCTGAGAACCACACGGGGGGACCTAGTGAATGACCTGCAGAGAGCTGGGACCAACGTAACAAAGGCTACCATCAGTAACACACTACGCCGCCAGGGACTCAGATCCTGCAGTGCCAGACATGTCCCCCTGCTTAAGCCAGTACATGTCCAGGCCCGTCTGAGGTTTGCTAGAGAGCATTTGGATGATCCAGAAGAGGATTGGGAGAATGTCATATGGTCAGATGAAACCAAAGTAAAACTGTTTGGTAGAAACACAACTCGTCGTGTTTGGAGGAGAGAGAAAGCTGAGTTGCAACCAAAGAACACCATACCTACTGTGAAGCATGGGGGTGGCAACATCATGCTTTGGGGCTGTTTCTCTGCAAAGGGAACAGGACGACTGATCTGTGTACATGAAAGAATGAATGGGGCCCATGTTTAATGAGATTTTGAGTGCATACCTCCTCCCATCAGCAAGGGCATTAAAGATGAAACGTGGCTGGGTCTTTCAGCATGACAATGATCTCAAACACACCACCCGGGCAATGAAGGAGTGGCTTCGTATTTAGCATTTCAAGGTCCTGGAGTGGCCAAGCCGGTCTCCAGATCTCAACCCCATAGAAAACCTTTGGAGGGAGTTGAAAATCTGTGTTGCCCAGCAACAGCCCCAAAACATCACTGCTCTAGAGGCGATCTGCATGGAAGAATGGGCCAACATACCAGCAACAGTGTGTGAAAACCTTGTGAAGACTTACAGAAAACGTTTGACCTCTGTCATTGCCAACAAAGGATATATAACAAAGTATTGAGATGAACTTTTGATATTGACCAAATACTTATTTTACACCATAATTTGCAAAAAAAATAAAAAATCTTTCCAAATCAGACAATGTGATTGTCTGGATTTGTTTCCACATTTTGTCTCTCATAGTTGAGGTATACCTATGATGACAATTACAGGCCTCGCTCATCTTTTTAAGTGGGAGAACTTGCACAATTGGTGGCTGACTAAATACTTTTTTGCCCCACTGTAATACACACACACACTTTTTTTTTTGGTCACTTAATAGAAGTTCTTTTTGCACAGATTATTTATGCTTTATCACCGACTCACTGTTCTTAGAAGTTATTTTTACATTAGATGATCCCCTTTAGGTACGGGTTTCACATATTACATCATTCTATAGAATATTTTATGCCACTGTAGTGGAATTCCCTGTCAGGTACCCCAGGTAGCGCCAATACCCCACCTGTCTTATATTATTATCAGACTCCCTTGTGGAGCTCTTTTAGGAGGGCAACAACCCTTCTTTTTATTCCTGTCTTAAGCGCAGTACTTTCCTGCTTGTTATTTCGACCCTTAATGGCTAGAAGTTGACGGACTTCTCTTGGAGCTAGACCACCTCCCCTAGGCAGAGGTCTCTTCCAGGACTGGTCTCCATCGCTAGAGGCCAGTCTTTGTAGTCACTACCTCTCAGGTAACCAGCCTGAGGGATCTTCCTTTCTGCCAAACTTTTGGTTTAGAACTACGAGACTTCAGCGTTTCCGTGGAACCATACCCCTTGGATAATGCCAGATTAGGATCAAGTCACCTAGAATGAAACTGAGCATAGGGAACTACTTGAATGAAGCCACCACCCCTAGCATCTTAAGCAAAGGTGAATATAAGGAACTCCTTGCCTTGACCACATAGACCAGTATTTCTCACAGAAAAGTATTGCAGTAACACGTTTTGAACAAAACAAAAAAAGGGAGGAAAAAAGCAAATTGGACACATAATGACACACAACTCCAAAAATGGGTTGGTCAAACTTCTTGGCACCCTTAACTTATTCTTTTCCACAGTGTGTGCAACCAAATATTAACTGAAATCAGTCGCTTCCTATAACCATCAATAAGCTTCTTACATCTCTCACCTGGAATTTTGGACCACTCTTCCTTTGCAAACTGCTCCAGGGTCTCTCTTATTGGAAGGGCGCCTTTTCCCAACAGCAATTTTAAGATCTCTCCACAGGTGTTCAATGGGATTTAGATCTGGACTCATTGCTGGCCACTTTAGAACTCTCCAGCGCTTTGTTGCCATCCATTTCTGGGTGCTTTTTGACGTATGTTTGGGGTCATTGTCCTGCTGGAAGACCCAAGATCTCGGACGCAAACCCAGTTTTCTGACACTGGGCTCTACAGTGCGACCCAAAATCCTCAGATTTCAGGATGCCTTGCACACATTCAAGGCACCCAGTGCCAGAGGCAGCAAAACAACCCCAAAACATTATTGAACCTCAACCATATTTCACTGTAGGTACTGTGTTCTTTTCTTTGTAGGCCTCATTCCATTTTCGGTAAACAGTAGAATGACGTGCCTTACCAAAAAGCTCTATCTTGGTCTAATCTGTCCACAAGACGTTTTCCCAGAAGGATTTTGGCTTACTCAAGTACATTTTGGCAAACTGTAGTCTTGCTTTTTTTTATGTCTCTGTGTCAGCAGTGGGGTCCTCCTGGGTCTCCTGCCATAGCGTTTCATTTCATTTAAATGTCGACGGATAGTTCCCGCTGACACTGATGCTCCCTGAGCCTGCAGGACAGCTTGAATTTCTTTGGAACTCGTTTGGGGCTGCTTATCCACCATCCGGACTATCCTGCGTTGCAACCTTTCATCAATTTTTCTCTTATGTCCACGCCCAGAGAGATTAGCTACAGTGCTATGGGTTGCAAACTTCTTGATAATGTTGCGCACTGTGGACAAAAGGCAAATCTAGATCTCTGGAGATGGACTTGTAACCTTGAGATTGTTGATATTTTCCACAATTTTGGTTCTCAAGTCCTCAGACAGTTCTCTTCTCCTCTTTCGGGTTTCCATGCTTAGTGTGGCACACAATGCAAAGACTTAGACCACTTTCACACTGCGGCACTTTTCAGGCGATTTCACGCTAAAAAAAAAGCACCTGAAAAGCTTACGAAAACGTATTTCCATTAAAATCAATGAATGCTTTCACACTGGGGCAGTGCACTGAAAAAACACCCCTCTCCCTTCAAATGAATTGAAAGCGCTTCAAAAGCCCCTGAAAAGCGCTTCAAAAGCACTGTGTTTTACTGGCAGTTTTTCAAGCGCCTCAGTGTGAAAGAGGCCTAAGTTAACTTCTCTCCTTTTTATCTGCTTTCAGGTGTGATTTTTAAATTGCCCACACCTGTTACTTGCCCCAGGTGAGTTTAAGGCCCCATGCACACGAGACGCTGTTATTTGCTGTTAAACGCGCGTTCAGAGGCAGTTGGACGCTTTTTTCAACTGCCCCTGAACCCATTCAATGTTATCCTATGTGTCCATGCACACACTCGTTTTTTGGCGTTTACAAGCAGTTGCGTTCAACCTCGTTTTTCCAGAAGCAAAAAAATGGGTTCAGACGCAAAAGTTTTCCGCGTTTCAGACGCTAAACGCGGCACCGGCGTTTTGCGTTTATAAGCGTTTTTAAAGGTGACCTATTTTTTTACATTGGAAATCTCAAAAATTATGGCAAATGATGAAAAACCATAAAAAAAAAAAAAAAAAAAAAATTTAATTGCTTGCATTGCACTGTGGACAATCCACAACTTGTGGCAGGTGACGTGGCAAGTGGACAATCCATAACTTGTGACAGGTAACGTGGCAAGTGGACAATCCACAACTTGTGACAGGTGATGTTGCCAGGTGACGTGGCAGGTGGAAATCCACAAATTGTGGCAGGTGACGTGGCAAGTGGACAATCCACAACTTGTGGCAGGTGGACAATCCACAAATTGTGGCAGGTGACGTGGCCAGGTGATGTGGCAAGTGGACAATCCACAACTTGTGGCAGGTGGACAATCCACAACTTGTGGCAGGTGGACAATCCACAACTTGTGGCAGGTGGACAATCCACAACTTGTGGCAGGTGACGTGGCAGGTGGACAATCCACAAATTGTGGCAGGTGACGTGGCAAGTGGACAATGCACAACTTGTGGCCAGGTGACGTGGCAAGTGGACAATCCACAACTTGTGGCAGATGATGTGGCAAGTGATACGCTAAATACAAGTACACTGCTGCGCTCTCAGCTGCTGGTCTCCCAAAATGGCTGAAATGGTTAAATAGCTGTCTTATGATGTTTAAACGCCTATAGACGCAAACGCGGTAAAACGCTGCAAAACGGGCGTTTTTAAACGCCAGTTTTAGCCTTTAAAAACGTGTGTTCAGCAGAGTTTGCACCGGCGTCTCGTGTGCATGGGGCCTAAAGGAGCATCACATGCTTGTAACAATCTTATTTATCCACAATTTTGAAAGGGTGCCAAGAATTTTGACCAGGCAATTTTTGGAGTTGTGTGACATTATGTCCAATTTGCTCTTTTCCTCCTTTTTTTGTTTTGTGCCAATACACACAAAGGAAATAAACATGTGCATAGCAAAACATGCGTTACTGCAATACTTTTCTGTGAGAAATACTTGATTTTCTGGGGTGCCAACAATTTTGGCTATGACTGTATATAGCACACATGCTATGGAACGGGTATCTCTTTACCAAGCATGCGTTTATGAACGTGTTTATGCAACATCACACATCATGTATCCATGCAGACACGTAATCTTATGCGAACATAAGGAATCCTGTATAAAATTAAAGAGTACTTAAATTATCATGCCTTATTATGCAACCATGCAAAATCAAGGCGACCGTGCAACTTATATGCGATCAAACATTTAATGCATCTTAAGCACTACCATTTGGACAGAATTTCCTTCTCCAACACTCGAGTGTGATATTGAGCATACGGAACCACCTCGAAGGAGGCTACCATGACCCAAGACTCGCATGCAAAAACGGAGTGCCGACCATCTTTCGGATGTCAACTGCCGCACCACAGCCCGAAGGGTCTGCAACTTTTCCACAGGAAGGAACACCTTTGCCTCTGAGGAATCCAGAATCAACCCCAGATACACTAGGCGTTAAGTCGGCACCAATACTGACTTTTGCGTGTTTAGCACCCAACCACAGTCTGAGAGTCTGACAGGTTATAGACACGCTCACCTCCAATTCTGAGCTTGAAGCGGCCCTCAGAAGGTCGTCCAAGTAGCCCACGATAGCAATGCCCTGCTGTCTTAGAAGGGCCAGAATCGGGGCGAGCACCTTGGTGAACACCCTGGGTGCCGATGCCAGGCCAAAGGGGAGGGCCACAAACTGATAGTGGTCCTCCCCGACTGCAAAGCGCAGAAACCTCTGATGCCTGGAGCATATGGGAACATGCAGGTATGCGTCCTTGATATCCAAGGACGTCAGAAAGTCCCCTGGATGGAGAGCAGTGACTACAGAGCGGACCAACTCCATCCGGAATCTTTGTATCTTCACAAAGCAATTGAGGGCCCTGAGATCCAGGATTGGACAAACCCCAGCCTTCTTTGGCACTACGAACAGATTCAAGTAAAACCCCTGAAACCGTTCCTGCCCTGGGACAGGAATGATCACCCCACGTTCCAGCAGATCCTGGACCGCACCATACAGGGCCTCCCGACGGGTCGCCTGAAGCTGGAGAAAGAATCTGTTCGGCAGACAAGAGAGAAACTATCTTGTAGCCTTAGATCACTTCGCAAACCCACCGGTCGGAGATCAGAGATGTCCAAGTCGCAAAGATGCCCCACCCGAGAGATGGGTGGGGGCAGACCTTCACGCGGACACAGATTTGTCCGCAGGCTTGTTGGGCTTGCAAAACCAAAATAAAATAAAAATAAAACGAAGGATTCGCCCTGGGACTTTAAATGAAGTGGGTAACGTTTCCGCCAGTAAACAAACAGTAGTAAATACAGTATATGGTTTATTCAAGTAAAATTGTTTACATGCATAGATAACACCAACAGTTGCCAATTAAAAAAAAAGATACATAAACAAAGGAATATTGGTACATAAATGTAGTAACAGTCAGAGTACACGGGCATCATACTACCAGATTAGTTTCGAGAGATCCAGTTCGCTCTTCAACGGTGAATGTGTGCAACAATGTACCTAAGATGAAAAAATATGTTTGACAATATGGCACAGTATTGGTTATAAAGGCACAGGGTGAGAGGGGGTGTGTAGATCCCCATACTCACCACTGAGCTTGACCATGGCTACAGATGTGCGCCCCAAGACCGCAGCAGCAGGTGCCTCACCAGGGAGCTGAGGGGGCGGAGTCAGATGGGACCCCACCAGGAGCCAAACGGAGAGCAGGCATGGCATAGGTGTAGTGATGTATCCATAAAGACCTCGTTAGTCCATAAAAAGTATAGGCTGTGAACATAAGTATGTTTGTCAGGCATCTAAAAGTAGTCAAGTAGAGTCAATAAGTATTGGCATAAGAATATGTATGCATGAATGAATGAAAGGCCTGAACATCATTAGTCCATAAAGAGTATAAACATGAATATGTTTATCAGGCATCTGAAGTAGTAAAGTAAAATCAAAGAGTATTGACATATGGGTGTATATGTCTCAATAAAAGGCCTGGGTCAAGGATGGTAGACCTGAAGATGATGGAAAAACATGGGGGGAGAGGGAGAAGGACTTTGGTTGTGTGGAGGAATCTGTGATAGCAAAAAACAGACACAAAAATAATAAAAAAAAAAAAAAGGAGTTCTCAAGAAATGAAATGTGTGTAAAAAATGCAAGTGTGCCTAAATATAGTGAGTATCAAGGTGGATATAGTAAGTACCTGAGTATGGTGAATATCCCAAGTATAAAAAGGTAATGAGACACAGCAAGCAATCTCCACAGCTGTGTGTGTGTCTTCAGTGAAAAGTGAAATGAAATCCAAGCCATGCCTGACCTCCAATTTAACCCCGGAAGAGCCCAGGAGGCTCCGCCCCCAACACCATGTGTATATGGCCGACATGTGAGCGCAGGAGGCGCCCACTGTCATAGGGAGGCACGCAATTGCGGACGCACCCCCATGCCATCAGATGGTATAATGCGTCCAGCTGCTCCAACATCTGCGGGAACGCAGACGCCACGCCTCTGGCGCCTAAACATGGCGCCGATGTGTAGGTGTCCCCATCCGCCCAAAAGCAGATGGGGACAGCAGGAGACACAGAAAGGCCTCCCTTTATACACATCGCAGCTCCCAATGCGAGACAGAGACGCTAACGCCAACCAAGCAATACTGGGATAAAAAAATTGTGTTGGAGGATAAGTAGCTAGTATAATATCAAAATATGATTGTTTATACATGCAATACTGTTACTACATTTATGTACCAATATTCCTTGTTTATGTATCTTTTTTAACCACCTCGAGCCCGCCGTACGAGTATATACGGCCGCAAGGTGGTTGTCAATTATTATACGGCCTCCTCTAATTTGTCCACTGGGGGGCGCGCGCACGTGCCCGGCGCGTCACTGCAATGCCAATGCGCGTGCCTGGCGGCCGCGATGTCCGCCATGCACCCGCGATCGGCTGTTACAGAGGCAGGACGTGGATCTCTGTGTGTAAACACAGAGATCCATGTCCTGTCAGGGAGAGGGGACCGATGCTGTGTCCCTTGTACATAGGGACACAGATCGGTCACCTCCCCCAGTCACTCCCCTCTCCCACACAGTAGTAATCACTCCCAGGGCATACATTTAACCCCTTCTTCGCCCCCTAGTGTTAACCCCTTCCCTGCCAGTCACATTTATACAGTAATCAGTGCATATTCATAGCACTGTTCGCTGTATAATTGTGAATGGTCCCAAAATAGTGTCAAAAGTGTCCGATGTGTCCGCCATAATGTCGCAGTCACGAAAAAAATCACTGATCGCCGCCATTACTAATAAAAAAAAAAATTATAAAAAAATGCTATAAATCTATCCCCTATTTTGTAAACGCTATAACTTTTGCGCAAACCAATCAATAAACGCCGATTGCGATTTTTTTTTACCAAAAATATGTAGAAGAATACGTATCGGCCTAAACCGAGGAAATTTTTTTTCTTTTTTTTAAAAAATTGGGATATTTTTTATAGCAAAAATAAAAAAATATTGCTTTTCAAAATTGTCGCTCTATTTTTGTTTATAGCGCAAAAAATAAAAACCGCCGAGGTGATCAAATACCACCAAAAGAAAGCTCTATTTGTGCGAAAAAAAGGACGTCAATTTTGTTTGGAAGCCACGTCGCACGATCGCGCAATTGTCATTCAAAGCGTGACAGTGCTGAAAGCTGAAATTTCGCCTGGGCAGGAAGGGGGTATATGTGCCCAGTAAGGAAGGGGTTAATTGGCAACTGTTGGTGTCATCTATGCATGTAAACAATTTTACTTGAATAAACTATATACTGTATTTACTACGGTTTATGTTTACTGGCGGAAACGTTACCCACTTCATTTAAAGTCCCAGGGCGAAGCCTTAGTTTTATTTTATTATATGTTACAGGGATGGAAGTGTGTCACTGGGGAAACCAGACCTTTCCCTTTTTCTTTATATTGAACCCGGGTGGAAGACACCCATTAGCCCAAACCTGGTCTGTTGTCACCCCCGCCAGTATTTACATGTATAAACAATCATATTTTGATATTATACTAGCTATTTATCCTCCAACACAATTTTTATCCCAGTATTGCTGTATACCCTGGCTACTTGTGCGATTTCCTTGGTTGGTGTTAGCGTCTCTGTCTCGCATTGGGAGCTGCGATGTGTATAAAGGGAGGCCTGTGTCTCCTGCTGTCCATCTGCTTTTGGGCAGATGGGGACACCTACACATCGGCGCCATGTTTAGGCGCCAGAGGCGTGGCGTCTGCGTTTCCGCAGATGTTGGCGCAGCTGGACGCATTATACCATCTGATGGCATGGGGGTGCGTCCCTCCCTATGACAGTGGGCGCCTCCTGCGCTCACATGTCAGCCATCCACACATGGTGTTGGGGGCGGAGCCTCCTGGGCTCTTCCGGGGTTAAATTGGAGGTCAGGCATGGCTTGGATTTCATTTCACTTTTCACTGAAGACACACACAGCTGTGGAGATTGCTTGCTGTGTCTCATTACCTTTTATACTTGGGATATTCACCATACTCAGGTACTTACTATATCCACCTTGATACTTACTATATTTAGGCACACTTGCATTTTTTTACACACATTTCTTGAGAACTCCTTTTTTTATTATTTTTGTGTCTGTTTTTTGCTATCAGATTCCTCCACACAACCAAAGTTCACCTCTTTCTCCTCTCTCGCTTTCTCATCTTGTCACTTGCTATTATCCCTTTGCTATCCTATGTTTTTCCATCATCTTCAGGTCTCTACCATCCTTGACCCAGGCCTTTTATTGAGATATATACACCCATATGTCAATACTCATTGATTTTACTTTACTACTTCAGATGCCTGATAAACATATTCATGTTTATACTCTTTATGGACTAACAATGTTTCTAGGGATACATCACCACACACACACACAGAATTGCAGTTCACCTCTCTTTCCTCTCTCGTCATTAGTATCCCTCTGCCATACTATGTTTCTAATTATCTCCATGTCCCTACCATCTTTAGCCCAGGCCTTTCATTCATGCATATTCTTATGCCAATACTTATTGACTCTACTTGACTACTTTAGATGCCTGACAAACATACTTATGTTCACAGCCTATACTTTTTATGGACTAACGAGGTCTTTATGGATACATCACTACACCATGCCTGCTCTCAGTTTGGCTCCTGGTGGGGTCCCAGCTGACTCCGCCCCCTCAGCTCCCTGGTGAGGCACCTGCTGCCGCGGTCTTGGGGCCGCACATCTGTAGCCATGGTCAAGCTCAGTGGTGAGTATGGGGATCCACACACCCCCTCCCACCCTGTGCCTTTATAACCAATACTGTGCCATATTGTCAAACATATATATTTTTTTTCATCTTAGGTACATTGTTACACACATCCACCCCTGAAGAGCAAGCTGGATCTCACGAAACTAGTTGGGTAGTATGATGCCCGTGTACTCTGACTGTTACTACATTTATGTACCAATATTCCTTGTTTATGTATCTTTTTTAATTGGCAACTGTTGGTGTTATCTATGCATGTAAACAATTTTACTTGAATAAACCATATACTGCATTTACTACTGTTTGTTTACTGGCGGAAACGTTACCCACTTCATTTAAAGTCCCAGGGTGAAGCCTTCGTTTTATTTTATTATATGTTACAGGGATGGAAGTGTGTCACTGGGGACACCAGACCTTTCCCTTTTTCTTTGGCTTGCAAAACCCAGGACGCTTTTGTCCCTGAGCAGGTGCTTTATCGGCCTGGGATCTCTTACCTGCTGCCCTGGGCGGACGAAAAACTATTGTGTGTAGTAAAGGAGGGCCCTTGCCTATGGCGTGGCTCCTTATCTTTTTGGATTGCGGAAGCAACGTGCCCTTACCTCCTGTGGCATCTTTAATGATGTCATCCAGAGAGGCCCCAAAAAGTCTGTCGCCCTTAAAGGACAGATCCAAGAGGGCCTTCTTGGAAGATTGGTCCACAGACTAGCACTTTAGCCAGACCACCGCATAAACCGAGGCTCTAGACAGCAAGGGGATAGTATCCATGTCTGACTCAAACTTAAGGCCCTGTACCAACTGGTCAGCCAAAGCTACCTCATACGGAGGAGCCTCCCGCGCCTTTAACCCTTGGAGTAGCATCTTTGCCCACTCAGTAAGTGTCTGAGACACCAAAGCCCCAGCCAACGCTGGACACACCGATGAGCCAACAACTATGTATAGGGAGCGAGTGCCTCAGACTTCTTGTCCACAGGGTCCTTGAAGACAGGAGCCCCTTCCACTGGAATCGTGGTAACTTTAAGTCTGGACACAGGGGGTCCACTATCGGGAGAGAGGACCATTTTGTCAGGAAACTGTCCTCAAAGGGGTACCAGACCACAAAAACCTTCAGTGGATTTTCCCACTCCTTGTATAAAAGCTTATCGAGATAAGACACACAAGGAAACACCTTAGCGGGGCGGCTTACGGAACACAAAGGGGACCACCGTCTCTGCCGCTTCTGCAGCATTTTCCAATTTCAGTGTATCCCTCACTGCAGTGATAAGGTCAGATACCAAAGCCTTTTCGCGTGCTGACCTGGAGTCATCCTCACTGTCCGACCGGTCACAGTCCGTAGTCTCTGATGCATCAGAATCAGGGCCATGAGCCACAGCCGGGCCTGGTTCTGCATCAGAATTATCCCCAGAAGATGGCGGGGTAAGGGGTGTTTCCTACCCCCCCCCCCGTGTTCCCACACACCGCTTCTACCTTGGAAACAAAAGCCTACAGGATTGCCGACATAGCGTCCAGATACATCAGGGGCACCAGCTGCCAACTCAGGTGTTTCAGGGGAAAAAACGTCTGCTTCTGACATCATGCTGACCCACGCGCCTGACACCCACAGGGACTCCAGGCAAGGTATCACAGCCCACCCTCCTAGTTGCTACAGAGATGCAGGGTCTCCCAGAGGACTCACCACCCTTAGAACGGTACTGTTACTGCTGCCGTCTGCTCCCGCCTGAGATGCTCTCCCACAGCTGCCTGTGTCAGTTTGAGCCTGTCAGCGTGTCTGTATAAAACTTTCACGCCTGTAGAATGTACCCTAGAGGCCGAAGACTTCCACAAAATGGCTGCCGAGCGGCCATGCTTAAGAACAGTGTTGACCATAAGAAAATGGCCGCCGAGCAGCCAACAGAGGACAAAGCAGGCGCAGACCACAAGAAAATGGCCGCCAAGCGATGGTAGATCCATACAGGCGTGGACCACAAGAAAATGGCCACCAACAGCATGGAGGGAGAAAACACACAGGTAAGCAGCAAACATTGTCATTTTAATGATAGCCTACAGCGCAATTCCCATTCCAGGTGGAGGCCCGCCCCGCCGTCCTGGGGCCCGGTGTCACAGCCAGGCCCGAGTCAGAGCTTTCCCCCAGAAAATGGTGGGCGCTTTTTACCCCACTTTCGCTTGCACACTGCCTCCACCCTGGTAATAAATGACTCCAGGACCGCCGACAAAGCATCCATAGTTACTGCAGGGGCACCGGTTGCTACCACTGGAATGTCTGGGGAAGACGCGCCAGCTTCTGATGCCATGCTGACCCACTCACCTGACAGCCACTCAGGGACTAAGTCAATGTACAAAAAAGGCCCACCCTCCTAGCCGCTACAGACCGAGGGGGTATTCCCAGAAAACTCACCGCCCAGGCACTGCGGTCCACTCTAACTCCTGCACAGTGTGTGTCTGAGGTGATCTGTGCCGTTCAGAATGACTAAACCAGCACTAGAGGACAAAACCAATGTTAAAGCCACAAAAAGATGGCCACCGGCTGCCTCAGGGGGAAGCGTGCGCTACAAGAAAATGGCCGCCTGCTGTATGAGCAATAGACACAGCACGGCTACAAGAAAATGGGCGCCAGCTGCATTAGCAACAGCACGGCTAAAGGAAAATGGCACCAAGCTTTCCGAGGTAAAAATAAAAGGCTGGGAAACACCGGGCCTCCGTGCGGAGGCCCCACACAAGGCAGACCGCGCAGCCCCCAGCCAGGACCCGGAACCCCCCTTAGGGAGCCCCCGGTGAGGTACACAGCAGACCCAGCAATGCATGGGGAGGAGGGATTGACAGGGAGAGAGGAAAGTGAGGGCGAGAGACCCCCTAATCGACCACCCCAGGAAAGCCAAGCTGTTCCATCCTGCCAAGACAGAAGGACCCTTACTTGCCTGTCCCTGCGAGGACTGCTGGACGTGTTCCTGACAGACCCATCACCGAGCAGTACGGAGTAGCTGTCTGCCACAGCCCACTGCGACTCGGACAGCAGAAGCCCGGTCATATGCGAGCCCTGGAGCATATAGCTCACCAGCCACCCCTGGAGCAAACGGGGTATGTCGTGGCTGACCCAGCGCATAGCTAAAGGCCTGCTCACACTCGATGGCCAGACTGGGGAGACAAGGATCTATATTATCCAGCCTGTCACCCAGCTGGCAGTTGATGGTAGATCTCAGGATCAAAAAAAAAAAAAAGTTCTCCAGGACCAGTGGGGGCCCCTAGGGATCCAGGTCCTTCTACACTAGGCAGGAAAAAAAAAAACGGAGCTGCTGAGCGAGGGGTTATGACCAGAGGGACCACCCCCTGGGCAGGGCTGTTCAGCTTTGCTATAGTTACATGTTTTTAAATATCCAACATGTCTGCCTAGTCCTCTAATAGACGGGAACAAAACCCTAATGTCAGGAATATAAAAAAGCTGTGTCCATCCAGGGACGAAAGAAATTAGAATTTTTTAAAGTTTAAAAAAAATAAAATCATTCGGGTCAGGCAGACTGTACTGGGCCCCAGGTTTTTTTAACTGCAGCCCTGGCTCTATCCTCTGAAAAAAAGGCAGGAAAAAGAAGGTCCCTGTTCCATTTGTAGAAACTCTGCCTGGACGGAAACCACAAGTGCAGTGTGGAAGCGGTGCTGCAGTTTCTAGTTAATGGCGGTGACAAAATCACATTAATGGCACCCCCACACATCTCCAGAGCAGAAGAGTTTTTCTGTGCAGGTGGTTGCGGGAACAGGTGCAGCCCCATAGCGGCAATCGCCCACACAGGTGTAAATCTAGCCTGAAGAGGCATTCCACAATTCTAAAAACAAAAAAGGAGCTTTTAGAAAAGGTTTAGTAATGGCAATCTACAAGCAGATGGATATAGATAACCAAGACTCCCCCCGCCCATACTGTGCATTTCCCCTTTCCTACATTTCTTCTGACAGTGCCCATAAGGCGAGATGAATCAATCTCCCTTTACTTCCTGGAACTCTGCCTAGAACAAGAGTCTTCCTCCTGGAATATGACAGAAACTACCTAGGATGCCACAAATATATCACCAGGCCAGTGGTCGGCTACTGTATAATTACTATACTGGTTTACACAGTTTTGGTCATTCTTATTATGGATCACAACCAGTATTTTACTCTGAAAGTGATAAGCAATCTCATCTGCTGTCAACCAGCCACCACCACACAGCCAATGCATCATGTATAAAAGAATATATGGGAGACAAAACACACAGCACCGTCAGTCATTTGCAATGGAGAAAAATGTTAAAATTATGCAATTATATAAAAAGCACATGGTCGTGTAGCACACACCTGACAAACCAAGACCCCCTTGCACTAGGAGGGTGAAATACAGACCAGTTCAAGAAAACCTGCACAACACATTTAAGGTTTTCCCCTCTATCAGCCCAGTAAAACTTACTCGGTTATTGAGCCATTATTGCTCTGCCTTACTGATGGAATTTTCTGAACCAAAAATCGCACACAAATTTATTTATTGTATTCTTTATTAAAAAATACTGCTGTACACATGAAAACTGTAGGAGAAAAAAAACAGGTAACATCTGGGGGGGGACACTAGAAGTTAACATATAGGTGCATTATAAAGTCCTTGACAATACAGAATGCACTCCAGGGCATAAAGTTGTACCCTCATGTAGTATTTACAAGGCAAAAGAAAAAAATTACAAATATACAAAATGTAAAAACAAAACTCGCATGATTTGTTTTCTCTGTGCTTTATCTCTGAAATAGGATGTGGTCATCATCCCTTGCATGATAACATTTGTCTGGGTGTCTTTTTACATAATTTGCCTCCAGGTTTAGCACAATTTGGGAGGATACGTTATCTTGGAAAAATAGATTTCACCCATAAAAACCTGATACCCCTTCCCCTACAGAAAAAAAAAAAAAAAAACACACACTTGTGGGAAAAAGACATTTTGCTGTAAAGTCCTGAAAATTTGACTGCAACATAAAGGTGCAAGCATTGACAACCCAAATTTTTATTTTATTTTATTATTTTGTACTTTATACTAAATCCTGATATAAGTGTAATTGCCTAAAAAAAGTTAGAAGAAAAAAAAAACAAAAAAAAAAAAACAGAATGTAAAGGAGTTATTCTAAAACATAGTAAGCAAATGCTGGTTTATTACCATTAAAAAGCCCTGTTAACTAGTTTTGGTCCCACAAGTAAAAACACAAAAGCAACCAAATAGCTAAGAATTGTTGTATACCACGCCACTGGAGCTTGTAACGGTATATTATTTCCAATTATTCCAGTATCCACTTGTATTCAGGGGAAAAAAAAAAGCTGAAAAAGACCTGTGTGTACACTTTCCTTATCCCAGCTATTCCCAAAACAAAAATGCAGTCTGCTTATAAATTAAGCATATTTTTCTAGAATACAAGTATTTGTTTTGTACAAAAATTGCAATATGATTTGTCAAAAACATATAAAAAAGACAGCTGCTTTTGTTCTCATATACAGAAGCCAAGGATAAAAGACAGTTCTTTAACTCCCCAATGGTGATTTCAGTCCTTTCTAAAGAAAAGCATTGTGGTATTTTGTAACAATTTCTCACAATGGCAATTAAGGTTTTTTGAAAAAAAAAAAACACATGAATTTAGTTCAATGCTGAAAGACTGACAGCACCCAGATTATCTGTAATCTTATAGAATGAAGACCCTTCCACAATTGCCAGCGTTTGGTAGCCCAGTTCTAATACTCCTCTCCAACGCAGGTTCCTGATGTGTACACCTTAAAGCTTAAAACAAAGTACTGTGGAGAAGTTATGGACCTGTTAAAACTGTAGTCAGCTGTTAGGCTGTAACAGCCAAGTCTTTGAGATTGTTTGGGAGCATCAGTGTTGCATTCAGTCATCTTCTGGCATAGCACAAGATATTAAAATATATGTATTTATAGATTCAGTGCTAAGAGGTTACACAGTTATGCCTCTTCTACAAAGAAATAAATCCTATATATTTGGCAGTCTTAATTTTTTTTTTCTTTTTTTTTTACACTATAAATTCACTCTGTGCCACAGCTTTCAAGATGGAGGAAAAGGGAATCCTTTAGGACCGTTCATCTGGGGAATGCCAACAAAAATGTCTAAACCAGATACCAAGCTGTAATGCCCCCTTGTGTTCACAAAGAGGACCTGTCACCAGAAGAACATTGCATCACATTCATTAACAGTGTCTCTGCATCCAGTGTAACACTAGTAAAGCTGTGGTTCTGACAATAAAAACATTTATGGTGATGTATTCCTGAAACATTGTGGCTATCAGAGCAACAGAACATACAAAAACAATTGCATAAATGTGTAGGACAAGCAGGAGACATATGTACATTATCTTGCAAAAGGCGCTGGTTGTGTTTCTAGAGATAAGACAAAATGCAGCTCCTTGAAGGTGTTTTGATGGTGCTTGGTGTTAAATGCAGATTATGCTGCAATGATCGGAGAACATGGAGTTGATCCTATGCTATCCAGATCAGTCTTAAAGAATTAGGTCTGCACAGCATATTTCTACAAAAGGGTTGACACAAAAAGGGCTTATGGAATTGTTGCACCACCTGGTCCATTTATGATATGATGGACACAAACAAAGCATATTTTGCTATATGAGTGAAGATCACACGGTGCCCCTGAATTTAGGTTTGTAAGAATATGGAGGAAAAAATTATAAAAAAAATAAAATAAAAAAAAAAAAAAAAAACAGCTTTTCCCTTCAATGTCAGAGTCTTCAAATTAAAAGTAGTGCATACAAGTGGAAAACAAAAAAAATAGGAACGTCATGCACCCGATGCTGTTCCTGGGTTTAAAAAGAAACATCTTCACAGATAAAGCCTCCGTTGGCAGCCGTAGCGCATGGTTAACTCAAACAATCTTCTTTTCAAGTAACAGTGTACCTGGACTGAAGTGCAAGCAGCTTTTGCTCATCTCCTGTTTGATTCCAATAGTGAAATGAGATGACGAGGACAATTCAGCTGTAGTGCAATTTGCGATTGGTTTAGTTCCTCAATGTTCTGCATGCGTTAGGCGAGTACTACAACTGTCCATTTGCGGCTGCCACCAGTTCCTGAAACGTATTTTCAAAGCAGCGTTTTAGATCACTGTAAGTTACCACAAGTGCGCTCTTCTCATCCCTGGAAATTAGACTTATTTTTTCTGGCACGCCAGCGTCCAACTAAAAAAACAAAAAAAAAGGTGGTTGGGGGGTGCTATAATTTGCATTCCGACAGCAAAATAACCACAAGATTGTGTACCTCTAGCCACAGAAGCCAACATGCATGCTTTTACCTTATTAAGACAAGATACAATATGACTAAGGTCAATCCAGGGAGTCCCCGCTTCTGTCACCTGATGGAAAAGATGATCCCTAAAGAGTTTCAGCAAGTATCTGTCCCCAGTTTCCGACCATGCTGGATCCTTCTGATATCTGTAAAAACAATGATTGAGAAAAAAAAAAAAAACCCACACAAAGACACTAACAGGAAGTGCTGTGATTAAGGACATAAATATTTAACATGTTATCTATACATTTTGATTAAATAATTTAAAAGAGCTGTGGGCCAGCTATAGACATTTAAAGCTTATTTACAGCTGTTTAAAAGTCTGTAAATATTTTAAACAATCCCTTGCTGACCTTCAGAGCTGTGGAGCAATTCATCCTTAAGGCTGGGTTCACACTTGTCCGACAAACGCTCCGACATAGGGAGCTCATGACGCATGAAAATCAATGTTTCCCTATGGGAGCCGTCTTAACTGGTCCGACACATGTCAGTCCGACTTTGAAGATGCTCCCTGTACTACTTTGGTCCTACTTCAGCCCATTGACCATCATTGAAGTCGGATCAAAGTCGGACCGCGGTCTTGCATGATCCGACTTTGGCATGCGACTTGTGTTCTGCTAATCTTGAGGGGGAACCCCACGCCAAATTTTAAATAAAAAACCGGCATGGGTTCCTATCCAGGAGCATACCAGGCCGGTCGGTCTGGTATGGATTTTAAGGGGAACCCCCTAAGACGAAACGGCGTGGGGGTCCCCCTCAAAATACAAACCAGACCCCTATCCGAGCACGCAACCTGGCAGGCCGCAGGAAAAGGGGGGGACGAGAGAGCGCCCCCTCCCTCCTGAACCGTACCAGGCTGCATGCCCTCAACATGGGGGGTTTGGTGCTTTGGGGCAGCGGGGCGACTTGCGCCCCCCCACCCCAAAGCACCCTGCCCCCATGTTGGGGACAAGGGCCTCTTCCCGACAACCCTGGCCGTTGGTTGTCAGGGTCTGCGGGCGGGGGGCTTATCGGAATCCAGGAACTCCCTTTAATAAGGAGGCCCCCAGATCTCGCCCCCCCACCCTATGTGAATGAGTATGGGGTACATCGTACCCCTACCCATTCAACTGGTGGAAAAAAAGTAAAAAAAAAAAACCACACCACACAGGTTTTTAAAGTACTTACACAGCTCCGACTTCGGGGGTCTCTTCTTCCGGGCTTTTCCGCCAACTTCTTGCAGCTCTTGCTAGTGGAGGGGCCCGGTCTTGCCGTCGGCGTCTTCTTCCCTCTTATCTTCGATGTTGACATGTCGCTTTCTCCCGCTGTGCAACTATTTATATAGGCCTCTCATGACGTCAGTCACAAGCTCCGGGTGGCTCCGGAGCATGTGACTGACATCATGAGAGGCCTATATAAATCGTTTGACCGCACACCCAGCATTACAGCGGGAGGAAGAGACGAGTGAACATCGAGGAGGAGACCCCGTACTCATTCACATAGGGGGCCCCCAGATCCCGGCCCCCCACCCTTATTAAAGTGGGCTCCTGGATTCCGATAACCAACGGCCAGGGTTGTCAGGAAGAGGCCCTTGTCCTTAACATGGGGGGTGGGGTGCTGTAGGTCACCCCCCCGCCCCAAAGCACCAAACCCCCCCATGTTGAGGGCATGCGGCCTGGTACGGTTCAGGAGGGAGGGGGCCGCTCTCGTCCTTTTTTCCTGCGGCGTGCCAGGTTGCGTGCTCGGATAAGGGTCTGGTTTGGATTTTGAGGGGGACCCCCACGCCGTTTGTTCGGCTTAGGGGGTTCCCCTTAAAATCCATACCAGACTGAAGGGCCTGGTATGCTCCTGGAGGGGAACCCATAACGTTTTTTTTTATTTAAAATTTGGCGTGGAGTTCCCCCTCAAGATTCATACCAAACAGTACCTGGTATTGGCGGGGATCCAAGTCGGATCCCCGTTCATTGAAAGTCGGACGTATGTCAGCTGCAAGTCGCAGGGCAAAGTCGGATCCAAAGTAGGACAGCTGTCGTGTCACAAGTGTGAACCCAGCCTGAAAGCTTACAAGAGATGCTTTCATATTCAGCAGCTCAGCGACTCCAATCAGCAGCAAGTTGGTAGACTGACAGCCTTCCAATTTGTAATGTAAACAGAACAGGTGCACAGGATGAAGTGGAGAGTAAAGTGTCCAGCCACTTCTTGACAACTTCATCGCACCCATTGTAAATTGAGGAGGAATTTCCTCACAGTACCTACGTCTACAGAAGTCAGCGATTGATGTCCAGAGCTTGGCCAGTTCCACTTTGAGATCGAGTTCACACTGTTGCGAAATGGATGCAGGTTTCCCCCATCCAATTCACATAGCAGGAGCTTGTGACCGGCTCTATGGAGCCGGTTCACGCATCTCCGCAGCGGCTCCAGTGCAAATTGCACAGAGTTGAGTGGCATCTTGATATAGCGCAGTCATTTACCCCGTAGGATCCCAACACAGGAGTCCTGTGTGTCTTTTGGTCTGTTTCCAGACCGAATTGAGCCCAAAATTCGGGCTGAAATCAGACCTGGAACAGTGAACGGAGACGCACCGGACTCCTGTGAGCCGCTGCATTCTCCAGTGTGAACCCAGCCTTAAAAAAAGGGGTTGTAAAGCTCTTTTTTTTTTTTAAAACAAACATGTCATACTTGCCTCCACTGTGCAGTCCGTTTTGTACATAGCGGCCCCGATCCTGGTCTTCTAGGGTCCCTCGGCGGCTGTCTCGGCTCCTCCCTGCAAGAGCTAACCCCCCTTTATGGGAAGCTCACTGGCGCACTCCCGTGATAAAGCTGCCGACTGAATCACTCAGCCCTGCCCCCCGTGTCATTGATTAGATTGACAGCAGCGGGAGCCAATGGCTGCGCTGCCATCAATATCCAATGAAGAGCCAAGAAAAGCCGGAGAAGACTGGGGCCGGTAGCCAGCGCGTTCATGGCGCGGGACTTTCGAGGACTCAGGTAAGTAAACCGGGGGGCTGGTAAGAATCAGATGTTTTTTCACCTTAATCCATAAGTCGCATTAAGGAAAAAACACAAAGCTTTACAACCCCTTTAAAGTCCAGTGAGTGGTAAGATCTTTATGATCCTGGCTCTGCCTTTGGCACATGTTACAGACATGCCAAGCAAGAAGTCTCACAGCACTGGAGTATACACAATTTTTTTTTATTATGCATTATTGTAAATTACTTTCGGAATTTTGCTGTCAAAAGCACCTTGGGGAAACTTCCTATTCTTCTGTAAATTTTCGGGGTGGGCAGCGCCTTTCACAACCAGTATACGTGTCCTTCCCATTTTTCATATTCATTTTGGGTGGTTAAACACCCCTTCCCCCCTTTGGACACATGCGAGTGAAGACTTGAGCTATATAGTATTGTTAGTTCCTTTGCTATGCCAACATAGGTATCACATTATAGTCCAAATTCCTTGAGCAACTTCAAGGTGACCGTTTTGATGAGAGTTTTATTTATTTGTTTCAGGGGGACTGGATTCTAACCCAATCCACTCCCCCGTTGGAAACTAAGCACTGTCTCAGTGCAGAAAACTGCTGAGACATCAATATGTCTCCCAACACAACACTGACTGTTTTTACAGCCAATGGTTAAGCGTTGGACTACAATCACCAATATTCAGCTCTAGTAATATATATATATATATATATATATATATATATATATATATATATATATATATATATATATGCATTTGGTATTTGCATGCACCAAGTGCCAACTTAATATAAATTTCCCACCATGGGCCATTCCATCTGTGCATTTCGGGGGCTTCATTGCTGCCTCCTCGACCTGCGTCATCCATAGTGTGGGCGGCGCATTCGTGTGCATCCTCCCGACAAGGGGGGAGGGGGAGCATTGTGCTCCCACCATGCTCATTGGGCGTCGAACCTGGTTGTTCCGCCTGCCCATTTTGGGCGTTCCTTTGTCGGCGGCGTCCCTGATCCCCTCTGGACGTCCTTGCAATCCGCGCGTGCGTGGGATGCTAGGACGTTGCGCTCTTGCGGCGGAGAAGACGGCAGCTGTCGGAGACCTTGATTACATCAGGGCCTCCCTAATTAAGGGCAGTACTAATATAACCCGAGAGCTGTGTGGTTCACACTCTGATCCCCAGCTCCCCTATGTGGATGACTAGACTCAGCCTGGAAAATGTAAGTACACCAGCCCTACACAGGCTGGCTGACAAATTTATTTCAGACCCATTCAAGCACCATGCACTAGGCCTGACTAGCACTACTTTTGATTAATTTAAAACTAATTACAGCTTTATCCGTGGCGTTGGTTAGTCTCCTTGGCTCATAAAATGAGCCTGGGACCCTCCAAGACCAATGGAACCCACATATATTTCTATACACAATACTGTGGCCAGCACATGCTGTGCAACGGTACATATCTAGTATATCTGATTTGAATGACCTTCATCACATCTTTGTTTAATCTCATCACCACTTTCACCATTGTCATCCCACTAACACACATTCATTCCACACACAATCATTTCAATCCATTTTCACACGCATCACACTATATCACTTTTTCACATACATAACACATCACACCACCATCAATTTTCACATTGCTGACGTTTCATTTTACCTTTTTCCCCCTTTTATATTTTTATTTTTGTGACATTCGTTTTTGTCCTCCACTATCCCATTCATAGTGCACATCACCCTTCATTATATTTTTTTTCACAGCCTTTATATTCCATTTATTTTACTTAGAATATGACCAACATACCCCATTAGTTAAATACCACCATAGAAGCACATCGATCATATTCCATTCATTATGCTTAGAATATAGCAAATATATTTTATTAGCTAAATACTACTACAGAAGTACATTGATAAATACAAATATATATTCAAGGACATACCACTGCTGTTCTCTAGTCTGTCCACTTAATACTTAGCAACCACATACAGGCATACCCCACTTTTAAGTACACAATGGGACCAGAGCATGTATGTAAAACGAAAATGTACTTAAAGTGAAACAATATGTTTTGTTCACTTCTAGGGTGTAGTGGGGGGTCAGGGGCTGTAGTGGGGGTCTCAGGGGCTGTAGTGGGGGTCTCAGGGGCACACAGGAACAGGGCGGGCTATGCTCTGAGCTTCAGCTCCTTCTACTGCGGCTGCAAAATGTCTGTACAGTACTTGTGAGGCACTCTACATACACTCGCCGGTATGTCCTTACTCGCAAGTGTATGTAAAGTGAGTGTACTTAAAGCGGGGTATGCCTGTAGTGTATATGGATGCATCCTACATTGATGCCCATGGTGTTCTATTACAGGTGCCGGCTGTCCGCCCGTGCGCGCCCCCTCTCGGGTCTCTCCCTCTCCAATATGACTCCTTGCATGGTCGCACACGCCTTGGTGGCGCCCTACCTTTGGGTGTCAAATGTCCGGGAGGCTGCTGATTTCCCTTGAGATGCTAGTGATGGAACTCCAGTTAGAAACCATGGTTCTAACACACAGTTGACTGGTAATCATATACTCTATTTTTTACTATTGGGCATACACCCATGTAGAGAATTGAAATTTAATACATATATTTCCCACAGCAAACCACCCATCCTCTGAAGAGATCCATTGGGATCGAAACGCGTCAGCATTTATACAGATGCATGTGAAATGTAAAACTGTATGGCAATGTTGTGTCTGAATTCTGTGTGGCTATTTATACATGTTTTTACCAGAGTATATACACGTGTTGGGACTGTACTTAATGTGTATACACAATAAAAAAATTATGCATTATTGTAAATTACTTTCGGAATTTTGCTGTCAAAAGCCCCTTGGGGAAACTTCCTATTCTTCTGTAAATTTTCGTGGTGCGCAGCGCCTTTCACTCCCAGTATACGTGTCCTTCCCATTTTTTCACAGCACTGTAGAGCTTTTCAAAATATTGGGCAAGTGTAAAGACCTAGCCTAAAATCTTCAGAGATCCTGCCACCTAGAAGTGAAAAAAAAATCAACCAGCCATATAAAAAAAAAAAAAAATTATAGGCAAGTATGATGAAAAAAAAAAATCCTATTTTCATACATCACGGGACAGAGTTAGGCCAATATTCATTACCTACTGGGACGTCCCAAAGCAATAGCCTTGAGGGGAGGGAAACACCCTGCCAAACAAAAGCCATCAGACTTTATACGGCAGCCCGCAGTACACTACAGCTGAAAGCCGAATCCTCGTCTGCCAAACATCCGCTTGATAAAATTTTGTGAACGTGTGCACTGAAGACCAGGTAGCAGCCTTACAAATCTGAGCCAGAAACCTGATGGCAAAAAGCCCAGAAAGTTCCTACACCCCTGGTAGGATGAGCTCCAATCCTAAAAATAATGCCATGATTTAAATGAAAGAATGACACCACTTTTGGCAAAAGGGATGGAACAGGTCGTAACACGATCCTGTCGTGGTGAAGGATCAAGTATGATTCCCTGCATGAAAGGGCTGCCAACTCCAACACCCTTCTAGCCAAGGTGATGGCCATCAGGAAGGCTAGCTTGCACAACAGCAAGTCTACTGTAATTTCGTTGATAGGCTCAAATTTTGTTTCTGTAACAGACAGCACCAAGTTAAAGTCCCAAGGACACATAGGTGACCTAATGGGGTGGGAAACAAGTTGCCCTCTGCATAAAGGTTCGGACCAGCGAATGGGAGGCTAAAGGCCTTTGGAAGAATACTGACAGGGCTGAAATCAGACCTCTGATTGTACTCAAAGCCAATCTGATTTCCACAGCCAACTGTAGAAAAGAGCATGAACCAGGGAGTACTGGCTACATGGAACTACCAGAGCATCTGCTCCAATTGCCAAAGGATCCCTTGTTCGGGACACAAACTGCTGTAATTCGTTGTTGAACCTGGATGCAAATAGGTCGATCTCTAGCAATCCCGAACGCTGGCAAATTTCCTGGAACCCCCCTGGGTGTAGGGACCATTCCCCAGGCAGATCTGCTGGCTGCTGAGATAATCTGCCTTCCAGTTCCTTACTCTTGGGATATGGACTGCTGTTAGAGTCGGCACATCACTCTGCCCAGGCTAGTATGTGGTTCACCTCCGTCAGAGCTGAACAACTCCTGGTAGCGCCTTGGTAGTTTATATAGGCCACTGCAGTGGCATCGTTGGACTGAACCCCGATAGGGTAGTCCTGAAGCTCCACCATCCAGGACCGTATGGCCAGACATACTGCCTGTAACCTCAGGATGTTGATGGGCAGGATCTGTTCTGTCCTTGACCCTGTCACCTGAGCTGCGAGTCCCTCTAGGGTCACTCCCCAGCCTGACAGACTGGCATCTGTAGTCAGTACTCCAAGTTACCGGAAGGAAGGATCTTACCTTTCGCAGGTTCTGATCCTGCAACCAGTTTAGGCTTAAGCTTGCCAGGAGATAACATTGGATAATCCAGGGCTTGTCCTCTGTTACAAGCCAACAAGAGGTCTTGTTGTATAGGCCTGGAATGGAACTGGGCATAGGGCACTGCCTCTAGTTGCAAAGTACGATTGATAGGTGCAGCGGAGTCAGCTCAGATCAGACATTGTGTAGTAACAGGAACTGGCTTCTTTATTGGAACATAACCACACTAGCAAAGATGTCACTTCACATTGTAAGAAGAATCACAGACAGGAAAAAGAAAACAAGTACATCACAGTATACAGGAAATACAACACATCATAGAGAAATACATAGCATATCACTGAGCATTAGCGACATCTTGTGTCCTTTTTCTAAACTGCAGTCAAATACAGTAAGCTAAGCTGAAAGTTTGTTGTATCTCCAACACCCCTTCTCAACAACTAAGGCTTAGTCTGTTAAACCCATCTTCTTTGTAAGCCTTGAATGTTTTTCAGCAGTCAGGGGCTTTGTAAGGATATCTGCTGTCATATCCTCGGTTGGGCAATAAAGTAACTCAAGAAGACCTTGCTCTTGAAGATCCCTAAGAAAGTGGAACTTCACATCAATGTGCTTGGTTCTTGAATTAACTCCTTCCATGTGTGCAAGTACAATGCATCCTTGATTGTCCTCAGATTTCAGTTGGTCCCAACTGATTGACCCAAGTCTGTTAATAGCTGTCTCAGCCTTATAACTTCTTGGCTTGCCTGCGCTGCAGCAACCTATTCTGCTTCAGTAGACAGTGAAACAGAGTCACTTTTTACTAGTCCAACTGATGGCATCACCTGACAGAAAATATAAGTAGCCACTGGTAGATTTTCTGTCACTGGTGTCTCCTGCCCAGTCAGCATCCACATATCCTGTTAAAGTGCTTTCATCACTTGGTAGTAACTTTAGCGTGTAGTGTGAAATCCCTTTAAGATAGCGAATGATTCGTTTTACAGCATTCCAGTCCTTTTGACTTGGCATCGAAACCTTTCTGCATAGGATTCCGACAGTTGCTGCAATGTCCGACCTTGTAGCGGTGGTAAGGTACAGAAATTTCCCTATTGCTTTCCTGTATTGAGTATTAGTAGGTAATGGGTTGTCTTGACAATTCATCTCCTTTAGGTAGTTGGTTTCCATGGGAGATTTTACTGGTTTGGCGTCTTCCATTCCAAATGTTTCAATTATTTCTTGTATTGTGTCTTTGGTTCAGAAGAAAGCTGCCATCTTCCTCTCTCTCGATCTGGATGCCGAGGCAATTCTTTATGTTGCCAAGATCTTTGGTGTCAAAGTGCGGATTTCGTTTTTCCAGTATTTCTGCTTCATCCCCTTCTTGCTCAAAGCAAATCAGGATATCATCCACATAGATAAGCTTATAGACCCATCTGTTTGCCAATTTATTTGTGTATAAGCAGGGGTCTGCTTTACTCCTTTGAAAGTTTTGATGTGTAAGCATTTCATTTATTTTTATATTCCACGCTCTGGCTGCTTGCTTTAGCCCATATATACTCCTGTGAAGTTTGCACACTAGGTCTGACCTTTGTTCATCTTTGAATCCTGGCGGTTGTTCCATGTAAATTTCTTCTGTTAAATCGCCATGTAGAAACGCGTTTTTCCACATCAAAATGTTTCACTTGCATTTTCCTTGTGACGGCTACTGTCAGTAAAGTCCGTATTGTAGTGTGCTTGACTACTGGTGCAAACGTCTCATCATAGTCCTCTCCGTATTTTTGAGAATAGGCCTTGGCTACTAGTCTTGTTTTGTACCGTTCAACTGTGCCATCTGCATTGTATTTCACAATAAAAGTCCATTTACAGACTATGGCTTTCCTTCCGGGTGGTGGTTCTGTAAGTGTCCATGTTTTAGTGTCATGCATGGATTTTATCTCTTCCTCAGCAGCCTTTATCCATTTAGTTGCTTCTTATTCTGAAAGTTGAGATGTCTTCCCAGTTTGCAGGTTTGTTGATACTGGCAGTACTTTTTGTATGAGAGACGTATAGGTGGTTTACCTTTGTTTTCTCTTGTTGAACGTCTCGTTTTTGTGTCCGAGCCTTCTTGTGTCTGCTCTTCAGTACTGGTTGAGTCTACACTCACTTCAACTGTTTGTTCGGAAGTTACAGAGATGGGCTGGTCAATGTCAGTTCTCTTCTATTCTTGCTTCTACTGTTGTCATTACATTGTCTCTTAAATCTTCAAAAAAAGTTATGCTGTTGCTAATGGTAACCTTGTCCGTTTTAAAATTTAGGATTCTGTAACCCTTGACATTGAAGGTATCTTTGTTGGATACAGTGACAAACGCTCTGTTTTGGAGTTTAGTGCGTTTTTCTTCAGGTATGTAGATGAATGCTTTGCATCCAAAAACTCTTAGGTGTTTTACACTTGGCTTCTCATTGTGCCATAGTTCATATGGGGTTTTCTCCACTGTTCTGGAAAAAAGTCTGTTCTGCAAATATGTAGCTGTTATAGCTGCCTCACCCCAGTATTTTTGTGGTAGTCCAGAGTCTGTCAGCATACATCTGATCCTTTCAGTCAGAGTTCTATTCTTTCAGCTACTCCATTTTGTTCTGGTGTATATGGGACTGTCCTTTGATGTTCTATTCCATTCTGTTTTAAGTACTCTTGTATCTTACCTCCTGTGAATTCACCTCCATTATCGCTCCGAAGTATGAGAGGCTTCCTCTGAAACTTGTTACTTGTCTTTATTATATAGTCTTTTAATTTGTCAAAAACTTCAGTCGTGTTGCATTAGGTAGGTGACTATCTTGAATAGTAGTCTATGAAAGTCACTATGTACCTGTTGCCTCCAGGTGTTGGTGGGTTTAGGGGGACCACACACGTCACTGTGAACCAAGTCAAGTGGTCTTGAAGCTCTCTTCTGCCTGACTTTGGGAAGTGTTGCTCTTGTAGCTTTGGATTTAATGCAACATTCACATTCAACGGTAATTGGACAAGGGGATACTATCAGATCCCTTGTCAGCTTCCTCCTCTAGTTCCTGTATGCATTCTGGGTGTCTGTGACCTAGACGTCTGTGCCATATATGTATACAGTCATTGTGCGTGTGTACATAGTCTCACCTTTTCCTTCACTGTGTCGAGGTGATATAGATGATCATCCAGCTGGGCACTTGCTATGGTCTGTTTGCCGTTTGGAATGGAACACTTGTCACCTTGGAATTTTACAGTGAATCCTCTGGCTGTTAGATGCTTCACAGATAAGAGTCCTCCTTCTAGATTAGGAACATAAAGCACATCTTTCACTGGTATGGCTAAATTGTGCCCCGCATCATCAGGGCATACAAGGGTTCCATGCCCATATCCTTCTGGATGTATTTTGCTTCCATCTGCAAGATAAAGTTTCTTTGTTGCTCAAGTTCTGTGAAGAAACCATCACTCGTCATGTGACTGGTTGCCCCTGAATCGATGCACCAGCCTTGGCATTTGTTGCCTGTCGCTTTAAAATGTGGCATTCCAGTTACCTTCCCTTGGATCATCGATTGTGGTTTTGACCTTTTGTTTAGTATAAGAGGGACGCTGTCTCATTTGTGCTGCTTTCCATATAGTACAGTCTTTATGTGTCCCTGTTTGTGGCATCTGAAACACACTCTGGTCTCTTTCCTGTGTAATCTTGCATCTGTAGCTTTTAAGCCCCGTACACACGATCGGATAACCTATGGATTTTCGTCCGATGGATTTGTCCATCGGAAATCCGATGAAACTGTTTTTCATCAGTCTTGCCCACACACCGTCCAAAAACCGACCGTTCCAAACGCGGTGACGTAAAACACTCCGATGAGCCGAGGAAAAAATAGGATTTTTTGTACTCACCGTAAAATCCTTTTCTCTGACATCCATGGACTGACACAGTGTCTCTACACTTTACACATGGGTTATGTCCCTGCTTGCAGGAGAAGACCTAGGCAGAATGTGAAATGTTATACATACATTCTAAAAGCCAGAGCTGAACAGCCCCACCCAGGGGGCGGTCCCTCCGGACATAACCCTCCCACTACAGTCAGCAGACTTCAGTCCGTAACAAAGCAGTACAAACTTAAAAGGAAGGGTGGGTGCCGTGTCAGTCCATGGATGTCAGAGAAAAGGATTATACGGTGAGTACAAAAAATCCTATTTTCTCTTACCATCCATGGACTGACACGGTGTCTCTTTACACTTTACACGTGGGATGTCCCAAAGCAGTGTCAAGAGGGATGGGAGCAGTATAAATGGAAAAACCAAAACTTCACTCCAATAAGGCAGAGCTCCTCAACGGAGGAGTCGCAACTTTAAACAGCGGCCTGCAGCACCCTGCGGCCGAAGGAAGCATCCGAAGATGCAGCCACATTAACCTTATAAAAAAAACTTAAAAGGCATGAACAGACGACCAGGTCGCCGCCTTGCACACTTGTGCAACCGACGCTTGATGTCGGGAAACCCAGGAAGCACCAATTGCCCTGGTGGAATGCGCCATAACCGGAAAGGGAGGCGCCCGCCCCTTGAGAGCACAGGCTTGAATGACGGTTTGTCTGATTCCCCTAGAAATGATGGCAGACGAAACCACTTAGCCCTGTTATGGACCAGAGACAGTCAAACAGTGAGTCGGACTTCCGAATAGAAGAAGTAGCAGACAGGTACACCCGTAAGGCTCATACCACCTCCAATATGTGCAGCGCAAACTCTCTGGGATGCGATGGGTGAGGACACAAGGACGGGAGGGCAATGTCCTCATGTAGGTGAAAGGTCGACACCACCTTTGGCAAAAAAGGAAGGTCGCGGATGCAACACCGCCTTATCCTTATGGATGACCAAATATGGCGACTTGCAGGACAAAGCCGCCAACTCAGACACTCGTCAAACAGAAGTGATTGCCACTAAAAAGGCCACCTTCTGAGACAAGACAAGAGGGGAATATCCCAGATATTCCCAAAAGGAGGCTCCTGGAGGACCGAGAGCACCAAATTCTGATCCCACGGTGGGAGAGGAGGCTTGACAGGAGGGAGCACATGGCGAACCCCCAACACAAGGTGCTAACCAAGAAAAATGACCCGCTAGAGGTCGCTGAAAGAAGACGGCCAAGGCCGAAATCTGATCCTTTATGGTACTCAAAAGCAAGCTTTTGGGTCACTCCACACTGCAGAGGATGCAGGATTCTGGGGACGGAATACGTCCGAGGACGCCAGTCCAGCGCTTCGCACATGGCGACATAAGCTTTCCAGGCACGGTGATAGATCTGCCTGGAGGTAGACTTCAGTGTCCTTAACATGGTCAAAATGACCGAGTCCGAGAGACCTCGGTCCCTCCTCAACACCTGGCTTTTAACAGCCCTGCCGTTAAAGCCAAAGCCAGAGACTGTAAGCCGGATGAAACCTAGGACCTTGAGACTGAAGGTCCTCCCTCATCGGCAACCGCCAGGGAACGTCCGCGACGAGACGTACCAGATCAGCGTACCAGTGATGCTGAGGCCAATCCGGAACAATTAGGATCGCCAGAGTTTATATCAGGCGATAAGGACCCTATGGGGCCACCAACGCATCCGAGGCATCGCCCAAGGATCCCTGGATCTGGCCACAACCTCGACCCTTGCGATTGAGTCGAGAGGCCATCAGGTCCACATCCGGCGTGCCCCACCGTCGGTAAAGGAGTTGAAATATGCAAGGACCACTCTTCTTGGTCCGGTGTCTGGCGATTGGCGACTCAGATAGTCCGCCTGCCCATTGTCTATGCCCAGAATGTAAAATGGCCTACAGAGCCGGCACGTTTCTTCCGGCCCTCTTCAGGATACGGACTACCTCGGAAGCCGCAGCTGAGCTCCGAGTTCCCCCTTGATAGTTTACATACGCCACCGCCGTGGCGGTGTCCGACTGGCTCCTGATCGAGCGACCCCGTACTCTCTCCGACCTGAGGAGAGACACAGTCCGATGGCCCGTATTTCCAGAACAGTGATTGGTAAACGGGCTCGTCCGGAGTCCAAGGCCTGAGCCGACAGGACTCCCCAGACTCCACCCCAGCCCGTCAGGCTGGTGTCCGTCGTGAGTACCGTCCATTGGATGGGAGGGGAACGACTTTCCGGACCGAAGAGCCGAGGATCTCAACCACCATGTCAGGGGCGCCCTGACCAGGTGAATCACCTGGATCTGAAGATCCAAGGACAACGGGGATTTGTCCCAGGTGGACAAGATCTCCTTCTGCAATGTTATTTAGCGGTTGCTCCATGTGGGATCGAACCTGTGAGGTTCTGCATGCCAGTCTGGTTCACTAACCGCAGGGACAGGAGCTTCCTGCCCTCTGCAATGCCCTGGTGTGTGATTAGGCATACGGAACGGCCGCGAAGGAGGCCACCATGAGTCTCAGGACTCTCATGCAAAAAACGGATTGACAACCATTTTTGGGATGTCCGCACCGCAGACTGAAGTGTCAGCAACTTCTCCAGAGGTAGGATACCTTTTGCCTCCAAGGAGTCCAGAATCAGAACTAGATACTCCAGACACTGAGTCGGGACCAGAACTGACTCCTGAATGTTCAGGAACCACCCGAGTCCCTGAGGGTCTAATTGACGATAGTCACCTTTCCTCTAAGTCTGATCCACTTTCTGCTCTTAGCAGAAGATCGTCCAGATAGCCCATGACAGCAATACCTCGCTGTAACAGAAGGTTAGAACCGGAGCAGGCACCTTGGTGAACACCCTTGGTGCCAAGGCTAGGCCGAAAGGAAGAGCCACAATCGATAGTGGACTTCGCTGATCGCAAAGCGCAGAAACTTCTGGTGACTTGCGCAGATCGGAACATGCAAGTAGGCGTCCTTGAAGTCCAAGGACGCCAGAAGAAAATCCCTTTGGTGGAGTGTAGCGATCACCGTGCGAATGGATTCCATGCGGAATTTCTGCACCTTCTCAAAGGCATTCAGGGCCTTGAGGTCCAGGATAGGTCGAACCACGTCCTATTTTTGGGATGACAAACAGATTCAAGTAGAATCCCTGAAAACTCTCCTGTGACGGAACCGGCACAATCACTCCGGACCTGATCAAATCCTGTACAGCCCCCAAGAGGGCTGCCCGACAGGTAGGAAGGAGAGGAAGATTTGAGGGAAAGAATCTGTCTGGGGGCCAGGATCGGAATACTATCCTGTATCCTGAGGTGACCACCTCGCACACCCACCAGTCGGAGATTCGGGAGGACCACCGATTCGTGACCTGCGAAGTCGTCCCTCCACCCCAGAGTCGGGCGGAGGCAAGACTTCACGCGGAGGCGGGCTTGGGAGCCACTTGTTCGGCTTACGCACCCAGGGGCACTTGTGCCCACCAGCCGCACTGCCGTCAGTCTGAGAGGGCCTACCCGTGGACTGACTGACGAAAAAAACCTCTTTTGCTGGAAAGGAAGGCCCCTGTTTGCGGCGGGCCTCCTCACCCTTGCTAGTCTAAGGAAGAAGAGTGCTTTTACCTCCCATGACATCCATGACGATGTCATCCAGAGCAGCACCGAAAGGTCTACCACCTTTAAATGGTAGATCCGTCAGGAGCTTCCTAAGGCTAGGTCAGCAGACCAGCACTTCAACCAGATAAGACGCAATACCACCGCCGAGACAGAGGCCCTGGATATTAAAGGGGCCGCGTCCAACGTGGCGTCACACACATAAACCAGGCCCTGAACCAGTTGGTGGGCCAAAGCAACTGTGTCTGGAGGAAGATTATGCTCCTGTACAGCTAGGTGCAACATTTTTGCCCAACCTGTAAGTGTTTAAGACACAAGGGTCGCCGCTACCACAGGCCGTAGGGCGGATCCCAACAAGGCAAACATGGCTCTGCTCACCACTTCTGACCTCCTGTCAGTGGGGTCCTCAAATGCAGGAGTCCCCTTCATCGGGAGAGTGATGGCCTTGTTCAACCGGGCGACTGGAGGGTCGACCCTGGGGGAGAAGCCCACTTTTTAAGTAGGGCATCTTCAAGGGGTATCTGATAGACAAACGCCGCGGGACCATAAAAAAATCCTTCTGCGGCTTTTCCCAGACCTTATCAATGAGCTGGTCAAAGAAAGTTACATATGGAAAAACCTCTTTAGAAGGCCTGGCCTTAAAATAACCAAAGGAGACTGTATCCGCCTGAGGTTCTGCATCCGCAGCATTTTAGCTTGAGAGTGTCCCTCACCGCAGTCATGAGTACACTAACAAGCGCCCTGTCATTTACTGACTCAGAACTGGAGTTTTCCTCATAAGGAATGTCCTGTTCAAAACCATCCAATACATTCAGAACTAGGGTCCTGAGCGGTAGTGGCTAGGCCCATATCTGAATCAGCGCACTGCGCTCATGAAGTAAAGTGGGGAGAGGGCGCTTTTTTGCTCCCTTGCGCTTGCACACAGCTCCCATCCTGGTCAGAAATGATTCCAGGACTGCCCACAACTAGTCCCTAGGGACCGCAGGTGCTGAAGCACTGCCTGTTGTCCACTGACATTTAGGGGAAGCTGGTGACAGAGACTCCATATTGCCCCCCTCTGAGACTCCTCAGATAAAAAGTCCACCCACAGGCTGTGCTGACTGAGGGGGCGCCCAGGGGACTCACCAAACCGGACCAGGGACCGCTCAGTTCCGCTGTCTGTACCGCGCTGGTGAGCTGTGAGGCGACTGAGGAGATTCGCGCTGCTACAGCAGCGCTAGAGGCCAAAACTAGTGCTAAAGAGCGCGCGGGCTACAAGAAAATGGCCGCCGCACTTCACTGAGGGGATCCGCGGCAAGATGGCCGCCATGACTCAGCAAAAGTGAAAAAACAGCACACACAGGGGCGCTCAGGCCCCAAAATACACAAAAAAGGCCCCAAGCATATCTGCAGACCAGCATTAGCCCCTCCAATAACAGTGTGACCCCCAGGCACCCCACACAGCACAGCACCAGCAATGGTGACAGAGAGTGACAATGAAATACAGGGGGAGACAGGGAAAATCCCCCACAGAGAAACACAGCCTTTTGTACTCACCTGCAGGCAGGAGAGACTACTTACCCGTCCCCTGAGGGACCCACTGGTGTGTTTCTGACAGGACTATCACAGTGCAGTACTGAGTAGCTGTCGGCCCGGTCCACCGCGAAAGATACAGTCAGTCAGGAACTGTTCAGTCTTGAGGACCGTGGGAGCATGAAAGCAAACCCGGCCACCCCTGGAGTCATGGGGCCTGTCGTGAACTGAGTCTCACGCACACAAGGCGAAGATCAGCACGCTCGATGGTCGGACAGGGAAGACTACGAGGATATCTTGTACCCAACCTGTTGCCCAGCCGACAGTTGATAGAAAATTCTCAAAAATAAAATAAAAAAGAATTCCAGAAAAGGAATAAAAATAGGTCAGGAGACTGGCTCCTGAGAGAGCCACGTCTTCTCCTTCTGCTAGGCAGAAAAAAAAAAACTGAAGTCTGCTGACTGTAGTGGGAGGTTTATGTCCGGAGGGACCGCCCCCTGGGTGGGGCTGTTCAGCTCTGGCTTTTAGAATGTATGTATAACATTTCACATTCTGCCTAGGTCTTCTCCTGCAAGCAGGGACATAACCCACGTGTAAAGTGACACCGTGTCAGTCCATGGATGGTAAGAGAAATGAAGTTTAATGCTTCTGAGCATGCGTTGACTTGATTCTGAGCATGCGTGGGTTTTTGATCCGATGGACTTGCCCATAGACGATCTGAGTTTTCGATCGGTTTTTTATCCATCGGAAAAATTTAAAACATGTTCTATTTTTTCTAACCGATGGGTACCATACACGATCGGTTGGTCTGATGAAAACCATCCATCGGACGGTTTTTATCAGTCAAACCGATCGTGTGTACGGGGCTTAAGAGCGGTGCTGGTGTCGGTTTCTGTGGAGTCATGCACTAATTCCTTTCCTCTGATGCTCATCTATGAGCCTGGTTTTTACAAATGCTAGCATCAGATCTGTCTCAGGTCGTGTCTCCAGTGCATTGATTAGTGCAGTATATGTATCGGGCAAACTGCATAACATGGCTGCAATGTGACTGTTATATTCTCCCCGATCGATCTGAGTTGCGCAATCACTTCCAGCATTGCTTTTATATGCTCATGCATGTCCTGTTCTCTGCCAAGTCTCATTTTGTAAAGTTTCCGCAGCAGAAAGAGCTTGCTGTTTAAACTGGATCTTTCATGCAGTCTTTTCAGTACATCCCACATGCCTTTCGCTGTGTCCTCATTGCGTATATGAATGAGCTGATCATCCTCCACTAGTAGGCTTATGGTGGCCCGTGCCCGTCTGTTTTTCTTGTCCCAGTCTGGATTATTATCCTGTGGCCTCTCTGTAGTGGTAACCTCCCACAAGTCATCTTTGGATAATAGCATTTCCACTTTAAACTTCCATAGCTGATAATTGTCATTGTTCAGCTTAGCCACAGAGTTTAAGCTCAGAGTTTCCGGCCATTTTATCCCTCCTTTATATATAAACAGTCTTACTTTTCTATAGGAGATGTCGCTGGAAAGCTTCCTTATGTCGATCTCCGCATCAGCCACACTGTCTTCCGTTCGAGGCTTTGTTCTTCCTGGGCCGCACCTGGTCATAAGTCTTTATCCGGATACTGGGCCCATAACCTGTTGCAAAGTACGATTGATAGGTGCAGCGGAGTCAGTTCAGATCAGACATTGTGTAGTAACAGGAACTGGCTTTATTAGAACATAACCACACTAGCAAAGATGTCACTTCACATTGTAAAAAGAAACCAACAAGTACATCACAGTATACAGGAAACACAACACATCATAGAGACATACATAGCATAGCATATCACTGAGCATTAGCGACATCTTGTGTCCTTTCTAAACTGCAGTCAAATACAGTAAGCCAAGCTGAAAGTTTGTTGCATCTCCAACACCTGAGGACACCATCCTTCCTAGAAGAAGACTCATACAGAGCCGAATAGAGGGTTGTCTGGTGCCCATTATCTGACGCACAAATCCTTACGGGTGGCAAAAGTACCCTTGCTTGGACTGTATCTAGGATCAGACCTAAATGCTCCAGACTGAGCGGGTCTCAAGGCTGACTTTTCGGTATTTATGATCCAGCCTAAGCTTTCCAAATACTACACTGTGCAGGTTATGCTCTGTTCATCCAGATACCCAAGCACCAAGATCCCTTGAGCCCTTAAAGACCCAGTACTGGTGCTAGGACCTTTGTGAACACCCGGTGAGCTGTGGCAAGCCCGAAGGGTAGAGCCGCAAACTGAAAATTACGTTCCTCTACTGCAAAATCGCATGAAACTGATGAGGCTGAAAGATAGGTACGTGTAAAATACACATTCTTTATATCGATGGAGGCTAGAAAATCTCCCATCTGGAGCGAGGCAACAACTGAGCGGACTGACTCCATCTGAAAGGACTGGATTAGTAGATGCCTTGGGTTTTGGTTAGAATAAAACCCTGGTAGCCCCCCTGTTCGCTGTAATATAAACATGGCGTCCTCCTCAGGGGTGTATGGAGGTTGCTATGAAGAATATGATTATTATCTTGGGTTTAATGACTATTGATCCTGTTATTTTACCGTTTATACGATTGTTATGAGAATCTGGACTCGCCCTTGGCGGTAGAAATAAAGCATTTGAAAAAAAAAAAAGAATAAATCCCTGTACCCCTTTCAGATACAGGAACCTGTACAATCAGACCTTGATTTACTAAATGTAGTGCCTGAAACAGTAAGTTTCTTTTTGGAGGATCTGAGGGAACATTGGATCTTAGAAACCTGAGGGGGAACCCCCACAACTCCAGCTTGTAACCGCAGGATATAGTAGAGATGACCCCCTTGTCCTGAACCACTGTTCTCAAAATGCAGCAGCCTTCCCTCCACCTGATAGAGTGGGGGCGTAACCTCAAAACGAGGGCTTGGTGCTGGGTTTAGAAGAGCTTTTTCTGGCCCTGCGGCTTGCCCCTGGCTCTAGCGCCCTGTTGGTGGCAGAACCGCCTTGGCGCTGACACCTGGGGAAGCAGTCACTGAGGTTTTAAATGGGGGACGCCTGGTGCTTCTCTTTGCAGGAAGTATAGAGCTCTTCCCTCCGGAAATCTTTTGGATACATTCGTCCAAATCATCACCAAACGTTCCCCGTGCAAGGGGAACCTGCCAATAATGTTAAAAAGGAAGCTCGGCTGACCAGTTAAGTTACAAAAGTCTGCGCATATGTACAGACAAGAGCCAAAATGAGAAACCTGTTGTATTGAATCTTTTAAGGCATTAACAGCAAAAACACAGTGCTCAAGGAATATCTTATTTTCAGCAAGATCATCCTCCTGGTTAGGCCTGTCAGGCTGTCTGACCTGATCCTTTACGGACTGGCAAATACCAATTGCTGCAACAGCTGGCTGAATTGCTGAACTGGCCAAAGAAAAAAAAGGAAGCTTTTAATAATGACTCCAGTTTCTTGTCAACAGAGTCTTTCAAGCCCTGTTCATTATCCACTACAAAAGTTAAGTTCTTGTTGAAGGAAGAGGCTGCTGCATCTACAGCTGGCATGCTCCACTTTAACTTTTCATCCATTGGATATAAAATTAAAAACCTCTTAGGAACAAAAATCCTGTCAGTGGGTGCAAGGGGAAAGCCTGTGTGGCATTAGGGACCCCAAATAGGACCAGGGGGTAGGGCTGGGAAAAAAATCGATTTTAATCTTGAATCTAGTTTTGAGCTCAAATCGATAGTTTTGAAGAAAATCGATTTTTTTAGATTTTTATTTTTATTTTCCTTCAAAGTTTCCATAGCAGGACTGCAGGGGGCGTATCCGGAATGGCACTGGGCAGCGTTACCCCAATTACATCTACTCGCTGCAGCCGCCGTCTGCCTACCTGATCAGCGTGTCATGCAGACAGATGGCGGCCATTGCAGTGTTCAAAAGCCGCGCCTCCCGAGTCCTCGTCGTCTGTGATAGGCGGAACACTCAATTTCACAGCAGGCAGTATTCAGCCTATCACGGACATCCTCTCATCCTCGTCTGTGTTATGAGGATGACGATAGGCGGAACACTGAATGCTGGGAAATTGAGTGTTCCGCCTATCACAGACGAGGAGGAGGCGCGGCTTTTGAATACTGGAATGGCCACCGGTGTAGCAGTAAAATCCGTATACCATGAAAATCTGCATCAGGTACGGGCACAGTGATTGAAGCACGGGCACAGTGAGACACGGGCACAGTGAGACAAGGGTACAGTGAGGCATGGACACAGTTCAATTCAACTAAGAGTAACCTCAGGATTTTTTGTTGTTTTATTAGCTAAATCCAAATACAGTATTAATAATTTGGATGTTTAACAATCTTTGTTGCACACTGCAAAAAACAACAAAAAGGTCACAAGCGCTAAATTGGTGGATAAAGAAAAAAATATAATGGATGATAATAATAAGAAAAAAAATCCCAAATATTTTGGGAAGTACAAAGTATCCAAAAGGGGGAAAAAACAGGATCCAGTGCAGCAAGAAAAAATCCGTACCCAGAAGTACAAAATACACAACATGCACACAATATAATACAGCGCTCATGGAACATACATTATTAACTATTGAAAACTCTTGAAGAATTGATAAAAAAGCTTAGTCCATTTATCACAATAAAGAGAGGGATCCAATCTCAAATGTGCAGAGGGCAAATGAATATTAACTCTCCAGTTACCAGTGATGACAAACTTGTTAATTTTGCAGTGAAATCCGTGGAGCAAGGAGGGGTTAAAAAAGTCAAAACAAAGCCTGTGGCATGATCTCCGTGTGAGCACAGTACCTTGAATGATGGACAACAGGCAGACCAGCGTGTGGAGGGCCCTCCAACCCAAAAGGATGCAGAGCCAGGATCGCAGCAAGGCTGGGACAGAAGGAATCACACAGAGTTTCAAGAGTTTAATAGTTAATAATGTATGTTCCATGAGCGCTGGAATATATTGTGTGTTTGTTGCACACTGACTTTGCAGTTAGAGAAAGGGTTTGCCTTTGCAATTTTGTTTGTTGATGCACTTTAATATAATAAAAAAATAAAAAATCGAATATCGAGTTTTTTTATAAAAAAAATAAAAATAAAAAAAAAATAAAAAATAAAAAACGGATTTTTTTTGGGGGGGAAATCGCCCAGCCCTACCAGGGGGGCTCAGTAACCTCTGCAAGAGGCAACTTAAAGGCAGAACGAACCATCTCGTTAAGAGTCCGGATCAAAAGACTCTGCGACAGACAGACACCAACTGCTTCTGAGCAATCTGGACAAGAAGATATCCAGACTCACCTGCCAGACCCGCCACAGAATCCTGAGCTTTTAAGCTCTTTCCCCTTTAACCCATTTCTGCTCCAAGCTAGGATGCTCCAGGGAGGGGGGGGGGGGGGGACTGTCATGCTTCGCTACCCTGCGGGATGGAGGCAATCATGCCAGCAATCCTGTGGTCTAACCCAGCTAGGACAGTTAATCCTTGGTGATAAAGGGTGAAGCAGCATTGACTGTAGGCACCATACCAGATAGGCGCAGCAGCTCTTTCAGGGAATACAACACGGTTCATCAGAAGCTACTGACATAGGTGTGCCCTTCATTGTAGCGTTAGTCCCGCTCCTCTTTTTGAAGACATTTACAAGCCACAAAAGGGAGTATGTAGCATTAACACACCTCAGACGGGAGACCCTTTAATAGGGATCACCAATCCCCTTATGAAACAATCCTGCTAAGCACCTTAGCCTGCCAAGCAACACCTGGTGACTCACTTGACCCGGGTAAGGAGAAATGAACCGCTGAAAATGCCTGGTTCAGAGCCTGCCATGTGTCCCACAGCTGCCTTCTGGAAGCACTGCATTCTCGGCATACACAGCTTAAATAAGCTGGGTGTGTGGCTGAACGTTTGGCGCATTGCATGCGCACGCACTTGCGCAGTCCCGGCGAATAGGCGCAGCTGTATTTGCATATGACACAAATCTTTGTGCGCCCAGAATAGGCTACGCCACACGCGCAGCTCCGAGCGAAGGCGTGCACCACGGCCGCCAAACCGCTGAGCATTTTGGCAAACAAATGTGTGCCCGAACGAAGATGCACAATGGGGCTGTCTCATGCGCAACTATTCATTCAAAAAAGGTAAGAAAAACAGCCAGACACCAGAAAAAACAAAACAAAAACACTTTACAAACACCCACAGCTAGACCTAAACTCCCATTAGATCACCGCACAGGTGTCCAGCCGCTAGCTTGACTGATTGTTATCACTGGGACACCCCACAATAAGTAAATAAGGGGGTTTCACTTACCCATACAGGCGCAGGGCAGATTAGAAACTAAGAGCCCAATCTTCACCCATCACAGCGGGTTCCTGTCACTTGAGGACCTTCAAGGACTGGGTACCCTTTTCATGTTTAGCGTCCACTCCCTTGGACCTGTACAGCAGCCTGCAGGAATGCCTTAGCGCCGTGGTGTCTAGCATTCCACCTCGAAGGGTCCAGCGCCCAGAGGTCGCATTATAGGCAAAACTTTGCAGGATCTCGTGTTTTTGGGAGGCTCGGGTACCATTTATCCAAGCATATAGAGCCTGTGTAAAATGGAACCGATCAGTCAATCCCTTGATTCATTTAAGAACAGTTTGTGGGACTAGAGACCTGGAGCTCAAACAAACGTGCCCATCCACGTTGCAGACACTGGTAAAAAAAATAAATAAATAAAAAAAAAGTGATGTACTTCCTGTATGGGAAGGGTTATATAGGGGATCACTTCCTGTCTAAGATTTTGTCTACCAGTGTCCATTCACCTAGAGATGGCGTATAACCCAGTAGGCAACGATTAGCCCAACTGTGTCCCATGATGTATGAAAAAGAAATGTAATCCTTTTGGGTGGACCGATTACATTTTAATCATACACTTAAAGTCTAAGGCATCTGTGGCCAAGTCAGTCAACTAGGCAACAGGCTGAGAACAGTACAGAATTAAAAAGGTACCTATAAATGTGAAGTAATTCTGCACAGACATAAGTTTTATCACATGATCTGGCAGAGTTTGAAAAGCTAGTTTCAAATGCTACTTATCCTTCAGGAAAAGTCAACTAAAAACTGGGTCCCGTCTTAACAGTTTATGGAGAATTCTGCAGCACGTCTCCTCAGCCTGATGTGCAGACACTGCCTCATTTTAAAGTCTATAGCCAATTAGCTCCTTAAAATTAAAATTAACCAAAAAGATGTACAGTCACATTTTAATGCTCAAATCTGAAAAGAAAGACTTAAGACACCTTTTGAATGTGCACAATTACTTACTCTGGTCTCTCATTTATTGTTCCCAACTTCGCCAAGAGCCTGAATAAGCGCCCATTTTGAACCTCCTGAAGAGAAAAGTAAGGGTTAATGATGTAAACAGGGGAGGCATTTAGTCTTGTCAATGTATACTCAGCAAGCATGCTGGCTGTCCCAAGACACAGAAAAGGGATGCACACCAACCACTGCCATCCTCTAGTCTGGCAGCAGTAAGATTTACAAGTGTGGTAAACTTCAATCCCTATGGGCAGGCTGGCTGTAAGTTCACCTACAGACCAGCTTCTTTACAACCAGCCTGTTGGAAAATTTCAGCTATAGCATACAGCACTGGTCAGTGTATTGTGATGGTGGGAAAGGGTCTCTGCTGTCAGAATACAAAAACTCAACAGGGAGGATTTCCTCAGCCACACTGAATGTGTGGCTGGGGAAAATAGGATTTTTTTTATACTCACCGTAAAATCCTTTTCTGTCAGCCATGGACGGACACAGCTCCATAAATCTTGACATGTGGGTTATGTTCCTGTTCATAGGAGGACTAAGCAGAATATGTTAGTGATCTTAAAACATGCAACTTTAAGAGAGTTGAACAGCCCCGCCCAGGGGGTGGTCCCTCCGTACATAACCCTGCAGTCAGCAGCCTCAGTTCGTAGAAAAGTATGTACCACGTCCAAGGTATGTAGCGCAGCCTCCTTGGGATGCGACGACCGAGGACACAAGGATGGAAGGACAAAGTCCTCGTGTAGGTGAAAAGCCGAAACTACCTTAGGAAGCAATGAAGGCTGCGAGCGTAGTACTGCTTTATCCTTATGGAGGACCAAGTAAGGTGACTTGCAAGACAAGGCCGTCAATTCAGAAACCCTCCTGACCGATGTAATGGCAACTAGAAAGGCATCTTTCTAAGTGTTGAGAGGAATCTCCCTGATGCTCTCAAAGGGAGGCTCCTGGAGTACCTAGAGCGCCAGATTCAAGTCCCACGGAGGAAGCGATGGTCCAATCGGGGAAACCACATGCCGGACCCCCTGTACAAAACATACTTACCAGTGAGTGAGCTGCCAGGGATCGTTGGAAGAAGACAGCCAAGGCTGAAAACTGTCCCCCAATAGTGCTTAAGGCAAGTTTCAGAACCACTCCGCGCTGTAAGAACAGCAGGATCTGAGAAACCGAATATGCCCGTGGGCGCCAACCCATCTCTACACAGAGATGCAAGCCTTCCAAGTGCGATGGTAGATCATCCGGGAAGATTTCCGGGCCCTCAACATGGTGGAGATTACTGAATCTGACAGACCACGGTCCCTTAGTACCTGGCTTTCAATAGCCACGCCGGTAAAGCCAGCGACTAAAGCAGGATGAAGTATGGGACCTTGAGACCGAAGGTCCTCCCGCATTGTCAGCCGCCAGGTAGCATCTGCTACCAGTCTCACGAGGTCGGCGTACCAGGGACACCGGGGCCAGGCTGGGACGATTAGAATCACCAGAATCCCCTCAGGCTCCATTCTGCAGAGCAGACGAGGAAGCAATTTCATTGGGAGAAAGGCATAAATTTACCTGATACTGACCCTATTGAGCCACCAACGTGTCTGCCCAGGGATCCCTGGACCTGGCCACAAACCGACACCTTGCGATTGAGTCGAGAGACCAGGAGATCCACAACTGGTGTGCCCCATTTCTGACAAAGGAGTTGAAACACCTCTGGGTGCAACAAACATTCCCCTTGGTCCAGCATCTGGTGACTCCGATAGTCCGCCTGCCAGTTTCTACACCCGGAATGTAAACAGCCGATACGCTCCTTTCGGCCCATCTTAGGATGTGGGCGACCTCAGACACTGCGGCCGAGCTCCTTGTTCCTCCCTGATGGTTGACAGCCACCACCGCAGCGTTGTCCGACTGGATCCTGACCGGACGCCCTTGAAGTCTCTGAAACCACTTGGAGAGGCAGTCTGATCGCTCGAAGTTCGAGGACATTGATCGGCAGGCAAAATTCGTCCGGAGTCCAGCAACCCTGGGCCGACTGGACCCCCCCCCCCCCCGTGAGGCTGGCGTCCGCCGTGAACACAGTTCAATGGAAAGGAAGGCACGACCTCTCGGACTGAAGAGCCGGGGATCTCAGCCACCCTCTCAGGGAAGCCTTGACCAGGTGACTTGCCTGAATCCAGAGAATGGAGATCTGTTCCACTTGGACAGGATCTCCTTCTGCAATACTCGTGTGGAATTGGGCATACGGTACTGCCTCGAAGGAGGCCACCATGTGGCCCAGAACTGACATGCAAAAGACGGAGAGACGACCATTTCCGGGACGCTAACAATTTCACCGCCGACCGGAGCGTCTGCAACTGCTCCGAAGGAAGACCTTCGCCTCCAAGGAGTCCAGGATCATACCTAGGTACTCCAGACGCTGAGTCGGTACCAACCCCTACTTCTGTATGTTCAGTACCGAACCAATTTCCCAGAGGGTTTGTCTGGCTATAGACATGTCCTCTAATTCTGAGCCAGAAGCAGCTCCCAGAAGATCGTCCAAGTAGCCCACGATAGCAATGCCTTGCTGTCTCCGCAAAGCCAGATTGGGGAGAGCACCTTGTTAAAATCTTTTGGTGCCGACGCTATGCCAAACCGCAAAGCGCAGAAACCTCTAAAGGCTGTTGCAGATGGGGACATGAGAGTATGCGCCCTTGATGTCCAGGGACGCCAGAAAATCCCCCGGCTGGAGCGCAGCAACCTCCGAACGAATTCCATCCTGAACTTTCGCACCCTTACAAAAAGGTATTGAGGGCCCTGAGGTCCAAGATTGGACGGACACCGTCCTTCTGTGGGACTACCAACAGATTCTAATAGAATCCCTGAAACCTTTCCTCCAGGGGCACAGGTAAAATGACTCCGCACCTGAGCAAGTCTTGTACTGCTCCCATCAAAGCAGACCGACGAGTCGGAAGGAGAGGAAGATTTGAGGGAAAGAGCTGTTTGGTGGACAAAAAAAACTCTTGTACCCCGAAGTGACCACCTCGCAGACCCACTGGTCAGAGAATAGGGGAGGTCCACCGAGCTGTAAACTCGCTAAGCCGTCCCCCCACCCTTGAGTCGGGCGGGGGCAAAATTTTATGTGGTAGCATGTTTGTTCGGCTTCCGCACCCAGGGACGCTTATGTCCCCCAGCTGGAGCCTGGTCAGTCTGCGAGGATCTCTGACGAAATTACCGCTTCTGTACGGAATAGGAGGGGCCCCGGCCAACGGCGCAGCTCCTTCCCCTTAGAGGACTGCGGGAAAAAAGTGTGCTCTTACCTCCAGTGACATCCTTAAGAATGTCGTCGAGCGAGGTACCAAAAAGCCTCTAAAAGACAATCTGCCAGAGCTCTTTTGGATGCTTGGTCAGCGGACCAGCATTCCAACCAAATCAGGCAGCGCAGTATCACCGCAAATACAGAGGCTCTGGAAACCATTTTACATACACACCCCGAGTATGTATGTTTTAATGTATATGTTTTTACAGTGGCGCCGAAGAAGCACATGTCTTAGGAGTGTGGATCAAACCAGAGTTTCCCCCGGCGGAAACCCACGCAGACACAGGGAGAACATACAAAGTCCAGGCAGATGGTGACGGGGTCCGGGTGCGAACCAGTAACCCCCTTGCTGCCAGGTGAGGGAGATAACCACTACACCACTGTGCTGCCCTCCATTCAGTGAATGTCTGAGACACCAAAGTCGCAGCCAATATAGGTCGCAACGCTGACCCCAGCATGGTGAACCTGGAGCGGGTCACCGCTCCGGACCGCCATGCGCTGGGGGACCACAAAGGACCCCTGCGGCCATTAGCATTCCTCATCTATGAACTTATTAAAGAAAATAATCATAAGGAAAAAAACTGTCAAAGCGGTCAGATTTGTGTGACCCAAAAAGGAGACAGACAAACTCCTCTGCAGAAGTCCCAGCTGCATCTACCAGCTGGAGAGTGTCCAGAACAGCATCAGAAGTGCCCGGTCTAGCATTCCCCAGAAGATGGCGGGGGGGAGGGGTGCTTTTTTTACTCCCTTACGCCTGCATGCCGTTTCTATCCTGGCAACAAATGATCCCAGGACTGTCAGCAGTGTATCCATGGAAACCGCAGGGGCACCAGTAGCTGCCTCTAGTAATTCAGGGGAAGAAAGGTCACACATACCGACTCCATGAACACCCACTGATAGCCCTCATGGACCACACTTAAGAGTCCACCCTCCTTGCTGCACTGACCGGAGGGGGGGGGGTAACCCAGGGGACTCACCACCCAGACCGCTCAGCACCCCCTGCCCGCCTTGTATACACCGCGTGTGTGTGTGATGAAAAAAACTGAGGAGAATGAGCCGTGCGCCGCTCAGAAAGCCAGTGCTAAAGGCCAAAACCCACTCCAAAATGGCCGCCAGACGCCTCAGATAAAAAAAGGGCGCTGACCACAAGAAAATGGCCGCCCGCAATACAGACCTGCACCACAGCGCAGCCACAAAATGGCCGCCAATGGGAATTTTAATAGAGAAAAAAAAGCACACTAAAAAAAATGGCGCCCGAGCCCCGGGATGTGGACGAGAAGGCCGTGCAGAGACTTCCCAGGAGACCGACCCCCTCACAGAAGCGGACCCCAGCGCCCCACAAGGAGCCCCCCCACAGGTACACCCCAGTCGCAGCGGGCCCTAGGGCAGGAGGGGAAAGGGCGACAGAGCAAGGAAAAGGGAGGACAGGAGAACCCCTTAATCCCGGGAATGCCCAGCTGTTCCATCCTGCCGAGACAGGAGGAACCGTACTTAACCGTCCTTGCGAGAACATGCTGGCGCGTCCCTGACAGACTCACAACCGATGGTACGGAGTAGCTGTTGGCCCGGTCCACTGTGAGGCAGCAAGCAGCCCAGTCATATGTGGACCCCGGAGCATGTGCTCACCGGCCACCCCTGGAGCCATGGGGTACGTCGTGGCAGAACCAGCGCGAAGCTAAGGACTGGCACGCTCGATGGCCGGAACTGGGAAGACTACAAGGATCTATAACATCCAGTCTGTCGCCCAGCCGGCAGTTGATAGAAGATATCACAAAAAAAAATAAAAAATTCTTTAGGACAGCGGGGCTGTTTAACTCTGTTAAAGTTACATGTTTTAAGATAACCAACATGTTCTGCCTAGTCCTCGCCTATGAACAGGAACATAACCCACATGTCAAGATTTATGGAGCTGTGTCCATCCATGGACGATAAGAGAAAGTCATCCCCCCCCCCCCCCCCCCCCCCCAATTCAACCCACTAGCTGGAGGAAAAAAAAATAAAATAAATCACCTTGGCCAGGTCCTCCTCTATGATATCATTGCGCATTTGGGAAGCATCCAGCTGAGTGTAAAACCTAGCACCGATCATTGGCATGATGTCATTTACACTGCGCAGACGGTTTTGGTCTGTCAGCAAGTACCTGTAGATTTAAACATTTACACGATTACAAAAGTTATATCAAATTTCCATTAAAACATAAGGGCATTATATTGGCAATTGAAGAGTAGCCAATGTATAAAACTAAAGAATGGGAAAGGAAATAAAAAATAAATAAAAAAACTTTCCTTCATAATTTTCCAAGAAAAATATATATACTCACTAATGAAATAGAAAATAAGATCTAAACTACAATATAAAATGGAGATCAGATGTTGCGTTTCAGGTCTGAAAACTAAATCTCATACATTAGCAACCTTCAAATGCTTAATCACACCACACAATCCCCCAGGGCAAGGCTATATGCGCATCAACCACCTCAAATATTGAAAGCACGAGTAGGCAGAAGTGGACCCTGAGGAGGGACACTCCAGGAAAAAGTTCTAGCAGACTTTGGCACGGTAAAACTGGTCTTCACATACTGCATTACGCATACCGCACGTGTTGACATATTGCATCCTGTGGGTAACTGCCGAAGCACTGCGTTGTCAAAACACTGCAGGTCCAATAAGGGAATTAGCAACCCAGTTAAATGAATGTGCTGGCATGGTGTGAATGAACCCTTACTGTTAAAAGTAAGCCAGCTATATTAAAAAGTAAAAAGCTAGCCACAAGCAAGCCTTACAAAATAAGATTTTTTAAGTCAGAGGAATAATTGATGTTCACAAGTTCCATGGCTTTCTGCAGATTCTCCCGCTGAATGCCGGCCAGAGAGTTGCAGGATAATGCTAGTACCACTTTTCCCAAGGAGATCAGGTCTGCTTGCTGAAAAAAAAAAAAAAAAATAAAAATTTTTTTTTGAATAAGCATATTTTTAGAACAATTAAGTGTGACTAAAAATACATTTAGGCCTCATGTACACTGGACGTTAAAACGCTAGTAGCTTTGCAGTGAGTTTTTCAACGTTTATCAAAGTTTTTGCAATAGCGTTTAATTTTTTTTTCTTCAATGGATCAAAAACGTCCAAAAACACTGGTGAGCTGCGTTTTGAGCTTTTATCAGCGTTGGAGTGTTTTTACAGCTGAAAAACATCTCAGAACCCACTAGTTTTGTTTTTACTGCTTAAAACAGCCTGTGTGTGCGCATGGACACATAGGATAACATGGAGAGTTTAATAACTGTAGAAAAAAAAAAAAAAGTCTACAGCCAAAAACATCTGCTGTAAAAATGTCAAACATCCAGTGTGCACGAGGTCTAAAGTAGAAGTCCATCCTAAAACTAAAATCTGTACATCTACAGACATCCACGATCACCAAGCCATCTAGCCCAGTAAAGAAATCAGTATACATACCTTTTCTACAGCCAATACTACGCTGACCTGTCAGCTGCAGCTTCTCCGCAGAGGACACGTCTGACAACAGAAGCCCCATAGTAAAAAGGTCTATGGGCGACACCACTCTGCATTCATTTCACAGCCAATGTCAGCTGTGTCCTCTGCAGAGCTTCCACCGCTGGAGATCGGGTTGGCTTCAGAAAAGGCATGTATAGAAATTTCCTCTTTACAGGGCTAAATAGGTTAGTCTTAGAATTTGGATGTCTGTAGATGTAGGGATTTTAGTTTTAGGGTAGACTTACAGCTTTAAATGTAGTTTCTATACTGCTACATTATGACTTTACTCTTGAGTCTAGGAATCCTTTCCCTCTTATTTATGAAGGGTCTTAACTACACCTAAGACACAGTGACTTAAGTACAAACGCTGAGGTTGCATTAACACCCCCTGCCTACCACAGTGCACTAAAAGGGCACCAAACATAGAAATTAACCTGTCCGTCACCATTTAACCATTTTTGTATCGCTAGCAGCCAATACAAGCACTCCTTGTAAGCCAGATAGTAAATTTAGCTACTTTGTACAAAGTGGGAAAGAAAAACGGAATGCAGTTAATTTTAAAGCAGTATTGAACCAAGAATCAAAAAGTAACAGTGAGTATAGAAGAACATCACCCCCCTTAAAAGAACCACATTTGCATCCTGAAATGAACAAACACACACACACACACACACACACACACACACACACCTTGTAAACTCAGTGTAGCCAATCATCTTCTCAATGGCACACAAAGCCATTTGACTTTCAACTGATCAGCTGTGGTCATTTTGATTATTCATCATGGAAAAAGCTTTCCTGGAGCATTTCAGTCCCTGGCAGTACAACTGAAGCAATTAACTATGGGTGACAAGGCATGGTCAAAAAGATCTCTGGGATAAAGTTGGGGACAGGCACAAGTCAGGAGATGGATACAAAAAAATATAAAAGGTTTTATCAATGCCTAAAAGCACACTGAAGTCTTTTAAGAAGTGGAAGATATTGGGTACAACACAGACCCTCTCTGGATCAGGACGGCGCTCCAAACTGAATGATAGAGCCAGGAAGAAACTGGTCAGAGAGGCCAACAAGAGGCCTACAGCAACTCTGAAGCAGTTGCAGGATGTTATCACAAGAGTGATCGTTGTGTGTATGCGACAATATCACAAAATTCTCCACAAATGTGGCTTGAATGGGAGGGTTGCAAGAAAAGAGGCACTCAAGAAAGGCCACATGCAGTCATGCCAGCTTTGCCAAAACATTCATTGAAGATTGAGGCCACATGGAAAAAGGTGTTCTGGTCAGATAAGACTAAAATTGATTTGGCCTCAACACCAAACGATGTGTCTGGCAGAAATCCATCCAAATAACACCATTCCTACAGTAAATCATAAAGATAGTAATAGCCTGTTATGGGGGCGTTTTTTCCGCAGCAGGGACTGGAGCACTTTTTAGGATAGAAGGAAAATGGATGGGGCAAAGTGCCATCAAATTAAGGAAAAGCTGCTGCCCTCTCCAACATGACAATGACCCAAAGCACACAGCAATAACGACCACAGCGGTTAAAGGGGGGGGGGGGGGGGGGGGGGGGAGTCCTTGCATGGCTTAGTCAGAGCCCAGACTTAAGTCATGCCACCAATTTTCAATGGGGTTTAAGGACTGCAGTCCACAGTCACTATCAAATTTGTACGAACAGTTTAAAATAGACTAACAAATTGCAGCAACGTTTTTCCATTTTGGGATAAAAGTTTTGCATGAATAAAAAGCTGACTAAGCACCTCTGGCTGTGATAAATTGTTTGTTTCATCCTTGTAAACAGCTACATCTGTAGGAAAGTTTGTTCTGTTTAAAAAAAAAAAGCTACACAGACTTGCTGGTCAAGTCACCGGAACACACACACACACACACACACACACACACACACACACACACACACCAAAATGAATGTTTGCCATTGGGTTTATTACAGCTTTAAGTCTACTAGCACTTCAGCAGAGTAAACATGGAAGAAAAAAATGGTATAAGCAAGAAAGCTGTTGAAAATGTAGAATTAGGCACAGAATAGTATAGCAACTAGCAAGGCAGTTTTAAAGGATTTACCTGATACTGAGGCATCAGAGCAACAGGATTACTCTGACTACCATCATAGTTCAAAACATCAAAGATTCCAGCACAATTGACATGTAACCTTAGAAAGGGGAAAAAAAAAATTCTAGGGTAAAAAAAAATTGAATTTAAAAAGCAAGTTCTGCGCAAACTGCTGGCACCATTTAATTCTGGAATAATAATTACACTTGTTAAAATACTGTACAGAATGCTGCCATATTGCATTTGTTTAGAAAATTACAGCACTGCAGGAAAGGTACATTTAACATTTGATAATATCGCTTGTGTACCAATTGTACATGCCATATGTTCCCCCACAAAAGTAGGGTTACCCTAAAAGACAAGTTAATATGCAAAATGGTCTTTGTCACAGAACAATGCACGACAGCAACCCTCTCAAGACATTTGATCTATTTGTAGAAGATCTTGTGCTATCAGAACAAGTTTGGGAAGGCTGGAAAAAAGTCAAACCTTATCTGCAATGTGTACACTTGGTCCAGACCAGTGACTCAGTATAAAATGGTCATTTAAAATTTTCACAAGTGGTAAGCAATAGCAGAATTGATACTTCTCGTGATAGTTACAGTAAACCCTTCATAGGAGAAACATGGAAACTGCCACTGCAGACTTCTTCTGCAGATGAAAGTAACCTGGCTTCTATGCTTTGACACCAAACCCAGAATAAGCATGCAGATAGGAGCTCCAATTTCATTCCAATTTGCCTGATCTACAAATTTGCTTGACTCATAAAAAAAAAAAAATACAAAAAAGGTGGGATTTCAACAAAATAAACCTACATACTCACCTAGGTGAATGCAGCATCTGTCCAACATCTCTACACTGAGAAATTAAAGACAAATGATCGCTCAGTTTCCGGGTCCACTGAGCGCAGTTCTGTCCTCTTACCCTCCAGTGGAGTGCTGGGCAAGGACGGGAGTATAATAACCAACACAACTAGAGCTTTTAAATTTAGGTCAGTAATGGCAGCCCCATGTTTCTCTGAAAAGGTTCACTTTAAGCATGGAGATTCAGCATTGAAGGGATCAGAGGAATTCTCACAATCTATGGCATTTCCAGATAAACTCACATGACCCTGGCTTTACTGCTAGGAATAAAAAGGTTTCCCTGTCATTTGCAGAATCCTTAATCTAGTGTTACTCCAGTGCTAGCTGGTCATCGGCTACCTCTGCATGATACCAGCATAGAGGTGAGCTGGAAAGGGAGCAGAAAATACTGAATGGCTGCTGAACTTTAGACGAAAACTTCTATAATAAAAAAAAAAAAAAAAAAAAAAACTTTACAAAATGTGAGTCACAACATATGTACCTGGTTTTCCCAGTGATGAGAATTTTAGTTGGATCCATAACACGACATGCAAGACCTGCTGTGTGAATAGTTCGCAACGCCGAACTCAACTGGACGATATATGCCCAAATGAGGGACTCTGGTAACAATCCAGCATGTTGACGAGGCAATGGACCATCATGTTGGCCTATAGAAATTTTAAAAGCTACATAAAGATCATACACATGCTATTGTAACTTAATCTACACTATGCACACATCTTTATAACACAATTGAAATGTGCAAAAACCTAGCTCCATGCTGCTGTATCTTTAAACAAAACAGCAAAATTGATAGCAGATTACTGGTGTCACAAGATGTAAATCTTTCCCCAACTAGTATTTTGTGGGCCTGAAATATTTGTGTCCTATCCTATTTACACATATATGATGCGTTACAGTAAACAGCACCACAACTCCACAGTTCTGGTTCAATATTCAGAAAGCTCTAAATATGGCATAAGAATTGAGGGTGCGCTTGGGTCACCCTGCTTCATTTACATGCATGCTAATCCTACGCAGAAATGATTGGAAAAAACAAACACAAAACTGTTGCATGTTAGCACTTTTTAAAGATCAAAGTCTAATTTCTGGCTATAAAGCCGTTCATATCGGTGCAACTCTGGACTTTCACCTTTTAAAAAAGGTTCCTGCACTATTTTTGCCGATTTCATGCGAGACCTCCATTGAACTCTGCGCATGAAGTCACAGATGTCAAGCCGCACATGGAGGGGGATTTTCGCACTGACTAGCAGCTTTGAAATCATGCTGAATTAGCGAGATTTCAAAGCTGCATTTGGCATTAGCCCGGGGCCAAAAGCTGCTCATAAGAATGGCCACATACAGTACAAGTTAAAACAGGATGGTAAATGTGATTTGGGTAGATTAAACTATATTGACCTTACCCCATTTTCTCTTGGTAAAATAGCCATCTGCACTGGGATCATTAAAATGCCTACTCATCATGGTCTCTGCTCCAGCATGGAAGTCATATGCAAAAACCAAGGCTTGAGGAGAGAAAAAAAAAATAAAAAAATAAAAGTAAAATACAATTATGCAACCGCTTCGATTAACAACTTTATTCATTAAACATAAGACATTTTGCTTTATAAACTTTTAAGCATGACCAAGATCAAATAAAAAAAAATTGTCATATGCAGCTAAAGCCACTTTCTTTTTCGTACATCACGGGACACAGAGCGACTTAGTCATTACTAATGGGTTATATAGATACCTTCAGGTGCTGGCACTGGCAACTTCCAAAACCGGAAGTACCCTCCCCTATATAAGCCCCTCCCATCCGGGAGCACCTCAGTTTTTTTGCCAGTGTCTAAGGTGTTGGCCAAAGAGTAACATGTGTTTTCACTGGGCTTGCGTACAGGTTCTTTTACGGGCCTTAGTAAGCTGTTCCGGATCCGACCAAAAAAGCTTCATAGCTAAACGGTCGGTACCCGGGCCTTGCAAGAGAAGAGCAAGGTTTTGCCTGTAATGCCTCTCTTAGGAGGGCTGGACCCTGGGATCCAGAGCTCTGGTCATACCCACGACCAAGATGTTTTCTGTGCAGGGTGCTATACAGGTCCAGGGGAGTGGAATCCTTGAGAACCCGGTCCCTGAAGGTTTAATTACAATGCCTGCCGTGATAGGTGAAGTTTGGGCTTCTGTGGACCAAACAAAGTCCTGCGGCGGGGAACAGGTAAGTGGGGGCCCCCAGGAACTTGGTTCTATTGGGGGACCCCCAAGCCTAATTTGTCTCTGTCTGTTACCCAACGGTATCCCCGCTAATATCTGTGTATGCCTGTAACTACTGGAAAATGTAAAATTAATAGTCAAGAAAAAAAAAAAAAAAAAAGAAGGAGGACCGCGGTACCTGTGTTAAACCACTAGAGGCCGCTGTGGTCCATTTTTCTTGTCATGTGGATCTTTGGTTTTCTCAAGTCAAAAGATCCAGGCAGTTGGTAAGTTTCTCTGTGGGAATCCACTTCCTCTGCCCTGTTGCTGCGCTCATCCACCGCACAGGCCCTCTGGCAAAAAGGGCCCTGGCTCCTAGTCCCTGCTTGGTTTCGAAAAGGGCGCCAATGGCGCACGGGCGCGCGCACCTCCTATGAAAAAAAAGGGGCGGGGCGGGTGGATGACGCTCGATGCACGCCGCGGCACTTCTGCGCATGTGCAGGCGTCCCAGCATGTATAAAAGACACAGTACAAGTGTCAGCTGGATGCAAACAGAGCTAGCAACAAAACGGTGGCACACAGAGGCGGTTGATGCAGGCATCCCCATAGAAAGGCACTTTAGTGGACACCAGCTGGTATATAGCAGCAATTGTGTTAGACTATTACCAGCAAAAATTGGTGTATGACGACGGGAATACCTCAGCTTTGTGCTTAAAGGATATGTCGTCCAGACGCTCCGGAAATAAGTCTTCCAGGAAGCCAAAAGGGGTCTCCATCGGGCTCTGAGGATATTGGGCATGCTTGTACTGCACCAATCTCCCCTGAGAATTCAGAGGTCAGTAGCCGTAGGAACCCCGCAGGAGTGCCTGGTGCTGCGGCTGTCCCCAGTCCACCTGCTCCTGTTATATATATATATATATATATATATATATATAACAGAGGTGGTTTTATCCTCAACTCTGGGAGGATTGGAAGAGAGATTAACAGCATTGATCGCTGCTTCCCTGTCACAGGGAAAGCGCGTCCGATCTCCATCTCCTCCTTCAGAGTGCCTGTTAGTGGAGGAACAGCCCCACACAGAGATCGACCTACCTGAAGGGGGATCAGGATGAGGATGATTCGGTTATAGAGGAATCAACAGTGGAAGAACCTTTCTCAGCATCTCAGGCTGAAAGATTATGGGTTCAGTCTCTGACTAACATGGTCCGATCAGCATTTAAAATGCCTCTGGCAGAACCATCAACCACTACGGTTTCCTCGCCGGGGTCGCTGAAAGCTCCCCAGGCTGTCTGTTCCTTCCCAATCCACCCTTTATTGGAAGGGCTTATTTACCAGGATTGGGAGCATCCTGATAAAATATTTACTCCCCCCCAAGAGATTTCCAGTGATCTATCCCATGGAGGATAAGTTCATAAAAAAAAAATGGAGGGTCCCTATAGTGGACGCAGCCATCTCTTGTGTGAATAAATCACTGACATGTCCAGTAGATAATGTTTCAATGTTCAAAGACCCAATAGATAAAAAATTGGAGTCTTTACTAAAATCTGCTTTCTCTACAGCAAGCATGGTGACACAACCTGCAGTAGCAGCGATTGGAGTCTGCCAAGCGGTGAAAGATCAGTTGAAACAAGTCTTAAGGGACTTACCAGATCAGCAGGCTCCTGCCCTAGCTGACCTACCTAGAGCCTTGTGTTTTGCGGTGGACGCAATAAAGGATACAATCCAACAGGCCTCCCGCTTTACGCTGTCTGTAATACATATGCGTAGGCTTCTATGGCTCAAAAACTGGTCTGCTGAAGCTCCCTGTAAGAAATTGCTGATTAGCTTCATTTCATGGAGAACGCTTATCTGGAGAAGATCTGGACAAATATATCCAGAAAACTTCTGCCGGTAAAAGTACACTCTTGCCGGTTAAGAACAAGGGTAGAAGTCCTTCTTTTAAGAGGCCTACTTCTCCAGTCCCTGGCACAATCGGCTGTGAAACAGTTCCGACGGCCTCCGCGGTCAAATCCAGGGGGCAGAAATCAGGGACAATCACAGGGTAACAAGAAACCCTGGGTCAAGAGAGGTACAAAACCTCCCCCCCAAGTCATGAAGGGTTGCCCCCACTCAATCGGGTGAGGGGAAGACTTCAGTTGTTCACAGAGACCTGGCAGGACACCATCAGAGACAGATGGGTGATCTCCGCAGTAAGTCTGGGATACAGGCTGGAGTTAAAAAGACATTCCTCCTGCCCATTTTATGAGGTCAAACGTGCCAAGCGATCCCCAGAAGAGAGGATCCCTCCTTCTGGCACTAGAACAACTATTGCTCCAAGGGTAATCATGAAGGTTCCCTTGGAAGAAAGCGGGTTCGGGTTTTACTCGAACCTTGTCACAGTCCCCAAACCAAATGGGGACGTGAGGCCCATATTAAATATAAAAGGGCTAAACAAGTTCCTACATATCAGGACTTTTTCGGATGGAGTCGATCCGATCGGTGGCCACCGCCCTACAAGGGCAGGAATGGTTAGCCTCGATCGACATAAGGGATGCTTATTTGCATATTCCCATCTGTCCGGCCCACCAGAAATTTCTACGCTTTGCAGTAGAAGGGCGCCATTTTCAGTTCAGAGCCTTACCTTTCGGTCTGGCCACAGCACCACGAGTGTTCACAAAAATTCTGGCCCTACGATTGGCCAAACTAGGAACACAAGGTGTAACGATAATGGCATATCTAGACGACCTGTTGCTGATAGACCACTCAGTGAAAAAAACTAGAAGTGGTCGTTCACAAGACAATCAAGTATCTGGAATCTCACGGTTGCATTATCAACCGAGACAAGTCAGCCCTAAAACCAGTCAAAAGTCTGGAATACTTGGGGGCCAAGACTGGATTCAAATCAGAGAAAGATTTTCTTACCTCCAGAGAAGGTGTCGTCTTTGAAAGATTTGACCCACTTAGTGGGTACAAAAAAGAAAACCATCCATACGCCTGTGCATGAGGCTGCTGGGAAAAATGGTGGCTTCATTCGAAGCAGTACCCTACGGTCAATTCCATTCAAGGAACTTGCAGAGGGCCATACTGTCAGCCTGGAACAAAAAAGTTCAGGTTTTAGACTTACCAATGTCCCTGTCCCCTTCCGTTCGCAAGAGCCTCCATTGGTGGTTGGTGCCCCAGAATCTGGAAAAAGGGAAACCCTTCAGTCCGGTTTCTTGGAAGGTTGGTCACTACAGATGCCAGCCTCATAGGTCAGGGGGCAGTACTGGAGCAATGGTCTCTCCAGGGCAAGTGGTCAGAAGCAGAGAAGGCCCTGCCCATCAATCTCTTAAGAGATACGAGCAGCCCGGTATGCCCTAGTAGCATGGACATCCAAACTCCAAGGGTCCCCTGTCAGAATTCAATCGGACAATGCCACAGCAGTGGCATATATCAATCACCAGGGTGGCACCAGGAGTCGTGCAGCCCAGAGGGAAGCGAATTGCATCCTGGAATGGGCAGAAAGATATGTCCCAGCCATATCCGCGGTTTTCATCCCAGGAGTGGAAAATTGGAGAGCGGCCTTTTTAAGTCGCCAGCAATTATGCCCGGGGGAATGGTCTCTTCACCCCGAGGTTTTCCAGGCAATATGCCAGCGGTGGGGAACACCGGATGTAGATCTGCTAGCATCCAGATTCAACGCAAAGGTGGACAGATTTGTGTCTCGCACAAGGGATCCCCTAGCTTGCGGCTCGGATGCCCTAGTGTTCCCTTGGGATCAGTTCAAACTGATATATGCATTCCCACCGCCACAATTGTTACCGCGTTTAATCCGCAGAATCCGGGTAGAAAAGAAACCGGTGATTCTGGTGGCTCCAGCGTGGCCCCGAAGGGCATGGTACGCAGAGATTGTAAAAATGTCAGTGGGGAGTCCTTGGACCCTCCCACATCGTCCGGACCTGCTTTCGCAAGGACTGATATACACCCTTCCTTACCAGCCCTAGGTTTGACGGCCTGGCTATTGAAGCCCACATTCTAAAAAAGAGTGGGCTCTCTAATCCTGTGGTATCTACCATGATCAATGCCAGGAAGCCGGTATCCAGGCAGATCCATTATAGGATCTGGAAGGCGTACATCACGTGGTGTGAGGCCAAGAAATGGCATCCACGTAAGTACGTAATAGGTAGGATTCTGGACTTCCTACAGTGGGCTCTAGATAGGAAGCTTGCCTTGAGTACTATTAAGGGTCAGACGGCCTTGTCAATATTTTTTCAAAGGCCCTTGGCTTTGCATTCATTAGTCAAAGCTTTCATACAAGGAGTGATGCGTATTAGCCCTCCGGTTAGTATTCCCATATGTCCATGGGACTTAAACCTGGTTCTGTCGGTTCTACAGAAACAACCATTTGAACCATTGCGGCACATTTCCTTGGTTCTGCTCACCAGGAAATTTATTTTCTTAGTAGCCATTTGTTCGGCTAAAAGAGTATCGGAATTAGCCGCCTTGTCCTGTAAGGAGCCATATCTGGTTGTCCATAAGGACAGAGTAGTATTACGTCCTCATCCAGCCTTTCTTCCTAAGGTGGTATCGAGGTTTCATTTGAACCAAGATGTGGTTCTTCCTTCCTTTTTCCCCAAACCTAGCTCGGTAGAGGAAAAGTTATTGCATTCTTTGGCTGTAGTAAGAGCAGTTAAAGCTTATCTTAAAGCCACTGCTCAGATTCGTAGAACGGATACTTTGTTTGTTCTGCCGGAAGGCCCCAGAAAGGGTCAGGCAGCATCAAAAATCTACTTTAGCCAAGTGGATTCGACAGGTCATAATATGAGCCTATGGCTTGAAAAGGAGACCGCCTCCGTTCAAAGTTAGGGCGCACTCCACAAGAGCAGTTGGAACTTCATGGGCAGTGCATCACCAAGCCTCCCTGGCTCAAGTCTGTAAGGCCACAACATGGTCCTTAGTACACACGTTTACTAGATTCTACCAGGTAGATGTTAGAAGTCAGGAGGATGTCGCCTTTGGGCGCAGTGTGTTGCAGGCCGCAAAAGATCCTCATGCCTGATGGCGCCCAGCTTATGTATAGTGTATCTCTCCCCTATTTTGGCATTGCTTTGGGACGTCCCATTAGTAATGACTAAGTCGCTCTGTGTCGAGTGATGTACGAAAAAGAAAAAGGGATTTTTATAACAGCTTACCTGTAAAATCCTTTTCTTGGAGTACATCACGGGACACAGAGCTCCCACCCCTCTTTTTGGGACACTTATTGCTTTGCTACAAAACTGAGGTGCTCCCGGATGGGAGGGGCTTATATAGGGGAGGGTACTTCCGGTTTTGGAAGTTGCCAGTGCCAGCACCTGAAGGTATCTATATAACCCATTAGTAATGACTAAGTCGCTCTGTGTCCCGTGATGTACTCCAAGAAAAGGATTTTACAGGTAAGCTGTTATAAAAATCCCTTTTTGCTGAACAGCTTCAAAGTAGACCTTTCACATATGATGCCATTGCCGAGTGTTGGGAGCGGTCAGCACGGCTTTGTGCCATGATGCCAGAGATGGTTACTGAAACTGTTTGTGAGGGCCTGTGCAGACAGGCTTTTTCTTGCATTCTGACTGCTTCTCTCCCCTTGCCATTTCAAGGGAGTACAGAAGCAGCCAGATGCAGGTGAAATGCACCCATCAGAGATCTGAACGACATCCAAAATTCTATTTGCCCATTGACAAGCTTATACGCAAATATTTTTTTTGTAGCCCAAAAAGGAAGAGGAAAAAAAAAAAAAAAAAAAAAACTCATGGACACCATGTATAAGCCAACTGTGTGTTGGAAGTGCTCATTTATGGAGAAAAACATTACCAATACTGATCAGTTATTAAGTAAACCTTGCTGTGAAATAAGGATGCTATATAAATCTTGAGGACACTATACGAAAAAAGTTTTAGACCCCCTTTCACACTGGGGCAGTGCGGGGGCCTTAGCGGTAAAGCGCCGCTAGTTTTAATGGAGTTTTGGATTCTAGCGGGGCGCTTTTGACCCCCGCTAGCGGCCGAATAAAGGGTCAATAGCACCCGTGTTGGGGTAAAATGTCAGTCATGTTCCTGTGCCCAGGGAGTCACATTCAGCCTGTCATACCAGTGAATAGCCACAACCAGTGAATAGCCACAACCAGTGAATAGCCACTCATGCAAACAATGAAGTTTTGCAATTGTGAGTAAACGCCCCATACACAGAAGCATCAGCATTTAGAAAAGTATGACTATATACCGTCATTCACTAGTATGGCAAGATGTATGAAACTCCCGGAGCACAGGAAAATGCTTGGAATTAGGCCTATAAAAGAACTTCAGAACTGAAGTCATATGATTGTGCCTTTAAGTGGTTACTAAAGAAAAAAAACAAAAAAAAAAAAAAAAGTGAGAAGCTTCCTGTAGGCAAAGAAAAATAGGATTTTTGTACTCACCGTAAAATCAGTTTCTCCGACGTCCATGGACTGGCTCTCATACTGTTTTACGTGTGGGTATATGTCCCTGCTCGCAGGAGAAGATCTAGGCAGAATGTTAGAAACATACATTCTAGAACAAAATCAGAGCTGAACAGCCCCGCCCAGGGAGGCGGTCCCTCCGGACATAACCCTCCTACCTGCAGCCAGCAGCCTCAGTTTGTAACAAAGCAGTACAAACCTTAAAAGAAGGGTGGGTGCTGTGTCAGTTCATGGACGTCAGAGAAACGGATTTTACGGTGAGTACAAAAATCCTATTTTCTCTCATCGTCCATGGACTGACACAGCTCTCATACTGTTTACGTGTGGATGTCCCAAAGCAGTAACAGAAAAGGGTGGGAGCAATAGTAAAAGGAACCCCAAAAAAATTTACTCCAAACCAGCAGCTCCTCAATTGAGGAGTTGCAACATTAAACAGCGGCCTGCAACACTTTGCGGCCGAAGGAAGCATCCGAAGATGCAGCCACATCAACCTTATAGAATTTTGAAAAAAGGTATGAACGGACGACCAAGTCGCCACCTTGCACACTTGTGCAACCGACGCTTGATGTCGGAAAGCCCAGGAAGCACCAATTGCCCTGGTGGAATGCGCCGTAACCGGAAAGGGAGGCGCCCGCCCCTTAATGGCATAGGCCTGTATAACCGTCTGTCTGATCCACCTAGAAATGGTGGCAGATCGATTGTGTGTCTCTGGTCCGAAACAGGGCCAAACAGTGAGTCAGACTTCCGAATAGAAGCAGTAGCCGCCAGGTACACCCGTAAGGTACGCACCACAAAATTGTGAAGTGCAAACTCTAGGATGCGATGGGTGAGGGCACAAGGACGGAAGGACAATGTCCTCATTAAGGTGAAAAGCCGAAACCACTTTAGGAAGGAAAGATGGTCGCGGTCGCAACACCGCCTTATCCTTATGGAGGACCAGGTAAGGCGACTTGCATGACAGAGCCGCCAACTCAGACACCCGTCTAACAGAAGTGATGGCCACTAAGAAAGCCACCTTCTGAGACAAAGTTAAAAGAGGAATATCTGATATTTTCAAAGGGAGGTTCCTGAAGAACCGAGAGCACCAAGTTCAGATCCCAAGGAAGGAGCGGAGGCTTGGCAGATGGAACCACATGGCGAACCCCCTGCACAAAAGTGCTAAGGAATGACCTGCCAAGGGTCATTGAAAGAAAAAAAACGGCCAAGGCCGAAATCTGACCCTTAATTGTGCTCAAAGCCAGCCTTTGGGCCACACCACGCTGCAAGAACCGCAGGATTCTGGGGACAGAGTACGTCCGTGGACACCAGTCTAGCTCTTCGCACATAGCGATGTAAGCTCTCCAGGTACATTGATAGATCTTTCTAGAAGAAGACTTCCGTGCCCTAAGCATGGTTGAAATTACCGAAATCAGACAGGCCTCAGTCCTTCAGTACCTGGCTCTCAATAGCCATGCCGTTAAAGCAGGATGAAAGATAGGACCTTGAGACAGAAGGTCCTCCCTCAAGGGCAGTCGCCAAGGGACGTCCGCGATGAGACGTACCAGATCGGCGTACCAGTGACGCCGAGGCCAATCCGGGGCAATGAGGATCACCGGAATGCCCTCGGCCGCTACCCTGCGCAGCAGACGAGGCATCAACTGCAGCGGAGGGCACGCATACATCAAGCGATACTGACCCCACGGGGCCACCAACGCGTCAGAGGCATCCGCCCAGGGGTCCCTGGACCTGGCCACAAACCTTGACACCTTGCGATTGAGTCGAGATGCTATCAGGTCCATATCCGGTGTGCCCCACCGCCGACAAAGGAGTTGAAACACCTTCAGATGCAAGGACCACTCCCCCTGGTCCAGGGACTGGCGACTCAGATAGTCCGCCTGCCAGTTTTCTACGCCCGGAATGTAGACTGCCGACATGCTTCTTTCCACCCACCTTAGGATGTGGGCAACCTCGGATGCCGCAGCCGAGCGCCACCCTGATTGTTGACATACGCCACGGCCGTGGCGTTGTCCGAATGAATTCTGATCGAGCGGCCCTGTAGCCTCTTCGACCACGCGGAGAGACAGTCTGATCGCCCGCAATTCCAGGACGTTGATTGGTAGACAAGATTTGTCCGGAGTCCATAGCCCTTGAGCTGACAGGACTCCACAAACACCTCCCCAGCCCGTCAGGCTGGCGTCTGGAGTGACCACCGTCCACTGGATGGGGAGGAACGACTTCCCGGCCCGAAGAGCTGGGGATCTCAGCCACCATATCAGGGACGCCTAGACAGTGACTCACCTGGATCTGAAGATCCAATGACAATGGGGACTTGTCCCAAACATACAGAATTCCCTTCTGCAATGCCCGAGTGTGTGATTGGGCATACGGAACCGCCTCGAAAGAGGCCACCATTAGTCCCAGGACTCTCATGCAGAAACAAATGGACGACCATTTTCGGGACGTCAGGACCTGCACTGCCGACTGAAGTGTCAGTAACTTCTCCGAGGGTAGAAACACCTTCGCTGCCGAAGTGTCCAGGATCAGACCCCAGATACTCCAATCGTTGAGTTGGGACTAGAACCGACTTCGGGACTTCGGGTGGCTTCTGAACATGCAGGAGGGTCTGACTGACTATTGTCGCATTTTCCTCCAATTCTGAGCCATTTTCTGCTCTTAGGAGATCGTCCAGATAGCCCACGATAACAATTCCTCGCTGTCTCAGCAAAGCTAGAACCGGGGCAAGCACTTTGGTGAAATCCCATGGTGCCGATGCTAGACCGAAGGGAAGAGCCACGAACTGATAGTGGACTTTGCCTATGGCAAAGCGCAGAAACCTCGGGTGACTTGCGCAGATTGGAACGTGCAAGTAAGCGTCCTTGATATCCAAGGACGCCAAAAAATCCTTGGTGGATTGTCGCAATCACTGTGCGAATGGATTCCTTTCGGAATTTTAGTACCTTCACATTCAGGGCCTTGAGATCCAGGATTGGCCGGACCCCGTCCTTTGGAAGAACAAAACAGGTTTGAGTAAAACCCCTCTTGTGATGGAACCGGCACAATTACTCAGCACCTGAGCAAATCCTGTACAGCCCCCAAGAGGGCCGCCCGGCGGGCAGGAAGGAGAGGTTCGAGGGAAAGAACCTGTTTGGGGGCCACGAGTGGAACTCTATCCTGTATCCCGAGGTGACCACCTCGCACACCCTCCGGTCGGAGATCCGGGAGGTCCACTGAACCGTGAACCTGCGAAGACGTCCCCCCACCCCAGAGTCGGGCAGGGGCAAGACTTCATGCGGTGGCGGGCTTGGGAGCTTGCATGGTAGGCTTATGCACCCAGGGACACCTATGTCCCCCAGCCGCACTTTCAGTCTGGGCGGGCTTACCCGTGGAATCTGACCGTCGAAAAAAAAAAACTTTGCCGGAAAGGAAGGGCCCGGCCTGCGATGGGGCTCCTTTCCCTTAATAGACTGAGGCAGGAAGGTGCTCTTTCCCCCTGTGACATCCTTAATAATGTCATCCAGGGTGGCCCCAAACAGTCTACCGCCCTTAAAGGGCAAGTCCGCCAGGAGCTTTTTGGAAGCTAGGTCGGCCGACCAGCATTTCAGCCAGATAAGGCGACGCAGCACCACAGCAGAGATAGAGGCCCCGGATATTAAAGGGGCCGCATCCAAAGTGGCATCGCACACAGACTAAACCCTGCGCAAGTTGGTGAGCCAGGGCAATGGTCTCAGGAGAGAGATTATGCTCCTGTACCATCTGGTGCAAAAATCTTTGCCCATCCTGTGAGCGTGTGAGACACAAGTGTCGCCGCCACTATAGGGCGTAAGGCAGACCCCAATAAAGGTAAACATAGTTCTACTCACCACTTCTGACCTTCTGTCAGTGGGATCCTTAAATGCAGGAGTGCCTTCCATTGTGAGCGTGGTAGCCTTATGCAAATGGGCGACCGGGGGGGGGGGTCGACCACTGGGAGGAGAGCCCACTTCTTAACCAGGTCCTCAAAGGGGTACCTTATGGCTAGGCGCCGCGGGACCGTCAGTCTTCTGCGGCTTATCCCAGACTTGGTCAATGAATGCATCAAAAAAAAAAACAAAAAAAAACAAAAAAAAACACCCAAAAAAGGCACATATGGAAAGACTTTGTGAAGAAACGGCTTTAAAAAGGAACCAAAAAAGGAGACGGCTTCCACCTGAGGATCCTCAGCCTCAACATTCAGCTTGAGAGTGTCCCTCACAGCATCAAAGAGTTCACTTACAAGCACCCTGTCAGTTACTGGTTCAGAACTGGGGTCTTCTTCACAAGGAATGTCCTGTTCAAAAACATTAAAATCCTCAGAGCTAGGGTCCTGAGCAGCAGTAGCTAGGCCCATATCTGAGACAGAGCACTCCCCTACAGGAGAATGTGTGGGGAAGGGGCGCTTTACAGCTCCCTTGCGCTCGCACACCGCTTCCATTGTGACAAGGAATGATTCCAGGACTGCTGACAACTGGTCCATAGGGACCGCAGGTGCAGGAGCACTGCCAGTTGCCTCTGACAAGTGTGGAGAAGCAGGTGAACCAGACTCCATACTGCCACCCTCTGAGACCTTATACACTATTACAGTGAATAATACAGTCCACCCACTGGCTAGGCTGAGGAGGTGATACCCAGAGGCCTCACCAACCCTTAAGGATCGCTCAGTTCCGCTGTATGAAACCGCGCTGCAGCGCGAGTGAAGCCTGAGGAATTTGTGAGGAGACTCGCGCCGCAGCAGCGCCGATAGAGGCCGAAAGTGAAAGTGCATATATAACTGCGCCATTGAACCACAGCAAGATGGCCGAGCGCATTATTTAAATTCACAATACAGCGCTAATGGCGCACGCAATGAAGTCCACACACACACACACACACACACACACCTCTTTCAGAGTCCACTTACACAGACACGAGCGCCCCCCACCAGGCCAGAGCAACCCCCACACAGCACAGCACCAGTACAGGGTGCAGAAAGCAGCATAACAGGGGGGGGGGGGAGACAGGGAGAAACCCCCCAGATAAACACAGCCAGCATGTACTCACCTGCAGCAGGAGAGACTACTTACCTGTCCCAGAGGGACCCACTAGCTTGTTTCAGACAGACCTATCACAGTAGTACCGAGTAGCTGTCGGCCCGGTCCACCGCGAAAGATACAGCATGGTACTGTTCAATCTTGAGAGGACCGTGGGAGCATAAAAGCAACCCAGCCACCCCTGGAGTCATGGGGTATGTCGTGAACTGAGTCTCACGCACACAAGGCGAGGATCAGCACGCTCGATGGTCGGACAGGGAAGACTACGAGGATACCAGTGTACTAAAACCTGTTGCCAAGCCGACAGTTGATTGAAGGTCTCAAAAACAAAATAAAAATTTGCAAAGGAATAAAATTTAAAAGTAAAATCTTCCAGGAGACTGGCTCCCGAGAGAGCCACGTCTTCTTCTGCTAGGCAGAAAAAAAACTGGGGCTGCAGGTTATGTCTGGAGGGACCGCCCCCCTGGGCGGGGCTGTAAAGCTCTGGTTTTGTTCTAGAATGTATGTTTCTAACATCTAACATTCTGCCTAGATCTTCTCCTGCGAGCAGGGACATACACCCACACGTAAACATTTTGAGACCGTGTCAGTCCATGGACGATAAGAGAAATAATTTTTGTTTTAAGTGTGGGATTTTGGCATAGCATCCTGGTGCATGTGCAATGGTGACAACATTCGGGAACCTATAAAGGGTGTGGAGCAAGGAGCTCTGAATACAAAATTGACAATGCAGAGCTCAGGGTTCTCTTAAAAAGGGAGGTCCAGCATGGGGAAAATAAAAAAATTAAAGTCAGCAGCTACAAATACTGTAGCTGCTGACATTAGGCCACTTGTCCAGGGAGCCCACGATGTGGGCACCCCAGATGATCTTCGGATTGACTCCCGGGTGCTGCCGCCACGATTCCTGGAAAGGGAACCCGGTAGTGAAGGCTTTCAGCTTCACAGCAAGTTCCCTACTGTGCGCTGCACTTTCTAAACAGCCCCGCAGCGGAGGAAGGGTCCCGAACTGCCAGGAGGAGATCTGGCTGAGGCCAGTCTTTGGAAGGGGGACCTGTCAAAACACAGGTCACGCCCCCCCCCCCCAAAAGGTGCCAAGTGTGTCACTGGAGGGGGGAGGAAGCGTATAAGTGAGAGTTCCGCTTTTAGGTGGAACTCAGCTTTAAGTCACGTGGGCAGGGCCAGTACAGCGTTATCAAGAAGCCCTGAAGAAAAATGTCAATGCAGTTACAGACGTAGTGGGGGGCAAAGTGGAAAAAGATATACGTGTGGGGCAGTGTTTTTTTATATCTTCACAAAATGTTTTGCCTTTATTTCCAATTTTAAACGGAGCATGTTGTTCTACAAAGTGAGGGTTTACATAAAAGTTCCCAGTGCAATCATTTTCAGTATTGACACTTACAATGTTCTCCAAATGCTTTGGTTGTAAACATTTCTCGTAAGGAAACGATATTTGAATGTTGGACTTTTTTCCATGTATCCACTAAAGACATGCATTTTGTGTTCACCAGACGAAAGCCTAAGAAAAAGAAATACATTTTCAGCATTGGACAATATAGGAAAGGTTCATTATTGGATGAGGAAAAACTTTGCAATAGGTCAGCGACAGTAAGAAAATCTAAGAGATGTTCCAGTCTCTTTCCCACTAGTGTCAAGTGTTTTCACCATTGTTTTGTGCGGTTCCTTATTTCTATCCTTATGGCACCAATCACTGAGAAAATATCTGAGGGGTAATCTTTCCAGTGTGGACAATAGTTTAGACCAAAAAAATAAAAATAAAAAGCTGCCCGGAGATTCTCTTGAACTATGCCCTCTTTCAAAGCACAATACATTCTGGCAGAATACAGATGAAAATATTGGAAACAGACAGCCTAGAGGATTGCTGCTCATTTTCACCTCAGTTAAAACAAGTTAAACATTACTGATAAACTAGGCTGGGCAAGACTTCAAATCTTCTGTACTGCAGAAGACCCTGGGCTGTTTACAAGATATCAGACACTAAGGCCTCATGCACACTGGACGGTCTAAAACCAGTAGCGTTTTATGTATAAAAAAGCTACCACAAAAGCTTATGGCTCAAAAACACTGATAAACACAGAATAGCCAAGTATTTCAGAGCTAGAGTGTGTTTTTACAGCTGAAAAACTTCACTTCTGGGTTTTCCCCCCAGCCAGAAAATGCCCCTGCCAAAAAACACTGATAACAGCATGTGTGTGTTTCGACACAGGATAACCTGCTGGGGAGTTTACTGGCTGCAGAAAGAAAAAACCCACCAAAAACAGCAGTTGTAAAAAAAACAACCAGTGTGCATGAGGCCTAATAGTCACACGCTTAAGCCAGCCATACGTGGATCGACATTCAGCCGGATTGCAGGGACCAAGAAAAACTAGCTATGGCTTGCCTTAGGTCACAGGTGTCAAACACAAGGCCCTCCAGGCCATTTTATGTGGCCCTAGCACCTCTCCTGCAGCTGCAGGAGATATCCAGCCCTCCTCCAGACCCTTGCTTTCAAGCATTGCATCCAGCTTCTTCCCAGCAGCAGCATAAGGAAAGGGGGTGCACTGTGATGTAAGGAAGAGTGGGGGACTCAACTTCCGATGGTGGGGTGGCTCTTGACATCTAATGTAAGGGGGAGGGGATGCAACTGGCCCCCTATGAAGGCAATCATAATGCTGATGCGGCCCACGATGAAATTGAGTTGGACACCCCTGCCTTAGGTAGACAAGACTTCACTTTAGCTGGGGAAATAACTGCTTTAAGTGCTAGTTCACACCAGATGCAGTCCTGTGTCTTTCTGCACTAAAAATGCATGCAGTGTTTTCCAATGGCTCTAGTTCACATTAGTGCGGTCAGTTTCCAGTCCAAAAAACAAAAAACCCCATGCTGCATTTTTTTCTGCACAGAACTGTACTGGAACATAGCAAATGGCATCAATAACACACTGGAACTGTGTGTGGTGTGAACTGCAAGCAAAAACTGATCTGGAACGTATCCAGAGTGCATTTGTGTGATGTGAACTGGCTGTAAATAAAGACCATTTGGCAGGTGTGGGACAGAATCATAAATTTGGTGTTTTGACACAACACTGTTTAGTTTGAAGAGTTCTATATTAAAAATGCTGCAAATAAAATGAGAAAAGTGAAATAAAAAATAGATAGCTTGACTTATGTCAACACCAAAAGAAGATTATGAAGTTAGGAAATTGCATATACTGTGGATTACATTTAGGCCAATGATAATGCAGTATTGAAATACAGTATGTGACACTCATTCAACATTGGGTAGAGAGCATAAATGTTTTAGATTTTTTTTAGCATGTAAAGATCATAAACTCCAAAGTACTGTCCCATATTTCAACTGTCTCATGTTAGTCTTTGGATTTGTTCCCATGGTTATGTAAAAATTTCCATTACAGCTGTAGAATATATGCCAGAATTGTAGTTTGATTCACAGAATTTGCACAATTGGCTCATGTGATTTTATTTTTATTTAATTGCAGTGTACCAGGTCCAAAGGTTGCCGTTTTTTCACTGGCTCTGTTCATCCCAATGATTTGACATTTTTATCCAAGATTTGCTATACTTAGTCTAAAAAGTGCTTTTTATATGAAATTATACTGAAAGGCCTTGCTTCCATAAGCCATGTTAACTGTAGCAAACGCTTTTGCAAAACCCAAGTATACCATATCCACAGCCACTCCTTTATTGAAGCTTTTGCTTACATCATCATAAAAAGAAAGCCAATTTGTTTGATAAATTTGGTCTTTCATGAATCCATGCTACTGTTTGACAAGACAAAGATACTTGAAAGTTTAAAAAACTTTTCTAGCGAAATCTCTGTAAACTATAGAAGGTTGAATCAGCCTGTTACTTGGTAAAGCCTTGGATCCTTAATCAAAATATTGGCACCAGGCCAATGTGGAGCCTTTATAGTGATGCTTAGCCAGAGTCTCTAAAAAGGGACTAAAGAAATGAGGCAGCCTCCTGCAAAGCAGAAAATGGCACGTGCACCCCGCCTTGGACAATAATGGCATCCACACCTTCGTTGTAGACAAAATTTCACTCTAGTACAGGGGTCTTCAAACTACGGCCCTCCAGGTGTTCAGGAACTACAATTCCCATCATGCCTAGTCATGTCTGTGAATGTCAGTTTTACAATGCCTCATTGGATTTGTAGTTCCGCAACAGCTGGAGGGCCGTAGTTTGAGGATCCCTGCTCTAGTACATAAGGAGCACCAATATGGTGCCTGCACATGTGCCCTCATGAAGCTAGATCAGGAATAAAGAACCAGATGCTGGTTGCACAGCATCCCAAGTGCCTGGCCGGCCACATTTTAACCAGCCCTAATGGGGAGCATCCCTGTATGCTTGGCACCACTGAGATGGCTTAAAGGGTCAGCAACCCCAATCCACAAGCTCCAGTACTCACCAGTTCAAAACATCCAGCATCTGACCCGCCACACCAGGCCATATTCTCAGGACAAACCAAGATGGTCAGGCACCTCTCCTTCCTCCCCCGGTTAGAGGGGGGGTCCTTTAAAAGGACAGGTAGGCAGGTGGACCACAGCCCTAACCCTGTGAAGCACCCAGAGGTGGCATGCACCATACCCCCAAGTGTGTTGCCTGCATGCCTGTTGCAACCTTACAGGCCTGTCCCACTGCCATCTTAGCTTTCTGGATCAGTGTCACTCTGCTCCATGCTACAAAGACATACTGGGGGGGCACACCCTAAAAATGCTATACATCCAAGATGGTGCTGCTATAAGACCAAAGACAGTACAAAACAGATTATAGCGCACACATGCAAAAATGACAGCTAGTTAAAAACAGCTGAACATATTCAAAAATACGGGGGTTTGGTCACACTATATGGTCATATAGTGCCAAGCCCACTTGGGCTTAGCACTATATGACCAAACCCCCGTATTTTTGAATATGTTCAGGTGTTTTTAACTAGCCTTGCAGGATAAAATGTAATTTTTGCATGTGTGCGCTATAATCTGTTTTTTACTCTGCTCCATGCCAACACCCTCTGCCAGTGGCCTGGTGCAGCCTTCAGGTTTTGAGAGATTTCACTACTCCCTAAATACGGACACAAGCCTGTTTACACCTGCCGGTCAATAGGAATGCCTGAGCCTTCCAATCAAGATCCCCCCCGGCCCAAAAAACAGACAGGCGAATCTGTATGGATCACCTGTGTGAAGTGGCCCTTCGTCTTCATTTACACCAATGAACGTGGGACTGTCCATTGCAGCCCCACCGCCTCTGGAACAAACTTGCTTGTCTGTGTGCCCGGTTCACACCACTGTGTTAAGGTGGTATGCATTGAAAAAAAAGAAAAAAAAAAAGAAGGACTGTATGCAATGCTTTCAGTGCATCACAAGGCAGGCAAGTCACTGCCTCGCACTGTTTGCAGCCAATTGGACTTGGTGTCTGGGTGACATGTCAAAGTTTAATGAAAAGTGAACAGTGGGATGAGCCATGATTGGTGCATTGGCAATTCCACCAGACCAAACCCCAGGATTTGTAAGAGCAGCCGGTGTAAATTGTCCCTAAAAACGTGAAACATTCAAAATGGGTTGCATAAACTTACAAATAGCAAAATTGCACACATTCTCACCATGAACTCTTCTGAGACAGTAGGTCAGGTCATCCTTGTTGTTTACGGCTTTGTAGCATGATGTAATGTATCCAAAGTTGCTTGTCTTATGTATTCGGTTAGGAGGGGGCAGCGGTTCCAGTGGAAAAAGGCTGTGGTAGCTGTCAACCTCTGCAGGTACACCTAATAAAAAACACCATTGCTGCAATAAACCGTTTATATATTTCTCCATAATTTTGACCTTTTCAAATAAACTTTGGTTACCACAGAGTAAAGCCTCATACACACGATCGGATTTCCATCGGACAAATCTGTTGAATTTTGTGTGAAGGGTGTTGGCCGTGAACTTGGTATGCAAACAGACGGCAGAACTTTTTCAGCCAACATACACGAAACTACGTGTTTTCTGGTCTTTAGTGCCACCCTTTGGGCAACTTCTGCCAATGCTATGGTTAGCATTGCTTCTGAGCATGAGTGTTAATGCTTTGGATTTTTTTTTCCGACTGACTTGTGTGCACACAAATCGGATATAACGACATCACACATTTGGACAGTTTTAAAGCATGCTATAAAACATTTGTCGGAAAATCCAACAAAAATTTTCCGATGGAGCATACAGTCAGATTTTCCGACAAAACCCTGCAATCACACATTTGTTGTCGAAAAATCCGATCGTGTGTACGGGCCTTCAGAATCTATAAAAAAAAAAAAAAAAAAAAAAAAAGAAAAACACACGGGAGAGGGTCCCAAACAGCGCAGCTGAGGAATCCATCCCACCAAGCTAGCCTCTACCCAGGCACCCCAATACCTGTAAAAAAGAGCTGGAACCTGGGGAGGTCCTGTCTGGCTTAGGGAAACACGTGAACCAGAGGGTCTATGGGTAGAGGGGTGCCTTTTAAACTAATGTGGAACATGCGTTTCCTTTTTGGGGGGAGCGGGACCCCATCTCTGGCAGCAGTCCTGGATGAGGACTAAAAAAAAAAATTAAGATAAAAATATTGCAGAGAAGTAGTAAATGGGGATTTTATTGCCCAGAAACACACTTTAGGCTGAATTCTAACTTGAGCGCAACTCACGTTCCAGTGTTTGCTTGTTGCTCATAGTCCATTCACTTGAACTGGGCTGCCCTACATGTGACAAATACCTCAAAGACACTACTTCAAAAAAAGGTTGGAGTGTGTTTTTCACCGCGTTTGCTGCACATCTGCTATCGCACTTGGAGTGCCATTAATCTCAACGGGCATTTATGAAATGCGCAGCAAAAACTTACATTTGTGTGCCATCTCACGTTACAGAAACACCAGGTGAAAGGAGGGCTAAGGCATTGCAATCATTTAATTGAATCTGAGAATGTGACACGAGTAACAGATTAAATTGCTTTGACGCTTACAATTTTCAAAAGAATACAAAAATTAAATCCTCACGATAAAGGCCTCATGCACAGGCTCTTCTAAACACCTCCTGGCAGGACACACGCGCGTTTAAGCACATCAAGCGCTTATTCTGGCCAATGAAATGAACCAAGCTGCCAAAACGCTGCTGCTCCTGAACACGCTGGCAGGTTTTTTTCCTGCCTCTAAACACCTGTGTGCATGGACGCAAAAGGCCAACACTAAGGGGCACTTTAGGCAGGAGAAGAAAAACACACACACACACACACTAATAATAATAATAATAATAATAATAATAATAATAAATAATAATAATGGAAACACTTACCTGGCATATCGGCTTGATCAATCTGAGCCATTGTTATTAAGTGACGATTAACCAACTCCTAAAAAAGGAAAGAAAAATAAATAAAAAAAAACTCCATGCAACACTGGCTCCACAATTTCTTATTTTCTACAAACATGCTAAAATGTTTTCAATACGCTCAAAATTTTTCTGAAAGCAGATGACCAGTAGCATAAAAAAGGATGAGAAACACCAACCACACAAATGCATATTCTAGGGTTTGCTTGTCTTCAGCTGAGAACTTGTAATAAATTTAAGACCAAGTCTCAGAAATCTCTCATTAAGGTCTTCATGATAGTTTGTTATGTCACACAGTATCTCACAAAAGCGAGTACACCCCTACCATTTTTGTAAATATTTTATTTATATCTTTTCATGTGACAACACTGAAGAAATGACACTTTGCTACAATGTAAAAGGAGTGAGTGTACAGCTTGTATAACAGTGTAAATTTTCTGTTACCTTAAAACAGCCATTAATGTCTAAACCGCTGGCAAAAGTGAGTACACCCCTAAGTGAAAATGTTCAAATTGGGCCCAAAGTGTCAATATTGTGTGGCCACCATTATTTCCCAGCGCAGCCTTAAAGTGGTACTTAAACACAAACATGTCATACTTGCCTCCACTGTGCAGTTTGTTTTGCACAGTGGCCCCGATTGTCCTCTTCTGGGGTCCCACGGCGGCTCTTGGCTCCTCCCCGGGCGGGCGCACTCCTGTGTCATATACTCGGCGTCTATAGACGCCGAGTGCATCACTCGGTCCCGTCCCCCGGCAGCCACGTCATTGGATGTGATTGACAGCAGCAGGAGCCAATGGCTGCACTGCCATCAATCTATCCAATAAAAGCAAAATCTGTGGAGAAGGATGCCGGGACGAGCCGAGCAGGTGAACTGGCTCAGGTAAGTAAAACGGGGGGGGGGGGGGGGGGGGGGCTGGGGACCCGTAATTGCCAGGTGTTTTTTTTGTTCACCCTAATGCATGGGATGCATTAAAGCGGAGCTCCGCCGAAATCAAATGATTAAAAGCCAGCAGCTGCTGACTTTTAATACAAGGACACTTGCCTGTCCTGGAGTCCAGCAACGTCTGCAGCAGAGGACGAGCAATCGCTCGTCACTCTGCTGCCCCCACCGCCATCCTCAGTGAGGGAACCAGGAAGTGAAGCCTTGCTGCTTCACTGCCCGGTTCACTACGGCGCATGCGCCGTTCTGACTGGTCCCCGTGTGTTCTGGGAGTCGAGTGTCTCCCAGAACACAACGGGTATTCTGCGGGAAGTGATGTACTTCCGGCAGAGAGGACTCCCGGAAGTGGGTGCAAATACCTGTCTTAGACTGGTATCTGCACCCCCCTCCCCCCTGAAAGGTGTCAATTGTGACACCGGAGGGGGGGGGGGGGGAAGAGGGTTCCGATGAGCGGAAGTTCCACTTTAGGGTTGAGCTCCGCTTTAAGGTGAAAAACACAAACCTTTAAAACCCCTTCAACCCTCTTGGGCATGGAGTTCAGCAGAGCTTCACAGGTTGCCACTGTAGTCCTCTTCCACTCCTCCATGATGATATCACGGAGCTGGTGGATGTTGGGGACATTGGTCTCCTTCTGTTTGAGAATGCCCCACAGGTGCTCAATAGGGTTTAGGTCTGGAGACATGCTTGGCCAGTCCATCTCCTTTACCCTCATCTTCTTTAGCAAGGCAGTGGTAGTCTTGGAGGTGCGTTTGGGGCCGTTATGTTGGAATACTGCCCTGCGGCCCAGTCTCCGAAAGGAGGGGGATCATGCTCTATCAGTATTTCACAGTACATGTTGGCATTCATGGTTCCCTCAATGAACTGTAGCTCCCCAGTGCCGGCAGCACTCATGTAGCCCCAGACCATGAAACTTCCACCATGCTTGACTGTAGGCAAGACACACTTGTCTTTGTACTCATCTGGTTGCCACCACACACGCTTGACACCATCTGAACCAAAGTTAATCTTTGTCTCAGACGATAGGACATGGTTCCAGTAATCCATGTCCTTAGTCTGCTTGTCTTCAGAAAACGGTTTGCAGGCTTTGTGCGTCATCTTTAGAAGAGGCTTCCTTCTGGGATGACAGCCATGCAGACTGATTTGATGCAGTGTGTGGCGTATGGTCTGAGCACCGACAGGCTGACCCAACCCCTTCAACCTGTGCAGCAATGCAGGCAGTACTCATACATTTCCCAAAGACAACCTCAATATGACGCCGAGCACGTGCACTCAACTTTGTTCGACCATGGCGAGACCTGTCCTGTTAAACTGCTGTATGGTCTTGGTCACCATGTTGCAGCTCAGTTTCAGGGTCTTGGCAATCTTATAGCCTAGGCCATCTTTATGTAGAGCAACAATTTTTTTCAGATCTCAATTCTTTTCCATGAGGTGCCATGTTGAACTTCCAGTGACCAGTATGAGAGGGAGAGCGATCACCAAAATTTAAACACACCTGCTCCCCATTCACACTTGAGACCTTGTAACACTAACAAGTCACATGATACCAGGGAGGGAAAATGGCTAAATTAGGATATTCATATGGGGTGTACGCAGTTTAGACATTAATGGCTGTGTTGGAGTTATTTTAAGGGGACAGTAAAAAGGGATTTTTATAACAGCTTACCTGTAAAATCCTTTTCTTGGAGTACATCACGGGACACAGAGCGACTTAGTCATTACTAATGGGTTATATAGATTACCTTCAGGTGTTGGCACTGGCCAATTCCAAACCGGAAGTACCCTCCCCTATATAAGCCCCTCCCACCCGGGAGCACCTCAGTTTTGTAGCCAAGCAATAAGTGTCCCAAAAAGAGGGGTGGGAGCTCTGTGTCCCGTGATGTACTCCAAGAAAAGGATTTTACAGGTAAGCTGTTATAAAAATCCCTTTTTCTTTTTCGTACATCACGGGACACAGAGCGACTTAGTCATTACTAATGGGACGTCCCAAAGCAATGCCAAATGAGGGGAGGGATACATAAGCTGGGCGCCATCAGGCATGAGGCTCTTTTGCGGCCTGCAACACACTGCGCCCAAAGGCGACATCCTCCTGACTTCTGACGTCTACCTGGTAGAATCTAGTAAACGTGTGTACTAAGGACCATGTTGTGGCCTTACAGTACTTGAGCCAGGGAGGCTTGGTGATGCACTGCCCATGAAGTTCCAACTGCTCTTGTGGAGTGCGCCCTAACTTTGAACGGAGGCGGTCTCCTTTTCAAGCCATAGGCTTGTATTAAGACCTGTCGAATCCACTTGGCTAAAGTAGATTTTTGATGCTGCCTGACCCTTTCTGGGGCCTTCCGGCAGAACAAACAAAGTATCCGTTCTGCGAATCTGAGCAGTGGCTTTAAGATAAGCTTTAACTGCTCTTACTACATCCAAAGAATGCAATAACTTTTCCTCTACCGAACTAGGTTTGGGGAAAAAGGAAGGAAGAACCACATCTTGGTTCAAATGGAACCTCGATACCACCTTAGGAAGAAGGCTGGATGAGGACGTAATACTACTCTGTCCTTATGGATAACCAGATATGGCTCCTTACAGGACAAGGCGGCTAATTCCGATACTCTTTTAGCCGAACAAATGGCTACTAAGAAAATCAATTTCCTGGTGAAAAGAACCAAGAAAATGTGCCGCAATGGTTCAAATGGTTGTTTCTGTAGAACCGACAGAACCAGGTTTAAGTCCCATGGACATATGGGAATACTAACCGGAGGGCTAATACGCATCACTCCTTGTATGAAAGCTTTGATTAATGAATGCAAAGCCAAGGGCCTTTGAAAAAAAAATATTGACAAGGCCGTCTGACCCTTGATAGTACTCAAGGCAAGCTTCCTATGTACAGCCCACTGTAGGAAGTCCAGAATCCTACCTATTACGTACTTACGTGGATGCCATTTCCTGGCCTCACCCCACGTGATGTACACCTTCTAGATCCTATAATAGATCTGCCTGGATACCGGCTTCCTGGCATTGATCATGGTAGATACCACAGGATTAGAGAGCCCTCTCTTTTTTAGAATGTGGGCTTCTATAGCCAGGCCGTCAACCTAGGGCTGGTAAGGAAGGGTAGTATATCGGTCCTTGCGAAAGCAGGTCCGGACGATGTGGGAGGGTCCAAGGACTTCCCACTGACATTTTTACAATCTCCGCGTACCATGCCCTTCGGGGCCACGCTGGAGCCACCAGAATCACTGGTTTCTTTTCTACCCTGATTCTGCGGATTAATCGCGGTGGGAATGCATATATCAGCTTGAACTGATCCCAAGGGAACACTAGGGCATCCGAACCGCAAGCTAGGGGATCCTTTGTGCGAGACACAAATCTGTCCACCTTTGCGTTGAATCTGGATGCTAGCAGATCTACATCCGGTGTTCCCCACCGCTGGCATATTGCCTGGAAAACCTCGGGGTGAAGAGACCATTCCCCCGGGCATAATTGCTGGCGACTTAAAAAAGTCCGCTCTCCAATTTTCCACTCCTGGGATGAAAACCGCGGATATGGCTGTGACATACCTTTCTGCCCATTCCAGGATGCATTTCGCTTCCCTCTGGGCTGCACGACTCCTGGTGCCACCCTGGAGATTGATATATGCCACTGCTGTGGCATTGTCTGATTGAATTCTGACAGGTGACCCTTGGAGTTTGGATGTCCATGCTACTAGGGCATACCGGGCTGCTCGTATCTCTAAGAGATTGGTGGGCAGGGCCTTCTCTGCTTCTGACCACTTGCCCTGGAGAGACCATTGCTCCAGTACTGCCCCCCAGCCTATGAGGCTGGCAACTGTAGTGACCACCTTCCAAGAAACCGGACTGAAGGGTTTCCCTTCCCAGATTCTGGGGCACCAACCACCAATGGAGGCTCTTGCGAACGGAAGGGGACAGGGACATTGGTAAGTCTAAAGCCTGAACTTTTTTGTTCCAGGCTGACAGTATGGCCCTCTGCAAGTTCCTTGAATGGAATTGACCGTAGGGTACCGCTTCGAATGAAGCCACCATTTTTCCCAGCAGCCTTATACACAGGCGTATGGATGGTTTTTCTTTTTTGTACCCACCAAGTGGGTCAAATCTTTCAAAGACGACACCTTCTCTGGAGGTAAGAAAATCTTTCTCTGATTTGAATCCAGTCTTAGCCCCCAAGTATTCCAGGCTTTTGACTGGTTTTAGGGCTGACTTGTCTCGGTTGATAATGCAACCGTGAGATTCCAGATACTTGATTATCTTGTGAACGACCACTTCTAGTTTTTTTCACTGAGTGGTCTATCAGCAACAAGTCGTCTAGATATGCCATTATCGTTACACCTTGTGTTCCTAGTTTGGCCAATCGTAGGGCCAGAATTTTTGTGAACACTCGTGGTGCCGTGGCCAGACCGAAAGGTAAGGCTCTGAACTGAAAATGGCGCCCTTCTACTGCAAGGCGTAGAAATTTCTGGTGGGCCGGACAGATGGGAATATGCAAATAAGCATCCCTTATGTCGATCGAGGCTAACCATTCCTGCCCTTGTAGGGCGGTGGCCACCGATCGGATCGACTCCATCCGAAAAAAGTCCTGATATGTAGGAACTTGTTTAGCCCTTTTATATTCAATATGGGCCTCATGTCCCCATTTGGTTTGGGGACTGTGACAAGGTTCGAGTAAAACCCGAACCCGTTTTCTTTCAAGGGAACCTTCATGATTACCCTTGGGGCAATAGTTGCTCTAGTGCCAGAAGGAGGGATCCACTCTTCTGGGGATCGCTTGGCACGTTTGACCTTATAAAATGGGCAGGAGGAATGTCTTTTAACTCCAGCCTGTATCCCAGACTTACTGCGGGGATCACCCATCTCTGATGGTGTCCCGCCAGGTCTCTGTGAACAACTTAAGTCTTCCCCTCACCCGACTGAGTGGGGGCAACCCTTCATGACTTAGGGGGAGGTTTTGTACCTCTCTTGACCCAGGGTTTCTTGATACCCTGTGATTGTCCCTGATTTCTGCCCCCTGGATTTGACCGCGGAGGCCGTCGGAACTGTTTCACAGCCGATGTGCCAGGGACTGGAGAAGTAGGCCTCTTAAAAGAAGGACTTCTACCCTTGTTCTTAACCGGTAAGAGTGAACTTTTACCAGCAGAAATTTTCTGGATATATTTGTCCAGATCTTCTCCAAATAAGCGTTCTCCATGAAATGGGAAGCTAACCAGCAGTTTTTTACAGGGAGCTTCAGCAGACCAGTTTTTGAGCCACAGAAGCCTGTACTATAGACAGCGTAAAGCGGGAGGCCTGTTGGATTGTATCCTTTATGGCGTCCACCGCAAAACACAAGGCTCTAGGCAGGTCAGCTAGGGCAAGAGCCTGCTGATCTGGTAAGTCCCTTAAGACTTGTTTCAACTGATCTTTCACTGCTTGGCAGACTCCAATCGCTGCTACCGCAGGTTGTGTCACCATGCTTGCTGTAGAGAAAGCAGATTTTAGTAAAGACTCCAATTTTTTATCTATTGGGTCTTTGAACATTGGAACATTATCTACTGGACATGTCAGTGATTTGTTAACAGAAGAGATGGCTGCGTCCACTGTAGGGACCCTCCATTTTTTTATGAACTTATCCTCCATGGGATAGATCACCGGAAATCTCTTGGGGGGAGCAAATATTTTATCAGGATGCTCCCAATCCTGGTAAATAAGCCCTTCTAATAAAGGGTGGATTGGGAAGGAACAGACAGCCTGGGGAGCTTTTAGCGACCCCAGCGAGGAAACCGTAGTGGATGGTGGTTCCGCCAGAGGCATTTTAAATGCTGATCGGACCATATTAGTCAGAGACTGAACCCATAATCTTTCAGCCTGAGATGCTGAGAAAGGTTCTTCCACTGTTGATTCCTCCATAACTGAATCAACCTCATCCTGATCCCCTTCAGGTAGGTCGATCTCTGGGACTGTTCCTCCACTAACAGGCACTCTGAAGGAGGAGACGGAGATCGGACGCGCTTTTCCTGAGACAGGGAAGCAGCGATCAATGCTGTTAATCTCTCTTCCAATCCTCCCAGGGTTGAGGATAAAACCTCCTGTTATATATACAGGAGCAGGTGGACTGGGGACAGCCGCAGCACCAGGCATTCCTGCGGGGTTTCTACGGCTACTGACCTCTGAATTCTCAGGGGAGATTGGTGCAGTACAAGCATGCCCAATATCCTCAGAGCCCGATGGAGACCCCTTTGGCTTCCTGGAAGATCTATTTCCGGAGCGTCTGGACGACATATCCTTTAAGCACAAAGCTGAGGTATTCCCGTCGTCATACACCAATTTTGCTGGTAATAATCTAACACAGGTGCTGCTATATACCAGCTGGTGTCCACTAAAGTGCCTTTCTATGGGGATGCCTGCATCAACCGCCTCTGTGTGCCACTGTTTGTTGCTAGCTCTGTTTGCATCCAGCTGACACTTGTACTGTGTCTTTTAACTATGCTGGGACGCCCGCACATGCGCAGAAGCGCCGCGCATCGAGCGTCATCCACCCGCCCCGCCCCTTTTTTTCATAGGAGGCGCGTGCACGCGCCCGCCCGTGCGCCATTGGCGCCCTTTTCGAAATCAAACAGGGGACTAGGAGCCAGGGCCCTTTTTGCCGGAGGGCCTGTGCGGTGGATGAGCGCAGCAACAGGGCAGAGGAAGTGGATTCCCACAGAGAAACTTACCAGCTGCCTGGATCTTTTGACTTGAGAAAACCAAAGATCCACATGACAAGAAAAATGGACTACAGCGGCCTCTAGTGGTTTAACACAGGTACCGCGGTCCCTTTTTTTTTTTTTCTTGACTACTATTAAAATTTTACATTTTCAGTAGTTACAGGCAAACACAGATATTTAGCGGGAATACCGTTAGGTAACAGACAGAAAGACAAATTAGGCTTGGGGGTCCCCCAATAGAACCAAGTTCCTGGGGGCCCCCCACTTACCTGATCCCCGCCGCAGGACTTTGTTTGGTCCACAGAAGTCCAAACTTCACCTATCACGGCAGGCATTGTAATTAAAGCTTCAGGGACCGGGTTCCCAAGGATTCCACTCCCCTGGACCTGTATAGCACCCTGCACAGACAACATCTTGGTCGTGGGTATGACCAGAGCTCTGGATCCCAGGGTCCAGCCCTCCTAAGAGAAGCATTACAGGCAAAACCTTGCTCTTCTGCTGCAAGGCCCGGGTACCGACCGTTTAGCTATGAAGCTTTTTTGGTGGGATCCGGAACAGCTTACTAAGGCCCAAAAGAACCTGTACGCAAGCCCAGTGAAAACACATGTTACTCTTTGGCCAACACCTTAGACACTGGCAAAAAACTGAGGTGCTCCCGGGTGGGAGGGGCTTATATAGGGGAGGGTACTTCCGGTTTGGAATTGGCCAGTGCCAACACCTGAAGGTAATCTATATAACCCATTAGTAATGACTAAGTCGCTCTGTGTCCCGTGATGTACGAAAAAGAAATTTACACTGTTAGGCCCCTTTCATACGGGCGGACCGTATGAAAAAAAAATTAGGCCAAGCCTAATTGGGAGGGTTTATACCTGGGGAGAGATTTCCTGTTTTGCCAGTGCCAAGTCAACTGAAAGTTGCAGCATAACCCATTGTAATAAATCTGAAGACACTCTGTATTCTGGGATTTGCAATCAAGATTTTTCAACTTTTATTATTTACACACCAAACTTATAACAGGGATGTCAAGTCCTCTGGCGATATTAGTGGCCACAACCAAAGCAGAGCACATTTCTGATTCTTTCCTAGGACAAGCCCATGCATCACAGGGGAAATTGGTGAATGGATGTTCAAACTCACCACGCCAACATGAAAGGTGGTTTTGGACACCTGACTCACAGGAAACTCAAATGAGCCTAGGAATAATTGTGGAAGGTTGGGGGGAGTGGCAGGCACTTCTGGGAAACAGAAGTGATTGGCCATGCCAATCACTTCTACAAAGAGGAAGGCCAGGAGAAAACCCAAATGTAAACTCTTGGCTGCAATAAAAAGGGTTTAACTGAACCCATTTGATATAGTACCCCTAAAAAGATTAAATTTACAAATAAAAAAGTCTTCTGGCATGGATGAAAGTGTTGATTCTTTAACAGAAAGGTGCTTGCAGGAGAAAGTCCAGAGGGTGGTGGATCAATGGCATTTTCTGAATGGTTTGGAATTGTGAGCAGTGTGCCCCAGGGCCCTGTCCTGGGACCAATTCTACTTCACGTGTTCATAAACTATACCAGGAGGTTGGAATAAATAGTTCAATCTCAGTGTTCGCAGATTATACAAGACCAAGCAGGGCAATAAACTTCACAGCAGGATATAGCAACTTTGACAGAAAGCCCAGTTAAAACCGAGTGGTGGGCAGCTATATGGCAGATGAAGTCCAATGTACAAAAATGTATAATGCGGTCAGGAGCTTAAAATATAGATTCAAGTTACATGCTAAGGGGAGAACCTCTGGGGGAACAGAGAACGGATAAAGATCTGGGGGTTCTAGTAGATGACAGGCCAAGAAACTGTATGCAATGCCAAGCTGCAGCAAGCAAGGCCAGCAGACTATGGGACCACACAATGAAGCTGGGATGAGAAACTGTTCAATATTCAACAGTGTAAGGGGGTTCTTTACAGTTAGGGCAGTTAAAATGAAAAAAAAAAAAAAAAAAAAGATTTTTTTGTACTCACCGTAAAATCCTCTGTCATCCATGGATGGACACAGCTTCCTTAAATCTTGACAAAGTGGGTTATGTTCCGTCTATTAGGAGAGGACTAGGCAGACACGTTAAAGTTACATGTATTTAAATATCTAACAGAGTTAAACAGCCCCGCCCAGGGGGCGGTCCCTCTGGTCATAACCCATCATCCTGCAGCTCAGTCAAAAAGCAGTACAAACTTAAAAAAGGAGGGGTGGGTGCTGTGTCCGTCCATGGACGACAGAGAAAAGGATTTTACGGCGAGTACAAAAAAAATCCTATTTTCTCTTTTCGTCCATGGACGGACACAGCTTCCTTAAATCTTGAAAAAGTGGGGACGTCCCCAAGCAGTGTCAAAAAATAAAATAAAAAAAATGAGGGTTGGGAACAGCAATCAAAAACCAACTTCACCCCAAACAAACAGAGCTCCTCAACGGAGGAGTTGCAACCTCAAACAGCCGCCTTCAAAACCTTGCGGCCAAGGCAAGCATCCGAAGATGCACTCGCATCAACCATGTTAAATTATTATTTTTTTCTCTCTCCAAAAAGTAAAAAACGGACGACCAGGTCGCCGATAAACACACCTGTGAGACAGACGCATGATGTCTGAAAACCCAGGAGGCACCAACTGCCCTGGTCAAAAGCGCCGTGACAGGAAAGGGAGGCGCCCGCCCCTTAAGGCCATAGGCCTGGATGACGTTCTGCCTGATCCACCAAGAAGTGGTGGACAACGAGATCGTCAGGCCCTTCTGTGGACCAGTCACCGTCATGAACAGAGTCTGACCACCGGAACAGAGCCGTAGCAGACAGGTACACCTGCAGAGCACGTACCATGTCTAAAGTATGTAGCACAGCCTCTCTGGGATGCGATGGCCGAGGACACAAGGATGGAAGTACAATGTCCTCATTTAGGTGAAAGGCTGAAACTACCTCCGGAAGGAAGGCTGGGGGCGTAGCATCGCTTTATCCTTATGGAGGGCCAAGTATGGTGACTTGCAAGACAAGGCCGCCAATTCAGAAACCCTTCTGACCGATGTAATGGCAACTAGAAAAGGAACTTTCTGAGAGCATCAAGAAAGGGATGTCCCCTATGTTCTCAAAAAGGGGGGTTCCTGAAGTACCGAGAGCACCATATTCAAATCCCACGGAGGAAGTGGTTGTCTAATCAAGGGAACCACATGTCAGACCCCCTGCACAAACGTACTTACCAGTGAATGAGCCGCCAGGGGTCGTTGGAAGAAAACAGCCAAGGCTGAAATCCATCACCTTAATAGTGCTTAAAGGCAAGTTTCTGATCCACTCCACGCTGTAAGAACAGCAGGATCCGAGAAACCGAATATGCCCGCGGGCGCCAATCCATCTCTTCACACAGAGATGTAGGCCTTCCAAGTGCGATGGTATATCTTCCAGGAAGAAGACTTCCTGGCCCTCAACATGGTGGATTACGGAATCCGACAGACCACGGTCCCTTAGAACCTGGCTTTCAATAGCCATGCCATTAAAGCTAGCAACTGTAAATCAGGATGAAGTATGGGACCTAGTGACAGAAGGTCCTCCCGCATTGGAAGAGGCCAGGGAGCATCCTCCACCAGGCAAACAAGTGAGGCGTACCCGGGACCAGTTTTGGGCGATTAGGATCACCGGAATCCCCCCAGCCTCCACTCTGGGGAGAAGGTGGAAGCTACTACAGTGGGGGAAAAGGCATGTTAGCCGATACTGACCCCATGGAGCCACCAACGCATCTGCCCAGGAATCCCTGGACCTTGCCACAAACAGACACCGTGCAATTGAGTCGAGAAGCCAGGAGATCCACATCTGGCGTGCCCCATCTCCGGCAAAGGAGTTAAAACACCTATGGTTGTAGCAACCATTTCTCTTGGTCCAGCATCTGGCGACAGATAGTCCGCCTGCCAGTTTACTATGCCTGGAATGTAAACAGCCGATAGAGCCGGCACACTCCTTTCGGCCCACCTTAGGATGTGAGCGACCTCCAACACTGCAGCCAAGCTCCATGTACCTCCTTATAGGTTGACATATGCCACCGCCGTGGCGTTGTCCGACTGGATCCTGACTGAATGCCCTCGTAGCCTCTGTGACCCATGGAGAAGCACAGCCTGCTCAGTCCAGTGGAAAGGAACGACTTCCCGGACTGAAGGGCTGGGGATCTTAGCAACTCAGAGAGGCCCCGACCAGGTGGCTGACCTGAATCTGATGATCCAGAGCCAATGGAGATGGGTTCCATTTGGACAGAATCTCCTTCAGCAAGACACGAGTGTGGAATTGGGCATACGGTAGTGCCTCAAAAGAAGACTACCATGCGGCCCAGAACTCGCATTCAGAAAAGGGAGAGACGACCATTTGCGGGATGTTACAACCTCACCGGAGCGGCAAACTTTTCCAGAGGAAGAAAAAAAAAAAACCAACACACACCTGCCTCGAGGAGTCCAGAATCAACCCCAGGTATTCCAGGTGCTGAGTCGTTACCAACACCGACTACTGGAGGTTCAGTACCCAACCAAATTCTCGGAGCGACTGACTGGCCATAGACACATCGTCCTCTAAATCTGAGCTTGAAGTAACTCTCAGAAGAAGAGTGCCCAAGTAGCCCACGATAGTAATGCCTCACCGTCTCAGCCAGACCAGAATCGGGGCGAGCACCTTGGTGCCGACGCTAGGCCAAAGGGGAGAGCCACAAAATGATAGCGGTCTTCCGACTGCAAAACGCAGGAACCTCCGATGCCTGACGCAGATGGGGACATGCAAGCATGCGTCCTTGATGTCCAAGGACACCAGAAAATCCCCCGGATGGAGCAAAGCGACCACAGAGCGAACCGATTCCATCCTGAATTTCCGAGCCGTCACAAAAGGCCTTGAGGGCTAGGCTTGGACGAAGTCCGTCCTTCTTTGGGACCACGAACATATTTGAGTAGAAACCCCGAAACCTTTCCTGCAGCGGTACAGGTATGATTACCCCGCACCTCAGTAAGCCCTGTACTGCTCCCATTAGGGCAGTCCGACGAGCCGGCAGGAGAGGAAGATGAGGGAAAGAATCTGTTTAGTGGACAAGAAAAAACTCGATCTTGTACCTCGAAGTGACCACTTTGCAAACCCACTGGCCGGAAAGCAGGGAGGTCTGAGTTGCAAACCCGCAAAGATGCCCCCCCCCCCCCCAAGGGTCGGGGGGCAAAACCTCATGCGGTAGTAGACTTGTTTGCGGGCATGGTTCGCTTGCGCACCCAGGGACGCTTCTGTCCCCCAGCTGGACCTTTTTTTGGCTTGGGAGGGTCTGCCAGCAGGCCCTGACTGACGAAAATACCGCATTTGTGCGGGAAAGGAGGGCCCCGGCTTAGGGAGCGGCTCCTTACCTTTAGTGGACTGAGGGAGAAGTGTGCTCTTACCTCCAGTGACATGCTTAATAATGTCGTCCAGGGAGGCACCAAAGAGTCTCCCACCTTTGAAAGGCAAAGCAGTCAGAACTTTCTTGGAAGCTTGGTCCACGGACCAGCATTTTAGCCATATCAGGCGGCGCAAAACCACTGCAGATACAGAGGCCCTGGAGATTAAAGAGGTCGCATCCAGGGTTGCATCACAGACGTACACAAGGCCCTGCACCAGCTGGTCAGCCAGTGTCACGCATTCTGGGGGAGCAGATGCTCCTCCACTGCCTGGTGCAACTTTTTTTCCCATTCCGTGAGGGTCAGGGGCACCAAAGTTGCAGCCATTATTGGCAGCAATACTGACCCCAGCATGGTGAACATGGAACGGCTCACCGCTTCAGACCTCCTATCAGTAGGGTCCTTACAAACAGGGGACCCCTCCACCGGGATAGTGGCTATACCAGGGGGGGGGGGGGTCAATGACCGGGGAAGAAGCCCATTTTTCCAAAAAGCACTCTTCAAAATGGGTAACAAACCGCCATGCACTGAGGAACCACAAAGGACCTCTGCGGCCGTTCCCATTCCTCATCTATTAACTTGTCAAAGATACAGAAGGAAAAACCTGGAGAGCGGGTCGGTTTGTGAGACCCAAAAGGGACTGACACCTCAGCGGATGTCCCAGCTGTATCCTCCAGATTAAGAGTGACCCTCACTGCTGTCATAAGTGCTACCACAAGTGCTCTATCCTGTGCTGGCCCGGACAAGGAGTCTTCCTCACTGCCCGGACGGTCTTCGCATCCTCCGACACTCCAGAACAGGGGTCCTGTGCCGCAGCCAGGCCCGAGTCTGAGCATTCCCCGGGAGATGGCAGGGGCGCTTTTTTACCAACCCCCCCCCCCCCCCCATGGCAACAAATGACTCCAGGACTTTCCATAGGCACTGCAGGGGCACCGGTTGCTGCCACTGGAATGTCTGGGGAAGAAGCGCCCAGCTTCTGACTCCATGCCCACCCACTGACAGCCTATAGGGACTTAAGTCAAGGTTAATGGCACCGAAAAATGTCAACCCTCCTTGCTGCTCTGACGGGGTTACACAGGGAACTCACCACCCAAGTAAGAAGTTGCCCAGCGTCGCTGTCGGCTCTCCCTCCGCACACAGCGTGTGTCTGAGGTGTTCTGTGATGTGAACAGTGCTAATCGCGCTGTTCAGGAAGCCTGTCCAGCACTAGAGGCCACATCAAAACACACACACACACACACACACACACACACACACACACACAAACACACAAACAAACACACACACACACACACAAAATGGCTGCCGAACGCCTCAGAGAAACAGGGTGCAGGCTACAAGAAAATGCCCGCCCACAATGAAGACCTGCGTCACAGCGCGGCTACAACAAAATGCCTGCCAATGGAGATTTCAATGATAACTACAGGCCCCAAGAAAATGGAGTCGGCGCTACAAAAAAATGGCGTCTAAGCACCTGAGGTTTACGAGAAGGCCGCAGAGATGCCGAATGAAGAGACTTCCCAGAGGCAGACCACCCCCCACAGAGAGCGTACCCGGACATCCCCACAGCCCCAGACGGGGATATGGAATCCCCCTCAGGTATACCCCAGCCGACGTAGCAGGCCCTGCAAGGCGAGGAGGAAAAAAAAAAAAGGGGGGGGGGGAGAGGAAAGGGAGGACAGGAGACCCCCCGGGAATGCCCAGTTGTTCCATCCTGTCGAAACAGGAGGAACTTAACTTACCCATCCATGCGAGGACTTGCTGGTGCGTTCCAGACAGACCCACAGCCAAGCAGTACGGAGCGGCTGTCAGCCGCGGTCCACTGTGACCGAGACAGCAAGCAGCCGGGTCATATGTGGACCCCGGAGCAATAGCTCACCGGCCACCCCTGGAGCCATTGGGTATGTCATGGCCGACAGTGCGTAGCCAAGGCCTGCTCACGCTCAATGGCCAGACTAGGGAGACTACAAGGATCTATATTATCCAGCCTGTCGCCCAGCCGGCAGTTGATAGTAGATATCAGGATCAAAAAAAAAAAAAAACCTTCCAGACCCTGGGCCCAAAAAGGGAGCCAGGTTCTTCTCTACTAGGCAGAAAAAAAACTGGGCTGCTGGCTGCAGGGTGAGGGATTATGACTGGAGGGACCGCCCCCTGGGCGGGGCTGTTGAACTCTGTTAAAGTTACATGTATTTAAATATCTAACATGTCTGCCTAGTCTAATAGACGGAACATAACCCACTTTGTCAAGATTTAAGGAAGCTGTGTCCGTCCATGGACGAAAAGAGAACGAGTGCTTCAACAAGTAAAAAAAAAAAAAAAAAAAAAATTTGCTGCATGCTTGTGTTGGCTCCGATTCACAAGTTGACACATCCAGCTCCCATATTTCTCAAAAGGTGAACCTTAAAGCTCAACTTAGGACTCAGACCCAACCCCTCAATCATCCCACTTTCTTTAAAATGTGCTAAAAAAAAAAAACTAGACAGACCTAGAAAACTGTGCTAATGTGCATGTCCTGAGCTGTAATAATTGTGGCATTAATGTAATCACCATTTTTATCTTCATTCCTTTAAGCAGTAGCAAATCTTTATCAGAAGTGGCAAAATTGTATTTCTTAAAACACAGCGATTTTGCATTTATTTATTTTTTCCCCTATTGCAGCAAATAGCCCAGGTCAACAAAAAGGGGGTGAAGGAACATTATCATATAAATAAAAAAAATAAACTCTCAAAAATAATTACGAGAAGATAAGTTCTTTGAACATACCTGCCTGAGTTCATCGGCCATGAAGAAGGAAGGTGCATTTGCTTTTGGCTGCATGTAAGCCACATGAGGAGCAGCAGGAGGGTAAATGTGATAATTTGGGAACACCTTTTTGTAAGGGAACAAAGAAAGGTGTTAATGCTAGAAACATAAATAACCTTTTAAAGGGCTCAGTCAAACTGGAAGGGCACAAAACTGTTTTACTATGCATTTTAGAATATGTCTTGCATTGCAATTTTGACCCCAGAGTAAAATGGGTTTCCTTCTGTTACAGAAAAAGCAGAGAGAAATAAACTGCAACACATATGAACAAGTCCAAAATTAAAAACAGATTTAAATTATTCCTTTGCAGAATTTTTAAATACCCAAATTGCACAGTTTGTGCTCTGGGGCCACACAGCTCGCAGTTCTGGATCAAGAGGTGAATGCAGAATTATACACCACATGTGCAGCTGCCCCTTTACCCAATCTGACCACAATTACATAAATTGTACAGCATTACATGTGCACACTAGTCATCTCTTATGACGAGCTTTGATTGCTTTCTGGACTTGCATTTAAATGCACATCAGGCAGTTGGCACAATGCAAAAAAGGCTATCCATCACTTCTGGGTGCATCAAAGCCCTCCACTAGTCTGTGGCTCTTCCTACTGGCCACCAAATCCAGACAGCAATGTACCAACATTGCAGCAAGCAAAATAAACCCATGGCACCCCAGAAGAAAACACACAGCAGTAGTGACGCTAGTTCTCAGAGCCCTGGAGAGAAGTATTCATTCTTTTCCATTACAGGGTGCAGAGGCCGCAAGTTTTTTTGGGTGGCTGCTGTGGAATAGTGGCGTGGAAGGAAGAAGATGGCATGAAGAGATGACGGCTCTGGGCTTTTTTTTTTTTTTTAAATAAAGGACTTGTCGAAAACCAGCTTTTATAGTTTAACATTTCACTTTTTTGGTAAATGGGTAGGGGTACCATTCACATTATGGGGGGGGGGTATCTGGGTGCCCCCTGGTTAATTTGATTCCGATAAGCACACAGACAACCACCGGCCAGGGTTGTCGGGGGAAAAAGGCCTTGTCCTCATCAACATAGGGCAAGGTGCTTTGGGGTCGGGGCGCAGAGCCCCCTCCCCCAAGCACCCACCCCCATGTTGAGGGTATGCAGCAGTTTTCCCCACAATTTTGCCATCTTTTGATGAGTCAGCTTTCAGTGGGGAAGCCCATGGCTATATACAGTGCGTTTAAAGATGGGGGGGGGCTTGGGGGGAATGCAGGTTTAAAATGCAAAAAACTGCATAGATGTGAATTTAGACTTACAAAAGTTACTGCAGATGTGGCCTGCAGGTGATGGAGTGAGATTTGCCTGCCAGGATCCTCAAGGGCTTGTGTAGACTGGCTTTAAGAGTACCTTTTGCATTTGAACACAGCACTGTTTGAAATATTTTACAAAATTATATTTCAAATACAGAAACCCCTATACAAATCAACCAATGTATTACAAGACCAGGAAAATTTAAAGAACTTGGGTAGTTAATGGTTTTACACTAGACCGTTGTCCACGGAAAATTTTAAAGCCCGCCAGCCAACATTTGTCTGCAGAAAATCTGACAATCATCAGATGGAGCATACAAAACTATCGGGTTTTCAGCCAACAGTCTGTCAATACACAATTCCCGTCGGAAAATCCGATTGTGTGTAAGAGGCTTAAGGAAATGCAACTCTTTAAAAACTTTTTTTTTTTTTTTAAACACCCTTCGGGCCAGTTCACATTGAGAATCACACAAAAAACAAGCTGCACGCGTCGACGCGTTCTGGCGGGAACAAGCCCTTACGGACAAGCAAACTTGGAGCAAAATTTCCCTACCATTTAAAGGCAAAACTAAGAATATGTATCTGAAGTAATTATTCTTTTGTGCATACCATTCCGGTGAGTGGTGCTGGAGTGGTGTCTGTGTAGAAATAGGTGGTTCCCCCAACAGTCTCCTTCTGGATAACCTGTCCTGCAGATGGGGGCTGGGAAACGGAGTTAGTAACTGGTGTTGAGGCACTAGTCGGCACCATGTAAGTAGCTGGGTTGGGTGTGTGACTTCGCCGTCGCGGGGCAGGAGAAGTGTGTGGTGTGATTTTAGGGGAATGGAGAGGTGAAGACCCAGCAGACAGCGACATTCCTAAAAAAGACAAAGACATGGCTAGAGTCAAACAGTAAACTTAAAATCCTTCACAGTATAAAAAATCAAAAAAGCGATCAAGAATACATATAGGCCCACTGTAGGCTTTTGGGTTTTAAATGCATTTGACGATGAAACCTAGGACTGTTCTTCAAAATTTTTATCTAAAATATGCTAGTGTGGTTCAGATAAATTTTTACATTGTTCAAAGTATTTTTTTTTTAAAGTGCATTACATGAAAATGAATTGTATGCATGTAAAAGTTGAAGTGGCCAGAAATTCTCAAAAAACAAAGCAAACGTTTGTCTCTATGTAGCACTTTTAGTGCATTACACATAGTTAAAACTCACACATTGGGGGTCATTTACGAAAGGCAAATCCACTTTGCGCTACAAGTGCAAACTACAAGTGCACTTGAAATTGCACTGAAAGTGCAGTCGCTGTAAATCTGAAATGAGGGGAAGCTCTGCTGATATTATCCAATCATGTGCAAGCTAAAATACTGTTTATTTTCCTTGCATGTCCCCCACTTCCAAGTGCATTTTCAGTGCAACTTCAAGTGCACTTTGCACTAGTTTGCAAAGTGGATTTGCATTCAGTAAATAACCCCCAGTGTGTATGAAGGCAATCCTTACAATAAAAGATTTGTGCTGGGAAACAGACAAAAAAAAAAAAAAAAAAACCCACAACATACGGTCATAATTTGCACAATTATAGAAAACCTAAATAATGGAAACCATTTCACTCACAACTAGTGGAAACTTCCAGTGCTTGACATTAGATGGAACCGAAAGGACAGTTTTAGGGCATGACACTAAAAGCCTGCCATAACTGCTATGTGCAAAAACGCTTATAGAAAAAGCTCTCATGGGACTATGACACAGCTGGGCTTGCAGGCACATCTGGCCAGACTTGTTGCACATCCTTTAAAGCTGAACAAACATGGAAATAAACAATTACATTCATACTTGTATGTAAAGCTGGCCATAGACTGATTTAAATTTCAGCTGGTTCAACAGGAACTGGCAAAATTTAATTTTCGGAGAACATTTTGGTGCATAAGCCGACGTTTATTTTAAGCTATTCTAAAAAAAATTGTGAACATGCGGTACAGTAGCTAGTAGCTTACCGTGTCAAACGCTTGATGAAACACATGACAAACATATCAAAGGCCCCATACATTTATTAAGTGTTTAAAAGCTCCAATTACAAATGTCCATGTAAACTAGGCCCTACAAACATCTTAGAAGAGGTTTTGGGACCTTTAGAGCTGAAAGCTCAGATCAAATTATAAAAATTCTAACCAAAAAGCTTCTGCAGTCAACTCGTAGTCCAGCAAGGGCGCATCCACCCGCACTGGAAACCACTGCTCTAAGGGTGTCATTGCCACCGGATCAAGTTTAATGGACAGGCAGCGCCTGCTGCATGGTTTGCCAAATACTGGAGAATCAAATAGGAGGGAGACCGCACAGGCGCACTAGCACTGAATCACTCTGCTCCTCCCGCCCTATAGAAAAGGTTTTCCAGAGAAATGCGTCAGCTACTGTTGCCATGTTGGTAAGAAACGGTAGCTGCAGCGTCGCTCTGGAATGCTTTTCTATAGGACGGGCGGGCGGAGCGATAATTTGGCAAACTGTGCAGTGGGCACTGCCTGTCCATTACACTTGAACCGGCGGCAGTGGCACCCTAGAGCAGAGGCACCCGGGGCAAGCAGCACCCTCAGAGTGCTGTGGGGTTTGCCTCCTAGTCATACCCAGTACCCAAACAGCCCATATCTTGAGCAGACCTCCAACCCAGGGTCCAGCAGGGGAACAGACAAGAAACCTCCAATGGTGTAGTATTTCGGTAAAAATATATAGGGTTTATTAAGAATGAGGGTGGACTCTTGCATCACAACAAAAAGATAAAGGCAATACAGAGAATCGCGGCGTACATCGCGCCGTCTTACTGTTCTGCTGTTGCTAATCCTGGATGTGATGCCGCAATGATGTGATGCGGGTGGGAAAAAAAAAAAAAAAAAAAAAAAGAAGAAGAAAAACTGGAAGCCGATTGGTTTCTATGCAGAGCCGTATGAGATTTTGTACCCCAATGTCCCCATTTAGGTGGAAGAAACCACCTTAGTTAGGAAAGGACTAAAGCCAGGTTCACACTTGTAAGACAAACACTGACATTGGGACCTCATGTCTCGTGACGTGTGCAAATCAATGGTTCCCTATTAAAGCCGTCTCAACTGGTCCGACTTGGAAAAAGGTTCCTGCACTATTTTGGTCCGACTACTTCAGCCCATTGAATATCATTGAAGTTGGATCATCATCTTAACTGATCTGACTTTGGCATGCGACGTGTGCGGAGGATAAAAAAAACAAACAGTAAACAGGTTTTTGACAAAATTAAAATCAGATCTGGCATCTTTCGATTTCTTCTTCCCCTCTGGCTCTCTCTCCTCCAGAGAGGTATTCTCTGCAGGGTCTCCCATCTGTGCGGTCTATTCTTCAATGCCCTCTCCCGCTCTAATGCTAGGTTCGTGGTGTGCCATTATGTATATAGGCATGGGGCGGGGCGACCGGGTGATGTCATCTGAAGGCTCCATCCCCTTGTGACGACACTGTCTGGGGCATGATGGGGCAGTAACATCACAAGGGGTAGGGCATCTGGATGACATCACCCAGTGGCCCGCCCCATGCCTATATACATAATGGCACACCGCGGACCTAGCATTAGAGCATGAGCGCAGAGGGAGAAGAATCGGCAGAGGGACCGGAGCCGATTTAATAAATCTACTTGGTCAAAAACCTGTGTACTGTTTTGACACTTTAGGTGAATGGGTAGGGAGTACAATGTACCCCCTACTCATTCACATAGGATAGGGGGGGGGGGTCGGGATCTGGGGGCCCCGTCAAATGGGGCTTCCAAATTCCAATAAGTCCGCAGACAACCACCGGCCAGGGTTGTCGAGAAGAAGCCCCTATCCTTAACATGGGGACAAGGTGCTTTGGGGTGGGGGTGCAGGGCTCCCTGCCCCAAAGCACCCACCCCCATGTTCAGTGCATTTGGCCTTGTATGGTTCAGGAGGGGGGGGCCCACAATTTTTGGGCATGGGGCTGCCCCTTAAAATCCATACCAGACCGAAGGGCCTGGTATGGCTTTGGAGGGGGAACCCCATTCAGTTTTGTTATTCCTTTGGCGTAGAGTTTCCCCTAAAGATTCATACCAGACAGTGCCTGGTATTGTCGGGATCAATATCGGATCCGTTTGACGGATGGATGTCGGACTTCAAGTCGCAGGGCAAAGTCTGATCCACAGTCGTACAACGGTCGTGTCGTACCAGTGTGAACCTGGCCCAACACCACCTTCTACTGGTGAAGAAATAGAAAAAGATTTGACTGCAGCTTTAAGAGGAAGGTTTGCCTCCAGCGCTGGAAGACTTAGGAGTCCTAGCTCTTATGCTTTGAGTTTGAGGCTGCTTATAGTCAATCTTCACTGCATCTGATAACCAAACCAAATTTTTCTAATATTCAAAGCAAACTTCCTCAGTGCTTTATTTTGTTGAAAAATCACTTTGAGGTCGACGGGGGGGCGTGGCCCGGACATGGCGGTGTGAAGACACAATGATCTAGAGCTCCAGGACCTCCATGCTAATACCGACTAGCAGTACCCAGCCGACAGCCCCTACCACGGCATGAATACTGACAGCAAATACAGGACAAGATCTGCACTGAAGAAGGCCCCCACTGGCAACCCAAAAAAGGTGATATTCAGCAGTACTTTACCTTACAAACGCAAGCTTCGGCAAGCGCTAGAGGGACAATATCGTCCAACACAGGAAACACTGCAGCTTTGGGACCTGCCTCTCTCTCTAAACCTTCCGGGTCAGCCAGCAGAGCGGAGAGCGGGGCTCAGGAGGTGGTCATGATGAGTGCTGGTCCCCCGAAGGACGGAGACACAGAGAGCATGGAAGGAGACATCCGAGCCTTGCTGAAAGCCCTCCCCACTCGCCAGGACATAGAAGCGCTTCCTACACGCCGGGACATAGAGGCGCTGATCGCGCAAGTCGAGGAGACACATTGCAAGGAAATGAACGCGGTAAGGATAGACATTAAAGCTCTGACGGAGAGGGTGGATGAGAGAGAGGAAGATATGATATCTCTTGAGCAGCGGGTTGGGGCCATAGAAGAAAGACAGCTGGTGCAGACAGACACAATGGATTTACAACTCCATATGGAAGTTTTGGAAGATAGAAGCCGCCGCAATAACTTACGTCTTAGGGGACTCCCGGAACCATCAGACATAGAGGATCTGGGGAAATTGGTGGAATTAATCTTTCAGAAAGTCATGAAGCTCCCTCAGATGACAGTGGAACTAGATAGGGTACACAGAGCCCTGGGCCCCAGATCTAAAAATCCAGAGAGACCTAGAGACGTCGTGTGCCGCCTACATAGTTACCAGCAGAAGGAAAAAATACTAAGAGCGGCATGGGAGATGGGTGATATTAGACATGAGGGAACCCATATTAAAATCCTTTCGGACTTATCCAGGGCTACCCTACAGCGCAGAGCCTGGCTACGCCCGATTTTGAACTTGGCAAGAGATAAAGGGTACTCCTACAGATGGGGGTACCCGTTGGCGGTTACGTTTCGCAAAGCATCAGCTATATTTACATTACGCACTCCAGCTGATTTAACGGAATTCTTTGTCTTCTTAGAAGAACCTCCTATTAAAGTCCAAAACTGGCTATTGCCCATTAAATATACAGGGGTTCATTTAGGAACCCATGCTACACAAGGTTAATGGAAGAATTCTTTAGTGGGCAAATAGCACTTATCGAGACGGAGATCCCACCCCCTAGAGGGAGATCTAAGCTCAGGAAATACTCGATAGAGGATACTGAAACTCTAGTAGATAGCATTGGAAACCTGAGAGATTTGGGACATGAATAATAGGATTTTTATAACAGCTTACCTGTAAAATCCTTTTCTTGGAGTACATCACGGGACACAGAGCGACATAGTCATTACTAATGGGTTATATAGATACCGTCAGGTGCTGGCACTGGCAACTTCCAAAACCGGAAGTACCCTCCCCTATATAAGCCCCTCCCATCCGGGAGCACCTCAGTTTTGTAGCAAAGCAATAAGTGTCCCCAAAGAGGGGCGGGAGCTCTGTGTCCCGTGATGTACTCCAAGAAAAGGATTTTACAGGTAAGCTGTTATAAAAATCCTATTTTCTTTCTCGTACATCACGGGACACAGAGCGACATAGTCATTACTAATGGGATGTCCTAAAGCAATGCCAAATGAGGGGGGGGATACACCATATATAAGCTGAGCGCTATCAGACATGAGGATCTTTTGCGGCCTGCAACACACTGCGCCCAAAGGCGACATCCTCCTGACTTCTAACGTCCACCTGGTAGAACCTAGTAAACGTGTGAACTGAAGACCATGTTGCGGCCTTACAGATTTGAGCCAGGGAGGCCTGGTGATGCACTGCCCATGAAGTTCCAACTGCTCTCGTGGAGTGCGCTCTAACTTTGAACGGAGGCGGTCTCCTTCTCAAGCCATAAGCTTGCATAATGACCTGTCGAATCCACTTGGCTAAAGTAGATTTTGACGCTGCCTGACCCTTTCTGGGGCCTTCCGGCAGAATAAACAAAGTATCCGTTCTGCGAATCTGAGCAGTGGCTTTTAGATAAGCTTTAACTGCTCTTACTACATCCAAAGAATGCAATAACTTTTCCTCTACCGAAGTAGGTTTGGGGAAAAAAGAAGGAAGAACCACATCTTGGTTCAAATGAAACCTCGATACCACCTTAGGAAGAAAGGCTGGATGAGGACGTAACACTACTCTGTCCTTATGGATAACCAGATATGGCTCATTACAGGACATAGCTGCTAATTCCGATACTCTTTTAGCCGAACAAATGGCTACTAGAAAAATCAATTTCCTGGTGAGAAGCACCAAGGAAATATGCTGTAATGGTTCAAATGGTTGTTTCTGTAGAACCGACAGAACCAAGTTTAGATCCCATGGACATATGGGAATACTAACCGGAGGGCTAATACGCATCACTCCTTGTATAAAGGCTTTGACTAGTGAATGCGAAGCCAAGGGCCTTTGAAAAAATATTGACAAGGCCGAAATCTGACCCTTGATAGTTACTCAAGGCAAGCTTCCTATCTACAGCCCACTGTAGGAAGTCCAGAATCCTACCTATTACGTACTTATGTGGATGCCATTTCTTGGCCTCACACCACGCGATGTACGCCTTCCAGATTCTATAGTAGATCTGCCTGGATACCGGCTTCCTGGCATTGATCATGGTAGATACCACAGCATTAGAGAGCCCTCTCTTTTTTAGAATGTGGGCTTCAATAGCCAGGCCGTCAAACCTAGGGCTGGTAAGGAAGGGTGGTATATCGGTCCTTGCGAAAGCAGGTCCGGACGACGTGGGAGAGTCCAAGGACTCCCGACTGAAATTTTACAATCTCCGCGTACCACGCTCTTCGGGGCCACGCTGGAGCCACCGGAATCACTGGTTTCTTTTCTACCCTGATTCTGCGGAGTAATCGAGGTAACCATTGTGGCGGTGTGAATGCATATATCAGCTTGAACTGATCCCAAGGGAACACTAGGGCATCCGAGCCGCAAGCTAGGGGATCCCTTGTCCGAGAGACAAACCTGTCCCCCTTTGCGTTGAATCTGGATGCTAGAAGATCTACATCCGATGTTCCCCACCGCTGACATATTGTCCAGAAAACCTCGGGGTGAAGGGACCCTTCCTCTGGGCCTAATTGCTGGCGACTTAGAAAGTCCGCCTTCCAATTCTCCACTCCTGGAATGAATACCGCAGATATGGCTGGGACATATTTTTCTGCCCATTTCAGGATGTAATTTACTTCCCTCTGGGCTGCACGACTCCTGGTGCCCCCCTGATGATTGATATATGCCACTGCTGTGGCATTGTCTGATTGAATTCTGACAGGGGACCCTTGGAGTTTGGATGTCCATGCTACTAGGGCATACCGGGCTGCTCGTATCTCTAAGAGATTGATGGGCAGGGCCTTTTCTGCATCCGACCATCTGCCCTGGAGAGACTATTGCTCCAGTACTGCTCCCCAGCCTATAAGGCTGGCATCTGTAGTGACCACCTTCCAAGAAATCGGACTGAAGGATTTCCTTTTTTCCAGATTCTGGGGAACCAACCACCAATGGAGGCTCTTGCGAACGGAAGGGGACAAGGACATTGTAAGTCTAGGGCCTGAACTTTTTTGTTCCAGGCTGACAGTATGGCCCCTTGCAAATTCCTTGAATGGAATTGACCGTAGGGTACTGCTTCGAATGATGCCACCATTTTTCCCAGCAGCCTCATATACAGGCGTATGGACGGCTGTCTTTTTTGTACCCACTAAGTGGATCAAATCTTTCAAAGACAACACCTTTCCTCGAGGCAAGAATATTTTTCTCTGGCCTGAATCCAACCTTAGCCCCAAGTATTCCAGACTTTTGACTGGTTTTTAGGGCTGACTTGTTGGTGGACTGGAAAGATGGGAATGTGCAAATAAGCATCTTTGATGTCGATCGCGGCTAACCAATCCTCCCCTTGTAGGGCAGTGGCCACCGATCGGATCGACTCCATCGGAAAGTCCTGATATACAGGAATTTGTATAGCCCTTTTAGAATTAATATGGGCCTCCCGTCCGCGTTTGCTTCGGGACTGTAAAGAGGTTTGAGTAAAACCCGAACCCTCATTCTTCCAGGGGAACCTCCATAATTACTCCTTGGAGCAATAGTTGTTCTAGTGCCAACAGGAGGGACTCTCTCTCTTCCGGGGATCCCTTGGCACGTTTGACCTCAAAAATGGGAAGGAGGAGAGTCTTTTAACTCCAAACTGTATCCCAAACCTACTGCGGAGAGCACCTATCTGTCTTGATAGTGTCCCGCCAGGTCTCTTGCGAACAACTGGAGTCCTCCCCCCCACCCGACTGAGTGGGGGCTTCAATGAATTTAACTTTGGGGGAGGTTTTGTACCTCCCCTGACCCAGGGTTTCTCATTACCCTGCTACTGTCCCTGTTTTTTACCCCCGGGATTTGACCGAGGAGGCCGTCGGAACTGTTACACAGCCGATGCCCCAGGGACTGGAGAAGCAGGCCTCTTAAAGAGGGACCTCTAACTCTGCTTTTAACCGGCAAGAGCGTATTTTTACCGCTGGAAATTTTCTGGATATATTTGTCCAGGTTTTCCCTGAATAAGCGTTCACCATGAAATGGGACGCTAACCAGCCATTCTTTACAGGGAGCTTCAGCAGACCAGTTTTTGAGCCATAGGAGCCTACGCATATGTACTATAGACAGCGTAAGGCGGGAGGCCTGATGGACTGAATCCTCTATGGCGTCAACCGCAAAGCCTAAGGCTCTAGGTAGATCAGCTAGGGCAAAGCCTGCTGATCTGTCAAGTCCCTCAAGACCTGTTTCAACTGATCCTTCACTGCTTAGCAGACCCCAATAGCTGCTACTGCTGGTTGTATCACCAAGCAGATTTTCATAAGGACTCCAATCTTTTATTTATTGGGTTCTTGAACATTTGGACATTATCCACTGGACATGTCAGTGATTTATACATACAAGAGATGGCTGCGTCCACTGTAGGGACCTTCCATTTTTTTTTTTTTTTTTTTTTTTTGATGAACTTATCCTCCATGGGATAGACCACCGGAAATCTCTTGGGGGAATAAATATTTTCTCAGGACGTTCCCAATCCTGGTAAATGAGCCCTTTCAGTAAAGGGTGAAGTGGAAAAGAACAAACAGTCTGGGGGCTTCTAGCGACCCCAACGAGGATACAGTAGTGGTTGATGGTTCCGCAAGGTGCATTTTTAAATGCTGATCGGACCATGTTAGTCAGAGACTGAACCCATAATCTTTCAGCTTGAGATGCTGAGAAAAGGTTCCCCCACTGTTGATTCCTCTATAACAGAATCAACCTCATCCTGATCCCCTTCAGGCAGGTCGATCCCTGTATGGGACTGTTGCTCTGCTAACAGGCACTCTGAAGGAGGAGACGGAGATCGGGCGTGCTTTCCCTGACAGGGAGGCAGCGATAAATGTTGACAATCTCTCTCTAATCCTCCCAGAGCTGAGGAAAAAACCTCCTCTGTTACATACACAGGAGCAGGTGAACTGAGGACAGCCACAGTACCAAGTACCCCTGCGGGGTCTCTACGGTCACTTACCTCTGAACTTCAGGGGAGACTGGTGCAGCAGAAGTATGCCCAAGATCCTCCGAGCCCGATGAGACCCCCTTCGCTTCCTGGAAGATTCAGTTCCGGAGCTTCTGGACGGCATATTCCTAAGCCTAAAGCTGAGGTATTCCAGCCGTAATACACCACTTTTACTGAGAATAGTCTAGCACAATTGCTGCTATATCACAGTTGGTGTCTACTAATGTGCCTTTCTAGGGGATGCCTGTATCAACCGCTTGCTGTATGCCCTTTTTTTAAATGTTGCCAGCTCTGTCTCTGTACTTCATAGCCAGCTCACCACACAAAACTGTGGTTTTTACATGCTGGGACGCCCGCACATGCGCAGAAGCGCTGCGGCGCACACAGAGCGTCATCCCCCAGGCTCCGCCCCCTTTCCTGGCTCACCTCTATACATAGAGGCGCGTGCGCGCGGCCACGTGCGCCTTCGGCGCTAATTTTGAAAAATGGAGACTAGGGACAAGAGCCAGGGCCCCTCTTTGCCGCAGGCCGGGGGATGGACGAGCATTGCAACATGGCAGAGGAAGCAGTTTCCCATAAGAGAACTCACCATCTGCCTGGACTTGCTCTGCTGAGAAGAAACTAGTCCACATGACAAGAAAACATTCCACAGCGGCCTCTAGTGTACAAACACAGGTACCGCAGTCTAATATCTTAAATATATATAAAAAAAATTTTTTTTTTTTTTTTTTTCCTTGACCACCATTAAAAATTACTACATTTTTTTTTAGTAGTTACAGGCATGCACAGAATTTTGCGGGAATACCATTAGGTAACAGACAGAAAGACAAATTAGGCTTGGGGGTCCCCCAATAGAACCAAGTTCCTGGGGGCCCCCACTTACCTGTTCCCCGCCGCAGGACTTTGTTTGGTCCACAAAAGCCCAAACTTCACCTATCACGGCAGGCATTGTAATCAAACCTTCAGGGACCGGGTTCCCAAGGATTCCACTCCCCTGGACCTGTATAGCACCCTGCACAGAAAACATCTTGGTCGTGGGTATGACCAGAGCTCTGGATCCCAGGGTCCAGCTCTCCTAAGAGAAGCATTACAGGCAAAACCTTGCTCTTCTCTGCAAGGCCCGGGTACCGACCGTTTAGCTATGAAGCTTTTTTGGTCGGATCCGGAATAGCTTACTGAGGCCCAAAAGAACCTGTACGCAAGCTCAGTGAAAAACACATGTTTCTTCTTGGCCAACACCTTAGACACTGGCAAAAAACTGAGGTGCTCCCGGATGGGAGGGGCTTATATAGGGGAGGGTACTTCCGGTTTTGGAAGTTGCCAGTGCCAGCACCTGACGGTATCTATATAACCCATTAGTAATGACTATGTCGCTCTGTGTCCCGTGATGTACGAGAAAGATTATTTTTTTTTCTCTCCCTCCCCTCTTTTTTTTCTTCTTTGCGTGGATAATCGTTCCTGGGGAGAGGAGTGGGAGATTGAGGGGGTTACTATGTTATTATATTGCATTCTACTGATGTTTAGGTTTTTGCTTATATATGTTGGGTGATATCTCTTCCTGGCGGTCCCCCCCCCACTCTGTGCTGAGGTAAGGAGTTATATGAAGAGAGAACTAAGGGGGGTAGGGTTTATATTTGGAAGATGGTTGCTTTAAAATCCCCGCTGGATTGATGGGGGGAACTTTTTTTTTTTTTTTTTTTGGACAAGGTATAAATGGACACGAATTACACAGTAAATAGAGGCCCTTTTGTTTTTGCCCTCTTCCTTAATAGGAATAACGGATTGTTATTCCTTCTTGACGCAAGTCGCTCACTTTTTTTGTGTGGGCCTGTTGGACCTACATACTAGGATACTAGGATCACATTACATAGGGAATGTTTCTTGGGAGGAATAAATGAGCACATTGATCTTTTTTTTCTAAGTAATAAAGTAGTTGGAGAGAACACAATTTTAAGCGCTCTTTTTTTCATTGGGGGCTGTTTTGGTTTTAGGGGTTATTTTTTTTTTTTTTTTATCTTCACTTCACACACTAATGATAAATAAATGATAAATAAATAAGGTAATGAATACAAGTGGTGATAATAGGCAAACATGGGTAAATATCGTTATATTCCCTTTTTTTTTTTTGTGTCTCCCCAGAGGGGTCCTGCCCTCCCTGCCCCGGACTCCCTTGGGGGGGGGGGGGGTAGGGAGGGAGGGGATTGGACGGAAAGTGACGAGCAATAGTACGCAATTATAAGTAACCAAAGATCGGGGGGGGGGGGGGGGGGGAGGAGGACTAGGGTGTTTGCCTTAACATGTATTGGGATGTGCCCTCCGGGAGAGGAAGGAGTAGAGAAGATGCAAGGAGGGGGCATGAGAATATAGGTAGGGGCCGTGTAGTGGGCTGGGGAATGGGAGGGGGGAGGTGGAGGAGGGAGAGAGGTAATTAGAAAAGGGAATCCCACCTCACAGTATAGAGACTCTGAGGAGGGATATATTGTATAGTGGTGGGATCTCCACAGCTAATCCTTATATAGTTTGACAATAAAGTTATGGACTCTACTTGCCTCTCTCTATCCTCTTAACTCCCCCATCGGTACCCTTTATTCAGTTAATGGTAGGTCGGGGTCCCTGGAGAGCTATGACTGTCCTTGCTGGACCTATACCCCCAAATAGGCGGAAGCTCAAATACTGCTATTCGGTGAGCGTCCGGTTTTATAGTGATAAATAACTATTAGTTTTAGGTATAAGGGGGGGGGGGGATTTTTTTTTTTTTTTTTTTGGTTTCCGTTTCCCCCCTACTCTTTTATTTTTTCCCTTCTTCCCCATCCCGGAAGGATATGGAGGCCTTAAATGTGATCTCACTCAATGCCAAAGGGCTAAATACCCCAGAGAAAAGACGGGTCCTTTTACATGATTTGCAACGTCTGAAATCGGACATCGCATTTATACAGGAGACACACTTTAGAGACGATAAAATACTAATTTTAAAAAGTCACTTTTTCCCAATGGTTTATCATTCACCTAACCAAATGGCTAAGTCTAGGGGGGTCTCTATTCTTATTTCAGAGAGAATACCATGGTCTTGTATAGATATAGATAGGGATCCGGCAGGACGCTATCTGTTGGTGAAGGGTAAGGTGGGAGAGCAAGGGGTAACGTTAGCAACACTATACGCCCCGAATGAGCATCAGGATACTTTCCTAGGTAAGGTGTTCAAGCGATTGATGGAGTTTACTGAAGGACATTTGATCTTAGGAGGGGATCTTAATATACCACTAGTTCCAACAGAAGACACCACCTCTGGGCTATCATCAATCTCCCTTAGCATGCGTAATCGTATAGCTCAAATCTTTCACAGAAATCAAATGATTGACATCTGGCGCCTGTTACACCCTATTGAAAGGGATTATACTTTCTATTCTACTCCTTACAAATCGTACTCGAGAATAGATTACTTCCTTGTCCCACATGCTCAATTACACTCGGTACAGAAGGCTGATATAGGTTCAATCACATGGTCAGATCATGCACCGATATTTATGAGATATACCCTGGGAGATCCCCAGAGGATTAGGTTAAAGCAGTGGAGATTGAATGAAAGCCTATTACAAGACCAAATTGTCTTAGAGGATGTTATCAAGGAATTACAATTCTATTTCGCTACCAATGTTACCCTAGATTGTGATCCAGGCATTATATGGGAAGCACATAAGGCGGTTATTCGTGGAGTACTAATAAAACATGGGGCTAGGATTAAGAGAAAACGTACAGAGCAGTTAAAACTATCTCTTGAAGAACTAGCTATATTGGAGACCCGACATAAACAGGCTCGATCTCCTTCTCTAGAGAGAGCTCTTAGTAATAAACAAATACAAATCTCTGAACTACTTTATTTTAAAGCTAAAGCTACACTACAGGTTTGTAGAAGATTCTCATATGAGTCTGGGGATAAGTGTGGGAAATTATTAGCTAGGACTCTACGTGAGCAGAAATTAAGGTATTACATCCCACATCTCATGTCATCCAGCCAAGGTAGAGTTACGAAACCCAAAGAAATAGTACAGGAATTCTACGAGTCTTTGTATAATTTACAGATAAACCCTCCTACACAGGATCAGATAGATTCGTACCTTTCAACATCAGCTATACCTCATTTGATAGAGGAAGACAGGGAAGATCTTGAAAAACCCATAACTATAGAAGAATTAGAAAGAGTTGTAAATACTACTAAACTGGGTAAAGCACCAGGGCCGGATGGCCTGACGGCCCAATATTACAAAACACTTCTCCCATCCCTATCTCAATATATGCTTAAGCTATTCAACGCACTAGGGTCAACAGCAACATTGGCAAAAGACACCTTGTTGGCCCATATCTCGGTAATTCTAAAATAAGGAAAAGATCCATCTTCGTGTGGAAGCTACAGACCAATCTCCTTGCTTAACCTCGATCTTAAGCTTTTCACTAAAATTTTAGCAAATAGGATCCAAAAGTATATCCCTAAGTTGATACATCTTGATCAGGTGGGATTTGTCCCCACACGAGAGGCACGTGATAACACTACCAAAGTTATCAACTTACTACAGGTAGTAAATGTAACAGTTACAATGTGTGTTTTTAAACACAGACGCGGAGAAGGCCTTCGACAGGGTGAGTTGGAGTTTCATGCTAGCGGCCCTACGACAGGGAGGTTTCGGGAGTAGGATGCTACATCGGATTTCTTCCATTTATTCGTGTCCAAGGGCACAGGTACGGGCAAATGGTATACTATCGGAGATTTTCCCCATTTCAAATGGGACACGGCAGGGGTGTCCCCTATCGCCACTCCTATTCGCCCTGACACTGGAACCGCTTTTGTGCATGGTCTGCTTAAATCAGGACGTTACAGGGGTCCATATAGGGAACATTGAAAGCAAAATCTCGGCGTATGCCGATGATATGCTATTCTCCCTTACAAATCCTCTGATTACAATTCCCAACTTGATGAGCGAATTCGAGAAATATGGCCGGCTTTCCAATCTTCGTATTAATTTTAGCAAGTCAGAGGCAATGGGGGTTAATCTACCACAAACCCGGGTTGAGCAACTCAAACAAAATTTCAAGTTCAAGTGGACTAATAAAGCATTAACATATTTGGGTACTCTAATCCCATTGAACATAACTAAGATCTAGGAGTTAAATTTTCCCCCACTTCTGCAAGAAATTAAGATACTATTAAATAAATGGAAGGCTGGCCTATATACCTGGCTGGAACGTTGTAACATCATTAAGATGAGCATTCTCCCTAAATTTTTGTATCTATTACAAGCATTACCCATATATATCCCACCAACTTACTTCAAGCAGAGCCAGAAACTAATTTTTGATTTTATCTGGGCAAGCAAGCACCCCCGGGTGCAACGGAAACAATTAATGTTACCTAAAAGGGGGGACTGGCGGTCCCAGATATACAGAGATATCATAAAGCAATACATATGAGCAGGGTCATTGATTGGAATAGACATAGGGATATTAAGCTTTGGGTGCAGATCGAACAGGGTCAAATTCCGATACCCTTGGGTAGAGTGCCATGGTGCCTTCCCTCTTTACCTAAAGAGGTGATTAAACATCCGCTTATAGGAAATACGGCTAAACTTTGTTCAAGGATAATTCCCATCGCTGGTATAATACCTACCACTTCCCCTCTGTACCCGATATTGGAGAATCCCCTGTTTACACCAGGGTATGAGGATGTCGCATTTAGACACCTGGTGAAAAAGGGGTATATACAGGCATAAAACTATATAAAAAGGGGGAAGATGGTGGAGGTAACTTTGGACTAAAGCTTTGGAATGCCGTACAGATTACCCATTTCCTGAATACCCTCCCACTATCAAGACAATTTGATAGACCGCTCAATAGATTTGAGAAACTATGCGCAGAGGAGGGGAAAATATCCCACTCTCTAGCGGCTAGTTATGAAATACTGACATTGTCAGAGACTTATTCTCTGAAATGCATTCAGGACTGGGAAAGGGAATTGGGGGAATCTTTCAGCTTGGGGCAACGGCAGCATATTTTCAGATTCACACATGAATCTTCAATCTGTGTTAAAACGCAACAAACTAATTATAAGATCCTTACCAGATGGTACAGAACACCAGTGAGATTAAAGAAAATCTATCCTGACACCTCAGATCTGTGCTGGAGATGCCAGGAAGATAAAGGCACTATGCTACATATTTTTTGGAGCTGCCCTAAACTGAGGAACTTTTGGAGGGAAGTCAGACGAATTCTTCAAACCTGCTCAGACCAAAGGATACCGGAGGATCCGGCGTTCTTTTTACATGCCAACCAGATACCAGGGAAAGAATATAGCGAATCTAGCATGGGTCACTTGTTAGATGCTGCCAAGACATGCATCCCTTTGAGATGGAAATCATCGGTACCACCGACGATCGGAATGTGGATACGTAAAGTTAAAGAAATAAGTCAACTAGAAGATTTAGTGCTCTCGGCACGCCATCAGCAGGAACGCTATTCTAAGACCTGGTGTTCCTGGAATATTTTCCTAGCCTCAGAAGAGGGAAGAACCCTTCTTGATAGGGATTGAAATAACTAAAGGGGTAGTCAAGAAGTGCCTGAGTAGTTGGCCTTTTTGGCATTGGGTTGAGACACCTGGAGGTCTCCATAGGGGAATGTGCACCATACCACATCCTAAATTCCCCCCCCCCCCCTTTTTTTAGTAGTGATGTTTGTTTTTTTTTCTCTGGAACAACTGATAGGTGGTTAATGTAATTATAGAGCCAGATATGGATCTGGATTAGGAAGAGATAGTAGAGGAGAGAAGCCTGACTATACGTCAATAGACGAGAAGATTGTGTTTTCTTTTTATTTTGGCTTGAGGAATCAGGCTCCAAATGAGGGTAAAGGGGTAATAATTTTGCATTATAAAACTGTGAAGGTTAATTAAAATGCATGGTCCGGTCCCATGTAGATCTATGTATTTATGGAAATATGTTTGGTTTACCCCTTGATTAATTCGGAATACCTATTTGTTTTATGTGATATCAGAGATGTGATATGTTTAAATAATAATAAAATGATTGATTTAAAAAAAAAAAAAAAAAAAAAAAAAAAAAAAATCACTTTGAAATACAATCTCTAGAATTTCTGACTATGGCCAGCTTGAGTGAGTAAGGGCAAATGATTCATGTAGCATTTACTTCTTGGAATCCATCTGCACTTAGCTTGGGCATGCAGGAAGGTGCGCTTAGTTGAGAAACCAGAAAGTAATGTATGAAAAAAAAAGTTACACAGAAATATGATTCACTTTCCTATCCGTTTAATAATGCTAGCAGCATGAGGTTTTAAAAAAATAATCAATGATGAATGGGAGAGTGAAGTTACACTTTATTTAGAATTCAAGGAGTGATTTTCTTAAATCACTGGTTTCAGCCTCATCACCTTTGCCTCCCCCCCCCCCCCCCCCCACAGTCTGTATGAATATAGCCAAGGATGGTCCAAATAGGATTTTTATAACAGCTTACCTGTAAAATCCTTTTCTTGGAGTACATCACGGGACACAGAGCGGCATAGTCATTACTATGTGGGTTATATAGTTTACCTTCAGGTGCTGGCACTGGCAACTTCTAAACCGGAAGTACCCTCCCCTATATAAGCCCCTCCCATCCGGGAGCACCTCAGTTTTGTAGCAAAGCAATAAGTGTCCCCAAAAGAGGGGTGGGAGCTCTGTGTCCCGTGATGTACTCCAAGAAAAGGATTTTACAGGTAAGCTGTTATAAAAATCCTATTTTCTTTCTTGTACATCACGGGACACAGAGCGGCATAGTCATTACTATGTGGGACGTCCCAAAGCAATGCCCAATGAGGGGGGGGGGGATACACCATACATAAGCTGAGCGCTATCAGACATGAGGATCTTTTGCGGCCTGCAACACACTGCGCCCAAAGGAGACATCCTGACTTCTAACGTCCACCTGGTAGAACCTAGTAAACGTGTGTACTGAAGACCATGTTGCGGCCTTACAGATTTGAGCCAGGGAGGCCTGGTGATGCACTGCCCATGAAGTTCCAACTGCTCTCGTGGAGTGCGCCCTAACTTTGAACGGAGGCGGTCTCCTTCTCAAGCCATAGGCTTGCATAATGACCTGTCGAATCCACTTGGCTAAAGTAGATTTTGACGCTGCCTGACCCTTTCTGGGGCCTTCCGGCAGAATAAACAAAGTATCCGTTCTGCGAATCTGAGCAGTGGCTTTTAGATAAGCTTTAACTGCTCTTACTACATCCAAAGAATGTAATAACTTTTCCTCTACCGAACTAGGTTTGGGGAAAAAGGAAGGAAGAACCACATCTTGGATCAAATGAAACCTCGATACCACCTTAGGAAGAAAGGCTGGATGAGGACGTAACACTACTCTGTCCTTATGGATAACCAGATATGGCTCTTTACAGGACATAGCGGCTAATTCCGACACTCTTTTAGCCGAACAGATGGCTACTAGAAAAATCAATTTCCTGGTGAGAAGAACCAAGGAAATGTGCTGTAATGGTTCAAATGGTTGCTTCTGTAGAACCGACAGAACCAGGTTTAAGTCCCATGGACATATGGGAATATTAACCGGAGGGCTAATACGCATCACTCCTTGTATAAAGGCTTTGACTAGTGAATGCGAAGCCAAGGGCCTTTGAAAATATATTGACAAGGCCGAAATCTGACCCTTGATAGTACTCAAGGCAAGCTTCCTATCTACAGCCCACTGTAGGAAGTCCAGAATCCTACCTATTACGTACTTATGTGGATGCCATTTCTTGGCCTCACACCAGGCGATGTACGCCTTCCAGATTCTATAGTAGATCTGCCTGGATACCGGCTTCCTGGCATTGATCATGGTAGATACCACAGGATTAGAGAGCCCTCTCTTTTTTAGAATGTGGGCTTCAATAGCCAGGCCGTCAAACCTAGGGCTGGCAAGGAAGGGTGGTATATCGGTCCTTGCGAAAGCAGGTCCGGACGATGTGGGAGGGTCCAAGGACTCCCCACAGACATTTTTACAATCTCTGCGTACCATGCTCTTCAGGGCCACACGGGAGCCACCAGAATCACTGGTTTCTTTTCTACCCTGATTCTGCGGAGTAATCGAGGTAACAATTGTGGCGGTGGAAATGCATATATCAGTTTGAACTGATCCCAAGGGAACACTAGGGCATCCGAGCCGCAAGCTAGGGGATCCCTTGTCCGAGAGACAAACCTGTCCACCTTTGCGTTGTATCTGGATGCTAGCAGATCTACATCCGGTGTTCCCCACCGCTGACATATTGTCCGGAAAACCTTGGGGTGAAGAGACCATTCCCCTGGGCATAATTGTTGGCGAATTAGAAAGTCCGCCTTCCAATTCTCCACTCCTGGACTGAATACCGCGGATATGGCTGGGACATATCTTTCTGCCCATTTCAGGATGCAATTTACTTCCCTCTGGGCTGCACGACTCCTGGTGCCACCCTGATTGATATATGCCACTGCTGTGGCATTGTCCAATCGAATTCTGACAGGGGACCCTTGGAGTTTGGATGTCCATGCTACTAGGGCATACCGGGCTGCTCGTATCTCTAAGAGATAGATGGGCAGGGCCTTTCCTGCATCCGACCATCTGCCCTGGAGAGACCATTGCTCCAGTACTGCTCCCCAGCCTATAAGGCTGGCATCTGTAGTGACCACCTTCCAAGAAATCGGACTGAAGGATTTCCCTTTTTCCAGATTCTGGGGAACCAACCACCAACGGAGGCTCTTGCGAACAGAAGGGGACAAGGACATTGGTAAGTCTAGGGCCTGAACTTTTTTGTTCCAGGCTGACAGTATAGCCCTTTGCAAATTCCTTGAATGGAATTGACCGTAGGGTACTGCTTCGAATGATGCCACCATTTTTCCCAGCAGCCTCATGCACAGGCGTATGGACGGCTGTCTTTTTGTACCCACTAGGTGGATCAAATCTCTCAAAGACGACACCTTTTCTTGAGGCAAGAAAATTTTTCTCTGGTCTGAATCTGGCCTTAGCCCCAAGTATTCCAGACTTTTGACTGGTTTTAGGGCTGACTTGTCTCGGTTGATAATCCAACCGTGAGATTCCAGATACTTGATTGTCTTGTGAACGACCACTTCTAGTTTTTCCACTGAGTGGTCTATCAGCAACAAGTCGTCTAGATATGCCATTATCGTTACACCTTGTGTTCTTAGATTGGCCAAAAATGGGGTCAGAATTTTTGCGAACACTCGTGGTGCTGTGGCCAGACCGAAGGGTAAGGCTCTGAACTGAAAATGGCGCCCTTCTACTGCAAAGCGTAGAAATTTTTGGTGGACTGGAAAGATGGGAATGTGCAAATAAGCATCTTTGATGTCGATCGAGGCTAACCATTCCTCCCCTTGTAGCGCAGTGGCCACCGATCGGATCGACTCCATCCGGAAAGTCCTGATATGTAGGAATTTGTTTAGCCCTTTTAGATTTAATATGGGCCTCACGTCCCCGTTTGGCTTCGGGACTGTAAAGAGGTTTGAGTAAAACCCGAACCCCCATTCTTCCAGGGGAACCTCCATAATTACTCCTTGGAGCAATAGTTGTTCTAGTGCCAACAGGAGGGATCCTCTCTTCCGGGGATCCCTTGGCACGTTTGACCTTATAAGATGGGAAGGAGGGGAGTCTTAACTCCAATTTGTATCCCAGACTTACTGCGGAGAGCACTTATCTGTCTCTGATCGTGTCCCGCCAGGTCTCTGCGAACAACTGAAGTCTTCCCCCCACCCGATTGAGTGGGGGCAACCCTTCATGCATTTGACTTTGGGGGAGGTTTTGTACCTCTCCTGACCCAGGGTTTCTTGTTACCCTGCGATTGTCCCTGATTTTTACCCCCGGGATTTAACCGAGGAGGCCGTCGGAACTGTTTCACAGCCGATGTCCTAGGGACTGGAGAAGCAGGCCTCTTAAAAGAGGGACCTCTAACTCTGTTTTTAACCGGCAAGAGTGTACTTTTACCGCTGGAAATTTTCTGGATATATTTGTCCAGGTCTTCCCCGAATAAGCGTTCACCATGAAATGGGAAGCTGACCAGCAATTTTTTACAGGGAGCTTCAGCAGACCAGTTTTTGAGCCATAGAAGCCTGCGCATATGTACTACAGACAGCGTAAGGCCTGATGGATTGAATCCTTTATAGCGTCAACCGCAAAGCATAAGGCTCTAGGTAGATCAGCTAGGGCAAGAGCCTGCTGATCTGGCAAGTCCCTTAAGACCTGTTTCAACTGATCCTTCACTGCTTGGCAGACCCCAATAGCTGCCACTGCTGGTTGTGTCACCAAGCCTGCTGTAGAGAAAGCAGATTTTAATAAGGACTCCAATTTTTTATCTATTGGGTCCTTAAACATTTGGACATTATCTACTGGACATGTCAGTGATTTATTCACACAAGAGATGGCTGCGTCCACTGTAGGGACCCTCCATTTTTTGATGAACTTATCCTCCATGGGATAGACCACCGGAAATCTCTTGTGGGGAGTAAATATTTTATCAGGATGTTCCCAATCCTGGTAAATGAGCCCTTCCAGTAAAGGATGGATTGGAAAGGAACAAACAGTCTGGGGAGCTTTTAGCGACCCCAACGAGGAGACAGAAGTGGATGATGGCTCCGCAAGGGGCATTTTAAATGCTGATCGGACCATGTTCGTCAGGGACTGAACCCATAATCTTTCAGCATGTGATGCTGAGAATGGCTCTTGCACTGTTGATTCCTCTACAACAGAATCAACCTCATCCTGATCCCCTTCAGGTAGGTCGATCCCTGTATGGGACTGTTGCTCTGCTAACAGGTACTCTGAGGGAGGAGACGGAGATCGGGCGCGCTTTCCCTCTGACAGGGAAGCAGCGATCAATGTTGTCAATCTCTCTTCCAGTCCTCCCAGAGCTGAGGAAAAAACCTCCTCTGTTATATACACACAGGAGCAGGTGAACTGAGGACAGCCACAGTACCAAGTACTCCTGAGGGTGCTCTACGGTCACTAACCTCTGATTTTTCAGGGGAGATTGGTGCAGCCGAAGCATGCCCAAGATCCTCAGAGCCCGATGGAGACCCCCTATGCTTCCTGGGATTCTTAGTCCCGGAGACTTTAGACGGCATATTTCTAAGCCCAAAGCTGAGGTATTCCAGCCGAAATACACCACTTACTGACAATAGTCTAGCACAATTGCTGCTATATAAACAGTTGGTGTCTACTAATGTGCCTTTCTATGGGGATGCCTGCATCAACCGCCTGCTGTATGCCTTTCTAAATGTTGCCAGCTCTGTTTCTGCCTTCCATAACCAGCTGACAACACCTAATTGTGCTTTTTATCATGCTGGGACGCCCGCACATGCGCAGAAGCGCGCACAGAGCGTCATCCACCAAGCTCCGCCCCTTTTTCCAGCTCACCTCTATAAATAGAGGCGTGTGCACGCACGCCTTCGGCGCTCTTTTTTGAAAGGAACTAGGGACAGAAGCCAGGGCCCTGTTTGCCACAGGGCCAGGGGATGGACGAGCATTGCAACATGGCAGGGGAAACGGTTTCCCATCCAGAGAACTCACCATCTGCCTGGATTTTGACTTGGAAAGAAAAAATCCACATGACAAGAAAACAACGTTCCACAGCGGCCTCTAGTGGTTTAACACAGGTACCGCGGTTTAACCATTTTTTTTTCTTTTTTCTTGACCACTCTTAAAATTATTACATTTTTTAGTAGTTACAGGCATGCACAGATATTTAGCGGGAATACCGTTAGGTAACAGGCAGAAAGACATATTAGGCTTGGGGGTCCCCTCAATAGAACCAAGTTCCTGAGGGGCCCCCACTTACCTTTTCCCCGCAGAAGCCCAAACTTCACCTCTCACGGCAGGCATTGTAAGTAAACCTTCAGGGACCGGGTTCCCAGGGATTCCACTCCCCTGGACCTGTATAGCACCCTGCACAGAAAACATCTTGGTCGTGGGTATGACCAGAGCTCTGGATCCCAGGGTCCAGCCCTCCTAAGAGAAGCATTACAGGCAAAACCTTGCTCTTCTTCTCTGCAAGGCCCGGGTACCGACCGTTTAGCTATGAAGCTTTTTTGGTCGGATCCGGAATAGCTTACTGAGGCCCAAAAGAACCTGTACGCAAGCTCAGTGAAAAACACGTTACTTCTTGGCCAACACCTTAGACACTGGCAAAAAACTGAGGTGCTCCCGGATGGGAGGGGCTTATATAGGGGAGGGTACTTCCGGTTTGGAAGTTGCCAGTGCCAGCACCTGAAGGTAAACTATATAACCCACATAGTAATGACTATGCCGCTCTGTGTCCCGTGATGTACGAGAAAGAAAAGTCGTCAAAGGGCAACCTCTTATTTGCTTCTTGCAAAAAAGTTCTGTCAACCAACAGGATGTGGACAGACATGGTACCCACCCATGAAAGCTGCCTTAGGGAGCCTTTCAAGGTAACCAAAAAAAAAAGGGCTTGGCAAACTCCCACTGCACGCTGCAGAGCCATCCCTACCTGAGAGGATGCCTTGAAAGGGCCTCCAACCTCTTATCCATGGCATCTTTAAAGAATGGCACCTCATCCACCAGGACCATAAGGGTCTTAACCACTTGCCGCCCCGTCAATAGCAGATTGACGTCCGGGAAGTGGTTCAGTTATCCACACTGGACGTCATATGACGTCCTGCGGGATAACAGCCGCTGCGCGCCCGGGGGGGCGCGCATCGCGGCGATCGGTGGGTCAGTCTGACCCCCCGCTACACTGATCTCGGTAAAAAGCCTCCAGTGCCCATCAGTGCCGCCTATGAGTGCCCATCAGTGCCCCCTCATCAGTGTCACCTTATCAGTGCCTGTCATTGAAGTAGAAAAGGTACTTATTTACAAAAAAAATTAACAGAAACAAAGAAAAACTTAGTTTTTTTCATTTTCGCTCTTTTTTTTATTTGTTGTGCAAAAAAAAAAAAAAAAAAAAAAAAAAAAAAAAAAAAAAAAAAAATCGCAGAGGCGATCCTATACCACCGAAAGAAAGCTCTATTTGTGGGAACAAAATGATAAAAAATGTGTTTGGGTACAGTGTAGCATGACCGCGCAATTGTCATTCAAATTGTGACAGTGCTGAAAGCTCAAAATTGGCTTGGGCAGGAAGATGTACAAGTGCATGGTATTGAAGTGGTTAAACAACGCCACGATCCTGCCATCTTGGCATTTCAAGAGCCCTTTCCCCAGGCTCTGCTAGAGCGCTGAGAAAGTGGTAATGAAAGACTTACTTTCATGAAATAAGGATTTTCTGCACCAGTGATGTCCTGCTCCTTCACAATAATGCGCCAATTTGAGCCCCTGGCTCAAAGTAGTGCACATCCATGCAGGGAAACCACACTAAATTTCCCGCAACACCTGGGGAAATGGAGATTGTGGAAAGTGTGTGGTGGTGAGGGGAATGGGGCAGCAGATCAGGCCTGTCGTTGGAAGACACATCACCAGTGAGCAGTTTAGACTGGGAGCCAGGCTCCTGGATCCTCCCACTTAAGTGAGCTGGGATGTAGTCATGTCCCTGCTTGCTGAAACACAACTACAGCAAGTAGGGAAGTTACATGACTGGTGGCTGGGGAAATAGAGGGCATAGCGGCCACCAATCTTAGAGGCAGAATTTACAGTGAATGATGCATGCGAAAAGAGAAAAAAATAAAGAAAAAAAAACCCCCTTAATTTTCTCTTAGGAGAAAGGTAGTGAAGCAACAGGGGAAAAAGGGGGTTTGTCTGAAGTTTAAGCTTTAATACAAAGCCCCGCTTAATTTCTTCATTCCTCCATGGAGCGCTTAGGAGCAAAATGCTTTGGTGTTGGGGTAGATTCAGAGACTGTCTTTCATCAGAGGTGTTAAAAAGCCCAGAGGAGGTCTCTCTCTCACTCTGTTTTCCCCATTAGTTTTTTCATGTTCCTATTTTTGTTTTTATGACCCCGATTCTAGTTCTATTTTCCAAATTTTTGTGGTCTACTCCATACCTTAACCCCTGAGCAATTAAGCTCAGTTACCCCATGTTGACCCCCCGCCTTGGCCAAAGGGCTGAAAAAAAAAAAAAAAAGCCAGTGGAATTCCCAGCATTGGATGCCAAAACCAGCCGTATATGGATCAAAATTTGTCTGGTTCAGAAAGAAAAAAGGGTGAATTTCGATCCATGTATGAGCAGGCTGGTTGTACATGTACATCAATCAAGTTGTGTACAAACCAGCCTGTAGGGTTTTTCACGAACGATCAGTGCCCACCAGCTATAGCCAGAAAGACTGGTCAGTGTGTTCTGATGGTGGGGAAGTTTCCCTCCTGTCAGAATAAATTACCACAGAGGCAAGGATTCCCCCATCCACAACAAATGTTTTTTGTTCTCACTCACTGTTTGCTGCTTTTTTTTTTTGCCCCGCGATATCAAGTTCCTCCGAAGTTGAAAATCAGATTTAAGTCAAAATGAGACTGGTTTCTATACTGCCATGTCTCTGAAAAGTAATCCACTTTTGGAGGCATATGACAAGTGGTCACTTCCTGTTTTACCCTGTAAATGCTGCACTAACAGAATAAAAAAGACATTGAGGAACCACTGAATCTACTACAGGTGGCATTCACTTTTGCGTAGCGGGAACAAGTGTTCCCACTTACGAGTCACACGCAATTTTCGTATGTCGCACCCAAAAGAAGCTCATGTGCCTTTTCGGGTGACAAGCATAGCAAGTTTTAAAACTCACGTTTTGCCACACAACTATCGCAGCACAATCATGTTTGGGGTGCCATTAACCGGTTCCCGAACATATACTGCAGCAGAATGGCTCCTGGGCGAAATCCCGTACATATATGGTTTCGCCTAGGAGAGCTACCAGAGGGTGCACCCGCTGTACAACGGGGACAAAAAAAACACACACATGGAAGTTGGGTATGTTTTTACCCCAGCCAGAGGGGAAGACTCTTTTGGGGGGGGGGGGGTGGTATGTCACTCGAGTGCAGACATGCATTTTCAAACTCAAATGTGTACTTAAAAATAGTATAAATGATCATAAAATCACTAATCACTTTGAAATTAGAATGAAACCCCAAGATATGAACCCGAGGCTCAAAAAGCCCCTAAAGCTTCCACAGACTGCCAATATCACCAAAACACAGCATAGCTTTCACTTCTTAAACCACTTTCATTTACCGAATGTCACGGCAAGCCCCAAAAAAAGGAGAAGTGAGGGTTTAGCTCACGTAAAACAAACATGAAAACAAGATGTTCAGGTGCGATTTTCAAATTCTCAAAATAACCTTGAAGTGAGAACATGGCGTACAATACTTCATATCATTTGGAGAATTTGTATTGGTGTTTTTAGGTCTGCAAATCTACTGTAGCCAGGGCTCCAAAACTGAGTATTATCCAGAAGGCAACTAGGTACAGGAATCACATCAAGGAGATTGTCCAAGAGATGATTACCACAAGCCGCTACTGTATATTCTAGACCGAGCAGTGGCTAGTCTATCCTAGCATGCAAATTAGTTTGGTACAAGCTAGACCAAACCAATTTAAGTGCCAGGGGAACCTGGAGCGCCAAGTCAGCAAAGTAGGGTTAAAGTTGTTATAAAAACCTTCTGCCTTTACCTTAAAGTGGGAGTTCCACCCCAAAAAAAAGGAACTTCCCCTTTAAAGAAAGTTGACCCCTGACATGCCAAATGGCATGTCGTTTTTTTGGGGGGGGGGGGGGGAGCGAAAACCTCCCACTTCCTCCCTAGGTCGCCTCAGTGACCGGAAGTCACCTCTCCCCCTCCCTCTCCGCAATCTGGGACACGTCACAGGTCCCAGACGATTGCTCCGCTAATCACGGTGCGCAGCGCGGCCACAGTGACAATGCTGGCACCGCGGAGAGGAGGAGGCAGACGAGCGGGGCTTCGTTCCCCACATCGCTGGACCCTGGGACAGGTAAGTGTCCGATTATTAAAAGTCAGCAGCTCCAGTATTTGTAGCTGCTGACTTTTAGGCGGACCTCCACTTTAATGCATTAAAGTGATACTAAAGTTTTTCCTTTAACAGACATGTTATACTTACCTGATCTGTGCAGTCACTTTAATTTAAAAATTAAAGGGGATTGTAAAGTCAAGATTTTTCACCTTAACGCATTTAAGGTGAAAAACCTGTGCTGCAGCTGCCCCAATTTGCTTCTCCGTTTACATACCCTAGAGCGACGATTATTAACTGCTTCCCAGCCAGCCGTCACAGCTCCCTGGGTGAGCCGTTGTAGCCGTACGGCTGCTTTTAGTGCTAGTTCACACCAGACGCAGTTCTGTGTGCGCTTTTTTTCTGCACTAAAAATGCATGCACATGGTTTTCCATGTATTCCAATGGCTCTAGTTAACACCATGCAGTCAGTTTCCGGTGCAGAAACTGACTGCATTTGTGCAGAAAAAAAAATGGAACTGAATCTGGTGTGAGCTGGTCCCAAGACCACTAAAGGTGCGCGTGCATGCCACCAGAGGCGCGAAGACTGAGCCGATGCACATGCCCGGCGTTCACATTGTCCACTGGGCACCCACGATCACCCCATCCAGACAGAACAGAGGTCTGCCAATGTAAATAGATCTCCGTTATGTCAGGGGTGAGGAGACTGATCAGATGTTCCCAATGCTTAGGAACAATCCCATCCCACCCCCCCCCAGTTAGAAACACTCCCTAGGACACATTTAACTCCTTCCCTGCCAATGACATTTATACAGTAATCAGTGGCTATTTTTAGCTCTGATCGCTGTATAAAAGGTCAATGGTCCCAAAAAAAAATAAAGCGTCCAAAGTGTCCAGTCTGCCGCAATCCCAATAAAAGTTGTTGATCACTGCCATTACTAGTACAATTATATATATATATATATATATATATATATATATATATATATATATATTAAAAAAAGCCATAAATCTATCCATTTTGTAGACGCTATGACTTTTGTACAAACCAATCAATATGCTTATGATTTCTTTTTACCAAAAATATGAATACATATCGGCCTAAGCTGAAGAAAATTTGTTTATCTTTTGGGGATATAGCAAAAAAGTAAATTGTTTTTCGAAATTGTCGCCCTTGGTTTATAGCGCAAAAAGTTTAATGCCACGAAAAGAAAGCTCTATTTGTGGGGAAAAAGCTGAGTTCGACTTACCGGTAACTCCTTTTCCGAGAGTCTTCCAGGACAGCCCATGAGACCTAGGGCTCCTCCTACCAGGACAAGAAACATGTTACCCCCCACCAGATAAAAGGGCGGTCCTCCAGGCCCCAAATCAGTCTTCTCGAGAACCGTAGGACAACCCTGAAAAACATGCATAATATACATAACTTCCAGACAAAACCGGGTGGGAATCCGGCTGTCCTGGAAGACTCTCAGAAAAGGAGTTACCGGTAAGTCTAACTCAGCTTTTCTCTCAAGCGTCTTCCAGGACAGCCCATGAGACGATGAGCCAGAACTTACCAGTCTAGGGTGGGACAACTGCCTGAAGGACCTTTCGACCAAACGCCTGCTCCTGCGCAGATAGGAGATCCAGGCGATAATGTTTCATGAAGGTCGAAAAACTGGACCATGTGGCAGCTTTGCAAATTTGTTCCGGTGAGGCGCCAGCCCTCTCAGCCCAAGACGCAGACAAGGCTCTTGTTGAATGCGCCGTGACAAAAGTTGGAGGAACTTCTAATTTTGTAAGCTTCAGAGATGGCTTGCTTTATCCATCTAGCCAATGTGGCTTTAGATGCACTCTTACCTCTGTGCGTACCTGAAAAAAGGACAAACAAGGCGTCTGTTTTCCTAAATGTCTTAGTGACTTCAAGATAGACGAGGAGAATCCTTCTCACATCTAAAAAACTAAACTTCCTTTCTTGGTCGCCCTGTGGCGAACTACAAAAGGTTGGCAGTACAATGTCCTGAGATCTGTGGAATATACTGGCCACTTTCGGCAAAAACCCGGGATCAGTTTTCAACACAGCCCGATCCTCAAAAATCGTGAGGAACGGCTCCCTCACCGATAAGGCCTGTAACTCGCTTACTCTACGAGCTGAGGTAATTGCTACCAAAAAAATTGTTTTTAAAGTAAGTAATTTAACAGAAATATCCTCTAGGGCAGGGGTAATGAATTAAAATTCACTGAGGTCCGGTCAGCAATTTTTTTTTCCAGCAGAGGCATGATCATGTCGTTACCCGTGGCGCCTTTTCGCATGTGCCAAACCGCATGTTGCTCCCGCCCTTGTAATGTCCACATCTCCCGCCCTTGTAATGTCCACATCTGACTCCCCAATACATCAGCCCCCCCCCCCCCACCTCGATGTCCTCAGCCCACCACATCACAGCCTTTAACTCCACTTTAATGTCCTCAGCAAGTCAGCACACACTTTCCTCCTTTTCAGACTAGTGTCCTCACTCCCTGTAACTTCGCCCACTCCCTCCCTCACTTACCTTGCACAGACCGAAGAGTAGAGTGAGGCACAGCATGTCTCGGATGGAGGGATGGTGTTGCAAGATGGTGATTGGTTGCTAAGACCGCCCTTCATCCTAGCAGCCAATCACCTGCTTGTTAACCTCCGGCAGCTCCCCCCTCCATCCAGAACTGTCCCGCCTCCCTCTGTCGGCTCTGTGTGAGGATTACAGAGACAGCAGGGGCAAGAAATAGCTGCTAAATGGCGGTACCGCAGCGGGCCGCACAGGAGAGTGAGGCGGTCCGCATTTGGCCCGCCATTTAGTGATGCCCGCTCTAGGGGCTCAAAAGGAAATTCTACCAGAGTTTGAAGCACCAGGGACAGGTCCCAAGTTGGACAACTTCTCACCACTACTGGCCTGGCCCTAGAAATGGATTTGAAAAATCTAGCTATAGTGGGATTTTCCAGGAGAGAAAACTGGAGGAAAAACACAGATAGCTGCCGCTTGTACCTTTAAAAGGTACTAACTGAAATACCTTTGTCGACACCCTCTTGAAAAAATTCCAAAATAGAAGGAACATCATGAGCTAATCTGATTTTCAGATAACTATGCATTAAACTTTTTCCAAAACTTAGAATAAATGGCTCTAGTGACTGGTTTTCTGCAATTGACCAGGGTCTTGACTACTTTGTCAGAGAACCCCTGGGCCCTTGGTATCTTCTCTTCAGATACCAAGCCGTCAAGTTTAAGGAAACCACCTGTGGGTGCGACACTGGACCCTGCGATAGCAAGTCCTCTCTCTTCGCAAGCCTCAGCGGAGGCTTCGAGACCAGAGTCTAACAGGGAAAACCATGGCCTCTTGGGCCAAAAAGGGCGATCAGAATAAGGTCTGTTTCTTCTAGGAGAAACTTCCGGAATAAGTCTGATTGGCGGGAAGGCGTAACAGAGGCTGAATGTCCACGGATTCGCCAGAGCATTGACCCCCAATGATTGATCTGCTGGGTTCAGAGAAAAGAACTCCTGTCTTGCAGTTGTCCTGGTTTGCGAACAGATCCACTTCGGGACAACCCCATTTGTCGGTGAGCCCCGCAAACACCTCGGGATGAAGAGACCAATTGTCTCGATCCACCCTATAGCGACTGAGATAGTCTGCCAAGCAGTTTTGCGTCGCCTTCAGGTGCACTGCTGTAATTGAGGCTAGATTCCCTTCTGCCCATGACAAAATTTCCTGGGCAATCGATTGAAGAATCCGACTCCTCGTACCTCCCTGTTTGTTGAGGTACGCCACCGTCGTGAGGTTGTCGGATAGAATCTGGAGATTGTGACCCCTGATCTCCCTCTGAAAAACTAGCAAAGCTCTCTGAACTGCTAGCAGCTCTCTCTGGTTCGACAAAGCTCTTGCTTCCCTCAAGGACCATTCTCCTTGTGCGACTTGGTTGCCGAGATGGGCTCCCCATTCCCAGGAACTCACATCTGTAGTGATCCTCTGGGATATAGGAATGGACCAAGGTAGACCTCTTGTTAGATGGTTTGTCCTCCACCACCACAAGCTTCTTTTTACTCTGGTAGGTAATAAAAACCCTCGACTCCAGAGACCTTGCGTCCCCGTCCCAATTCCCCAAAAGAAACCTCTAATGGTCTTTGATGGAACCTTGCCCACGGTACTGCAGGAAAGCATGAGGTCATCAGACCTACTGCTCTTGCCACCTCTCTCAAGGAGACCGATTGGTCTGTAGAGCTGAGACTGTCTGCACCATCTTTGAGACCTTCTCCTGTGGGAGAAAAACTTTTTGGTCTACTGAGCAAAAGTCGTATCCCAAATATGTCACCTTCTGGGCCGGAATCAAGGAAGACTTCTGTTTATCAACCAACCTAGGGATTGAAGGAAGTCTTGTACAATCTGGAGATCCGCTGACAACCTTTGGTAAGACTCTGCCACCACTAGGAGGTCGTCCAGGTAAGGGATAACAGTTATCGCCTTTAATCTTAGTGGAGCCAGCGCCTCCCCCAACACTTGTGAAAATGCGTGGGGATGAGGACAGACCGAAGGGGAGGGCTTGAAATTGGAAGTGCCGAATCTCTATTCCCATTTTGACTGCTATTCAAGAATTTTTAGAAGGCTGGATATATAGGGATATTAAGATAAGCATCCCTTAAATCCAGAGTGGCCATGAAGCAGTTTGGGTAAAGCAGGTTCTTGATTGTGAACACCGTCTCCATACGGAAGTGCTTGTACCTGATCGATCGGTTTAGAGACCGAAGGTTCAGAATAAGCCGATACTTTCCGGATGGCTTTCTGATAACAAAAATATGGGAATAAAACCTCTTGCTCTGTTCTGAGCGGGGAACAGGGATCGGGACTTTCTGATCTAGCAAGTCTCCAATTTGGAGACCCAGAGCCCTCGCTTTTTCCCGATCTCGGGGAAGGGAGGTGACCAATAGTTGCTCTGGTGGTTGGCAAGAAAATTCCAGCCTGTACCCATTGGCCACTAGATCCAGAATAAATGGACTCGAGGTGGCTTCTGCCCACTGTGGGAGAAAGGCCCTCAATCTTCCTCCCACTGGGAGACGAGCGTCACTGTGGCTTGGAGGGTTGTTGAGGAGGGTTAAACAGGACGCCCCCTCTACCTGTGTCCGGTCCAATGCTTCTTGGGCCTATTGTCCTTTTCTCTAGGACTTTGCTGCCTACTTTGGCCACAATTTTTTTTTTCTGGCTGTAGGTTCTCTTGTTTTCTGGAAAGGCCTTTTTCTTATCTGCCGTACGTTCCAGTGCCTCCTGCAGACCTGGGCCAAAAAGGTGATCCCTGTTAAGGGAAGCCCACATAGGCGCAACTTAGAGGCTGCATCGCCTGACCAGGTTTTAAGCCACAGGCTTCTTCTGGCCGAATTCACTAAGGCCGAAGTCCTGGCTGACATTCTGACCCACTCTGCGGAAGAATCAGCTAGATACCCCTACAGCCCGAAAAAGGAGAGGGAAAGATTTTAGAATCTGCTCTCTAGAGGTACCTGCCAACAAATGGGATTGTATCCGTGTCAGCCATACCTCCAAATTCCTGGCTACACAAGTGGAGGCCAGAGCTGGTTTCAAGATTCCCCACAGCTGAATCCCAAGCTCTGTGAAGGAGAATATCTCCTTTTTTGTCCATCGGGTCCTTAAGCATGCCCATATCATCAAATGCCAGGTCCGAATTTTTTGAAACCTTTGAAAGAGGTGCGTCCAACTTCGGATTTTTATTCCACGGCTGCACTGCATCCTCAAATGGAAACCTTTTTAGGCTACTAGAAAAGAAAGGCTCTCTCTGGATTTCCCCACTCCAGCTTGATGGTATCAAGGAGGGAACTATGCACTGGAAAGATTTGAGATTTTTCTGTGCAGACCTTTGTACATAAGGTCATGTTTGGACAATTGTACCTCCTTTTCCATTTCAAGAGTTGTGTAGATAGCCTTTAATAAGTCATCTACGTCCTCCAATGATAACTTATATCTTGAGCCCCTAGAGGATTCTCTATCCCTGGGCCCTGCATCTGACCCCGATTCTTCTGGAGAAGAACGGGTAGATCTAGCTTCAGCCTCAGAGTCCTCACTCTGCTGAGGGGCGCTACTGACCGAAGCCTTTCTACTAAGGGACTGACCCTCTGCGGGAGCCTGAAATCTGTCAAGTAGATTTTTAAAAGAGCTGAATGTAGATACAATCTCATCTCCAACAGACGTCAGCATCTTCTGACAGGAGGCTGCTGGGTCATCCTTTACTAGGCTCTCTATACAGGTGCGGCAAACTGCTTTGCTCCACGAGGAGCTCAGTTTGTTTCCGCAAACCACACATTTTCTCTTAGGTGGCTGCGCCTGGGCCTTGTCCTGGGACTTGGTCTGCAAGACAAAACAAAAAAGGACCCAAAATAAACATCTAAAACCACCAAACACTCCATAACACCACATGCAGGAGGGAGAGAAAAAATGTGTCCCCTAAAACACTCACCAGGGTAGCAAGAGAGTGACAAGACAAACACTCCAGGCTTACCTGAGGTGCTGGAAACTGCATCCGCTGCCTGTGCAGGTACTGCAGTAGCGTCCATCTGTCCAGAGGTGGTCCACAGCCTGTGCTGCTACTCCCAAAAAAAAAAAAAAAAAAAAAAAAAAAACAGCATCCCCTGTTCGCGCCATTTATTTGAGACAGGAACCAGCGTCTCCGGCGCCCGATGATGACGTCGTATGACCCGGAAGTGACCCTTGCCGGATACTTCCTGTGGGCCAGCTTGGAGCGCAGAAGCTCCGCCCCTCAAGCGCCGCGGCTTCCTCTTTCCCCTGCACAGACCAGCCACGCTGTCGGCGGGGAAAGGATGCCACTATGCTGCTTTATGCAGCGCGCGTTCTGGGGCCTGACATCACTGCGGTCTTGGCCCCCCCCCAGGGACAGGGGACAGCAGATACAACCAGCTTCCCCAGCTAAGATACTGCTTCTGGCGAGGAGGAGGTTGGTACTAAAAAAAGGAACCCACCTTCATTCTAGAGCCCCTGCTCATGAGACCTAGGGTACCAGGTTCCAGGAAACATGTTACCCCCCGTCCGGAGGAAACACTAATACTGATGTGGGGCCTGGAGGACCACCCTTTTATCTGGTGGGGGTAACGTGTTTCCTGTCCTGGTAGGAGGAGCCCTAGGTCTCATGGGCTGTCCTGGAAGACGCTTGAGAGAAAAAAGGTTACCGTATATACTCGAGTATAAGCCGAGGTACCCAATATTACCACCAAAAAAAAAAAAACTGGGAAACGTATTGACTCGAGTATAAGCCAAGGGTGAGAATGCAGTAGCTACTGCAAGCGGAAAGGAGGGTCAACAATGCCCATTTGCAGCTTCACTGCACCATACCTCACTGTGCCCGAGTACCTGCATTCTTGACAGGCATCCATTTTTTAAAAGTCGTGATAGGCATTCCGTGATAGGCGGAACAGTGTCAAATGCCCATCACGGAGGTCCGCTCAGACTCTGTTTCCCAGCAGACACTGTTCAGTGTTCCGCCAATCACGGACATTTTCATCTTCGAACAAAAGTCTGCGATTGGCGGAACACTGAACACAGTGTCTGCTGGGAAACTGTCCGAGGATGAGAGGACCTCCGTGATAAGCATTTGACACCGTGTTCTGCCCATCACGGAACGCCAGGAGGAAGCCGCGACTTTTTTTTTTTTTTTTTTTTTAAAAGGAAGGAGGCCTGGCAAGAATTCAGGTACTGACTCGAGTATAAGCCGAGGGGTATTTTCAGCCCTAAAAAAAAAGGGGCTGAAAAAAACTCAGCTTATACTCGAGTATATACACTGTAATTTTAAATCTTGAGGCTCAAGTGGTTAAAGCATAACTCCGTAATCGGCAAAAAATCCCCTATTAGTACACTCCCCATCACTAAAAAAAAAAAAAAAATTTGTGAAATTTCTTACCAGTGAAGAAAAATGTTGAACTGAATTTTCAGGAAGTCAGCTCTGTAGTTCAAAAAATGCATCATGTATTCTGCTAAGGAGGATCTGTTCGAACAATGATTACATCATATCCACTCTCCCAACTACATTCCCCATGAATCTTTGTGATTTGAGTGAATGTGGGAGGGTACACTAGGCCTGTACATGTTAAATGTGAACAAGCCCACTTCAACATAAACACCCCTCATTCTGCAGCTAGCCACACTGCTCAGTAAGGATAGATAGGTTACAGTCTTATAAATGCAAAGCGTGTTCGTTCTCTCCCCTCCAGCCACTACAGGAGATAAGGGCAATATGTTTACTTGCTTTACGTAATCATTACTGAACTGTAGATAGATGTCCATAATTATACACACTGTACTCTGCTGCAATTCAGTATTAGAAATATTCCTCCTCCTGCAGCTTCAGTGCTGGTATGAAGTATGAGAGCATCACTATCAACACCACAGAAAAAGCCAGAACATAATGCTTTACATCAGCATGTGGCACAAGTAAATGTTTGCATGAAGAAAAAAAAAAAAAAAAAAAAAAAAGAAGTGCAGCACTAACTTAATAATCAATAACACAAATGCCAATGTATGGAAATCCCAATAACTTCAATATCAGTCCGGTCACAGCGCCCATCAGCACGGTCTCATCAGAGCCCATATGTGCGGAGCAGGGATCATTACTAAACATCAGCCGAGTAACAGAGTGGGGGGGGGGGGGGGGGGGGGATCTCAGGCGGCTGTGTTAGATCTTGTATATTGATCACCAACATCCTGCCTCCTGGGCCAGCAATGTGATTGACAGCACACTGGCCCAATGCCAGCCCAGGGCTAGACGGCGATCAGCGTTTCAATTTCCCCGCTGTCACCTTGCTGATGTTTAGCAACGATCCCTGTTCTGCAGTGAGAGATGACAAGCGAGCGGATGGAAGGGAGCATAGGAGAGGAAATCGCCTCCATGGGAGTACAGACCAGGGGCTGCAAGACCCCTCCACCCACTACACGGAAGTAAAAGTCCCTGCTTGCCGTGGAGAACTACAAGTGAGCAGTGACAAAACCGCTGGCTGGGAGTACAGGAGGAAAAGCAGTCAGCAGTTTTACAAACCAGAAAACCAGGCAGTAACAGCTTTCCTTTAAAATCAGCTGGCTATTGCAGAGGAACTACAGAGCTCAGAAGAACATGGATGGCATAGTCAGTGAAGGTAGGAAATCAGCTACAAAGATATGGAAAAAAGTTTCCTGGAGTTCTGCTTTAAGTGTTTTGATCCATAATTTCTGGAGTTACAAAACAGGCAGCCAAGTAAGGTACATTATTCCTGTTAAAATTATATCTAGTCAACATGTTGAAATGCCATCTGTCCTATCCATAAACAGGAAAACAAAGTGGCAAATGTCTTTTGGGAGAGATTTTAAACAGGTGTCCATATTGGAATATGTCCCCTCTATACCAGTTTGGACAACTGTAAAAAATTTGATTTCACATCACTTCCTGTCCCACTGATGGTAATTCTGGCAAAACATGATCATGTCCTAACAATTCCATGCCTTTATCAAATAAAATTAAAAAAAAAAAAAAAGTTCTGGCTCACACTTTCTAGGACATGTATTCAATTTTTTTTTTTTTTTTTTTTTTTTTTTAGCAGCAAAGCTTTAAAAAAATAAATAAAATAAAAAGCTTTAGGCATGCCAAACTTTTGAACACTTGTATATATTTTCCACAAGATTAACCACATCTGCCCCATAAGGTTTTATTCCTTTAATAACCAGGCAATTTCTTGCGATCCGGCACTATGTTACTTTAACTGACAAATGTGGTCGTGCTGTGTTGTACCCAAACAAAATTGATGTCTTTTCCCCAAAATAGACCATACAGCAATTTATAATAAATAAAAAAAAAAAAAAAACCACACACACACACACACACAACACACACAACACACACAACACACACAACACACACAACACACACAACACACACAACACGGTCACTGTATAATTGACACATGCAGGGAAGTGGTTAAGATCAGGGGCAATCAAAGGGATACGCGTGTTTCCTGGGTGTGCTCTCTTACTGTGTGGGGGTGGTGGACTGACTGCAGGAAGACAGGACCTCTGTGCTCCTGGATTAGCAGGAACACAAGATATCTCTCCCTGTCCGACAGGACGGATGGTCTGCCTTGTTTACATTGGAGGAGAGGCAGAACGCCAATCTGCCCAACGATTGCAGGTGGCCGATGGCCATCACGGCTGCCGGACCCACTGATTGGCTCCGGCTGTGATTGGCCAGGCAGCACGCACCCCAGATCCGGAAGTCAGAAGTCCAGGTACGTTTTGCACAGCCGGGCCACCCTGTCGCAGTATATGTGCGGTCCAGAAGTAGTTAAAGTGATCGAGTTTAAAAGATAAATGAAAGGCAAAACATCTGCGTATAGAACATTATAAATACACCCCCCCCCCTTCTTATAAAGGGATCACATTTCCTCTGTTCTCAGCTGCATAAGAGCCGGGGGGAGAAGAAACAGCATTAAACTGATCGTGAAAGGCTGTGTCAGAGCAATCTGATCATTGGAGGAGAGCAGGCAGAGTTCCCAGCATAGCTAAAGAACTGACCATGGTGTGCGCTCTCCTGCTTAGTGTGGTCATTTAAAAAAAAAGGAAAGCAGAGGGGCTGGCAGGAACACAGGGGATTTCACACAAACAGGATACATGGCACAGCAGACATATCAGGAATAGATAGGTTGGCGTAACAACGCTTTAAACTAGATACTTCTAAACCAGTATTTTTACCTGGAGCGAGAGCAGCTGATGTAGGACCTCCCATAGAGGGGTGGGAGAACAGCGCTTGGGAGAAGGCAGACATGTTGGACTGGGACATGTTACTCAATCGTGACGTTGATCCTCCTTTGGGAATAAACTCGCTGGCAGTAGGATTAGGAGTCTGCAAAAGATGTTTTAGCTACCACATTAGAAAAGTGTTAACAAATGCCAAAACACAAAAAGACACAAGCAGACATCCACTTTCATATTCCACTTTCTTCAGCTATAAAGCTTCCAAGGTATACACAAGAACTGAACATCTACTGGATCCAAGGGGCTACTGTACACTATCAGAGGTTATCTGTACTGAGAGAAATGGCATGGCTGCCACTGTAGTCCAACGAGAGCATTACATCTGCCCATTTTCTGAGTCACTGACCAAGAACAAGCATTCAGACTAGAATTCCCAATCTACACACTTCTGGTCAGGGACTCCATATTGAAGACGCTGGATGAACATGACAGGCAACTACCAATTTAAGAAGCCAAGGCTAGCAGTGACAAACATTTCTCAATAGTAATTTACTTTAATAAAAGATCTTGCAGTCTATCAAAATGATGTAGGTTACAATCGATTGGGTGACTGGATAACCCATAATGTAAGCGTCAGGCCACAGCAGCCAGACCATTTTAGAAGTGTTTACATGGCCCGTCAGGCCTTGAAGGCCCCCATAGGCCGTAGAATAATCTTATGCCTCCTTTAATGCCAACTACATCTTTCATAATCTGAATTCATTTGGACCAAGCTGGTCCAAACAGACCATTTCCTTCACCAAGTGCACTCTAAGCACTATATGTACCAGTATGTAACTACATATACTACACAGTGCCAGGGTCTGGATGCTAGACAGACTTCCCATCTCACACCCAGAACAAGATGGAAGTCAGTCTGAGCGGTGCCCAGCCATTCATAGGCAGCTTTGTATTCTGTGAATACAAAGCTTCCAGACTGGCTGGGTTGGAGAGGCAGGGTAAAGACACCACTCCAACATTTTTCCCTGCAGATGCCTACATGGAAAGGTCACAACAGCACTGCAGACGCAAGGTACGGTTAAAATGAGCTTAGTCGTGTTCGGGATCCCACCTGCCTGATCCTGCAAGGAAGCAGATACGTCACATAGCTAATCACAGGCAGAAAAACATTTCACGATCTGCAGCTGCACAGATCGATTAGCTGTGTACGGTGTCAGCTTCCTGGCGGGATCAGGCAGGTGGGATCCCAAAGACGGCCAAGCCCATCTCTACTGGTGGCAGAACCATCACTGTTCTGAAAGTTTTGCACAGAGCCCACTCTGTTCCAAATGTATCCTAATCCAATAACTAGACATAGGTTGGTAGCAAGGAGGTGTAAAAAAAAAAAAAAAAAAAAAAAAAAAAAAATTTAAATAAAGTTAATATGAAAAACAAATATAACCTACCTTACGTCTTTGAGAAATGCTGAGACCAGCAAAGTCATTAAACAGTGAGGAAGCTGGAGAGCCTAAAGGATCTAAAAAAAAAAAAAAAAAAAAGACAGAATGATATGGTCAACACAATGGAGTTCGCTGTGCTTTTAACCACTTAAGCCCCAGACCAATACGCAGCATAAAGACCAGAGCTGAATTTACAATTTGGCACTGCGGTGCTATAACTGTAAATTGTGCGGACATGCAATGTTGTACCCAAACGAAATTTGCGTCCTTTTCTTTCCACAAATAGAGCTCTTTTAATGGTATTTGATTGCCTCTGCGATTATTTTTTTGCGATATGAATGGAAATAGAAAATATTTTTTTTTTCAAAATTTTCGGTCTATTTGTTATAAGAAAAAGCGAATAAACGTAATTTTAGTCATACATTTAGGCCAAAATGTATTCAGCCACATGTCTTTAGTAAAAAAAAAAATCAATAAGCGTATATTTATTGGTTTGCGCAAAAGTTATAGCGTCTACAAACTAGGGTACATTTTCTGGAATTTAATTTATGACTGCCCATCTCATTTCTTGAGGCGCTAAAATGGCAGGGCAGTACAAAACTCCCCCAAAAGACCCAATTTTGGAAAGTAGACACCAAGGAAATTGCTGAGAGGCATGTTGAGCCCATTGAATATTTTTTTTGTCCAAAGTGATAGAATGACAAAAAAAAAAAAAAGACAAAAAAGTTGTCACTAAATGATATATTGCTCACACATGCCATGGTTATATGTAGAATTGCACCCCAAAATAAATTTTGCTGCTTCTCCTGAGTATGGGGATACCACATGTGTGGAACTTTTTAGGAGCCTAGCCGCGTACGGGCCCCCGAAAACCAAGCACCGCCTTCAGGATTTCTAAGGGAGCAAATTTTTGATTTCACTCCTCACTGCCTATCAGTTTCGAAGGCCATAAAAATGCCAAAAAATAGCACAAACCCCACCAAATGACCCCATTTTGGAAAGTAGAAACCCCAAGCCATTTGCTGAGAGGCATGGTGAGTATTTTACAGCTCCGTTTTTGAAAATGAAGTAAATAAGTTATTTTTTTATTTTTTAAATTTTCAAAACTTTGTAACAAAAAGCTAGATCTGCAAAATACTCACCATACCTCTCAGCAAATAGCTTGGGGTGTCTACTTTCCAAAATGGGGTCATTTGGGGGGGGGGGGGGGGGGTTTGAACTGTACTGGCATTTTATGCATAACATTAGGAAGCTTATGTCACACATCATCCACTCTAACCACTTGAAGACAAAGCCCTTTATGACACTTTGTTTACATAAAAACATTTATTTTTTTGCAAGAAAATTACGCTGAACCCCCAAACATTATATATATTTTTTAAAGCAAAGGCCCTACGGATTAAAATGGTGGGTGTTGCATTTTTTTCCCACACAGCATTTGCGCGGCGATTTTTCAAACGCATTTTTTGGGGAAAAAAAAAAACCACTTAATTTTAATGCACTAACACACTATCTTGCCCAAATGTTTGATGAAATAAAAGATGATCTTAGGCTGAGTACATAGATACCAAACACGACATGCTTTAAAATTTCGCACAAACGCGCAGTGGCGACAAACTACATACATTTTTAAAAGCCTTTACAGGTTACCACAAAAGATTTACAGAGGAGGTCTACTGCTAAAATTACTGCCCTCGATCTGACCTTTACGGTGATACCTCACATGCATGATGCAATTGCTGTTTACATATGACGCCAGACCGACGCTTGCGTTCGCCTTTGCGCAAGAGCAGGGCTGGACAGGGGTGTTTTTTTTTTTTATTATTAATTTTGCTTTTTTATTTTATTTTTAAACTGTTCCTTCCATATTTATTTTTTTAATCATTTTTATTGTTATCTCAGGGAATGTAAATATCCCCTATGATAGCAATAGGTAGTGACAGGTACTCTTTTTTGAAAAAACTGGGGTCTATTAGACCCTAGACCTTTCCTCTGCCCTCAAAGCATCTGACCACACCAAGATTGGTGTGATAAAATGCTTTCCCAATGCAACGGCGCTTTTTATATCCCGGGGGGGGGGGGTGGACATTCCCCCTCACTGCGCTTGTAAAAGCAGTCCAAAGGCTAATTAGCCGCTAGGATTACTTTTACATGAAAGCCGGCCGCTGGCTGAAGAGAATGATACCAAGATGATACCTAAACCTGCAGGCATCATTCTGGTATAACCAAAGTCCAGCAACATACCAGTATGTTGCTGGTCCTTGTTGGATATGTAATCTTTTTTCATGCAGCCTGTTGGCTAAACAGGGGGGGGAATTTCGGAATTTCGACCGTATGTACGCGGCATTAGGAGCAAAATCGCTCCTCCGCCCCTGCTGCCCCCATGCTTCGGCATATATGCTCTTTTTTTAACTGTGGTGGTGAAATCACCTCCTACAGCACTGGAGTTGCAGGGATCAGGCCTGTCTCTGCGAACGCTGCAGTTGTGTTGCGTTTTATAAGTGACAGTGATTGAGCCTGCACTTGGGTGGCCTGGGCTGGACGGAGGGGCAAAAAACGCAGGTGCTAGCAGGCATCTGGGCTGATCCTGCTAACACTGCGTTTTTGGGAACCCTAAACTGCTGGGGACGCTAGTATAGATCTGATCAGATATTGATCTGTTCAGATACTATAACACTAAGGGAGGTGTATGCTTCACGCGTGGGTGTTAGCGCTACTGGCACTAACCTGGCGCTGCCTGGGGTGTGACGCAGACCCTCTCTGACGCTAAAACCTAATTGATATCACCCGCCGGGCAATCAGGGGGTTAAACCTTTATTGGGTTATATACAGCGGGTGCCCTGACACTATAAAAAGCAAACTAACCAGCATCACCCGTAACACTTATACGGTTATCACTGGTGAAAGGGTTAACTAGGGGCAATCAGGGGGTTAAAACCTTTATTAGATAATATATGGTGGTACCGGAAGCTATAAACACCTGGCGGCGAACCTAAAAAAAATGACTACCTTGCGGCATCAGCATAACGAATACAGCGATCAGAAAAACGATCGCTTAGTGACAGTGGTGCTAGGGGGTGAAAGGGTTACCTGGGGGGGGGGGGCGATCAAGGGGTTAAACCTTTTAACGTAATATATGGGGGTACCCGACGCTATAAAAATAGGATTTTTGTACTCACCGTAAAATCAGTTTCTCGGACGTCTATGGACTGACACAGCTGGATACTGTAAACGTGTGGGTATATGTCCCTGCTCGCAGGAGAAGATCTAGGCAGAATGTTAGAAACATACATTCTAGAACAAACCAGAGCTGAACAGCCCCGCCCAGGTGGGTGGTCCCTCCAGACATCACCCTCCCACCTGCAGCTAGCAGCCTCAGTTTGTAACAAAGCAGTACAAACCTTAAAAAAGGAAGAGTGGGTGCTGTCAGTCCATGGACGTCAGAGAAACGGATATTATGGTGAATACAAAAATCCTATTTTCTCTTATCGTCCATGGACTGACACAGCTGGATACTGTAAACGTGTGGGATGTCCCAAAGCAGTATCAGAAGGGTGGGAGCGGTAGTAAAGGAACAACCAAAACTTCACTCCAAACAAGCAGAGCTTCTCAACGGAGGAGTTGCAATAAACAGCAGCCTGCAATGCTTTGCGGCCGAAGGAAGCATCCGAAGATGCAGCCACATCAACCTTATAGAATTTTGAAAAGGTATGAACGGACGATCAGGTCGCCGCCTTGCACACTTGTGCAACCGATGCTTGATGTCAGAAAGCACCAATTGCCTTGGTGGAATGCGCCGCAACCGGAAAGGGGGGCGCCCGCCCCTTAAGGGCATAGGCCTGTATGACGGTCTGCCTGATCCACCTAAAGACTGTGGCAGGAGACACCGCTCGGCCCTGTTTTGGACCAGAGATGGACACAGTGAGTCAGACTTCCGAATGGAAACCGTAGCAGACAGGTACACCCGTAAGGCTTGTACCCATCTTAATGTATGAAGCGCAAACTCTCAGGGATGCGATGGGTGAGGACACAAGGACGGAAGAACAATGTCCTCCTTAAGGTGAAAGGCCGAGACCATCTTTTGAAAAGGACAGTCGTGGGCGCAACACCACCATACCCTCATGGAGGACCAAGTAAGGAGACTTGCAGGACAAGGCTGCCAACTCAGACACCCGTCTAACCAAAGTAATGGCCACTAAGAAGGCCACCTTCTGGGACAAGGTGAAGAGAGGAATCTCTCCGATATTCTCAAAGGAATGTTCTTGGAGAACCGAGATGCATCAAATTCAGATCCCAATTAGGGAGAGGAGGCTTGACGGGGGGGGGGGGGGGAAATCACATGGCGAACCCCCTGCACAAAAGGTGCTAATCAAGGAATGGCCGAAATCCAACCCTCAAATGGTATTGCAAGGCCAGCTTTTGGGTCACACCACGCTGTAACAGCAACATCCTGGGAACGGAATACGTCAGAGGACGCCAATCAAGTTCCTCGCACATAGCGATGCAAGCCTTCCAGGTACGGAGATATATCTTTCTGGAGGAAGATTCCCGTGCCAACAACATAGATGAGATGACCGAATCCAAGAGACCTCGATCCTTCAGCACCTGGCTTTAAACAGCCATGCCATTAGAGCCAAGGACTGTAAAGCAGGATGAAGTATGGGATCATGAGACAGAAGGTCCACCCCAATAGGCAGTCGCCAAGGAACATCTGTGACTAGCTGAAGTAGATCGGCGTACCAATGTCGCCGTTCCGGAGCAATGAGGATCACCGGAATGGCCTCAGCCACTACTCTGCGAAGCAGGCGAGGCAACAGTAGCGGAGGGTAAGCATATATCAGGTGATACTACCCCCACGGGCTACCAACGCGTCTGACGCGTCTGCCCAGGGGTCCCTGGACCTGGCCACGATCTTGACACCTTGCGAGTGAGTCGAGAGGCCATAAGGTCCACATCCGGTGCCCCACCTCCGGTAAAGGAGGTGGAAGCACATCTGGATGCAAGGACCCTTCCCCTGCAATGCACACGGCCGACAGGACCGTTGTGCAGCGAGATGTATGAAAATCCCAAAGAGACTCCGCAATGTATCGGAGAAGAGAGGCCCTGGTGTACAGGGTGCCTCAACTGTTGGCCAATAAAGGCAACCTGATAGAGCTTCACTAGAAACTCGGTCAGAGGACCAGTACCTCAGCCTCCACAGGTGGCGCAAACCCACCCCGGGCACAGAGACCCTAAAGGCTAAAGCAGTTGCAGTGCACCTGCTAGTCGACTGATAGATGAAGCAGAGGCTTTTGCCCAGTCATTGAGCTACAGAAACGCCAGAGATGTAGCCACGAACAGGCGTAATGCCAACCTCAGCCTGGCGAACACAGTCCAAGCCAGCGCTTCTTATCACCACTGAAAGCAGGTGGAAAGTGGTACCCCCGATACCAGGGATCCATATGACAATGCTCCATCCAGCAGCTACCCCATGGATAAGTGCTGATTGTACAAACACATAGTTTATACTGTGTATTGCGTCAAACGCGCAAATAGAGTGTGGGAGGAAACCCACCAAGCCAGAAAGAGCATAATACTAAACTACATACGCCGTATGTGGTTGTATGTGTGGATAAACCTATTAAACACGTTTATACTATGCCAGCGACGAAGGCGCGCACATCGGGGCTTGGACGGAAACCAGCCACGCAGATTGCGTACACAACCGTGTAGGTATGTTAGCCTGCGAATAAACAAATTGCACATGTTTATACTGTGCATAGCGCTGAAAATGCACACACCATTGGAGCGCAGGGGAGAAACCAGAGCACCCGGATGAAACCCACGCAGACTGCATACCGTGTAGGTACTATAGTATGTGTGATAAACATTTTGCACAAGCCTATGTGTGCATAGCACCGAAGGCACGCACACCGTTGGCACGTGGGAGGAACCGAAGTACCCCACGCATACCCAGAGAATTCAATACCTACAATTACTGTGAATGTATTTAGTGTTGTGTATAAACATGTGTATGTTTGCACCGTGTATTGCACCAAAAGGCACGCATGTCATGTAGCGTGGGCGGAAACCCGGAGGAAACCCACGGAGACGACTGCACAGACATACCGGGTAGGTATGTTAGTATGTTGATATCAAATCACACAAATTTAGGCTGTGTATAGCGCCGAAAGCGCCCATACCAATGGAGTGTGGGAGGGAACCGGAGAACCCAGAGGAAACCCACACAGACTGCATACAAATACCGTGTAGGTATTATAGCATGCGTGATAAACATTGAACATGTTTAACTGTGCAGAGGGCCAAAAGGCGCACATGTCAGCGTGTGGGAGGAAACTGAAACACCCGGAAGAAACCCACGCAGACAGCACACAGATACCGTGTAGGAATGATAGCATGTGAATAAACATATTGCACATGTTTATGCTGTGCATTTCCATTGGAGCGTGGGGGGAAACCGGAGTACCCGGAGGAACCCCACGCAAACAGTATACTTATACTATACATGTTTACAGTATGTGCAATAAACATATTGAACAGGTCTATACTGTGCAGAGAGCCGAAGCACACATACCATGAGAGCGCGGGAGGACACCGGAGTCCCCGGTGGAAACCCACGCCGACCCAGAGTATAATACATACATATACTGTGAATGTATCTAGAGTCGTGCATAAACATATTGTATACGTTTATATCATGTATGGCACTGAAACATAGCATTGCAACGTGGGGGACACCCACGCAGACACAGAGACCAATAACACATACATACACTGAATGTATGCAGTGTAGAGGTATAGGATGAGTTTAAATTATGGCGCATAATCTTCTCTGTATCATTCCAACCTGCTTGACTGTGCTGCCGAAGCAGCATGCAGGTAACAGGTAACCTCAGACTGTGTGTCTGTCAGAGCTCAGAGACCCTGAGGCAACTGGCAGTGCTCCTGCACCTGCGGTCCTTATGAACCAGTTGTCGGCAGTCCTGGAATCATTCCTTGTCAGAATGGAAGCGGTGTGCGAGCGAAGGGAGCTATAAAAGCCCCCTCTCCCCACAAAAATCTTTAGTGAAGGAGTGCTCCGATTCAGATATGGGCCTAGCTACTGTGCTCAGGACCCTAGCTCTGTAGATTTTAATGTCCTGTTGTTGCCTCAGGACATCACACAGAAGGCTCACAGGGACTAGGAGACAAATGAATAAAGTCTCCCCCCCCATGCTGCACCGACCAGGGGGAGGGAAACACTGTACCACTGTATCATCCATGCTGCTCTTGACGCAGCGTGTGAGGAAGCTGTGTAAAAGAAAAGGCTTGAGGGAACCAAGGGAAACAGCGTCCGCCTGAGGTACCACAGCCACAGCAATTCCAGCTTGAGAGTGTTCCTCACATCAATGAGTTCACTTACAAGCGCCCTGTCATTCACTGACACAGAACTGGAGTCTTCCTCACAAGAGAATGTCCTGTTCATAAACATTAAACTATTCCAAGCTAGGGTCCTGAGCACAGTAGCTAGGCCCATATCTGAATCAGAGCCCTCCTTCACTAAAGATTTTTGTGGGGAGAGGGAGCTTATAGCTCCCTTCGCTCGCACACCGCTTCCATTCTGACAAGGAATGATTCCAGGACTGCCGACAACTGGTCCATAAGGACCGCAGGTGCAGGAGCACTGCCAGTTGCCTCAGGCAAGTGTGGAGAAGCAAGTGCATCAGACTCCATATCGCCACCCTCTGAGACCTTATACACTACTACAGTGAATATACAGTCTACCCACTGGCTACGCTGAGGAGGGGATACCCGGAGGACTCACCAACCCTTAAGGACCGCTCAGTTCTTAAGAAGAAACCGCGCTGTGAGCCTGAGAGTGAAGAATCTGAGGAGATTCGCGCCACCGCTAGAGGCCGAAACCGAAAGTAAATGCGCGGCAGCTACAAAAAAATGGCTGCCGGCCGCAGCTATAACAGCGCCATTGAACCACGGCAAGATTGCCGCCGAGCGTGAAATTCAAAGGCAAACAGCACTAATGGTGCACGCAATAACCACCCCACACACCAGGAAAACTGCCCCTCACCCCAGAGCCCACTACAGACATGAGCGCCCAGCCAGGCCAGAGTGACCCCCAAGCACCCCCACAGCACCAGTACAGGGTGCAGAGAGCAGCATAACAGGGGGGAGACAGGGAGAAATCCCCCATATAAACAAACACAGCCAGCATGTACTCACCTGTAGTAGGAGAGACTACTTGGCCATACCTTTCAGGGACCCACTGGCTTGTTTCAGACAGACCTATCACAGAGCAGTACTGCGTAGCTGTTGGCCCGGTCCACCGCGACAGGTACAGTCAGGTACTGTTCAATCTTGAGAGGACCGCGAGAGCTAAAAAGCAACCCGGCCACCCCTGGAGTCATGGGGCATGTTGTGAACTGAGTCTCACGCACACAAGGTGAGGATCAGCGCGCTCGATGGTCGGACAGGGAAGACTACGAGGATACCAGTGTACCCAACCTGTTGCCCAGCCGACAGTTGATTGAAGGTCTCAAAAATAAAAATTCCCAAAAGAATAAAATAAAAAAAAAAAAAAAAAAGTAAAATCTTCCAGGAGACTGGCTCCTGAGAGAACCACGTCTTCTGCTAGGCAGAAAAAAAAAAAAAAAACTGAGGCTGCTAGCTGCAGGTGGGAGGGTAATGTCCGGAGGGACCGCCCCCCGGAGCGGGGCTGTTAAGCTCTGGTTTGTTCTAGAATGTATGTTTCTAACATCCAACATTCTGCCTAGATCTTCTCCTGCGAGCAGGGACATATACCCACTCGTATACAGTATCCAGCGGTGTCAGTCCATGGACGATGAGAGAAAACCTGGCGGCGAACCAAAAAAAAAAAAAAAGGACTACCTAGCGACACCGACACTAAAACAGCGATCAGAAAAACGATCGCTTAGTCAGTGGTGTTAGGGGCTGAAAGGGTTACCTGGGGGGCGTTCAAGGGGTTAAACCTTTATATGGGGGGGGGGGGGGGGGGAGTTATGGGGCTACCCTGGACCCAATACTAACTGCCCTGACACTTACAGTCACAAATGTCACTGTTTGCAGTGATTATTTACTGATCACTGCAATCAGTGACACTGACTGGGGGTGCGATCGTGTGCGCGGGCTGTTGGTGTACTTACTTGATGTCTTCTCTCCACGGCGCTCAGTATATGTGAGCGCCGCAGGAGAGATGACATTACTTCCTCCTGCCTGTGTATACATTACACAGACAGAGGAAGCATTTCATTCACCGGGAGCGATTGTGAGGGGGTGGCCAGAAACCAATGGCCGCCCCCTCATCACCGATCGCTCCCGATCGGACCCCCCACCCATACGAAGGCAGTCACGTACATGTACGCGATTGTGCCTGTCCGTGCCATTTTACCGACGTATATGTAGAGTGAGCGGTCGTTAAGTGGTTAAAAAACACACGGGTGGATTTACTAAAGGCAAATGGAATGTGCACTTTGCAAGAGCAGTTGCTCCAGAGCTTATTAAATTATTTTTTAAAGGTACGTATAGCGCTGTCAATTTACACAGCGCTTTACATATACATTGTACATTCACATGAGTAGAAGCGCTGCCGACTTCCATCATCCAATCATGTGCAAGCAAAAATGCATTTTTTTTTTAATTCCTTGCACGATTGGGTATTCTTTGCAAAGTGCACAGTCTATATGCCTTTAGTAAATAGACCCCACATTATACTCAAGTTCTGTTTATCAGGAGACTCTGTACCTGGCCAATTTATTGCGCAACTATACATTTCCACAGTTATTTAGAAGGCTCCGCAACAAGTAAAGTGCAAATAGGAAGTTGTTTAACACCTGCTGAAGCAAAAAACTTCCTGATCATGTGCGATTCAAAAAAAAAAAAAAAAAAAAAAAAAATGAATAAGGATAGATGTTAAACCCAACTTAAAAAAAAAAAAAAAAAAAAAATTTAAATAAAAAGTTCTTACCTACTCTGTATAGTGGCATTACAGAGCAGCCCCTAACCTCCTCTAGGGTCCACCATCATAGTTTGCCATTTCTGGACGCACCCCCCCCCCCCCCATATTCAAGCTGTGTGCTACAGGAGAACACTGCCAAGCCAGGCTTTACGCATCGATAACTGCACAGGGTGGCTCGGGAACCGCTGCTCACATTTAAAAAAAAAAAAAAAAAAAAAAAAGATTGTAAAGTCTTTTTAAGTTAAAAATGATAAACATGTTATACTTGCCTGCTCTGTGCACAGAGCAGCCCCAAACCTCTTCTAGGGTCTCCAGGTCCCTCCCTCCTGTTTAGTGCCCCCACAGCAAGCAGCTTGCTATGGGGGAACCCGAGCCACAGCTTCCCGTGTCCATTCAGACATGGCGCCACAGCCTGGCCTCTCACGATTGGCTGACCGATAGCAACGGGAACCAATGGCGCCGCACAAAGGCTTTTTATCTTAATGCATTAAAATAAAAACTTCTGCCTTTACAACCACACTAATAGCAGTGAGAGCTAATGGTTCCTGTTGCCGTCTGTAAATCCTGTGAGAAGGGAGTGAGGAGATCGCTGCAGACAGGCACAGTACTGGATCAAGTGAGGCAAAGTGTTTTAGTGAGGGGGCATTACAGTTACTGGGACTTTTACACCTTACTGCAGGGAATGCATAATTTATTTTTTTAACACACACACACAAAGGGGTGTTGAAAATGATCGCCGCATCACGATTAGACCCTTCCCGATTCGGCATCGATGCGGTATTCAGCAATAATCGATTATGTGTGACGTCGTTCTGGCTCCTCCCCCGCACGGCAGGGTCTTTGCTGGAATGACAAGCCGCCGTACGGCTGGCTGCGCCTGGTGCTGTTCCCTCCTCAATTGACTGTAGCCTCAGAGTGCTGCCCCCACCTACACTCTCCCCCTTCTCTGGACACTGACACTGGTCATCTCCCTGATGGGTGGGCGCCGCGCCGAGCCGACACACAGATCCATGCAAGGAGCTGAGACACACACACACACACACACACACACACACACACACACACACACACACGCTGCACGGAGCTAAGACACATATATCGCTGTAGCTGTCTTAACATCGGTGGGATGAGGCAAAGTTGGCTTTAGGAAAGGAGCTGCGAGGAGAGGGGGGATGGGAGTGCTCCAGAGGTGAGAGATAAGCCTGTCATGCTTTGATATATGTGCGGTTGTATAGAAGTTACACATCTCCCCCACCCCCTCACCTGCTGCAGCTGTCGTGTGTGTTTTTTTATTTTTGCAGTGATGTTGACTTGTTTACTATCCAAGTTGCTGCCAAAAGACTCAATGATTTCTTAAAGAGATACTAAAAGGGTATTATTTTTTCTGTAAAGTAAAAAAGATATCATACTTACCAGCTCATCTCCTGTAGCATGTCCGCAGTCTCTCTGACCACCTCCTGTAGCATGTCCGCAGTCTCTCTGACCACCTCCTGTAGCATGTCCGCAGTCTCTCTGACCATCTCTTGCAGTAGGTCTGCAGTCTGACCATATCCTCTAGTATTTTGGAGGAGAGCCTGGAGCTCATTTAAGTTGTCTGCTTTGTTTAGACTTTGCTACATGCAGGGTGTGTTTTTTTTTTTTTTAAGAACAGATAGAATAAAAAAAATAAATAAAAATAGTTCTGACTGCTTTAATTTTTTTGATGAAAACCATGCGCACTTGCGCTGTAATCGTGATGCATCGCAGAATCGAATCATTGACCTGATAATCGTAATCGAATCGTGAGGCCAGTGAAGATGCACACCTCTAACACACACACACACTTTAAAGTGTTTGTGTTTCTGCCACAGAGATTCTTGCAGATAATGCAGATTTGAATCTTCTAAAAACTGTTGGTTTCATTCTGTGTCCATGCACATTGTAGAGTTTATATCAGTGTTGGGGGGGGGGGGGAAGTTTAATCGCCAGAAAATCCCTTTCTCCGAGTTCATGGACGGACACAGCTTCAATCTTGAAAAGTGGGTATTGGTCTTCATTTAGGAGTGACTAGGCAGAAAAAAAAAAACTTCAGAGCTGAACAGCCCCACCCAGGGGGCGGTCCTACTGGCTATATCCCCTCAGCCTGTACTAAGCAGATCAGTTCGTCAAAACAAACTTAAAAACTAGGGGTGGGTGCTGTGTCCGTCCATGAACTCCGAGAAAAGGATTTTACGGTGAGTACAAAAATCCTATTTAGTTTAGGACACAGCTTCAATCTTGACAAGTGGGATGTCCCAAAAGCAGTGTCAAAAAAACAAGGGGTGGGAACAGCATTAAAACAACAACTTCACCCCAAAACAAAAACAGAGCTCCTCAACAAAGGAGTTGCAACTCTAAACAGCCGCCTGCAATACCTTGTGGCCGAAAGAAACATCCGAAGATGCACACACATCAACTACTAAGGTTTAGTGAAAGTGTGAACGGACGAGCAGGTCGCCGCCTTACACACCTGGTGAAACAGACGCTTGATGTTCTCAGAGCTCGGACAGCGTCCAAAAAAATAAGTCGTCTCCTAGGATGACAAGGATGGTAGAATAAGGTCTTCCTTGAGATGGAAGGTCGAAACGACCTTAGGAAGAAAAGGTTGAGGACGCAGCAACACCTATCCTTGAGGAATCTCAGATCGGGAGCCTTGCATGACAAGGCTGCCAGCTCAGAAAAAACAGTCTTAACTGACGTAACAGCCACCAAAAGGACCACTTTCTGAGAAAGTGTCAAGGGAACTCCCTGATGTTCTCAAACGGTGGTTTGAGGCACCTAGAGGCCAAGCCATTGACTGCAAGAAGGATGGCAAATGGGACCCTGCGACAGCAAGATCCCCTCTGGTCCTCTCGTAGCGGTAGATGCCAAAAGGACGTCTGCTACGCAAGCACCACAGAGGTAGCAAATGGATATGTAGGTCTTCCAAGTGCGATGGTAAATCTTCCTAGAAGATGATTACCAAGTCTGACAGGCCCCGGTCTTGGCACCTAGCTCAAGCCATGCCGTTAAGCCAGTGACTGTAAAAACAGGATGGCGTATGGGACCTTGCGACAGCAGGTCCTTTCTTAGCGGTAGACACCTAGATCGGTGTACCAAGGATGCCGAGGCCAATCCAGAGCAATTGGGACCATTAGAATCCTCTCTGTCTCCAGTCTGCGAAGCAGATGAGGAAGGCGTTTCACAGGAGGAAATGCATAGATTAGCTGGTACTGACTCCACAATGCCATCAACGCATCTTTTGTGTTTGCCCATGGGTCTCTTGACCTGGCCACAAACCTCAATACCTTCTGATTGAGTCGAGAAGCCAGGAGATATACAACTGGCGTGCCTCCCCTCTGGCAAAGGAGCTGAAACGCCTCCTTTCTGCCCCCCTAGGAGGTGAGCGACCTCCGATGCTGCAGCAGAGCTGCTAGTTTCTCCTTGATGATTGACATGGACGAACACCACAGTGGTGTTCGTCCGACTGGATGCCCCTGAGACCACGTGGAGAGGCAAAGCCAGATCGCCCGGAGTTCCAGGACAATGATCGGCAAGTGGGATTCATCCTGAGTCCAGCGACCCAGGTTGACCGAGCTCCCCAGACTCTTCTCCAACCAGGAAGACAGGCGTCACACACACACACACACACACGATATGTCAGCCACCAACTAGGGAGGTCCTGACTAGGTGGTTCACCCGGATTTGACAATCCAGGGATGAAGGGCACTTGACTCTCTGGACAGAATTACCTTCTGTAATACTTGTGTGAAATGGTGCATATGGTACTGCCTCGAAAGACTACCATGAGGCCCAGGACTTGCCAGAAAAAAAAAAAAAAAAAAGAAAAGAAAATGGCGTGACGACCATCTTTGGTATGTCAACTGCCACACCGCAGCCCAAAGGGTCTGCAACTTCCCCATAGGGAGAAAATAAATAAATAATTTTGCCTCTGAGGAGTCCAGAATCAACCCTAGATACACTAGGAGTTGAGACGGTACCAATAATGACTTCTGAGTGTTCAGCACCCAACAAAGTATCGGAGGGTCCGACAGGTTATAGACACGCTCACCTCTAATTTTGAGTTTGAAGGTTGCCCTCAGAAGATGGTCTAAGTTGCCCATGATAGCGATGCCATGCTGTTAGTAGGGCCAGAATCTGGGCGAGCACCTTGGTGCCGATGCCAGGCCAAAGGGGAGAGCAACCATTGGTAGTGGTCTTGCCCGGCCGCCAAACGCAGACATCTGAAGTCTGGTGCATATGGGGACTAGCATGCGTCCTTGACCAAGGATGCCGGGCAATCCCCCGGATGGAGGGCAGGAACAACGGAGCGAGCCAACTCCTTTCCAGAATATTTGTACTTTCACAAAGCAATTGAGGGTCCTGAGATCCAAGATTGGACGAACCCCCTCCTTCAGCACTACTAACAGATTTGAGTAGAATCCCTGAACCCATTCCTGTACGGAGACAGGAAGGACCACCCTGCGTATCAGCAGGTCTTGAACTGCCCCATATAGGACTGACGAGTTGGCTGAAGCTGGCAGTTTAGAGGGGGAAAAAAAAAAAAAAAAAAAAAATTCTGTAGGCAAGCAAGGTTGGGCTTGCAAAACCAGGGACGCTTCTGTCCCTCAGCAGGCGCTTTAATCGGCCTGGGGTCATTTACTTGCCGCATTAGGCGGACGAAAGAACTGCTTGTGCGCAGTGAAGGAGGGCCCTTGCCTATGGCGTGGCTCCTTACCCCCTTTTTGGATTGCGGGAGCAGCAAGCCCATACCTCCTGTGGCATCCTTAATGATGTCATCCAGAGAGGCTCCAAAAAAAATTGGATTTTTGTACTCACCGTAAAATCCTTCTGACGTCCATGGACTGACACGGCTCGAATACTGAAACACGTGGGTATATGTCCCTGCGCAGGAGAAGACCTAGGAAAAAAAAAAATTTTAGAAACATACATTCTAGAAAAAAAAAAAAAAAAAAAGAAGAAGAGCTGAACAGCCCCGCCCAGGGGGGCGGTCCCTCCAGACAACCCTCCTACCTGCAGCTAGCAGCCTCGGTTCGTAACAAAGCAGTACAAACCTCAAAGAAGGGTGGGTGCTGTGTCAGTCCATGGACGTCAGAGAAAAGGATTTTACGGTGAGTACAAAAATCCAATTTTCTCTTATCGTCCATGGACTGACACAGCTCTAATACTGCTTTGTGATGTCCCACGTGTTTCAGTATCAGAAAAGGGTGGGAGCAGTAGTAAAGGAAAAACCAAACTCCACTCCAAACAAGCAGAACTCAACGGAGGAGTTGCAACCTTAAACAGCGGCCTGCAACCCTTGCGGCCGAAGGAAGCATCCGAAGATGCAGCCCATCAACCTTACAGAACTTAGAAAAAGGTATGAACGGACGACCAGGTCACCGCCCTGCACACATGTGCAACCGACGCTTGATGTCGGAAAGCCCAGGAAGCACCAACTGCCCTGGTGGAATGCGCCGTAACCGGAAAGGGAGGCACCCGCCCCTTAAGGGCATAGGCCTGTATAACGGTCTGTCTGATCCACCTAGAAAAGGTGTCAGACGACAACGCTTGGCCCTGTTTTGGACCAGAGACAAACAGTGAGTCAGACTTCCGAATGGAAACAGTAGCAGACAGGTACACCTGTAAGGCTCGTACCACATCCAATGTACGAAGCGCGAACCCTCAGGGATGCGATGGGTGAGGACACAAGAACGGAAGAACAATGTCCTCATTAAAAAGGTGAAAGGCCGAGACCACCTTTGAAAGGAAAAACGGTCGTGGGCGCAACACCGTCTTATCCTTATGAAGGACCAAGTAAGGCGACTTGCGGGACAAGGCCGCCAACTCAGACACCCGTCAAACAGAAGTAATGGCCACTAAGAAAGCCACCTTCTGGGACAAGGTCAAGAGGAATCTTCCTGATATTTTCAAAGGGATGTTCTTGGAGAACCGAGAGCACCAAATTCAGATCCCAAGGAGGGGGATGAGGCTTGACGGGGGGGGGAGAATCACATGGTGCTAATCAAGGAATGGCCCGCTAGCGGTCCTTGAAAAAAAGACAGCCCGGGCCGAAAGCCGACCCTCAAATGGTACGCAAGGCCAGCTTTTGGGTCACACCACGCTGTAAGAACAGCAAAATCTTGGGAAAGGAATACATCCATGGACGCCATCAAGCTCCTCGCACATAGCGATGTAAGCCTTCCAGGTACAGTCACAACGTAGATGAGATGACCGAATCCGAGAGACCTCGGTCCCTCAGCACCTGGCTTTAACAGCCATGCCAAAGCCAAGGACTGTAAAGCAGGATGAAGTATGGGACCATGAGACAGAAAGTCCACCCAAATAGGCAGTCACCAAGAACGTTTGCGACTAGCCGAACTAGATCGGCGTACCAATGTCGCCGTCCCAGAGCAATGGAGGATCACCGGAATGGCCTCGACCACTACTCTGCGAAGCAACAACAGTAGCGGAGGGTAAGCATACATCAGGCGATACTGCCCCCACGGGCCACCAACGCGTCTGCCCAAGGATCCCTGGACCTGGCCACGAATCTCTACATCTTGCGAGTGAGTCGAGGGGCCAAAAGGTCTACATCCGATGCCCCACCTCCGGATGCAAGGACCCTTCCCCTGGAATGCACACGACCGACAGGACCGTCCTGCAGCAGGATGGGTATGATAAACCCAAGGAGACCCTGCAATGTATTGGAGAAGGGAGGCCCCGGCTTACGGGATGCCTCAATTGTTGGCCAAGAAAGGCAACCTGACAGAGCTTCCCTAGAAACTCAGTCAGTGGACCAGCAACTCAGCCTCTAGGAGGTGGACACAGAGACTCTAGAGGCTAAAGCAGTTGCAGTGCACCTGCTGGTCGACTGATAGATGAAGCAGAGGCTTTTGCCCAGTCATTGAGCTTCAGGAACGCCAGAGACACAGCCACTACCGGGCGCAACGCTAACCTCAGCATGGCGAACACAGTCCAAGCCAGCGTTTCTGCTCCATTGATAAGTGCTGATTGTACAAACACATAGTTTATACTGTGTATTGCGTCAAAACGCGCAATTAGAGCGTGGGAGGAAACCCCCTCAGCCACAAAGAGCATAGTACAACCACATACGGCGTATGTAGTTTAGTATGTGTGGATAAACATATTAAAACACGTTTATACTGTGCCAGCGACGAAGGCGCGCACATCATTGGGGCGTAGGCTGAAAACCGCCACGCAGACTGCGTACACAACCGTGTAGGCATGTTAGCATGCGAATAAACAAATTGCACATGTTTATGCTGTGCATAGCGCTGAAAATGCGCACCCCATTGGAGCGCGGGGGAAAAACCGGAGCACCCGGATGAAACCCACGCAGACCGCATACGCATATTCGTGTAGGTACTATAGTATGTGTGATAAACATTTTGAACATGTCTATAGCGCCAAAGGCGCGCACACCGTTGGCATGTGGGAGGAAACCAGAGGAACCCCACGCAGACCCAGAGAATACAATACATACATCTACTGTGAATGTATTTAGTGTTGTGTATAAACATAATGTGTATGTTTATACTGTGTATGGCGCATGTCATGTAGCTTGGGCAGAAACCGGAGGACCCAGAGGAAACCCACGCAGACTGCACACACATACCGTGTAGGTATGTTAGCATGTGGATAATCAAATCGCACAAGTTTCAGACTGCATACACATACCGCGTAGGTATTATAGTATGCGTGATAAACATATGGAACATGTTTAAACTGTGCAGAGAGCCAAAGGCGCACATACCGTCAGAGCGAGGGAGGAAACCGGAACACCTGGAAGAAACCCACACAGACAGCACACAGATACAGTGTAGGAATGATAGCATGTGAATAAACATATATTGCACATGGTTATGCTGTGCATTACCCTTGGAGCGTGGGAGGAAACCGGAGTACACGGAGGAAACCCACAAAGACAGCATACACATACTGTAAGTATTTATAGCATGTGCAATAAACATATTGAACATGTTTATACTGTGCAGAGAGCTGAAGCGCACATACCGCGAGAGGACACCCACGCCGACCCAGAGAGTATAAAATACATACATATACTGTGAATGTATTTAGAGTCGTGTATAAACATTGTGTATGTTTATATCGTGTATGGCACTGAAGACCGCATTGGAACGTGGGAGGAAACCCACGCAGACACAGATCAATAACACATACATACACTGTAAATGTAGCCAGTGTAAAGAGTTATAAGATAAGTTTTAATTATAGCGCCGAGGCGCATAATCTTCTCTGCATCATTCCAACCTGCTTAAAGTGGTTGTAAACCAACTTTGTAAACAAACACCTACAGGTAAGCCTAGATTAAGGCTTCCCTGTAGGTGCATGAAATATCTCCTTAACCTACGCGGTTAAAGAGATATTTGCATTTAAAACCGGCGCTGCTGACGTCACACGCATGCACACTAGCGGGCCAGCTTAGTAGCCGGATTTCTGAATGGAGTTAGCCGGCCCGAGCACGCATGCGTGTGACATCGCCGCTCCGGGGCCAATCCCAGCGCCGGAGCAGCGATACACGGAAGGCAGCGACGGAGGTGTCCGAGCACCGCTGCGGGGGCTTCGATCTCAGGTAATCGATTCATGAGCTAGTATGCTATGCATACTAGCTCAATATGTCTTTGTTTTGCAGGATATATATATATATATATATATATATATATATATATATATATATATATATATATAGTGTAACGTGTGGTCCTGTCAGAGCGTTTCCCCAGGAAATGGCTGGAAACCACAGGTGCAGAGACCCTGTTGCCTCAGAGACATCACACAGAAGGCTCACAGGGACTATAGAAATAAAATAAAGTGCCCCCACACAATGCTGCACTGACCAGGGGGGGGCACTGTGTACCACTGTATTCTCCAAGATGCTCTCGAAGCAGCATGTGAGGAAGCTGTGTAAAAGAAAAGCTTAAAAAGAACCAAAACAAAAAAAGGAGCAAGTGTCCGCCCGAGGTACCTCAGCCACAGCATCCAGCTTGAATGTCCCTCACAGCATCAATGAGTTCACTTATAAAAGCCCTGTCATTTACTGACTCCTAACTGGAGTCTTCCTCACAAGGAATGTCCTGTTCAAAAACATTAAAATATTCAGAGCTAGGGTCCTGAGCAGCATCAGCTAGGCCCATATCCGAATCAGAGCACTCCCCATGTGTGAGATTGTGTGGGGAGAGGGCGCTTTATAGCTCCCTTGTGCTCGCACACCGCTTCCATCCTGACAAGAAATTTTTCCAGGACTGCCGACAACTGGTCCATAGGGACCGCAGGTGCTGGAGCACTGCCAGTTGCCTCTGACAAGAGTGGGGAAGCAGGTGAACCAGACTCCATATTTGCCACCCTCAGACCTTATACACTATAAAGTGAATAATACAGTCCACCCACTGGCTGTGCGGAGGCTGAGGAGGGGAAACCCAGAGGACAAACCAACCCTTGTAAGGACCGCTCAGCTCTGCTGTATGTCACCTCGCTGCCAGCACGAGTGAAGTCTAAGGAGAGTGGGAGGAGATTGCGCCGCAGGAGCGGCGATAGAGGCCAAAACCGAAAGTGAAAGCGCTGCGGCTTGAAGAAAATGGCCGCCGGCCGCGTGTAAGCAGCACCATTGATCTGCGGCAAGATGGCTGCCGAGCGCAGCTTAAACAGTAATAGCTATGCCAGCTAGTGGCTTCTCCAAACACTCACACCCCCAGCACACTGGCCTGGCGGGGGGGTGCTCATGTCTCAGTGACCCCCCCCCCCCCCCCCAAGTACCCCCACACAGCACAGCGCCAGTACAGGGAGCAGCATAACAGGGGGGAGACAGGGAGAAACCCCCCAGACAGAGAAACACAGCCAGCATGTACTCACCTGAAGCAGGAGAGACTTGCCTGTCCCATAGGGACCCACTAGCTTGTTTCAGACAGACCTATCACAGAGTAGTACTGAGTAGCTTTTGGCCCGGTCATGAACTGAGTCTCACGCACACAAGGAGAGGATCAGCACGCTCGATGGTCGGACAGGGTAGACTACGAGGATACCAGTGTACCCAACCTGTTGCCCAGCCGACAGTTGATTGAAGGTCTCAAAAATAAAATTTCCAAAGGAATAAAAATAAAATCTTCCAGGAGACTGGCTCCTGAGAGCCACATCTTCTGCTAGGCAGAAGAAAAAAAAAAAAAAAAAAAAAAAAAAAAAAAAAAAAACAGGCTGCTAGCTGCAGGTAGGAGGGTTATGTCTGGAGGGACCGCCCCCCTGGGCGGAGCTGTTCAGCTCTGTTTTTTTCTAGAATGTATATGTTTCTAACATCTAACATTCTGCCTAGATCTTCTCCTGCAAGCAGGGACATATACCCACATGTTTCAGTATTAGAGCTGTGTCAGTCCATGGACGATAAGAGAAATATTGTCACCCTTAAAGGCCAGGTCCAATAAGGCCTTCTTGGAAGCCTTTTGGTCCGTAGACCAGCACTTAGCCAAACCAGGTGGCACAACACCACCGCATAAACCGAGGCTCTGGACAGCAAGGGGATAGTATCCATGTCTGACTCGCAGACAAACGTAAAGCCCTGTACCAACTGGTCGGCTAAAGCTACCTCGTCCGGAGGAGCCTACCGTGTCCCCTGGAGTAGCATCTTTGCCCACTCAGTGTCGAGACACCAAAGCCCCAGCCATTGCTGGACGCACCGCTGAGCCCACTACTGTGTATAGGTAGTAAGCGATTGCCTCAGCCTTCTTGTCCGCAGGGTCCTTGAAGACAGGAGCCCCTTCCACTGGACTCGTGGTTACTTGGTCAAGTCTGGTCACAGGGGGGGGGTCCACTTTTGGGGAGAGGTCCATTTTTTCAGGAAACTCTCCTAAAAAAGGGGTACTGGACCGGCAAATTTTTTGGGGCCGGAAAAAAAAAAAAAACACTTTATACAAAGGAGTGGAGAAAAAACACTGAAGACAAGACATACAAGGAAACACCTTGGCAGTGCGGGCCGGCTTACGGAACCCAAAGGGAACCGCCGTCTCTGCCGTTCTGCAGAATTCTTCAACTTCAGCGTAACCCGCACTGCGGTGATAGATACCAAGCCTTTTCGCGTGCTGACCCGGACCTGGAGTCATCCTCACTGTCTGACCTGTCACGGTCCGCTGACGCATCAGAATCAGGGCTATAAGCCACAGCTGGGCCTGGCTCTATCAGAATTATCCCCAGAAGGCGGCGGGGGAGGGGGCGCTTCCTAATAAAACGTGGAAAACCCAGCAGGTAGCTAGGGTCGGCACACGCTTGATGGCCAAAAACTGGGGAGACTACAAGGATCTGGGATCCAGCCTGTCACCCAGTCGCCAGTTGATCGCAGGAACAAAAAAAAAAAAAAAAAAAAAAAAAAGGAAAAGGAAAAAAAAAAAAAAACTATGGGCCCGAAGGGAGCCATGTCATTCTCCTATGCTAGGCAGAAAAAAACTGATCTGCTTAGTGTAGGCTGAGGGGAAATAGCCAGTGGGACCGCCCCCTGGGTGGGGCTGTTCAGCTCTGAAGTTGTTAACACCTATACCCACTTGTCAAGATTGAAGCTGTGTCCGTCCATGAACGAAAGAGTAATGAGTTACGCTTACCAGTAACGTCTTTTCCAGTAGTCTTTCAGGACAGCCACAATTGAGAGACATAGGCTCCTCTTCCTCAGGAAACACTGCGCCAGCACAAATTCTCACTTACCCTTCCTTTCGGGATCCTGACATTCCTTTTTAAACAGTGTCAATCAGTACCCCATGTACTGGGAAGACCCTTTTCTTCTGCTCCCGCAGGCCCTTGTACAGTTGGTCATGGAGGGTCAGAGGTTTTTTGTCGACCTGAATACCGAGAGTCGTGTAAATTGCACCCAAGAGGTCCTCTACCTCATCCAGGGGCAATTTATATCTGGAGGGTTTCCTGGACTCCCCGTCCCGGTCCTCTCCTTCTGATCCCTCCAGGGAATCAGAGGTGGCACTATCTGGTTGTGTATGCTCCACCTCAGAAGGGCCTGAAACTTTGTCTGTCGTAACTGAAGCAGCAGGTGTGACAGGTGCAGAGCCTGAGGCGGGGTTGTAACCTGAGCGGGAATAGTGGGGAGTTGAAACTTTTCAAAAAGATTTAAAAAGATGAAAAGGTGGATGAGAGCTCCTTAACTGAGGCTACTAATCCAGACTCCTGCTCCAACTCCCTCTCCCTAACCAGGGTGTCTATGCAGTCTTAACACGGAACCTTAGTCCATGACTCCGCTAGAGTGTCCCTACAGGAGGCACACTTATTTTTAGAGCTATGTGTTGATCTTGACGACTTTAACGGCTTTCTGAAATACAAGCAACCCAAAAAAAAAAAAAAAAAAAAAAAAAAAAAAAAATCGCATTAACCACTTAAGGACCGCCGCACGACGATGTACGCCGACAGAATGACACTGACAGGCACGTCCCCTTTAAGAACCTGTCAGTCGGACGCACGCGCCGCCGTGTCCCACGATCGGGACACAGAGCGGCAAGTGTAAACAAACCTTTCCCCATTCTTCCTAGTGGCAGTGTCACTGATTGTCTTTCCCTATGACAGGGAACAGACAATCAATGACATCACACGCCAAGCCACGCCCCCCCCTTCAGTTAGAATCACTCATTAGGTCTTACTTAACCCCTACACCGCCACCTAGGGGGTAAACCTTTCACTGCAAGTGTCATTTTCACAGTAATCAGTGCATTTTATGGTCCCAAAAAATGTGTCAAGTGTCCGCCATGTTGCAGTCACGAGAAAGTGTTGATCGCCGCCATTACTAAAAAAAAAAAAAAAAAAAAAAAAAAAAAGTTTATAAAAATGCCATAAAACTACCCCCTATTTTGTAGATACTATAATTTTTGCGCAAAACAATCAACGCTTATTGCGATTTTTTTTTACCAAAAAGAATACATATCGGCCTAAACTGAGGAAAATTATATATATATATATATATATATATATATATATATATATATATTTTGGGGGATATTTATTATAGCAAAAAGTAAAAAAAAAAAAAAAATGTAATTTCTTTCAAAATTGTCGCTCTATTTTTGTTTATAGCGCAAAAAATAAAAAAATAAAACGCAGAGGTGATCAAATACCACCAAAAAGAAAGCTTCATTTGTGGAAAAAAAAAAAAAAAAGAAAAAATTTTGTTTGGGAGCCACGTCGCACGACCACGCAATGCCGAATCGCAAAAAGGGGCCTGGTCTTTAACCAGCCAAAATGGTCCGGGGCTGAAGTGGTTAAAAGACTGTTACAACCCTGGGAGTGCGCTAGACCCATTTAACATACAGGAACTAGAGCCCCCATGACCACCCAGAGGGTCTGCCCCCCCATAGATAGGAGAGGCAATCCTAGATAGAGCATAACCTTCCCCAGGATGCTCTTACCTTAGGAAGGCTGGAGGTACGTTGTCTGGGTATCAGCTTCTGACATGACTTCAGGTGGTTGCTTGCTACAGAGTCTCACGCTGCCTGTGCGCGTTCCCGACTCTCTCTAGCGTGCGCCCGGCCCCCTATCAGCACCGCGACCCGGAACCGGAAGTCGCGGGTCAAAGGGAAGCATCCGCCCTCCACCGGAAAAGAAATCGCCCGCCGTCCGGTACACCTGGTTCCAAAAATGCGGCCTGTACTGTGTACAGGGAAAGCGGAGCTGCCTCCCTGCTGCGGCCCTGTGGACGCGATGGGGGTCCCCCGCAACCTGTTGCCGCACTCGACGCGGATGGGGTGGCTTCAGACGGCGGGTATGTACCACACCTTTAGTACCCTGGAAGCCCCTGCTTCCCTTCAGGCATTTTGAATGGCCTCAGTCCCCTGACTGACCGTCCTGGTTCCATGCACAGTGTCTCCAGACATGTAGTATTTGAAGAGGCGCTTACTGGCCTAATTTATATATGTAAACATGTAAAATGTGTGCATAATCAAATTCTAGTAGCTGGAATGAATGTATTCTAGCCAATATGACTATACACCTTTCAACGCCATACCCATATAAATGCACATCACAGATAATCGGGCACCAAAAAGCAAATATGGGGAGTATATTTTATTACAGCCTTAAAGTGGTTCTAAAGCTAAAGTTTGACCTTAAAGCGGAGGTCCGCCCACCGCTGCAAAAATGAAGTCAGCAGCTACACATACTGCAGCTGCTGGCTTTTAATAGGACACTAACCTGTCCTGAGTCCAGCGAAGTCAGCACCGCATCAGTTGTCAAGTGCATACTGCCGCCATTGCGGGCAAGGGAACTTGGCAGTTTAGCCTGAGGCCTCGTACACACGACCGATTTTCTCGTCGTAAAAAACACGTCGTTTTTTTCGACGAGATTCTTGTTAAGCTTGTCGATTTTCTCGTCAAGCTTTCTATGCGTACACACTGTCATTTCCCAATTTCCTCGTGGTTCTCTGCGCTCACGTCCAGCACGTACGACGGCACTATAAAGGGGAAGATCTTTTTTCTTGGCGCCACCCCTTGGGCTGCTTTTGCTGATCTCGTGTTACCGTGTGTGAAGTAAAAGTTTGGGAAGAGACGATTCGCACTTTTCAGTCTTCGTGCTTTCAGTTCGTTTTAGCGTGACGAATGTGCTATCTCCTTTACGAAGGCTTGTTTTACCAGAAGATGCGCTCCCGTCTCATAGTTGCTTGTGAGCATGCGCGCTTTTGGAAGAGTCGTAAAAGCATACACACGAACCATTTTCTCGTCACAAAACAGGCCGACGAGAAACACGACGAGGAAATCTGGACTCCTGACGAGAAAATAGAGAGCAGGTTCTCTATTTTCTTGTCGAGATTCTCGTCAAGTTTCTCGTCGTAAAACCATACACACGAACGTTTTTCTAGACAAAAAAACTCGCGGCACTTTTCTTGACTGTTTACGACGAGAAAATCGGTCGTGTGTACGAGGCCTTACGGCTCCACACCGGGAACCCTACTGCACATTCGCTCTGCTCCCCTCTCCTACTCGCCCGGCGGCAAGGGGAGGAGGGAGCCCAGTAGTGACGTCAATGGAAGTGGGAACAGGATGCCCATTTTGGGTGTAACTCCGCTTTATTCCCCTGCTTAGAGCTGCAAGATTCTGGCTAAAATGAGAATCATGATTTTTTTTGCTTAGAATAAAGTTCACGATTCTCACGGTGCAACATCTTTCATATTATGGAAAAAAAAAAAAAAAAGGGCCAACTTTACCGTTTAATTAAAGTGTATTAAAAAATAAAATAAAGTGCGTTTGAAAACATTTTATTCTCTAGGGGGCTCTCAAAAAAATTTGAGTGTTCCAGGTCATTTGAGCAGAAAATAATGATTTTTACTAGTAAGCAACAAATGTCAGAAAATGTTTTGTCTTTAAAATGGTTAAACTTCATTCAACTACACACCAGTTTTTTACTTTGATAAAAGAATGAAAAGATACTTTGTTTCTACTTATTAGCATGTTGTAATAAAACTTGGCAGACTGCCTGGATTTTGTTTTTCCAGCTGTGAGAACTCTGCACTTGTTAGAAAGATCGTGACATGTCGTTTTGAAGATTGGGAAGGGAAAAACCCTTGTGTTATAGACAAACCCCTGCCGTTAGACAAAAAATGTTTTAAGACTGCCCTGGCTCTCTCCCCCATTAAACACTGCCTCCTGGAGGAACAGAGCAGAGAATTAGTAACGTGTCCCATATTAGAAAACTTTTCTTACCATGACCTGTGTATGGCTTGGCACTGTCATTGAGAAGGCTTGGAGAACTGCTGCTGTTTGTCATTCGCTACAAAAAAAAAAAAACACAAAACAAAATGAAGTACAATTACTAAAATCACATACAAGTATAACCAGTAGCAATAAATCTGAATTTAGCCTCTACTTGTCAGACTTCTGCAAGTTAATTTTAATTGGCTTTGCATTTAAAGACATTGTACACGGTCAAGTGTTTGTTGTTTTAACTAGGTATTAGTGTAGTTATAATCCCTGTTACCTTGTAATGAGCTCCCATGCTGTGGCTGATTGATTACCTCATCTACATACATTATCCCTATCAGCATGACAAGCAGCTTCTTATTCTGGGTCACATGCATTCCTGGCCATTACCACCTTCATCAAATGTGCAAGTGCCAATTTTATGAAACCTCTTTTCCAGCATACGAAGCCCTGGTAATGGTTCTCACGTGCATCAGCATTAGATTGAGCCCCAGGGATTGTGGGATATGTAGTTTTACATGAAGTGTTCTTAGCCAACCGAGGTCATGCACTAACCTGTGCAGTGCCAAGTCCGAATTAGCAGTAAGGAATGATTTAAAATGGCCACAAAATTAGTAAGAGGATCAGCGTGACTGGTAACTAGCATTTCCAGAAGGTGGTTAATAAGCACATCCCAAATTCTTGCAAATCAGTGATTTTTCTTCACCGATGATTAGTGTAAACAGTGTGCCGACAGCCTTGCCGGTTATCAGCACTCGTTTCCTCACAGATAGTACTGCCTGTTTACACATGATCAGTTGTGATTGGAAACAGCTGATCATATGGTACAGGGACACTGATTGGCCCTTTACGCCCATCTGTGATCAGCTGTGTCTGAAGGTCACAGAGCACACCCGATGTCTATGGACGACCTCCCAGAACTATAGTATTGCGCTGTAGTCTTGGCTATAGCCCAGTACCAAGGTGGATAAAACAAGCAAGTGTTTTTTAGGCTAAAGGTTTGACTGTAATGGAGTTCTCTGCATGAAGGTAAAAAACCTGAGTGCAGCTGCCCCCCACCAGTCCTCTTTATACTTCACTGGATCAAAATGGGGCTCAGGTATGTGCACAAGAGCAGCGGCTCTATGCTCTCCTTTCTCAGGCTCAGACAGTGGTACACAAAAAATTTTTTGTTTTTAAAAACACCATTTTCCCCTAGCCAATATCAAAATACATAAAAACCGAATAACCAGCCAATGAAGCAGAATGCTTTAGATTTTCCTATATTATCTTAGTAACAGAGGTTGATGCAAATGAAAAAATTTGCCCAAGTTAAAAAAAAACTTAACTCCAGGGAAGGGAAAAATGCTCCCTTGCAGTGGGGCTACCCTGGTACTGCAAAAGGATAAAAATCAGTTTTACACATCTGAAATCCCACTCTTGCAGGCCTCTTCGCACCGCTTGTCTTGAGCCTCTTCTCCACTCCAGTGGTCGCAGGTCCTCTAATGTCATCAAGTGCAGGGTCCATAACCCTAAACCAGAGGTCTCAAACTGGTGGCCCTCCAGCTGTTGCAGAACTACAATTCCCATGAGGCATTGCAAGGCTGACAGTTACAATCATGACTCCCATGGGCAGAGGCATGATGGGACTTGTAGTTCCGCAACAGCTGGAGGGCCACCAGTTTGAGACCCCTGCCCTAAACTGTACATAGGGACGCCATAGGAAAGTCCACTGCTATAACATGGAGAAAGAGCGCTTGCTGCTAGTGGAACAGGGATCAGGCAGGTAAAACTGCCATTTGCGGTCCCCCTACACCTAAACAAAATGTTTAACTCTTGTAGTGTTGTAGGTCTCCTTTGCTCAAAGATGAGCTTAAATCTCTGGATTACGCAAGTGCACCTCAAAGATGAGCTTTCGTTTACTACCTGCATTCGTGGGTAATTTGCTTCTGCAGGGCTTCCAAACCCATTCATTCCGATAAAGCTGGTGCTGAAGTAGGAATCTGTCAGACTGGTATCTGTTAAAGCGCCATCAATTCCAGAAACTGGATAACACATTGAGAGAATGGAAAAACAAAAACAGCATATATTATAGAAAAATGTATATAACAGAATTGTGAGAATGGTTTAGTGTGTTCATGTTTTTTCACCTTAATGCATCCTAAGCATTAAGGTGAAAAAAAAAAAACAACCGACAATACCGGCCCGGCAACCCCCCCCGTTTTACTTACCTGAGCCCGTTCACCTGCTGCGCTCGCCTCGGACGTCCTCTTCGCCGTTCAGCCTGGCCGTTGATCGGCTAGAGTGGATGGATTGAAAGCAGCGCAGCCATCGGCTCGCGCTGCTGTCAATCACATCCAATTACGCAGCGCGCCGGGCCAAGTGATACAGTGAGCAGCTATAGCCGCCGGCTGCATCACGGGAGCGCACCTGCAAGAACTAACCACCATGCAAGAGAGCTCGCATGAAGGTGGTTAGTTCTTGCGAGGAGGAGCCGAGACAGCCGCAGAGGGACTACAGAAGACCAGGTTCAGGGCCACTCTGCAAAACGAGCTGCACAATGAGGGAAGAACATTTTTTTTTTGCGTTTACAACCTCTTTAAGTTGCCATCATTCTATATATAGCATAAATACACTTTTGTAGCTGTTGACTTTTAAATGGGGGCAACTCAGCTTTAAATCCTGCCTGCGAGCCAGGCGTGCTTAGCCAAATCAATACCAAAACCACAAATTTTTGTCCGAATGGGTAAAAATTCCCAGGACGCAATACAAAAATCACATGGGAGCCATTTCAAATTGTTGTGGAAAGCCTTCCTAGAGAAGTGAAGGCCAGTTCCAAAACAAGGTCCATGGTTTTAGAGTGGAATGATGAACAATCTTTAAGCCTTAATGTACACAGGACCTTTTACAACCTCTCCTGAATGATTTAACTTGACAGATAGTAAACGATGTTAAAAAAAAAATAAAAATTGCCGTATATACATGCCACGTTTCTCTTTCAAAAAGTAAAACATTTAAAAACGCCTGTAAACAAAAAACGCAAGCCAAATGCGAGTTGCCACGTTTAAAATACCTCTGAACATCTGTCCTGAATGTTTTTTGCTTTCCAAAAAATGTTTTTAAACTCAACTGCCTAGAAACAACTATAAACGACCCTGTGTACATGTACCGATAAAACAGGACAGTTCAGGGGCAGCTAAAAAAAACAAACAAAAAACCAAAACAAAAAAACACCCAACTGCTCCTAAATGTCTGTTTACCAGCAGCAGTGTACATGAAGCCTTCTAGGTATGAGGCCTCATGCCCACTGGCGTTTTTACAGCTGCGTTTTTGAGCGTTTTTTACAGCTTAAAAACGCCTGTCCATGTTATTGTAAATATATTTTTTTTTTTTTTTGAAAAAAAAAAAAAAAAAAAAAAAACGTCGGAGCTAAAAACGCGACCGCGCGTTAGTGCGCGTTTTTTGACGCTCGCGTTTTTTCCTGCCTAGTTCTGACGCTGAGGAACGCACTGGCCCTGGGTTTTTTTTACAGCTTACAAACGCCTATGCTCTTTACAGCTCAAAAACGCCTAGGTGGGCATGAAGCTATAGACTAACATGGACAGGAGTTTTTAAGCTGTAAAAAACGCTCAAAAACGCGGCTGAAAAAACGCCCGTGGGCATGAGGCCTGATGGTCAGCGTGCACAAACCTTTGGTCAGGGAGTAGTATATGCTGGGACAAAGTGTACTGTGTCCCTAAATTCCCACTGGTGCTGCAACAGTCAGCCCTGTCTGCTGGACTACAGAAAACTGAAGCCACCTCCTCCCAATCTGCTTATCTTCCACCCTTTTCTTCCCCACTCTACATGACTAGATGGATTTCTTTATCAGCAAAACAATGCTGTTTCCCAGACTAAGAGTCTCCCCACACAATTTATGTAGAGAAAGGTGTCCTGGAGGATGTAGTTATTGGGAGTTTGACGTCAGTAGGAACGGAGCTCTGAACAGCTGCCCCTGCAAGCCTAGGGATGATGACACTAGGAGAATATAAGGCAGTGTTAAAAAAAAAAAAAAAAAAGGCAAGTGTATATTGATTGGTTTGCGCAAAAGTTATAGTGTCTACAAAATAGGGGCTAGGTGTCATTTTTTTTTAAAGTAGCAATGGTGGTGATCTGCGATTTTTAAAATCGGGACTATGACATTGCGGCGGACACTTAACACCATTTTGGGACCATTGACATTAATACAGCGATCAGAGCTAAAAATAGACACTGATTACTGTATAAATGTCAGTCAGGGAAAGGGTTAAACCAGGGCTTGACAAATTTGCTTGGAATCTAGGAGCCAGCTAAAAAAAAAGTTAGGAGCCAGGTTTTTTTTTTTTTAACGACCAATGCGTGCAGAAGCGAACTCATACGCGAGTAGCGCCCACATATGAAAGCAGTGTTTAAACCACACATGTGAGGTATCGCCGCGATTGGTAGAGCGAGAGAAATAATTCTAGCCCTAGACATCCTCTGTAACTCAAAACATGCAACCTGTAGAATTTTTTTAATGTCGCCTATGGAGATTTTAAAGGCTAAAAGTTTGTCGCCATTCCACGAGCGGACGCAATTTTGAAGCGTGACCAATGTTGGGTATCAAATTTACTCAGCGTAACATTATCTTTCACAATATTAAAAAAAAAAAAAAAAATTGGCTAACTTTACTGTTTACAACTGACATGATAGAGATCGATGTTCCCGATGACAGGGAACAGAAGATCTGTCATGTTATTATGCAGAACAGGGAAATGCCTTGTTTACATAGGCAGTTCCCCCGGTCTGCTTGTCCTCGCCCGTGATCGTGGTCCGCCGGTGAACAGAGTCCGCAGGACCCTCGGGCACACTCCCACAGCGTACGTGCCCACTATCCTGCTTTTGCAGACTGACGTACAGGTACATCAGTTTGCGCAGGAGTGCCATTCTGCCGATGTATAGCGGCATAAGCCGGTCGGCAAGCAGTTAAATTTGGATTTCAAAATACTAACCAATTGCTATCTACTAGACTTGTCGGTTTTACAACATTTCCCCAGATCAGACTGGATTTATGCCCAAGAAAGCCACAGATATCTACATAGGGGTATTCACGCATAACCAGATATTTCCAGTGGTGGGATATTGGTCTTCCTCGATTTAGAAAAGGCCTTTGAGTCCGTAGATTGGAAATAAATGTTTAAGATGTTAGAAGTGTTTGGCTTCGGCCCTCACTTTACAAAGTGGATTGACATTCTCTACCACTCGCCGGCCAAAAAATTAAATGGCACGTTATTCAAGTTTTTCGGGGGAACAAGGGCACTTGTCAAGGCTGCCCTATGTCCCCAGGTCTTTTCGCCATCATGATCAAACTTTTGGCTGCAGCTTTGAGGGCTTCCACAGAAGTGCAGTGAATAACTGGGTAGCCTGAATGAAAAAACGTCTATATGCCGATGATCTGGTTCTTTTTTGCCTGACTCGGATAATTCCTTGAAGGCGGCATTAGACATTCTAAATTCTTTTGCAAAATTTGAGGCTGAAAGTCAATTGGGGAAATTCCCAGATTCTTCTACGTAAAACGCCATCTCCCAATTGTAGGGTTCCGGCCAATTGCCCCCTGTAGAAGGTAGAAGTGATTAAATATTTGGGTCTGCATATCTTCAATTCTGTGTCGGATTTTCTTACATTGAATGTCACTCCACTTCTGTTAAAGCTTAACCACTTAAGACCCGGACCAATATGCAGCATAAGGACCAGGCCCTTTTTGAGATTTGGCACTGTCGCTTTAACTGACAATTGCGCGGTCGTGCGACGTGGCTCCCAAAAAAAAATTGGCGTCTTTTTCTCCCCCACAAATAGAGCTTTCTTTTGGTGGTATTTGATCACCTCTGCGGTTTTTATTTTTTGCGCTATAAACAATAGAGCGACAATGTTGAAAAAAAAAAATCAATATTTTACATTTTGCTATAATAAATATCCCCAAAAAAAAAAAAAAAAAAAAAACTTTTCCTCAGTTTAAGGCCGATACGTATTATTCTACATTTTTTCAAAAAATATCGCAATAAGCGTTTGATTGGTTTGCGCAAAAGTTATAGTGTTTACAAAATAGGGGGTAGTTTTATTGCATTTTTATTAATTTTTTTACTAGTAATGGCGGTCGATCAGTGATTTTTTTCATGACTGCGACATTATGGCGGACACATCGGACACTTTTGACACTATTTTGGGACCAGTCATTTTTACAGCGACCAGTGCTATAAAAATGCACTGGTTACTGTAAAAATGACACTGGCAGTGAAGGGGTTAACCAGGAGGGGCTAAGTGTGCCCTGATTTGTGTTTTACTGTGGGGGGCGTGGCTTAGCGTGCAACGTCACTGATAGCCGTTCCCTATTACAGGGAACAGACGATCAGTGACAGGCTCACTAGGAAGCACGGGGAGAGGTTTGTTTACACTTTCCTCTCCCCGTTCTTCCTCTGTGACCCGATCGCAGGACACCAGCAGCGATCAGGTCCGCTGTTCCTGCGGGGACGGTCACGGAGAAGAGGACCGGGTCGCGAGCGCGCTGCCTTTGTGCTCGCAACCCACGACTGGGCTCTTAAAGGGGACGTACCTGTACGCCCATGTGCCCAGCCGTGACATTCTGCCGACGTACATCGGCGTGCGGCGGTCCTCAAGCGGTTAAATGTAGGTTGCGGGCATGGCAGAATTTACCTTCATTGCTTATTGGCAGGGTGAGTTTATTGAAGATTAAATTTTTACCCATCTATTGTAATTCACCAGTCTTAATACCGAAATCAGGGTGGATAAAAATCAATGATTTAAAAAAAAAAAAAAAAAAAAAAAGTTTGATTTAAAAAAAAGATTTTAATAAAATGCTTTGAGTAAAAATCTATCTAAAGATAGTTTTCTATTTAGGATCCATTGATTTTTTTTTTGATTTTTTTTTAATGCTGAATAAACAAAATTAAGGAGCTTAGTCATGTAGAATGAGGCTGTATATTCTGCAATAGTTAAATTTTTGGGCAAATTCAATGAATCCAAGTTCTGCAAGCTGAGATAACATGCACTGCATTGATGCATTCACACATGTCACAGTAACCATGAGATGAAACAAAGCTTCAGGAATATTCCTTTATCCCATTGTTTTGCAATTCTATGTACCTACATTAAAAACTGTATGATTGAATCGGCTCTGATATCGCCGTTTTACTAACCTGACAGCTTATTCTAAATGGGAAACCTACATTTTGTTTGCAAATATTAAAGATTCTAACTACCAGCAAGAATAAGTCCTTACATTTAAAGAGCACCTGTCATTTCAGATCCATCATGGCAGCGCCTGTTAGTGGGCATCTGCTCACCTGCTGCCACCAAGTCCCTCAACTTGTTGTGACACTGCCACATCACCAGCCGTCCCATTAAAGTAAATAGGACTGTCGGTGAGTCAACAACAGGTCAGAGGAGGAGGAGCAGCTGCAGGGCAGAGATGAGTTTCTCTTTAAAAATTATGTTTTAAATTGAGTTGATTTAAATCAAGCTTTTACTAGCGATTTAAATCAACCCTGACTGAAATACATATTCAAGAAATTGATCAACTGGTGACAAATTTCCTCTGGCAGTGGCGTCAACCTCTGATCAAAATTAGGGTGTTACAATTGCCATGAAAACAAGGGGAATCTGGCAGTTACCGATTTTCATAGATACTTCCTAGCAGGTCAGCTGGTCTTCGCCCATAGGTGGTTTAGTCTCCCAGAGGATGATGCTGCAAATGCCCTTGGAGGTGGCTTTTATCTGCTCTTACGAGGCATTTGCACATCTAGGGCTCCAGATAATGTTACAGTATCCATGCGTGCAACTGGAAGGGCATGGGTAGTGGCCAACGAGATGAATAGTGCTACTGCAATTTCCCTCACACGCCGCTATGGAGAAACTCCTCAGACACCCTGTTGCTGGTGGTGTACTTCTTCCACTGCAGATATTTTACATGTATACTGGAATTGGGTGTATAATCAAGAATTTTGGAAGGGTCACTGAGTGCAATGAGGAGGTTACTGCCATTCATATACAGCCAATGGTGGTGGTGTCTTTTGGGACTAGTTGATGCTCTAGCTCCGAAAAGAGTGACTGACAATTCTACTTTGTTCTGCTAGGAAACTAATAGTGCTTTCATGGAAAGTCTACCGTTCCGACTACTTTAGCATGGAAGGCTCTTGCCAACAAAGCAGTCCCACTATAAGGCCATTTACACAAGTAGAGGTAAACCACAAAAGTTCAATAAGGTGTGGGGCCAGTGGCGGTTGGTGCTCACAATTTGGGGGGGGGCGCAAACAAACTGAAAGATTCTGAGAAAAAAATAAAAATTGCAGCCTCACTGTGCCATCAAACGCTGCCACTGTGCCAAACACTGCCACTGTGCCCCCCACCCGCCGTCTGCCTTGCACTTACCCCGTCTCGGGTAGGCAGCAGGTGACAGCAGCAAGCAATGTCTGGTGTCCTACATGCCTTCCCCTATGTCTTCTCCCACCCACCGATTGGACGCCTGGTAGGCGGCGTCCAATCACAGCACCTGTCGTTTCAGCCAATCGGGTGACAGGTAACAGACCTGGCTACCTGATTGGCCGAGGGGCGGGTCAGTGTTAGGAAAGCGATTTATTTGCTTTCCTGACTCAGCCGAGTGAACAGTGAATGCCCAGCATGGCGCCCGCTGTTCACCATTTTGGGACGCCTATTAGAGCCTATGGCTCTAATCAGGTGCTTGCAAAAAATACCCCGCTGCTGTAATTCAGGTGCCCGGCGCTCAACAAGGGGCCGGACACCTGAATAGGGGGTGGCAGCGGCGACCATAGAGAGATTCATGCATTGGAGATGACAGAAGAGAGGGGGCGGGGCCCGTGTGCCCTTTATGGACGCACCGCCACTGTGTGGGGCAGTTGGGTAAATAGTGCTTCCACGGCTGTGATTCAGTGGCCATTTATGTTTATATAATGTTTGGGGGTTCCAAGTTTTTTTTTTTTGCTAGAAAGATTTTTACAGATTTTACAACAAATGTCAGAAACAGGCCTAATCTTAAAGTGGTTAAGCTTTAAAACAATTTATTGCTACAATTTATTTAGAGTCTCTATTCTGAAAGCCTTTTATTTCATGTGACTGGCACAGTACCAATCAGCACTGTGCAGACAGACCCATAGTCCAGATGGCCAGACGCTGCCATACATCAGCAGAGTAGAAGAAAATCCATTGCATGTCCCTTCTGCAATTAATAAGAACAAACACCACAGGCCCACAGTGTAAATGTAGAAATTGCTCTGGTCCATAAGAGTATACTGGTATGAAAGCTGAAGTAGATAAATAAGGCAGAACAACTCCAAGCCCATTTTCTAACTACAATGCCTATCAAAGCTTTCCAGTGTATATGGGCCGGGCAATGCTCACAGGCCTCAAACACTGCATTACCCCAGAGGGAACCAGTGCGGGGGAAAAAAAAAAAAAAAAAAGTAGGTTCCTACAAGGCAAGACCAGCATGGGCAACCCAAAGCGCCCCTTCCCCTCCAGCACGAATGAGAATCCCACGGTCATCACAAAGATTATAATGTGCATTGCACAGCTGCTGCCGCTGAGCAGGTGTACCCAAGCCTCTCATATTGTCCTTGAATATGTGAGATTTGTTTCTAACATACAGAGGATAGTTTATGGTATGGTGCAGCTGGTCAAATCTGAAAAAAAATTCTGGGAGAAGTTGCTTTGTCTGTCAATGTAATGCTGGCCATACACTATACGAAGAAAAAAAAAAAAAAAACGGCCGAAATTTGGTCATTTAGACAGTTTGTTCGTTTTTCGAACAGTTAATGGTCACAAAATTGATAATCGTTAGGACGTTTTTGAGCGGAAAAAAAAAATGGACAAGTTTGGAAATTTTCTGCCGAACGATAAATTAAAAAGGTTTATGCGTTTCCCGTCCGAACTATCTGCACTAGGTTTATGAAAAAAAAAAAAAAAAAAATTTTTTTTATGTCCTCTGAACGATTTATCGGTCATTACATGATAGCACTAGGGCCGAAACAACTAATCGATTACCCGACAACTAATCGATTATGAAATTAAAATCGATTACCATTTTCATAATTGATTAATCGGCTAGTAACATAATGGGGTTAACAAAAAACTAAAATTAGCCTTTTATTAGTACAAAAAGAGCAAATCGCTGCTGTAGATATTACAGTCACTGTCCCACAGTAAAAAATGAACCCCTTACAGTAGCAATTATTGGCTCTTTTTGCACCAATTTTAGATTGTTTCAACCCCATTATGTTACTAAACATCTCAGGCCTGTCATTACTCTGCTTTTTGCAGAAACACACTACAGTGCATTTACATGGTTTCCAATGGGACACGTTCGCATCCATGATTTCTTCAGCTGCTGCATATTTGGAAAGGGCAAGGACTTTTTTTAACGCAAAACTGTGCCATTTTGGTTCAATATACTTCAATGGAGAAGCTGCAGAAGAGCATGTAATGTGTTTTTGCGGAAATTTGTGTTTTTTAATCTGTCCAACAACAAATTGGCCAAAAAAGTAAAAATGCAAATTGCAGCAAAACTAACTTTTTTTTTAAAGGTTATTAACCGATTAATCGAAACCATAATCGATTCTGAAAATAATCGTTAGTTGCAGCCCTAGATAGCACCATCGTTTGCGCTTACGGCCGAATATTCGTTTTGCGAAAATGGGTTCGGCTGATTTTTCATATAGTGCATGACCAGCATTAGCATTACACAGAAGAACCTGGACAAACTAGGATAGGGAACATTTCTTTGTGAAACCAGAACCCCACCCATCCTTAAGACCTTTAACACTGGGGCTGCGGCCACATCAGCGCTAAAGCATTGCTCATTTTAGTAGCGCTTTACACCCTAAAGGGGTTAAAAACTCTGTTCCAGCACTTCTGAATCACTGCCCATTCATTACAATAGGCAGGGCGTTTTAGGAGGGCCAAATACAGCGCTCCCAAACCACCCCAAAGATGCTGCTTACAGGACTTTTTGGGAATGTCCCAGCAAGTGCACCTCCCCAGTGTGAAAAGTCACACTTTAATGAATAGGAAGCAGTTTTCAGGCGCTTAGCAGAGGCTATTTCCAGCGCTAAAGCACCTGAAAACCACCCAGTGTTTCAAACTTGTCACTCCTCTTGTTTCCAGCGCAAAAAATAACCGCAGAGGTGATCAAATACCACCAAAAGAAATCTCTATTTGTGTGGAAAAAAACAATCTTATTTGGGTACAGTGTTGCATGACCGCACAATTGTCAAAGTGCGACAGCGCTGAAAACTAAAAATTGGCATGGGCAGGAAGGGGGAGAAAATGCCCTGTATTGAAGTGGTTAAATATGAACAAAGCATATCCCTCTATAATGGGAGCACTACGTGTAATTTCTGTCTGCTGCTTCCTTCCGCTTCTATCAGCATAAGTCACTGCTGGCAGGTTTTCATGACAGAGAAAAAAAAAAAAAAAAAAAAAAGAAGAAGTGACAGGAGAGGGATCTCCAGCCGATTGACAGCCTCAGCTTCGTTCCTGTGTGCAAGGGGTGTGTCCCTTACCTCCAATCAGCTGTCAGAGCTCTCCTTACTGAGCTCTAACAGTGTGTAATTTTAGCTCTCCGTCCCCTGTTTAGCTCAGATAAGTTTTATAAATTCTGGACTTTGGACAGAGAAAAGACAGAGGATGTAGTTGTCCAACTTCTGCTAGAGGATTGGTTTCATCTGTGCATCACCGGAGGCTGGTAACTTCACTGGGCATTTGGAAGGGTTTACAACCTCTTTAAAGAGGTGGTCCGCCCACCCCTGCTAAAATGAAAAGCCAGCAGCTACACATACTGCAGCTGCTGACTTTTAATAGGACACTTACCTGTCCTGGAGTCCAGCAATGTCGGCAACGCAGCTGTCGTTTCCATCAGTTGTCAGGTGCTGCCGCCGCCATCGACAGCAAGGGAACCCGGCAGTGTAGCATTACGGATTCACGCTAGGTCCCTACTGCGCACGCACGAGGCACCGCTGCGCTCTCCTACCGGGTCAGCGGCAGGGGGAGGATGGAGTTGAGCTGGGACGTAATCAAAGACAGGTATTCGCTCCCTCCCCCCAAAAGATGTTAGAATGGGGCACTGGAGGGGGGAGGAGACAAATAAGCGGAAGTTGCACTTTTGGGTGGAACTCCGCATCACAGGAAGGAGAGTTTTTGTTTAGTTACACTTTTTTAGTCCTCGTTAACATGGTGTAGAGACGTCAGTTTTTCTGCACTCTGCAAGGGCACAAAAAAAAAAAAAAAAACAGTTCTCTATGGGCCCTGTTCACACCACTGGTATCAAATGCAGATTTTTTTCTGCATGGGGAAAAAACGGACATGACATCACCATTGGTGTGAATAGGACACATAACTGACATGCATGGAAACGGATGTTTGTTTTCCTCATCAGTTTTCATGCACGTATTGTGGGAACGAGCCCTTTGGGCTCTTTCACACGGGACGGATCAGTCATGATCCGCCCCGTGAAGCTCCGCTTGCTCAGCGGGGATCTTTCCGTTGATCCCCGCTGAGCCGGCGGATGACTGAGTGGTCCCCGCACACTGTGCAGGGACCGCCCTGTCAGAGCGCCGCAATCCCTATGGGGAATCGGATGACGACGGACCGGAGCGGATCTCAGCGGACATGTCACCGCTGACATCCGTGCCTCCATAGGGCTACATGGAGCGTCCGTGCAGGTCCGCCTAAAAATAACAGGCGGACCTGAACGGACCCTCCGTGTGAGAGGGGCCTAAGGCTACTTTCACACTGAGGTGCTTTATAGGCGCTATAGTGATAAAAATAGCACCTGAGGTCTTTCACACTGGAGCAGTGCACTTGCGGGACGATAAAAAAAAAAAGTCCTGCAAGCAGCATCTTTGCAGCACTTTAGGAGCGGTGTATATACCGCTCCTAAAGCGCCCCTGCCCATTGAAATCAATGAGCAGTGCCACCAAAGCATCGCTTGGAACCCAAAAAGCGCTAAAAAACTAGCAGCGCTTTACCGCCGAGGCTACAACGCCTCAATGTGAAAGTGCCATAAAAGTTACGGTTTTAGAGAAGAGTTAAATTTGTGGGTTTAGTTCCACTTTGAAATGAAACTTGCCGTTTTCTCTGCTCTTTAAAACAGTTAATTCCCAGCATGCCAAGAATAAGAAACTGTCAGAGCTTCGTTTGCTCCCAACTGAACTGTCAAGCCATCATATGGTGAATATATACACCGCACCATGGCAACTACAGATCAAACAGAGGCCAAGACGGCTGCTTCCTCGGCTGTAAAGTAACGAAGGGTTTAGTTCCGCTTTAAAATGGCAAACCAGCTGGAATCCAAACACACGATGGCCCGACTGTCATTTACTGCAAAAATCTCTTCATGGCCTGGGAACACCTACAGGAACAATTGTAGAGCTACAGGTTATGGTGGAAGTCTTAGTCCTCCATGAGCGGCAAGCAATACACCATTAAATGGAAACAGTGGACGTGCAACCTTCTTCCCCATGAGGGGGCAGTCTAGGGGAGCTGGGCCAGCTCTGCTCTTCTCACTACCCTCTGACTAAATAGGCCTTAAAGTCCCATGCCCTCTGACCTGCTGGGCCTTATAGGCCCCTCATCCTCTGACCAGCAGGCAGGTACTTGGACCCAATAGACCTTGCTGTCCCCTGACCACCAGCAGGCAGGAGGGGACCTGCAGTCTCCCCCCCCCCTTCTGACCGCCAGCAGGCAGGAGGGGACCTGCAGTCTCCCCCCCCCCTTCTGACCGCCAGCAGGCAGGAGGGGACCTGCAGTCTCCCCCCCCCTTCTGACCGCCAGCAGGCAGGAGGGGACCTGCAGTCTCCCCCCCCCTTCTGACCGCCAGCAGGCAGGAGGGGACCTGCAGTCTCCCCCCCCCTTCTGACCGCCAGCAGGCAGGAGGGGACCTGCAGTCTCCCCCCCCCTTCTGACCGCCAGCAGGCAGGAGGGGACCTGCAGTCTCCCCCCCCCCTCTGACCGCCAGCAGGCAGGAGGGGACCTGCAGTCTCCCCCCCCCCCTCTGACCGCCAGCAGGCAGGAGGGGACCTGCAGTCTCCCCCCCCCCCTTCTGACCGCCAGCAGGCAGGAGGGGACCTGCAGTCTCCCCCCCCCCTTCTGACCGCCAGCAGGCAGGAGGGGACCTGCAGTCTCCCCCCCCCCCCTTCTGACCGCCAGCAGGCAGGAGGGGACCTGCAGTCTCCCCCCCCCCCCTTCTGACCGCCAGCAGGCAGGAGGGGACCTGCAGTCTCCCCCCCCCCCTTCTGACCGCCAGCAGGCAGGAGGGGACCTGCAGTCTCCCCCCCCCCCCCTTCTGACCGCCAGCAGGCAGGAGGGGACCTGCAGTCTCCCCCCCCCCCTTCTGACCGCCAGCAGGCAGGAGGGGACCTGCAGTCTCCCCCCCCCCCTTCTGACCGCCAGCAGGCAGGAGGGGACCTGCAGTCTCCCCCCCCCCCCTTCTGACCGCCAGCAGGCAGGAGGGGACCTGCAGTCTCCCCCCCCCCCCTTCTGACCGCCAGCAGGCAGGAGGGGACCTGCAGTCTCCCCCCCCCCCCTTCTGACCGCCAGCAGGCAGGAGGGGACCTGCAGTCTCCCCCCCCCCCCTTCTGACCGCCAGCAGGCAGGAGGGGACCTGCAGTCTCCCCCCCCCCCCCTTCTGACCGCCAGCAGGCAGGAGGGGACCTGCAGTCTCCCCCCCCCCCCTTCTGACCGCCAGCAGGCAGGAGGGGACCTGCAGTCTCCCCCCCCCCTTCTGACCGCCAGCAGGCAGGAGGGGACCTGCAGTCTCCCCCCCCCCTTCTGACCGCCAGCAGGCAGGAGGGGACCTGCAGTCTCCCCCCCCCTTCTGACCGCCAGCAGGCAGGAGGGGACCTGCAGTCTCCCCCCCCCCTTCTGACCGCCAGCAGGCAGGAGGGGACCTGCAGTCTCCCCCCCCCCTTCTGACCGCCAGCAGGCAGGAGGGGACCTGCAGTCTCCCCCCCCTTCTGACCGCCAGCAGTCTCCCCCCCCCTCTGACCGCCAGCAGGCAGGAGGGGACCTGCAGTCTCCGCCCCCCCCCCCCTCACCCTCTGACAACCAGCAGGCAGGCTGGGACCTACAGGTGCTCTCTTGGACTGGATAGGCCTTGCAGTCCCCTGACCAGCAGGCAGGCTGGGACATGCAGTCACTGACTCTGTGGCCTATTATTGCTCGCAGTCCCTCCTAGTAGCGGTAGGTGTCCCCCTCTCACACACACACAGGGTAGGCCTGACTCACCGTAGTCAGCAGTCATTCTCGGTCCGTCCAGGGCCCCCAGCTCCACCTTCTTGGCCCCCGGTGTGAGGATAGGCAGAGGGGGGTAGGCGGCCAGGCTGTTGCCATGGAGTCCCAGGGGCTCCTCGTGCAGGAACTGGCACTCGTCCCCGTAGAAACACGTCTTATCCTTGGCGTAGTAGCGGCAGAACTTCAGCTTCACCCCGGGAACCCCCAACGCCGAGGGGGCCGGGCTCAGTCCGCTGTTCATTGCCTGGGCCAGTACACCATGGAGGGGAAGAACGGGGGGCCCCGTGTGGTAGGAAAGAAGGCCCGGGGCCTCAGGCCGGACTATGGGGGTGATGAGGAATCCTCCCCGCCCCCTCCTCTCCTCCTCCGTCTTCTTATTTTTCTCTCTCGGCTGTTTTCCTATTTTCCTCTTCCTGAGCCTGCTGACTTCTGCGCATGCGCGGCCCAGTGCAAGCTGGGAAATGACGGAGAGAGGCCTGTGTCAATACCCGCCCGCCTGACAGAGCCTCATTTATCATGGCCGGTGTGTGCGGGGGGCCTTCCCCTCACCTGGGCCCGGAGAGGAGGAGCTCCGAGGGGCCCACTGAGCCGTCCACCTGCCTTTCCTCTCTGCGCTGACAGACATAATTCTAGTTCGGAATGGAGAGGGTTAACCCCCCTCATGGTTCTCTCTCATAGGTGTGCACAGCGATAGGCCTCATTCACACGCCTGGTATAACACGCTGAGTGCACTGAGGCTGCGTCCACACCTGAGCGCAGCGTCTCTGAGCGATTTTCTGGCGTCTTTGAGCTTTGACGGGTTTTTTTTATTAGCCAATAGAGAAAACTATCATCTATTGCATCATTTGTTGCTAGGTTTTCCAGCTTTTCCGTCAGCTTTTATTTCTTTTTTTTTTAACCAATTCAATACCAGGCACTTTTGGCCCTTCCCGCCCAGGACAATTTTCAGCTTCCAGCGCTGTCGCACTTTGAATGACAATTGCGCGGTCATGCTACACTGTACCCAAACAAAACTTTTATCATTTTGTTCCCACAAATAGAGCTTTCTTTTGGTGGTATTTGATCACCACTGGGGTTTTTATTTTTTGCTAAACAAACTAAAAAAGAACAACATTTTTGAAAAAAATATGTTTTTCTTTGTTTCGGTTATAAAATATATTTTTCTCCTTCACTGACAGGCACTGAGGAAGATGCACTGATATGCAGCACTGATGGGCACCAATAGGCACTGATGGGCACTGGTAGCTGGCACTGATGGGCTCTGACTGGTGGCTGTGATGGGCACTGACAGGGTCGCTGTGATGGGCACTAACAGGCGGCTGTGATGGGCACTGATAGGCGGTACTGATTGGCACTGATGGGCAGCACTGATGATGAGTTACTGACAGGTTTTACTGCTGGGCACTGTGGTGGGCACTAATTAGCACTTATATGGGCACTGTCAGTCGTTTTTATGGGGCACTGACTGGCAGCTTATGGGCACTTTTTAGTAGCTGATGGGCACATCTGATGGGGCTGTGCTGATAATCAACACATTACCCCCCCCCCCCCGACAGGGAGAGACACCGATCGGCTCTCCCTGTCAGCGCGAACTGAGGAATGCCCTTTACCGGCACTTCCTGGTTCACGCAATGATCCGCTGTGATTGGTCACAGCTGATCACGTGGTAAGAAGCCTCTGTCAGAGGCTTCTTACCACGATCGGAGATGCGGCATGTCAGACTTAAACGCCGCACTAGCGATCGCCGCACTGCGCACCCACGCGGGCGCGCGCCACCATGTTATCCTGCTGGACGTCATATGACGCCCATTCAGGATAACAGAACCACTTCCCAGGCGTCAATCTGCAAATTTTTTTTGTTTGGGTAAGAGGTTAGGTTTGGGGTTAATATTTCATTTATTGTCTTATTATTTATTTTTTGTTTTTGTTTGCTGACCAGACCTTTTTCTGTCATTTGTTGTTTACAAGTTTAAATCAGTATTTTTTGCTAGACAATTACTTAGAACCCCCAAAAATTTTATATATATATATATATATATATATATTTTAGCAGAGACCCTAGAGCAGGGGTGTCAAACTCCATTTCCTTGCAGGCCACATTAGCATTATGGTTGCCCTCAAAGGGCCGGTTGTATCAGCACTAGGGCTGGGCAATTTCCCCCCCCCCAAAAAAATCTGCAATTTTTTTATAAAAAACTTGATTTACGATTCGATTTTTTTTTATTATATTAATTAAAGTGCATCAACAAACAAAATTGCAAAGGCAAACCCTTTCTCTAACTGCAAAGTCAGTGTGCAGTGTGCAACAAAGATTGTTAAACATCCAAATTATTAACCAGTTAACAACCACCTGCCGACAAATAACGTCGACAAGGTGGTTGCTTAACTCTGGGAGAACGTTATATAACGTCCTCCCAGAATCGCGCTCCCAGGGGGCGCGCACACGGGAAACTCCGTGACCGCCGGGTCCAGAGGACCCGGCGGATCACGAATCGCGGTAAATCGCTGCTGATAGCGGCCGTTTACCACGTGATCGCTCCGTCAAATGACGGAGCAATCACTTGCAAACAGACCGGCGTCATGTGATGACGCCGGTTCCTCTCTCCCCTCTCTGTACCGATCGGTACAGTGTGAGAGGAGAGGGGGAGAGAGCGGATGGCAGCAGCAGCACTGTGGGCTGGATCTGTGACAATTGCAGTCACAGATCCAGCCATCCATCCATCCCTGCTCAGCCATCCCTGTGCAATACCCTGCCAATACTCTGCAAAATACCCTGGTGCAATACTCTGCAATACCCTGGTGCAATACTCTGCAATACCCTGCGCAATACTCTGCAATACCCTGGTGCAATACTCTGCAATACCCTGGTGCAATACTCTGCAATACCCTGCGCAATACTCTGCAATACCCTGCAAAATACTCTGCAATACCCTGCGCAATACTCTGCAATACTCTGCAAAATACTCTGCAATACCCTGCGCAACACTCTGCAATACCCTGCACAATACTCTGCAATACCCTGCACAATACTCTGCATCACCCTGCGCAATACTCCTGCAAAATACTCTGCAATACCCTGCGCAATACTCTGCAATACCCTGCGCAATACTCTGCAATACCCTGCGCAATACTCTGCAATACCCTGCACAATACTCTGCAATACCCTGCACAATACTCTGCAATACCCTGCACAATACACCCTGCGCAATACTCTGCAATACCCCCTGTGCAATACCCCATGCAATACCCTGCCATACTCCGCAATACCCTGCCATACTCCGCAATGCCCTGCCATACTCCGCAATGTCCGGCAATACTCTGCAATAACCACTTCCTGCCCGCCGGCCGTCATATGACGTCCTTGACTTTGTGCGGGGATATCTGAATGATGGGTGCAGCTACAGGCATCATTCAGATATTAGCTTTTTCAGCCGGCGATTCCCTACACCATAACAACAATCATAGTGGCTGTTCCGCCGCTTGATCATTCTTACGGGAGGCGAGAGGGGATGTCCCCCCCCCCCCCGCCGCCCTCCGCTTCTACCGACTCACCGCTACGATCAAAGCCAGGATTGTTTTTTTTTTTTTTTTTTTTCAGGCTTCCCAGCCTAGAGGTGAGATGTGGGGTCTTATTGACCCCATATCTCACTGTAAAGAGGACCTGTCATGCCATATTCCTATTACAAGGGATGTTTACGTTCCTTGTAATAGGTATAAAAGTGCTCCAAAAAAATTTTGGGGCGGAAAAACATGTCAAACTAAAATAAATAAAGTAAAATGAACAATAAAAAAATATATTTTTTTTAAAGCGCCCCTGTCCCCGTGAGCTCGCATACAGAAGCGAACGCATACGTAAGTCCCGCCCACATATGAAAACGGTTTTCAAACCACACATGTGAGGTATCTCTGCGAACGTTAGAGCGAGAGCAATAATTCTGGCCCTAGACCTCCTCTGTAACTCAAAACATGTAACCTGTAAAAATATTTAAAGCGTTGCCTATGGGGATTTTTAAGTAGCGAAGTTTGGCGCCATTCCACAAGCGTGTGCAATTTTTAAGGGTGACATGTTAGGTATCTATTTACTCGGCGTAACTTCATCTTTCACATTATGCAAAAACATTGGGCTAACTTTACTGTTTTTTTTTTTTTAAGCACAAAACATTTTTTTCCCGTAAAAAACACGTTAAAAAAATTGCTGCGCAAATATCGTGCGAGATAAAAAGTTGCAACAACCACCATTATATTCTCTAAGGTCTTTGCTAAAAAAACATATATAATGTTTTGGGGTTCTATGTAATTTTCTAGCAAATAAATGATGATTTTTACATGTAGGAGAGAAATGTCACAATTGGCCTGGGTGCTCCAGAACGCATGTTGGGCCTCTGTATGTGGCCACGCTGTGTAAAAGTCTCACACATGTGGTATCGCCATACTCGGGAGTAATAGCAGAATGTGTTTTGGGGTGTAATTTGTGGTATGCATATGCTGTGTGTGAGAAATAACCTGCTAATATGACAATTTTGTGAAAAAAAAAAAAGAGAAAAAAAAACTTGATTTTGCAAAGAATTGTGGGAAAAAATGACGACTTCAAAAAACTCACAATGCCTCTTTCTGAATACCTTGGAATGTCTTCTTTCCAAAAAGGGGTCATTTGGGGGGTATTTGTACTTTTCTGGCATGTTATGGTCTCAAGAAATGAGATCGGCCGTCAGTACTTCAGGTGTGATCAATTTTCAGATATTGGCACCATAGCTTGTGGACTCTATAACTTTCACAAAGACCACATAATATGCACCAATTTGTACTTATTTTTACCAAAGATATGTAGCAGTATAAATTTTGGGCCAAATTTATGAAGAAAAAATAGTAATTTGCAAAATTTTATAACGGAAACAAAAAAAACCCCATTTTTTTACAGAATTTTCAGTCTTTTTTCTCTTATAGCGCAAAAAATAAAAAACCCAACAGTGATTAAATACCACCAAAAGAAAGCTCTATTTGTGTGAAAAAAAGGACAAAAAATTCATATAGGTACAGTGTTGTATGACTGAGTAATTGTCATTCAAAATGTGAGAGCACCGAAAGCTGAAAATTGGTCTGGTTATTAAGGGGGTTTAAGTGCCCAGTGGTCAAGTGGTTAATACTGTATTTAGATTTAGCTAATAAAACAACAAAAAATCCTGAGGTTACTCTTAGTTGAATTGAACTGTGCCCATGCCTCACTGTGCCCATGCCTCACTGTGCCCATGCCTCACTGTGCCCATTCTTCACCTTGCCCATGCCTCACTGTGCCCATGCTTCACTGTGCCCATGCTTCAATCACTGTGCCTGTACCTGATGCAGATTTTTATGGGATACGGAATTTACTGCTACACCGGCGGCCATTCCAGTATTCAAAAGCCGCGCCTCCTCCTCGTCTGTGATAGGCGGAACACTCAATTTCCCAGCATTCAGTGTTCCGCCTATCACGAACATCTGCTCATCCTCATAACAGACGAGGATGAGAGGATGTCCGTGATAGGCTGAACACTGCCTGCTGTGAAATTGAGTGTTCCGCCTATCACAGATGACAAGAACTCGGGAGGCGCGGCTTTTGAACACTGCAATGGCCGCCGTCTGTCTGCATGACACGCTGATCAGGTAGGCAGACGGTGGCTTGCGGTTAGTTAGTGTTACATTACATCTACTTGCTGTGGCGAGTAGATGTAATTGGGGGTAACGCCGCCCAGTGCCATTCCAGGCCACGCCCCCTGCAGCCCTGCTACGCAAACTGAAGGAAAAAAAATAGATTTTCTTCAAATCTGAATCGATTTGAACTCAAAACTCGATTCAAGATTAAAATCGATTTTTTTCCCAGCCCTAATCAGCACCCCACCCCCCTTACATCAGATGTCAAGAGCCCCCCACCATCAGAAGTCGAGCATCCCCCCCACTATCCCTTACATCAGTGAACCCCCTTGCCTTGTGCTGCTGCCAGGAGGGCTGGACAGAGAAGTGCAGGATCTGGTGGAGTCCTGTCCTCTCTACTGCTGACTGCTGAGACCAGGTGGGGGCGGAGACAATGGGGGTGTGAGGGCCACATGAAATGGCCTGGAGGGCCGGATTTGGCCTGTGCCCTAGAGAATAAAATATTGGTCGTTAAAATCTTTTATGTCACACAGTTTTTGCGCAGCGATTTTTTTAAACGCAATTTATTGGGAAAAAAATACACTTTAACCACTTCAGCTCCGGAAGCTTTTACCCCCCTCCATGACCAGGCCAATTGTGATTCAGCACTGCGTTATTTTAACTGACAATTGCGCGGTTTTGCAACGCTGTACCCAAACAAAATACATTTTCTTTTTTTTCCACAAATAGAGCTTTCTTTTGGTGGTATTTGAGCACCTCTGCGGTTTTTATTTTTTTTTTAAACCAAAAAATATTGACATACTAGTAATGGCGGCGATCAGCGACTTATAGCGGGAATGCAACATTGCGGTGGACAAATCGGACACTAAGTGACACTTTTGGGGGCCAGTCACACCAATACAGTGATCAGTGCTTAAAAATATGCACTGTCACTGTACTGATGGCAGAGAAGGGGTTAATAGCAGGGGCGATCAAAGGGTTAAATGTGTTCCTAGGAAGTGCTTGCTAACTGTGTGGGGGATGCTTTAACTGTGGGAAGACAAAGATCCTTCTTCCTGCTTAGAAACACGGGATCTCTGTCTTCCCTACTAACAGAACAGCGATCTGCCTTGTTTACATCGGTGAGCCGCTGTTCAGCTTCTGTCGGTAACGGTCTGCCGGGCCCGCTGATTGGCTGCCACTGTATCCAATCACAGCGGGAGCGCTTTGCCAGCAGGGTGCATGCGCACCACAGACCCGGAAAGTGCAAAATCACATACCCGTACGTGATTCTGTCCACAGGAGCCACCTCCCTGCAGTAAATGTACGTGGGGCAATCGGCATCCGGTTAATGAATATAAAAAAAACATCATATATACCCCAATTTTTTGTATAGTATGAAAGCTGATGTTACGCCAAGTAAATAGATACTGAACATGTTATGCTTAAAAATTGCGCGGGCTCGTGGAATGGCGACAAACTACGGTACTTAAAAAATCTTCATAGGTGACGGTTTAAACATTTCTACAGATTACCAGTTTAGAGTTACAACCGAGGTCTGGTGCTATAATAATTGCTCGCGCTCAGTTGTTCGCAGCGATACTTCACGTGTGGTGCAAATACCATTTAAATATGTGGACATGACCTACGTATGTGTTCACTACTGCTTTTTTATTTATTTTTGTTATATTTTTTTTATTTTTTTACACTGTTCCTTTAAAAATAATTTAATCACTTTTATTGCTATCGTAAGGAATGTAACCAATACAGCATGAGAGGTCCTCTTTATGGAGAGATCTGGGGTCTAAAAGACCCCAAATCTCTCCTCTACCCTTAAAAGCAAGATAAAAAAATCTTTTGCTTTAAGAAAAAAAAAAAGTAATGTTTGCATGCCCGAGAACAAGTAGTAATGTCGACGTGTCTCCGGTTCTCCAAGAGCATAGAGATGAGCGGTGGCCATCTAGCCATCGCTTATCTCTATGAAAAAACCCTGCAGACACCGGGTAGTTCCCAAAGCTACAGATTGGTAATGTTAGCCCGGGAAGCAGTGGGCGGGAGGGGGCACCTCCCCCCCCCACTTCAAAGTGATCTTGCAGCGAATCCACCTCCTGAAGAAAAAAAAATACTGGGGTTATGGCCTCTAGCTGCAACCAGTATTTAATGTGAAAATGATGATGTGTATTTACAGTTGGGCGGTCAGCAAGTGGTTACTACTAATACTAATAATAATATATTAATAAATAAATGTAAACTAAATAAACAAAAATAATCATAAATAAATGAATACTTTGTTACAATAAATAATCAGTGGCAGAACACCCCCGTAGCTTCCTATGGGGGCACTCGAACAGTTTCGCTCCTGAGCCGGGCTGTCTGCGTTTATTCAGACACTCAGCCCTGCCTCTCGCTCTCTGCTCACAGGTTTTGACTGTCAGCAGCAGGAGCCAGTGGGTCCCAATGCTCTCAGCCAAGGCTGTGTGAGAGGGGAGAATAGCCCCTGCAGACGTGCACAGCGCTGGATGCCTGTGGCCAATTATTGCTGAGGGGGTTTAGTACACGCCCCACACTATAAAAGGCCGCCAGCGCGGCGGCCTTGTGTAGTGTGTTCCGGAGCAGGGAAAGAGAAGCATAGGCAGGGACAGTGTCATTATTTTTCCTTTACTAATCCTGGATTCCTTGTGTTTAGGGACAAATAAGGATAGGTAGGGAGAGTGTCAGTGACAGTGTGCTATTCTGTGCTAATCCTTGTTTGTAGGGACAGAGTAGGACAGTGAGGGAAAGTGTCAGTGTGCTATTCTGTTCTAAAACTATTTTGCTGAACCATATTTTCAATCCTTGAGTTTAGGGACAGAGAGGTACATTGAGGGAAAGTGTCAGTGTGCTATTCTGTTCTAAAACTATTCTGCTGAACCATATTTTCAATCCTTGAGTTGAGGGACAGAGAGGTACAGTGAGTGAAACTGACAGTGTGCTATTCTGTTCTAAACCAATTTTGCTGTTCCATATTTTCAATCCTTGAGTTTAGGGACAGAGAAGGACACTCGTAGAAATTATCAGTGTGCTATTCTGTGCTAAATCTTGTTTGTAGGGAGGGACAGAGTAGGACAGTGAGGGAAAGTGTCAGTGTGCTATTCTGTTCTAAAACTATTTTGCTGAACCATATTTTCAATCCTTGATTTGAGGGACAGAGAGGTACAGTGAGTGAAACTGACAGTGTGCTATTCTGTTCTAAACCAATTTTGCTGTTCCATATTTTCAATCCTTGAGTTTAGGGACAGAGAAGGACACTCGTAGAAATTATCAGTGTGCTATTCTGTGCTAAATCTTGTTTGTAGGGAGGGACAGAGTAGGACAGTGAGGGAAAGTGTCAGTGTGCTATTCTGTTCTAAAACTATTTTGCTGAACCATATTTTCAATCCTTGATTTGAGGGACAGAGAGGTACAGTGAGTGAAACTGACAGTGTGCTATTCTGTTCTAAACCAATTTTGCTGTTCCATATTTTCAATCCTTGAGTTTAGGGACAGAGAAGGACACTCGTAGAAATTATCAGTGTGCTATTCTGTGCTAAATCTTGTTTGTAGGGAGGGACAGAGTAGGACAGTGAGGGAAAGTGTCAGTGTGCTATTCTGTTCTAAAACTATTTTGCTGAACCATATTTTCAATCCTTGAGTTGAGGGACAGAGAGGTACAGTGAGTGAAACTGACAGTGTGCTATTCTGTTCTAAACCAATTTTGCTGTTCCATATTTTCAATCCTTGAGTTGAGGGACAGAGAAGGACACTCGTAGAAATTATCAGTGTGCTATTCTGTGCTAAATCTTGTTTGTAGGGAGGGACAGAGTAGGACAGTGAGGGAAAGTGTCAGTGTGCTATTCTGTTCTAAAACTATTTTGCTGAACCATATTTTCAATCCTTGTGTTTAGGGACAGAGAAGGATAGGCAGGGGACAGTGTCAGTGTCATTGTTGCTAAGCCTCCTGCACAGTATACACCTGAAGGTAGCCCTTATTGCTGTTTTTCCCATCTCCCTGCAGGCCATCCATTAAAATGTCTGGAAGGCAACCAAGGAGAGGCAGACAGTCAGGAGGCAAAAAAAGAGGGCAAGCAGGCTCTGTGTCTGGGGGCAACAGTGCTGGTCGTGTACGCGGTGCATTGTCATCAGCACATGGCCATGGGACACGCTTGTCCTTGTTTTCGGCAGCTGGACATGTTGAGCCACATCATGCCGAAGACTTGGTAGAGTGGATGACCAAGCCCACCTCATCCTCCTCATCCTCTCTCACCCAGGCTCAGGGTACTGGCAAAGCAGCTGCCAAAGCGTCCTCTTCTCTGGTATCATTATCTTCATTAGTCAATCCTTCCCTAGACCCACCATGCCCTCCTCCTGAGGAGTCCCCCGAACTGTTTGAGCACAGTGTTGGGTACATGCTCCAGGAGGATGCCCAGCGTTTGGAAGGATCTGATGATGATACCCAGCTAGAGGAAGGCAGCAGCGTGAGAGCAGAGAGAGGGGATGCTCAAGAAGGACACCAATCTGGCAGTCATGCTCCAGCAGCTGCAGCATATTGCCAGATTGGCTCCAGTGATGAGGAGGGAGGGGATGATGAGGTCACTGACTCCACGTGGGTGCCTAATAGGAGAGAGGAGGAGGAGGAGGATGAGGAGGCACATCTCCAACGAGGCAGGATGCCCTTGAGTGGCCAGCGTATGGGCAGCACACCGACGGAATCACACCGCAGAGCTCCGACTGTGCAGGGCGCTGCCTCTGCCCGTCATGCAAAAAGTTCTTTGGTGTGGGCCTTTTTTGAGGCGAGTGCATCAGATCGCACAGCTGCTGTTTGCAACATATGTCTCAAGCGTATATCGCGTGGCCAAAACATCAGCCGCTTGGGCACCACATGCTTGATCAGACATATGTTGACCTGCCATGCAGCTCGTTGGCAAGCCTACCTTAAAGACCCACACCAAAGAACAAAGCTGACCTCTTCTTGCACCGCATCAGCTGGGATCTCCAACCCCACTATACCTTCACTCCTCTCTGAAACCTGCTCTGAGAGGAATGAAGGTGTAGAATTAGGTGTGTCACATAGTGATGAGCCGGACACCCCCGGGTTCGGTTCGCACCAGAACCCGCGAACGGACCGAAAGTTCGTACGAACATTAGAACCCTATTAAATACAATGGATGCGAATGTTCGAATTCTAAAGTGCTAATTATAACAACTATTATGCATGTTATTGTCCTAAAAAGGGTTTGGGAACCCGGGTTCTGCACCAGGGGACATGTATCAATGCAAAAAGAAGTTTTAAAAACGGTCGTTTTTCGGGAGCAGTCATTTTAATGATGCATAAAGTGAAAAAAAAAAGTCAAATATTCCTTTAAATATCGTACCTGGGGGGTGTCTAAAGTATGCCTGTGAAGTGCCACGTGTTTCCCGTGTTTAGAACTGTCCCTGCACAAAATGACACTTCTAAAGGAAAAAAAAGCCATTTAAAACTTCTTGCGGCTTTAATGTAATGTCTGGTCCCGGTAATATGGATGAAAATCTTTAAGAAAAATGGCATAGCTACCCCATGACCCCCCCCCCTTACCCCAGCCCATTACCAGCCCCTTTGGGTCTTGTATGGATATTAAGGGGAACCCCGCACATAAAATAAAAAAGGCCCTATATACTCTGAACAGCCGTATACAGGCGGTGCATACAAGACAGGGACTGTAGGTTTGTTCTTATGTAGAATGTGTTTGTAATTTTGAACAGGTACATTGTTGAACTGTAGCTCCAGCCCAAAAATCTATTTTTAAACTTTTTGGGAAACATAGGTAAGGGTTATCACCCCTGTAACATTTGTTTTGCTGTCTGTGCCCCTGTTCAGAACATTTCACCTCACTTTCCGTCCCAATGACAACTGTTTTTGAAATGTGGTGTTTTTCTTGAAACAAGGATTGCTGATAAAGCATCAGTACAGAGGAGACACCTTTCTCCCATATTTATTCTTACAGGAGAGAATTTTCCTTCCTAGGGGTAGATTTCCTCTCACTTCCTGTTGTCTTCTTTCGTTTGCAAGTAGGAGTCGTTTGTAAGTTGGATGTTTGAAAGTAGGGACCTGCCGTATATACTCTGCAGAAATAGGCCCCTTAGTTGTTGGTGTTGGCACAACACTGTAAGCACTCACAGTTACTCTTGGTTGGTGCTGGAACGCCCTGCTGTCAACTATTATATCAGGAATTTTAATTACATATAATTGTTGAACAGTGGTAGTAAAAATTGGGGCTTTGATGGTGGTGCTGGTGCCACAACACTGTAAGCCCTGACAGTTACTCTTGGTGGGTGCAGCAATGGGCCCTGCTGTGAATTATTAGATCAAGAATTGTAATTGCATGCCCCTGTTGAACAGGGGCTGAAAAATTGGGCTTTTCGTGGTGGTGGTGGTGGTGGTGGTGTTGCCACAACACTGTAAGCCCTCAGAGTTACTCTTGGTGGGTGCAGGAATGGGCCCTGCTGTGAATTATTAGATCAAGAATTGTAATTACATGCCCCTTTTGAACAGTGGCTGAAAAATTGGGCCTTTCGTGGTGGTGGTGGTGGTGGCGTTGCCACAACACTGTAAGCCCTCAGACTTACTCTTGGTGGGTGCAGGAATGGGCCCTGCTGTGAATTATTACATCAAGAATTGTAATTGCATGCCCCTGTTGAACAGGGGCTGAAAAATTGGGCCTTAGGCACTGGTGGCACAACACTACAACCCCTCACAGATACTGTACTTGGAGCACAGCAATGAGCCCTGTTGCAAAGTATTGCTTCAAAAATTGTAATGACACGCCCCTGTTAAACAGGGGCTGAAAAATTGGGCCTTAGGCACTGGTGGCACAACACTACAACCCCTCACAGATACTGTACTTGGAGCACAGCAATGAGCCCTATGGCAAATTATTGCTAAAAAAATTGTAAGTACACGCCCCTGTAAAACAGGGGCTGAAAAATTGGGCCTTAGCCACTGGTGGCAGCACCCATAAACAAAAATGATCTTCCAAGCTATCATCATCAATCGTATCATTGAGGACTCGGAGGAGGAGGATAGCCAGTCAACATAACAGCACAGGCACTCAGCATCAGCATCAGTCTTGAAGGGACGTGACATGTTAAAATCAATTAGTCTGTTATATCAGCATCAGGTGTGTGGTAGCTGGTGGTGATCCAAGACTGGTTCATCTTGATGAAAGTCAGTCGATCAACCGAGTCGGTGGACAGGCGCACCCTGTGATCCGTGACAAATCCTCCAGCAGCACTGAATGTGCGTTCCGAAAGAACGCTGGATGCAGGACAGGCCAGTAGCTCAATTGCATACTGTGCAAGCTCTGGCCAGTGATCCATCCTCAAGACCCAGTAAGCCAGAGGATTTTCGGTGGGGAAGGTGTCCAAGTCTGACCTTGCCCCTAGATATTCCTGCACCATGTTTATCAGACGCTGGCGATGGTTGCTGGAACCAATCATACTTTGGGGCTGCGGACTAAAGAATTGTCTGAACGCATCGGTCAGACGGCCACCTTCCCCACCGCTCCTTCTTTGACTGGCCGAAGCCTCAGCAACTCGTTGTCCTGGACCAGGAGTTTGTAACCTCCCAGTCTCTGGGAACGCGTTGCACAGACCTTTCTGCAAGGCCTCCCGGAGTTGTCTCATCCTCTGCTCCCTCTGCGACGGTAAAATAAGGTCCGCAACCTTACCCTTGTACCGTGGATCAAGGAGAGTGGCCAGCCAGTAATGGTCCCTCTCCTTGATCCGAAGAATACGAGGATCCTTCCGCAGACTTTGCAGGATCAGGGAGGCCATGCAGCGTAGGTTTGCTGAGGCATTCGCTCCGGAGTCCTCTGGGTCACTAAGGACGACATGATCCGCAGTCACCTCCTCCCAGCCACGTACAAGTCCACTGGTTTCTTGGGACTGTAAATCATCCCTAAAAGACTGCTGCTGATGATGCTGAGTGCCAGCCTCCACCTCCATGCTGACACAATCCTCCTCCTCCTCCTCCTCCTCCTCTTCCTCTTCCTGTGCGATGGGTGGGACAGAAGGAACACTGTCTGGGTAAAGGGGGCCTTGAGAGGCAAGGAAGTCCTCCTCTTCCTGCCTCTGTTCTGCCTCAAGTGCCCTGTCCATTATTCCACGCAGCGTGTGCTCCAACAGGTGGACAAGAGGTACAGTGTCACTGATGCATGCACTGTCACTGCTCACCATCCTCGTGGCCTCCTCAAATGGTGCCAGGACAGTGCATGCATCCCTGATCATGCCCCACTGGCGTGGAGAAAAAAAACCAAGCTCCCCTGACCCTGTCCTGGTGCCGTAGTCGCACAGGTACTCATTGATGGCCCTCTGCTGCGTGTGCAGCCGCTGCAGCATGGCCAACGTTGAGTTCCACCTGGTGGGCATGTCACATATAAGGCGGTTCTTGGGCAGGTTCAACTCCTTTTGCAGCTCAGCCAGGCGAGCACTGGCATTATAAGATCTGCGGAAATGCACACAGACTTTCCTGGCCTGCCTCAGGACATCCTGTAAGCCCGGGTACCTGCCCAAGAACCGCTGCACCACCAGGTTAAGGACGTGAGCCACACAGGGCACATGGGTCAGTTTTCCCTGTCGGAGGGCGGAGAGGAGGTTGGTGCCATTGTCGCAAACCACCATTCCTGGCTTAAGCTGGCGTGGCGTCAACCACCTCTCGGCCTGGCCCTGCAGAGCAGACAGGACCTCTGCCCCAGTGTGGCTTCTGTCCCCCAAACACACCAGCGCAAGCACGGCATGGCATCTTTTTGCCTGCGTACTTGCGTAGCCCCGTGAACGGCTACGGAGCACCGCTGGTTCATAGGACAAACCACAGGAAGAGGCCGTGGAGGAAGAAGAAGAGGAGGGGGTGGAGGAGAGAGGTGTGTCACAACCAGTAGTAGCATTTTGGAGGCGTGGCGGTGGGACAACCTCCAACACTACTGCACCTTGTCCTGCATCCTTCCCAGCTGCCAAAAGAGTGACCCAATGGGCCGTGAAAGAAAGGTAACGTCCCTGTCCATGCCTGCTGGACCATGAGTCAGCGGTAATATGCACCTTACCGCTGACCGCCCTGTCCAGCGAGGCCAAGACATTGCCTTCCACATGCCGGTAGAGAGCCGGAATAGCCTTCCGTGAGAAAAAGTGGCGTTTGGGAACCTGCCACTGAGGAACCGCACATTGCACAAACTCACGGAAGGGGGCCGAGTCTACCAACTGAAAAGGCAGCAGTTGAAGCGCTAGCAATTTAGCCAAGCTAGCATTCAACCGCTGGGCATGTGGATGGCTGGGAGTGAACTTCTTTCGACGGTCCAGCAGCTGGGGCAGGGAAATTTGCCTGCTAGAATCGGACGTCGGTGTACTGCTAGCAGAGTGGGCGCAAGTACTTGGCTGTGACACACCTAATTCTACACCTTCATTCCTCTCAGTGCATGTTTCAGAGAGGACTGAAGTTATAGTGGGGTTGGAGATCCCAGCTGATGCGGTGCAAGGAGAGGTCCGCTTTGTTCTTTGATGTGGGTCTTTGAGGTAGGCTTGCCAACGAGCTGCATGGCAGGTCAACATATGTCTGGTCAGGCATGTGGTACCCAAGCGGCTGATGTTTTGGCCACGCGATATACGCTTGAGACATATGTTGCAAACAGCAGCTGTGCGATCTGATGCACTAGCCTCAAAAAAGGCCCACACCAAGGAACTTTTTGAATGACGGGCAGAGGCAGCGCCCTGCACAGGCGGAGCTCTGCGGTGTGATTCCGTCGGTGTACTGCCCTTACGCTGGCCACCAAAGGGCATCCTGTCTCGTTGGAGATGTGCCTCCTCCTCATCCTCCTCCTCCTCTCTCCTATTAGGCACCCACGTGGAGTCAGTGACCTCATCATCCCCTCCCTCCTCATCACTGGAGCCAATCTGGCAGTATGCTGCAGCTGCTGGAACATGACTGCCAGATTGGTGTCCTTCTTGAGCATCCCCTCTGTCTGCTCTCACCCTACTGCCTTCCTGTAGCTGGGTTTCATCATCAGACCCTTCGAAACGCTGGGCATCCTCCTGGAGCATGTACCCAACACTGTGCTCAAACAGCTCGGGGGACTCCTCAGGAGGAGGACATGGTGGGTCTAGGGAAGGAGTGACTGATGATGAGTCTGACATTGATACCAGGGAAGAGGACGCTTTGGCAGCTGCTTTGCCAGTACCCTGAGCCTGGGTGAGAGAGGATGAGGAGGAGGAGGAGGGCTTGGTCATCCACTCTACCAAGTCTTCGGCATGATGTGGCTCAACATGTCCAGCTGCGGAAAAGAAGGACAAGCGTGTCCCATGGCCATGTGCTGATGACAATGCACCGCGTCCACGACCAGCACTGTTGCCCCCAGACACAGAGCCTGCTTGCCCTCTTTTATTGCCTCCTGACTGTCTGCCTCTCCTTGTTTGCCTTCCAGACATTCTAATAGATGGCCTGCAGGGAGATGGGAAAAAAGCAATAAGGGCTACCTTCAGGTGTCCTTCTCTGTCCCTTGAAACAAGGACTTGCACAGTGAAAGAAACTGACACTCTCCCTACCTACAGTTTTCTGTCCCTAGAAAAAATGTTTTTTTTAAGCACAATATAGCACAAGGAGAATTCACTCACTGTCCTTCCAGGTCCCTAGAAACAAGGACTTGCACAGTGAAAGAAACTGACACTCTCCCTACCTACAGTTTTCTGTCCCTAGAAAAAATGTTTTTTTTAAGCACAATATAGCACAAGGAGAATTCACTCACTGTCCTTCCAGGTCCCTGGAAACAAGGACTTGCACAGTGAAAGAAACTGACACTCTCCCTACCTACAGTTTTCTGTCCCTAGAAAAAATGTTTTTTTTAAGCACACTATAGCACAAGGAGAATTCACTCACTGTCCTTCCAGGTCCCTGGAAACAAGGACTTGCACAGTGAAAGAAACTGACACTCTCCCTACCTAGAGTTTTCTGTCCCTAGAAAAATTTTTTTTTTAAGCACACTATAGCACAAGGAGCATTCACTCACTGTCCTTCCAGGTCCCTGGAAACAAGGACTTGCACAGTGAAATAAACTGACACTCTCCCTACCTACAGTTTTCTGTCCCTAGAAAAAATGTTTTTTTTAAGCACAATATAGCACAAGGAGAATTCACTCACTGTCCTTCCAGGTCCCTAGAAACAAGGACTTGCACAGTGAAAGAAACTGACACTCTCCCTACCTACAGTTTTCTGTCCCTAGAAAAAATGTTTTTTTTAAGCACAATATAGCACAAGGAGAATTCACTCACTGTCCTTCCAGGTCCCTGGAAACAAGGACTTGCACAGTGAAAGAAACTGACACTCTCCCTACCTACAGTTTTCTGTCCCTAGAAAAAATGTTTTTTTTAAGCACAATATAGCACAAGGAGAATTCCCTCACTGTCCTTCCAGGTCCCTGGAAACAAGGACTTGCACAGTGAAAGAAACTGACACTCTCCCTACCTACAGTTTTCTGTCCCTAGAAAAAATGTTTTTTTTAAGCACAATATAGCACAAGGAGAATTCACTCACTGTCCTTCCAGGTCCCTGGAAACAAGGACTTGCACAGTGAAAGAAACTGACACTCTCCCTACCTACAGTTTTCTGTCCCTAGAAAAAATGTTTTTTTTAAGCACAATATAGCACAAGGAGAATTCCCTCACTGTCCTTCCAGGTCCCTGGAAACAAGGACTTGCACAGTGAAAGAAACTGACACTCTCCCTACCTACAGTTTTCTGTCCCTAGAAAAAATGTTTTTTTTAAGCACAATATAGCACAAGGAGAATTCACTCACTGTCCTTCCCAGTCCCTAGAAACAAGGACTTGCACAGTGAAAGAAACTGACACTCTCCCTACCTACAGTTTTCTGTCCCTAGAAAAAATGTTTTTTTTAAGCACAATATAGCACAAGGAGAATTCACTCACTGTCCTTCCAGGTCCCTAGAAACAAGGACTTGCACAGTGAAAGAAACTGACACTCTCCCTACCTACAGTTTTCTGTCCCTAGAAAAAATGTTTTTTTTAAGCACAATATAGCACAAGGAGAATTCACTCACTGTCCTTCCAGGTCCCTGGAAACAAGGACTTGCACAGTGAAAGAAACTGACACTCTCCCTACCTACAGTTTTCTGTCCCTAGAAAAAATGTTTTTTTTAAGCACACTATAGCACAAGGAGAATTCACTCACTGTCCTTCCAGGTCCCTGGAAACAAGGACTTGCACAGTGAAAGAAACTGACACTCTCCCTACCTAGAGTTTTCTGTCCCTAGAAAAAATGTTTTTTTTAAGCACACTATAGCACAAGGAGCATTCACTCACTGTCCTTCCAGGTCCCTGGAAACAAGGACTTGCACAGTGAAAGAAACTGACACTCTCCCTACCTACAGTTTTCTGTCCCTAGAAAAAATGTTTTTTTTAAGCACAATATAGCACAAGGAGAATTCACTCACTGTCCTTCCAGGTCCCTAGAAACAAGGACTTGCACAGTGAAAGAAACTGACACTCTCCCTACCTACAGTTTTCTGTCCCTAGAAAAAATGTTTTTTTTAAGCACAATATAGCACAAGGAGAATTCACTCACTGTCCTTCCAGGTCCCTGGAAACAAGGACTTGCACAGTGAAAGAAACTGACACTCTCCCTACCTACAGTTTTCTGTCCCTAGAAAAAATGTTTTTTTTAAGCACAATATAGCACAAGGAGAATTCACTCACTGTCCTTCCAGGTCCCTGGAAACAAGGACTTGCACAGTGAAAGAAACTGACACTCTCCCTACCTACAGTTTTCTGTCCCTAGAAAAAATGTTTTTTTTAAGCACAATATAGCACAAGGAGAATTCACTCACTGTCCTTCCAGGTCCCTGGAAACAAGGACTTGCACAGTGAAAGAAACTGACACTCTCCCTACCTACAGTTTTCTGTCCCTAGAAAAAAATGTTTTTTTTAAGCACACTATAGCACAAGGAGAATTCACTCACTGTCCTTCCAGGTCCCTGGAAACAAGGACTTGCACAGTGAAAGAAACTGACACTCTCCCTACCTAGAGTTTTCTGTCCCTAGAAAAAATGTTTTTTTTAAGCACACTATAGCACAAGGAGCATTCACTCACTGTCCTTCCAGGTCCCTGGAAACAAGGACTTGCACAGTGAAAGAAACTGACACTCTCCCTACCTACAGTTTTCTGTCCCTAGAAAAAATGTTTTTTTTAAGCACAATATAGCACAAGGAGAATTCACTCACTGTCCTTCCAGGTCCCTAGAAACAAGGACTTGCACAGTGAAAGAAACTGACACTCTCCCTACCTACAGTTTTCTGTCCCTAGAAAAAATGTTTTTTTTAAGCACAATATAGCACAAGGAGAATTCACTCACTGTCCTTCCAGGTCCCTGGAAACAAGGACTTGCACAGTGAAAGAAACTGACACTCTCCCTACCTACAGTTTTCTGTCCCTAGAAAAAATGTTTTTTTTAAGCACAATATAGCACAAGGAGAATTCACTCACTGTCCTTCCAGGTCCCTGGAAACAAGGACTTGCACAGTGAAAGAAACTGACACTCTCCCTACCTACAGTTTTCTGTCCCTAGAAAAAATGTTTTTTTTAAGCACAATATAGCACAAGGAGAATTCACTCACTGTCCTTCCCAGTCCCTAGAAACAAGGACTTGCACAGTGAAAGAAACTGACACTCTCCCTACCTACAGTTTTCTGTCCCTAGAAAAAATGTTTTTTTTAAGCACACTATAGCACAAGGAGAATTCACTCACTGTCCTTCCCAGTCCCTAGAAACAAGGACTTGCACAGTGAAATAAACTGACACTCTCCCTACCTACAGTTTTCTGTCCCTAGAAATTTTTTTTTTTTAAGCACACTATAGCACAAGGAGAATTCACTCACTGTCCTTCCCAGTCCCTAGAAACAAGGACTTGCACAGTGAAAGAAACTGACACTCTCCCTACCTACAGTTTTCTGTCCCTAGAAAAAATGTTTTTTTTAAGCACAATATAGCACAAGGAGAATTCACTCACTGTCCTTCCAGGTCCCTGGAAACAAGGACTTGCACAGTGAAAGAAACTGACACTCTCCCTACCTACAGTTTTCTGTCCCTAGAAAAAATGTTTTTTTTAAGCACAATATAGCACAAGGAGAATTCACTCACTGTCCTTCCAGGTCCCTAGAAACAAGGACTTGCACAGTGAAAGAAACTGACACTCTCCCTACCTACAGTTTTCTGTCCCTAGAAAAAATGTTTTTTTTAAGCACAATATAGCACAAGGAGAATTCACTCACTGTCCTTCCAGGTCCCTAGAAACAAGGACTTGCACAGTGAAAGAAACTGACACTCTCCCTACCTACAGTTTTCTGTCCCTAGAAAAAATGTTTTTTTTAAGCACAATATAGCACAAGGAGAATTCACTCACTGTCCTTCCAGGTCCCTGGAAACAAGGACTTGCACAGTGAAAGAAACTGACACTCTCCCTACCTACAGTTTTCTGTCCCTAGAAAAAATGTTTTTTTTAAGCACAATATAGCACAAGGAGAATTCACTCACTGTCCTTCCAGGTCCCTGGAAACAAGAACTTGCACAGTGAAAGAAACTGACACTCTCCCTACCTACAGTTTTCTGTCCCTAGAAAAAATGTTTTTTTTAAGCACAATATAGCACAAGGAGAATTCACTCACTGTCCTTCCCAGTCCCTAGAAACAAGGACTTGCACAGTGAAAGAAACTGACACTCTCCCTACCTACAGTTTTCTGTCCCTAGAAAAAATGTTTTTTTTAAGCACACTATAGCACAAGGAGAATTCACTCACTGTCCTTCCCAGTCCCTAGAAACAAGGACTTGCACAGTGAAAGAAACTGACACTCTCCCTACCTACAGTTTTCTGTCCCTAGAAAAAATGTTTTTTTTAAGCACAATATAGCACAAGGAGAATTCACTCACTGTCCTTCCAGGTCCCTGGAAACAAGGACTTGCACAGTGAAAGAAACTGACACTCTCCCTACCTACAGTTTTCTGTCCCTAGAAAAAATGTTTTTTTTAAGCACACTATAGCACAAGGAGAATTCACTCACTGTCCTTCCAGGTCCCTGGAAACAAGGACTTGCACAGTGAAAGAAACTGACACTCTCCCTACCTAGAGTTTTCTGTCCCTAGAAAAAATGTTTTTTTTAAGCACACTATAGCACAAGGAGCATTCACTCACTGTCCTTCCAGGTCCCTGGAAACAAGGACTTGCACAGTGAAAGAAACTGACACTCTCCCTACCTACAGTTTTCTGTCCCTAGAAAAAATGTTTTTTTTAAGCACAATATAGCACAAGGAGAATTCACTCACTGTCCTTCCAGGTCCCTGGAAACAAGGACTTGCACACTGAAAGAAACTGACACTCTCCCTACCTACAGTTTTCTGTCCCTAGAAAAAATGTTTTTTTTAAGCACAATATAGCACAAGGAGAATTCACTCACTGTCCTTCCCAGTCCCTAGAAACAAGGACTTGCACAGTGAAAGAAACTGACACTCTCCCTACCTACAGTTTTCTGTCCCTAGAAAAAATGATTTTTTTAAGCACACTATAGCACAAGGAGAATTCACTCACTGTCCTTCCCAGTCCCTAGAAAAAAGGACTTGCACAGTGAAAGAAACTGACACTCTCCCTACCTACAGTTTTCTGTCCCTAGAAAAAATGTTTTTTTTAAGCACACTATAGCACAAGGAGAATTCACTCACTGTCCTTCCCAGTCCCTAGAAACAAGGACTTGCACAGTGAAAGAAACTGACACTCTCCCTACCTACAGTTTTCTGTCCCTAGAAAAAATGTTTTTTTTAAGCACAATATAGCACAAGGAGAATTCACTCACTGTCCTTCCAGGTCCCTGGAAACAAGGACTTGCACAGTGAAAGAAACTGACACTCTCCCTACCTACAGTTTTCTGTCCCTAGAAAAAATGTTTTTTTTAAGCACAATATAGCACAAGGAGAATTCACTCACTGTCCTTCCAGGTCCCTGGAAACAAGGACTTGCACAGTGAAAGAAACTGACACTCTCCCTACCTACAGTTTTCTGTCCCTAGAAAAAATGTTTTTTTTAAGCACAATATAGCACAAGGAGAATTCACTCACTGTCCTTCCCAGTCCCTAGAAACAAGGACTTGCACAGTGAAAGAAACTGACACTCTCCCTACCTACAGTTTTCTGTCCCTAGAAAAAATGTTTTTTTTAAGCACACTATAGCACAAGGAGAATTCACTCACTGTCCTTCCCAGTCCCTAGAAACAAGGACTTGCACAGTGAAAGAAACTGACACTCTCCCTACCTACAGTTTTCTGTCCCTAGAAAAAATGTTTTTTTTAAGCACAATATAGCACAAGGAGAATTCACTCACTGTCCTTCCAGGTCCCTGGAAACAAGGACTTGCACAGTGAAAGAAACTGACACTCTCCCTACCTACAGTTTTCTGTCCCTAGAAAAAATGTTTTTTTTAAGCACACTATAGCACAAGGAGAATTCACTCACTGTCCTTCCAGGTCCCTGGAAACAAGGACTTGCACAGTGAAAGAAACTGACACTCTCCCTACCTAGAGTTTTCTGTCCCTAGAAAAAATGTTTTTTTTAAGCACACTATAGCACAAGGAGCATTCACTCACTGTCCTTCCAGGTCCCTGGAAACAAGGACTTGCACAGTGAAAGAAACTGACACTCTCCCTACCTACAGTTTTCTGTCCCTAGAAAAAATGTTTTTTTTAAGCACAATATAGCACAAGGAGAATTCACTCACTGTCCTTCCAGGTCCCTGGAAACAAGGACTTGCACAGTGAAAGAAACTGACACTCTCCCTACCTACAGTTTTCTGTCCCTAGAAAAAATGTTTTTTTTAAGCACAATATAGCACAAGGAGAATTCACTCACTGTCCTTCCCAGTCCCTAGAAACAAGGACTTGCACAGTGAAAGAAACTGACACTCTCCCTACCTACAGTTTTCTGTCCCTAGAAAAAATGTTTTTTTTAAGCACACTATAGCACAAGGAGAATTCACTCACTGTCCTTCCCAGTCCCTAGAAACAAGGACTTGCACAGTGAAAGAAACTGACACTCTCCCTACCTACAGTTTTCTGTCCCTAGAAAAAATGTTTTTTTTAAGCACACTATAGCACAAGGAGAATTCACTCACTGTCCTTCCCAGTCCCTAGAAACAAGGACTTGCACAGTGAAAGAAACTGACACTCTCCCTACCTACAGTTTTCTGTCCCTAGAAAAAATGTTTTTTTTAAGCACAATATAGCACAAGGAGAATTCACTCACTGTCCTTCCAGGTCCCTGGAAACAAGGACTTGCACAGTGAAAGAAACTGACACTCTCCCTACCTACAGTTTTCTGTCCCTAGAAAAAATGTTTTTTTTAAGCACAATATAGCACAAGGAGAATTCACTCACTGTCCTTCCAGGTCCCTAGAAACAAGGACTTGCACAGTGAAAGAAACTGACACTCTCCCTACCTACAGTTTTCTGTCCCTAGAAAAAATGTTTTTTTTAAGCACAATATAGCACAAGGAGAATTCACTCACTGTCCTTCCAGGTCCCTAGAAACAAGGACTTGCACAGTGAAAGAAACTGACACTCTCCCTACCTACAGTTTTCTGTCCCTAGAAAAAAATTTTTTTTAAGCACAATATAGCACAAGGAGAATTCACTCACTGTCCTTCCAGGTCCCTGGAAACAAGGACTTGCACAGTGAAAGAAACTGACACTCTCCCTACCTACAGTTTTCTGTCCCTAGAAAAAATGTTTTTTTTAAGCACAATATAGCACAAGGAGAATTCACTCACTGTCCTTCCAGGTCCCTGGAAACAAGGACTTGCACAGTGAAAGAAACTGACACTCTCCCTACCTACAGTTTTCTGTCCCTAGAAAAAATGTTTTTTTTAAGCACAATATAGCACAAGGAGAATTCACTCACTGTCCTTCCAGGTCCCTGGAAACAAGGACTTGCACAGTGAAAAAACTGACACTCTCCCTACCTACAGTTTTCTGTCCCTAGAAAAAATGTTTTTTTTAAGCACAATATAGCACAAGGAGAATTCACTCACTGTCCTTCCAGGTCCCTAGAAACAAGGACTTGCACAGTGAAAGAAACTGACACTCTCCCTACCTACAGTTTTCTGTCCCTAGAAAAAATGTTTTTTTTAAGCACAATATAGCACAAGGAGAATTCACTCACTGTCCTTCCAGGTCCCTGGAAACAAGGACTTGCACAGTGAAAGAAACTGACACTCTCCCTACCTACAGTTTTCTGTCCCTAGAAAAAATGTTTTTTTTAAGCACAATATAGCACAAGGAGAATTCACTCACTGTCCTTCCAGGTCCCTGGAAACAAGGACTTGCACAGTGAAAGAAACTGACACTCTCCCTACCTACAGTTTTCTGTCCCTAGTAGTGATGAGCCGAACACCCCCGGGTTCGGTTCGCACCAGAACCCGCGAACGGACCGAAAGTTCGAACGAACATTAGAACCCTATTAAATACAATGGATGCGAACGTTCGAATTCTAAAGTGCTAATTATAACAACTATTATGCATGTTATTGTCCTAAAAAGGGTTTGGGAACCCGGGTTCTGCACCAGGGGACATGTATCACTGCAAAAAGAAGTTTTAAAAACGGTCGTTTTTCGGGAGCAGTCATTTTAATGATGCATAAAGTGAAAAAAAAAAAGTCAAATATTCCTTTAAATATCGTACCTGGGGGGTGTCTAAAGTATGCCTGTGAAGTGCCACGTGTTTCCCGTGTTTAGAACTGTCCCTGCACAAAATGACACTTCTAAAGGAAAAAAAAGCCATTTAAAACTGCTTGCGGCTTTAATGTAATGTCTGGTCCCGGTAATATGGATGAAATTCTTTAAGAAAAATGGCATAGCTACCCCATGACCCCCCCCCCTACCCCAGCCCATTACCAGCCCCTTTGGGTCTTGTATGGATATTAAGGGGAACCCCGCACATAAAATAAAAAAGGCCCTATATACTCTGAACAGCCCTATACAGGCGGTGCATACAAGACAGGGACTGTAGGTTTGTTCTTATGTAGAATCTGTTTGTAATTTTGAACAGGTACATTGTTGAAGTGTAGCTCCAGACCAAAAATCTATTTTTAAACTTTTTGGAAAACATAGGTAAGGGTTATCACCCCTGTAACATTTGTTTTGCTGTCTGTGCCCCTGTTCAGAACATTTCACCTCACTTTCCGTCCCAATGACAACTGTTTTTGAAATGTGGTGTTTTTCTTGAAACAAGGATTGCTGATAAAGCATCAGTACAGAGGAGACACCTTTCTCCCATATTTATTCTTACAGGAGAGAATTTTCCTTCCTAGTGGTAGATTTCCTCTCACTTCCTGTTGTCTTCTTGCGTTTGCAAGTAGGAGTCGTTTGTAAGTTGGATGTTTGAAAGTAGGGACCTGCCGTATATACTCTGCAGAAATAGGCCCCTTAGTTGTTGGTGTTGGCACAACACTGTAAGCACTCACAGTTACTCTTGGTTGGTGCTGGAACGCCCTGCTGTCAACTATTATATCAGGAATTTTAATTACATATAATTGTTGAACAGTGGTAGTAAAAATTGGGCCTTTGATGGTGGTGCTGGTGCCACAACACTGTAAGCCCTGACAGTTACTCTTGGTGGGTGCAGGAATGGGCCCTGCTGTGAATTATTAGATCAAGAATTGTAATTACATGCCCCTTTTGAACAGGGGCTGAAAAATTGGGCCTTAGGCACTGGTGGCACAACACTGCAACCCCTCACAGATACTGTACTTGGAGCACAGCAATGAGCCCTGTTGCAAAGTATTGCTTCAAAAATTGTAATTACACGCCCCTGTTAAACAGGGGCTGAAAAATTGGGCGTTAGGCACTGGTGGCGGCACCCATAAACAAAAATGATCTTCCAAGCTATCATCATCAATCGTATCATTGAGGACTCGGAGGAGGAGGATAGCCAGTCAACATAACAGCACAGGCACTCAGCATCAGCATCAGTCTTGAAGGGATGTGACATGTTAAAATCAATTAGTCTGTTATATCAGCATCAGGTGTGTGGTAGCTGGTGGTGATCCAAGACTGGTTCATCTTGATGAAAGTCAGTCGATCAACCGAGTCGGTGGACAGGCGCACCCTGTGATCCGTGACAAATCCTCCAGCAGCACTGAATGTGCGTTCCGAAAGAACGCTGGATGCAGGACAGGCCAGTAGCTCAATTGCATACTGTGCAAGCTCTGGCCAGTGATCCATCCTCAAGACCCAGTAAGCCAGAGGATTTTCGGTGGGGAAGGTGTCCAAGTCTGACCTTGCCCCTAGATATTCCTGCACCATGTTTATCAGACGCTGGCGATGGTTGCTGGAACCGATCATACTTTGGGGCTGCGGACTAAAGAATTGTCTGAACGCATCGGTCAGACGGCCACCTTCCCCACCGCTCCTTCTTTGACTGGCCGAAGCCTCAGCAACTCGTTGTCCAGGACCAGGAGTTTGCAACCTCCCAGTCTCTGGGAACGCGTTGCACAGACCTTTCTGCAAGGCCTCCCGGAGTTGTCTCATCCTCTGCTCCCTCTGCGACGGTAACATAAGGTCCGCAACCTTACCCTTGTACCGTGGATCAAGGAGAGTGGCCAGCCAGTAATGGTCCCTCTCCTTGATCCGAAGAATACGAGGATCCTTCCGCAGACTTTGCAGGATCAGGGAGGCCATGCAGCGTAGGTTTGCTGAGGCATTCGCTCCGGAGTCCTCTGGGTCACTAAGGACGACATGATCCGCAGCCACCTCCTCCCAGCCACGTACAAGTCCACTGGTTTCTTGGGACTGTAAATCATCCCTAAAAGACTGCTGCTGATGATGCTGAGTGCCAGCCTCCACCTCCATGCTGACACAATCCTCCTCCTCCTCCTCCTCTTCCTGTGCGATGGGTGGGACAGAAGGAACACTGTCTGGGTAAAGGGGGCCTTGAGAGGCAAGGAAGTCCTCCTCTTCCTGCCTCTGTTCTGCCTCAAGTGCCCTGTCCATTATTCCACGCAGCGTGTGCTCCAACAGGTGGACAAGAGGTACAGTGTCACTGATGCATGCACTGTCACTGCTCACCATCCTCGTGGCCTCCTCAAATGGTGCCAGGACAGTGCATGCATCCCTGATCATGCCCCACTGGCGTGGAGAAAAAAAACCAAGCTCCCCTGACCCTGTCCTGGTGCCGTAGTCGCACAGGTACTCATTGATGGCCCTCTGCTGCGTGTGCAGCCGCTGCAGCATGGCCAACGTTGAGTTCCACCTGGTGGGCATGTCACATATAAGGCGGTTCTTGGGCAGGTTCAACTCCTTTTGCAGCTCAGCCAGGCGAGCACTGGCATTATAAGATCTGCGGAAATGCACACAGACTTTCCTGGCCTGCCTCAGGACATCCTGTAAGCCCGGGTACCTGCCCAAGAAGCGCTGCACCACCAGGTTAAGGACGTGAGCCACACAGGGCACATGGGTCAGTTGTCCCTGTCGGAGGGCGGAGAGGAGGTTGGTGCCATTGTCGCAAACCACCATTCCTGGCTTAAGCTGGCGTGGCGTCAACCACCTCTCGGCCTGGCCCTGCAGAGCAGACAGGACCTCTGCCCCAGTGTGGCTTCTGTCCCCCAAACACACCAGCGCAAGCACGGCATGGCATCTTTTTGCCTGCGTACTTGCGTAGCCCCGTGAACGGCTACGGAGCACCGCTGGTTCATAGGACAAACCACAGGAAGAGGCCATGGAGGAAGAAGAAGAGGAGGGGGTGGAGGAGAGAGGTGTGTCACAACCAGTAGTAGCATTTTGGAGGCGTGGCGGTGGGACAACCTCCAACACTACTGCACCTTGTCCTGAATCCTTCCCAGCTGCCAAAAGAGTGACCCAATGGGCCGTGAAAGAAAGGTAACGTCCCTGTCCATGCCTGCTGGACCATGAGTCAGCGGTAATATGCACCTTACCGCTGACCGCCCTGTCCAGCGAGGCCAAGACATTGCCTTCCACATGCCGGTAGAGAGCCGGAATAGCCTTCCGTGAGAAAAAGTGGCGTTTGGGAACCTGCCACTGAGGAACCGCACATTGCACAAACTCACGGAAGGGGGCCGAGTCTACCAACTGAAAAGGCAGCAGTTGAAGCGCTAGCAATTTAGCCAAGCTAGCATTCAACCGCTGGGCATGTGGATGGCTGGGAGTGAACTTCTTTCGACGGTCCAGCAGCTGGGGCAGGGAAATTTGCCTGCTAGAATCGGACGTCGGTGTACTGCTAGCAGAGTGGGCGCAAGTACTTGGCTGTGTGACACACCTAATTCTACACCTTCATTCCTCTCAGTGCATGTTTCAGAGAGGACTGAAGTTATAGTGGGGTTGGAGATCCCAGCTGATGCGGTGCAAGGAGAGGTCCGCTTTGTTCTTTGGTGTGGGTCTTTGAGGTAGGCTTGCCAACGAGCTGCATGGCAGGTCAACATATGTCTGGTCAGGCATGTGGTACCCAAGCGGCTGATGTTTTGGCCACGCGATATACGCTTGAGACATATGTTGCAAACAGCAGCTGTGCGATCTGATGCACTAGCCTCAAAAAAGGCCCACACCAAAGAACTTTTTGAATGACGGGCAGAGGCAGCGCCCTGCACAGGCGGAGCTCTGCGGTGTGATTCCGTCGGTGTACTGCCCTTACGCTGGCCACCAAAGGGCATCCTGCCTCGTTGGAGATGTGCCTCCTCCTCATCCTCCTCCTCCTCCTCTCTCCTATTAGGCACCCACGTGGAGTCAGTGACCTCATCATCCCCTCCCTCCTCATCACTGGAGCCAATCTGGCAGTATGCTGCAGCTGCTGGAACATGACTGCCAGATTGGTGTCCTTCTTGAGCATCCCCTCTGTCTGCTCTCACGCTACTGCCTTCCTCTAGCTGGGTTTCATCATCAGACCCTTCGAAACGCTGGGCATCCTCCTGGAGCATGTACCCAACACTGTGCTCAAACAGTTCGGGGGACTCCTCAGGAGGAGGACATGGTGGGTCTAGGGAAGGAGTGACTGATGATTTGTCTGACATTGATACCAGGGAAGACGACGCTTTGGCAGCTGCTTTTCCAGTACCCTGAGCCTGGGTGAGAGAGGATGAGGAGGAGGAGGAGGGCTTGGTCATCCACTCTACCAAGTCTTCGGCATGATGTGGCTCAACATGTCCAGCTGCCGAAAAGAAGGACAAGCGTGTCCCATGGCCATGTGCTGATGACAATGCACCGCGTCCACGACCAGCACTGTTGCCCCCAGACACAGAGCCTGCTTGCCCTCTTTTATTGCCTCCTGACTGTCTGCCTCTCCTTGTTTGCCTTCCAGACATTCTAATAGATGGCCTGCAGGGAGATGGGAAAAAAGCAATAAGGGCTACCTTCAGGTGTCCTTCTCTGTCCCTTGAAACAAGGACTTTCACAGTGAAAGAAACTGACACTCTCCCTACCTACAGTTTTCTGTCCCTAGAATAAATGTTTTTTTTAAGCACAATATAGCACACGGACAATTCACTCACTGTCCTTACAGGTCCCTGGAAACAAGGACTTGCAGAGTGAAAGAAAAAAAACACTCTCCCTACCTACAGTTTTCTGTCCCTAGAAAAAATGTTTTTTTTAATCACAATATAGCACAAGAACAATTCACTCACTGTCCTTACAGGTCCCTGGAAACAAGGACTTGCAGAGTGAAATAAACTGACACTCTCCCTACCTACAGTTTTCTGTCCCTAGAATAAATGTTTTTTTTAAGCACAATATAGCACAAGGAGAATTCACTCACTGTCCTTCCAGGTCCCTGGAAACAAGGACTTGCAGAGTGAAAGAAAAAAAACACTCTCCCTACCTACAGTTTTCTGTCCCTAGAAAAAATGTTTTTTTTAATCACAATATAGCACAAGGACAATTCACTCACTGTCCTTACAGGTCCCTGGAAACAAGGACTTGCAGAGTGAAATAAACTGACACTCTCCCTACCTACAGTTTTCTGTCCCTAGAATAAATGTTTTTTTTAAGCACAATATAGCACAAGGACAATTCACTCACTGTCCTTACAGGTCCCTGGAAACAAGGACTTGCAGAGTGAAAGAAAAAAAACACTCTCCCTACCTACAGTTTTCTGTCCCTAGAAAAAATGTTTTTTTTAATCACAATATAGCACAAGGACAATTCACTCACTGTCCTTACAGGTCCCTGGAAACAAGGACTTGCAGAGTGAAAGAAAAAAAACACTCTCCCTACCTACAGTTTTCTGTCCCTAGAAAAAATGTTTTTTTTAATCACAATATAGCACAAGGACAATTCACTCACTGTCCTTACAGGTCCCTGGAAACAAGGACTTGCAGAGTGAAATAAACTGACACTCTCCCTACCTACAGTTTTCTGTCCCTAGAATAAATGTTTTTTTTAAGCACAATATAGCACAAGGACAATTCACTCACTGTCCTTACAGGTCCCTGGAAACAAGGACTTGCAGAGTGAAAAAAAAAAAACACTCTCCCTACCTACAGTTTTCTGTCCCTAGAAAAAATGTTTTTTTTTAAGCACAATATAGCACAAGGACAATTCACTCACTGTCCTTCCAGGTCCCTGGAAACAAGGACTTGCAGAGTGAAAGAAAAAAAACACTCTCCCTACCTACAGTTTTCTGTCCCTAGAAAAAATGTTTTTTTTAATCACAATATAGCACAAGGACAATTCACTCACTGTCCTTACAGGTCCCTGGAAACAAGGACTTGCAGAGTGAAAGAAACTGACACTCTCCCTACCTACAGTTTTCTGTCCCTAGAATAAATGTTTTTTTAAGCACAATATAGCACAAGGACAATTCACTCACTGTCCTTCCAGGTCCCTGGAAACAAGGACTTGCAGAGTGAAAGAAACTGACACTGTCCCTACCTACAGTTTTCTGTCCCTAGAATAAATGTTTTTTTTAATCACAATATAGCACAAGGACAATTCACTCACTGTCCTTACAGGTCCCTGGAAACAAGGACTTGCAGAGTGAAAGAAAAAAAACACTCTCCCTACCTACAGTTTTCTGTCCCTAGAAAAAATGTTTTTTTTAATCACAATATAGCACAAGGACAATTCACTCACTGTCCTTACAGGTCCCTGGAAACAAGGACTTGCAGAGTGAAATAAACTGACACTCTCCCTACCTACAGTTTTCTGTCCCTAGAATAAATGTTTTTTTTAAGCACAATATAGCACAAGGAGAATTCACTCACTGTCCTTCCAGGTCCCTGGAAACAAGGACTTGCAGAGTGAAAGAAAAAAAACACTCTCCCTACCTACAGTTTTCTGTCCCTAGAAAAAATGTTTTTTTTAATCACAATATAGCACAAGGACAATTCACTCACTGTCCTTACAGGTCCCTGGAAACAAGGACTTGCAGAGTGAAATAAACTGACACTCTCCCTACGTACAGTTTTCTGTCCCTAGAATAAATGTTTTTTTTTAAGCACAATATAGCACAAGGACAATTCACTCACTGTCCTTACAGGTCCCTGGAAACAAGGACTTGCAGAGTGAAAGAAAAAAAACACTCTCCCTACCTACAGTTTTCTGTCCCTAGAAAAAATGTTTTTTTTTAATCACAATATAGCACAAGGACAATTCACTCACTGTCCTTACAGGTCCCTGGAAACAAGGACTTGCAGAGTGAAAGAAAATAAACACTCTCCCTACCTACAGTTTTCTGTCCCTAGAATAAATGTTTTTTTTAAGCACAATATAGCACAAGGACAATTCACTCACTGTCCTTACAGGTCCCTGGAAACAAGGACTTGCAGAGTGAAATAAACTGACACTCTCCCTACCTACAGTTTTCTGTCCCGAGAATAAATGTTTTTTTTAAGCACAATATAGCACAAGGAGAATTCACTCACTGTCCTTCCAGGTCCCTGGAAACAAGGACTTGCAGAGTGAAAGAAAAAAAACACTCTCCCTACCTACAGTTTTCTGTCCCTAGAAAAAATGTTTTTTTTAATCACAATATAGCACAAGGACAATTCACTCACTGTCCTTACAGGTCCCTGGAAACAAGGACTTGCAGAGTGAAATAAACTGACACTCTCCCTACCTACAGTTTTCTGTCCCTAGAATAAATGTTTTTTTTAAGCACAATATAGCACAAGGACAATTCACTCACTGTCCTTCCAGGTCCCTGGAAACAAGGACTTGCAGAGTGAAAGAAAAAAAACACTCTCCCTACCTACAGTTTTCTGTCCCTAGAAAAAATGTTTTTTTTAATCACAATATAGCACAAGGACAATTCACTCACTGTCCTTACAGGTCCCTGGAAACAAGGACTTGCAGAGTGAAATAAACTGACACTCTCCCTACCTACAGTTTTCTGTCCCTAGAATAAATGTTTTTTTTAAGCACAATATAGCACAAGGACAATTCACTCACTGTCCTTACAGGTCCCTGGAAACAAGGACTTGCAGAGTGAAATAAACTGACACTCTCCCTACCTACAGTTTTCTGTCCCTAGAATAAATGTTTTTTTTAAGCACAATATAGCACAAGGACAATTCACTCACTGTCCTTCCAGGTCCCTGGAAACAAGGACTTGCAGAGTGAAAGAAAAAAAACACTCTCCCTACCTACAGTTTTCTGTCCCTAGAAAAAATGTTTTTTTTAATCACAATATAGCACAAGGACAATTCACTCACTGTCCTTACAGGTCCCTGGAAACAAGGACTTGCAGAGTGAAATAAACTGACACTCTCCCTACGTACAGTTTTCTGTCCCTAGAATAAATGTTTTTTTTAAGCACAATATAGCACAAGGACAATTCACTCACTGTCCTTACAGGTCCCTGGAAACAAGGACTTGCAGAGTGAAAGAAAAAAAACACTCTCCCTACCTACAGTTTTCTGTCCCTAGAAAAAATGTTTTTTTTTAATCACAATATAGCACAAGGACAATTCACTCACTGTCCTTACAGGTCCCTGGAAACAAGGACTTGCAGAGTGAAAGAAAATAAACACTCTCCCTACCTACAGTTTTCTGTCCCTAGAATAAATGTTTTTTTTAAGCACAATATAGCACAAGGACAATTCACTCACTGTCCTTACAGGTCCCTGGAAACAAGGACTTGCAGAGTGAAATAAACTGACACTCTCCCTACCTACAGTTTTCTGTCCCGAGAATAAATGTTTTTTTTAAGCACAATATAGCACAAGGAGAATTCACTCACTGTCCTTCCAGGTCCCTGGAAACAAGGACTTGCAGAGTGAAAGAAAAAAAACACTCTCCCTACCTACAGTTTTCTGTCCCTAGAAAAAATGTTTTTTTTAATCACAATATAGCACAAGGACAATTCACTCACTGTCCTTACAGGTCCCTGGAAACAAGGACTTGCAGAGTGAAATAAACTGACACTCTCCCTACCTACAGTTTTCTGTCCCTAGAATAAATGTTTTTTTTAAGCACAATATAGCACAAGGACAATTCACTCACTGTCCTTCCAGGTCCCTGGAAACAAGGACTTGCAGAGTGAAAGAAAAAAAAACACTCTCCCTACCTACAGTTTTCTGTCCCTAGAAAAAATGTTTTTTTTAATCACAATATAGCACAAGGACAATTCACTCACTGTCCTTACAGGTCCCTGGAAACAAGGACTTGCAGAGTGAAATAAACTGACACTCTCCCTACCTACAGTTTTCTGTCCCTAGAATAAATGTTTTTTTTAAGCACAATATAGCACAAGGACAATTCACTCACTGTCCTTACAGGTCCCTGGAAACAAGGACTTGCAGAGTGAAATAAACTGACACTCTCCCTACCTACAGTTTTCTGTCCCTAGAATAAATGTTTTTTTTAAGCACAATATAGCACAAGGACAATTCACTCACTGTCCTTCCAGGTCCCTGGAAACAAGGACTTGCAGAGTGAAAGAAAAAAAACACTCTCCCTACCTACAGTTTTCTGTCCCTAGAAAAAATGTTTTTTTTAATCACAATATAGCACAAGGACAATTCACTCACTGTCCTTACAGGTCCCTGGAAACAAGGACTTGCAGAGTGAAAGAAAAAAAACACTCTCCCTACCTACAGTTTTCTGTCCCTAGAAAAAATGTTTTTTTTAATCACAATATAGCACAAGGACAATTCACTCACTGTCCTTACAGGTCCCTGGAAACAAGGACTTGCAGAGTGAAATAAACTGACACTCTCCCTACCTACAGTTTTCTGTCCCTAGAATAAATGTTTTTTTAAGCACAATGTAGCACAAGGACAATTCACTCACTGTCCTTACAGGTCCCTGGAAACAAGGACTTGCAGAGTGAAAAAAAAAAAACACTCTCCCTACCTACAGTTTTCTGTCCCTAGAAAAAATGTTTTTTTTTAAGCACAATATAGCACAAGGACAATTCACTCACTGTCCTTCCAGGTCCCTGGAAACAAGGACTTGCAGAGTGAAAGAAAAAAAACACTCTCCCTACCTACAGTTTTCTGTCCCTAGAAAAAATGTTTTTTTTAATCACAATATAGCACAAGGACAATTCACTCACTGTCCTTACAGGTCCCTGGAAACAAGGACTTGCAGAGTGAAAGAAACTGACACTCTCCCTACCTACAGTTTTCTGTCCCTAGAATAAATGTTTTTTTAAGCACAATATAGCACAAGGACAATTCACTCACTGTCCTTCCAGGTCCCTGGAAACAAGGACTTGCAGAGTGAAAGAAACTGACACTGTCCCTACCTACAGTTTTCTGTCCCTAGAATAAATGTTTTTTTTAAGCACACTATAGCACAAGCACAAAACACACTGACACTCTCCCTACCTATCCTTCTCTTTCCCTAAACTAAAGGAATCCAGGTTAAGCAAGAAAGAAATAACAGTCACTGTCCCTGCCTATGCTGCTCTATCCCTGCTCCGGAACACACTACACTAGGCCGCCGTGCTGGCGGCCTTTTATAGTGTGGGGCGTGTACTAAACACCCTCAGCAATAATTGGCCACAGGCATCCTGCCTGTGGCCAATCATTGCTCTCCTCGCTGCCGGCGCTGTGATTGGCCAAGCATGCGGGGTCACAGTGCATGCTTGGCCAATCACAGCGCCTGGATGACACTGCGATGGCGTAGTGCATTGTGGGCCGTTCGCGTCACTCGAATTTGGCGCGAACGGCCCAAATCGTTCGATCTTCGTCGAACGATCGAACAGCCGATGTTCGAGTCGAACGTATGTTCGACTCGAACACGAAGCTCATCCCTAGTCCCTAGAAAAAATGTTTTTTTTAAGCACAATATAGCACAAGGAGAATTCACTCACTGTCCTTCCCAGTCCCTAAAAACAAGGACTTGCACAGTGAAAGAAACTGACACTCTCCCTACCTACAGTTTTCTGTCCCTAGAAAAAATGTTTTTTTTAAGCACACTATAGCACAAGGAGAATTCACTCACTGTCCTTCCCAGTCCCTAGAAACAAGGACTTGCACAGTGAAAGAAACTGACACTCTCCCTACCTACAGTTTTCTGTCCCTAGAAAAAATGTTTTTTTTAAGCACACTATAGCACAAGGAGAATTCACTCACTGTCCTTCCCAGTCCCTAGAAACAAGGACTTGCACAGTGAAAGAAACTGACACTCTCCCTACCTACAGTTTTCTGTCCCTAGAAAAAATGTTTTTTTTAAGCACAATATAGCACAAGGAGAATTCACTCACTGTCCTTCCAGGTCCCTGGAAACAAGGACTTGCACACTGAAAGAAACTGACACTCTCCCTACCTACAGTTTTCTGTCCCTAGAAAAAATGTTTTTTTTAAGCACAATATAGCACAAGGAGAATTCACTCACTGTCCTTCCCAGTCCCTAGAAACAAGGACTTGCACAGTGAAAGAAACTGACACTCTCCCTACCTACAGTTTTCTGTCCCTAGAAAAAATGATTTTTTTAAGCACACTATAGCACAAGGAGAATTCACTCACTGTCCTTCCCAGTCCCTAGAAACAAGGACTTGCACAGTGAAAGAAACTGACACTCTCCCTACCTACAGTTTTCTGTCCCTAGAAAAAATGTTTTTTTTAAGCACACTATAGCACAAGGAGAATTCACTCACTGTCCTTCCCAGTCCCTAGAAACAAGGACTTGCACAGTGAAAGAAACTGACACTCTCCCTACCTACAGTTTTCTGTCCCTAGAAAAAATGTTTTTTTTAAGCACAATATAGCACAAGGAGAATTCACTCACTGTCCTTCCAGGTCCCTGGAAACAAGGACTTGCACAGTGAAAGAAACTGACACTCTCCCTACCTACAGTTTTCTGTCCCTAGAAAAAATGTTTTTTTTAAGCACAATATAGCACAAGGAGAATTCACTCACTGTCCTTCCAGGTCCCTGGAAACAAGGACTTGCACAGTGAAAGAAACTGACACTCTCCCTACCTACAGTTTTCTGTCCCTAGAAAAAATGTTTTTTTTAAGCACAATATAGCACAAGGAGAATTCACTCACTGTCCTTCCCAGTCCCTAGAAACAAGGACTTGCACAGTGAAAGAAACTGACACTCTCCCTACCTACAGTTTTCTGTCCCTAGAAAAAATGTTTTTTTTAAGCACACTATAGCACAAGGAGAATTCACTCACTGTCCTTCCCAGTCCCTAGAAACAAGGACTTGCACAGTGAAAGAAACTGACACTCTCCCTACCTACAGTTTTCTGTCCCTAGAAAAAATGTTTTTTTTAAGCACAATATAGCACAAGGAGAATTCACTCACTGTCCTTCCAGGTCCCTGGAAACAAGGACTTGCACAGTGAAAGAAACTGACACTCTCCCTACCTACAGTTTTCTGTCCCTAGAAAAAATGTTTTTTTTAAGCACACTATAGCACAAGGATAATTCACTCACTGTCCTTCCAGGTCCCTGGAAACAAGGACTTGCACAGTGAAAGAAACTGACACTCTCCCTACCTAGAGTTTTCTGTCCCTAGAAAAAATGTTTTTTTTAAGCACACTATAGCACAAGGAGCATTCACTCACTGTCCTTCCAGGTCCCTGGAAACAAGGACTTGCACAGTGAAAGAAACTGACACTCTCCCTACCTACAGTTTTCTGTCCCTAGAAAAAATGTTTTTTTTAAGCACAATATAGCACAAGGAGAATTCACTCACTGTCCTTCCAGGTCCCTGGAAACAAGGACTTGCACAGTGAAAGAAACGGACACTCTCCCTACCTACAGTTTTCTGTCCCTAGAAAAAATGTTTTTTTTAAGCACAATATAGCACAAGGAGAATTCACTCACTGTCCTTCCCAGTCCCTAGAAACAAGGACTTGCACAGTGAAAGAAACTGACACTCTCCCTACCTACAGTTTTCTGTCCCTAGAAAAAATGTTTTTTTTAAGCACACTATAGCACAAGGAGAATTCACTCACTGTCCTTCCCAGTCCCTAGAAACAAGGACTTGCACAGTGAAAGAAACTGACACTCTCCCTACCTACAGTTTTCTGTCCCTAGAAAAAATGTTTTTTTTAAGCACACTATAGCACAAGGAGAATTCACTCACTGTCCTTCCCAGTCCCTAGAAACAAGGACTTGCACAGTGAAAGAAACTGACACTCTCCCTACCTACAGTTTTCTGTCCCTAGAAAAAATGTTTTTTTTAAGCACAATATAGCACAAGGAGAATTCACTCACTGTCCTTCCAGGTCCCTGGAAACAAGGACTTGCACAGTGAAAGAAACTGACACTCTCCCTACCTACAGTTTTCTGTCCCTAGAAAAAATGTTTTTTTTAAGCACAATATAGCACAAGGAGAATTCACTCACTGTCCTTCCAGGTCCCTAGAAACAAGGACTTGCACAGTGAAAGAAACTGACACTCTCCCTACCTACAGTTTTCTGTCCCTAGAAAAAATGTTTTTTTTAAGCACAATATAGCACAAGGAGAATTCACTCACTGTCCTTCCAGGTCCCTAGAAACAAGGACTTGCACAGTGAAAGAAACTGACACTCTCCCTACCTACAGTTTTCTGTCCCTAGAAAAAAAAAATTTTTAAGCACAATATAGCACAAGGAGAATTCACTCACTGTCCTTCCAGGTCCCTGGAAACAAGGACTTGCACAGTGAAAGAAACTGACACTCTCCCTACCTACAGTTTTCTGTCCCTAGAAAAAATGTTTTTTTTAAGCACAATATAGCACAAGGAGAATTCACTCACTGTCCTTCCAGGTCCCTGGAAACAAGGACTTGCACAGTGAAAGAAACTGACACTCTCCCTACCTACAGTTTTCTGTCCCTAGAAAAAATGTTTTTTTTAAGCACAATATAGCACAAGGAGAATTCACTCACTGTCCTTCCAGGTCCCTGGAAACAAGGACTTGCACAGTGAAAAAACTGACACTCTCCCTACCTACAGTTTTCTGTCCCTAGAAAAAATGTTTTTTTTAAGCACAATATAGCACAAGGAGAATTCACTCACTGTCCTTCCAGGTCCCTAGAAACAAGGACTTGCACAGTGAAAGAAACTGACACTCTCCCTACCTACAGTTTTCTGTCCCTAGAAAAAATGTTTTTTTTAAGCACAATATAGCACAAGGAGAATTCACTCACTGTCCTTCCAGGTCCCTGGAAACAAGGACTTGCACAGTGAAAGAAACTGACACTCTCCCTACCTACAGTTTTCTGTCCCTAGAAAAAATGTTTTTTTTAAGCACAATATAGCACAAGGAGAATTCACTCACTGTCCTTCCAGGTCCCTGGAAACAAGGACTTGCACAGTGAAAGAAACTGACACTCTCCCTACCTACAGTTTTCTGTCCCTAGAAAAAATGTTTTTTTTAAGCACAATATAGCACAAGGAGAATTCACTCACTGTCCTTCCCAGTCCCTAGAAACAAGGACTTGCACAGTGAAAGAAACTGACACTCTCCCTACCTACAGTTTTCTGTCCCTAGAAAAAATGTTTTTTTTAAGCACACTATAGCACAAGGAGAATTCACTCACTGTCCTTCCCAGTCCCTAGAAACAAGGACTTGCACAGTGAAAGAAACTGACACTCTCCCTACCTACAGTTTTCTGTCCCTAGAAAAAATGTTTTTTTTAAGCACACTATAGCACAAGGAGAATTCACTCACTGTCCTTCCCAGTCCCTAGAAACAAGGACTTGCACAGTGAAAGAAACTGACACTCTCCCTACCTACAGTTTTCTGTCCCTAGAAAAAATGTTTTTTTTAAGCACAATATAGCACAAGGAGAATTCACTCACTGTCCTTCCAGGTCCCTGGAAACAAGGACTTGCACAGTGAAAGAAACTGACACTCTCCCTACCTACAGTTTTCTGTCCCTAGAAAAAATGTTTTTTTTAAGCACAATATAGCACAAGGAGAATTCACTCACTGTCCTTCCAGGTCCCTAGAAACAAGGACTTGCACAGTGAAAGAAACTGACACTCTCCCTACCTACAGTTTTCTGTCCCTAGAAAAAATGTTTTTTTTAAGCACAATATAGCACAAGGAGAATTCACTCACTGTCCTTCCAGGTCCCTAGAAACAAGGACTTGCACAGTGAAAGAAACTGACACTCTCCCTACCTACAGTTTTCTGTCCCTAGAAAAAATGTTTTTTTTAAGCACAATATAGCACAAGGAGAATTCACTCACTGTCCTTCCAGGTCCCTGGAAACAAGGACTTGCACAGTGAAAGAAACTGACACTCTCCCTACCTACAGTTTTCTGTCCCTAGAAAAAATGTTTTTTTTAAGCACAATATAGCACAAGGAGAATTCACTCACTGTCCTTCCAGGTCCCTGGAAACAAGGACTTGCACAGTGAAAGAAACTGACACTCTCCCTACCTACAGTTTTCTGTCCCTAGAAAAAATGTTTTTTTTAAGCACAATATAGCACAAGGAGAATTCACTCACTGTCCTTCCAGGTCCCTGGAAACAAGGACTTGCACAGTGAAAGAAACTGACACTCTCCCTACCTACAGATTTCTGTCCCTAGAAAAAATGTTTTTTTTAAGCACAATATAGCACAAGGAGAATTCACTCACTGTCCTTCCAGGTCCCTAGAAACAAGGACTTGCACAGTGAAAGAAACTGACACTCTCCCTACCTACAGTTTTCTGTCCCTAGAAAAAATGTTTTTTTTAAGCACAATATAGCACAAGGAGAATTCACTCACTGTCCTTCCAGGTCCCTGGAAACAAGGACTTGCACAGTGAAAGAAACTGACACTCTCCCTACCTACAGTTTTCTGTCCCTAGAAAAAATGTTTTTTTTAAGCACAATATAGCACAAGGAGAATTCACTCACTGTCCTTCCAGGTCCCTAGAAACAAGGACTTGCACAGTGAAAGAAACTGACACTCTCCCTACCTACAGTTTTCTGTCCCTAGAAAAAATGTTTTTTTTAAGCACACTATAGCACAAGCACAAAACACACTGACACTCTCCCTACCTATCCTTCTCTTTCCCTAAACTAAAGGAATCCAGGTTAAGCAAGAAAGAAATAAAAGTCACTGTCCCTGCCTATGCTGCTCTATCCCTGCTCCGGAACACACTACACTAGGCCGCCGTGCTGGCGGCCTTTTATAGTGTGGGGCGTGTACTAAACACCCTCAGCAATAATTGGCCACAGGCATCCTGCCTGTGGCCAATCATTGCTCTCCTCGCTGCCGGCGCTGTGATTGGCCAAGCATGCGGGGTCACAGTGCATGCTTGGCCAATCACAGCGCCTGGATGACACTGCGATGGCGTAGTGCATTGTGGGCCGTTCGCGTCACTCGAATTTGGCGCGAACGGCCCAAATCGTTCGATCTTCGTCGAACGATCGAACAGCCGATGTTCGAGTCGAACGTATGTTCGACTCGAACACGAAGCTCATCCCTAGTGTCACAGGCAAGTACTTGCGGGCACTCTGCTAGCAGTACACCAACGTCCGATTCTAGCAGGCAAATTTCCCTGCCCCAGCTGCTGGACCGTCGAAAGAAGTTCACTCCCAGCCATCCACATGCCCAGCGGTTGAATGCTAGCTTGGCTAAATTGCTAGCGCTTCAACTGCTGCCTTTTCAGTTGGTAGACTCGGCCCCCTTCCGTGAGTTTGTGCAATGTGCGGTTCCTCAGTGGCAGGTTCCCAAACGCCACTTTTTCGCACGGAAGGCTATTCCGGCTCTCTACAGGCATGTGGAAGGCAATGTCTTGGCCTCGCTGGACAGGGCGGTCAGCGGTAAGGTGCATATTACCGCTGACTCATGGTCCAGCAGGCATGGACAGGGACGTTACCTTTCTTTCACGGCCCATTGGGTCACTCTTTTGGCAGCTGGGAAGGATGCAGGACAAGGTGCAGTAGTGTTGGAGGTTGTTCCACCGCCACGCCTCCAAAATGCTACTACTGGTTGTGACACACCTCTCTCCTCCACCCCCTCCTCTTCTTCTTCCTCCATGGCCTCTTCCTGTGGTTTGTCCTCGGAACCAGCGGTGCTCCGTAGGCGTTCAAGGGGCTACGCAAGTACGCAGGCAAAAAGATGCCATGCCGTGCTTGCGCTGGTGTGTTTGGGGGACAGGAGCCACACTGGGGCAGAGGTCCTGTCTGCTCTGCAGGGGCAGGCCGAGAGGTGGTTGACGCCACGCCAGCTTAAGCCAGGAATGGTGGTTTGCGACAATGGCACCAACCACCTCTCCGCCCTCCGACAGGGACAACTGACCCATGTGCCCTGTATGGCTCACGTCCTTAACCTGGTGGTGCAGCGGTTCTTGGGCAGGTACCCGGGCTTACAGGATGTCCTGAGGCAGGCCAGGAAAGTCTGTGTGCATTTCCGCAGATCTTATAATGCTAGTGCTCGCCTGGCTGAGCTTCAAAAGGAGTTGAACCTGCCCAAGAACCGCCTTATATGTGACATGCCCACCAGGTGGAACTCAACGTTGGCCATGCTGCAGCGGCTGCACACGCAGCAGAGGGCCATCAATGAGTACCTGTGCGACTACGGCACCAGGACAGGGTCAGGGGAGCTCGGGTTTTTTTCACCACGCCAGTGGGGCATGATCAGGGATGCATGCACTGTCCTGGCACCATTTGAGGAGGCCACGAGGATGGTGAGCAGTGACAGTGCATGCATCAGTGACACTGTACCTCTTGTCCACCTGTTGGAGCACACGCTGCGTGGAATAATGGACAGGGCACTTGAGGCAGAACAGAGGCAGGAAGAGGAGGACTTCCTTGCCTCTCAAGGCCCCCTTTACCCAGACAGTGTTCCTTCTGTCCCACCCATCGCACAGGAAGAGGAGGAGGAGGAGGATTGTGTCAGCATGGAGGTGGAGGCTGGCACTCAGCATCATCAGCAGCAGTCTTTTAGGGATGATTTACAGTCCCAAGAAACCAGTGGACTTGTACATGGCTGGGAGGAGGTGCCTGCGGATCATGTCGTCCTTAGTGACCCAGAGGACTCCGGACTGAATGCCTCAGCTAACCTACGCTGCATGGCCTCCCTGATCCTGCAAAGTCTGCGGAAGGATCCTCGTATTCTTCGGATCAAGGAGAGGGACCATTACTGGCTGGCCACTCTCCTTGATCCACGGTACAAGGGTAAGGTTGCGGACCTTATCGTACCGTCGCAGAGGGAGCAGAGGATGAGACAACTCCGGGAGGCCTTGCAGAAAGGTCTGTGCAACGCGTTCCCAGAGACTGGGAGGTTACAAACTCCTGGTCCTGGACAACGAGTTGCTGAGGCTTCGGGCAGTCAAAGAAGGAGCGGTGGGGAAGGTGGCCGTCTGACCGATGCGTTCAGACAATTCTTTAGTCCGCAGCCCCAAAGTATGATCGGTTCCAGCAACCATCGCCAGCGTCTGATATACATGGTGCAGGAATGCCTAGGGGCAAGGTCAGACTTGGACACCTTCCCCACCGAAAATCCTCTGGCTTACTGGGTCTTGAGGATGGATCACTGGCCAGAGCTTGCACAGTATGCAATTGAGCTACTGGCCTGTCCTGCATCCAGCGTTCTTTCAGAACGCACATTCAGTGCTGCTGGAGGATTTGTCACGGATCACAGGGTGCGCCTGTCCACCGACTCGGTTGATCAACTGACTTTCATCAAGATGAACCAGTCTTGGATCACCACCAGCTACCACACACCAGATGCTGATATAACAGACTAATTGATTTTAAAATGTCACATCCCTTCAAGACTGATGCTGATGCTGAGTGCCTGTGCTGTTATGTTGACTGGCTATCCTCCTCCTCCTCCTCAATGATACGATTAACGATAATAGCTTGGAAGATCATTTTGGTTTATGGGTGACGCTACCAGTGGCTAAGGCCCAATTTTTCAGCCCCTGTTTAACAGGGGCGTGTAATTAAAATTTTTGATGCAATACTTTGCAACAGGCCTCATTGCTGTGCTCCAAGTACAGTATCTGTGAGGGGTTGCAGTGTTGTGCCACCAGTGCCTAAGGCCCAATTTTTCAGCCCCTGTTCAACAGGGGCATGCAATTATAATTATTGATCTAATAATTCACAGCAGGGCCCATTGCTGCGCCCACCAAGAGTAACTGTCAGGCCTTACAGTGTTGTGGCACCAGCACCACCATCACCACCACCACCACCACGAAAGGCCCAATTTGTAAGCCCCTGTTCAACAGGGGCATGCAATTATAATTATTGATCTAATAATTCACAGCAGGGCCCATTGCTGCGCCCACCAAGAGTAACTGTCAGGCCTTACAGTGTTGTGGCACCAGCACCACCATCACCACCACCACCACCACCAAAGGCCCAATTTTTCAGCCCCTGTTCAACAGGGGCATGCAATTATAATTATTGATCTAATAATTCACAGCAGGGAGCATTGCTGCGCCCACCAAGAGTAACTGTCAGGCCTTACAGTGTTGTGGCACCATCACCACCACCACCACCACCAAAGGCCCAATTTTTCAGCCCCTGTTCAACAGGGGCATGCAATTATAATTATTGATCTAATAATTCACAGCAGGGAGCATTGCTGCGCCCACCAAGAGTAACTGTCAGGCCTTACAGTGTTGTGGCACCAGCACCACCATCACCACCACCACCACCACCAAAGGCCCAATTTTTCAGCCCCTGTTCAACAGGGGCATGCAATTATAATTATTGATCTAATAATTCACAGCAGGGAGCATTGCTGCGCCCACCAAGAGTAACTGTCAGGCCTTACAGTGTTGTGGCACCAGCACCACCATCACCACCACCACCACCACCAAAGGCCCAATTTTTCAGCCCCTGTTCAACAGGGGCATGCAATTATAATTATTGATCTAATAATTCACAGCAGGGAGCATTGCTGCGCCCACCAAGAGTAACTGTCAGGCCTTACAGTGTTGTGGCACCAGCACCACCATCACCACCACCACCAAAGGCCCAATTTTTCAGCCCCTGTTCAACAGGGGCATGCAATTATAATTATTGATCTAATAATTCACAGCAGGGACCATTGCTGCGCCCACCAAGAGTAACTGTCAGGCCTTACAGTGTTGGGGCACCAGCACCACCATCAAAGGCCCAATTTTTACTACCACTGATCAACAATTATATGTTATTACAATTCCTGATATTATACTTGACAGAAGGGCGTTCCAGCACCCACCAAGAATAACTGTGAGTGCTTTCAGTGTTGTGCCAACACCAACACCTAAGGGGCCAATTTCTGCAGAGTATATACGGAAGGTCCCTACTTTCAAACATCCAACTTACAAACTACTACTACTTGCAAACGGAAGAAGACAACAGGAAGTGAGAGGAAATCTACCCCTTGGAAGGAAAATTCTCTCCTGTAAGAATTAATATGGGAGAAAGGTGTCTCCTCTCTACTGATGCTTTATCATCAATCCTTGTTTCAATAAAAACACCACATTTCAAAAACAGTTGTCATTGGGAAGCAAAGTGAGGTGAAATGTTCTGAACAGGGGCACAGACAGCAAAAAAAATGTGACAGGGGTGATAACCGTTCCCTATGTTTTACAAAAAACTAAAAAAAAAGGAATTTGCCATGGAGCTCCACTTAAACAATGCAGCTGTTCAAAATTATAAACAGATTCTACATAAGAACAAACCTACAGTCCCTGTCTTGTATGCACCGCCTGTATACGGCTGTTCAGAGTATATAGGTCCTTTTTTATTTTGTGTGTGGGGTTCCCCTTAATATCCATACAAGACCCAAAGGGGCTGGTAATGGGCTGGGGTAGGGGGGGGGGGGGGTTGATGGGGTAGCTATGCCATTTTTCCTAAAGATTTTCATCCATATTACCGGGACCAGACATTGCATTAAAGCCGCAAGCAGTTTTAAATGACTTTTTTCCCTTTAGAAATGTTATTTTGTGCAGGGACAGTTCTAAACACGGGAAACACGTGGCACTTCACAGGCATACTTTAGACAACCCCCAGGTACAATATTTAAAGGAATATTTGACTTTTTTTTTTCACTTTATGCATCATTAAAATGACTGCTCCCGGAAAACGTCCGTTTTTAAAACTTCTTTTTGCATTGATACATGTCCCCTGGTGCAGAAGCCGGGTTCCCAAACTCTGTTTCGGACAATAACATGGATAATAGTCGTTATAATTAGCACTTTAGAATCCGAACGTTCGCATCCATTGTATTTAATAGGGTTCTAATGTTCGTGCGAACTTTCGGTCCGTTCGCGGGTTCTGGTGCGAACCGAACCCGGGGGTGTTCGGCTCATCACTAGTACCCAGTTATATTATGTATTATGTGTCCCCAGGGCAGCCATGTGTCCCCGTTGCAACCATGTGTCCCCAGTGCAGCCATGTGTCCCTAGTGCAGCCATGTGTCCCCAGTGCAGCCATGTGTCCCCAGTGCAGCCTACCTGTGCTGGGTAAGAGAGAGGAGAGCCGCAGCCATCTGGTTGATCAGAGCGTGGGGAACATAACAGCTTTCAATTCAATAGCTGTGTTCCCCGCCGCGAGCCGTCATATACAGCCCCTCCCCCTTGTCCGGGAAACTTTGATAGACAAAACACCCATCCAATCCTGGCGACTCTTCTCTTCTCTCTCTTCCCCTAAGATCACTCCCATTACACCAAGCTGCCGGCGGTGCTCGCTCCCAGGCAGCCCACACTCGCTAGCCCTCAAAATCCACTCGCAAAATGCGAGCAGGCAAGTGGAATTTTTGAGGGCTATCATCTCAACCAAACTGTCAAATGGCTGGTGTTATAACTGATCACTTGTGCAGCACCATGGCAGTTGCAGATCAACCAGTGGCCAATGCCTTGTACACACGATTCGATTATCGTACAACGTAATGTTCGCATTTTGTTGCATAAAACTAATATCGAATACAACAGTGCAAAAATGTGCTCTACGAAAATTATGTTTTTTTGTTGTACGATTCTGGAAAAACCTTCCGGTGTGCGTAGCTACGTATCCGAAATGATGTCAAATACGTGTGACCCAACGCTCTTTGACCACGCGCCGGTTGAATTGACCCTTGCTTTAGGGGAAATTCCGGCAGGCCAGAGAATGTGGAGATTGGACGAATCTCTTATAAATAATAATGAGATTGCGGATGATCTAGAGAAGGATATGAGTCTCTTCTTTAACCACTTAAGCCCCGGACCATTTCGGGCCATTAGGACCAGGCCTGTTTTTGGGATTCGGCACTGCGCTGCTTTAACTGTAAATTGTGCGGACATGCAATGTTGTACCCAAATGAAATTTGCGTCCTTTTCTTCCCACAAATAGAGCTTTCTTTTAATGGTATTTGATTGCCTCTGCGATTTTTATTTTTTGCGATATAAACGGAAAAAGACCGAAAATTTTGAAAAAAAATGATATTTTCTACTTTTTGTTATAAGAAAAATCGAATAAACTCAATTTTAGTCAGACATTTAGGCCAAAATGTATTCAGCCACATGTCTTTAGTAAAAAAAATGTCAATAAACGTATATTTATTGGTTTGCGCAAAAGTTATAGCGTTTACAAACTAGGGTACATTTTCTGAAATTTACACAGCTTTAAATTTATGACTGCCTATCTCATTTCTTGAGGTGCTAAAATGGCAGGGCAGTACAAAACCCCCCCAAATGACCCCATTTTGGAAAGTAGACACCCCAAGGAAATTGCTGAGAGGCATGTTGAGCCCATTGAATATTTTTTTTTTTTGTCCCAAGTGATTGAATAATGACAAAAAAAAAAAAAAAAATTACAAAAAGTTGTCACTAAATGATATATTGCTCACACATGCCATGGTTATATGTGGAATTGCACCCCAAAATACATTTTGCTGCTTCTCCTGAGTACGGGGATACCACATGTGTGGGACTTTTTAGGAGCCTGGCCACGTACGGGACCCCGGAAACCAAGCACCGCCTTCAGGATTTCTAAGGGCGCAAATTTTTGATTTCATTCCTCACTACCTATCACAGTTTCGAAGGCCATAAAATGCCAAAATAGCACAAAACCCCCCCAAATGACCCCATTTTAGAAAGTAGACACCCCAAGGAAATTGCTGAGAGGCCTGTTGAGCCCGTTGAATATTTTTTTTTTTTGTCCCAAGTGATTGAATAATGACAAAAAATAAAAATAAAAAATAAATTACAAAAAGTTGTCACTAAATGATATATTGCTCACACATGCCATGGTTATATGTGGAATTGCACCCCAAAATACATTTTGCTGCTTCTCCTGAGTACAGGGATACCACATGTGTGGGACTTTTTAGGAGCCTAGCCGCGTACGGGACCCCGAAAACCAAGCACCGCCTTCAGGATTTCTAGGCACAAATTTTTGATTTCACTCCTCACTACCTATCACAGTTTCTAAGGCCATAAAATGCCAAAATAGCACAAAACCCCCCCAAATGACCCCATTTTGGAAAGTAGACACCCCAAGCTATTTGCTGAGGAGGCATGGTGAGTATTTTACAGCTCTCATTTGTTTTTGAAAATGAAGAAAGAAAAATTTTTTTTTTTTTTTTTTCAATTTTCAAAACTTTGTGACAAAAAGCGAGATCTGCAAAATACTCACAATACCTCTCAGCAAATAGCTTGGGGTGTCTACTTTCCAAAATGGGGTCATTTGGGGGGGTTTTGTGCCATCTGGGCATTCCATGGCCTCCGAAACTGTGATAGGCAGTGAGAAGTAAAATCAAAAATTTACACCCTTAGAAAGCCTGAAGGCGGTGCTTTGTTTTTGGGGTCCCGTACGCGGCTAGGCTCCCAAAAAGTCTCACACATGTGGTATCCCTGTACTCAGGAGAAGCAACAGAATTTATTTTGGGGTGTAATTCCACATATGCCCATGGCATGTTTGAGCAATATATCATTTAGTGACAACTTTGTGCAAAAAAAATATTAAAAAAAAAAAATTGTCTTTTTTCCGCAACTTGTGTCAACATATAAAATATTCCATGGACTCGACATGCCTCTCAGTATATAGCTTGGGGTGTCTACTTTCCAAAATGGGGTCATTTGGGGGGGTTTTGAACTGTTCTGGCATTTTATACACAACATTAGGAAGCTTACATCCACTCTTCTAACCACTTGCAGACAAAGCCCTTTTTGACACTTTTTGTTTACATGAAAACATATTTTTTTTTTGCAAGAAAATTATGTTGAACCCCCAAACATTATATATATTTTTAAAGCAAAGGCCCTACAGATTAAAATGGTGGGTGTTGCATTTTTTTTTTCTACACAGTATTTGCGCAGCGATTTTTCAAACGCATTTTTTGGGGAAAAAATACACTTTTTTTAATTTTAATGCACTAAAACACACTATATTGCCCAAATGTTTGATGAAATAATAAAGATGATCTTAGGCCGAGTACATAGATACCAAACACGACATGCTTTAAAATTTCGCACAAACGCGCATTGGCGACAAACTACATACATTTTTAAAAGCCTTTAAAAGCCTTTACAGATTACCCCGTTAGATTTACAGAGGAGGTCTACTGCTAAAATGACTGCCCTCGATCTGACCTTCGCGGTGATACCTCACATGCATGGTGCAATTGCTGTTTACATATGACGCCAGACCGACGCTTGCGTTCGCCATTGGGCAAGAGCAGGGCAGGACAGGGGTGCTTTTTTTTTTTTTTTTTTTTTTTTATTATTAATTTTGCTTTTTTATTTTATTTTTAAATTGTTCCTTACATATATTTTTTTTTTTATAATTTTTATTGTTATCTCAGGGAATGTAAATATCCCCTATGATAGCAATAGGTAGTGACAGGTACTCTTTTTTTGAAAAAACTGGGGTCTTCTAGACCCTAGATCTTTCCTCTGCCCTCAAAGCATCTGACCACACCAAGATCGGTGTGATAAAATGCTTTCCCAATTTCCCAATGGCGCTTTTTATATCCGGGGGGGGGACATTCCCTCCCACTGCTTGTAAAAGCAGTCCAGAGGCTAATTAGCCGCTGTGATTGCTTTTACATGAAAGCCGGCCGCTGGCTGAAAAGAATGATACCAAGATGATGCCTAAACCCGCAGGCATCAATCTGGTATAACCATTCAAAGTCCAGCAACATACCAGTACGTTGCTGGTCCTTGTTGGACATGTATTGTAATCTTTTTTTTTCATGCAGCCTGTTGGCTGAACGAAAAAAGAGATTGATTGGTGGGTATGCCCACCATTAGAATACCGCCCTTCATCCACCCACTTCTAATGATGGGCATACATGCACCATTTATATATGCCGAAGCATGGGGGCATCCTCCCGCAAAAAAGTTATGCCGCACACACATGGTCAAACGTTTCCACGGGCAAGCCTCCGTCGGAATTTCGACCGTATGTATGCGGCATTAGGAGCAAAATTGCTCCTCCGCCCTGCTGCCCCTGCTGCCCCCATGCTTCGGCATATATGCTTTTTTTTTTTTAACTGTGGTGGTGAAATCACCTCCTACAGCACTGGAGTCGCAGGGATCAGGCCTGTCTCTGCGAACGCTGCAGTTATGTGTGTTGTGTTTTGTAAGTGACAGTGATCGATCGATACTGCACTTGGGTGGCCTGGGCTGGACGGAGGGGCAAAACGCAGGTGCTAGCAGGTATCTGGGCTGATCCCGCTAACACTGCGTTTTTGGGAACCCTAAACCGCTGGTATAGATCTGATCAGATCAGATATTGATCTGTTCAGATACTATACCACTAAGGGGGGTGTATGCTTTACGCGTGGGTGTTAGCGTTACTGGCACTAACCTGACGCTGCCTGGGGTGTGACGCAGACCCTCTCTGACGCTAAAACCTAATTGATATCACCCACCGGGCGATCAGGGGGTTAAACCTTTATTGGGTTATATACGGCGGGTGCCCTGACACTATAAAAAGCAAACTAACTAACCAGCGTCACCCGTAACACTTATATGGTGATCACTGGTGAAAGGGTTAACTAGGGGCAATTAGGGGGTTAAAACCTTTATTAGATCATATTTGGGGGTACCTGACGCTATAAAAACCTGCGGCGAACCTAAAAAAAATGACTGGCTACCGATTGGCATCACCGACACGAAGACAGCGATCAGAAAAACGATCGCTTAGTGACAGTGGTGATAGGGGGTGAAAGGGTTACCTGGGGGGCGATCAAGGGGGTTAAACCTTTATTAGATAATATATTGGGGTACCCGACGCTATAAAAACCTGCGGCGAACCTAAAAAAAATTACTGGCTACCGATCGCCATCACTGATGCTAAGACAGCCATCAGAAAAATGATCGCATAGCGACAGCGGTGATAGGGGGTGAAAGGGTTACCTGGGGGGCGATCAAGGGGGGTTAACCTTTATTAGATAATATATTGGGGTACCTGACGCTATAAAAACCTGCGGCGAACCTAAAAAAAATTACTGGCTACCGATCGCCATCACTGATGCTAAGACAGCATCAGAAAAACGATCGATTAGCGACAGCGGTGATAGGGGGTGAAAGGGTTACCTGGGGGGCGATCAAGGGGGTTGAACCTTTATTAGATAATATATTGGGGTACCCGACGCTATAAAAACCTGCGGCGAACCTAAAAAAAATTACTGGCTACCGATCGCCATCACTGATGCTAAGACAGCCATCAGAAAAATGATCGCATAGCGACAGCGGTGATAGGGGGTGAAAGGGTTATCTGGGGGGTGATCAGGGGGTTAAACCTTTATTAGGGGGGGTTAGGGGGCTACACTGGACCTAAAACTAAACTTTAGTGACACTTTCACAGTCACAAATGTCACTGATTGCAGTGATCACTAAATAAATGGTCACTGCAATCAGTGACACTGTGACTGGGGGCTGGGGGGTGATCTGGGGGGTGATCTGGGGGGGTCTGGGGGTCCTGGGGGGGGCGATTAGTGTTCCTATGTGTCCTGGTGTCAGTGTAGTGTTGTGCTCACTGACCTGATGTCTTCTCTTGTACGGCGCTCGGTATATGTGAGCGCCGCACAGGAGATGACATCACTTCCTCCTGCCTCCTCTGTCTGAAACAGACAGAGGAGGCATTTCCATTCGCCGGGAGCGATCGCGAGGGGGGGGCCGGAATCGAAAGGCCGCCCCCTCATCTGGGATCGCTCCCGGTGAAGTAACGACCGCTCACGGCACAGAAGGGGGGTCCGGATGGACCCCCCAACTGTACAAAGGCAGTCACGTAGATCTACGTGATTCTGCCTGTCCGTGCCATTCTGCCGACGTAAATCGGCGGTGGGCGGTCGTTAAGTGGTTAAAGAAAATGACACAGAAAATGTTGCCCCATCGACGCTCTGGGAAACACATAAAGTGTATATGAGAGGGAGGATGATTGTAGAAAAGGCCAAGAGGAAGAAAATAAGACAGGCTCATAGACAAACTCTACTAGAGGAAATCCAGGATCTAGAACAGAAACAAAGAAAGGCAGGAAGATCAAGTACTGAGAATATTAACTGGTAAAAGAGAGAAGTTAAGGGACTTATTGGAACAAGAAACCAAATGAGTGTTTAATAACATGAGCAAGAAATTTTATGCCATGGGGAATAAACCAGGTAAACTACTAGCAAGGATAATCAAACCTAGAAACACACAAAATTTGATGAGGCATTCGACAAGGGAGATAACAAAATTTTTTCAAGAATATTATCAAAATTTATATAATGTAAATAAAGATCATGGCCCATTAGAAACACAGTATAAGTAGGAAAATCAAACAATATTTAGAAAAGGTTAAGTTGCCGGAAATACCTGAAGAAGAAATTAATAAACTAAACAAGGAAATATCTAGGGAAGAAATAAATCAAAGAATTAAAAAATATTAAAATGGGAAAGAGCCCGGGTCCAGATGGATAGACTTCATTATACTATAAGAGGTATGCGAAAACCCTGTTGCCTTACTTCCAGGAGTATATGAACTCCATAGGTGGAGGAATGACAATACGAGCGCAAGCCTTGGGAGCCCACATAACTCTTATAGGAAAAGAAGGAAAAGATCCTTCATTGTGTGCCAGCTATAGGCCCATATCCTTGATCAATGTGGACATAAAGATATATGCAAAAATACTGGCTGAAAGACTAAAACCTCTCATGCCAGGGTTGATAGAAAATGATCAGGCAGTGTTTGTACCTGGGAGAGAAACAAGGGACAGTGTCCTAAGGACGGTACTCCTGATACAAAATGTTTAAAAAAATAAGACACCAGCACTGTTTCTGTCAATAGACGCTGAAAAGGCCTTTGACAGATTGAATTGGAACTTCATGTTTGCATATAGGTCTGGGGTCTAGAATGCTTAGATGGATAGGTGCACTGTATTCGAAACTCTCGGCCCAGGTACGGATTAATGGAACCCTCTCAGAGAGATTCCCACTCTTTAATGGGACCCGACAAGGGTGCCCCCTCTCACCCCTCCTCTTTGTACTTTCACTAGAACCACTACTAGCAACCATACAAATTAACCAGGAGATTGAGGGGATAAAGGTGGATGGGAGGGAACACAAGATCTCTGCGTTTGCGGATGATATGATGTTATATGTGACAAACCCCAGTTTGACACTACCAAAGATTATAGTAGAATATGAAAAGTATGGGGAGATGTCAAATTTGAAAATAAACAAAGAGAAGACTGAGATACTGAGCTTATTTCTTAATCCGAAAGTACAGAGAGATCTTGAAGACCGGTATCCATTCACCTGGAAACAGAGGGGGATGAAATATTTAGGCATACTCCTGTCTAATACAGAGAGAGATCTATATGAAGATAATTATATTTCTTTATTGAATAAAATAAAATTAGAGCTGAAGGGATATCCAATAGAAAAACTCTTGTGGTTGGGTAGAATTAGCACAGTTAAGATGATGATATTGCCAAAAGCTCGATATATCTTTCAAACTCTCCCGATAAAGATCCCTGATACATATTTTAAAGTATTAGCGAAGATAATAAGGAGATTTGTCTGGAGAGAAAAGAAGCCTCGCATATCGTCCGAGACCATGTCCAGCCCCAGACAAGAGGGAGGTTTACACCTACTAGACTTTAAAAGATACTACGAGGCAGCAGTATTAAAGAGGGTATTGGACTGGCTACAGGAGAATAGACAGAAGAAACAAAAATGGGTAGGAGTGGAAGAAAGTATGAGTAAAAAAGATGTGGGAAAGTTGATATGGATTCCAAAACAGTATAGAGGCCTCACTCAAGAGACAACATCAATAACAAAAGAAACTTTTAGAATATGGGACAGAGCTATCCTCCCTCGCGGAATCTCCGATCATGCCCCACTGTTGCTGTCCCTGGAGCTGACCGCGGATCCCTCAGACAGACTTTCGAGACTCTCCAGGTTCTGGATCTCGGATAAGGATGTCGATTCTAGATTTCACCCCACCCTTCAGGTGTTCTGGGAGGAGAATCTGGGGTCGGCCGGGGACAGCTCCACATGGGATGCCTTTAAGGCCTCCTCACGGGGACACTATCAAACTATCATAGCTGCGGTGAGAAGGGAACGTAGAGTAGATCTTGAGAGGGTGGAGGGGGAGGCGTCGGCGACGGAAGCCCTCTATGTTCGAACACGCGACCCGACACACTATGCCCAACTCCAATCTCTAACGCAACAGGCCTTACTCCTTCGCACTTCTCTCACGCAAAAAAAGCTTCTTCACCAATCTCAGCGGATATTTGAGCAAGGGGACAAAACGGGAAGACTCCTTGCGTGGCTGTCTAGAGAACAGTCCGGGGTGGCGACCATAGCACAAATACGGGACCAGGATGGGCACCTACTCTCTACTCCCCAGGACATTAACCGCAGCTTTGCCGAGTACTATCAGCACCTGTACACTTCCAGGGTGACATATGATCAGACAGACCTTGACCGTTACCTAGCCGAGATTGATATACCGGTCCTTACGACAGTAACTGCCAATAAACTGGACGCCCCGATAAAGTTAGAGGAAATTCAGTCGGCCTTGAAGGGGATGCAGACAAATAAAACCCCGGGCCCGGACGGGTTCCCGGTGGAATTTTCTAAGACATATATGGAGGACCTGGCCCCTAGACTGCTCTGGACTCTAACGCACGCATTCGACTCGGGGGCCCTCCCAGACTCGATGAGCGAGGCAGTCATAGTTGTTATTCCCAAGCCGGGCAAAGACCCCCTGCAGTGCTCCTCGTATCGCCCCATTTCCCTCCTAAATGTAGACGCCAAGGTCTTGGCGAAAATTCTAGCGAACCGCCTTACTACGGTAATCACAGCTCTGGTCCACCCAGACCAGACAGGATTTATGCCGGGGAGGGGTACTGACATTAACATCCGTAGGTTGCACACGCATATAGCGAGTGCTGACCCAGATGCCCCAGGAGTGGTGGCCTCACTCGACGCGGAGAAGGCTTTCGACTCGGTCGAGTGGGGCTACCTATGGTCGGTTCTTTCCAGGTACGGGTTTGGCCCGAACTACCTGAAGTGGATACAAATGCTTTATGCACATCCCAAGGCCCGCATCCGTACTAACGGCGCACTGTCGGGTCCTTTCCTCCTAGAGAGGGGGACCCGGCAGGGATGCCCACTATCCCCATCCCTTTTTGCCCTGGCCATGGAGCCACTTGCCGCACATATTAGAGGAGACCCCTCGATCAGGGGCATTCGTGTGGGTTCCTTGAAGGAAAAACTTTCGTTATATGCCGATGATTCCCTCCTTTATTTAGCGGATAGCTTCGCCTCCCTGGACTCTGCCCTGGCACAATTTGACACTTTCGCCCAATACTCAGGGATTCGTATCAACTGGGACAAATCAGTGTTATTCCCCCTCCAGGCGTCGGTACCATCGACCCCCTCCCACACGCCACTGACCTGGGTGGAGACGTTCACATACTTGGGGGTAAAAATAGGCCCCAGGCTGAAAGAATATTTGACTAGGAACCTATTCCCCCTGTTGGAACAGCTAATACGGAGTTGCGCCGGCTGGCGTAGTCTCCCGCTCTCCCCAGTAGGGAGGGGAAATTTAATTAAAATGATCTATCTCCCCAAGTTCCTGTACTTCTTTAGACAGACCCCCACTCCTATTCCCCGTTCTTTCTTTAAAAAAATTGACAGTGTAGTGTCCTCATTTATTTGGGCAGGGCGCCCCCCTAGGGTGGCTCGACGGTCCCTTTATCTCCCCTTGTCTGCGGGAGGTCTGGCCCTCCCAAATTTCCTTCTATACTACTGGGCGGCGGTCCTGGTCACGGTGCAGTGGTGGTTCTCCCAGCCGGAGCAAAACCCTGCTGTCACCCTCGAGGCGGCTCTCCTTGGGTCATATGCAGCTCTTTCCAACCTAGTTTTCAGGGGACCCAGGGCACATCCTCGAGTGACCGAACCAATGAAGACTACCATTAGGGTGTGGCAGACCTCCAGGGCCTCGGGGATCAAACCCCTTACGCACTCCCCACACACCCCGTTGTGGGGCAATCCCTTGCTCCCCCACCTTAATTCAGTACCTGACCCGGCAGCCTGGGCTAACCATGGGGTTGTAAAACTCAAACATGTTATGGTGGACGGGAAAGTTGCGGCGTTCTCGAGTCTGAAACGGACCCATCGACTCCCCTCATCTTTTTTCTTTCGATATTGGCAACTCAAGCATGCCATTAACGCGCAATTCCCGGAGCCCATTATCCTTGAGTCGGATCGAGTTGAGAGAAGACTTATGTCTGGAACGATGGAGAGGCCCCTCTCCACCCTTTATCTATACCTTACGATAGCCTATGACGCCAACACAATTCCTCTCTTCCATAAATGGAGGGAAGACATTCCCGACCTAGATGAGGAAACCTGGGAGGAACTGGTTTCCTCCTATATTCCGTCCATGATTGCGTCCAGGGACCGTTTCATACAGCTCAAATTCCTACATAGAGCATACTACACTCCACAAAGACTGGCCAGCATCTATCCCTCCTTGAGCCCGCTATGCGGAAGATGTGGAAGGGATGAGGGCTCCTTCTTCCATATGGTCTGGACCTGCCCAAGGATCCAGCCTTACTGGCAGGAGGTAGCAGAGACCGTGGGGAGGATTGGTGGCATAGACCTGACGCCGGATCCTAAGCTCTTTCTGCTTAGTTTCCTGGGAGACATGGAGGGGAGTAGATACACCAAACTCTGTGTAACCTTCTTACTGTTCTACGCCAGGAGAGAAATCCTTTTAAAATGGAGGAGTACAGAGGTCCCCTCTGGGGCCTCCTGGGAGGCTACGGTTAATAGGGTGCTGCCACTTTACAAGATTACGTATGAGAGTAGGAACTGCCCGGTAAAGTTTGACAAGATCTGGTCCTCCTGGTTGGACGGGTGGGGAGATGGCCTCATGGGCACATGACACCTGGCCACAGACGATGAAGAACCTGGTAGTGGAGCTGATGAACTCTGTGATGTCTCCTGACTTATTTCCCTTCTCCTCCTCTGCCCTTCCCCCCTCTTCCCTCTTCCTTCGCGTCCGGCCTCCCCTTTCATCCTGATTTCCCCCCCCTTTTTTTTTTTTCTCTCCCTCCCCCTCCCCTTCCCCGACCCCCCTTTTCCTACTGCCTTCCCCCTCTTTCCCCTTCCCTCACTCCTCCCCCCCTGGTAGCCTACTCCCCACTGGCTGCCCCTTTGTTCCCCCCCTCCCCCCCGTGTTGGGGGGGTGGGGAACCCCTGGGTAGAGTACCCCAGCGGTAACTCCTACTGTACCCCTGGTTCATAGTATGATGTAAGGACCCTGTCAGTATATGTTCCTGAGTGTTCCCCCGAATATTTTTCTCTGATTGTACAGCTAAGCTCACTTTGCCTACTAACTCTGTATTCTGCCTGAGACTTTATTCTGTCACTGTTGTATTATCCTATTTTTTCGAAATAAAAACCTTTTCTGTTAGAATATGGGACAGAGTCTGTAGAGTAAAGAAGTGGCAATATAATAGCCCACTGATGCCCCTCACGGGCACGGACTTCTTCCCTCCAGGCAGGGGAGGAGGTGCGTTCCTATGATGGACAACTTTGGGCACATTAGAATTGAAAGATGTACTTAAAGGGAACACTCTGTGCTCAATGCTGGAACTACGGGAGAAAGACTGTCCCTGTATCCATGCTGCTCTCCCCCTCGGGAGTTACGTGTCCCCCTCCGCGCTCCGCGTCCCCCGTGCTGCGTGTCCCCCTCCGGTAATTACATCTCCCCCTCCGCGCTCCGTGTCCCCCCGTGCTGCGTGTCCCCCTCCGGGAGTTACATGTCCCCCTCAATGTCCTCCTCCACCCCCTCGATCTGTCAGGATGGAGAGCGGAGGTAGGAGCCGCTAAACCCGGCTCCTACCTTTTCCGAATGAACAGAGTCATCACTGACTCTGTCCATTCATATAACTGAAACATCGTAACCTGTGTTTATGATGCTTCAGTTTATGAATGGAGAGGAGCCTCCTGTCCATTCATTTTAGCTGAGGCTGCAGAGAAAGGGACTGGGGAATCTGTGTCCTTAGTCCCTTTCTCTGTCTCAAAGGGGAGATGTCAGGGGTCTGTCAAGACCCCTGAAATCTCACCAAAGCCCCCCCAACAGGTGTAAAAAAAATTGCAATAAATAAAAAAAATGAATTAAAAAATACAAAAAATGTAAATAAAAAACACACTGACACAATCCAACCCCCCCCCCCCCCCTAAAAAAGAAGAAGAAAGCACTGTAAAAAAACATAATAAAAAATTGTAAAAAAATACTGACACATGTGCCACTGTCACGTGACATTGAAAAAAAAGTATCGGTAATCGGTATCGGCAAGTACTTGAAAAAAAGTATCGGTACTTGTACTCGGTCTTAAAAAAGTGGTATCGGGACAACCCTAATTTTGTCCCAACAAAACTACATAGAATAAACAAAGAGATTTCACCCCTCTGCTGGAGAGAGTGTGGGATGGAGGGAACACATGCCCACATATGGTGGTATTGCCCTCTGATACAAGAATACTGGAGGGAGATACTAAGTTTGATAAAAAGGATTAGTGGTTTGGAGGTGAAATATGATCCTTGGTATTGCCTGTTTCATAACACAGGGATAACAAGGAAAAGTATAGAACGACCTTGATACCATACCTACTGAATGGGGCCAAAGCGTTAATACCTAGGAAATGGAAAAAAAAAAGAAGCCCCATCAATAGGAGAATGGATAAAAGAAACAGACAGAATTAGATTGATGGAGGAGCTGATGTCTAATCATAATGGATCTAGGGAAAAATTCAATGGGATATGGAGGGGTTGGAGAGAGTTTAGGGAATTGGAGGTATATGGGGGGGGGGGGGGACGGGAGGATGAGGAGGGTTTGTAATTTTTTTTTTTTTTTGGGGGGATTTTTAATTTTAATGTGTTAATGTATTCACTAAAATACAGAAATTACCACCCTTAGTTAGTATCAGCACCCCGGGGGTTTTCCCCACCCCCCTTTTTCTTTCCCCCTTTTTTTTTTCTCAGAGGCCCCACTATTAGGCCGGAAGTCTCGGCCTTCCTGATTTTTTATACACTAAATCTATATCACATGAGGTAGTAAGTTTGCCAGCACTTTCTCCTCCCCCCCTTCCCTTTTTTTGAGACCTCACTATTAGGCCGGGAGATACGGCCTTCCTAATTTTTTTTTTATATACACTAAATCTATATCACATGAGTTAGTTAATCTTGTTAGCATTCTCCCTCCCCCCCTCCCCTTCCCCCTCACCCCCCCTTTTTTTTTTTGTTTTGGGATTTTTAATGTGTTAATGTATTCACTAAAATACAGAAATTGTCACCCTTAGTTAGTATTAGCACTCCGGGGGTTTTCCCCACCCCCTCTTTCTTTCCCCCCCTTTTTTTTTTCTCAGAGGCCCCACTATTAGGCCGGATGTCTCGGCCTTCTTGATTTTTTTATACACTAAATCTATATCACATGAGGTATTAAGTTTGCTAGCACTCTCTCCCCCCCCCCTGATTTTTTATACACTAAATTTATATCATATGAGTCAGTTAGTCTTGCTAGCACCTTCCTTTACCCCTCACCCCCCCTTTTTTTTGTCCTGCCCCTCCCCTCTCTCTCTTTCTCCTTTTCTCCTTCTCCCCCTCCCTTCCCCTATTTCCCTGTATCCTTCTCTCTTTTTTGCATACTGCTCCTATCCTATTTTTGTTAACTCTCCAAACTAACGGAGAAAGAGCATAGGGGGTATAAGACAGGACATATCCCATATGGATAAGAGGCTCCCCTAAGATACAAACTAATAATTTCATGAAGGGACATGCTGGAAAGGATTAAATTGAGACCAAATAATTGTTGTATTTGTAAGTATGTATTTTTATTGTGTCTTATGTATTTATGTATTTGAATGTATGTAATGTTTTTTGATAAAAATGAATAAAGAAATAAAAAAATAAAAAAATACGTGTGACCCCTGTATACTTCTGGTTTATTTTCGTGTTTTCGATCATGCGTGGTGTTCGTCTCGATTTTTAGCGGACACATACTGTACTGATTAAACGATTGTCGTACGATGGGCTGTCGTCCGAGCAAAGATTTTGTGTTTGTCCCTTCGGATTTTGTTGGACGGACTGTCGTGATCGGCTGTCGAAAGCTGTGTACTAACGATCAGATTATCGACGATCAATCCGAAAGCGATTTTTATCATCCGATACTCGGATTGTGTGTACGAGGCATAAGATGGCAGCTTCCTTGCCTGAAAAGGATAAGAGGGTTTAGTTCCGCTTTAACTCCTTCACAACTGTCTAAAACATATAAGCGGCATCCAGGAAGCGGGATTTAAACCTGGGGACCGCATATATGTGTTCTAGTGTTTGTGCTGGTAGTTCATTCACCCACGCAAATGTGTTCCCAGCACAGAGACTGAGCTGTCAGTACCAACTAGAGATGCACGATACCATTTTTTATCATGATTATGAGTACTGATACCTTTTTTTTTAGTACTCGCTGATACCTACCGCAACTGTTTTGTTTACACTTCATCTGTCAGCAATAGTACAAAGCTATGAAAATGTATTTACAAATTAAATTATTTTATTTTGCACTTTTTTTTAACATGAAACTTGTAAATATATATGTCAAAGGTGTAAAAATATTAACGAACAAAGCAACCAAAAAAATGTTTTAATTACTAATAATTTATAAAATAGGAAAATATTAACTAAATGGAGAAGGAGAATAAGGAGTTAAATAAGGCTGATTAGAGTAAATTAAGAATTAATAAGGGCTTAAACAGAGGAACATTTAGTTTAAAAAAACAAACAAACATTTTTTTACTTGACAGGCTGCTTCAACCAGTTCCGGACCGCCCACCGCTTATATACTGCAGCAGGGTGGCCCGGCTGCGCAAAATCCCGTACAGGTACGCAATTTTGTGCACGCGGTTTTGGGCGGGCGTGCGCCGCACCCGCTGTGATTGGACACAGCGGGAGCCAATCAGCAGATCGTTCACAGTAGAGACGGATCAGCTGTCTGTGTAAACAAGGCAAATGGCGGATCTGTCAGGAAGGGAAAGAGAGATTTTGTGATTCAGCGAAGCTGAATTACGGATCTCTCTTTTCCTTCAGTGTGACACTCCACCACACAGTTAGTAAGCACCTCCCTAGGGAGCGTTTAACCCTTTGATCGCCCCTGGTGTTAACACTTTCCCTGGCAGTGTCATTTATATAGTAATCAGTGCATTTTTATAGCATTGATCACTGTATTGGTGTCACTGTTCCCAAAAAAGTGTTACTCAGTGTCAGATTTGTCCGCCGCAATGTTGCAGTCCCAAAAAATTTACAGATCGCATTACTAGTAAAAACAATAAAAAAATAAGATGTCCCTAAATCTATCCCCTATTTTGTAGATGCTATAACTTTTGCGCAAACCGATCAATATACGCTTGTTGGGATTTTTGTTTTACAAAAAATATGTAGCAGAATACATTTTGGCCTAAATTTATGAAGAAATTAAATATTTTTTTAAAATTTTTATTGGTAATGTTTTATAGACGAAAGTAAAAAATTATTTTCTATTTTTTAATTGACGTTTTTTGTTTGTAAAAATAAAAAGCTCAAAGGCGATCAAATACCACCCAAAAAAAGCTCTATTTGTGGGAAAATAAGGACATCAGTTGTATTTGGTTGCCCGCGCCAACGCAATTGTAAGTTAAAGCGACGCAGTGCTGTATTGTAAAAAATGGCCTGGTCAGGAAGTGGGTAAAACCTTCCGGAGCTGAAGTGGTTAATAAACTGACTTCATCTGCAGATCAAAGTTTGTCCCTTTGATCTGTAGATAAAAAAAAAACTGAAAGATACAAAAAGAAACAATGTTTATTTTTATCGTTCTGTCTCAGGCTGAGCAACGATGTTGATAAACATTGCCAGGTTGCTTTTTCTTTCTTTTGACAGCTCCAATTGCCAGGACTTCATCTACATTTCAGCAGTCAACAGGGGAACCCCACTGACAGCTGAATGAGTCATCAGTTGTTAAGGACACGACGGCCCTGCTCTTTAACAACCGAAAATTATTGCTGGCTTTTTTAAAAATATATTTCAGCTGTCAGTGGGGCAAGCCCACTGACAGCTAAAATAACTGAGCATGAAAGTATCGGTTTCAGGTATCAAAGCATTTACACGAGTACTGATACTCGTGCAAATGCTTAGTATCGACATCAGTGTCATTGCAATCCTATTACCAAAGGTCATAACCCGGGGAACCAGACCCTGATCACATAATTACTGTGATAGTCCCTGGTTGGCTATCACAGTAATCATTCACCTTTTAGCCCACCCCAATGTTGTTACTACTCTGGGAAGACAGACTTGACCTCAGAGCCCTGTGCAATTCATATGCGATTCAGTGCAGTGCGATTTGAGCCCATTAATTTTGTTGAAAAAAAAAATAGTTCAGTGCTTGATCCAGTTTAGTGAGCGTTAATGTCAGTGTAATTTGTCAGTTACAGGGATACACAATTCCTATCGCCTGATGCCCGGGTTATGTAGTTTAACCACTTCCCGCCCAGTCAATAGCGAATTGACGTCCGGGAAGTGGTTGCAATATCGATACTGGACGTCAATTGACGTCCTGCAGGATATTGCCTTGCGCGCGCGCGCGGGGGCGCGCAGCGCGGTGATCGGGGACGGCATGTGTCCCTCGGACACAGCGCTACCCCGATCACGGTAAACAGCCAATTTCATTGGCTGTTTACCATGTGATCGGCTGTGTCAAAGTCACAGCCGATCACCTGTCAAAACAAACTCGGCGGCACGCTCCGTGCGCGCCGCCACAGGCTTGCAGAGCGGGGATCGGGGAAGGCGAGTGTCCCTTGGACACAGCGCGTCCCCGATCAGAGTAAACAGCCAATGAATTGGCTGTTTACCACGTGACCGGCTGTGTCCAATCACAGCTGGTCACAAATGTAAACAAACTCCACAGGAGTTACTACCTGATCCCTACTCTCTCCTCACACACCGATCTGTGAGGAGAGAGAAGAGATCAGTAAGTTAGCTCAGTGTAGTTTGTCTACATAAGTTTACAGTGCACAACACGCCCCCCCCCCCATAAAGAGGACCTGTCACACAGCCCAGCACATCAATCAGCCCAGCCAATCAGCCCATCTGTCAATCAGCCCATCTGTCAATCAGCCCATCTGTCAATCAGCCCATCTGTCAATCAATCAGCCCATCTGTCAATCAATCAGCCCATCTGTCAATCAATCACCCCACCTGTCAATCAATCACCCCACCTGTCAATCAATCACCCCACCTGTCAAACAATCACCCCACCTGTCAATCAATCACCCCATCTGTCAATCAATCAACCCATCTGTCAATCAATCAATCAGCTCATCTGTCAATCAATCAGCCCATCTGTCAATCATCTGTCACAGGCCCACCTCCATTGGCACTGCCACACAGGCTACCAGTACCGCCATCGGTACCAGTACCACCACCAGTACCGCCACCAGGCCCAGCATCTATACTGCCACACAGGCCCGCTACCAGTATCACCACTAGTGCCGCCATCGGTACCACCACCAGTACCACCACCCGTACCACCGTCGGTAGTGCCACCACCACCTGTACCACCACCTGTACCGCCATCGGTACCATCACCACCCGTACCACCACCACCTGTACCGCCATCGGTACCACCACCACCTGTACCGCCATCGGTACCACCACCACCCATACTGCCATCGCTACCACCACCACCCGTACCGCCACCGGTACCACCACCACCCCCCGTACCGCCATCGGTACCACCACCACCTGTACCGCCATTGGTACCACCACCACCCATACCGCCATCGGTACCACCACACAGGCCCACCACTAATAACTCCATCGGTACTACCACACAGACCGCCACCACTACCACCAGCAGTACCATTACACAGGCCCACCAATAAGCACTGCCATAATGTCCCAAAGGGTTTACACACCTGAGGAGGCATATGCCATTCTTGCCATGTCGGATGATGAGAGCAGCGGGGAGCTCCCATTATCCGATTCTGGTTCGGAATACGAGCCAGTGGAGGATAGTGGCTCAGAGTCCGAGTCCCCGGAGGAAACCGTCCCTCCCAAAAGAATGCGATCGGCACCAAGATCAGCACCAAGATCAGCACCAAGATCAGGAGAACTGCCCACCACCAGCAGCGCCATACCCCAGGAAGAGGAGCCCAGTACAAGCAATGGAAATGCACGCCCAACCCGAAGAATCCAGCCCCAATCCTACCTTCCCGATGCCCTGGCAAACCCCTTATGGTTGCCTGCCAACTCAGGATCCGCTATCATCCCCCCTTTCACCGCACAGCCAGGTGTGCAGCCCGACACTACAAATTTTTCTAAATTTGATTATTTTTGTTTATTTTTCCCACAAGATTTGCTGCAGAATATAGTGGATCAAACAAATCTGTATGCATCCCAATTTATTGCTGCCAACCCCAATTCTTCCTACGCCCGCATGTTCCAGTGGCGGCGTCTAACATTGGAGGAATTTAAATTATTTTTGGGCCTTATGTTCAATATGGGGCTTACAAAAAAGAACGAAGTCCATTCATATTGGTCCAAACGCCCCATCCAACACATGCCCATATATTCCGCTGTCATGTCCAGGAAAAGATACAACATGATTATGCGCTTTCTCCACTTCAATGACAATTCACAGTGCCCTCCCCGAGATCATCCCAACTACGACAAATTGTACAAGATACGCCCCCTAATCAATGCCTTTTCCCAGCGATTTGAAGACGTTTTCATCCCAGACCAAAAAATTTGTGTGGACGAGTCCCTCGTACATTTCACCGGCCGACTGCAGTTCAAGCAGTACATACCAAGCAAGAGAGCCAGGTATGGGTTAAAATTAAATAAATTATGTGATCGAGCCACTGGATACGTCTGCAAATTCAGGATCTACGAAGGCAAAGACTCCCAGCTCCAGCCCCGTGATTGCCCCACATATATTGGAACCAGTGGGAAAATTGTCTGGGAGTTGGCATACCCCCTGTTCGGAAAAGGTTACCATTTATATGTTGATAATTATTATACCAGCCTGCCCCTTTTTCGCCACCTTTACAGTAAACAAACCCCGGCCTGCGGTACCTTCAAAAAAAAACGGAAGGGATTCCCACAAAATTTATTGACAAAAAAATTGCGACCTGGAGAATCGGCATCCATGAGGAACGAGGAGGTGTTGGCCATGAAGTGGAGGGACAAGAAAGATGTCCACATCCTCTCTACGATCCACAATGACACCATGGTGGAGATCCCAAGAAGACGCGGCTCCATTGTAAAGCCTGAATGTGTCCACGACTACAATTTGTACATGGGGGGGGGGGGGTGGATTTAAACGACCAGATGCTACAGCCCTACTTATCAACCAGAAAGTCCCATTATTGGCACAAAAAAGTTGCGTTTCACCTGTTTCACATGGCCCTTTTTAATTCGTTTGTCTGCTACCAAAAAGCAACTCAAAATCACCGACTCCACTACCTCCAATATATCGAAGATATCATCGATAGGATAGGATAGGACACCTCTGCCTGCTACCTGGACCTGTGCTTTGGCTGTGCTCTGGCTGTGCTGACAGTATCTCTGCCTGTGCGAACTATGGACAGTATTCCTGCCTGTTGCCTGGATGATTGCTTTTGCTGTCGCTGACCTCATCCCTGCCTGCTGCCTGGACCGATGCTCTCCTCTGTGGACCACTGCACTTCTAAAACCACAGGTAATCTTTTGTTATTTGGTATGTACCTGCTATGTGTTAGATATATGAAGGGCCTTCAAAAATGTGATCGGTAGTCAGAAAATGATATGTGCAATTAATGCTGCTAGAATGCCTGGAGGTGCTACTTGGATGTTGGGCCTCTGTATGTGGCCAGGCTGTGTAAAAGTCTCAAACATGTGGTATCGCCATACTCAGGAGGAGTAGCAGAATGCATTTTTGGGTGTAATTTTTGCTATGTACATATTATGTGTTAGAAATATCTTATAAATTGACAACTTTGTGTAAAAAAAATGCATTTTAATTTTTTCTCCACATTTTCCAAAACCTTCTGGAAAAAAATGAACCGTTCAAAAGACTCATAATGCCTCATAGATTATACGTTGGGGTGTGTGCTTTCAAAAATGGGGTCATTTTGTGGAAAATTCTATTGTCCTGGTGCTCCAGGGCCTTCAAAATTGTAATAGGTGGTTGAGAAAGGATATGTGCGATTTATGCTTGTAGAACGCCTGAAAGTGCTACTTCAATGTTGGGCCTCTGTATATGGCCAGGCTGTGTAAAAGTCTCACACATGTGGTATCGCTATACTCAGGAGGAGTAGAAGAATGCATTTTGGGGTGTTATTTTTGCTATGTATATGCTATGCGTTAGAAATATCTTATAAATGGACAACTTTGTGTAAAAAAAATGCATTTTCATTTTTTCTCCACATTTTCCAAAACCTTCTGGAAAAAAATGAACCGTTCAAAAGACTCATAATGCTTCATAGATTATACGTTGGGGTGTGTGCTTTCCAAAATGGGGTCATTTTGTGGAAAATTCCATTGTCCTGGTGCTCCAGGGCCTTCAAAAGTGTAATAGGTGGTTGAGAAAGGATATGTGCGATTTATGCTTGTAGAACGCCTGAAAGTGCTACTTCAATGTTGGGCCTCTGTATATGGCCAGGCTGTGTAAAAGTCTCACACATGTGGTATCGCTATACTCAGGAGGAGTAGCAGAATGCATTTTGGGGTGTCATTTTTGCTATGTATATGCTATGCGTTAGAAATATCTTATAAATGGACAACTTTGTGTAAAAAAAATGCATTTTCATTTTTTCTCCACATTTTCTAAAACCTTCTGGAAAAAAATGAACCGTTCAAAAGACTCATAATGCTTCATAGATTATACGTTGGGGTGTGTGCTTTCCAAAATGGGGTCATTTTGTGGAAAATTCCATTGTCCTGGTGCTCCAGGGCCTTCAAAAGTGTAATAGGTGGTTGAGAAAGGATATGTGCGATTTATGCTTGTAGAACGCCTGAAAGTGCTACTTCAATGTTGGGCCTCTGTATATGGCCAGGCAGTGTAAAAGTCTCACACATGTGGTATCGCTATACTCAGGAGGAGTAGCAGAATGCATTTTGGGGTGTTATTTTTGCTATGTATATGCTATGCGTTAGAAATATCTTATAAATGGACAACTTTGTGTAAAAAAAATGCATTTTCATTTTTTCTCCACATTTTCCAAAACCTTCTGGAAAAAAATGAACCGTTCAAAAGACTCATAATGCTTCATAGATTATACGTTGGGGTGTGTGCTTTCCAAAATGGGGTCATTTTGTGGAAAATTCCATTGTCCTGGTGCTCCAGGGCCTTCAAAAGTGTAATAGGTGGTTGAGAAAGGATATGTGCGATTTATGCTTGTAGAACGCCTGAAAGTGCTACTTCAATGTTGGGCCTCTGTATATGGCCAGGCTGTGTAAAAGTCTCACACATGTGGTATCGCTATACTCAGGAGGAGTAGCAGAATGCATTTTGGGGTGTAGTTGCAATTATGCATATGCTGTGTAAGAGAAAAAAACTGTTAATATGACCAGTTTGTGTAAAAAAAAAAAAAAAAAAATTAAATTTTCCCAAGAATTGTGGGAAAAAAATACAACTTCAAAAAACTCACCACGCCTCTTAGTAAATACCTTGGACTGTCTACTTTCCAAAAAGGGGTAATTTTGGGGTATTTGTACTTTCCTCGCTTGTTAGTGTCTCAAGAAATGAGATATCCCTTCAGTACATCAGGCGTGATCAGATGTGATAAATTTTCAGTGATTGCCACCATAGTTTGTAGACTCTATAACTTTCACAAAGACCAAATAATATACACTAATTTGGGTTCATTTTACCAAAGATATGTAGCAGTATACATTTTGGCACAAATTTATGAAGAAAAATTACTTATTTGCAAAATTTTACAATAGAAACTAAAAAAAAGTGTTTTTTTTTTAAAAAAATTGCTGTTTTTTTGCTTATATCGCAAAAAATAAAAAACCCAGTGGCGATTAAATACCACCAAAAGAAAGCTCTATTTGTGAGAAGAAAATGATAAAAAATTTGTTTGGATACAGTGTAGCATGACTAAGTAATTGTCATTCAAAGTGTGAGAGTACTGAAAGCTGAAAATTGGTCTGGGCGGGAAGGTGCATAAGTGCATGGTATTGAAGTGGTTAACATTTAGCCCTGCTGCCGGCCGAATGCTTCCACACACCGCAGTAAAGTACCCCCCCACGTGCAAATCCCCCCCTCCCGCTATGTATCCTGGGCTCTGCTTGCCCATTTGTGGGCCCAGGATCAGCATAGCAGGGGCCGCCGGGAAGAGTGGAAGGAGGAGAGCGGACACACATCTGCTCTCCTCCCCTTTTTGTTCCTGACCCAGAAGTGAAGTCATACATCAAGGATGGGAAAGAATGTATGCAGTGCGATCTGTACTGCATTACATTCAGTGGTGCAAAGGGGAGACAAAGACCCTGGATGTCTCATTAAAGAGAACCTGTCACCAAAAAATCATCACATTAAGGACTTTATGTCCCTGATATGATAAAAAAAAAAAAAAGAGTTAAATTAAAAATATTTTTTTTCTTTTCATTGTAAAAAATGAAGTTACACCCAAGCACATAAAATCCCCCTCCAAAAAAAACTGAGGCCCCCGACCTCTACATATACGCACGTACAAACGTAAACGCACGAGTCAGGGCGCCTACGCATGAAATGTCAATTGCAATACACGTTACACATCACTGCATGCTGAAATTAGAGCAAAACCTTTAGCACCAAACATCCTCCGTAGTGCTAAATTGATGGCCTATAGGGTACTTTTTAAGCATCGCCTATAGAAAACATAGGGTGCTGAAGTTTGTCGCCATTTCATGGGTGCATGCAAATTTAAGGTTTGACGTGTTAGGTATCTACTCGGTACAACCTCAGCATATATAATATTGTGTATTTGAGGCGCCTAAAATTAACTTTGGTGTGTATTTTACTGAAATGTTGCGTTTCCTAGGCCTTTGCGGTAATATCGTGTGGCATAAAAAATTGGAACTACCGCTATTTTATTCTCTAGGGTTTCTGATTTCAGAAAATATGTAATGTTTTGAGGGGTTTATGTAATCTCCATGCCTAAAAGGATTTTTTAAACATGTGTGCAAAAAATGCAAAAACAGCCCTGAAAGCGAAAGGGTTAAAGGATAAGTTCACCTTCTGGAACATGTTACATTTTCCACCCGTCATAGCACCAGACATCCAGCTCTGATGGCAGGCTAAATGAAAGTAGAAAAAAAAAAAGCCAGTTCTCTATCATGTTTGGGCAACTTGAAAAAAAAGGCAGAGCCTCCTAAACACGTTGTGGCTGACCCTCCAGTACTCCAGGTGCCTACCTTTAACGTTGAGAAGAGCTGTAGACACCACTGTTGGTTGGCCATCTGGCGGGTCTGGTTCTAACATTGTGACAGCCTCTCCTTTCCATCCACCCCTGGTTGTGATCTCCTGTGTTTTGGCATCTTCTTCAGGTTAAAGTGTTACTAAACCCACAACAGTAAAGCCTAGTACACACGGCAGAGAATCTCGTCGCAAAAAAAAAAACGTTGTTTTTCTCGACGGGTTTCTTGTCAAGCTTGACGAGATTCTTGTCAAGCTTGACGAGATTCTTGTCAAGCTTTCCTTGCATACACACTGTCAATCCAAAATCTCGTCGGTCTAAAGCGCGGTGACATACAACACGTACAACGGCAGTATAAAGGGGAAGTTCCTTTCTCATGGTGCCACCCCTTGGGCTGCTTTTGCTAATCTCATGTTACTGCGTGTTAATAAAAGTTTAGTGAGAGACGATTCGCGCTTTTCAGTCTTCGTGCTTTCAGTTCGTTACAGCGTGACGAATGTGCTATCTCCATTATGAACGCTAGTTTTACAAGAAGGTGCGCTCCCATCTCATACTTGATTCTGACCATGCGCGTTTTTTGAAGACTCGGAAAAGCAAACACACAAATGTTTTTCTCGTCCAAAAACAGTCTGACGAGAATCACAATGAGAAAAATTAGACTCCCGACGAGAAAAAAGAAAGCAGGTTTTCTTTTTTTTCTCGTTGAGATTCACGACCATACACACAAACGGTTTTCTTGGCAAGAAAGCTCTCCCAACAGTTTTCTTGTCGTTTCTTGCAGAGAAAACCGGTCGTGTGTACAAGGCTTGAAATCAGTCTGTATACACATACCTGTTATACTCACTGTGGAACCTAAGGGTTAATCCTCTGCATTGTGTATAAAGGCTGTGTGATCCTGTCTTCTCTGATCCTCCTCTCCTTCAATTGACTCCAATCCATTTTGTGATTGAACACAGCATTAGGAGTAAGGCTGCACATGCTCAGTTTGGTGTGTATTGCTAGAGAGTTGTTTTGTTTTCTTGGGAAAGTACATGTGATCAGCACAGGGCCAATCAGCACTGACCAGAGGATCAGAGGAGAATGTAAACTCCTCCTACAAGCTTTAAGCAGAGACTTATACAAGTCACAAGACTGCTATATACTGCTGATCAGAAAAGGTATTTAGCAGTTTATATTTACTAAAATAATTGCATTTCCATGTTCTGTGTACTATGGGAGACCAGATATAGTAAATGCAGGTTATGGGTTTAGTATCACTTTAAACTGTATTTCTCCTACCTTGATGTAAGTGTGGATTGTTTTCAAATAAATGTCAATGTAGCAAGGAGCTGGCTAGCTTACCTGCAGTATCAGAAGACACTCTGCAACATTTGCAACATTGTTGCAGTGAGATTGTTACCCTCTATTGCCAGCTAAGACTCTGTGTCATCACATCCTGCCAGCAGTGTGATCACCACCAGGAAGCAAAGCATACAGGGAATTGTAGTCCCAGGACTCAAGTTTCACATTCTAGTTGAGCTGCTTGGAACTACAACTACCAAGCCAGCGGGCAGAGAAGAACAGACTTCTGGTAGAGCTCATAAAAAGGCTGGGCTGGGCCTGGTTCGCTCTCTTGGAACGCCGGCCTGGATCTGCAAGCAGGGGCTTGGAGAGTGCTGAGGCTGAGTTGCAGCCTGCACAAGAAGAGTCACCACACGTGCATCTTTGGAGCACCTGCGGACAGCACTGCTTTACTGTCCAGCGGCAGCCTGGAGGCCATTTCTGCTCCATCTGAATCACACAGTAGCTGATCCAGGTAGGCTGCGGTGGAGGTCAGATGAAATCCCCTGAGCCAGGAACCAGAGGGAGAGCCTGTAAAGTCACTTTTATCACCACCAGCTTCATCTGTTGCAGTATTTGGTAAGCGAGCATCTGTCCATCCATTCATATACATTCACCATTGTCTCCATCCACTTGCTATTGCCTATAGGTCTAAAGCAGGGATATGCAATTAGCGGACCTCCAGATGTTGCAAAACTACAAGTCCCATCATGCCTCTGCCTCTGGGTGTCATGCTTGTGGATGTCAGAGTCTTCCTATGCCTCATGGGACTTGTACTTCTGCAACAGCTGGAGGTCCGCTAATTGCATATCCCTGGTCTAAAGGATAGGGCCGGCCATTCACATAGACACTGTATACAGACACCACGGTCTTCATTCATCTCGCTGTTACTTGTAGTTCCACAGGATACAATACCTTTAAATCAGCAGTTGCTGTGATCTCATTTGCATCTTGCCAACACAGGAAGATAATGTTTCTCTGATTATTACAGTCAAGTCAGTCAAGTTGCTTTGCTCTGTTTTTCAGATATTCTTCAAATACAATTTTCATAAAGGCTAGCTGAAGATCAAAGAATTGCATCTTTAAAATACATGTCTACCTTAAAACCTCCCTACCCATTACAGGGGTTGCCTTCACTGTGCTCAAAGATTGAATTTGCCTAGAACTCCCTGAAAAGAGCAGGTTACATTTCCTTACAGTTAGCTGTTGTTGAATGTTTATGACATTGTCTTTGTTGTTTGCGCCTGTGAGTTGAGGTAAAGAAGGAAGTGGTCTGACATACCTAAGGGTCATCCCCCTGCCTGTCAGGGATCAGATGGGAGCATAGGCGTGCGCACGGGGTGTGCCGAGTGTGCCTGGGCACACCCTAATCACCCCCATGTGCATCACTCTGCCTGGCCCTAGCAATTCCGTATGGGTTCCACGCAGCAGAGAGAGAAGCCCAACTCACAAACCCTGGGCACCTCTGCTCTGCAGCTATTTAAAAAGAAAAAACAGCCCCATTGTTAATCTGCCTTGCGGGGCAAAAGGGGACTATTTAACCACTTTCGGGTGCAGGCGGAGTGATCTACTGCACTGTGGTTCCTGACAATTAAATTAAAGTCCAGGCTTCTTCTAAAACAATCTGTGGGGCTTTAATCTAATTGGAAGCAAAGGCTGTGGAAGATAATTCCACCTCCTCCTGAACGTGGGTAAATAGTCCTCCTCCTTCGGCACCAGGCTCTGGTGCCCAGCTCAGCGCAGTGGATGGAGTGGTGAGTCTGGGATGGTGAATCCCAGTGATCGATGTTGTGCCCGGCTCTCGGTGACTGACATGGAGCAGCGGGCGCAAGTGCAGAGGATGGCTCGCTGTGTGGATCGGGTTGCTCCCTCGCGATGCCGACTCATCCCCCCCCCCCCTCAAGTGGATGTGCTACACGAAGAGATTGGCTACACTGCTGGCTGCCCAAATCGTAAGTACCAACTGCCCCCTCCCTGCTCGGCTCTGATCCGTGGTCCCTCTAACCCTGCCAGGCTATCTGGAGTCCCCTCTGTCCCTGTCATCTGCTCCTCTCCTGACCCTGTGCCTTCCATCTGCCCTGCACCCCTCACCCTATACTGACCTACTCTACAGCACCCTGCACCCACCCCACAGAACTCTGCACCCCTCACTGTGCACCCTGCCCCCACCCCACAGAACTCTGCACCCCTCACTGTGCACCGTGCACCCACCCCACAGCACCCTGCACCCCTCACTGTGCACCCACCCCACAGAACTCTGCACCCCTCACTGTGCACCCTGCACTCACCCCACAGAACCCTGCACCGCACACTGTGCACCCTGCACCCACCCCACAGAACTCTACACCCCTCACTGTGCACCCTGCACCCACCCCACAGAACTCTGCACCCCTCACTATGCACCCTGCACCCCTCACGATGCACCCTGCACCCACCCCACAGCACCCTGCACCCCTCACTATGCACCCTGCACCCACCCCACAGCACCCTGCACCCCTCAGTATGCACCCTGCCCTTACCACACAGCACCCTGCACCCCTCACTATGCAACCTGCCCCCACCCAACAAAACACCCTGCACCCCTCACTATGCACCCTGCACCCACCCCACAGCACCCTGCACCCCTCACCCTATACTGACCTCCTCTACAGCACCCTGCACCCCTCACTATGCAACCTGCTCCCACCCCACAACACCCTGCACCCCTCACTATGCACCCTGCACCCACCCCACAGCACCCTGCACCCCTCACCCTATACTGACCTCCTCTACAGCACCCTGCACCCCTCACTATGCACACTGCCCGCACCCCTCACGATGCACCCTGCACCCCTCACTATGCACCCTGCACTAACCCCACAGAACTCTGTGCCCCTCACTGCGCACCCAACCCACAGTACTCTGAACCCCTCAATGTGCACCCTGCACCCACCCCACAGCACCCCTCACTGTGCACCCTGCACCGCTCACTGTGCACCCTGCCCCCACCCCACAGAACCCTGCACCCCTCACTGTGCACCCTGCACCCACCCCACAGAACCCTGCACCTGTCACTTTGCACCCTGCACCCACCCCACAGAACTCTGCACCCCTCACTATGCACCCTGCCCCCACCCAACAAAACCCTGCACCCCTCAATGTGCACCCTGCCCCCACCCCACAGAACCCTGTACCGCTCACTGTGCACCCTGCACCCACCCCACAGAGACCTGCACCCCTCACTGTGCACCCACCCCACAGAACCCTGCACCCCTCACTGTGCACACTGCACCCACCACAAAGAACACTGCGCCCCTCACTATACACCCTGCACCCACCTCATAGAACACTGCGCCCATCACTATACACCCTGCACCCACCTCATAGAACACTGCGCCCTTCACTATACACCCTACACCAACCCCGTAGAACACTGCGCCCCTGTCAGGCTTAGGCCCTAGCTCTGTCAGGCGGAGGGAGCTTTGTCAGGTAGACTGTATCAGGCCCATGATTTCTGACAGTGGTCCTGTCGCTCTGTGTGCTGGCGGGGTGATGGGAAAGCTCTCCCTATTTCACTATGCGGGTGGGGAGATGAGATAGAGATATATTATATACTCATACCCACACGCGTGTTTGAGCTTTGGGGTGCACACCCTAATGTAATAGGCTGCGCACGCCTATGGATGGGAGACTGATTTGATGAGATTAAGTATTTGGTCAATATCAAAATTTCATCTTAATACTTTGTTATATATCCTTTGTTGGCAATGACAGAGGTCAACCGTGTTCTGTAAGTCTTCACAAGGTTGTCACACACTGTTGCTGGTATGTTGGCCCATTCCTCCATGCAGATCTCCTTTTTTGCCCCACTGTATCTCTTGTCCTGGCTCCGCTGAGGGTGAGGAAGCCGAAGGACAAGATGGACACGAGTGCCTGGAGCAGGAGGTCCCAGGGGAACAGCTTGGCAGGGTTCAGTGGTCTGGAGTAGACTGTGGTGTGCAGAGCAGGAACAGGAAACAGCCAGGCAGGTAACCGAGAGTTAACAGCAACCAGGAACATAGACAGGAGCAAGGTCTCAGAGATAGCCAGGTTCGTCAGCAGGCGGGCAGTGAGGTACCAAATCATAGACAGAGCCAGAGTCAGGAACAGAGCCGGGTCAGAGATGGGCAACAGTACAGGAACAGAACACAGAGCCAAGGTCAAGAGCAAGCCGGGTCAAAATACTGGGAGGACACACAGGATCAGAGCAGGATTCAGGAACACAGCTGAAGATCAGTCAGCAAAGCACAGGAGCCAAGACTCCCTTTAAATAGGCCGTCTGGCGCCAAGGGGAATTAGGCTCGCGCGTGCGTGCGCGCGCCCGCAATTGCGGGCTCTGGCGCGCATGCGTGCACCTTTTAGCCGTTCTATGGCAAAGACTATGTGCTTACATAAGGACTGCCAATATTTAAGTGTTAATTATATTTGATTATATGACATTATTCACTGCTGTTGCTGTTTTACCAAGTATTTCTGTAAGTTTATGTTGTTCACCTTTAAATGCTTTTATCTCATCAGTAAACATACTTTCTGGTTTACCACAGTTGTATTTCTTTTCTACTGCTGTGTTTTGCACTAAAACGACATATTAGGTGTGCCAGAGGGCTTTGGACTGTTCTTGGGGTTGAGAGGCAGAGTATGGTGATCAGTGTCCCTGGAAGTGACTGGACAGAGGACCGAATCCGTCAAGCATGGGCTACCTCAGGCCTAAGCCAGAGAATATCTATACTGGATGTGAAGGCAGATCTTGGCTCATATCATACCTATGTCCTGACAAAGTGGACAGGGAAATATCCTGGTAGTAAATGACCACTTCACCTGATATGCCCAGGCATTTCCCACAAAGGACCAGTAGGCATCCACAGTGGCCAAGATCTTAGTAGGACAGTTCTTTGTCCACTATGGCCTGCCCCAATGTATCCACTCCGATCAAGGGAGAGACTTTGAGAGCAGTTTTTCAAGAGACTTTTAGACCTGTTGGGCATCAAGCAGTCTAGACCCACCCCGTACCATCTCCAAGGAGATCCTCAACCTGAGAGATTCAACCAAACATTCCTGGACATGCTCGGGACCCTAACTTCAGAACAAAAGCAGCACTGGAGTAAACATACAGTGGCTATTGTGCATGCTTACAATATCACTGCAAATTATGCCACAAGATACTCTCCCAATAGGTTAATGTTTGGGCGGGAGGCCCGGCTGCCCGTAGAATTGGACTTCAACACGTCCCTAGACCATACCTCAGCAAACCACCTACATAGGTTATGTGGACCGCCTACGAAGAAGCCTGAAGACCGCCTATGATAAGGCTCAAGCTGCCTCAGAGGACAGAGAAACAAGAGGAACTTCGACCTCAGGGTACGAGTGCAGGACTTGCAAGCAGGCGACAAAATGCCTCTGAGGAATCCAGGTGTCCCTGGGAAGCAGAAGTTGACAAATCGCTGGAAGTCATGATCCTATGTTATCTGCAAGCAGCTGCCAGGGTTTCCAGTGTACCAGATCCGGCCAGAGGGAAGCACAGGCCCGCTGAAGACTTGGCATCGTAATCACCTGTTACCCCTGTCAGAAGTAGTTTGTGTGCCCCCACAGCCAGATTTACAGCCTGCACTTACAGCTTTGCAAAGATCCCGCTCACTGACTAGGTCACAGCCTGTACCTCTTGACACAGAAGATGAGGACAGTGAGGATGAAGAGATGGGAGTGGATTGGCTGTGGCCGTCAAAAATGCCAGAGCCTGCCGCTCTCCCTTTTCCCCCTTTTAAGGTGACAGATACCGGGATTCTTAGGCCAGAAGCTCCTAAATTTGTGCCTCAGAGGCAGCCCTTGAGAGATCTGGAAGACTCTCAATCTCCCCTGCCAGCAGCAGATGCTAAGTACCCTCATTCCTTCGTTAAAGAGGAAGTTGAAGCCGATGTGGAGGAAGAAGGGGTTAATGAGCCTTTGAACCTAAAGAGCAGAGAGAGAGAAGAATTATTCACCACCTAAGAGACTAACATATGACGCTTTGGGTGAAAGCTCTGAGGGGGTCGTCTCACTTTCAAAAGGACTCTTGAAGCGCCTGATCCTTCCACCACTGATTTTGGTGGAAGGCAAACCCAACTCACCTCCTGGCACATCTAGTTGGGCCATTCCAATGGTGGTGGCCTGTGGGCAGGGCAACCTCCTTTCCTATTCTAATTGGTGCCAAGTTCTTATGCAAATGTCAATTGTCTGGTTTCTTGTGTGCATTAACTTGTTTCCTCCCTACTGTATGACAAAAGCATGTAACTGGTCAAGAACTATTATTTAATTTGGAGAACCAAATGTTCCTTAGTGGGGGGGAGGATGTAGCAAGGAGCTGGCTAGCTTACGTGCAGTATCAGAAGACACTCTGCAATATTGCTGCAGTGGGATTGTTTCCCTCTTGTGCCAGCTAAGACTCTGTGTCATCGCATCCTGCCAGCAGAGTGATCACCAACAGGAAGCAAAGCATACAGGGAATTGTAGTCCCAGGACTCAAGTTTCACATTCTAGTTGAGCTTCTTGGAACTACAACTACCAAGCTGGCTGGCAGAGAAGAACAGACTTCTTGTAGAGCTTATAAAAAGGCTGGGCTGGGCAAGGCCCAGATCGCTCTCATGGGACGCTGGCCTGGATCTGCAAGCAGGGTCTCTGTGTTGGAGAGTGCTGAGGCTGAGTTGCAGCCTGCACAAGAAGAGTCACCACACATACATCTTTGGAGCACCTGCGGACAGCACTGCTTTACTGTCCAGCAGCAGCCTGAAGGCTGTTTCTGCTCCATCTGAATAACACAGCTGATCCGGGTAGGCCGTGGCGGAGGTTGAATGCCATCCCCAGAGCCAGGAACCAAACATGTTTACAACCCCTTTAAACTGACAAGGACAGTGTCTTATCTTATCTGCCTGATATTCTCTCCTTTCTCCTTCATGGGTAGCCTGTAAACTTCAGCACTGTAATGCCGCATACACACGATCGTTTTTCACGTCGTTAAAAATGCCATTTTTTAAATTGGGCATTAAAAACGATTGTGTGTAGGCTCCAGAGCATTTTTAACAACGTGAAAAATGGGCCAAAAAAATGAGAACCTGCTCTATTTTTTCACGTCGTTTTTTTTAACGACGTGAAAAACGGTAGTGTGTATGCTTTTACGAGGGGAAAGAAAACGCGCATGCTCAGAATCAAGTATGAGACGGGAGCGCTTGTTCTGGTAAAACTAGCGTTCGTAATGGAGATAGCACATTCGTCACGCTGTAACGGACTGAAAAGCACGAGGCTGAAAAGAGCGAATCGTCGCTCAACAAACTTTACTAACATGAAGGGTGGCGCCATTCGAACGGAACTTCCCCTTTATAGTGCCGTCGTACGTGTTGTACGTCACTGCGCTTTGCTCGAGCGTTTTTTTTAATGAACGTCTGTATGCAAGACAGGCTTGAGAGCAAACAAGAAAAATCACGTCGAGAAAAACGTCGTTTTTGAAAATGACATTAAAAACGATTGTGTGTACGCGGCATATGGCTTAATGTTCACGGGACGTTTTTACAACCTCTCCTGAATGATTTAACTTGACAGATAGTAACTCACGTTGAAAACATCAGTTTTGCCGCATTTATATGCCGCATTTAGTGGCGTTTTGCCATGTTTGTGTTTAGAAACGTTTCTAAAAAAAAAAAAAAAGCCGCGTTTAGAAGCGTTTGGCGCTTGAAATGCCTCTAAACTCAGCGTCTGAACTAATTTTCTTGCTTTCCAAAAAAAGGCTCTAAACTCTGCCTAGAAACTACTATAAATGACCCTGTGTACATGTACTTATAAGCAAACATAGAGGAAAGTTCAGGAGCAGTTGAAAAAAATGCCCAACTGCTCCTAAATGTCCGTTTACCAGCAGCAGTGTACATGAGGCCTAAGGCTCGGTTCACACTGCTGCACTGTGAATTTGTTCCGTTTTTTATCCTGTGTGAGGCGCGATTTTACCATGATTTTACCGCGAATTTCAGGAGTTGGACATAGCTGCGATTGATGTTCTAGCCAATGGAATCATAATGTAAAAAAAAAAGGTGTTAACTTCCTGTGTACTTCCTGGTTTTTGTGGAGAGTAGTGTGGTGGAATTCGCCATACCCAAAGGCCAGTATATGCGCATTCGGCGGAATTGCGACAATATTGCTGACTTTGATACCCAGGCCGCAATCCTCACAGAAAGGTTCCAAGAGAAGGGGTATTGTCAAGATACCCTTGTTAAAGCGAGAAATGAGGTTTGTTCTGTGGACAGGGATTCTCTTCTATCCTCTAAGAAAAAAAAACCTTATGCCGTGTACACACGACTGTTTTTCTCATCAAGAAAAACTAAATTTTTTCCTTTTGACGAGAAAAACGATCGTCTGTGGGCATTTTGTCGTTTTTCTCGACGAGAAAAACGGCATTAAAAACGACGAGAAAAATTAGAACATGTTTTTATTTTTCTCGTCGTTTTTCCCGACATTTTTTCCGCTGCAGTTTTCCCATAGGGAAACACTGCCACGGAGCCCACAGACGGTCGTTTTTCTCGACAAGAGAAAAAATTTCGTGAAAAACGACCGTGTGTGGGGAACAAGCTGTTCCCTCGTTTTTAATGTCATTATTCACGGCGGTTTTTTAACCGCTGTGAATAATGATCGTGTGTACGCGGCATTATGTGGAAGAATTGGCCTTCATTACAGGTTTCCATAGGCAATATAAAAGCATAGAACAGGTGTTCAAGAAGTTTTGGCCTATCCTTTTAAAGGATAGGGATCTAGCAGTGGTGTTACCCCCTAAGCCTAAATTCATTTACAGAAAGGCACCAGGTTTGAGGATTATCATTGCACCTAATGTCCAGGATCCCCCTGAGAAACCCACAACTTTTTTGGACGGGTCTGGGTTTCACTATTGTACCAGTCGGCGTACTAAGAAAATAACCAAATTCAAATCCTTGGTGACACAACAAGAGTTCACAATCAAACCCCTCATAACGTGCTACTCCAGATATGTTACTTATGTTTTGGAGTGCCCATGCTCTCTCCAATATGTGGGGCGTACCACCCGAGAGCTCAGGGTCAGGATTAATGAGCATGTAGCCAATATTGCAAAGGGTTTCCCGAATCATAGTGTGTCACGTCACTTCCTCCAATATCACAATAGGGATCCACGCCTGCTCACTTTTTATGGAATTGATAGAGCCATATATAACTGGAGAGGGACGGATCTCAAGAAGGCCATCTCCCAGAATGAGACCCAGTGTCTGTATCGATTGTCCACGATGCAGCTGCAGGGCCTCAATATAGATTTGGACCTCAATTGTTTCTTAACTAATGAATAACTTGGCGTATGCCTATTAATTTCTCCAGTTTGGTTTATTTTGATCAGGTGCTCATTTGTAATTTTTAAATAGTTCTTGTATGTGTGTGTATATATATATACACCAGTTTCGTGTCATTTGGCTGTTGTAGGGGGGCTGTGTGACACTTTTGTGACCTTTAATAAATCATTAATAACGCAAAAACGATAAAAGATAGAACGGAAATTTTAGCAGCACAAAACAGCACAAACGTAGCACTAAACAACGGGACCAGTTTCGTGCCGTTTGCCTGTTGTAGGGGGGCTAGATGATGTCATAGTCTGGAAAAAACAATTGTTAATATCCTAAAAATAAAAGCAGCACAAATGTAAATTTTTATGGCACAAAACAGCACAAACGTAGCACTAAAGAAACACACTTAAGTTTTTATTTGTGCTAATTGTAGGGGGGCCAGCTTCGCTGAGCTCATTATTTACTCTATCTTTTATTGGTTTTAGTAATCTACTCACCAGGTGTTAATATATTATCACCTACCATAGCGCCCCCACTATATGTGCACAGTGTGTATATATTATTTATCCAAATGTTTGTTTCAGCCACTGAAATTTTGGGGTAGCAGCTGTTAATCTATTCTTTGTTAATCTAATTTTTTTTGGCGCAAGATTACAAACACACAAAATAAAAATCATGTCCATTTTCTGTCAACAAATTTCCAGGATCACAGCTACAAAATGCAGCACTATCCCTTGGAAATGAGTGGGAACAGACAGATTAAATGCCTTCTGACCCAACTGGCATGCAAAATATACAGATAGTAACTAGAGAATTGGCTTTACACTAGCACACATCCTTACATATTTATAGTAAAATGTTTAAAATGATTACTCAATATTACTACAGTTTTCTCCTTTCACAAACCGCTCACCACCACTTGGCATATTTAAATGTGGCTCTCAAGCTAATTAAAGCTTGTGACCCTTGAGGTTAGTGATATATGTAAATGTATTGCTGAACAAAAATTAAGTACACATATGATATGAGGCGGGTATCTTCCAAAACTCATGCAGGTTTTGAAAATGGAGAAGTTTTGTGGTTTCTAAGGGGGTGGCTCTAGGTGTGCAGCTGCTACATTTACTAATAGAGAACGAAGTGACAAAGGCTGGAACTTTAGCATTGTCTATGAAGGAGAGAGCATTATGCAAGAACTCAGGGGCTCATACGCTTCTACGCCAAGCCCCTGGCTGCAAGGTAAGAAAGGTCTATTTATTTTGCATAGTTTTCATAGAAGTGTTGGGTTCACCAGTGGTTGGTATGCTATATACTGTACAATGTGAAACCGATGTCGTACGGTGAAGTGCGTTGTATGTATTCTGGGAAGGGGGTCATTTGTGACCGGATCTCTTTGAAGCCGGGTTCACACATCTCCGGAGCGGCTCCGGTGCAAATTGCACGGGAGTCCTGTGCGTCTTCTGGTCCGTTTTCAGCTCAAATTCAGCCAAAAATTTGGACTGAATTCGCACCTGAAGCGGTGAACAGGGACGCACCGGACCCCTGCTGTGAGACGCTCTATGCAAAAGTGTGAACCCAGCCTTAAAATTCAGCTAATCCTATCTATTTTTAAGTAAAATTGCCTCTTGTTGATATCAATAGAATATGTTTTTTCTAACAGCTCATTCTCACATGCAGCAGCCTTTGCTACCCCTCTGAAAAGCAATCCACAGTAGATTGCTTTTCAGAAGTCGTTTGACAGAGAAGGCGATATGTCACCTCTGTTTTAACTTTGAAAATGACGACTGACCGTGCCATAACTGCATGCAGAGCAGGGCGATTGTGGCAATGCCTCATTCATTGAAATGGATCAGGTTTAGCAGCAGTACTGATCCCAAAGCGGCTGCATGCCCTCATTTATATGGGTGGTTGGGGGTGGTAAGACCTCAACTCAACTGCCTTCTTTTACTGCCCCCCACAGCTGCATATTTGAACAAGCCCTAAATGAGTTTATTGTTGATGTGTTTTATATGCTCAGCTAATAGGAAGTGAATCAATACAGAATTATCTTTTAAGCATGCTTGTCTATATCCCAAGCATAGGCATGCACACAGGGTGTGCCAGGGCATACCCTAATCAACCCGTGTGGCTCATATTCCCCCTGTTTAGACCTCTGATATTTCATAAAATAAAAAATGTTACTATTTTTTTTCTTTTTTCTCCCAAAAAAATGACCAAAAAATAATAAAAATATAATAATAAAATTGTAAAAAATAATAAAAAATTAAATAATAGAAATTAAAACTACTGACACCATCCACTGATCTACTGACACCGTCAGTATATATACACATGCACACACACACATTCTCTCTGATGTATCATTGTATTCTGACAGCAGATCTCCTCTTACACTGCTAAGTAGCTGCAGCCAATTGGCTTCAGTCTGCTAATTGAGAATTTTTTTTTTTTTGCAATATTCCCGTTCAACAGAAGTCAATCATTAGACCAGCCGAATGGTGATTTATCTATGGGTAGCTTAAGTAAATGCTTGCAACTGCCTACAGCAGACCAACAGCACCATCTCAGCCTAAAAAAGATAGACCTTATTTTAAATATTATTTTTCATTATGCTGTGACATGTCAGGAAAATTATGCATGCAGATTTGTAACATCTTAAGAGACCAGGAAGCTAATGCATCAAAAAACAAATTTAGCCTAATGCCCCGTACACACAAGCAGAAAGAACGCGGTGACGTACAACACTACGGCGAGCCGAGAAAATTAAGTTCAATGCTTCCGAGCATGCGTCAAATTGTTTTTAAGCATGCGTCCGAATTTTGCGCTTCGGAATTGCTACAGAAGATCGGATTTTTTTTTGTCGGAAAAATTGAGAACCTGCTCTCAATCTTTTGTTGGCAGAAAAAGTCAGAGCATACACACGGTCGGAATTTTCGACCAAAAGCTCACATTGGACTTTTGCTGGCGGAAATTCTGACCGTATGTACGCGGCATAAAAAAAGAAATCTGTTGAAGTCATCTTGATTACTGTCAAAATTAATTGTATGCACTTACAGGGGTCTTCAAACTACGACCCTCCAGTTGTTCAGGAACTACAATTCCCATCATGCCTAGTCATGTCTGTGAATGTCAGAGTTTTGCAATGCCTCATGGGATTTATAGTTCTGCAACAGCTGGAGGGCCGTAGTTTGAGGATCCCTGCACTGAGATGAGGATCCAGCGTTTTTGGAAACTTTTTAACCAATTTTAACCAGTTGCCTAAACATTTTCAAAAGTGTATATGCTTGCAACATTGTTTATTTCCCATTCACTGATTTTTCAATCTACTTTTTTAGGAAGGAGACTGTTGGAATATTGTCAGCCAAATAGTGCCTGCTTTCAGTCAAATGCAGGCAGGGGCGTACCTAGAACATTTGGCACCCGGGGGGCGGATCCTATTTCTGGCACCCCCCCACCTTAAAATGTAAAAACACCCCACTGTGCCCCCTGCATACCTCTGCATCCTTCAATATCTTTTTGTCACTACTGTGAAACCCCTCTCCACAACTGCACCTCTGGACCCCTTTACATTACACAGCACCGCACCTCTGGACCACTTTACATTACACAACCCCCTGCACTTCTGGACCCCTTTACATTACACAGCCCTTGTACCTCTGGACCCCTTTACATTACACAGTACCCCGCACCTCTGAACCCCTTTACATTACACAGCCCCTGTACCTCTGGACCCCTTTACATTACACTGCACCCTGCACCTCTCAATCCCTTTACATTACACTGAAACCTGCACCTCTCGACCTCTTTACATTACACAGCACCCTGCACCTCTCGACCCCTTTACATTACACAGCACCTTGCACCTCTGGACCCCTTTACATTACACAGCACCCTACACCTCTGGACCCCTTTACATTACACGGCACCCTGCACCTCTGGACCCCTTTACATTACACAGTACCCTGCACCTCTGGACCCCTTTACATTACACAGCACCCTGCACCTCTGGACCCCTTTACTTTACACAACACCCTGCACCTTTGGACCCTTTACATTACACAGCACCCTGCACCTCTGGACCCCTTTACATTACACAGCCCTTGTACCTCTGGACCCCTTTAAATTACACAGCGACCTATATGTACCTCTGGACCCTTTACATTACACAGCACCCTGCACCTCTGGACCCCTTTACATTACATAGCACCCTGCACCTCTGGACCCCTTTACATTACACGGCACCTTGCACCTAAGGACCTCTTTACATTACACAGCACCCTGCACCTCTGGACCCCTTTACATTACACAGCACCCTGCACCTCTGGACCCCTTAACATTACACAGCACCCTGCACCTCTTGATCCGTTTACATTACACAGCCCCCCACAGCCCTGGACGCCTGTATGTTACAGACACCCCCCTAACAGTTCTGGACCCCCTGCATATTACACAGACCCCCCCTACAGTGCAGTCCCCCCTACAGTGCAAACCCCCCTACAGTGCAGACCCCCCTACCATTTAGACCCCCTACAGTACAGACCCCCTACAGTGCAGACCCGCCCTACAGTACAGACCCCCGCTACAGTGCAGACCCTCCCACCCAGACTCCCCCTACAGTGCAGATCCCCCCCTTCAGACCCATAATGTACCTCAGAAGCCGCCTCCCCCTTTATGTCTACACAGTGCTGTGCATGCAGGAGGAGGGCGAGGCGGCTTCACTGTGCTTGGCTGTGACAGCCGCTGCCGAGACTGATCAGAACCACGACCACGGAGAGAAGGGGATCGTTGCGCCAGTCCTGGATGTGCCAATGGGCTCGGGTGCGGCTCGCACCCCCCCCTGCAAAGCCACTACCTCGGGCTCTCCATGTGTGTTCTGTCACCGCACGGTGCCGCTGCCTAAACCCTCCTTTCAGTCGCAGAGGGGAGGGCGGCCTGACACCCCCCCCAGTGTGTGGCACCCGGGGCGGCCCGCCCCCCACTTAGTACGCCACTGAATGCAGGCACTGTTCAGGTATTTTGACAGCTGGCAGAATGGATTTATCCATTAGTGCTGTTAGCATGGATAGGGGAATCAGTTAGATTCAGCCTATGTATGTATAAATATGTATATATACCCCCACCCAATCTATCCTGCCCCACCTAATACCTGTACTTTATTTTCTCCATCAGCTCACCCCTACAGTTATTATCTTTTGTATCACTTGACCCTCCCTTTTAGATTGTAAGCTCTAACAAGAGGAGTCTAATAAAACCCCCATCCCCACTGTGTACCTCCCTACAGCTATACTGTCACCTGAACAGTGACTACAGCTTTTGGGTGAAGTCACTGTACAGACAATAATTTTCCACCTGGCTTCTTTGACAAAAGTTGATTAAAAAAATAGCGGGAATCGGCTGAAATTTGAGCCATGTAAGCTAGGCTTTAATTATCTGTACTATACATGAAAAAATGATAAGTGTGGTGCCAACAAAATCCTTTTTTGGAAAAAAAATGACAAATAAACATATAAATAAATGATAATATTGCAGCTGCCCCTTTAAATGGTAAACCCACTTTTAACACAATATAATAACAAAAGTAAGGCGCTACTGTATAATTAATAGTGGCATAATCATTAATCCATGAACCTAAAAATACGAAATCTTATAAAAGTCCCGTTAGTGTAAACCAGATCTTCTTGAAAGACTCCAATCACAGTAAAGAAAGAAAGTGCACTGCTCATAATTTGCTTCTAAAGCCTCGTACACACGGCCGAGAATCTCGTCGTAAAAAACACGTCGTTTTTTTCGACGAGATCCTTGGACAAGAAACTTGTCCCGGCCGAGTGTACACACGCTCATTTCAAAGAACCCGCGGTTCTTTGAATGGAGCGAACGCGGTGACGTAATTGAATACGACGAGCATGCGCTCGTCACATTCGATGCCGTCGCCGCCATCTTTGTACACCCTATCCTATGCCTAGGAAGCTACAGCGCATGCGTCGAAGTCATTTCGAGCATGTGCGGGCTTCCCGGAGGACAGGTAAGTGTACACACACACAATTTTCTTGTTGAGAAACAGGCTGACGAGAATCTCGACGAGAAAATAGAGAGCAGGTTCTCTATTTTCTCGTCGAGATTCTAGTCGGTTTTCTTGACGAGAAACCATACACACGAACGAATTTCTCGGCAAGAAATCTCTGCCAGCAAGTTTCTTGCTGGTTCTTGTCGAGAAACTCGGTCGTGTGTATGAGGCTTTAGACCTGTTTTACACTGGGGCGGTGCGGGCGTTAGTGGTAAAGAGCAGCTAGTTTTAGCGGCGCTTTACCGCTGTTATATCGGCGCTATTCAGCCACTATCGGAGAGCTTTTAACTCCTGGCGGCCGAAGAAAGGGTTAATAGCGTCTGTGTTGAGGCACTGCCGAATCGCTTTGCAGGCGCTTCAGCAGTACTGCCCATTAATTTCAATGGGCAGGGGCCGTTTAGGAGCGGTGTATACACTGCTAACGCACCACCCCAAAGATGCTGCTTGTAGGACTTTTTTTCTTGTCCTGCAAACACACCGCCCCAGTGTGAACACACCGCCCCACTCGGGCTTTCACACTGGGGTGGCTTGAGAGGCGCTTTACAGGCGCTATTTTTAGCTCTAAAACACCTGAAAAGCGCCTCCGTGTAAAAGGGGTCTTATAGTGCTCCACCAACTGTGTGTATAAATAGTACACTCACCAACTATCAATACAAAGCCATTCTTCAGATATTTCCAGCTTCTAAGGCCCCTTTCACATGGACGGACCGTTCAGGTCCACCTGTCAGTTTTTTAGGCAGACCTGAATGGGTGCTCCATGCACCTCTATGGAGCCACGGATGTCAGCGGTGACATGCCCACTAACATCCGATCTGCCAAAGTGTGACAGAGGAAAACCCTATTTTCCATCCGTCTGGCGGATCGGATGACAACGGACTCTACGGTCCGTCGTCATCCAATCCGCCAATCTGTGACATGGGAGGGAGGGTGGGGCCCAGTCCCGCTGTCTGTGTCAATGGACGTGGCTTTCCATGGGGGCACCGAATGAAGAGGGGCCTGGAGCACCGGGGGGGGACCCCAGAAGAGGAGGATCGGGGATACTCTGTGCAAAACCATTGCACAGAGCAGGTAAGTATAGACATGTTTGTTATTTTATTTAGAAAAAAAAAATCGAAGCTTTACAACAACTTTAATTGTGCACTACCAGCACACTGACCGAGGTGTCACCAACAGCTCTTTGTTAAGTATTCTGATTGGGAGCCCGTGGGATAGGCTCCTAATTAGGTGAGCACTGTGAGAGCCAATGACAGTGGTCACATGATACAAAAGCTGTTCTTCAAATCTAAACAAGGGATGTGGTGCCAATGATTACTCAGACAGTCAGCGCACTTTGCTTCTATTCCCACTTAAAGAGGTTGAAGAGCATTTCTGCAAACATGCCATGATGGGTGATGAGTCTACATAGCTAACTGAGAATTGTACATAACAGGGATCACTATACAGGATACTGAAGCTTCTCTAGTCCCTGAAAACAGGTTTAGCTGCTATAGATGTGGTGGAGCTAACCTGGATATATAGCAGAGTTTCTGAATGATAAGGACATCCAGCAAATATTCATGTATACTTCCCCAATTTTTTTATTTGATCAGTTTACAGGCTCTGGCACTGAATTACGCCTGCATTTGCAGCAGAGGAAGAAGGAAACAATACTTTTTAAACAGACCAAACTGTTTTCACCTGATGCTTTGTCTGTTTCGTAGTTTCTGGCATGTTATTAATATGGCCAGGGATACTTTGCTGCTTAGCTGTTGTTTCTATGCTCGGTATACACTCTGTTGTTGGGCAAGGTACCCTGATTTTCAAAATAAAAATACAGGGACACGCTACTAACCATGCCCTCTATTATAGGTGGTGAGGCAGGGGCAGAGCAGGGGTCGGGAATAATAGTGGCATGCTATACCAAATGGGTTTGGCAAAATTGTGCTAACAGTGTGGGGGGGGGGGGGGGCTTAAAGGGGCATGTGGCCAAATTGTGCTAACAGTGTGGGGGCCTTAAAGGGGTTGTAAAGGTTTGTTTTTTATTTTCTAAATAGGTTCCTTTAAGCTAGTGCATTGTTGGTTCACTTACCTTTTCCTTTGATTTACCTTCTAAATGTTTTTTCTCACTTCCTGTTCCTCCTCAGTAAGCTTGCCCCCATCATCCGAGCCGTTCTGGCTGGGGGTTAGTCAGCGTGCTCGCACCTCCCTTGGGACTACATCCCTGCAGGGAGACGCAAACTTTACATACCCTTTTAAAGTGGTTGTAAACCCACTTATGCAACTTGCACCTACAGGTAAGCCTAGATTAAGGCTTACCTGTAGGTGTTTGCAATATCTCCTAAACCTACACGGTTTAGGATATATTTGCCAAAAGGTATACACCATTGTCTACGGCGCATGCGCCGTAGACAACGGTGCATGCGCCGTAGACAACGGTGCATTCACAGTCAGAATCCCCATTCACAAATCCGGCTTTGCTGGATTTGACGGCTCCCACGCGCATGCGCGGAGTGATGTCTTCGCCGCTGCAGCCAATCACAGCACCGGAGCGGCGCTGTAATTGGCCGGCGCGGCCATACCCGGAAGTAACCTTCCGGGTATCGATGGAGAGATGGCTGCGGCTGGAGGGGGAGACGAGGACGGCTTTGGGGGCTTCGATCTAAGGTAAGTAATGCCTAATGAGCTAGTATGCTAGTCATACTAGCTCATTATGGCTTTGTCTTGCAGGTGTTTTTAAAAAAAATAAAAATAAATTCAGGGTTTACAACCACTTTAAAGATAATGATTTAATAACACTGAAGCCTACTTTGCTCTTGGTCAAGAGTGCATAACACACAGAATGTAGAGGCCAAAAGTAAGTAGAGCATGGTGTGCCTCTCAAACAAAAATTCCTCCCGCCTCCCAAAACAATAACCCCTCCAACCCGTCCCCATGACAAAATCACCTTTTTGCAAAAATTCCCCGATCCTTGAATTTTACTCACTGGAGCTTGGTATGGCATTGCTGGTAAGTCCCTTCTGTCCACCATCCCAAGGTGAGTTCCCTCTCCTCATCTCCAGTGGTAGCACCTGTACAGCTACAGAAGGCACCATATACAGTGGGTATAGAAACCCCCCCTCCTCCTCTTTATAATAATCACATGTTGTTGCTTTGCAGCCTGAAATGAAGACAGACACCGTTTTTGCGTTATCCAGCTGTAATTATTAGTGCAACTTATAACATCTAAGTGAAAGATATAACACCAACATGTCAAAAAAAAAAGTTGCAGCAGGTTTCCTCAAGAATTTGATGGTATTTTGCCCCATGCGTTTTTCCTTCTATCCTGACAAGTACTCCAGTCCCTGCTACAGAGAAACACCCTCATAACAGGATATTACCACCTCCATACTTTACTGTAGGAATGGTGTTATTTGGATGATTAGCTGTATTGGATTTCCGTCAGACATATCATTTGGTGTTGAGGCCAAATAATTCATTTTTGGTCTCATCTGACCATAACACCTTTTTCCATGTGGCCTCAGAGTCTTCAAGGTGCATTTCATGTCCCAGGCTGCAATTAGAAGTGTCACTAATGTCTACTACTATTGACATACACCCACTCATTTCCCCACATTAAAACCTGGTGAGGAGTGAGCGTTGCTTAATTTGTATTTGTGGCCACTTGTGTTGCCAATTGGGCTCACCCCTTGTCAGGTTGGCGGTGGTGTTCACTATAACCACTGGCGTTGCAAGGCAGGTGCGGGGGGTGCGGGTCGCACCCGGGTGACACCCGCCAGAGGGGTGACACCATCACCCATCACGGCGCTGGATTGAGAGAGGCACCGCAGCTCTCTCCTTTTCCTCCTTCCCCTGCGCACTCCAGTATCTCCTTCGCTCCCCGCAATGTTCGGGGAGGGAGGAGGAATTGTGTTGTGACTCGAAGCAGACAGTGCCATAGTCCAGTGCACAGCGCCCAGCACTGCAAATGCAATCCGCCTATTGACGCTTAGGCAGGTGGGGAGAGGTGTCGGCTCACAACAAATGCATTCCTCAGACCGACAGAGCCTAGTCTCCTCCTCCTCCACACTGACAGTATATTCACAACAGGAGGAGGAGCCTAGGAGGAGGAACGTCCACGTGGACAGAGCGCGCTGATCTGAGGTCTGTGACTGTAGGGAGAGAGGAGATATGGGGGGGTTACATTAGGGGGATTACATTAGGGAGATTGCAGGGGGGGTTACATTAGGAGGAATACAGGGGGGGAGGTTACATTAGGAGGAATTGCACAGGGGGGGTTACATTAGGGGGAATACAGGGGGGATTACATTAGGGAGATAGCAGGGGGGGTTACATTAGGAGGAATACAGGGGGGGTTACATTAGGAGGAATTGCACAGGGGGGTTAAATTAGGGGGAATACAGGGGGGTTACATTAAGGGGATTGCACAGGGGGGTTACATTATGTTGAATACGGGGGGATTACATTAAGGGATTGCACAGGGGGGTTACATTAGGGGGAATACAGGGGTGTTACATTAAGGGGATTACATTAGGGGATTGCACGGGGGGTTACATTAGGGGATTGCACAGGGGGGTTACATTAGGGGGAATGAACAGGGGGGTTACATTAAGGGGATTGCATTGGGGGGGTTAAATTAGGGGGATTACATTAGGGGGATTGCAGGGGGCGGTTGTACGGGGGGGGACGTGACATTAGGGGGATTACACAGGGGGGTTCCATTAGGGGGATTACACAGGGGTTCCATTAGGGGGATTAAACGGGGGGAGAGCTGTGCTGATGTGCTAGAATGCTCAGTGCCCCGGGTGGCTCAATGAACTGGGGGGGGGTGACACCAAATTTTACCGCACCAGGTGACACCAACCCTAGTGACGCCACTGACTATAACACCATGGAAATGTTATTTAGTCTAAACTTGGATGCAAAGATTTGGTCAACCCATAAGGCTTTGAATGGTGAAAAGCTTACTTTTTTGACAATTAAATTGGAGTACGAACTGCAGGATAAGGCAAATCCTTCTTAATTTCCATCTCTTTTTGCAGAGGCAGGGGAGCATTGACATTAACACACACCTGGTATGCCCTGGAGTGGGAAGGTGTGAGCAGACACTAGTGGGCTCCTGAATAAGGCAGTTTCCTCCTGTCTCAGGTGCAAGACTGACACGTTGGTTGGAATCTTTGGAGATTGGATCAAGCTGCTTGGCAGATTGACTTCTTTCCAGTGGTGGATCTGTCAGATAAGGGCTTGTCATGTAGATGTGCTCTGCAGAGAGCCACTAACCCAACAAGAGGTGGAGCCCAGGTGACAATGCGAGCAGTACCAGTCTGTGGCCTGGGGTTTGGGGACCTCTGCTCTAGACCAGTGTTTCTCAACCTTTTTTTCAGTCAAGTCACTTTAAAATTCTGCACAATGTCGAAGCATCCCATTCTAAAATGTGAAAAACGAAACGAATAGTTTTACATATCGCAGCAACATCCACACATATAGGACACCCAACGTTAGAAGTGATTTATTCTTCCAAAGCAAAACACACCTTTGCACGCTGGTGCTGACTAGTATTCTAATGTTTGTTTTGTTACTCTGTTACTCAGCTAATGTTACCCCAGTACTGACAGAGAGGGGAAATTAGGAATACTGTGCATCCTTGACGTCCTCCATATCAACTGACTGTCATTGGTTGTTAGGAGACCAGCGAATAGAAGGTTTAATGGTTAACAGTGAAAACCTGTGGCTTTCTGTAACTAAAAGGCAGGCTTGATAAACCTTCTGGTTTGTATAAAAAAATTTGGCAATTTGTAGGAATTTTGCCCAGGTACCCCTGATGAAACCTGAAGGCACCCTGGTTGAAAAATGCTGCTCTAGACTACTACTCTCTACCTAGACTAGTAATTGTTTTCAAGTGTCTGTACCCCAAGTATTACATCATGACATCATTTAGGGATAGACACAAGGAGACCACGCTACTTTATCCCATTTATGGTGCCGTATTAGCAAATACAGTTTAGCCGTGTACACACGATCGGTTTTACAGATGAAAACAATCCAATGGACTTTTTTCATCGGACGAACCGATCGTGTATGGGCCCCATCGGTCTTTTTTCCATCGGTGTGAAAAAATAGAACATGTTTTAAATTTATCCGATGGAAAAAAAAACGATAGCAAAATCCTATCGTCTGTGTGGAACTCCATCGGAGAAAAAAACCCACGCATGCTCAGAATCAAGTCGACGCATGCTCAGAAGCATTGAACTTCATTTTTCTCGGCTCGTCGGAGTGTTTTACGTCACCGCGTTTGGGATGGTCGGTTTTTTGACTGATGGTGTGTAGGCAAGACTGATGGAAGTCAGCTTCATCGGATTTCCGATGGAAAAATCCATCGGATTAGAATCCATAGGAAATCTGATCGTGTGTACAGGGCTTTAGAGCTGGTGACAGACTGCCTTTTATAGGGAACCTAAAGTGCATGTCAAGTCAATTTTTTCTTTTCTAGTGTTGAATAGAGTGGTGAAAGATTACAACTCATTTCAGGTTTCTTACTGCTATTCGGGGCTCTGTTAGAGAGATTTACACTCACTTTCGGTCCCTCTGACAACAGTTTCACCAGACAGGAGGTGAAGTCAAATCTACAACAGAAATAAAAAGCTAACAATGGTCTTAAGCCCTGTACACACGATCGGATATCCTATGGATTCTAATCCAATGTATTTTTCCATCGGAAATCCGATGAAACTGTCTTCCATCAGTCTTGCCCACACACCATCAGTCAAAAAACGGACCGTTTCAAACGCCATGACGTAAAACACTCCGATGAGCAGAGAAAAATTAAGTTCAATGCTTCTGAACATGCGTCGACTTGATTCTGAGCATGCGTGGTTTTTTTATCCGATGGATTTCCACACAGACGATCAGATTTTGCCATTGTTTTTTTTCCCATCGGATAAATTTAGAACATGTTCTATTTTTTCACACCGATGGAAAAAAGACCGATGGGGCCCATACACGATCGGTTCGTCCGATGAAAACAGTCCATCGGACTGTTTTCATCGGTAAAACCGATCGTGTGTACACGGCTTTAGTCTTTCCTTGCTAAAAAGAAAAGCATTTTTATTTTAATATATGTTTGCTGTTGGAAAGTTCCCCTCAATTCCTGTATGATAAAACATCATCAGCAAAACAGGAAATGGGGGGTAAATGTTAAACTGAATCTCGGAAAAAAATAAATACCTGATGGGGATTCTAACCCTTCCCAATTCCCCCAAAAATAATTTTTTTGCTGGAGGTCCACTTTAACTGAGCAAAAAGCTGTAAATAATCTTGGGGTCTAAAAATACAGATGTTTAGAAATAAAATGTTTTTCGGTCTTATTGTTTCAGTACAAGATATGTATTGGTAGTTACATCCACAAACTGAGGTTTTTAACTTCCTTATTTGTCACTTCTGATTTTTATTAGTAATCTTTTCAATCTGAAAATACCATGTATTTGATCATGTCCGATATACAGTATGAGGAAGTTGAAAGCTACTTATTTTGCAGGCCTGTTCCTCTCCAGCTCTTATCTTATACTTGCTTATTTAGGACAGCTTAACATGAATAGGGTATTTTATTATATTGTTTAAATGTAATATAAAAAGTTTTCTCTAAAGCCGACCATAGATGGAGTGATTTTCTTTCCTGCAATCACGGATGGGGGAGTTGGGGGTGCGTTGAGCAGCCCCCTCCAGGGGAACACAGTGATTACTGCTAGCGGCTATAATAGCCACTAGCAATATTCGCATGTAAAATCAACAGGGTGGTTGTACCCAAGTTGACTGATCTATCAACTTGGGTACATTCACTCAGCTGGTTCAGCAGGGTTTCGAACCGTCTTGGCCGGCTTAACACTTTGCAGTTCCTTTCTGCCATTGACTGCAGGAACAATGCAAGTGTTTTTATAGATGGCACAGCATTATGTGCAGGGTTGGCAACCGTCAGTAAATGTACTGTCAATTTGTAAAAATCTGTGATTTTTTTTCAACTGTTTGTAAATATCAGGGCCTGATAATTTGTCCTGCTTTGGTTTGTAAACCAGGCAAATTACTTGTTAATGGTATTGTTGGTGTTTCCATATTGTGTTTATACTGTTCAAATATCTAGTTTTTAACCAATTAAGGACCGAGCCTCTTTCTGAGATTTGGTGTTTACAAGTTAAAAACATTTTTTTTGCTAGAAAATTACGTAGAACCCCCAAATATTATATATATATTTTTTCTAACACCCTAGACAATAAAATGACGGTCATTGCAATAATTTTTATCACATCGTATTTGCACAGCGGTCTTACATGCGCACTTTTTTTGGAAAAAAAAAAAAAAAAATTAAATGTAAAAATAAGAAAACAGTAAAGTTAGGCCAATTTTTTTTTATATTGTGAAAGATAATGTTTCGCCGAGTAAATTGATACCCAACATGTCACGCTTCAAAGTTGCGCTTGCTTGTGGAATGGCGACAAACTTTTACCCTTAAAGCGGAGCTCCACCCTAAAGTGGAACTTCCGCTCATCGGAACCCTCCCCCCCTCCGGTGTCACATTTGGCACCTTTCAGGGGGGAGGGGGGTGCAGATACCTGTCTAAGACAGGTATTTGCACCCACTTCCGGGAGTCCTCTCTGCAGGTATTCTGCGGGTAGTGCGTCACTTCCCGCAGAGTACCCGTTGTGTTCTGGGAAACACTCGGCTCCCAGAACTCAATGATGACCAGTGAGGATGGCGCTGCACGAGTCGCGCATGTGCCATAGGGAACCGGGCAGTGAAGCTGGAACGCTTCACTTCCTGATTCCCTCACCGAGGATGGCGGTGGGAGCAGCAGATAGACGAGCGATTGCTCGTCTTCTGCTGCAGACGTCGCTGGACTCCAGGACAGGTAAGTGTCCATATATTAAAAGTCAGCAGCTGCAGTATTTGTAGCTGCTGGCTTTTAATAATTTTTTAACTGCGGATCTCCGCTTTAAAAATCTCCATAGGCGAAGTTTAACAAATTCTACAGGTTGCATGTTTTGAGTTACAGAGGACGTCTAGGGCTAGAATTATTTTGCTCTCGCTCTAACGATTGCAGTGATACCTCACATGTGTGGTTTGAACAACATTTTCATATGTGGGCGCTGCTCACGTTTGCGTTCGCTTCTGCGCGCGAGCTCGTCGGGACAGGGCGCGTTAAAAAATATTTTTATTTTTTTCTTATTTATTTTACTTTATTTATTTTTTTTTGACACTGTTTAAAAAAAAAAAAAAATCTGGGTCACTTTTATTCCTATTACAAGGAATGTAAACATCCCTTGTAATAGAAAAAGGCATGACATGTCAAAAAGACCTCAGGCCTCATATTTAGACTAAAATGCAATATAATTATTTTTTTTTTTATGTCATTCTAAAAAAAAAAAAAAAAAAAATGTCCCTTTAAGAGCATTGGTCGGAAGTGACATTTTGACGTCGCTTCCACTCTGCAGTGATATGGAGACGGGTGGGGCCATCTTCCCCTCACTCTCCATACCCAGGCAGGGACAGGACGCAATCGCATCGAAGAGCGGCAGGAGGGGGGCCCCTCTCCCGCCGTCGATAAAAGTGATCTCGTGGTGTATCCGAGAGACCATTTTTATCTGAAAGAGGACCGCCCGCTGAAGAAGAGGATACAGAGGTTATGGTATCTAGCCGCTACCATAACAACGGTATTCCTCTTGAAATTAGCGACATATTCCTGCGGCGGGCGGTCTGTAAGTGGTTAATAGGAGTAAAAATGTTTCAGGTTGTCAGTAAAAAATTTGCTCCGCCAGTAACGTTTACATGTTTTGTCAGTAAAAATTGCTGCGGGAGGTTTGCACCACTGATTATGTGTGATGCAAAGGCTTCCATTCCTCAAGTATTCTGAACTTGCAAAGCATAGCTCAGCTCTCTTTTCCTCCATGGTGATTTGTTAGCCATTAATCAGGACAAAAAACTGTGATTTTTGTTAATATTAAAACATGTGTAGTAGATGGTTAGTTGTGTTTCAGAGCAGTGGTGACCCATCCATTAGGGGTGCTCGAGCACCGCCCCTTTTATCCACAGATGCCGCCACCCCCTATTCATGCATCCGGCCCATTTCAGGATGCCGGGCGCCTGAATTACAGTGGCAGGGGTGTTTTTTTTTTAAGCACCTGATTAGAGCCAGAGGCTCTAATAGGCTTCAAAATAGGGTGGGCTCTTGGCGCAGAGCATTGCGCTACGAGCCCACCCAGGTGTTACAACAGCAAAGGAAAATTCGCTGTTGCAACACTGATCCTCCTCCCGGCCAATTGGGAAGCAGGTCTGATACCCGTCACCTGATTGGCTGAAAGGACAGGCGATCCTATTGGATGCCTAGGAGGAGGGGAGGAGATGCATGGCAGAAGCGAGGAGGAGGGAGGAGGAGTAGACACAGGAGACGCTACCCGATGCCCGCCGCAGCCTGATGTCTGCCAATGCCTTGATCCCCGCAGCTCATTGATGTCTACCACTGCCCGATACCCACCCACAGCGAATGCAGGGGGGCTTTGAGGTGCTGCGGGGGGTGGTTGTTTGCCGCCCCCCCCAAACAAAAAACCACAAGCCGCCATTGTCTGAGAGAGGCCCAAGTACAGCCCCAACACTGTGTTTAGGGCTTGTATTCATGGACATATACAGCACATTTTCAAATGTATTCTGAATGCATTTGAGATCAGATTAAGATGCTTTTGAGATCAAGTATAGAGGAAGAAGAAGTTCTGATGTGAGCAAAAGCCCATCAACACAGGCCCTTACAGTGCCATGGAGTTATGGGTTAACTAGAGTGTGTACAGTGAAATACGTAAAACAAATGCATATCTAAATGTGCAGTTATAGGGACAGTCACTTCTGTAGTGTCTAAAGTAGCTATTTTCAACCAGGGATCCCCCAAAGGTTGCTAGTTCTTCCTTGAGCTGTGACTGATTGACCTCCCATCTGATGGTGCCTACATAGTTCCAGGTTCAACACTAGACATGAGCGGTTAATTTAGTTCAGAATCGAAATTTGGACAAATGTTTTGTTATTTGGAGATTTGGATGTATCCAAATTTCCGAATTACAATAGTAATGAATTTAAACGAATCGGGTGGAATTCAAATTCAAAACGAACTTGAAAACAAATTTGAATCGAATTAGAAAACAAATTTGAATTTGAAATTGAATTAGAAAACAAGAATAGAATAAAATAGATTAGAAAATAAAGAAATATAATAGAATAGAATAGAAAAGAATAGAGTAAAGCTAGCAATACACGGTTAGAAAATCGTTAGAAAAAGCGTTGTGATGCGCTTGATACGCCCGATCATTGGACTTTCGAAATTTTAGTGGGCTCATTTTGATTGTCAAATTGCAGATTTTTATGTACAGAAAACGAACCAACATGTCAGATTTTTTGCACCGAAATGAACGATTTTCAAAACATTAGTAGTGGAATTGATTGAAAACAGTTAATTTTGTGTAATCGATCGACAAAAATCAATAATTGGGCGACATCTGTTGATACAATGATGGCGTTATCACGTGCAAATTTGACAGATTTTTTTATTCTGACTGTTTTGTTGAATGATTTTCTATCGTGTATGGCCAGCAAAAAACAGAATAGAATAGAATAGAAAATAAAAGAATGGAATAGAGGAAAACCGAACAGAATAGAATAGATTATAAAAGAATAGAACAGAATAGAAAAGAATACAATAGAAAAGAATAGAGTAAAACAGAACAAAATAGAATAGAAAATAAAATAATGCAATAAAATAAAATAGAAATTAAAGAAATGGAATAGAAAACAAAATAATCAATTAGAACAGAATAGAATAGAAAATAAAAGAATAGCGTAGAATAGAAAAAACAATAGAATAGAATAAAATAGAATATAACCAGCTTCTAAAATTCTAATAGAATGAATTTGAATAGAAAATAATAGAATAAAAAAGCATAGAATAAAGTAGAAAAGAATAGAATAAAATAGAATAGAAAAAACTATAGAATAGAATAAAATAAATTTGAAAGAATACAATCATCTTCTGAAATTTGAATAGAATACATTTGAGCTCAAATAGAATAGAACTGAAAAGAACAGAAAATAAGAGATTAGAGTAGAAAAAAAACAATAGAATAGAATAAAATAGAAAGAATATACTGTAACCATCTTCCGGAATTCGTATTTAGAATAGAATGAATTTGGATTGAAAAGAATAGAATAGAAAAGAACAGAAAATAAGAGATTAGAATAGAAAAAACAATAGAATAGAATAAAATAGAAAGAATTTACTGTAACCACCTTCGGAATTCGTATTTCGAATAGAATGAATTTGAATCAAAAAGAATAGAGTAGAAAATAAAAGAATAGAACATAAAATAATAGAATTGTGTGAGCTGGGCTATGGTGGCGTGATTAGTAAACAAAGGCACTGTGAAAATTTTCCTGTAAAAAAAAAAAAAATTACAATATGTTCGCGCAACTATTCAAATAGCCCATATACCATCAAAAACACATATGGATTGTGTATTATAGATTGTAACATACATACCGCTGAAAATCTTGCTGAGAGTGCTGAGAGGGCACATTAACATGTAAGTGTACACCGGGTGGGGGAACATTGTTGTTTTTTTATGTGAACTCAATAATAAACTATCTGCTCGAGTTCCTCTTTGTGATCTCCTGATACATTCCATTATGGTGCTTAAATGAAACGTATATGTGCATTGTATAAGGGCTACCTGACCTGACTGAGATAACAATCCAATATTTGAATCGTTATGAATTCAAATCGATTCAAATTTGAAAACAAAATCGAAATGTGTACATTATATTCCTGCTGATTAGGGATGGGCCCGGTGCTCGATTCGAACCCATGTTCGAATCGAGCATCGGGCGTTCGCTCGCTCGTCGAGCCCAGAACTATTTGGGCCGTTCGCATCACATTCGTGTGATGCGAGCGGCCCCGCAATGCATTGCGGCCGGCGCGGCCGGCGCAGTGCATTGCTGGCTGATGATTGGCCAAGCATGCACTGTGACCCCGCATGCTTGGCCAATCACAGCGCCCGAAACTCGGAGAGCAATAATTGGCTACAGGCAGGACGGCTGTAGCCAATTACAGCTCAGGGGCTTTAGTACACGCCCCACCATTTAAAAGGCCGCCACGCCATCGGCCCCGGTCACATGAGTTCCGGCTTTAGGAGAGATTAGTCTGCTGATTCTGTCTTTGCTTGATACTGAAAGATTTGCTCTTCTTTGCTAAACCATTGGCTATTTCTTTGCTAAACCATTGCTACCTAAGTCATTGATCGTTCATTGCTGCTGATTGCACAGTTAGTGTGTTATTAGCTGCTGCTGGGGATTAGTCTGGTGCGTGCTTACTGTTAGTACAGTATTGCAGTAGTACCAACCGCAGTGCTGTTAGCACAGCATTGCACCCCAACAGCACCCATAGGACTTCTAGTGTGTTAGTGGCAGCAAACAGAGCTCCTATATTTTCTTCTCAGCAGCACCCATAGGACTTCTAGTGTGTTAGTGGCATCACACAGAGCTCCTATATTTTCTTCTCAGCAGCACCCATAGGACTTCTAGTGTGTTAGTGGCAGCAAACAGAGCTCCTATATTTTCTTCTTAGCAGCACCCATAGGACTTCTAATGTGTTAGTGGCATCACACAGAGCTCCTATATTTTCATCTCAGAAGCACCCATAGGACTTCTAGTGTGTTAGTGGCATCACACAGAGCTCCTATATTTTCTTCTCAGAAGCACCCATAGGACTTCTAGTGTGTTAGTGGCAGCAAACAGAGCTCCTATATTTTCTTCTCAGCAGCACCCATAGGACTTCTAGTGTGTTAGTGGCATCACACAGAGCTCCTATATTTTCTTCTCAGCAGCACCCATAGGACTTCTAGTGTGTTAGTGGCAGCAAACAGAGCTCCTATATTTTCTTCTCAGCAGCACCCATAGGACTTCTAGTGTGTTAGTGGCATCACACAGAGCTCCTATATTTTCTTCTCAGCAGCACCCATAGGACTTCTAGTGTGTTAGTGGCATCACACAGAGCTCCTATATTTTCTTCTCAGCAGCACCCATAGGACTTCTAGTGTGTTAGTGGCAGCAAACAGAGCTCCTATATTTTCTTCTCAGCAGCACCCATAGGACTTCTAGTGTGTTAGTGGCAGCAAACAGAGCTCCTATATTTTCTGCTCAGCAGCACCCATAGGACTTCTAGTGTGTTAGTGGCATCACACAGAGTTCCTATATTTTCATCTCAGAAGCACCCATAGGACTTCTAGTGTGTTAGTGGCATCACACAGAGCTCCTATATTTTCTTCTCAGCAGCACCCATAGGACTTCTAGTGTGTTAGTGGCATCACACAGAGCTCCTATATTTTCTTCTCAGCAGCACCCATAGGACTTCTAATGTGTTAGTGGCATCACACAGAGTTCCTATATTTTCATCTCAGCAGCACCCATAGGACTTCTAGTGTGTTAGTGGCATCACACAGAGCTCCTATATTTTCTTCTCAGCAGCACCCATAGGACTTCTAGTGTGTTAGTGGCAGCAAACAGAGCTCCTATATTTTCTTCTCAGCAGCACCCATAGGACTTCTAGTGTGTTAGTGGCATCACACAGAGCTCCTATATTTTCTTCTCAGCAGCACCCATAGGACTTCTAGTGTGTTAGTGGCATCACACAGAGCTCCTATATTTTCTTCTCAGCAGCACCCATAGGACTTCTAGTGTGTTAGTGGCAGCAAACAGAGCTCCTATATTTTCTTCTCAGCAGCACCCATAGGACTTCTAGTGTGTTAGTGGCAGCAAACAGAGCTCCTATATTTTCTTCTCAGCAGCACCCATAGGACTTCTAGTGTGTTAGTGGCATCACACAGAGCTCCTATATTTTCTTCTCAGCAGCACCCATAGGACTTCTAGTGTGTTAGTGGCATCACACAGAGCTCCTATATTTTCTTCTCAGCAGCACCCATAGGACTTCTAGTGTGTTAGTGGCAGCAAACAGAGCTCCTATATTTTCTTCTCAGCAGCACCCATAGGACTTCTAGTGTGTTAGTGGCAGCAAACAGAGCTCCTATATTTTCTTCTCAGCAGCACCCATAGGACTTCTAGTGTGTTAGTGGCATCACACAGAGCTCCTATATTTTCTTCTCAGCAGCACCCATAGGACTTCTAGTGTGTTAGTGGCAGCAAACAGAGCTCCTATATTTTCTTCTCAGCAGCACCCATAGGACTTCTAGTGTGTTAGTGGCATCACACAGAGCTCCTATATTTTCTTCTCAGCAGCACCCATAGGACTTCTAGTGTGTTAGTGGCATCACACAGAGCTCCTATATTTTCTTCTCAGCAGCACCCATAGGACTTCTAGTGTGTTAGTGGCAGCAAACAGAGCTCCTATATTTTCTTCTCAGCAGCACCCATAGGACTTCTAATGTGTTAGTGGCATCACACAGAGTTCCTATATTTTCATCTCAGAAGCACCCATAGGACTTCTAGTGTGTTAGTGGCATCACACAGAGCTCCTATATTTTCTTCTCAGCAGCACCCATAGGACTTCTAATGTGTTAGTGGCATCACACAGAGTTCCTATATTTTCTTCTCAGCAGCACCCATAGGACTTCTAATGTGTTAGTGGCATCACACAGAGCTCCTATATTTTCTTCTCAGCAGCACCCATAGGACTTCTAATGTGTTAGTGGCATCACACAGAGCTCCTATATTTTCTTCTCAGCAGCACCCATAGGACTTCTAGTGTGTTAGTGGCAGCAAACAGAGCTCCTATATTTTCTTCTCAGCAGCACCCATAGGACTTCTAGTGTGTTAGTGGCAGCAAACAGAGCTCCTATATTTTCTTCTCAGCAGCACCCATAGGACTTCTAGTGTGTTAGTGGCATCACACAGAGCTCCTATATTTTCTTCTCAGCAGCACCCATAGGACTTCTAGTGTGTTAGTGGCAGCAAACAGAGCTCCTATATTTTCTTCTCAGCAGCACCCATAGGACTTCTAGTGTGTTAGTGGCAGCAAACAGAGCTCCTATATTTTCTTCTCAGCAGCACCCATAGGACTTCTAGTGTGTTAGTGGCAGCAAACAGAGCTCCTATATTTTCTTCTCAGCAGCACCCATAGGACTTCTAGTGTTTTAGTGGCATCACACAGAGCTCCTATATTTTCTTCTCAGCAGCACCCATAGGACTTCTAGTGTGTTAGTGGCAGCAAACAGAGCTCCTATATTTTCTTCTCAGCAGCACCCATAGGACTTCTAGTGTGTTAGTGGCAGCAAACAGAGCTCCTATATTTTCTTCTCAGCAGCACCCATAGGACTTCTAGTGTGTTAGTGGCAGCAAACAGAGCTCCTATATTTTCTTCTCAGCAGCACCCATAGGACTTCTAGTGTGTTAGTGGCATCACACAGAGCTCCTATATTTTCTTCTCAGCAGCACCCATAGGACTTCTAGTGTGTTAGTGGCAGCAAACAGAGCTCCTATATTTTCTTCTCAGCAGCACCCATAGGACTTCTAGTGTGTTAGTGGCATCACACAGAGCTCCTATATTTTCTTCTCAGCAGCACCCATAGGACTTCTAGTGTGTTAGTGGCAGCAAACAGAGCTCCTATATTTTCTTCTCAGCAGCACCCATAGGACTTCTAGTGTGTTAGTGGCAGCAAACAGAGCTCCTATATTTTCTTCTCAGCAGCACCCATAGGACTTCTAGTGTGTTAGTGGCAGCAAACAGAGCTCCTATATTTTCTTCTCAGCAGCACCCATAGGACTTCTAGTGTGTTAGTGGCAGCAAACAGAGCTCCTATATTTTCTTCTCAGCAGCACCCATAGGACTTCTAGTGTGTTAGTGGCAGCAAACAGAGCTCCTATATTTTCTTCTCAGCAGCACCCATAGGACTTCTAGTGTGTTAGTGGCATCACACAGAGCTCCTATATTTTCTTCTCAGCAGCACCCATAGGACTTCTAGTGTGTTAGTGGCATCACACAGAGCTCCTATATTTTCTTCTCAGCAGCACCCATAGGACTTCTAGTGTGTTAGTGGCAGCAAACAGAGCTCCTATATTTTCTTCTCAGCAGCACCCATAGGACTTCTAGTGTGTTAGTGGCAGCAAACAGAGCTCCTATATTTTCTTCTCAGCAGCACCCATAGGACTTCTAGTGTGTTAGTGGCAGCAAACAGAGCTCCTATATTTTCTTCTCAGCAGCACCCATAGGACTTCTAGTGTGTTAGTGGCAGCAAACAGAGCTCCTATATTTTCTTCTCAGCAGCACCCATAGGACTTCTAGTGTGTTAGTGGCAGCAAACAGAGCTCCTATATTTTCTTGTCAGCAGCACACATAGTACCTATAGTGTGTTAGTGTCAGCACCCATAGGACCTACAGTGTGTTGTGAGCACACATAGGAGTTCTATTTTTTATACTATATACACTACCGACTACAATGGCTGGAAGACCGCCAAGGAGAGGCAGAGCGTGCCGAGGCAAGAACACAGGGCAGGCAGGCTCTGTTTCTAGAGACAACAGTGCTGGCCGTGGACGTGGTCGTGCATCGTCATCAGCACGTGGCCATGGGACACGCTTGTCTTTGTTTTCGGCAGCTGGACATGTGGAGCCGCATCATGCCGAAGGCTTGGTAGAATGGATGACCAAGCCCTCCTCATCCTCCTCATCCTCTCTCACCCAGGCTCAGGGTACTGGCAGAGCAGCTGCCAACGCGTACTCAATGGCATCATCAGCCACCCCTTCCCTAGACCCACCATGTCCTCCTGAGGAGTCCCCCGAACTGTTTGAGCACAGTGTTGGGTACATGCTCCAGGAGGATGCCCAACGATTCGAAGGCTCGGATGATGATACCCAGCTTGAGGAAGTCAGTAGTGTGCGCGCAGAGAGAGGGGATGCTGAAGGACAGCAATCTGGCAGTAGTGTTCCACCAGCTGCAGCTTACTGCCAGGTTTGCTCTAGTGGTGAAGAGGGAGGGGATGATGAGGTCACTGACTCCACGTGGGTGCCTGAAGGGAGAGAGGAGGAGGAGGAGGAGGAGGATGCAGCGTCACATGTCCAACGAGGCAGGATGCCCCCTGGAGGCCAGCTAGAGGCCAGCACAGCAACTGTACCACACCGCAGAGCTCCGCCTGTGCAGGGCGCTGCCTCTGCACGTTATCACAAAAGTTCTTTGGTGTGGGCCTTTTTTGAGACGAGTGCATCAGATCGCACCACTGCTATTTGCAATATTTGTCTCAAGCGTATCTCGCGTGGCCAAAACATCAGCCGCTTGGGCACCACAAGCATGAGCAGACATATGTCGACCTGCCATGCAGCTCGTTGGCAAGCACACATAAAAGACCCACACCAAAGAACAAAGCGGACCTCTCCTTGCTCCTCATCAGCTGGGATCTCCATCCCCACTATATCTTCAGTCCTCTCTGAAAGCTGCTCTGAGAGGACTGAAGGTGTAGAATTAGGTGTGTCACAACCAAGTACTTGCAGTACACCGACGTCCGATTGTAGCAGGCAAATTTCCCTGCCCCAGCTGCTGGACCGTCGAAAGAAGTATACTCCCAGCCATCCACATGCCCAGCGGTTGAATGCTAGCTTGGCTAAATTGCTAGCACTTCAACTGCTGCCTTTTCAGTTGATAGACTCGGCCCCCTTCCGTGAGTTTGTTCAATGTGCGGTTCCTCAGTGGCAGGTTCCCAAACGCCACTTTTTCTCACGGAAGGCGATTCCGTCTCTCTACTGGCATGTGGAAGGCAATGTCCATGCCTCGCTGGACAGGGCGGTCAGCGGTAAGGTGCATATTACCGCTGACTCATGGTCCAGCAGGCATGGACAGGGACGTTATCTTTCTTTCACGGCCCATTGGGTCACTCTATTGGTAGCTGGGAGGGATGCAGGACAAGGTGCAGTAGTGTTGGAGGTTGTTCCGCCACCACGCCTCCAAAATGCTACTACTGGTTGTGACACACCTCTCTCCTCCACCCCCTCCTCTTCTTCTTCCTCCATGTCCTCTTCGAGTGCTCTGTCCTCGGAACCAGCGGTGCTCCGTAGGCGTACAAGGGGCTACGCGAGTACGCAGGCAAAAAGATGCCATGCCGTGCTTGCGCTGGTGTGTTTGGGGGACAGGAGCCACACTGGGCCAGAGGTTCTGGCAGCTCTGCAGGGGCAGGCCGAGAGGTGGTTGACGCCACGCCAGCTTAAGCCAGGAATGGTCGTTTCTGATAATGGCACCAACCTCCTCTCCGCCCTGCGACAGGGGCAGCTCACCCATGTGCCCTGTATGGCTCACGTCCTCAACCTGGTGGTGCAGCGGTTCTTGGGCAGGTTCCCAGGCTTACAGGATGTCCTGAGGCAGGCCAGGAAAGTCTGTGTGCATTTCCGCCGATCTTATAATGCCAGTGCTCGGCTGACTGAGCTGCAAAAGGAGCTGAACCTGCCCAAGAACCGCCTAATATGTGACATGCCCACCAGGTGGAACTCAACGTTGGCCATGCTGCAGCGACTGCACACGCAGCAGAGGGCCATCAATGAGTACCTTTGCGACTACGGCACCAGGACAGGGTCAGGGGAGCTTGGCTTTTTTTCCCCACGCCAGTGGAGCATGATCAGGGATGCATGCACTGTCCTCTCACCATTTGAGGAGGCCACGAGGATGGTGAGCAGTGACAGTGCATGCATCAGTGACACTGTACCTCTTGTCCACCTGTTGGAGCATACGCTGCGTGGGATAATGGACAGGGCACTTGAGGCAGAACAGAGGCAGGAAGAGGAGGACTTCCTTGTCTCTCAAGGCCCCCTTTATCCAGACAATGTTCCTTCTGTCCCACCCATCACACAGGAAGAGGAGGAGGAGGAGGAGGAGGAGGATTGTGTGAGCATGGAGGTGGAGCCTGGCACTCAGCATCAGCAGCAGCAGTCTTTTAGGGATGATGTACAGTCCCAACAAACCAGTGGACTTGTACGTGGCTGGGAGGAGGTGGCTGGCGATCATGTCATCCTCAGTGACCCAGAAGACTCCGGACCGAATGCCTCAGCTAACCTACGCTGCATGGCCTCCCTGATCCTGCAAAGCCTGCGGAAGGATCCTCGTGTTCTTCGGATCAAGGAGAGTGACCATTACTGGCTGGCCACTCTCCTTGATCCACGGTACAAGGGTAAGGTTGCGGACCTTATCTTGCCGTCGCAGAGGGAGCAGAGGATGAGACATCTCAGGGAGGCCTTGCAGAAAGGTCTGTGCAACGCGTTCCCAGAAACTGGGAGGTTACAAACTCCTGGTCCTGGACGACAAGTTGCTGAGGCTTCGGTCAGTAGCAGAAGGAGCGGTGGGGAAGGTGGACGTCTGACCGATGCGTTCAGACAATTTTTTAGTCCGCAGCCCCAAGGTATGATCGGTTCCAGCAACCATCGCCAGCGTCTGATATACATGGTGCAGGAATACCTAGGGGCAAGGTCAGACTTGGACACCTTTCCCACCGAAAATCCTCTGGCTTACTGGGTCCTGAGGATGGATCACTGGCCAGAGCTTGCACAGTATGCAATTGAGCTACTGGCCTGTCCTGCATCCAGCGTTCTTTCCGAACGCACATTCAGTGCTGCTGGAGGATTTGTCACCGATCATAGGGTGCGCCTGTCCACCGACTCGGTTGATCGACTGACCTTCATAAAAATGAATCAGTCTTGGATCACCACCAGCTACCAGACACCTGAAGCGGATATAACGGAATAATTTATAATGTCACATCCCTTCAAGACTGCCTATGCTGATGCTGAGTGACTGTCCTGTTATGTTCACTGACTATCCTCTTCCTCCTCCTCAATGATCCATGCCACCACACCAGTGCCTAAGGCACAATTTTTCAGCCCCTGTATAACAGGGGCGTGTAATTACAATTTTTTAAAAAGATGCTTCGCAACAGGTGTGACTGCTGTGCTCAGAGTACAGTATCTGTGAGGGGTTGCAGTGTTGTGGCACCAGCACCAGTGCCTAAGGCACAATTTTTCAGCCCCTGTTGGGGCGTGTAATTACAATTTTTAGGCAATGCTTTGCAACAGGTCTCATTGCTGTGCTCAGAGTACAGTATCTGTGAGGGGTTGCAGTGTTGTGGCACCAGCACCAGTGCCTAAGGCACAATTTTTCAGCCCCTGTATAACAGGGGCGTGTAATTAAATTTTTTTAAAAAGATGCTTCGCAACAGGTGTGACTGCTGTGCTCAGAGTACAGTATCTGTGAGGGGTTGCAGTGTTGTGGCACCAGCACCAGTGCCTAAGGCACAATTTTTCAGCCCCTGTTGGGGCGTGTAATTACAATTTTTAGGCAATGCTTTGCAACAGGTCTCATTACTGTGCTCAGAGTACAGTATCTGTGAGGGGTTGCAGTGTTGTGGCACCAGCACCAGTGCCTAAGGCACAATTTTTCAGCCCCTGTATAACAGGGGTGTGTAATTACAATTTTTTAAAAAGATGCTTCGCAACAGGTGTGACTGCTGTGCTCCAAGTACAGTATCTGTGAGGGGTTGCAGTGTTGTGGCACCAGCACCAATGCCTAAGGCACAATTTTTCAGCCCCTGTTTAACAGGGGCGTGTAATTACAAATCTTGATCTAATAGTTCACAGCAGGGCCCATTCCTGCGCCCACCAAGAGTAACTATGAGGGCCTACAGTCTTGTGGCAACACCGTCCACCACCACCACCACCACCAAAGGCCCAATTTTTCTGCCCTGTTCAACAGGTGCATGCAATTACAAATCTTGATCTAATAACTCACAGCAGGGCCCATTCCTGCACCCACCAAGAGTAACTGTGAGGGCTTACAGTCTTGTGGCAACACCGTCCACCACCACCACCACCACCACCAAAGGCCCAATTTTTCTGCCCGGTTCAACAGGTGCATGCAAGTACAAATCTTGATCTATTAACTCACAGCAGGGCCCATTCCTGTGCCCACCAGTCTTGTGGCTACACCAACATCTAATAGGGCAAATTTCTGCAGAGTATATACGGCAGGCCCCTACTTTCAAACATCCAACTTACAAACGACTCCTACTTGCAAACGGCAAGAGAAAACAGGAAGTGAGAGGAAATCTACCCCTAGGAAGGAAAATTCTATCCTGTTAGATTTAATTTGGGAAAAAGGTATCTCCTCTCTACTGATGCTTTATCACCAATCCTTGTTTCAATTAAAACCCCACTTTTCCAAAAACATTTGTCATTGGGACGGAAAGTGAGGTGACATGTTCTGAACAGATGTGCAAAGACAGCAAATGTTACAGGGGTGATAACCCCTCCCTATGTTCTCCAAAAAGCTTAAAAATTGATTTTTTTGGGATGTAGCTACACTTCATAATGTACCTGTTCAGATTCTACTTAAGAACAAACCTACAGTCCATGTCTTGTTTGCACCACCTATATACTGCTGTTCAGAGTATATAGGGTTGTAGGTATAGGGTTTTATTTTGGGTGCGGGGTCCCCCTTAGTATCCATACAAGACCCAAAGGGGCTGGGGTGGGGGGGGGGGGGGGGGGGTGATGGGGTAGCCATGCCATTTTTCTCAAGGATTTTCAGCCATATGGCGGCCAGGACAAGACATGACATTAAAGCCGCAAGTGGTTTTAAATGGCTTCTTTTTTTCCTTTACAAATGTCATTTTGTGCAAGGACAGTTCTAAACACGGGAAACACATGCCACTTCACAGGCATACTTTAGACACCCCCCAGGTACCATATTTAAAGGAAAATTTCACTTTTTTTTTTTCACTTTATGCATCATTAAAATGACTGCTCCCGAAAAAACTTTAGTTTTTAAAATTTCTTTTTGCATTGATATATGTCCCCTGGGGCAGGACCCGGGTCCCCAAACCTGTTTTATAACATTAACATGCATATTGGCCGTTGTAATTAGCAATTTTGATTTCGAACGTTCGCGTCCATTATAACGAATAGGGTTCGAAAATTCGCGCGAACTTTCGGTCCGTTCGAAGGTTCTGGTGCGAACCGAACCCGGGGGTGTTCGGCTCATCCCTACTGCTGATGAAAACAATGTTGTCTCTAGGTCAGGTCACGCGTACTACTAATGCCCCATCAACATCTGTCACAGTGTACCTGTGCCCCAAAACATCTGTAATAGTAGTAGTAGTGTGTGTTCATTCAATATCTGTCAGAGTTTACTAATGTAACCAAACAGCTATCTTAGGCATTATCTTAGGCACGTACCAGTGTACAAAACCATCTGTATGACTAGTGTCCCATCAACATCTGTCTCAGTGTACCAGTGCACACCAAAACACCTGTCTCAGTGTACCAGTGCACACCAAAACACCTGTCTCAGTGTACCAGTGCACACCAAAACATCTGTCTCAGTGTACCAGTGCACACCAAAACACCTGTCTCAGTGTACCAGTGCACACCAAAACATCTGTCTCAGTGTACCAGTGCACACCAAAACATCTGTCTCAGTGTACCAGTGCACACCAAAACATCTGTCTCAGTGTACCAGTGCACACCAAAACATCTGTCTCAGTGTACCAGTGCACACCAAAACACCTGTCTCAGTGTACCAGTGCACACCAAAACACCTGTCTCAGTGTACCAGTGCACACCAAAACATCTGTCTCAGTGTACCAGTGCACACCAAAACATCTGTCTCAGTGTACCAGTGCACACCAAAACATCTGTCTCAGTGTACCAGTGCACACCAAAACATCTGTCTCAGTGTACCAGTGCACACCAAAACACCTGTCTCAGTGTACCAGTGCACACCAAAACACCTGTCTCAGTGTACCAGTGCACACCAAAACACCTGTCTCAGTGTACCGGTGCACACCAAAACACCTGTCTCAGTGTACCGGTGCACACCAAAACACCTGTCTCAGTGTACCAGTGCACACCAAAACATCTGTCTCAGTGTACCAGTGCACACCAAAACATCTGTCTCAGTGTACCAGTGCACACCAAAACATCTGTCTCAGTGTACCAGTGCACACCAAAACACCTGTCTCAGTGTACCAGTGCACACCAAAACACCTGTCTCAGTGTACCAGTGCACACCAAAACATCTGTCTCAGTGTACCAGTGCACACCAAAACATCTGTCTCAGTGTACCAGTGCACACCAAAACATCTGTCTCAGTGTACCAGTGCACACCAAAACATCTGTCTCAGTGTACCAGTGCACACCAAAACACCTGTCTCAGTGTACCAGTGCACACCAAAACATCTGTCTCAGTGTACCAGTGCACACCAAAACATCTGTCTCAGTGTACCAGTGCACACCAAAACATCTGTCTCAGTGTACCAGTGCACACCAAAACACCTGTCTCAGTGTACCAGTGCACACCAAAACATCTGTCTCAGTGTACCAGTGCACACCAAAACATCTGTCTCAGTGTACCAGTGCACACCAAAACATCTGTCTCAGTGTACCAGTGCACACCAAAACATCTGTCTCAGTGTACCAGTGCACACCAAAACATCTGTCACAGTGTACCAGTGCACACCAAAACACCTGTCTCAGTGTACCAGTGCTCAAAACATCTATACTATTAGTAGTAGTGTGTGTCCATTCAATATCTGTCAGTTTGCCTGTGCAACCAAACAGCTGTCACAGGCATGTACCAGTGTACAAAAACATCTGTATGACTAGTGTCCCATCAACATCTGTCTCAGTGTACCAGTGCACACCAAAACATCTGTCACAGTGTACCTGTGCCCAAAAATATCTTTAGTATTAGTAGTATAGTGTGTCCATTTAACATCTGTCAGAGTTTACCAATGTAACCAAACAGCTGTCACAGGCTTATACCAATGTACAAAAACATCTGTATGACTAGTGTCCCATCAACATCTGTCTCAGTGTACCAGTGCACACCAAAACACCTGTCACAGTGTACCAGTACACAAAACATCTGTAATACTAGTGTCCCATCAACATCTGATGTGAAAGCTGAAAACGTTCTTATATGTGAAAATCGAAAAAAATTGGAATTTGAAAAAATTGGAATTTAATCTAAATTTTTTCTAATTCGGTCGAAATCAGAAAATTTGCATCAAATTTAAATACAAATAAATGAAAGGAAACGATTCCCGAAAACAAATCAAAAGAATTTAACAAATCAAACGAAATTAGGTAAATAAATCAAAACAAAACTAATTTTTTCGTTTTGCACATGTCTATTCAATGCCGCTTGGCAGAGCCAACGGCACAACATTAATTATCTGTTTACCAATCCATAAGGGTGGCATTTTGCCCATGGTTGTAAGGGGGACATTCTCCCCAAGGACCACCAATATAAGGGGCATTCTTCCCACTAACCTTGGAAATTATTTTAGGGGTTCCTCTGTTGTAAAAAGATTGGGATAGGCTGACCTACAGAAAGCTTTCTGCGTAACCATTATTTAGCTAGACTTAAAGTGGAAGTAAACCCTGCTATCATTTTCAGCCAAGGAAGCTGCCATCTTGGCCTCTGTTTAATCTTCAAGTGCCATGATGCTGCACATGTGATCAGTTATGACACCAGCCATTGGATGGTGTGACAAATTGGTTGAGAGCACAACCAATGTGACATTTGGCATTTCCGGCATGCCGGGAATGTAACTGTTTTTTTAAACTATTAAACCGTTGGGTTTACTTCCGCTTTAAGTCTTAGGGCATCCCGTCTCATAGGTTATAGCTGGCTATATACAGTACGGTCAGTTTTATTAAACTAACAGATTCCTCCATCCACACAAATGAGGTGGATGGAGGAATCCCCCCAGCCGGGACATTGTATTCTGACAGCTGCATCCATCATAGAATACATTGATCAGTTTTCCAGCATGCCCTTTGGCAGACGTTGATCAAACGATCGCCTTTGTCAAGCTGAGATGGCCACACACTCATTGAAATACGGTTGGTCCCCGCTGAACAGTCCAAATTTCAATCTGCACACAGCCAGTTTGAGCCCTTTGACACTGGTGCCGCCCATAGCGTCGGCGGTAAAACGCCGCCATTTTACCGTCGGATTTGCGGCGCATTTCGGCCACTAGTGGGGCGCTTTTAACCCCCGCTAGCGGCCAAGAAAGGGTTAAAACTGCCCACCGTGCGCCACTACAGCAGCGTATTGCCGGCGGTATGGCGGCGCTGCCCCATTGATTTCAATGGGAAGGAGAGCATTAGGAGCGGTGAGTTCACCGCTCCTAATGCGCTCCAAAGAAGCTGCTGGCAGGACCTTTTCTGACGCCCTGCCAGTGCAACGCTACAGTGTGAAAGTCCTCGCAGCTGTTTGAGGGCGGATTGCAGGCGCTATTTTTTAACGCTATAAAAATGCCCTCAGTGTGAAAGGGGTCTTTAAGACACTGCTTCATATCAGTAGAGGTCAAAACATTGCATATTTTTCTTTTTCCCAAGCTCTGTCTGTAATATATCTGTTACAGTCTTTATTTTCTCAGTTATATGTATCTTTCCTTGTGAACACAGGAGTTTGACCTTGGCAAATCTTGGACCCTCTCACAGATTTCATTGGTTGCAATAGGTGAGCTGTGCGCATATCAGCGCCAATGTTTGCAGAAAATATACTCCCTTAAGATCATCCTAATGTGATGATAGCTGCCACTCACGGGCAGTGTAGCTCACAGAAATCACCATGCATACAGGGAAGTCTACATTTTGAAAACTGTAGATATAGCATCATGGCAGGAATATAAGTGATAAAAACCTAAGGTACGTTTTCAGACACCACCAAATCTGGGATTCAGTCCTTTACCAAATATGTAAAACCACCATTTATGCTTTTTACATTTGAGAAAACATACCTTTCCTCTTCACATTTTTTTATTTCCTTTATTTATACAAAAAAACTGCACATCCATCAAAACAATGTACCACAAAATAAGTACAAAATCTCACTTAATACTTTGTGCACAAAGCAAGATCCATAAAGACATGGATGAACAAGTTTGGGGTGGAGGAACTTGACTGGCCTGCACAGAGTCCTGATCTCAACCTGATAGAACACCTTTGGGATGAATTAGAGCAGAGACTGCGAGCCAGGCCTTCTCGTCCACATCAGTGCCTGACCTCACAAATGTGCTTCTGGAAAAAAGGTCAAACATTCCCATAGACACACTCCTAAACTTTGTGGACAGCCTTCCCAGAAGAGTTGAAGCTGTTATAGCTGCAAAGGGTGGGCCAACTCAATATTGAACCATTGCCATTAAAGTTCATGTGTGTGTAAAGGCAGGCATCCCAATACTTTTGATAATGAAGTGTACTTACCTGCTCTGTGCAATGGTACAGAGCAGCTCTGATCCTCCTCTTCTTGGGGTCCCTCACCACTGCCCCTGGCTACTCCCCCGCCGAGTGTCCCCATAGCAAGTCGCTTGCTATGGGAGCACTCGTGCGTGCTTGCTCCCGAGCCTTGCCCTGTGTGTCCATAAGACATATAAAAAGAATAATATCGCATTCCTGTACCACATAATACACATCACCCTATACGATCAACTGTGCAACCACATACCCTAAATTAAAAAGTATGATAAACAAAGCGTGCAATAGGAAAAAAAAGTTTTTCCCCAAGGGTTTACACACACACACACAGAACAGAAAGAAATTAGTAAGAGGGATTTCCCCTTCATTTTCATAGTACCAAAATGAACACAAAAACTGCATAGAGTAGTAATTTCGCAACCAAAACAGCGAAACAGAGAATATTGATTGCATCATATAAATGACAACATATTTAATTTACCTTGTGTAACAAACCACTTAAAACAATGCAATAGTAAATACTATTTTACTAGGCTGGCATGTTCTAGCATACATCAACACTATGGGGTTGATTTACTAAAGGAAAATAGACTATGCACTTTGCAAGTGCAGTTGCACACCTGAAAGCGCAGTTGCTCTAGAGCTTAGCAAATGAGGTAAAGCTTCACTCTGCAAAGAGTACCCAATCACATGCAAGGAAAAAAAACAAAACACAATTTTTGCATTCACATGATTGGATGATGGAAGTCAGCAGAGCCTTACCTCATTTACTAAGCTCTGGATCAGCTAAACTTTCAGAGGTGCATCTGCACTTGCAAAGTGCACAATCTATTTGCCTTTAGTAAATCAACCTCTATATTTACAATTATTCATCCACCAAATGAAGCTCCTTACAGAAAACAAAAAAACATAACAGTAATAATTCAGGACAGCATATTATACCAAAAGAATAGGCTGACAACATAGAAGACAGCAATTAGTCAAGATAAACTGGTCTGTTGTCTTGACATTGGCATATGGATTAGACATAGAGAGTTCCTGTTACATCTTTGTTTTCTGCAATGGGAACCTCCCAGTTTCACTGGCCTGCATGCTGCATTCCCCCTAGAGTCTACTATGTTTTGGTGGTTAGGGTTTATCTATTGATTTTATTTTACTGCTGATTGCATCCAATGTTGTTATGCTTGTGCCTCTAAAGCAAAGTTTTCATTTTTTTGTGTCTATACTTTCTAGCGGACAGTATTTTGTATGTCCATACACCTGATGTTTAATTTTTTTTCTTTTAGTATCATGATTGTATCTAGATTTTCCAAAAGAGAGAAAGAAAGAGAGGGAGGGGAGGGGGAAGCCCTACATTCCCTCTCAGACTTTTCTATCCTTGGTGACTGAAACACAAAAGATCAGAAAGAGGATTAAGAGGTCTGCATTGGATCATCTCGGGTTGCCCAGAATCCAGACGTCTGAGCGCATGCACTGGGTAGGGTTGCCACCTGTCTGGGATTCACCCGGACAGTCCGGGTTTTATATCTTGTGTCCAGGTTTCAGGTGGACTGAAACCCGGACACATTATTCAGACTAGGATGTGGTAACCAAGATAGTAACACACATATGTGTTGCCATCCAGAAGCTGTGGGCAGCATCACTGGGGGCAGGGCAATGATGTCAGCAAGAGCAATTTGGCTTTGCCTACTGTTCGCTGCGGCACGCTATGCACACCACATTACTACTCTCCTTGGGGCACCCAAAGGTGTCCCAGGCCACTTAAGTGTTCGGGTTTGGCTTGAAGAAAAGGTGGCAACCTTAGCACTGGGTGTTTCTCCTGTCCTGGCCCCTCAGGGTCTCAAGAAATATAACAGGTGGTCAGGAATATAGATGCACAATTTATGCCCCTTGAGAACTTAGAGGTGTTCCTTGGATTTTGGGCCCCTCTATGCATCTAGACAGCAGAAATGTGTCACACATAACTTGTTAAAATGACAACTTTGTAAAAGAAAAGCACATTTTATTTATTTTATTTATTTTCCAAACAATTGAGACAAAACAAAAAACGACAACTTCAAAAAATTCACCATGCCTCTTATTAACCTCCCTAGCGGTAATCCCAAGCGTGACTCGGGGTTGTTTTTTTATGCTAGGATCGGTAACCCCGAGTCACGCTCGGGGTAGACATTGCAGAGCTCGCAGCGGAGTTTCCTTACCTTCTCCTGGCGATCCAGCGATGATGTCCTCTGCTGTGATCGCCAGCGAGACCTCCGGCGAGTGTCGGCACTTTCGACCCCATCTGACTTCCTAGTTCCGTTCCCTGCGAGCCGCAGCGGCGCAAGGGAGCGGAACTGGGCGGCAAATTCAAAAAGGTAAACACATAGTATACATACAGTATACTGTAATCTTACTGATTACAGTACTGTATGTAATAATTACACACACCCTTTGTCCCTAGTGGTCTGTCCAGTGTCCTGCATGCACTTTTATATAATAAAAATCGTTCTTTCTGCCTGTAAACTGGGGATTGTCCATAGCAACTAAAAAGTGTCCCTTTATGTCAAAAGTGGTTTTAGACCAACTAGAAAGCAGCGATAATAAATTAGAATCACTCGCAGAATTGAGCGATAGCGATTTGTGGGGAAATTCGTCATCAAACACTAAATCTAATGACAGCGACAATTCTGCAACTGAGCAAATTTCAGTGTTTTTGATTTGATTACATTATTGAATAATTTTTATTATAATTAGATTACTATTTTTTATAATTATTTATAGTTATTTATTATATTATAATTTATAATTTTGTGTTTCATATTTATCATACCCGGGATGTTTACTGGACTCTGGTTTGCTCAGGTTTAAGTAAGTAATTACTAAGAATCGCAGGCCTATAATACATAACACCAAATTTTCATGCAAAATAATTGTACCGCTTTTGGTACATAATTCCAGAAAGAATCATACCGCCAGGGAGGTTAAACTGCATTTTTGCATGCACATGATTGGATGATGGAAGTTAGCAGAGCTTTCCCCCATTTACTAATCTCTGGAGCAACTACACTTGCAGAGGTGCATCTGTACTTGCGAAGTGCACAATCTTTTTGCCTTTAGTAAATCAACCCTTATATTTACAATTATTCATCCACCAAATAAAGCCCCTTACAGTAAAAAAATTAATTAAAAAAAACACATACATTTAATAATTAAGGACAGCATATTATACCAAAAGAATAGGCTGACAACATAGAAGACAACAGGTCTACTTTCCTACAAGGGGTCCTTTTGGTAGTGTTTATACTGTCCAGGCATTTTAGGGCATCAAGAAATAAAATAGTATATACAGTATACCATAGTTTCACACAACCTAAATAATATACTTGTATTTGTTTTTTCTCTACAAAGTAATGTAGTAAAATAAATGTTGGTCTAAATTCATGAAGAAAGATTAATTATTTGCAAAGTTTTATAACAGATATAAAGAAAAACATTTTTTTTCCCCAGAATATTTTTCCTTTTTAACAATAAACAAAATAATTTATTTCCACTGCGCTTGGGTTGTGGACTGCAGCTAGCATAAATTGTAGGTAAAAAATTAAAACATGTAGAGAAAAAAATGCAGCATTTTATATGTCCATTCATAAAAAGACCACAAATCCTAGGAAATTCCCAGAGTATGTGACACAAATGTAGCCTTATAAAAGTTCATACATATAAAAGTCCACCATTCCTAGGGGACACCCAGAGTGTGTGGTATAAAGTGACAAGAATTGGCACCAACCAGTGACTATATATTAATTTAGTGAATCTGTTCCTTTAAAAGTGAATAAACAAATTTGGAATAATAAGGGCGTATGAAAAAAGGTATGGTGCTACCTCATATACTGTATATACTCGAGTATAAGCCGACTCGAATATAAGCCGAGGCACCTAATTTTACCACAAAAAAATGCGAAAAACTTATTGACTCGAGTATAAGCCTAGGGTGTCCATCTGCATGCCTCACTTTGCCTCACTGTGTCCATGTGCATGCCTCACTGTGCCTCACTGTGTCCATGCCTCACTGTACCCATGCCTCACTGTCACTGTGTCCATGCCTCACTGTGCCCATGCCTCACTGTCACTGTGTCCATGCCTCACTGTGACTAGACTGACGTTTAACATGGGAGTCTATGGAAGGGGTGCCCGGATTTGAAAAATCGGTGCTCCCCGTCCATAGGTCCCCCGGACACCAAACTTTGCACACTTGTAGAGGAATAGTTGGGCTACATGGGGTCCAGGGGACCTACGGATGGCCAGAATCAGGCGCACAAAGTTGTAGTCGGAAACAGACTTGAGTATAAGCCGAGGGGGGCATTTTCAGCACAAAAAAATGTGCTGAAAAACTTGGCTTATACTCGAGTATATACGGTATATTATTATTATTATTATACACGATTTATATAGCGCCAACAGTTTACGCAGCGCTTTACAATGTATAGGGGGGGATAACACAAATACAGTACAGTTCAATACAAAATGTACAGGAGGGCTGTCAGGGAAATCTGTCCAACAGCGCCAATCAGCGCCCAATGCGCACGCGCGGCGGAATGATGCTTCGGCGCATGCGCGTGCGCGGGACGGCGCTTCTACGTTCTCGGGTGCATGCGCAGCGGCGCACCAATAGGAATCCAGGCGGGCCTATTTAAAGAAACCCAGTTGCACTGACAAGTTGCTGGTTTGTCAGCTTTCCTGTATACCCAAGACTCTGGAAAACTATCTTGAAAATCTCCTTGTGACCCGGACTGGCTTGATTCCTCTGATCTCTCTCCTGGACCTGACCCTCGGCTTGTTATACGGACTTCTGACTTCTCCTGTGTTTTGACCCTCGGCCTGTGACTCGGATCTGCTGCCTGTCTACAATCCTTGACCTCCTGCTTGTACCTTTGGACTTCCACGTTTCCTTTGAACTCCTGCCTGGTTCCCGGTAATCTCTGGACTTGTTACCTTTTTGCTGTGCTAGACCCCCAGCCGGGATTGTTACCTTTGCAATTGCAACCCGGACTCAACCTGCACCGGCTTCAATTGTCTCCTGCTGTTTGAACTTTACCAATCCGGCTAGTTCCTGCTTGAAGCCTGTTCTTCAGTCTACTCAGCACTACCGGACCGTCTACAAGTACTCACCACCTGCCGGTAGCCGGTGCCGCTTCTCGCCATCCACTCCCTGTCTCAACTCCAGGGGGTGGAGTGCGTCAAGTCGCAAAGGTGAACCACTCTCGGCATCTCGGCCTCGGTAAGTACATACCCTTACAAGGGCCCTGCTCATAGAGCTTACATTCTAAAGGGAGGGGTGGTGGTACAAAAGGTAATAGCTGCAGAGAATTTGATGGGGGTGGCTCGGGGATAGTTGTTAGGTGGGTGTGGGATAGACTTCCCTGAATAAATGAGTTTTCAGGGATCTCCTAAAGGTGGACAGGGTAGGGGCTGATCGGACATACTGGGGCAAGGAGTTCCAGAGGATAGGAGAGGGTCTGGAGAAGGGTCTGGAGAAGTCCTGAAGGCGAGCATGGGAGGCGGTAACAAGGGAGCTAGAGAGCAGGAGGTCCTGGGAGGAGCAGAGGGGACGATTTGGGCGATATCTGCAGATGAGGTTGGTAGATGGGGGCGATGTTGTGAATGGCCTTGTATGTTATGGTTAGCATTTTGAATTTTATACGGTGGGGTAGGGGAAGCCAGTGAAGGGATTGGCAGAGAGGAGCAGCAGTCACGGATCGGTTAGTGAGGTGTATTAGTCTAGCAGCAGAATTCATAATAGACTGAAGGGGGAAAGCCTGCTTAAGGGTAGGCTATTAAGGAGAGAGTTGCAGTAGTCAAGGCGGGAAATAATCAAGGAGTGAATAAGTTGCATTGTGGTGTCATTAGTCAGGAAGGGTCGAATTCTGGAGATGTTGCGGAGGTTAAGGCGGCAGGATTTAGCCAGTGATTGAATATGGGGGCTGAAGGAGAGGTCTGAGTCAAGGATTACACCCAGGACCTTGGCATGTGTGGAGGGACCAATGGTTGTGTTGTTTATATATAGATAATTAATGTGTTCACCTACTACAATAAATGATCCATTTGGATCTTAATGGTTCATAACTTACAACCAATAATTCATAACAAAGTGTATAATTGTAATAAATCTTATACAAACAAGAAAAGAATTACCGTTATAAAGAAGATGCTACCAGTCTATTGAGATAGATAATAGTGGGAATGAAGCAAATGATGATTCACCTCCAAACAGCGCATGGAAAGTTCAAATTCACCACCACTCATTGATGGGGACCCCTAAAGGACAATGGGGTTCCCTATAGCCAGCAATGTAGGAGATGATGGTTCCTTATTCTCAGAAAACTATTAGTCAATCATCGGAAAAATACACATAGGAAGGATCATAGCGTAATAAGCGCGCAGCACGCACACTCTCGGCACAAGTGCAGTGGCAGCAATTCACACAAATATGCAGCCCCTCAGCACTAAGGACCAGGCACCGAGAGACACAGAGAGACCGCATATTTGCACGCGGCCAGCGTCAAGAGGTTATTAAAAATTACCTTTCCTTTTTAGTCTGCAACGCTGTAATTTTCTTTTCTATAAAATGCAATGCAATATGAATGTGTACAGAATGCCCCCTAGAAACATAATTTCCTGCTTGTGTGATTGGATCACTGATTTTCCCAGAAGACTACACTAATGCCGTGTACACACGATCGGAATTTACGACAACAAATGTTCGATGTGAGCTTTTTGTCGGAAATTCCGACCGTGTGTAGGCTCCATCGGACATTTGCTGTAGGAATTTCCGACAACAATAATTTGAGAGCTGGTTCTCAAATTTTCCGACAAGAAATTCCGATCGTCTGTATGCAATTCCGACCCGCACAAAACACCACGTATGCTCAGAATCAAGCAGAAGAGCCGAACTGCCTATTGAACTTCATTGATCACGGCTCGTTGTACGTCACGGCGTTCTTGACGTTCGGAATTTCCGACAACATTTGTGTGACCCCGTGTATGCAACACAAGTTTGAGCCAACATAGGAAATAAAATCCACGGTTTTGTTGTCGGAATTTCTGATCGTGTGTACGCGGCATGAGATACAAGTCAGATTTCAGGTATCCCCTGCAACAAAAATGTAATTTATGGTGAGATACTCCCAATGGAAAATCACATCTAAAGGGATGCTGACCCTGCAATTGTCCTCATTAGAGCTATGCAGATGCAGCAGCTGGTTGATAATTATGAAACCACTCCCACTAGACTCACTTTTGCACATGGGCACAGAGAAACACACAGGGATCTTTTCAGAATAACAAAAGGTAGAAATCTGCAACAAAGTTTGGTAAAATCCCTGCAATGTACATAGATCATGTACATAGATCACCCAGAGGGGGAATGTTTTTTTTCTCAACAAAAGTGGAGTTAGACCCCTTTCACACTGGGGTGGGCAGGTGCGGTGGCGGTATAGCAGCGCGATTTTCAGCGCTGCTATACTGTCGTTCTTACCGCGGTATGCGGTCACTAGGGGGGTTAATTTAACCCCCGCTAGCGGCCGAAAAAGGGTTAATACCGCCCGCAAACCGCGGCTATTGCCGCGGTTTGCGGGCGGTATTACCGCGCTGTCCCATTGATTTCAATGGGAGACCGCGGTAAAGGAGCGGTGAACACACCGCTCCTTTACCGCTGTAAAGAAGCGGCTAGCAGGACTTTTGGAGCGGTCCTGCTAGCGCACCGCTTCAGTGTGAAAGCCTTCGGGCTTTCACATTGAAGACACAGGGCAGGATTTTTTCATGCGGTATAACAGCGCTATTATTAGCGCTAAACCGCATGAAAAACGCCCCAGTGTGAAAGGGGCCTAACTCTTCAACAAATGAAATAAAATGGACAGCACTGAGAAAAGTAAGATAGTGTGAAACAAATAAAACAAATCATTTAACTACTAGAAGACAGTCTAAAGAATATTTTCCTGTCCTGTCTTCAGGGACCCCAAGGGCTGCAAAGTAGCATAATTACTCTTTTAATTCATATTATGCAACACTCATATACATGTTAACATTTCTCTCCACATCCACATTGTTCCTGTGCAAAATGACTGGACTGCCATCTTGTGGAGGAAATGTGTATAGTTTGTGAAATATATAGAAATATGTAGGCTGTCATTGCAGACCTCCTTTCAAAAATGCTATCTGCCTGATTGTCTTAAGTTCAATACCTATGGAGTCAATGACCTCGAACGGGCAATTTGAAACCAGAACTCTTGACCAGTATTTGTATTTGTTTTGGGTCAGTGACATAAATCATGATTGTAAGATCTACAGGAAAAAGTAAAAATGGCGCAAAATAGTTCTGGTATAATAGGAGTTAGAATGTCACTGGAAAATACACTATAAATTATTCCAATGTCCATCAGATGATGTATGCACCAGCGGCAGCTACCATAGGCAGAAGCAGGCTCTGGAAGATAAATGAGGAAAGGAAGGTGCGCCAAACTAAGTGCAGTATTAACGTTTTAATAACCATTAATAAAAACAGCCAAATGGCTACTCACAAATAGGAAGAAGTAATCAGGCATGTAGAGTGTAAATAGCATACAGGGTCCGGTGTCATCAACAGTCCGAGGGAAAGATGTAGGTCCCAGATGGAGAATAAGGCTGAAGGCTGAAGGCAGATGTAGTGTCAGCAATGGAAGTCCTGGGCGTAGAGATGCTGTATGTATGTTGTTATTCTTCCTGTAGTGGAGGAAGAGCCAGGACGATGCGCATCAGCGTGCGCTTCAGCGTGGAGCGCAGCGTGCCGTCGGACCGGAAGTGACCGGAAGTGACGTGGTAAGAAGAACGGACCAATAGGATGACGCGTTTCTCAGCTTCCGCTGTTTCATCAGATCCATGGATATCATGGGGGTGGGCGGAGAATATATGGCAGAAAGGAGTGCTGTGATAGGTCGATTAGCACATATGCATTTGTGGGAAAAGCGCAAAGGGATATTGAAAACATGTATTGCAGGGATACAAGACGGCATGTTTACGAAAAGGAAATTGAATGAAAAATAGTGTGATTTGATAATGGAAGGGAAAAAGGCTTTAATGCTTGAAATAATATATATAAAAAAAGGAGGGAGGGGAGGTATTATAAGACGAATTTCAAGAGGAGGGAAGGGGAGGGGGGAAAAAGGGGAGGGGGACGGTGGTGCTGTTAATATTTAAGCAAGTACAGGGAGAATGATATGGCAATTATGAGAGATCAGGGCTGGATGGAAGACCATGTGATACTAAGCAGGGATAGTAGGAGAGGATTCATAATCGTAATAATAATGATGATAATGAACTATATAAAATTAACCCATAAATAAAAGTTGGATACAATCTCAGAAAAAATATATGTTGGATACAATCTCAGAAAAAATAAATAAATAAAAAAAAAAAAAAAAAAAAAAAAAAAAAAGGAAGAGAAAAGGAAGAGAAAAGGAAGAAGGGGATGGAGTATTGATAACATGATATGTAATGTATAAAGAGGTACACATATATGAATATACACATATGTATACAAAAATAAAAATAAAAATAAAGATAAAAATAAAGGTAAAAATAAAATAAAGATGGAAATAAAAATAAAAATAAAAATAAAAATAATAATAATAAAAAGGAAATTTATAATAATAAAAAAAAAAAAAAAAAAAAGATAGAAAAAATGGTGTGGGTGACTGATATGTATAGACACACACACAAATGCCAACATATGTACATGTATGCATCCGTATGTATGGCAAAAGTTAGGCGAATGAATGTGAGGGGACATCTGTATTAATGTGTAAAGAACATGGAGATTATGGGGAAATGGGGGGTATATGTAATAAGCATGCATAAAAACACAATAACACATATACATATATACTAAAATCCTACATATATAAAAATATCATATAAATTATACATAGGTGATAGAAAACACATGTATAAAACATATAAATATATATATAAAAAATATATATAAAAAATATATAAAATACATACACATAAAAAATATATATATATAAAAAATATATATAAAAAATATATATATAAAAAATATATATAAAATATATGAAACATATAATAAATAATAAATATATAAAATATAATGTGAAAAGGGGGAGGGGGGTGGGGTGTAGGGGGAGAAAAGGTGAGGGGGGAGGGTAAAATATAATAATAAAAGCATAATGAAACACATGCAGCGAATTGCATGAGACAAGAATACGCAGAGAAGTAGCAACGCAAGAATATTTAGATGATGTTGTTAGTTTCTATTTCTTCATTAAGGCCATGAGGCGACATAGTGTTCAAAGAATATATCCAGTAAGTCTCTTGTCTGCAGAGACGTTGGAATCTCTCAACTGCAGTGGGAGTATCTGGTATGGATTCAATGATCCACACTTGGAGGGCACTAGTGTCTTTGTGATGGTGGGCTGAAAAATGGCGTGCCACACTGTATTTAGGGTTGCCTCCTTGAACTGCACGACGGTGTTCTCCAAATCTGGCCCGTAAGGCTCTGATGGTTCTGCCTATGTAGAGGAGGCCACATGGGCAAGAAATGCAATAAATTACGTAGGTAGTAGAGCAATTGTAAAAAGAACTTAGGTTAAAAGTTTTATTATTGGCCTTGAAAGATTTTTTACCGTGGGTAACATTAGAACAAGTTAGACATAGGGCCTTTTTACATTGAAACATCCCTACAAGGGGGATTAAAGTAAGCTGTTTTAGCATATAGTTCTTATGATTGTTTGGTGCTTTCATTTTGCTTGGAGCAATCTTGCTCTTAATATTTGGGGCCCTACGATAGGCGAACTTGGGAGTGGCTGGTATGGACTTCGATAAGTGAGGATCTTGAGTGAGAATAGTCCAATGCTTCATGAAGATGTTTTCCATTTTCTTATGTTTGGCATGGTATTGGGTGATGAAACGGGTGGTGGGTTCTGGGTTGGATTTTTTGGGGGGCGGCAAGGAGTCTTGGAGGTAGATGGTACGAACTTCTTCAATAAGATGAGGAGGATATCCTTTTTCAATAAATTTGTTTTTAAGTAAAATACTTTGAGATGTATAGTCTTCTAGTCTGGTGCAATTGCGTCTGAGCCGATGGAATTGGCTTTTGGGAACATTGTTAACCCACCTAGGGTGGTGGCAACTGGAATAATGTAGGTAGGAATTGCCAGCTGTGGGCTTAGTATAATTTTTAGCAGTAATGGAATTATCTATATGGAAAAGCTCAAGATCCAGAAAACATATGGACTCAGGGTCCATGGCAGAGGTAAAAGTTAATCCAAAATTATTGCAATTGCAGTAGGTAACGAAGTCTGTAATCGAGGTGGCTGGCCCATCCCAAATGATGATTATGTCGTCTATATAACGACCATAGAAGACGAGATTGGCCGAAAAGGGGTTGTTGACTTCAATGCATCTGGACTCCCACAGTCCCATGGTGAGGTTAGCGTAGCTCGGGGCAAAATTTGCGCCCATCGCGGTACCTTGCTTTTGTAGAAAAAATTCCCCAGCAGATAGAAAATAATTGTGCTCCAGACAAAAACGAGTGGCCAATAGGATGAACTCAATTTGGAGTGAATTAAGATCAGGATCATCTTTCAAGAAGTGGGCCACTGCCTCAAGACCCACAGAATGTGGTATGGAAGTGTAAAGAGAGCATACATCAAGGGATACCCAAGAATATGAGGGTTCCCAAGTGTAAGGTTTGAGTAGGTCAATCAAGTGGGTGCCATCACGGATGTGGGAGGGAAGAGCTTGAGCTAATGGTTGTAGGAAATGATCAATGTAGAGGGAAAAGTTGGTGGTGATACTATCCATGGAGGCAACAATGGGACGGCCTGGCGGGTTGATGGTATCTTTGTGAATTTTTGGTAAGTGATACAAATATGGTACTTGAAAAAAGGGTTTCAGGAAAAAGGCGGCCTCTAACTTGTTCAGGATCCCATCAGCGAAAGCTTGCTTGATGATGTTGGTGGCTTCTTCTGTAAATTTCGGCAATGGGTCAGCTTTTAATTTTTCATACGTGTTTTTGTCAGAGAGGAGTCGTGTTGTTTCTTTTATATAGTCAATTTTGTTCTGTAGCACTATACCTCCTCCCTTATCTGCAGATCTAATAATGATGTTTGGATTTGTACTTAAGGATTTCAAAGCTTCATATTCTGGTGGGCTAAGATTGTTATTATATCGTTGAGATTTGGATGATTCAGATGCACATAGGTCGGTAAGTTCTTTGAAAACTACTTGATAGAATGTGGATAAGTAAGGACCTTTTGATTGGGTGGGATTAAAGATGGATTTGGGTCTGAATGAAGTGTGGGCTATGGACGGATTGGATTGAGTATATTGTGACCACACTATCAGGTCATCCTCTTCATCCACGTTCCATAAGTCGCAAAGATCTTGAATTGCTTGTTGGTCCGCAGAGGTATCTAAGAGGTTGGGTGTAACATCAGAGGGGGTGGTGGAAGGATAAGTAGTATTATCGGCTTTCATATTGAAATGTCTTTTTAGGGTAAGGTTACGAATAAATTTATTAAGATCTTTGAACATGGTGAAAGAATTGGGAAGGGTGGTGGGAGCAAAATTCAGACCTCTGGCCAATAATGAAGTTTCTTGCGCATTCAGGGTGAGGGAAGATAGATTATAAATTTTTATAGTTTTCTCAATTTGTCCGGGCGTAATGGATGGAGATTTGTGTTTCCCCCCTCTTCCTCTTCCTCCTCTTCTACGTGTTTTCTTTTGGTTTTTGGAAGGGATGGGCTGAGTGGAGGGGTCTGCACTAAAAAAGGAAAAGAAGAGGAAGCGGAAATGGGTGCCAGTAAGTCACCAGATGCAGCTACGGGGGTAACAGTAGATGTGGGTCTAGCTGGAGCTTGAGGACAGACAATGGGTGTAGTATCTAAAATATCCTGGGGGATGGAGTCTACAGTGGATAATACCAAGGAGCTGGTGGAGTTGGGGATAATGAGGGGGTGACTGTCTTTGATAGTGCTAGTATCAAGGGAAAGGTTAGGGGTAGAGGTTACTTTGAGTGATTTGGTGGGTCTAGGGGCAGTGGTAGTGATGGCAGGACGTGGTCCAGGGAATGCAGGTGTGTGGGTGGGAAGGGGAGGGGGAAGGGGAAGTTTGGGTAGGGATGGCAGGGCCAGGAGGGGAGGAATAGTGGGATGAGAGAATTTCCTCTTCCAATTGAAAACTCTATTATTAGTATAATCATCCAGATCTCTCCGGAATTTGCCTAATTTATTTTGTATCAGGGAATCTTCGCTTTTTTTGGTGTTAATTTTAAAAGTTCTTAACCATTCTATAGGTAGGGAAGGATAAGAGGAGTGGAGGTTCGAGATATTATCTTTGATTTTCTGTCTAAGGGTTTGGTAGCGTTGGTCTCTGTGGCTAATGAGGATTTTAATCCATTTTTGGGTGCAGAATTCTGCTATACCTTCCCACTCTATACGTGAATGGGTATCAAGGAAGGAGCAACCCTTAAGGACACGAAGTCCACGGGGAGAAATTTTGGATAGGAAATATTGTTTAAGAAAAAAACAATCCCACCATTGTTGGTTGGCTGATGTGGTGAGATCTTCTATCCGTCTCATTCTCGTGCATGTGTCCCTGTATTTGGCGTCTGGCCATGCACGGGAATGGACATGGGGGCTAAAAAAATTGGGAGGAAAAAAGGTATAAAATTCATCCAGTAAATCATATTTGTGTTTCTCTATTTGTTCAATGATATCCATATAAGCATATAAGAATGTAGTGGAGCGCTTAAAAAACGGCAGCAAATGCGTATATACTGTACGAGGTACACAGTACAATGGGGGATGGGGAAAAAAGGTGTGTACATACACAATACAAAAAATAAAATAAAAGATGATGATAATAATGAAATAATAAAAGTAAAAAATATATATATAAAATGATAGTAAAAAATTGTAT